>JAWDJD010000003.1:113441305-114883805 GCA_035047305.1 Bradypodion pumilum
CTCAGGGCGACACGGTCTCTTAAGTAACCCGGTCCACTACAATGTAGGGCTTTAAAGATCATAATTGTGAATTGACAAAAATCATCAGATTGCTGCTGGTTTTTTGGAAGTCCCAAGACTTTCAAAGCTGCCTACAAGACAAAAGGGAGTCCAAGGGAAGCTTGAAACCTGAAAAAGAGAGGATAGGAAGCTTTTGAGTCATTTAAATTAAATATTATTGGTGCCAGATGATGAAGCCGTCAATTTGTGCCACATAATTTTTGCAAACAAGATTTGGGTTGCTATTTTACTATATTCTTCATAAAAGGCTGGGATTTGAACAAGATTATTCCACAGTTTTAAATGAAATCACAAGTTGGAACTACGCCATTGCAATAAACCTGGGACAGTATAGTTACTGCAGGTTAGCTGCAGACAGGTACAACCCTGCTTGCAATACATGCCCAAATCATAGTTCTGTTTTCTGTGTTTTAACCTGACCGATTGCTCAACATGGTGGGAGATATGGTGTTGTGGGCCAGTGTGTATATTGTCATTGTGATTGTGTTGGAACTTGGGTGATGTGGCATAATGGGAATATTGCAGCTTTCTTTCCTCTTCCATGGCCATGTGTCTTTCGGTGTATGATTATTTTTTAAAAGGAATCAGTCCTTTTTATTAAAAGACACAATGGTGGGAACAGAAATATAGGGTAGTTTAGGGGAGGAGCAATGGTATGGCAAAGGTGTGTGGAAAGTGGTCGATCCATTATAACTTAAAGCAGAGGTGTATCACTTAAAAATTGAACCAGAAGAGAAATGGATTAAGCACCATTTTGAACCATTGTACATCTTGGTGTTGTGTGTTGCTACAGGAATTTCTGCAGATTCAATTAGGTTTTTCTGAGAAATTTAATTTCAGCCATAGTCATGTTTGTTTTTGTTTAATCTTTCAGGTTGTACACAGAGACTTGAAGCCTAGCAATATTCTTTATGTTGATGAATCAGGCAATCCAGAATCAATACGAATCTGTGATTTTGGCTTTGCAAAGCAGTTGAGAGCAGAAAATGGTCTTTTAATGACCCCTTGTTACACAGCAAATTTTGTTGCTCCTGAGGTAAGGATTGGGTTGTTCTTTGGTAATATGCAATCCTGTAATTCCTTAATCCTAGATAGTGTTACATATATTTGAGTCCTTAATTGCTTATATAGGACCAGCAAACTACAATATGCCAAACTACAATGCCTTCTGAGTCCAAAGCAGAAATAAGATTTTCATGTCCTTCCCTTTAAGAACATGGAGACATTTATCTCACACAAAGTGATTGAACAAATAATGTTCTCTATTCTTGTAGATCATGAAGTGTAGAAACAATACTGTCCATTAAATGTTGAATTCTTCCCTGCCCTCCACTTTCTTTTTTGTGAGCTCTGTGGGCTACAAAGTTCAGTATTTTAGATAAATGAAATTGTCTGTGGATGTTTGATGGCTGTGAGGTGATTAAAAAAATATTTTGGATGTATCTCACAGGGCCATTATCAAGACAGACAACCTTTAAACAAACAAAGAAACATAACAAAATACAAATTTTCATTCTATTTATTGGCACAAGCTTCAGTACTTAATTGATCATACGATTTCAGATGTGAAAAGAATTCATTAATGGCTAAGTGGTTTTTCCTTTAAGATTTTTTTATATTACAGTTTGCTCATAATGTCTTCTAAAAAGTCTGCCCAAAGTTGCTCTTTGGTCTGTTTTTATATATAATTCATATGTTATAAAAATCACATTTTTGGTTTTACCTTTGAATATTTTAAGATTATGTCTCAAACTTTCAGCCAAAGCTTTTTGCCATAGTTAGAGTGTCAAGAATTTAATGTTAAATTTTTTGCTGTTTTCCAACATTTTCTTATTACCCTGTGAGCTGCCATCCTCAAAAATTCTATTAATTCTTTAGACATCACTTGTGTTTTGTTCCCCCTAAATTATTAATAAAGCTAATATTGGTGTAGCATAAATTGTTTGATGCATTATATTAGCCATTTTGTAAATATGTTTTCTCAGAATTGTGGTGCCACCAAAATTGACCACTATATGTGAATACTGTATATATATACCTAGCTGGTTGCAGTTTCTCCATGGTTTGAATTACTTAATTACTCATCTTTACATAATGCACCAGTATAATATACTACGAGTGTAATAATTTTAAAAAAAATCTTTCCTGGTAGTTGATATGATTGAATAATCCATAGTTCTTATATTTTGTTTTATATCCTTTTGACATACTTGAATTTATTTCAATTAAATGTAAATATATTTTAGAAGTTAATCCTTTTCTGTCATTCATATGTCCCATTGTGCAGTGATTTTAAGTACAGGTACTGTATAAACTGAAGAGGCATAGAATTTACTCTTAAGTGTTCATTTTGGTAAGAGAGCTTATCTATTTGCTGAAATCCTGTTACTTAAGTGTAATTAAGTTGTACTAGAGTTGGCCTGTTGAAGCAGTGGGAATTTTGTGAGTCAAGCCCTTCAAAAAAAAGGTTCAATTGATTCAAATGGTCTTACTCTATTTGCAATTTATTATGCTCAAGTTGCAACTAGCATATACCCATCTGAATCTACAGTACTTATGGAGATGTTGATTTACCAAATCACTACTGATTCATTGTAGTGGAAGATACTACTGTATACTAAATAACAAGATTTTGGTCGCTGTTTCTTGAGTACATTGTGGAAAAATATCCATTCCGTCAGTGCTTTAAGGAGGTGGAGATAATGATAACTATCCAATACTAATGAACGATTTGCTCCTTATAGGTTTTAAAAAGACAAGGCTATGATGCTGCTTGTGATATATGGAGCCTTGGTGTTCTTCTTTATACAATGCTAACTGGGTATGTTTGTAGGTACTATGCTAGAAACCCTCATATTTTTTTTATAAAGATGAATTAATCATTCCTGCATTTTCTTTTCCCCTCATAGTTAGAGGAAGCATACTCTTAGGAATATTGCCCTTAGGGTGAATTGTGTCCTATATATATCCTGTTAAGATATGCTCGTGCCCTTTGCACTTCTGTTTCCCAGTCGTTCATACACCTAAACACACATGTACTTCATCTCCCTATTAGCCCACATATCTGAGACATAAATATACTTTTTACTGTATTTAGTTTCAGTAGCCAGCCTTCCTGGGACAGTGGTAGGGCAGGCATACAGTTGAACAATTACTACACATCACACTTTCTCTCATTTGAAACACCAGTTTAGGCCTATAATGAAGATTTCCTTCATAGGTTGTTCCACCAGCTTGTTAGCTCCTTATCTGTTATGGCTGCCATGCTGCTAATATGAGAAACATGAGAAACACATTCGAAGAGCATGGTCCACTGAATGGTAGGAAATTCAGGCATGGACTTGTTCCTGCTGTTGTTGCATTGATGCTCTTACTGGTAAATAGAGTCCCTATAGGTTTTAGATGAATTGGTCTGTTAAAGTTGTTGCAATTTCTGTCTTGTGGAGGGAGGCATCTTTCTTCCAGTCTTTTTAGAAATTGTTTTTGGAATGAAAACAGAAATGGTCCAAATGGGTCCCACACCAATAATCTTAGAAGAATACATGAACTACTCACTTTGTCTTAATATTTGTGAATTACATGACAAAATATGTGTGTACTATTAATTAGCTTCAGGTAATTGGGTAACTATAGCTAGCTTGCACAAAAGCACTTTGAATGGATCAGTATTGTACACTGCATGCTGCATGCATCAATATTGCATCATTAAAGACATCTTATTTTGTTTCCTAATTGTGTGAAACTTATGAAATCAGTAACCTACTTTTTTAATAAGCATATTTGCATGTTATGTAAAATTTGCTATTTTAGTGCTTACATGAAATACTATTTTAGTGTTATTGCTGCATGTGTTAATTTTAAGTTTAAATAATGGCTCCAATATTTGTTTTTCTATTAGCTACACTCCTTTTGCAAATGGTCCTGATGATACTCCAGAAGACATTTTAGCACGAATAGGTAGTGGGAAATTTTCTCTTAGTGGAGGATACTGGAATTCTGTTTCAGATACAGCAAAGGTAATTATCTATTTTTCTTCTTTTTGTTGGAAATAATAAAAAGCAGCATTATTTAATGAAGGTGTGGGCAACTTGTGGTCCTCCAAAGGTAATTGGATCAAGATTTCCATTTTCCCTCTATACTGGCAATGCTTCATAGACCTTCTTACAACTACTGTACATCAGAAGCAAGGCTGTATGGTCTCCAGAGGTTGAGGACCACATACATCCTTGGTGGATTTTGGAGGGCTGCATCAGCTCTCACATCATCTTCCCAATTTTCTTATAAAAGTTTTTTTCCCGTTCCCATTCAGATTATTTGAAACTGGAGTCAATTCAATCGCGGTTCCTTAGATCTATACTTAGGATTCCACCGTCAATAGCAGGAGCAGTTATGAGATTAGAAGTTGGCTGGCAAGCTTTTCGGCATGTAACCTGGAAAGCAAACCTGTGGCTGTGGCTCAAGCTGTGTTTTAAACCTGTGGGCCTAGCCCCTTTAATGTTAAGGGATAATTTCCAATCATCCTGGGAAAGGGACATTATTGATAGAGTTCAGGTTTGCGGATTGTCCCATTTGTACCTAGAATCCATGACTTACACCCAAGCTAGAGCCATAATAGCCCAAAGGCTGAGCGATATCGGCAAGCAAGAGGATATTGCTTTTTTGAAACCGGAGATGTATTTGGGGGACCAGATTTGGCAGAGCACTCCATATTTGGCCAAAATTTGATATGTGGAATATCGCAGGCTTTATATGGCTTCTAGATTGAATGCCCTCAATACAGCTGTTATATTGGGAAGATACAAAGGTATACCATATGCCCAAAGAACCTGTTTCTGTCCCCAGAAAGTGGTTGAATCAACTGAGCATATCCTTCTGAATTGTCCTTTCTATGCTGACATTAGACAAATACTTATAGCTCCTCTTCTTTGCCAAATCAGAATTGAGCCTAGAGAAAATCAGGTTCGATTTCTCTTGGATAGTTTTGCTGCTTTGTCAGCCATATGAGTTTCTAAATTCCTATTTTTGGCACTCAAACATCGCAAGATTAAAATTGACAGGATTGACTCGGGCCTATTAACATAGAGTATGTATATCCTGAAGGTAAAGATTGTTGGTCTTAAATGTTAGTTTAAATCTCTGTGCATTATTTTGTACTGACTGACGGTCAAATAAAGATATGTATGTATGTATGTATGTTTGTATGTATGTATGTTTGTATGTATGTATAAAAGTATTTTCAACTAAAGGATTCCCCTTGTGCCGAACAAATGCTAATAAAAACATAGCAGATATATATTTTCAACTGCTGTTTATCTAGCCCAGTAGCTCCCAACATGGGGCCCAGGGCCCACAGGCGGACTTCAATTCTCAGAAGCCTAAGTCAGATCATCGTCGTATTCATCATCATCATCATTATTATTATGGCGACTTATATCGCTGCCCGCTCGCCACAGAGACTCAGGGAAGCTTACAGTCAACATAAAATACTGATTGGCTGATCAGTGCTTTAGAGAATTGACTTGCGTTTCTGGGAATTGAAGTCCAAATACCAAAAATTGGGAAACACTGATCTAGGCTTATGTTAAAGCTTGTAAATGATCTGATTAGTTAGGATGGAAATCTCTGAATCAAGAGAGGACAACAACTGGACTTCTGGACATGTATTTTAGTGTACATCTTTTTACAACACATTGTTGGCATAGCAAACCATAAAGGTTGCTTGTTCAATGTATTTAATTGTTCACAGGATTTGGTTTCGAAAATGCTTCACGTTGACCCTCACCAGAGGCTGACTGCTGCCCAGGTTCTAAGGCATCCATGGATTGTTCATTGTGACCAGTTGCCTCAATTCCAGCTAAATCGGCAAGATGCTCCACACCTTGTGAAGGTAAATAAACATTTGTGTAGCTGTTTTTAAATTTCGTTTAAGAACACTTTCTAGATTTTGAAAACTAAACATGCTCAAACCTCCATACTTTGTATTCTTTTCCAAAGTATCCTTTGGGTGGTTTTATCTCAAAAAGTTTTTGTTCCCTCTATTACGTTGCAGTTTTTGCTTCTGCTTTCCATTTTGACGTTCATAAACTAACTACAGTACTACATTTATGATAGCAATTTTTTAATGTAATGTAAAATGTATCCATCAGTAGAAAAAAATAAGGCTAATATCTTGCTCAGATTATCATGAATACAAGATAATTTGCATAAGCGGTTGAGGGTAGATGATAAGGTTTGATGGGTTCTGTGGCTTCCCTTGTATTTTTGATAATCTGAACAGGATACAGGCTGGAATTAACAAAATGTCATGCTCCAAGTACTGCACTATTGAATATCAGAGAGTAAACAAAACCACAAAAACGTCAGCTATTGAACAGAACTTGTCTGTATATTTTAAGGACAATTACATTACAAGTGCATATAGATTCAACAGAATTATTTGAAAAGTTGTGCTTGCTTGTTTGCTGGTTTTTTTCTTTTATATGCCACCTTTCCCCACATAGGGAACCCAGGGTGACTCACAACAATTAAAAATATACAATAGCAAATTTAAAATATTATATTAAAACAACTAAATAATCAGAATTATTAAAGCAAGATTAAAACAATTTAAACCATTTTAAAATATCTAAAAATCAGAAATACAGAGTTTATAAGACCTCCATTTATTGTCTAAAAGCCTGCCTGAAAAGGAAGTTTTCCTGACTTTGTCACTAATTCCGAGCCAGAAAGGATACAGATGGTAAAAACACACAGTTGAAAGGCGAATATGATAAGGAATTGCTACCTTAAGCCAGTGATGGTGAACCTTGACACTCCAGCTGTTCTTGAACTGCAATTCCCAGAAGCCCTGATCACCAGGAGTGCTGGCTTGGGCTTCTGGGAATTGAAGTCCAAAAACACCTGGAGTGCCAAGGTGAGCCATCACTGCCTTAGGCAAATACACTGGTCTGGTGGAGATAGGCTTCTGCCTCATCAACTAATAGGGATTGACAACTGGTAGTATTCTAAAACCTCAAGCTTTTATCTAGCAAAAAGCATTTCCCTCTTTTGTTTCACCATCTTAAGATACCATTATGCTACCATTTCCTATAGTAAGCCCCAAATGTACTTTGTAGTTTGCCAATCTAGCATTTCGAAAGCAAGTCGATAAATAAGGACCACTTCAGTGGGAAAAGATTTTAGGGCCATGAAAGGAGCCTCATCCAGGCGTCCCCTGAGCAGAGTTCCTCCAGCAAAAATCCCTTCAACCCAGAAAGCACCTTTGTGTGCTTCTGACATGATTTTGAAAAATATGGTTGAAAGTTGTGCTTTGCTAATAGCAATAATACAAATGTGATTCTAATCAAATCTCTGAAATAGAAACTGGTAAGTGGTTTAATGTCCATGCAAAAGAAGACTGAATGTTTTGTGGTTTGAGCTAAATCCAACATTCCATTAGCAGAACTTCTACAATTTTCTTCCACTTCCCCATGCAACCTTCTATTTCAGATGATTGAAAATCAGAGTGAGTAGAGTTCAGTGTTGTTTTAGGCAGTGCAGCTCTCTGCGACATCCGCTCTCTGCTTGTTCTAGGATTACATAAGAAGCTGCAGTTCTAGGATTGAATAGGAAGCTGCAATGGTGAGAGGGAAGTATTCTCACCTCTGAGTTTGTTGGATTCCATTGTTTCTTGGATAGAAATTCACTGCTGAAGTGAGCAGTGTCTTAACTGCTGTTGGCTGCTTAAATCAAAATTACACAAAAGTAGAGAAGCGCTTTAAAGCAGACATAGATTGTACAGTATAGTACCTGAATTTTCATATCACTAACAGTTGCTTGTACAAAATAAGTGAATCGTTGCTCATTTACTGCCTAAACATGATTGTTCTGATAATAGCCGGTTCATAATTATTTTTATTTTTAGGGTGCTATGGCTGCTACATACTCTGCATTGAACCGCAATCAGTCACCAGTTTTAGAGCCGGTGGGCCGTTCTACCCTTGCTCAACGAAGAGGTGTCAAAAAAATTACCTCAACTGCCCTGTGAAGTCACCTCAGCATAAAAAATGTGGTACCATAATCAGATGATAGCACAAATCATGGCAACATGGGGAAATATCCAGGGTACCTGCAAGCACAGGGTTCCAGCTGGTATCAATTATGCTGCTGTTCTTGCTTTCACCTTTGTTTTAAGCTGTTGGTTGCAAAACATTGCCCTTCGGATGGAACAGAATGTGGAATCAATGGAAAATGAACAGGCTAGGCTGTTCACGAGATAAAGTAGAATTATGAACACTTCTTTGCTGTCAATCAAATACACTGAATAACGTACTCTGCGCCATATAGCATTATTTTTATAGGGACTGTTTCTTCTCCCTTTGAAATTTTCTTCATTACACGTATGGATGGACAGTTTATGTTTAAGCACTTAGCTTAAAGACATGTTTCTATTAGCACTGTATAATTTGTGCCATCCAGCATTTTATGTTTTTTTAAACTTTTCATAGCAGTACATTTCAGTGCTGTTTCCTTTTATATGCCTTCTATTTAAACCAATTTCACAATTAAATTGGATTAAAATTGTTTATCAGTAAAGTTGGACATCTCTGAAATAGCTTGACTGTTAAACAGCTATTGAATGTAATTCTGTGAATGTGTTTTTTCTTTGCCTGACTCTGCACAGATGTATTGTTAGAAGTCATGGGAAGGTGAAGCTGTTAGGGCTTTTAATGATGAAATAGGCTCCCAAACATCACACATACAATTAGCTCTGTACTAAAAGGTAAAAAGTGTGGTATATCTCTGTTGCTGGTGTCCTTTTTTGAACCTTGGAAACAGTGGCAAATATTTTATTCCAATTCACCTGTTTTTAATTATATGTGGTCATTTTTGTTATCCTGGCTGCTATAATTGTAAGTAGCATTTCTCCTTGGTAGTACTATATAGCAAGAACGTGGGGGGGGGGGGGGGCGGGTTGTTTCAAATTAAATCAAAACATTGTTAAGGAATGGGAATGCAAAGATTTCTAGTTGTCAGGAAGGGACTAATATCAGATGTGTTACACTTGGGCTATTTTTCAAAATGCAGTAGGAGGCAATGAATGTTGAATAGAATGTACCTGGTGTTTTCAGCCTACTTCCATTGATTCTGCTATTCAGGGCTTACCTTTGTGACTGGCATGGTTGGTCTTCAGACTGACACCTTTACTCTTTATAATGTACAGTAAATATCTAGGCCTCCATTCCCATCACACATAGTTAAAACAGAGTAAAGCCCTGCTGAACAAAATAGAACTAACCTCTGAACTTTTCTACCATTATCTTGAACAAGAGGGAGAAGTTCTGTGTAACCATCTCATTGGCATTTCAAATATTGTTAGAATGCTTAGCCTCTGGAAAATACTGAAGCTATACTAACAAAAGTGCATTCTTCTGAATAATGATTTTATTTTGGTAAGTCATTCCATAGTTTTGCCAACAAAATTGCTCTTTGTGATAATATTTTTCCTTTATCTTGACTTTGCTAATAATTTAGTTTCAGTTTAATGTTTTAAAGGAGATTGATCCAAAGTCAGTAATTGCTGTTTTTTCTAATCTTACAGGATATTCACCTTACCTTAGAGCACTGAATCCCACAGTTTTCTTAGTCTTCCTCTTAGTTCAGCTTTATTTGTAGCATATTCCACAGCTTTTACCTCATGCTTTTGCCTTACAAGCAAATTCCGATTTTATTGTGCCAGTTTATCACAGTGTTTATTTATAATTGTTACTTTTTTCCTCCTAACATCAGAGTAGTTTACAATTATTCCTTTGCTGTGATTTCCCTCAGAAGCTGTTAACTTATCTACCCAGAGGCCTTTATCCATTCTCTCTTAATTGGTTAGTTTTCTTTTCTTTTCTTTTTACATTCATTTTTATTTTTTATTTTATTTTATAGTCGCATTTCTATACCGCTTTTTTCGCTCGAAAGAGACTCAAAGCGGTTTACAGAGTCAACATAAATAACAAGAGCATATCAATAAATAGCCAGACATCATACAGAAACACAATACAAAATTAATTACAATTCAGCATATCACAAATTCCAATACAGTTCAACATCATAATTCTATTATGTTTGAAAATCTTTTTAATATATTTTTCTTCTATTCCTTACAATCTTCATTGTGATAAATCCAGAATTGCTGATTTATTAATGGTGATCTCAAGACAGCTGTTACTAAAGAGAATTATGGTTTATTTGGCCGCTATGTCCTAATCTGATAGTACTTTATGATCTTTGTAGTTAACACCTTTGTTCATTGTCCACATGAGCCATCTATATTTCCATGGTTAGATTTCCTGCTTTGCTGTACAAAAACTTGCCCAACAATTTTTTTCTTCCTCAAACTAGAATGTTTCAATAGGTTTCTATTTTTAGCTTTGAGATCTTTGATGTACAGTAGACCCTTGCATAACGACGTTACTTGGTTCCCCAAGTAGCGTTGCTAAGTGATTTTTGGTATGTGGGTTTCTATAGAGTTTCCCGCATAACGACATTTTTAGCGTCGTTGTCCAGATAATGACGGTTATTTTAGCATTGTTGTCCAGATAACGACACTAAAAACGTTGTTATGCGGGGGAACACGTGATGCATAATGACGTGTTGTTAAGTGAAAATGATGTTATCCGAACGCGTTATGTGAGGGTTGACTGAACTGTATTTCATCTCTAAGTAGAAGTTATCAACAACTAATTCAACAGCAATGAAGCTCCTGTGGTGAGAAGCTACAGTTTCCTAAAGAGACATTCTGTTGTGTTTCTGGATTACAATGAAGAAACAAAACATTCTTATTTTGCTTTCCACTAATACATATCTTAAAACACATCACTTCCTATGAGGTTAGGCTTAAATGCATGTTTTCACTAAATGAAGATGGAACATGCTTAAATAATTTTGGCAAAAATGATGACATGCATGTAGTTGTAAACAAAGGGACATTTAGCAGATTATATAAAATTCTGGAGCAAAGTAAGGGACACTATAGAACTGTGCTCTTGTCAATGAAGGGCAAGAAAGATACATCTAAATGTAACATCTTAAATCTTGAAAAAAGGAACTATTTATTTCTTCTATTCCTCTCTTCTTTGGTCTCAGATTTTTATAATACATTTCAAAATCTCCTGGAAGGCAGTTCTAATGTGCAAAGGAAGTCTCTTAAGAACTGCTTCCAACCAAAGCAATCTTTTCAGATATTTATAAAGGTGCTAATCTTTTCGTACTTGCGCTGTTAGATTTATCAATAATCATAATTCTGCTTTTTTGACAAATGATTCTCTTATGCCTTTTTTCAAGAAAGAAGTATAACTTAATTTAAGTATCTTTTTAAGAAGGTTAAGTTTACAAGGTGGTTTTGCACAAATGAATTCAAACATATCTATTCTTATACTTGTCATTAATACTACAGCCTGAAATGCATATACTTGGGAATAAGTCCTGGTAAACACAAAAGTTCTTTCCTCTGAGTATAAACATGAAGGAGGGTTGTATTGTAACGCATATAATTCCTCTTGAGGTGAGTTCTATGTCACCCTAGAAAAATAATGTGAATGATTTCAGATTGTTGTTCCTTTAGTATTTCTTTAGCTATATCTTACCCCTTTTTTCTTGCATTAATGTGTCTAACCTGAACTACTTTTTGGACAGCATTCAATAGCAATAATCAGGACTTGCTTCAAATAATATATGACATAGTTTCAGAATGTATAACTATTTACATCTGGCTTTTCTGTGCCATGCAGCAATGTATTAATATGAAATGAGACATGTTTTCAATACTTCATTGTTTCAAAGATAAATTCACCATGCAAGATTTTAAAGGTACAAATGACTTTCATATCTCAGTATTGCCTCAGTCTAAGGCTTCAGTTTCTAATCTGGTCAATGATTAGGAATTCTTGTTCTCACTTTCTCAAAAATAATTGTATAACTAAATAAAACATACTTAACTAAATAAAGAGACCACCAGTTCAGTTGCCCTTACTTTAAACATGAATGTGTCCCAGCAGTCTAGTTATACGGGAGAAGCAATTTAAGTACAATATTGTTCAGTGGTTATGTTCCTCTTAAAATTACTAAAATGTTTCTAATCCCTTGAAGATTCTTTGTACATTTGTTACTGAAGTATTATATGATGAACTACTACAAATGACTACACAGAAAAGGACCATCAACTCATAATGTCGGATATGAACAACCAGCCACACTGCTTTGTTTTTGCTGCCATTCTTTTTCTGTAGTCTGAAAAATAGTATAAACCATGCATATGATCATACAAAAAAATAAAACATATTCATCTACTAAATAGGAATGGATTTTGAAATAAGTTAGCTTTAAAATAAATACCATGAGGAATGATTAAAAAATAACTCTAGAGTATTTTAGTACTGTTGACTTGTTTACTAGGGAGAGATCCTGACTCTTAATCCTCTCCTTGATTTTTGTTTGCACTTAGTCAGCTAGTTTATCTAGGCTGTGTATTTGTAATTGTGGTAAGGAAAAAAACATGCTTGCTTAGGCTTTTTCTTGGCACTTTTAGACCACAAGGCACAATGGCTATTTTGATTTGTCCAGATCTTTGGACACACTTGTGTAACATTTAAAAACCTTCCCTTATTCCTCATTCTGGATATTCAGCTTGTCTGACACATTTGACAAGAACTTCATCAGCCTGTCTTATCTCTTCTAGTATGAAGTAAATGTCCAAAGCCAAATAAACCATCCATTACGGCATCTTAATAGCATGAGATTCCTCAGATCGTTGCATTGATGAACATGGGAAGCTTCAGCTGCTTTCTGATACCCTAAAACAGTGATGGTGAACCTTGGCACTCCAGCTATGATTGAACTTCAATTTCCAGAAGCCAAGTCTCTGTGAATCCACACAAATGGGTTTATTGTGCATACATGCAGTAAACCCATTCATCTGGATTCATAGGGACTTGGGCTTCTGGGAATTGAAGTCCAAGAAGAGCTGGAGTGCCAAGGTTCACCATCACGGTCCTAAAATATAGTACTTTCTTCTACAGAGCTTGAAATGTGAGATGAACTGGAAAGGAGAAAAGGTTTAAAAACTACAGCTAAATGGCTAGTTGAGTAAAAAAAAATCACGTTTCCAATTTTGAAGCAGAAGAAAACTTGAGATTTGCTGTTGTCCTTGTTAGAGTAGTCTGTCTAACATAGAATGAACAAGTGAAGCATTTGAAACTGATTTTTAAGTAACCAAATCAGGGCATAAATAAATAAATGTAGTTAGTTTTTTTGTTACTGTAAATGTAGTGGATTGACTAAAGCACTGCTTTTCTGATAATAAAAAGAAAGCTTTCAGTCATTTAAAATTCTTGGTAAATAGCAACGAATGGCTTTTGACCATGAAAGTAATGTATATGATTAGCTTTATCTTGATGCACCTGATCTAATCAAAGGGAATGTGCACTCATGAGAGATGTAATTATTTTATGGTTTTAGTGAAGGGGGGACTATTTAGATTTTTTTTTTGTATCAGAAAATATTTTTCTACAGTTCTATACAATCATTCTTTATACTGACTTCATCACGGCATGCAAGTCTAAGGTACAGTAATAGGCATTTGGCTGTGCTGCATCTTTAGGCTAGTTTAAAAAATAGCATCTGTCAGACACTTGTATTAGTATCATGGAACTGAAATGTTGGTTAAAAGGCTAAAAGTACCAAATACTTTGATTGTTTTATTGAGAGCTATGTATGTTTCAACAAATACTGTATATGTGTAATCGGATTTGTTCCAGATGTAACTACAGGTGAGCCTGGAAAGATACTGTTGCTTGTATCCTTGTCAAAAGGCAGGTTTTGTAGTCTTCAAAAGAAATCCAATTTATACAGCAAATAAACTTTGAAAGTCATTGTGTGTTTATCAAATAATCTCTCATTTCCTCCAAGATAGTATGGCAGAACAAATAATTCCGTAGTAGTTATATTGGTTATGAGATATTTGCTAGAAGAGACATCAGTAGGATTCCAGCCAATATACTTTACATATGAGAAATAACATAATTATTATGTTTCATTTTGGAAACATAAAAAAGTTATAGTTTGGATAGATCATGAGAAAACAATGCTGAGAAAAGTGGAAGGTGGTAGGAAAAGAGAGCTGGAAAACATGAGATAAGTTGATTCAATAAAGGAAGGAATGGCACCATTTCATGTGGGCCCCCCACTGCTCCACCACTCCAGGAAGTGTCATGTGGTGGAGGAAGGGCAGAATCGCTGTCCGGCCCCCGAAGCTGTTTGAGGGAGCATGACCTGGCCCCCGGCTTTAAAAGGTTGAGATCTCCTGGCATATAACAATAATATTCCTACATTTCCAATAATTCCTGTTTTATTCTGTTGTAATTAGAACAATGAAATGAACTTCAGAAGTTCATTCAGCACATCTATACCTATAAGGAAGGTGTGTGGCCATACGTGTGCGGAATGCGTACCTACACACCTGGAGCCTATCCCGTAATGCTCCGTACACCTTTTGTCCCCGAGATCAGCACCGCGAGGGTCCAGGGGCCAAGAGTGGGGCCTAAGCACCACAAAATGGGGAAAAGAACAGAAACTACAACTCCCATGGTGCCATGGGAGAAAAAACGGCAGTTTAACAGCCAGGTCTGGAAACAATGTTGGAGAGAAGTGATTTGCATGTTGGACTGTGATTGGTTGAGAGTGAATGACTGATGGAGAAAGGTCCTGATGCGGATGGAACAAACCCATTCCATTTAAGCCTCTACAGCCCTGGAACGAGACACTTTCAATGCCGGATCAGTCACGTGTGGATGTGCCTGAATGAGAGAGAGAGTCTGTGTGTCAATAGATACTAGGTCTGAAGGCTAAGGTAAAGGTAAAGGTTTCCCTTGCTTGAAAGCCAGTCGTATCTGACTAAGGTTCAGTGCTCATCTCTGTTAAAGTCATTAGCAAATGTGTAATGCCATTGTTCCTTTTGCATCCATCAGCAGGGCTAAACTTTACATCAAATCTGAATACCAATATGAGATCCTTTGTTATTACCAGTTGTAAAAAAACCACACTGATTTGCAAACTTATTAGTTATGCTAGCCAACGCTTGTGTAACTTTACACCCCCATCTAATATGTATAAATTGATATCATGAAGTTTCACTCTTATGTCTGACAAAGTGGACTTGGTCACAAAAGCTCACATTGAAATACAGGAGTTTGTCTTTAAGGTACCACAACGTTTTTTGCCTGTTTTGTTTACTTTCTGATACATTTACACAGGCTAACACAGCAAAAATTAAAATATAGCACATCAGAGAGTAAACAAAACAAAAAAAAGACAAAAAATGTTGTGGCACCTTAAAGACTTAACCCCTATATTTAAATATGAGCTTTGGTGGACCAAGTCCACTTCCATAAAAGTGGACTAACACTGCTACCACTTCAAACATTTCAATGATAAAAATACAGCAGTTAGTCTTTTAAGGTGCCACAAAGTTATTTGGTCTTTTTTCTGTGTGTTTTGTTCTGTTATCTCTCTGATATGTTTGAAACACAGACTAACACGGCTCCCACTTCAAAAATTTCACCTATGATTCTACAGCAGGGGTTCTCAATTTGCAGCCCACGCATCCTTTTCCCACCATTTCATGCCCCCCCCCGCCTCCACCACACCAGGAAGTGCCATGTGGTGGAGGAAGGCCAGCATGAACTGGCCCCTGGCTTTAAAAGGTTGAGATCTCCTGGCATATGACAATATTCCTACATTTCCAATCATTCCTGTTTTATTCAGTTGTAATTAGAACAATGAAATGAACTTCAGAAGTTCATTCGGCACATAAGATAGATAGAGCGTTACTACTCCATTGGCAGATTATTATCTGCAACTGTGCTCACACACAAGTTACAGTTTGGATAGATCATGAAAAAAACAATTCTGAGAAAAGTGGAAGGCGGTAGGAAAAGAGAACTGGGAAACATGAGATGAGTTGACTCAATAAAGGAAGGAATGCCACCATTTCATGTCACCATTACCCGCCCCCCCACTGCCTCCACAACAACAGGAAGTGCCATGTGGTGGAGGAAGGGCAAAATGGGCCCCCAGCCCGCCCCCCTCTGAAGCTGTCTACAGGAGCGTGACCTGGCCCCCGGCTTTAAAAGGTTGAGAACTCCTGTTCTACAGGGTGCCCTGTAAATCCCTACCCATCCATATATTTTATGTATCCGGTGTATCTGTGTCCTATGTGGGTAGGGAATTACGGGCAACCCTCTATGACGGGGGTGCCCAAACTATGGCCCGAGGGTGCCCAAACTGTTCAGGCGGTGGACCTGCCATGTGGTTCAGGGGGCCAGTCACTACAGCCCGATCCAGCCCCCGTTGCCAATTCATCCGGCCCGTGAAGCCCTTGTCGCTCCCGGAAGCGGAAGTAAAAAAAGCGTTTTACTTCCGCTTCCGGGAGCGACAAGGGCTTCACGAGCCAAATGAATTGGCGACGGGGGCTGGATCGGGCGCATTTTACTTCCGCTTCCGGGAGCGACGAGGGCTTCATGGGCCAGATGAATTGGCGTCAGGGGCTGGATCCGGCCCCCGAGCCATAGTCACTGTCCCCCGGCCTGAAAAGCTTGGGCACCCCCGCTCTATGATCAACTTGGGTGAGGTGGATGGAAAGAGCACAGGTGGGGAGGAGGGGGAACTTATTCCTCCCACCAGCAGTGGGCGCTGAAGAGCAAACATCCCCAACCACGATCTCCCGCAGGAAGTGGCGTCAGCGAGGTGCATGCTGGGAGCGGAAGATGTTTCCTCCTTCGCTCGCAGCGCCTCGGCCGGCCTAGCCTGTCCTGCTCCTCTCCGCTGTCGCGTGAAAACACGTCACCGCGTGTCGCGTCCTCTTTCCCTTCCCGGCCCTTTTAACCGAGGCGAGAAGAAGAAGGGCCTCCTCCCCTCCGAGTTTCCCCTCTTCTTCTTCTTCTCCCCCCACCCCCACTCCTGGTCGCCGACTGCGGGGCTCGCCGACGCCGACATGCCGAAGAATAAAGGTAAGGCCTCTTCGTAGCGTGGCGGCCTCCTCCCCCTCCACCATTATCCCCGCCGCCCCTCGGTGGGTCAGGGCTGAGGCCCACCGTTGCGAGTGAAGCCCTCGCCTCGGTCTGGCTGTGGGTTTAAGGCCTCTTCGCTTCGGGTTTTGTCGTGGCGCAGCTTCTCTCCTTCGACTCCCGATCATGGGCTGCCAAAATGGAGTCACTTTTTTTTTTTTGGCTTTGTCGTTGGGCAACGGACTGCAGGACGGAAATGAGCTCCCGCCCTTGTCCCAGCTCCTGCCAACCTAGCCGTTCGAAAGCAAGACATTGCAAGTAGCTAAGTAGGGACCACTTCGGTGGGAAAGGTGACAGCGCTCCGTGCGCTCCGGTGTCTAGTCACGCCTGCCACATGACCACGGAAACGCCTGCGGAAGCAGGCAGCGCTGGCTCTTCCGCTGTGAAACATAGATGAGCACTGAACCCTAGAGTCGGATACGACCGGCTTTCGAGCAAGGGAAACCTTTACCTATCCCTCAGCCTGTTCAGAGTTCGCAAAGCAAACCAATGACACTTATATACCGCCCCACGCTCTGGGCGGTTCACAAGTTAATTAGCATTTTGCCCCCAACATGCTGGGTACTCATTTTACCGACCTTGGAAGGAGGGAAGACTGGATCAACCTTGAGCCCCTGGTCAGAGTCGAACCCACAGTCTTGGTTGCAGGGCAGCAGTTTAATCTCTGTGCCACCAAGCAACACAGGGGAAGTCGAGTTTCTCAGTTATATTCTCCTTTAATGTTGTCCCTTGGTCAGATTTGGTGTGTACAGTAATACCTCATACAAAGTCCGCTTCGTACAACATCGGATTCATACAACATCACCTAATTCCTTGAAAAAAGTTGCCTCATACAAAGTTGTGCGACTTTGTATGATGCATTGGGGTTTTTCCCAGGTTGCCTTGTGCCTGGGCAGTATAAAAGGCAGGACTCATGCGTGCATTGCTCTTGTGGGTTTTGCACAAGGCAAAGAGTGTTTAGGAGTGGTTTTGAGCACGATTTTGGATATATATATATATATATCGTCAGAATTTTTAGACGCATTCCTGGGATTTTTGCAGCATTCTTCAGGTTCTTGGACAATCAGGGTTGTTTGACATGTTTTTGTAATGTATTTAGCCTTTAGACAATGATTCCTTAAAGTTCTGTCAGTTTCCTGTCTGTTTCCTTGACTTTGCCCTGAAGTCTGTACTGTTACAGTACACTGTATCTCTATGGAAACGACATTGTACAATGCATCGCAGCAAGGATTTGGACGTTGTATGAGGCATCGCGGCTAGGATTTTGCATACCTCATACTAAGTCCAAATCCATATAAAGTCCAAACTTGTGGAACCAAGTTTGGACGTTGTATGAGGTATCACTGTATTCTCATTCACACTGCGTGAGTGTGTCTCCCAGCAGCCCCCACTTGAGCATGTTGGTCTTATATATAGGGCGGCCTGTAAGTCCCTATTGAATCTTTCTCTTATTGTGTCAAGCGTATCACCAGTATTCCTGCGCCCATGTACTTGTCACAATATGCTCTTCAATGGGCTTAAATTGGCCATATTTCTCTGGAGAAAAAAATTCTAATGGATATAGCCCGGTTTTACTCCTGTAGCTGAGATTAGCAAGAAACTGCTCCTTCTTGAAGAGCCATATTCTGTGGGGCTGCAGTGGCTCAGTGGTTAAGAACCCCACCTTTTTAGCTGGAAGGCCAGCAAGTCCGCAGTTCGAGACCCAGCTCCTGCATGATGGTTTGAGTGCCCGTCTCTGCCCCAGCTCCTGCCAACCTAGCAGTTCAGAAACAAGAAAATGCTAGTAGATAAATAGGGACCCCTTCATGGGAAAAGATCTTGGGGACATGAAAGGAGCCTCATCCTTGAGCAGAGTTTCTCCAGAATAATTTATAATAATAATAATAATAATAATTATTATTATTATTATTATTATTATTATTATTATTATTATTATTATTATTATTATTATTATTATTATTATTATTATTATTATTATTATTATTATTATTATTATTATTATTATTATTATTATTTACTGAATATGGCAATCAACCATGAAAATTGTCCTGGGAGCAATATAATGCAGTAGCCTTCCATTTGCCACGCAGCATGACGCCCGTACTACTCATCCAATTCCCTTTCTGCTTCTGAGCCCTTTTGGCATGCAAAGTCCTCATCAGCCCCAGGTCAGTATTGATGAAGCTGCTGCTCTCCATCAAGATGGATTCAAGTGGGACTTAATCCATTTGGGACGACCACCCTTCCCTGTGGACTTTGCCACCCAAGGCTATTACCATAGTCCTAAGGGTTGTCAGGTTAGTTAACTGCCACCAGATGAGAGGGTCTACTCTATTACCATAACAGGATAACCTGGCCAGACTTTAACAAAATACTAGCCAATTTGTTTATTAATAACCCAGTGGTTTAGGTATCTGGCTGGGTAGACAGAAAAAGCTTCCTCAAAGGTCATGCTATTTTTGAACCACAATTGGGCATACCCCCAGGCAATGGCAACCTTGTTGTGCTGCCTAATATTTCTCCCACTAGGTCTGGCAGAAGGAACTATGGAATGAATTCACCAAAAGGTGGCTTCATTTTGGCAGTTTTACGTCTAGCTTAGACAAGGAGGAAGAAGTTGTCGGTCCAAGGCCTCTTCTTCCACGTCCAATTGCCAGCCCCATTTCTCAGCCATTGCAGCACACTTTAATATATTTATTAAATCTTTATTGGCATAAAAAAGGTGTCAAAGAGAAGGATTAAGCTAAGACACTGAGCTTGAAGACTCAAAGTTTGATGGTTCAAGACCTGTGCACTGTGCGATGGAGGGAGCACCCGTCTCTATCCCAGCTCCTTCCAACTTAGCAGTTCAAAAGCAAGAAATTGCAAATAGATAAATAGGTACTGCTTCAGTGGGAAAAGTAACAGCATTCGTGCACTCCAGCATCTAGTCATGCCTGCCCCATGACTACGGAAACGTCTAAAGTGCTGGCTCTTTGGTTGTAATTGGAGATAAGCACTGAACCCTATGACTGCCTTTCGAGCAAGGGAGACCTTTACACATATCAGAGAGTAAAAGCAAAAAAACATTGTGGCACCTTAAAGACTAACTGCTGTATTTTAATGTGAGCTTTCATGAATCAAGTCTACTTCGTCAGACACAAGAATGAGACTTCATGGCATTAATTTATACATATCAGGTACAGAAGTACACAATGGTTGAGTAGCATAACAGAGATATGTACAAATCAGTGTAGCTTTTTACAATAACAGAAGATCCTTGATATTTAGATTAGTTGTGGTATATAGTCATTCCAACCAGAGCTGACCATACCTTACACAACAGATGGTTAGGAATTGCAGTTGCCATGTCTATTAAATACTTTATCTAGAAATTGAGCAACAGTTTGTAAAATTTCTGATATACAGTCACTTAATAGGTATTGGTAAAACAGCACAGCCATTGTTGGGAATTTATCCCTTAAAGCAGGGGTTCTCAACCTTTCCGCGCCACGGGCCAGACCACACCCACTCATACATCTGAGTGGGCCGGACATGTAGGTTCCCCCTGCTGTAAACGCTGCCATAAACGGGCTGATGCCTTTGCACATGCACGTTTACGGCTGTTGTAAACACTTCCACTTCCGGGGTCATCACTGCGAGCCGGATGATTTGCCACCATGGGCCAGGTTCAGCCCATGGACCGTAGGTTGCAAACCCCTAAAGGGTTTTTAAAGAAATTCTTGACGAAGATACTCATGTGACACTCGGATATAATATGTTGGATTGAATCAAGAGTCATTATGTGCTCAACTTTTAATGTGGTATTTTAGCTGTATATTTTTTGGATGTACTGTTACAGTGGAACCTCAGTTAATGTAATTAATGTGTTCTCAGGGCCGTTTCTTACAGTGAAAATTACTGTAACCAAATTTCCCATAGGAATGCATTTAAAACCAAAATATTTTAACCGAAATGAGGTTTCCCATAGGAATGCATTTAAAACAAATTAATCCATTCCGGGGGGAAATTCCGTAAACCTAGCCACCATTTTCTATGGATTTCCTTTTATTATGAGATTTTTATCTTGGCCAAGCCATTTGTTAACCGAGGTTCCACTGTATTTGCATTCATTCTCCTGTGTTGCTTTTAAACAGGTATAAAATACATCTGATATAAGTTTGCTTTTGGTTCTTCACTTGTGGTGTCACTTTTGTCACCAAATAAAGGTCATAATTCTATTAGTGTTTCTGTAAGTTTTGCATCATGCAACTCATTCTGGCTAATTTACAAGATGCTGTGGTGCATCTTGACTGTGTGTCCAGCCATGTGCCCACTTAAAACAACTAAGATGCATCTTGGCAACTTGTTAGTTGGGCAAGTCACGAAAGCCCTAGGCCAGTGATGGCGAACCTTTTAGAGACTGAGTGCCAAAACTGCAACTCAAAACCCTTATTTATTGCAAAGTGCCAACACAGCAACATGGGAGGAAGGAAACACTCCCATTGGGCTGATGGGCAGAGGGATGGGGCAAACTCTGTGCTGGGGGGGGGACTACACGGGTGCGCCACCACTGCCCTAGGCAAACACATAGTATTCAAGACAGTAAACATAAAAATTACTATTTAATATAAAGTTTCAGAATGACTGTCTTTTAAACTTAATACTGCATCATTAATTTGTTCAGTGTAGATTTGATTTTGCCATTTGAGCCTATGGAGTTGGAATTTAGCATTATTAATTATGTTTTTGTTTTGTTTTTGTAAATACACATTAAGAAAAAACTTTTTATCATCCTTTGTGAGAAAATAAAAATTGAATGGGAATTCATCATATTTTCAAACTATCAGAGAAGGTTGTTTTGGATGCTTGCAGGTGACTTCAGCACTGGTATTCATGCAGGACTGTGCTTGTGGCTAACTTTCCTTTCTTTTTTTACTTATAATTCAGGTAAGGGAGGTAAAAATAGAAGGCGAGGTAAGAATGAAAACGAATCTGAAAAAAGAGAACTGGTGTTCAAAGAAGATGGTCAAGGTGAGTTTGATAGTTTTTCTCTTCTTCCGTTTCATGCATTGAATTTAGTAGTTATCATTTGGATAGTCATTTGTTTCAGTGCTGAAAATGTATTAGTGAGTTTTGGAAAGACTTACTATGTTTCCCTTTAATTAATCATACTTATTGTATTGACAGGCAAAAAATAGATCTTTCAAGAATTTATTCAAATGTGAAATACAGAAAAGTATACAGTGTATGAGAACAAATGTTCTTGTGCAAAACAGGGAAAAGCAACAAATCAAATGGAGGGACTATCATTCACAATATATATCAGGCATTCTCAACCTCTAGCCCACGGGCCAAACCCAGCCCTCCAAACCATTTCATCCGGCTCCCAACACCCTTGTTGCTGACGACGACACCCAAAACCAGTGAAAATGCGCATTTTCGGTGAGTTCTCATGTGAAAACGCATGAGAATTCACTGAAAATGCGCGTTTGCACCAGTTTCAGCACTTCCGGGTGGCGGCAATGACATCGTTGGGTAACGTGACCAGCCTGCGAAGCCATCCAAAGGGGACCCAGAAAAGGTTGAGAAAGCCTAATGTATATGATATTAAACCAAGGGGAATGGGCTGAGGGAAGAGGTTTGAGAAAATATTGGCAACAATATGGATAGATAGATAGTTGAACCTCCCCGGGTTTTATTTCTCATACATTGGAGTAACCGTGTGGTGTTGGGGGACCTATGACTTTTTTAAAATGTCAGATAGAAATATAGTATGATACATTTCAAAATGACTTCAATTTATCCTAGAAACTGTGAGTTCTATCCTTCTCAGTAATACATTTTTGTCCAGAACTGGCTTGTATATCTGAGTTAAAGCATCGAAAGACTGAGAATTACTATTGTGTATGCATTTAGCTTTGGTTCCCCCCCCCCTCCCTTTCCTTATGCATGTAGTTGCAGAGTCAAAACTCAGTGTATATGGGGAAATGTAATTTTGCTGACCTGGTATTTCTTTTTGATGTGGTATAATGTAAAACATTCAAAACTCAACAAACCTTTGTTTGAAATATGAATTACTTTTTCTGATTTATTCATTACCTCAAAACACCTATGTTGAAGCAAAATATAAGCATAATTATGTGCACATCTTTTGTTTCTTCTATGAAGCCATGAATGTTTCTCCTCTATATTCTGTCTTCTAGAGTATGCCCAAGTAATCAAAATGTTAGGGAATGGCAGACTGGAAGCATTATGTTTTGATGGCGTAAAAAGGTTATGTCACATCAGAGGGAAATTGAGAAAAAAGGTATGTGAAACACATTCTGATGTATGGTCAATAAAACACATGGTGTACTGCATTTGTTTTAACATTTAAAAACTACTGACTACTATGGGTGTTTCCCACCCAAGATCCTGAAAACTGTAATTTAGGCTAGCTAATGACTTAAAAATTGTTTGTTTTAGTATCGGATAAGTAGTTTTCATTAAAATTCTTTAATGACACCTCTTAAATTGCTCATCTTCCTTGCTTTGACATAGGAAAAAAACATCTAGAAAATGTATCTTAACAGTTCTTTATTGTAGACACTCTTGCTGCAGGCTTTCCATCCTTTGTCAGCTGTTCAAGAATATACTTCTGGCTGACATCACCAGTATTTGTTTTCCTTGTCCTCACATGCTGAGTGTCAGGGGGTTTCGCCCTCAATCCTTATGCCCATCAGGTCATGGCGCCCCTGTTTACTTTATGTGCGGTTGCGCTGAGGTTTTTTGGCGGCCAGGCGGTTTGCCTGTGGCACGCACCTCTTGCCCATGTTATAACTGGCTTATGAGTAGGAAAGTGGCTATCTGTGAAGGTGCAGGTATTTGGTAGCAGTCTGTAAGGGCAAAATGGGAAATAAATCCCGTTTGCCACCTTCCACGGCAACCTCACTATTTTGGAGAGAAAGCCTGGCCTTGGGACCGTTTTAGCTTCAAAGAGAAACGAGTCAGGCCAACAAGGGCCCTGGCCAGCATTAGACAATTTACCCAGAGTCCTTTGGTCGCATCCCTTCTGGATGGCAGCTTGAAAGAAGTCTTTTGTTGACTGTCCTTCTGCTGGGTTTACCTCTCCTCCTCTTCACTCCCTTTTCTTCATGGAGTTAAAAACAGGCCACTCAAAATCTCAGTTTAGCAGCATTTATTGTGGCATGGCTAATTATCCAAAAGGTACAGAGTAAATACTGTAACATCTCATCTAATCTAGACTAAATAAAGTAAAGTCAAACAAAAGCTAACTTAATTAAAAGCATTGCTAAAAAGCAGGCTTCACCCTCATGAATACAATACGGCTGGTCATCGCATTCAAGGCATTTTTGGTTCAAAAGGACATGGGCTCCCGCTGTCCCGGGGGGGGGGGGAGACCAGTCTCAATCGACAAAATGTCGCATCTTTTATATCTTTTTAATCACTCACCCCTACTTTAGGAATTCATTACTTCATGCATTACTGTGGATTGCCCAGGCCGCTAATTGGGCAGCTACCTTTCCCAATGGGTCTGTCGGGGTTTGCAAACAATCCCGAGACCATCCTGGCTCGACAGGAAAGGAAATTGGGTACGGGCAAATTAGTTATAGGGAGCAATTGTGACTCCATGTTTACTTGGCTGAGGGCACTGAAAGCAGTAGAGCAAGTGTCAAGTAGAGAGAGACTCAAGGTCTCGCAAACAGCTACGGTATCTGGCTCACGTCCACGAACTGAGCTGAGCAAAAGCAAACCACAGCTAGACAAAATAGCTATGCATAGGTACGCAGAGCTTTCTAGGAGTTAGATAACATGGGAACAATGAGTCCCACCGCAATCCGCTGATATAGTCTGCCTATGGGCAACCTGGGCACGCAGGCTGGTAAGTGTAATCCAATCAGCCAAGTGCAACATAGTAAACTTTCTGTCATGGGGGTCTCACACAGGCTGTGCGAGCTGACTCCCAATTGTAGTCAATAAATACAGTCCGCCCAAGGATTCGAGGCTGGCTTTTACCATCATACTTCAGTCTCGCGTGCCTTCCTTGAGTTCAGCACCTTGACTCCTACGACCATTACAACACATTACCTCATATTAGGTAACCACCGTATCTCCCTTATCTCAATGTCCATCTCTGAAATGTCAGTTCTGAGATGTCCCTTTCCATTGAAAGGTGTCCAAGATGCTTTAATGGGTGTTTGTTATGACGACCACTCTGCTTGTTAAAATCTCGCCGGTGTTCTTTATCTTGATGTTCTCATCTAAGGAGATGACTCTCTTGGTCTAATTGGCCTCTAAGAGTGGGCTTGCTAAATTGGCAAGCTTTGCGTCCTTAATTGAGGTGCTGATGGGTGGAGTGTGGTGACTCATTGTTATATTTTATTTATTTTATTTTTATTTTATTGTCAAATTTCTATACCGCCCACTCAGCCAAAGCCGACTCCGGGCGGTTCACAACAATGGATAAAAACATATAAAAACAAATAAAACAGATAAAACCAGCAATAAGAACCCACCCCTAAAAAGAGAGGGGTGCAGTAACTGAAGAAACCGTGGGGCAGGCATCCTCCCCTATATTAACCACCCAACGGAAGCCACCCCTCCACCTGCACCCCAAACTTGGCCCGCCAGCCAGGTTTTTAGTTCTTTTCTAAAGGGCAACAACTCCGTCTGGAGACGCAGTTCCACAGGCAGGAGGTTCCAAAGGGCCGGTGCGGACACAGAGAAGGCTCTCCTCCTTGTGCCAGAGAGGCGAGCCCCCCTGGCCGATGGCACAATTAGAGAGCCCCTCCGGTCCACTCTGGTTGGACGGACAGACGTCCTTAGGGCGATGCGGTCTCTAAGGTAACCTGGCCCACTACCATATAGGGCTTTAAAGGTCAAAACCAGCACCTTGAATTGCACCCGGAGACAAACTGGTAACCAGTGCAGCTCCCGCAGCAGTGGTGAGGCATGGGCATAACGTCCACACCCCATCACCACCCGGGCCGCCGCATTCTGGACCAGCTGCAGCCTCCGAATGGTCATCAAGGGCAGCCCCATGTAGAGCGCATTACAGTAGTCTAGTCTGGAGGTAACCAGAGCATGAGTGACCATGAGCAAAGAGTCCCGGTCCAGGAGCGGGCACAACTGGCGAATCACCCGAAGTTGGGCAAAGGCCCTCCTGGCCACAGCCGCCACCTGTTCTTCTAGCAGCAGCCGCGAATCCAGGAGGACCCCCAAGTTGCGCACCGGGTCGGTCTGGGGCAGAATAGCCCCATCCAAAACCAAAGATGGTAGCTCCCGGGATAAGGCGGGACCCCCTATCCATAGCCACTCAGTCTTGCTAGGATTCAGCTGTAGCCCATTTGCCCCCATCCAGACCCCAACAGCCTCCAGACAGCTGGAAAGGACTTTGACTGCATCACTGGGGTCCCCACGGGCCGAGATGTACAACTGTGTATCATCCGCGTACTGATGGTACCGCACCCCGTGGGAACGGATGATCTCACCCAGCGGCTTCATGTAGATGTTAAAAAGGAGAGGAGAGAGTACCGAGCCCTGAGGCACCCCATATTTTAGGGACCTAGGACTGGACTTCTCGCTCTCCAACCATACCGACTGGGTCCGGCCCCTCAGAAATGAGGAAAACCAGGACCACACAGTGCCCTGGATTCCCAATCCTCGGAGCCGTTCCAGAAGGATACCGTGGTCGACGGTATCGAAGGCCGCTGAGAGGTCAAGAAGAGCAAGGACGGACGGATGACCGCCATCCCGCTCTCGCCAGAGATCATCCATCAGCGCGACCAATGCAGTCTCAGTACCATATCCAGGTCTGAATCCTGACTGGAAGGGGTCCAGATATTCCGCTTCATCCAGTACCCCCTGCAACTGACGCGCCACTGCCTTTTCCAATACTTTCCCCAAAAAGGGGAGGTTGGAAACAGGTCTGTAGTTGGTTATGACTGCTGGATCGAGGGATGGCTTCTTCAGGAGGGGGCGCACCAAAGCATGTTTCAATGGTGCAGGAAATATCCCTTCCCGAAAAGACGCATTAATTATAGCCCCGACCCAGCCACCTGTCACCATCTTTGAGGCTTTTACCAGCCAGGCGGGACAGGGATCCAATGGACAATTAGTGGCGCGGACCGCCGCAAGGAGCCTGTCCACTTCATCTGGGGCAACAGGATCAAACTGATCCCAGATAACACAGCACGACTGTGCACTGGCTCCCCCCTGACGCTCCCCATCCACGCCAAGATTAAACCCTGAGCGAATCCGATCGATTTTCTCCACCAGATGGTCAGCAAAGTCCTCAGCCGATCCCTGCCAACCAGGCACAGCCCCCCCCCTACCAAGGAGGGACCTGGTCACCCATACAAAATGGCTTCACAGCAGCTAACTTTCCAAGTGTTAGACTACCATTCTAAAAAGACTACAGGTGAACTGCAGTGTTCCCTAAATGAATACAAGGTAACTTAAAGGCAAAGTAACTTCCCATGAGATTCCCCTGACACTGAGTACCTGGAAAACTATTTTTAAAAGAGAAGAACCACATGGTCCTTGTGCACATTTACTAGTCCAGGGGCCAACAAACCTGGCTCTTCAGATGTTCTTGGACTTCAATTCCCAGAAGCCCTGATTAGCAGGTGTACTGACCTGGCCTTCTGCTAATTGACGTCCAAGAACACACGGAGAGCCAGATTTGCTGACCCCTGTACTAGACCATTATTTACTTTCAATATAGAGATCCTTCTTGCTTTCCCTCGTACTTTTACTGCTGTTATATTCTGGCATGTTGATTCTCATATAGAGCAGTCTTGATGAAGGAAGTGATGGTGCAGATTTGTATCACTTCTGCAGTGGCTCGAGTGGTTAAGACGCTGACTGGGAGGCGGAAGGTCAACAGTTCGATTCCCGAGTACTGCAGGACAGAATGAGATCCCATCTTTGTCCCAGCTCCTGCCAACCTAGCAGTTCGAAAGCTAGAAATTGCAAGTAGATAAATAGGGACCACTTCGGTGGGAAGGTAAACAGTGTTCCGTGCGCTCCAGTGTCTAGTCATGCCTGCCACATGAACACGGAAACGTCTGCAGAAGCAGACAGCGCTGGCTCTTTAGCTTTGGAACAGAGATGAGCATTGCATCCTAGAGTTGGATACGACTGGCTTTTGAGCAAGGGAAACCTTTACCTTAACCTTTATTCCTTATTTTTCCTCTCTTTGGATTTCCTGTTCCAGGGCACATGAACACATGTGAAAACTTTGTGTTCATGGACAAGGATGTAGTGAGTCAAGGACTTAATTTTTATTAGAGCTTGCTGCACATGATTCTATTCTTTATATTTGGGAGTCAAACATATTCCTAAGTTCTGCAAGTGTGTTCTATGATCAGTTTTTGAGATGGCTTTATGAACTCATATTCATAATTAGCTTTAGAAATTTTTAGTTAATATTGCACATTCATAAGATATACTAGATTTCTTTAAATACTGATTTAATGTTAAATTGCTCTAGAGAAAGAAGTAGAATTTGTAACTTTATTGTTATTTTGTTTTAGGTTTGGATAAATACATCAGATATCATATTGGTGGGCCTAAGAGACTACCAGGTAATTGTTTTGTTGCTTTTTCTGGATTGTTGTACCAAAAGCCAGGAATACTCAAGCACTGATTAGTTCGGTTATATTTTAAATAAAAGCATTTACATCTATAGTGGGTATAATATCTCAAATACCTTTGCCCTCTCTTTTAGACATATTGGGTGTAATTCTGTGGGGTGAGTTGTGCCTTGCAGCAAGATTGATGCCATTAGGTTCAGGTGTGCTATGGCCATTTTGGGACAGTAAAAAGCACTCAGGTTTTAGTATTAGACAAAACAGTTATGTGATTCTGGTACTCCATCCCAAGGCAAAAGTAGGTGATGCCTTTATTAAATCCATCTACAGAAACTCGCTTTTACTTTGTGTGGGTCTTCGTCAGGCTGGACATCAGAGTTCTGTGTTCATGGTTCACAAAAGAAAAGTTCCAAAAACCATTGGCCACATGTGCAGGCTAGGTGTCTCTTCTCTTCAAGCATGATTCAAAATAAAGGCTGCAGACTCAAGAGGAATAGGTTTCAAGTTCCACCCCAGGTGATGTAAATTGGAGTGCCTCCTGGACTGGTGGCAGCAGTCTTCCAGCTTTGAATAATTCTCTCTGCTATTCAGTGGCTCCCAAAGGCTGCGTCAGGACAAAGGGGGTTCCTGAAACCAGCAGTGGAGGGGCTCCAGAAAAAGTTTTTATTGCCCCAAAACTCCCATGGTTGAGGATATCATCCATGTGACTTGTAAAGTTGTGTGGCAGGCTTTCTGCCACTGTATAAAACTAGTCGTTCTGGGGGAAGGCGTATCTAACGTGTGCAATATATGCTTATAATCTTCCTTTATTTGGAGTCCATGTTGACGGCATTGCCTTTCAAGAGAAGTACTGAATGCTGACTCAAAAAGAAGACAGTGCAAGATAGGAGGGCAATCCCTCTGTTATAATATCAGAGAGTAAACAAAAAAAAGTATGTTTGCACAGACTAACACAGCTACTACTTCAAAAATCTATGTTAAAACTTTTCCTTCTGAGCAGATAAGTCTTGTTTTGGAAGATGTTGATAACTTTGGGCAAAGGCTGTCTCATCTCCATGGTCCACACTGGAAAAACAACTGTAATGGGTTCAGTAAAGAGGTACAGGGCAGTAAAGGTCTGGAAGGAATCCTAAACCATTGGTCTCTCACTAGTGAGTCAAATGCCCTTAATTCCCCCTTTCAGCCTTGTGCTTGCTTGGTTCTGCTTCAGGTCAGAAATTAGTATATACAGTACTTATCATCTAGCTGCTTATGAGTCATAGACAACAGCAATACCAGCCATGGGGAACAGCTTATTTCTGAACAGAGAGGCATAAAATTCAGCTGCAGCTGATAGGGAAAAAATCCAGATTACTAAAATTTTTATATTTGAAATTATTTTAGGTTGCCTGTGAAAGAAATGTCCAGAGTTTTACATCTTTTAATAATTCACTGCTTCAGAAGCATTGTGTAAATAGGATTTTTTCAACAAAATTGAATCAAATGATCTCTGAAGTGCCAGGAAATTGCCATTTTGGGGTACAGGATTTATACAAATATATTTAAAATGTCCAAGAAGAGGAATTAAAAGAATTGACACTTTTTCTGCACTCCTCATTACCAATGTTGCTATCATTTAGGATAACAAGGCTGATGTAATCCTAAAGTACAATGCAGATGAAGCCAGAAGTCTGAAGGCATATGGAGAACTTCCAGAACATGGTAGGAATTTCTAAGAACAAATCAGAAAATCATTGTTAATATGAAGGGGAAATAGGGGAAACGATACAGCAAAACATCTGCTAAAATGTGTTCTTATATTTCTTATTTAGCTAAAATTAATGAGACTGATACATTTGGGCCTGGTGATGATGATGAAATCCAGTTTGATGATATTGGGGATGATGATGAAGATATTGATGATGTAAGTACCTAGCAAAATATTCACTTCAACATTACAAGGAGAGAGAGTGCTACAATTGTACATCCAAATATGCCAAAACATGCCTATTCCTGCTATCTTTACAATACTCCTTTATGGCTTAAGTAAGGACTGCGTTGGCTCAAGTGGTTAAGATGCTGACTGGAAGGCAGCAGGTCAGCAGCTTGAATCCTGAGTACTGCACGACGGAATGACGTCCTGTCTGTCCCAGCTTCTGCCAACCTAGCAGTTCAAAAGCAAGAAATTGCAAGTAGATAAATAGTTATCACTTCAGTGGGAAGGTAAACGGCGTTCCGTGCACTCCAGTGTCTAGGCATGCCTGCCACATGACCACAGAAATGTCTGCAGATGCAGAGCCTGCTGGCTCTTTGGCTGCAAACAGATGAGCACTGAACCCTAGAGTTGGATATGACTGGCTTTTGAGCAAGGGTGACCTTTACCTTTACTATGGCTTACGTCCAGGCTATCTGAAAGATAGGATTTAGTTTTTAGTTTTTGGAGTGAGCTCGTAAATGTGTTAAGATGCTCAGGTGAGTGCCTTCTCTTGGTTCCACCACTCTCACAAGCGTATCTGGTGTGGACCTGAAAGTTTTTTGTCTGTTTTTTTGGTGGCTGAATCTGAATTATGGAACTCCCTTCCTTGGAATATGTAATTGTCCCCTCCACCGGCAGCTCCGAATATATCTCTTTACAGAGGATTTTGTGGACCAAAAGGCAATTTAAATATAATGAGCCCTGGTTGCATAGTGATTAAACTGCTGGTGTTGTGAGTTTGATCCTGATGGGACTCAAAGTTGACTCGGCCTTCCATCTTTCTGAGGTGGGTAAAATGAATACCTCTGAATGGCTAATCAAAATGTGGTTTCCATGGCATTCTTGTGCTCTAAAAGTACAGTAGTATTGCAGTCCAAACCATTGGCGGCTGACTCCCCCTCTTAAGCTCCCTTGGAACAAGAGTGGCAGAGGTATGGCCACAGCGTTCTGTGGCTGGCAAGAACTTTAGCTTCTTTTCCAGCTCAGAATATGGGAAGGGTAGTAGAGGTGTATTTGATATTTTGTTTGCATCCATTCAAATCCTACCACTCATCTTTAGGACAGCAAGCCAAAATTTAATCTTAACCTATAAAACCAAGGGTTAACCGTTGGAACTTGCTATAGGTTCCTAAGCTTCGCCCTAATGACCCGCACCCACCATTCGTGAACATGGCCGAACTGGGTTCACAGGTCAACAAAGGATTGAGAAAACCGGCAGTGGGGCAACACAAACACGAAAAAAAGGAAACAACTTCATTTCCCAACGTTCTTTGCGCCACGCCACAGCCAATCAGGCTAAGAGGCGCGACCACAAAGAACATTGAGAAATCCGCCGCGGCCAATCAAAATCGAGCCGCAGGAAAAAAACGCACCACAAATCACAAACCCATAACTAAAAGCCCCAGAGTCCTGCGCGACATGAGCACGCAGAACGCTGAGGAAGCCGGCGCCTGAATTTTTTTAAAAAAAACTCACCACCTCACAGCCATGCAAACACCAACGGCCATTCTCTCACCAACGGCGCCTGAAGGTCCCGATTGGAGTTTCCCCTTTAATATCAGTAAGTGGGGGGTGGCGATCCCCCTCTCCGCTGGCTCATCTGGGGTTGGGAGGTTTGTGGGGACAAAAGGGATCTGTCCCCCCAACCCTTCTGGACCCAGTAGACCAGGGAGAGGGGATCGGATCCACCACCACCCCCCAAAAAAACCTCCGTCTTTAAAGAGAAGAAACCAAGCGTCTTTAAAGAGAAGAAACCAAAATAAATAATTTACAAAAAATAGCTTAAAACACAATCAAAAACATCCAAAAATACACAAAAAGAAACAAAAACAACACCAAAAAACAATACAAAGTAAACAAAAACACAATCGAAAACAAAACAAACAGTCAAAAATACAAAACCCAACACCCCACCCCCACCCCACAAAATACAGAAAACAAGCCAACTCACCAACACATGTCCTACCTGCACGACGACCGGAAACGAAATGAATAAAGAAAGAGACTACTTACCGGAAGAAGCTCCACCCAGAGGCCAGGAGAGAAAAAACAGTCAAAATACAAGAAAAACCCTACCAGCACCACCTGCTGGCCACAATAGTAAAAACAATTCAAAAACACACAACAGCCCCAAACAAAAGGCCACAACAGTAAAAACAAATCAAAACAATAACACAAAATCACAATTTTACACAAAAGGTCACAATAATAACAAGTCAAAAAAATTTACACGAAAACACAATTTAACACAAATCACAAACATATGTCAATAAAATAAAATAAAAAAATTATTAAAATCCTGTGCTGAGTTCTAACTCAAATAAAAAACCAAAACAACTAAACACATTTTAAAAACATTGAATGTAAATTTCACATTATTAAAATTATTACCTACGGTACAACTATTAAAAAAAAAACTAAAACATTATTCAGTTACATAAAACAGCCAGCCAAGCCAAAAAAAATTGTATAAATAAACATTTTTAAAATTACAGACTAAGCAATTTTTAACAAGCATTAACACAATTTAACCTTCCAACACAATTTAAAACAGCCCGGCAACACCAGGCAACCTCTGCTAGTTATATTATAAATGTACTGATGGACAGCATCAGATTGTCTAGGGATTAACTTGTCAATATGCTCCAGGGAAATGTCAGGCTACCACACACAAAATCAGAAGTGCCTGGAAATCCTTAAATCCCTTTTTAAAAAAGAATTTTTTAAAGCACAACACTTGGGGAGAGTGCACCTTGGTTTAAAGTAGAATTGTGCTTCCTGGAATGCAGTTCTTCAGGTTATAACCTCCTCCACTCCCCGACAATTGAGGTTGGACTCTGGAGAAACAGTCTGTTGATATTGTAATTACAGTATGCTTATTTCATCTCATTTTCACATACATTTTCTTTTACTTGCAGATCTAAATGGATCAGAGGTATTCATTCCAGCTTCCCACCTCAAGATTTATTTGTTTTCAAGTCCCTGTCTTTAAGAAGACTGAAACTGCATAACATTTGTAGTTACAGAAAACTGCCCAATGTTTAAGTATTTATATTTCTTTAAAAACAGATAATGTTGGACTCACAAGTTAAATGAATTGCAACTATTTTTATCTCTTTACCATAGACTTTACATCTTGGTGTAAACACACTTAAACTCCATTATTTGCATCATCTGTTTTCACCACAAAACCTCACTAAACCTGGTTTTAAAAAAATAAAACATCTTTGTACTGTATAATTATCATGGATTTGGATTACATACCAGTTCAGATTAGTGTGTAATCTGCCAGTGCAGTGTCTTTTCATAGTATTCTATAACATCAGAGTCGACTTCCAAGATGTTGATAATTAACAAGATAGAATTCTTCATTAAAATTCATAATAGCTGAATCTGCTTTCTAAGTTTTAGTTGCATATTATTTTTATACTGGTTTTGATATTAAATTTTCTCTTTTCCCAGATGGATTTCCATAGTGGAAAGAAAATAAATTTCAAAAATATTATGTATGTTTGAATAGCTGTTTTGTATCAGGTAGTGAAAATGTGGAAGGTAAACACTGGGTGGCACCAAATGTAAGTTATTCATTAATTTGAAAGACTTGCAGTCTTCTCTTGTCAATTAACAATTTTAGAAGTTTGCTTTCCCCATGAAAATAAATATGCAATGTTTATTTCTGCACAATGGCTGGGTCCAGAGTCCTCCTAGGAAGAAGTGATTTTTATTGATTTCTCTTCCATTCTGCTCCACTTTTTAAAAAATGCCCCAGAGCCACATTGGTCTGGGCTGCATTGAGGACTATGGGTGGAGCAGGAACTGAACTCTGACAGAAAAGGATCCCTTTCATTTCTGGAAGGGAAGCTTAGATCCAACCCATTTAGCTTCTTTTCACATCACAAAAAGTTTCTTTCATATATTCTATTTTCAATATTAAATTCCAACCTTTATGACAGGGGTTCTCAAACTTTTTAAGCCACGGACTGGACCATGCCCCCTCAGACTTGGTGAGCAGGACTTCCGGTGGCGGCAGCAGGGGGAGTTGGGGGGCTTGGGTGGTATAGCAGTGGCGGTGGCAGCAGGACCACTCTGAGCCCCCGCTGCTGGTGGGACCACACTGAGCACCCACCACTCCTCCCACACTGCTTCCCTGCTTACCAACCTGGAGGAGCTGCATAGAGGAATCCAGGCTGTCCTTCTCGCCTCTGATCGGCCAGAGTGGCCCCCAGGAAAGACAGGCACCTGCTGCCTCCACCTCAGTCCTTGTCTCCTCCATTTGGCTTGGCGTGTCCCTAATGGTGATCTGTAGCAAGACGGATTTTGTAAGGTTTACAACATCCGCCCTGCTATGGAGCACCGTTAGGGACACACCAAGCGGAGGAGACAAGGATTGAGGAGGCGGCAACTGGAGTAAGAGTGTGGGCTATAGGTTGAGAACCCCTGCTTCATGACAAGAAACAGGAAGCTCTGAAAAATCCTCTGCCATGGTTCCCCTGTGTGCCCTTTCTCCGCCTGCCTCTTTTGACACTGCAGTGAAGATTCCCAGGGTTTCATTTGCTCCTGCATCCTTAATCTGGAAGGATATGGGGTCAGTGAATCTGGTTTCCAGTTCAGCAGCAGACATGGAAGAGCCTCCAGTCTACTATTCAAGTCAGGAATGGTCAGTACTTTACCTATCCTAAAAACCTCCCAATCCAAAAAGGCAGTAAACAGTTGAAGCTGAGTCTACCTGAAATACTGGCTAGAGTAGCTCCAGTTGGAGAGCTAAATATTGTCAGAGTGTAGCCCTAGTAGCCCCTGACTTCTGAATTGAAATCTGTGTCCTCCAGAACATCTCTCCTGCTTCATTTTGAGGTGAATTGAATAAAGGTTTTTCTGTATACTGAACTGAGGCATATCAGTAAGAGTTCTGAAAAATGCATCTGTAATCAAGACAAATTTGTAAAATTAGCTTTTCAAGTTTGAGTGTGAGTGGCACTTCTAAAAGAGTTGAAGACTTTTCTCTCTCATTTATATATATAATTTAATTTCTTATATGTATAAATTCCACACTGAATTCATGTCTTGAAGTATATGTTGCATTCTGTTTTAATCCAGGAATGTTTGCTATTAACAAAGTTATTGGTTGCAATAATTTTCATATGAAACTCTTACTCAGCTCTATTTTTTAAACATAAAACAACACTTCAGCAGGTTACATGCATTTAGCCATAGTCATTTTCCGTTTGTATACCATTGTTGAATTAACTGAGAGAATCCTGGTTTCGAAGTTTGTGGTGCTATTAGGTACTAAAATTATTTTGTGGACCTCCTGAATATTTAATATCAAATGATACAAACTGATGTTAAATATGAATTTTATCATTTGTAAATTGGAGACAAGGTTATTAATTTAGAGTCTGCCTTCATTGCATGTGGTGTATGGCTTGATCTTATACAACAGGAATTTAGAGATGAGAAATTGTTTGCTTATGCTGACCAAAATATTTTTTAAAATCCATTGAATAAACACTTATGCACTCTAGCTGTACTACAGAACAATACTTAGTTGGAAGAATTTAGGACACTTGAGAGGCTGGTCCTGGAGTTTTTATCTCTGATAAAGTTTCTAATGCTAAAATAGAAAGAATAGTCTGGTATGTGCATAAACATATAAACAGACCAGTTTTTTTAAAAGGGTATCTATTTGGCTTATCTTTTAAGTTGTAGAACAGGGGTGCCCATACCACTGCTGCCCATGGGCTAGATCCAGCCCCTGACGCCAATTCATCTGGCCCACACTGCCCTCATCGCTCCTGGAAGCGGAAGCAAAACACGCCCGTAGTTTGGGCAAAGAATGACAGCTTAAAATTTATCTCATCCTGTTGCAAAACAGATTGCTAGGCACATTTTACTTCTGCTTCCGTGACTGGCGCACGGCCCGAAAAGTTTGAGCACCCGTTGTAGAAGCACTGGGAATTGAACCTTGGACCTATGAGAAACACACATTTTTTTTACTGATTTGAAGACTCTTCGAACTTAAGCCTTCACTTCTTTCTGCTTGTCGCTCAAGAGTGATTTCTACAAAGCAAGGCAAGGCCTATCTACATATCTTAAACCTGTTGATCCAGCCTCTCCTAGAAAAATCTTAGCTGAGAAAATGGGAGCACCCTAAGATTCAGTAAGCGTCAGTAGCTCAAAATGCCTTTGCTTCTGCATCTCACTGGCTCTTAGGCTTTGCTTACCTGATACAAGTTGCACTGTTTCTGTTACCTTGTGTTCATTCACTCCAATCACTCTTAGACTAAATTACTTTGACAGTCAGGCTGTAAATTAATCTTCCTTGTCATACAATAGTTGTGCATGTATTAGCTTCTAAAAGTATTTTTATTTTAAAGGGCATGAATACAAGATATTGTTTCCTTCTTAAAAGGAAAGCTGGTGCCATGTAATAATGCAGTATGCCAGTCATGTATAGTTATGAACTATGTAACTAAAAATAAAGTTTATGGTGGCTTAATTAAAAAGACATGAAACATGGCAAAATAGCAGTCTTGTCTGACACTAAGTGGCTGCTTTTTAATGTTATTGTTTCCTACTGACATCTGAACTGCTTATTGCAGAAGAAGCAATAGTGTTTTTCCTACATGAAATTGTTACGCTTATAAAAAAAAATTTAACTTCTTCTGATGAACAGCCTAATATATGAAGAAATATTTCATGTATCTAATCTCTCCCATGAATTGAAGCATACGAAGATCACTGATTACTTGAAGAAGTGAAAAAACGCCCAATTTAATTTGTCTCCAACTATAGTCAGTCTTTAGCTTGGGTCGTGTGAGGGTATCACATTTAATTTAATTTAATTTTCATATTTCTATAGCCGCCCTGCTCACAAGGACTCTGGGCGGCTTACAATACTTTTAAAAAAAACAACAACACAGATTTAAAAAAACCATTAAAATACAAGTACACCCCATTAACACCCATTTAAAAACCCACCCGCACTTACTCAAAAGAGTATTACTCTGTTATGTTAGACCAACCAGTAGATGGGGGGGTCACTCCTCCATCAGCGCCCCACACCTGCCCCGCCAGCCAGGTTTTCAGTTCTTTCCTAAAGGGCAGCAATTCCATCTGTAGCCTTAGTTCAATTGGCAGGAGGTTCCAGACACAGAGAAGGCCCTCCTTGAGCTAGAGAGACGGGCCCCTCTAGCAGATGGTACAAGTAGAGAGCCCCTCCGGTCTGCTCTGGTTAGACGGACGGACGATTTTGGGGTGACGCGGTCTCTTAGGTATCCTGGCCCACTACCATGTAGGGCTTTAAAGGTAATGACCAGCATCTTGAATTGCACCTGGAGACAAATTGGTAACCAGTGCAGCTCCCAAAGCAGTAGCGAGGTGCCCTCATATCGCCCACACCCCATCACCACCCAAGCAGCTGCATTCTGGACCAACTGAAGTCTCCAAATGGCCGTCAAGGGCAGCCCCATGGAGAGCGCATTGCAATAATCTAGTCTAGAGGTGACCAGAGCATGAGTGACCATGAGTAAGTTCATGATTCCCCATATTAATTACTTCTATCCTTTGATTATGTTCCTATGAATGTTGGTTGGAATAATATTATTAAAACATTACTTATCCTGTATCTCTCCCTTCAATACCCATTAAGAGAGTTTTAGATTAGACTAGGGGTGCCCAAAGTATTTGGGCCACGGGCCGGTCACGTAGTTCAGGGGGCACGTTTTACTTCCGCTTCTGGGAGCAATGGGCTTCGTGGACCAGATGAATTGGTGTCAGGGGCTGGATATAACCCTTGGGCCGTAGTTTGGGCACCCCTGGATTAGACAATATCTGTCCTTTTTATTGGCAGTCTTGCTGTCTTTTTAAAACTTTCTGCCTTCACAGATCAGCCTTCTACTAATATTTAAACTGTTAAGGTCTCTTTTAAAAGGTGGGCTACCCTCCTGTCAGGCTATGTGCTCCATCCTATGGTTAGCTATCTAATTTAAGATAGGCTTTTCTATTACGTGTATGTTTTCTAAATAAATTAATTATATTACTTTCTCAGCTTTTGCCTAGTTTATTGTTCCAGAGAACAAACTTAGTAAAGTTGTACAGTATTTAAATGTTCACAGGGAACCTCGCTACAGTTTTCTGTGCTGACAAAGGAACCTCTTAACAGCTCTCCCACAGATTCAAAAATGTGAATCAAACAATTATAATAATTTTAGTACACTTGTCATATCCTATCATTACAAGCTTTAGGGGCACACCTTGATTTTTATGCAACATACTTTGACAATTTGGCACAAAGCAATAAGAAATATTCCCCAAATGAACCATGCTAAAAAAATTAAGAGTACAGTATGCACATTAGTTTTCATGCCCAATATGCTTTGAAAGAGACAATTAAAAATATTTTAAATACATTTAACTGTTTTAGCAGTTGGATTGCTCTGCAGTACATTCTATAGAAATATAATGTAAGCGCTGAAATCCACTTCTTGTTTCCCAAATGAGGTGGTTAATTTTTAGATGAGAATATTTGTTATATATGCTGCCACTAGGTAAATGCTCTGTGAAATGTTCCAGCATCATGTTTGCCCAAATCCTTGCAATTATGCATTGTGCTTTTTAATACATGATCCGCAGCCCTATACTTGAGAATAATAAATGGAATCATATGTACATTTTAAAAAGCTGAAATATCCCAAAGGCCTGGGAAATATAATGTGTTGAAGAGCATTCCATAAAGGCTTTGCAACACTATCTCGGCATTTCACAGGAATAAAGAGTGCAATATAAAACTACCAGCAAAATCTAAAATGAGATTGTGATGTTTTTATTTAAAACATTTGTGTACTAGTGCTTTCAATATTATTACAGTTTCAGGGAGGGGGGGGATAATCTTATTACATAGATGTAAAATGCAACCAGTTAAAATGCTTAGGTGAACAAGAATTTCTTGCCTGCTGTTGGAAAGACCAATGAGGTGACTTTCTCTTGGGAAGACATTCTGTACCTGGGCTGCCACTACTCTGAAAACCCTTCCTTTTACTGTGAAATATATATCTGATAATGGAGACACCTGAAGAAAGGTTTCTGAGGACTGTCTCAAGGTAAGGGCAGATTGAGAAGACAGTCACTTAAAGTATCTGGCATGGAAGTCATTTGGATATCTAAAGTACCTGGACTTTGAAATCGCCCCGAAGCAAATAAACAGTTCAATTTGTTTGTATAATACACATGAACCTTAATATAAAAGAAGAAGAAAAATTGATTATTTTGTATCAAGTGAAGTTTCAGTTTTTCTCAAAGGTGCTCCCGTGTGAAATATTGCAAGAGGCAAACTGTCAGAAGAGTTAAATTTTTAAAAATAGTTTTATTTTCTTCTCAGTAGATCTCAGGGTAGAATGCAAACAACTCCACATAAGACTATTGTGAAGAGATGGACCCCAAGGGTAGCAGGGAGGATCATCTCTGGCTATGCCATTCTGAGCACCCAGAATTGCCTCTGGCTGCCCTTATAATCTGGTTAGGGGGAAAACTCTGCTCTGAACTTGGAGTGTACCTGGAGGAGAGGCCAAGCAGGCTAGGCCACACACCTGCCCTTTTGGTAGTTGATCCAAGTGGTTTCCGATTTCCATCTGTAACCAGATATCTGAAAACCAAGGTTCTGGACTCAGCAGCCTAGAACACCCCAGTGAATGACTTGGTACCCAAAGTGGCTTGAAAAAATGCTTTCAGAAAACAAAATAGGATAGAAAAACAAGGCTTGACACTAAAAAAAATAATGGATCTTCACCCACACATGGACTTGGGAGTGGAAAGTAAAAGTGCCAAGTTACAAGCCAAATAAAAAGATGGAACAAACCTCTCAGTCCAATAGAAAATACACCCACCTGAAAAGAAGCAAACAAGTGGAACCTAGAACTGCCTTGTGGCTGTTTAGCCAGACTACAATGTCAATCTTTCCCTTCTACGCTATGCACCTGAACTTTCCAGTGCTCCTCAGTGCAACCTTTATGCAAAGCTCCCAATTGCCTGGGTCAGATGGCTATCTTGACCTATTCAATGAAAGCTAAACCCTAACCCAGGGTTTCTCAGCCTTCGGCCCCCAAGTGTTCTTGAATTTCAGTTCCCTGAAGCCAGTTAGTACACCTGATGATTAAGGTTTTTGCGAATTGATGTCTAAGAACATCTGGGGACCTAACCAACCTCCATACTGTTCCTAGGGGACAGTTACCCTTCATCCCATCTCCTGATGTTGCCCCAGCCAATGGGGAATTGGAGTGCAAGGCTACAGGGCTAACTTCTCCCCAGATACAACCTGGCCAGAGGTCAGCTCATCCCTATGCAGGTGATCATCATCAATCTGTCCCCAGTTATTGCAATGCTAGGACTGATTCCTGGGATGGAACGGAGATAGGTTTTTCCCAGCACTCTCAGCCAGCTACAATACTAACATCTCAAGGTCTTCTGGTATTGGGCTCCTTTAATACTTGATTTAAGCCCTTTAAAATGCCTGGCCAGACAACCTGCTACAATAATGGAGCAGGCTGTACAGTCAACAACTCAACACTGAGTGTTGGGAGGCGGTAAATAACCTGACTCCCCACCTAAAGGGGCCAATGGTTACAGGCAGATGAGCCCCTTTTGGTGGGGTGATGGTCCCCTCAGTGGAGGAAATGCCACTGAAAACCATCATATTGGGCCCAACGACAAAATGAGCAGTGGATGAATTCTGATTCCCAATGGTCATGGAGGTGGAAGGCCATGCCAGATGGACTGGCTTTGAAGGTGCACCTTGTCCATATCCTCAAGGCTGTGGCAGTCCATTGCAGTCCTGGTGTTAAATCCTGCATGTCTCATTTCATATGTGTGCAGGAGATGGCTCCAAGATCATATTGTGTTGGTCACTTCATGGCAAGCTGGGATCCACCTTAAACAAATTCATGCCAATGACATTTTTCTTGCCAATTGCACTCTCAGATACAAGTTGCAGCTGATGACAATGAAACCCTTTGGGACAAGTTTTTCACATGAACCTGAACATAAAGGGAATAATGATTCTGTATTAAGTGAAATTTCAGTTCTCCTCAAAGGTGCCCCCTGTGTAAAATACTGCAACAGACAGTACAGTTAATTTTTTTAAAATGTTATTTTCTCTTCTATAGATCTCTGGTAGGATATAAACAACTCCACAAAAGACTATAAAATGGTTATTCACAATCCAGCATAACAGTGACAATAATAAATCAGAATAAAGTAATGGTCAGCAGATCCCTGAAGCTTAAGGGAATAGGATCAGCGCCGGAGTGATCAGAGTCACCTTGAATGGAACCGTTAAACAGGATACATCTCCAGGCAGCAGAATAATTCCAGTAGGAACTAGTAAGACAAAGGAGATTCCACTCAGCAGGTCTTTATTTTCAGGGACAGGAGAGAGAGTCATTTTCTCAAATACTCATTTCAGTAATGACTTTTCCTAAAATACTCATTTCAGTAATGACCTGGGGAGGGGAAAACAGTAGTGCAGTTTCCTCCATCTACATAACTGCCTTAATAGGGGGGGGGGGGGAACCTATTACGGTGGAACCCCATATAACGAATGCCTTGCATAATGAAAAATTCATACAACGAAGAGGATTTGAATATAACAATTTTTTTGTTATACAAAGCAATGCATTTCTATGGGGAAAATAGTACAATGAAAATCCCTATGGGTTGCATCGTACAACTTTTCCCATAGAGATTTTCGTTGTACGATGCATCCCATAAGGGTTTTCGTTAAACGAGGCATGTTTCGTATAACGAAAAAATTGTATAACGAAGTGCCTCGCTGAATGGACCTTTTGCATTATGCGGGGTTCTATTGTATTTTATCCTTGTCAAACTGAGAAGCAGGACATTTCATCACTTTTTAACATAAATCTCTGAATTTGTTTTTCATTTTTAACGTATTGCCTCCCCCCGTACCTCATAGGGCAGGGGTTTGCAACCTGCGGCCTGTGGGCTAGGCCTCAACATCATTGCATCCAGCCTGCATCGATGACTCCAGAAGCGGAAGCATTTACAACAGCCGTAAACACGCCCACGCATACACAAATGCACCCCCTGTGGTTTACGGCAACGTTTACGGCAGGGGAAAACAACGTGTCCAGCCTGCACAGCTGTCTAAGGAGAAGTTGTCCGGCCTGTGGCGAAAAATAGTTGAGAACCTCTGTTGTAGGGAGTAAGCATGATGAAAGTCTAGAATCTGAAGTGACTGAAACTTATTTCAAGTTTGATACCCATCTATTTCTTATTTGTAGGTTTATAGCAAGGAAAGCCACCATATAATTGCAAAAAGTGATTTCTAGCAGGAAGCTGTAAAACTGAACAGTCTCCCTAAATTACATAATGAAAGTCTGTTCCTCCTCCCACTGAGAAATTCAGATTTAGTCTGTAGTGTTCCACCCTACCTTAATTTGCTGGATGAAACATTTTGCTATCTATTTCACAGTTTAGGAATGAACACATTGAAACCTCTGTTTGCAAACCCGAACGGCTTGCAGTTCATCATCCGACTGGGCCTCGTAGAAGAGAGACCTTTTTAGGTCACCCAGACCATCATCGGCAGATGGGAATTAAACGCTGTCCTGAGCATGTTGCATAGTCCCAGAATGCCACCCGAAGGAAGGAGTTGTCAACTTTTGACGGGAAGGGTGCTTTAATTTCGAATCCATTCGAGGGCATATAATATTAATGACAAAATATTGTGAGCCTATCAGGTAGCACATTAAACAGTACAGGATGCTGAAGTAGTCTGAGAGTCCACAAAAGCCAACATCATTAAATTCAGGAGTTAGTCTTTAAGGTCCCACAATGCTTTTTGTCTTGTTTTCTCTCTGATACATTTGCATAGACCAGAGGTGCCCAAACTTTTCGGGCTGTGGGCCGGTCATGTGGTTCAACAGGCTAGTTACGTGGTTCTCCCCACTGGAAGCGGAAGTAAAACACGCCATGCAATCTGTTTTGCAACAGGGTGACATAGATTTTAAGCTACCATTTTCTCTGCTTAAACCAGGGGTGTCCAAACTACGTCCCATGGGCCATACCCGGCCCCTGACACCAATTCATCCAGCCCATGCCACCTTCCTCCATATGCGCGGTTTACTTCCACTTCCAGGAGCGAGGAGGGTGGTGTGGGCCGGATGAATTGGCATCAGAGGCCGGGTATGGCCCACGGGCCATAGTTTGGGCACCTCTGGCACAAACTAACATGGCTCCCACTACAAAAAAACTCAACTGGTAAATAATCTTACAGTATTAGGAGAAGTTTTGAACTCTATGGAAGGAGCACGAAGAACATTAAAAGCAAAGGTGAAGGGACGGGGTGAAAATGCCCACCGCTTAGCCTTAGATTGTACCCCAACCACTGCCTATAGGTCCATGGTGGCGAACCTTGGCACTCCAGATGTTCTTGGACTTCAATTCCCAGAACAGAAGCCCAGCCACCCATGAATCCACACAAATGGGTTAGCTGCGATTCATCCGGCCCGCACCGCCCTCGTCGCTCCTGGAAGCGGAAGTAAAATGCGCCCGTATGGGATTGAAGCCCAAGAACATCTGGAGTGCCAAGGTTCGCCATCACGGATATAGGCCATAGGCTGTGGTCGGGGGAACAATCTAAGGCTAAGCGGTGGGCATTTTCACCTGTCCCTTCACCTTTGTTTTTAATGTTCTTCGTGTTCCTTCCATAGAGTTCAAAACCTCTCCTAAAAGCTTATTTACCAGTTGAATTTTTTTGAAGTGAGAGCCGTGTTAGTCTGTTTGGCGCCTCTAATGTAAGCCTTTCCCCAGCGCGCGCTCGCGACGCTTTCGCGCCTTTTTGGTCTTGGAAGTTATCAAGAAGCGCCCCTTTCCCATCCCATCCGCTTTTAGGAGCGGTGGTGTGTGTGGCACATAGTAGAAGTTCCCTTCATTGCGCGGAAGGAGGCCACGCTGTGCTCCTAAAGCGAAGGGCGCGCGTCTCCGTGGCTAAAAGCTCTGGTGGAGCAGTGGTTAAATTGTGGCATGATCTCCCTTGCTCGAAAACCAGTCGTATCTGACTCTAGGGTTCGGTGCTCATCTCCGTTTATAGCCAAAGAGCCGGCGCTGTCTGCATCTGCAGACGTTTCCGTGGTCATGTGGCAGGCATGCCTACTAGACACATGAGCGCACGGGACGCTGTTTACCTTCCCACCGAAGTGGTCCCTATTTATCTACTTGCAATTTCTTGCTTTCGAGCTGCTAGGTTGGCAGGAGCTGGGACAGACAACAGGAGCTCACTCTGCCATGATGCAGCATTCGAGTTTTGAACTGCTGACCTGCAAACCTTCTAGTTATCAAGTTCAGCGTCTTAACCACTAAGCCACCGCAGTCCCTCCATAATGCTTCTTCATTTCTTGGAATAATAATAATAGTTATTATTATTATTATTATTATTATTATTATTATTATTATTATTATTATTATTATTATTATTATTATTATTATTTCGTGTCAGTAATTATTCTGGATTGAAAGGATTTTTGCTGGAGAAATTCCACTCAGGGGACGCCCGAATGAAGCTCCATTCATGTGTCTCCAAGACCTTTTCTCACCGAAGTGGTCCCTGTACTTACTGTACTTGTAATTTCTTGCTTTCCACCATCTGCTAGGTTGGCAGGAGCTGGGACAGAGACGGACGCTCACTCGCGCCTCGAACTGATGACCTTTCAGTCAAGTTCAGCGTCCTGACCACTAAACCGCGGGCTGCACGGGACTCAAGGTTGACCAGCCTCCCACCCCTCCGAAGTCGGTTAAAATGAGTATCCCAGTATGTTTGGGGAGCGGGGTGGGTGTTAAGAAATGCTAATTAACGTGTGAACCGCCCAGAGAGTGCAGGAAGCGCTATGGGACAGCAGAGAAGTGTCATGGCTATTGCAACGCAGCCAAGAGAAGCCCGAAGGTGAGGTGAGGTTGCGCCTGAGGCGCCCCGTGCGTAAAAAAAAATAAAATGCGCTCGCCTTACGAACAGTCCCCTCCCCAGCTGAAGTAAAGGTTTCCCTTGCTCGAAAGCCAGGTCGTATCCGACTCTAGGGTTCAGTGCTCATCTGTTTCGAAAAAAGCCGAAGAGCCAGCGCTGCCTGCTTCTGCAGACGTTTCCGTGGTCATGTGGCAGGCATGCCTAACTAGACACCGGAGCGCACGGGACGCTGTTTTACCTTCCCACCGAAGTGGGGGACCCCATTTATCCACTTGCAATTTCTTGCTTTCGAACGGCTAGGTTGGCAGGAGCTGGGACAAAGACGGGAGCTCATTTCCGCCCTGCAGTACTCGGGAACCGAAGTGCTGACCTTCCCGCCTCCCAGCCAGCGTCTTAGCCACTTGAGCCACTACAGTCCCCAGCTGAAGGAAGGGGGACACGGACACACACACACACACACACAGCTCGTCGTCCTGCCCCTCTTTTAACCCGCGCTTCCCCTCCTCCCGGGCCCTCCAACCAACGCAGCGTCAGGTGTCGCCCCTGAAAGAGGCAGCAGTGCGCTTGCGCGGCACCACCGCTTCATTACTACTAGCCTCTCCGGTGGCGGTGCGCGGTAGCCGCGTTGCTGGAAGAAAGCGCGGGCGTGGGGACGGGACGGGAGGCGTGTGTGTGTGTGTGTGTCCCCGTGAGAGAAAAGTGAACCGGAGCTCGGGCGCAAGAAGAGGAGGAGGAGGAAGATGGCGGAGCAGGGGCCGGCGCGGACCTCTCCCTCGTGCTCCCGGCCGTCAGGTAAGGGTGAAGGTCGAGGACGGTGCGAGTCCGGGGTTGGGGGTGTGGCGGGTGGGTGGGTGGGTGGGTAGGAAAGCCCCGACTTCGTGGGGTTTCCCTCCACATGCCATTTGCGAGGGGGGGAGGAGGGCTCGGGGATGTGTCCGGAGCAGGTGTGTGTGTGTCCTTCTCTCTCTTTTTTTTATTATTTTTTATTTTAAATATTTTATTGAAAATACAAAACTAATTGCATACAGAAAAAAGAACGACAAAAAGGTACATCACACAGAGGGCAAAGACAAAGATACAAGACTATTATTAACACACCATGGTTCAAGGCAAACAATATAACCACCCGCGTGATGATGGTTGCAATATCCGTGCCCCTGACTGACTGCAACGTGGTGGTGCTGCTGAGACGCAGGCAGTCTCTGGGGCCGTGGTGGTGGTGGTGGTGGTGGTGGTAGCTTGGTTTATTTGCCAGGGTGTGTGTGCTGTGGCATTTGGCAGTCAGCTTGGTCGCATATCGTAATACAGTATCGCAAAAACTAGGACAATACCAGCCCCAAGCTTGGGGTGGCGAAGGAATGGTGAGGGGGCGTGAGTGAGGCCAACACTGGCAGGAGGAGCGGGGAGGGTTGGAGCTAAGGAATATATATCTCTCTATATCTATACACACACACACACACACACACACACACACACACACACACACACACACACACACACACACACACACACACACACACACACACACACACACACACACAGAGGTTTATATGGAGGAAAGCCTTTCTCCTGGATCAGGGGTGTCCAAACTACTGCCTGAGGGCCAGATCCAGCAACTGACACCAATTCATCTGGCCGGTGAAGCCCTTGTCGCTCCCAGAAGTAGAAGTAAAATGCTCCGCTACATGCACATTTTACTTCTGCTTCCGGGAGGGACGAGGGTGGCGTGGGCCGATGAATTGGTGTCAAGGGCTGGATTTGGCCCCCAGGCCGCAGTGAACCATGTGACCGGCCCATGGCCCAAAAAGTTTGAGCACCCCTGTCCTAGAATCTGTAAGTGGTAGGTGACCCACCCACTCCCCCCCAAAAAAAACCACATTAGGTTAGTGGGGCTTCCTCATCTCCATGTTGGGGCTGCGGTGGCTCAGTGGTTAAGAAGCTTGGCTTGCTAGCTGGACGTTTGAGACCCAAGTACTGTATGACAGATTGAGCGCCTGTCTTTGTCCCAGCTCCTGCCAACCTAGCAGAGCGAAAGCAAAAAAATTGCATGTCGATAAATAGGGACCACTTTGGTGGGAAAAGATTTTGGGGACATGAAAGGAGCTTCATTCGGCCGTCCCCTGAGTGGAGTTTCTCCAGCAAAAAATCCTTTCAACCCAGAATAATTTCTGACACAAAATTATTATCCCCATGTTGGAAAGGTTCTTTGCTGACTTCCATGGTCAGAGAATCACAAGGTAGGCAGTAAATGTGAGGAAAGGATTGCTGTGCTAGGCAGTTTTTCTGTATCTATTTCATTACCAGAAGATGAAAGCTTTTAATGCTTAAATGGCTTGCTGTGCTTTGTAGTTGTAAAACAAGATTCTGTGTGACATTCACGAGACTGGCGGTGTAAAATTGTAATGCCTTCTCCAAAGCTAAAGTGGTGTAGTTTAAACATGCATCTGGGGAGATGAATACTTAAATAATGCTTTCTGCTAGTGTCTTTACATGTTTGCATCTCAGAACCTGTTCGGTTAGTGTTGCACAGTACATACCATATGCAAGTGGTAATTATACAATCACATTTGTTGCCAAGACTTGAAATGTTTCTGTCAATTAAAGTATAACCCAATTTCCAGCAATGCTTAGGTTTTTCTCTTACTCAGGTATGAAAACACAGATGTAAAAAAAAAAAGACAGCTTTCTATGGTTCCTATGCTTCCAAGGTTAAGTGTGTATTCAGTTTAGCTGACAGTTCTGTAAAATGCTAGAAGTAGTAATCCAGGGCTTTAATTTTGAATTGGAAATAGTATGAAGCTGCAAATCCGTACTGTTTTCACACACCAGGTTGCCTTGTCTGTAGGTTAAATTGAACAAAAGTCACAACCAGTGGCTCCATTAACTGTAGTTTAATCCTATGTGCACAAGCAAAAAAAGATCTGTAGAAATTGCTAGGCTGAAATTTCCCTTTCTCTATATTTGGACAATGGGGTAAACTTGAATTAAGTTGGAGTCTCTTGTTGTTATGTTTACTTTAAAACAGTTTTCCAAACAACCATCTATATAACCCTGGGTTTGCAGTTGATGCATTTAGCAAATAATAACTCTATTTAAATTATAATGCCTATTTGTTGATTTCAGGGGATGTCTTATTTTTTTGTCCATTACAACACATGACATATTGAATTATGAAGATTCATATTAGACACAACCACATCTGTTCATTATCAAGTGTGCACATTATTTGTGCATTGTGTCTTCTTGTTGTTCTGCCATATCCAAATCCGAATATTGGCAATCCTCATGGTGATCAGCCATGAAAACTGTCCTGCTAATATAATGAAGTGGCCTTTCATCTGCCTTCAGCATCACAGCATGACACCCATACCACTGATCCAGTTCCGCAAGTCACTTTCTGGTCCTGAGCCCCAGGCCAGTATCCATCAAGATTGATTCAAGTGGGATTTAATCCATTTGGAGACCATTACCCTTCTCTGTGGGCTTTGGCACCCAAGCCATTAGTCCTCAGGGTTGTCAGGTTAGTTAACCGCCCCCTAACACTCGGCATTGAGTCGCTGGCAGTACGGTCTACTCTACCCTGTTTCCCTGAATATAAGACACTATCTTATATTTTTTTAAACTCCAAAATTAGCAAAAGGTCTTATTTTCAGGGGATGTCTTATTTTTCCATGAAGAAAAATACCAGTTCGATCATGCTTCCCCACCCACAACCAAGGGATGCTTCCCTTGGTTGTGAGTGGGGAAGCGGGATCAAGACTGGCCTCAGCTGTGAGGCGGCCGGCGTGGCCCATAAGAAAGCTTGCTGCATCGGAGTCTCGATTGCCTCCCTGCTCACAACCAAGGGAAGTTTCCCCTGGTGAGAGCGGGATCGAGACTCCGACACGGCAGGCCTTCTTATGGGCCACGCCGGACGCCTCACAGCTGAGACCAGTCTCGATCGGGCTTCCCCACTCGCAACCAAGGGACGCTTCCCTTGGTTGCGAGTGGGGAAGCGCGTTTGAGACTGTCCTCAGCTCAGCTGTGAGCAGGCGTCGGAGCCAGCCGCCTTACAGCTGAGACTAGTCTCGATCGGGCTTCCCCCTTCCCCACTCGCAACCAAGGGACGCTTCCCTTGGTTGCGAGTAGGGAAGCGCGATCAAGACTGGTCTCAGTTGTAAGGCAGCCGGCGTGGCCCATAAGAAAGCCTGCTGCATCAGAGTCTCGATCCCACTCTCACCAGGGGAAACTTCCCTTGGTTGTGAGCGGAGAGGCAATCGAGACTCCGACGCGGCAGGCCTTCTTACACGCCGGGAGGAGGGGGCCGGCGGTGGAAGATGGCATACCGGTATTACAGTACCGTACCTGGCTCTGGCTCCGCTCGTCCTTCTCTTCCGGACACCGGAAGCAGGGAGTGCATGCGATCGGATTTCCAGGAGGTAAGGGGGGTCTTATTTTCGGGTGGGGCCTTATATTTCAAAGGCAGGGGAAAAAGGGGGTGTCTTATTATGGGAGGAGGTCCTATAATCGGGGAAACACGGTATTACCATAGCAGGATAACCTGGCCAGAATACGTGCATTGTATATGTACTCCAATTGGTCATTCGACCATAAGTCTCGAGTTCATCTGTTTACATAGGTATTTACCTCGCGTCCAAAGGTGTCCACTTGGGTATTTACAAATAGGCAGAAGGTCAGCAGTTCGATTCCCGAGTACTGCAGGATGGAATGAGCTTCCGTCTTTGTCCCAGCTCCTGCCAACCTAGCAGTTCGAAAGCAAGAAATTGCAAGTAGATAAATAGGGACCACTTTAGTGGGAAGGTAACAGCATTCCATACACTCCAGTGTCTAGTCATGTCTGCCACATGACCATGGAAACATCTGCAGACGCAGACAACGCTGGCTCTTCGGCTTTGAAACAGAGATGAGCACTGAACCCTAGAGTCGGATAATTCTGAAAATTCTAGATCCAAACGTTCCACTACTTCATTTGACATCACTTCTGCCTTCACCAAACATAAATACAGATGCTGCAACATTGTATTGCAGTATTATAGGCTCTAACATTAGTACTAAGAATGCAGGTTTCTATGTGCTGGCTTAGGCAAAAATATCACTGTGCTCAAGCAATAGCGGGCTCTTCTAGAAGGGACATATGTACTTTTCCTGCTCTCTCCACCAGTTCTGCTTTCTGAAAAATTTTGCTTGGATCTACCAGAATTTGTATCCATAATCTGCATCCTCTCATGCTAGAGCAGGGGTGCCCAAACCTTTTGGGCCATGGGCTACAGCGGGCCGGTCATGTGCTATAGCGGGCCGGTCATGTGGTTCAGCGGGCTGGTCACATGGTTCCTCCCACCGGAAGCAGAAGTAAAACACGCCTTGCAATCTGTTTTGTGACAGAATGAGATAGATTTTTAGGCTGCCATTTTCTCTGCTTAAACCAGGGGCATCCAAACAGGCCTGTGGGCCGGATCCAGCCCCTAATGCCAATTCATCTGGCCCACACCACCCTTGCCGTTCCTGGAAGTGGAAGCAAAACACGCCTGTATGGGTCACAGGCCTTAGTTTGGGCACACCTGTGCTAGAGCAAAATGGGATGGTGGAAAGATGATAGAATTTTAGCAAAGGAAATCAAGAACCACCAGCTTTCCTGTTGCTGATGCTGTAGTAACAACTGCCTTAAACTGTTTTGGGTTGGGTTTGGGTGTGTCTGAAGGATCTTTGCACTTTTGGCTTCATGTCTGCTTCTTCATTCCCTGAACAATTTCAGCTTGCTTGTCTCTCCATCTGTGACAATCAAGAGGAAGTCATCAGGCAACTCATGGATGATAGATTTGAAAAAGAACATGCACATGCAAGATTAATGATGCGTGCATGTGGGGGGGGGGGCATAAGATAAAGAAACATCACATGCATTGACATCGCTCCTTCACACTTACACATAAGGGATTGCGGTGGCTTAGTGGTTAAGAAGCTCACCTTGCTAGCTGGAAGGCCAGCAAGTCAGTTCGAGACCCGGGTACTGCATGACAGTTTGAGCGCCTGTCTCTGTCCCAGCTCTTGCCAACCTAGCAGTTCAAAAGAAAGAAATTGCAAGTACTGTAGATAAATAGGGTCCACTTCAGTGGGAAAAGATCCTGGGGACATGAAAGGAGCCTCATTCAGGCATCCCCTGAGTGGAGTTTCTCCAGCAAAAATCCTTTCAACCCAGAATAATTTCTGACACGAAATTGTTATTATTACTTACACACAAAGAGTAGACTCTCTCCCTAAAGGGGCCAAGATGCCTCATCCCCTACTTTGCTTCCCTAATTTAAGTAGCCCCACTTTACTTGATTATTCTTTGATCTTCCTACATTGCTTCAAAGTCTATTATGTGATTTTCCTGTCCTGGTGTGATACATTCTTTGACACTCATCCTTTGACAAAGTATATTGCTTTTGATCTCCATAGATTTAGCTGAACAACTTCTGGTTTAATATTTAGACCTTAAGACTATTTTTGGTTAGCAAACTTGGCTCTCCAGGTGTTCTTGGGCTTGAATTACCAGAAACCCAGTACAACTACTGATCAAGGCTTCTGGGAATTGAAGTCCAAGAACATCTGGAGAGCCAAGTATGCTGACCCCTGGTCTAGGGGATTGGTGTCCCTGAATTGGATGTGATTGGTGCTCTATTGCCTTAATTTGATCATTATTTACTAGCACCTCTCAACATATTTCAAGAGGGGCAGTGGTAACCAAACAAACTTTTCATGTAGGAGTAGGTTTCAGGCAGCCATTAATAATCCTTTATGATTTATTAAGCGCTACCTCCATTTGTTTGGCATGTACTGATTTATACCACACAGTATTAGCATATTATGCTGTGAAGTAGCACAAGGACAAAGCTGTTGCTCTTATTGTTTATGAGCATTCACCCCATTGAACTAGCCAGTTCCTCAAGTATATTATTTATGGAAGTAACTTTCTGTTTGGTGCCTAGACTATATTTTTGTAGGGCAGGGTTAGATCCAGAGTGCTGCCCAAATTGGGCAAATTTCCAAAGTCTTGCCTTCCCAGCTACTTTGGATCTTCCTCTCTGTTTCTCTGTTTACCATCCTATGTTTTTAAAAGGTTTGATTTCAGCTGGTTGTTTTAGTAATATAAAGAAAAATCTTCTAAGGCGGTTATCTGGTGCTCAGTGGATTCAAAAGGTTTCGCCTTGGACTGTCAAGGCAAGATCATCAGCATAGATGAAAATTCTGTAGTATGAGAATGTTGTAAATGTTTAAAAGTAATGGTGCCAGGATGCTACCCTGTGAGACACTGTTCCTATGTTTTCTGCAGCTACTGTAACTCACTAGAAATTCAACAAAGGCTCTTCAGTTTTGAAGTAGGAAAACATAGTACAGGTACTCATCTTCTCCTTTTTGGGGTGCAGTAGGGATAATGCTAGGTCTCTTAAAAAATAGAGGGAGAAAGAAAGTTTTAGACCACTTTCGTGTTCAGGGAATGAAGAAGCACGAGTGAAGTAGTGAAATTCAGCTCTTTATTAGTGGGGTTTGAACACAGTTTGGATGGGGCAAAACTTGGTCTTATATACACTATAAACAGTAACAATAATACAACAAGCCCATTGGCTAACAGAGTGTGCACATTTTCGATCCACTTATTTGCATAAGAATAGATACATGAGAAAAGATACATTCCGCTCCTGTCAGAAAACACAGTTAACATACATAACAACCACCACAACCCAGCAGAGGTAGGTTTGAGGAGGGTGAAAATGTGATGGAATTTATGGGAAAGTGTATATACTGTACATGCTGAGGCAAGATAAATATAATCTGGATATTGGGGGCCGGGGGGATTCCATTAAAGTTCTTTATTTAAACCTGTGTAAAGGTTTGCAGCCTTCATGACAACAAATCTAATTAGTAAGATGAGCAGGTGAGCTTATGGGTTTCATTAACTGTTCGGCATTCTTGGATGATACACAGGAAGGTTTGCCAACTGTGTGCTCAGCTATATTTCAAGTACTGTAGAGAATTTTAGTATTGAAAATCTATATTTTAGATGCAAGTATGTTTTATTTATTGCTAGTTATGTTTTATTTTTACAACACAGAAGGAGTAATTTCACTTTGTGAGTAATGTTTGCATAGGCTGGATAATAACTGTAAATACCTGTTCATGTGGACCATTCACCAAGGAAGAAAAATATGGTTGTTCTGGTAGAAGCAAAACTCTTAAAATGTAATTTAGACACACAGTGAATAATTTTGGAGTAAGTGGCCAAATAAAGTATTAGTAGAATGCATTGTATTTTCCAGCAACTTAAAGGTAATGGTCAGCAGTTAAGAAAAAAGAGGAAAAATTAAGCAATTAGGGGAAAAAAGTCACTGAAATGCTGATTTCTGAGCTGAGTGTTATATAACATGGCAAGCCTTCCAACTACTGTAACATACTCAAAATAGTACAGTACTGGATATTTTTGTTATAGTAAGGATGATGTTTGTGTGTATTCTTGCCTACTGAACTCTTTACTAAATAGCTAAGTTGAATTCACTGGCACCATGTGCGTGTAATGATCGGAATTTCTTATTAGAGCTGCTTTGTAAGTTAAACTGAGCAATTTAGACCTGATTTTAACTTTTACATATAATATGAATTTGTTAGGTCGTATAATTTCCTTCTTTTTAGAATACACCAAGGATTGCATGGTTATTCATTATAGGAAGTTTTAAATTGTTTAATCTTTACCTATAAGAAGGCCCGTTAACCGTTCATGTCCGGCATGCACGCCCGCACCCGTCCCTACTATTCCGTACCGAGCCACCTACACTTAGCTGACCACCTTTGGAGCATTGCTGCAAGGGCCCGCCAGATGCGAGTGGGGCAACCGCCCCACGAACGCGACCAAAAAAACAACAACTACAAGGCCCAGTGTCCTCCACGCCGCATCACCCCTCAGCCAATGAGGCTGAAGGGTGTGAGCGCAGAGGAGGCCGGGGAAGCACTGTGCACTAAAAAAACTGGCCGACGGGGCTCTCCCCGCTTCCTTGCTGAAGCTGCCCTTCCTCCCCCCCAACAATGGCAAGGCCGGCGCCAGCCTCCGGGGTCGCGGGGAAACAACATGCTCTCTCTGGGAGACTAAGGCCGTGCCTTCGCCTCCTGGAGAGAAGGAATCCGCATCCACGGAGGGGGTTAGCTTCTCTCTTTGTTGGCTGGGAATGAAACCTTCGTCCCCAGCAAACCAAGAGAGAAGTGATTCACCTCTCTGCGTGAGGCGAGGGCCGCTCTTTCGCCTCCCGAAGAGAAGGAATCCCCTGCCATGGAGAGAGTTAGCTTCTCTCTTGGTTGGCTGGGGATGAAACATTTGTCCCCAGCCAACCAAGAGCGAAGCGTTCACCTCTCTGAAAGACGAAGGCCGTGCCTTTGCCTCCTGGAGAGAAGGAATCCCCCTTTCCCCCCTCTCTCTTTCTCCCCCATTTCTCTCTCCCCCTCTCTTCCCCCTCTCTCTTTCCCCTCTTTCTCTCTCTCCCCTTCTCTCCTCTCTCTCTCTTCCCCACTCTCTCCCATCACCCCCTCTCTCTTTCCCCCCTCTCTCTTCCCCCCTCTCTCCCCCTGACTGTGTGTGCATGCGCACCCCAAACCCACCCCAACCACCAATGAAATTTATACCTGCTCAGCAGGGTCAGGCAAAAAATGCTAGTGTATGATAAGGGGGAAGAGAAGAAATTTGATTTCACTGCAATGTTTTTAAAGGAATGTTTGCATGTTAACAAAACAATAGTTTTCCAGTTTTCTACTATAAAATGACTTGACAAGCTGTGATTAAGGAAACTTGGTAATGAACAGGTTAGTCCTGAATACCAGAAATATTATATACATTGTTAGAAATAGCAAATAGACCAGGAACTGCAAAGAACACAGTGACATAGTTTTTGCCCCAAGGGTTCTTGAGTCCAGAAGTAATCTTGAGTTTGGTATGAAGAGTGAGCTGGCTAGATTTATGGCTCTTACAAGATTTTGAGAATACTGGAAATGAGAATGGACTGAAAGAAACTTCACTGTGATTTTCTCCAAACTAAAACAAAAACAAAAAACGAGGAAAAAATAGCTACATGTAAAGTGATGCACATATAGTTAAAATCTTAGTTTTACACACACATGAATGGAATCTACTGTGTAGTTAGTGTGTCATTAGAAACTGAGGTTTCACTCATGCTTGGGTCTTCTGTTTCAACAAGCTTCATTATATGACTGGTCATTGAAAGAAAGAGAGGCATCATTCCCAGGTTAGATTGCCAAGGCATGTGGTTTCTCAAAAATGTGAGAAGTTGGAGAATAAAACAGGCTAGTGGCAGGTAAAACACAATTCCGAAAATGTCTAAATTAACCCTTTGCTGATAAATTACCAAGCAAATGGGAAAATGGGTCTTTGAGTAACACTGCATAGTTCAGAAAAAACCTTAGTTTTCAAAAGCAAATTCCTTTGTTATGTTTGTAGAAGGAGATTGTATGGCTGTCCGTACAGTAATGCTCTAAGAGTAGTCTATGTGGCAGCTGTACGTAGAGTAAATGTGTGCAGTTCCTGTCATCCCATTTTGGAAAATGTTTATTGTAGAGTTCAGAAAGGTGGCAAAAGAAGAACCAGAACTATTAGAGCAGGTTTGCCCACTCATAGTTAAATGTGAATTTCTCTGCCACAAGACATGATAGTTCCTAGAAAAAATGGGTATAAAATGAGATTAGATGAATTCATACAAGACAGTTCTGTCACTAAATTAGTAACCATAATAGGTAAAGATAAAGGTCTCCCTTATTTTTGTTTGAAAGCCAGTTGTATCCAACTCTAGGGTTTGGTGCTCATCTCCATTTATAGCCAAAGAGCCAGCACTGTCTGCATCTGCAGACATTTCTGTGGACATGTGGCAGGTATGACTAGACACAGGCGTGCATGGAATGCAGTTTACCTTCCCACCAAAGTGGTACCTATTTATCTACTTGCAATTTCTTGTTTTTGAACTGCTAGGTTGGCAGGAGCTGGGACAGAGATAGAAGCTCACTCCATTGCGCAGCACTCGAGTTTTGAACTGTTGACCTACTGACCTTCCAGTCGTCAAGATCAGCATCTTAACCACTAAGCCACCACAGTCCCTAGTAACCATAATGGCTATGTGCATTTTCCAGCATCAGAAGGAGTATATCTCTGATGAGGACCTGTACAACTCTGTACCACCCAGAACAACTTGATCTCATCTGATTTTGGAAGTTAAGCAGGATAAAAGCCATATTTGAAAGCAATACCTCCAGGGAATAGCCAGAGATCTCTAAGTAGGGCCAGAGAAAGAATCCTGAATGAAATTCTTGACAGTCTGCTGCTAGTTAGCGTTGATAGTTTGGGATTTCTGGCTTCATGAGGAATCATTCTATGTTTATATTTATCTTGGTTTTTTTAAATTGTTTTGCTGCTTTCATTTATATATTTGCTTTGTATTCCTGTTCTGACACTGTTTCATAGCAAACAGTAACCAAATTAACCTGTGAAGTATTTTTAACTACTTGACAATTTACAAAAATCTCTCTTCTAATGGAAAACTTACATTTTGACAATGGATAAATTGATTATAAAAAAAGACAGAGGATGTTCTATTCCACGAAAGGAATCTTGAAGTTAATACATTAGTTCAGCTTTTAACTAGTGGCAGTTTGCATGTTGCAGGGTACTCTGAACTGTGTAGGTTTTGTTTTTTTATGAACTGAGGGTTGCATTGGTGGTTTAGTGGACATATTTCTCCAGTTTTGGGGTCCTGTGAACAACTCTTAGTCCATTATCTCATTGTTGGCTGCAACTCGTATCCGATAATACATTTTTTTCCTGAAGCAGGAAAAATGCCACAGGTGTGATTGTTTAAGGTGGATGCCAGCTTGCTATGATGTGACCCACACACTATGATCATGGAGCCATGTCCTGTGGCACATATGAAATGAGACATGCAGGATTTAACACTGGGACTGCAATGGACTGCTGCAACCTTGAGGATATTGACAAGGTGTGCCTTCAAACCAGTTCATGTAGGCACGGACTCGTCCGCCTCCATGACCATTGGGAATCAGAAGTGGTTCCTCCTCCACTCATTTTACTGTCGGGCTCAGTTCATTATCTATTTTGCATTCTGTTGTTGTTGTTGTTGTTGTTGTTGTTGTTGTTGTTGTTGGTGTTGTTCAGTCACATAGTCAAGTCCAACCCTTTGCGACCCAATGGACCATCACACGCCAAGCACCCCTATCCTACACCATCCCCCTCAACCCAACCAACTCTATGCCCATTGCGTCAGCAATACCATCTAGCCATCTCATTTTCTGCCGCCCCCTTCTTCTTTTGCCCTCGACCTTTCCCAGTATCAAGGCTTTCTCAAGTGAGTCCTCTTACAAGTATATACTGTATGTATCAAGGCAGAGTAGTATTTATAAAACATCTATAATTTTTAAAAATGGAGAGTTTGTTCTGTTGATTGAGCTGTTGTCATCCAGGATGACACCAGCTTGTGGCTCTTATTTCATTATTTTTTAGCAGTAATACACATATATACAATAAAACCTCAAATAAAGAGCGCCTTGCTTAGAGACTAACTCGCTTAAAGAGCAGAATTTTCTCTGAATGGTCACTTTGCTTAACGACTAAAACCAACCAAAAACTCGCTTAACAACTAAATCAGGGTTAGCAATCTCCCACCACCACCCCCGCCAGAAGTCACAATTGGCCACCTACAATGGTGTTTTGCTTAAAGAGCAATCCCGTGGAACGCATTATGCTCTTTAAGCAAGGTACCACTGCATGTCTATTTTGAAAATAATTCTAATGGGTAACTATATTTGTCTGTTTTATCAAAATCAAATAATGCAAATAGCACTTTTAAAGGTTTACTGCATTTAAAAGGCTCAATTTGATATGATTATTGAGCTCTTCAGATGCAGCTTACATGAGCTTTGTTATGGTACCTATACTGTAATTTGCATTAATGCAAGGAAAGCTACATATTGCTCATCTGGCTATGAGCTGCACATTTCAAATGTAAGTTCAGTGAATATCAAACCTGAAGAACTGCCATTTCCGAGAAACCCAGATGTTACAGGTAAGATTTATTGTCATGAAGATAAATCATAGAATACATATGCATAGCATATAGATGGATCTGTAATTTATATGAACATGCATGTTTTTTGCGATGAAGCTGAATTTGGAAACATAAGAGGAACCAATCCAAAAGAATAAATTATTTTGTTCATGGATAGGCTATGTTCCTTAGACTGAAAGCTGTCCTCTGTTAGGGCAAAGTGGAGCCAAGTGCAAAAGGATAGACTTAAAGTAAAAAAGAAAATAGCTGAAACATCCCTGGCCCTCTAATCAATATACCCCTACTTACGTTTACCTCTCCCATTCATCCAATATGTCATGGTGATACCACAGCCGCATACAGACCCTCACACCACTCGTAGCTTTAGCAACCATTCATTTTTGTTTTTATTCCATGCTGGTGGTGGAAAGAAGTGACCCCTAACTCTTGGTCTAGCAAAAAAAAAAAAAAAAAGGGTGTGCAAGAAAATGCAGCAGGACAAGAATTTGTTGGTCAGGGTATCTTGAGGATCCAGAGTGGGATGTGCTGAAGGCAGAGCGGATTGCACGTAAGGACAAAATTGGTAGCAAGGTACTACTTCTCTTTTGTGAGACATTTTCTGTGGTCATTGGCTCACACACACACACACACACTCACACACACACACACTGGTAAAATGTTTATATTTACTGTATTTTCATTGCACATGGCAGAGGTCATGAAGTTTGATCAGCCATGAGTTTCAGGGTAAAACAAGGAGCCACTACTAGGAAAGATGAACACCAGGGCAGCAGGTCCATACTGTCAAGTCTTTGCTTCTCTTTTTATGACCTATATTGATTTCCCATGTACACACTTCTGCCAAAGTGCCAGATAATTTCTGATGAATAATAATAAATTTCAGCTAGGCAGGTGTCATTTCTTACCTTGTATAGGAAAGTCACTGCCCAGTTTGAATTGGTTTACTGTTCCACAAGGTCCCTTGCTTGAAAGCCAGTTTACTGTTCCACAATCTCAGCCAATCCGGGAAGGTTGACAGGTATGGCCTCAAGCATGTGCACTGTCTCCAGGTATGCCCCTCTAAGTGGAAAGAAACACAAAATAAGTAGGATTATCATGGAACTAATATGCCCATTCTGTGTTTATGTCTGGAGTGTCCTGTCCCTTCATCTGTAGCAGTGTTAGTATGATTCAGTAAAACCAGCAAAGAATCTTATAGCAGCTTAAATATTTCATTCTCAGTTGACCTAAGTTTTGGGAACTGTTGTGAACCCATTGGGAGAAAGGCAGCCTATAAATGCAAAAATGAAATATGATAAATGAATAAACCTGTCTCTTTATCAGATGTGTTACTTCTTGCTTTATAAGTGTTGAAAATTGTCCATTCCATCCTTCCATGAGCAAGAAAAAAGGATTAGGTAAAGAGAAAGAGTCAAGGAAGTTGTGTTTTCATTCCCGCCAATCTTTCTTTTTAGGCTAAATATTACATTATAGAGTACTGCGAAAGTAACATTCCACGGTTTTATCTTCTGGAGTGGTCAAAGGTTTCATTGGTTAGGCAGTATAAGAAAATCCTTTTGTGTAACTTTTTTTTGTAACTCTTCAATTCAAATAAGGTCAGCTTTATAGCAACAAACTGATGAGACTGAGTTGCCATATGGCCTACTCTGACTGATGTAACACACACTGCTTGTGTCAGTTTTAAACCCATATCTCCTGGCCTTTAAATGCTTCAGGTGCAATGCCCTTGGAACAAGTCATTCTTTGGTGCAGCTGCCAGATAAATTCACTGAAGCACTGGCATTTTTTTCTTTAAATTCAAATTTCTAATCTCTTTTTGTTTAAAGGCATTTGATTTTTTTTAAAAGCTATCTGTAGCAAATACTGTATATTTAAACAAACTTGATTTCTTTTTTTTTCCCCCAGTAAGAAAAATGCACTAAGTGTATAAAGTAAAGTCAGCTTCTTTCTGTTTTGGGACCATTATCACTCCTTAGTGATATGTCACCAAACTAAATTGTGGGCACGGAATTTATTTATTCATTTATTAATTACACCTATATCCTGTCCCATCTGGGATGGAGTCCCACTCTGGGTGACTTACACTATTAAAATAAAATTAAATAAAAGCAAAACAAACATCATTAAAACAATAAAACAACCCCACCCTCCTAATCAAAATCAGAACTGGGGACCCAAAACTCTTGTGGCAGAAAGGCAATTAGAGGGGCTCCTATTTGTTCGTCAGGTAAAGGTTTCCCTTGCTCGAAAGCCAGTCGTATCTGACTCTAGGGTTCAGTGCTCATCTCTGTTTCAAAGCCGAAGAGTCAGCGCTGTCTGTTTCTGCAGACGTTTCTATGGTCATGCTGTTTACCTTCCCACCGAAGTGGTCCCTATTTATCTACTTGCAATTTCTTGCTTTCGAACTGCTAGGTTGGCAGGAGCTGGGACAAAGACGGGAGCTCATTCCATCCTGCAGTACTTGGGAATAAGAAAGTAGTTGATTTTAAGAGTGGAGGGCAGAAATTGAGGTTCAGTAGCATATGTGGGAAGATCAGTATGGATTATGGCGATCAGCTCAATGCTGGGTTCCACCGGATGTGGGTAAAGTACAAATTTTTTATCAGTGATGCTTTGCGGGGGGGGGGGTCCTTCCCAAAATCACTAAAAGGTGCACTGAAAAAGTACAGATTAATAGAATATGAGTACATACTTTCTCATGCTTGCAGTGCATTGTTCCACCCAACTTATAAATTTCCCTAAATAATTTCTCTATAAAGGGATGGACAACTTGTGAATTTATATCAGTGATGGCAAACCTTGACACTCCAGATGTTCTTGAACTTTAATTCCCAGAGGCACTGATCAGCCAGAGTGCTGACTTGAGCTTTTGGTAATTGAAGTACCAGAACACCTGGAGTGCCAAGGTTCAGCATCATTGATATATGGACTACAGCTATTCCTGTTAGCCCTCATCACAGTGCTGGCAAGGGCTAATGGGAATTAAAATTCAACATCCTCTAACACAATGGTTCCTCCTTTTCAGCATCATATCCAGTTTCTGATTTCCAAGAAGTCTTCGTGCCTTGTCTAATCTTAACCTATAAAATCAAGCGTTAACCATTGGAACTTCAGATACAATCCTAAACCAGGCCCTACTAGCCCACACCGACCATTCGTGCTCATGGCCGAACTGGGTCCACAGGTCAATGAAGGATTGAGAAATGCGCCAGTGGGGCAAGAGCCTCACAAACGCGAAAAAGGGAAACAACTTCATTTCCCAACGTTCCTTGCACCACACCACACTCAATCAGGCTGAGAGGCGCGAGCAAAAGGAACGTTCGGAAACACGTTGCGGCCAATCAAAAGGAAACTGCAGGAAAAAACCAACGCATAAGCCGAAAACGCAAACGCCAAACTACAAGCCCCAGCGTCCTGCGCGCCATGAGCGCGCAGAACACTGAGGTTAAAAATAAAAAACACACCAGGAGCGCAAGTCCGCCGCAGCCGGACACAGCGCTTCACAGGAAAAAAACCCAACACTGGAGGGGGGTCAAGGGGGAAAAAGGCACTGCCCCCTCCTTGAAAGTGAACCCATTCCCAGGTAAGCAAAGCCATCAGACGGCACTCCATCCGCTGACTTTACTTACCGCAAAATGGTTTTGCTTTCAGTGAGGCCAAGCCGTGGGAACCAAAGCCCCCCTCCCCAATGGCGCCTGAAGCTCCCGATCAGAGTTCCCTTTTAATATCACTGGGTGGGGAGGTTGCGCTCCCCCTCTCTACTGGCTCCCCTGGGGTTGGGGGGACAAAAGGGGTCTGTCTCCCCAACCCTCCTGACCCCAGGGGACCTGGCAGAGAGGGGATTTCCCTACACACACACACACACACACACACACACACACCATATTAAAGAGAAGAAACCAAGCGGTTACTTCTCTTTAAAAACGGAGTTTTTTGGGGGGAATCCCCCTCTCCGATGGCTCTCCTGGGTCCGGAAGGGTTGGGGAGACAGACCCCTTTTGTCCCCCCAACCCTACCAAACCCAAGGAAGCCAGCGGAGAGGGGGATCACAACCCCCTCACTGAAATTAAAGGGGAACCCCCAATTGAGATTTTCCTTTTAATATTAGAGGGTGGGCTGGATTCGATCCCCTCTCCTGGGTCCCATGAGTTTGGAAGGTTTGGGGGGACAAAAGGGGTCTGTCCCCCCAACCCTTCCAGAGCCAGGGGACACGGCAGAGAGGGGATCCCCCCGTAGGACACCAAAAAACACAAAAATATCAAAAATATCCAAAAATACACAAAAACAACCAAAAATAACACCGAAAAACAATACAAAGTAAACAAAAACAAAAATTTTCAAACACACACAGCACCCAGCCAAACACCACAAAATCCAAACACCACCACCACCCCCAAATAAAGAAAACAGCCAACTCACCACCACACGACCTCACTCCACGACGACCGGAAAAGAAATGAATAAAGAAAGAGACTACTTACCAGAAGAAGCTCCACCCAGAGGCCACGAGAGAAAAAGCAGTCAAAATACAAGATAACCCCTACCAGCCCCACCTGCTGGCCACAATAGTAAAAACAATCAAAAAGACACAACAGCCCCACACAAAAGGCCCCAAGAGTAAAAACAAGTAAAAAAACATAACGCAAAATCACAATTTTGCACAAATCAAAAACATATGTCAATAAAATAAAATAAAAACTATTCAAAAATCCTGTGCTGAATTTTAACTCAAATAAAAACCAAAAACATCTAAACACAGTTTAAAAACATTTATTGTAAAAAACATGTACTTTCACATTTTTAAAATTATTACTGTCTGAATCAGGAGTTCTCAATCTTTTTAAGCCATGGGCTGGGTCGTGCTCACACTCCCTCAGACAGCTTCAGGGGCCAGATGGCCATTCTGCCCTTCCTCCACCACATGGCACTTCTGGGTATGGTATATATGGTGGGTGGCCACATGAAATGGTGCTGTGGGCTGCACACGGTCCATGGGCCTCAGGTTGAGAATCCCTGGTCTAAGTTGATTTTTAGAAAGTCCTTTATGAAGATATCTTAGCTTTTTGTTCCCTTGGAATACAGTAAAACCCCTACTTACGGGGAAAAATCAGTGAAACCTGGTGTCTGGCACTATTTGGATGAATCAGTTTGGCACTTAGGGGAAACCATGAGCCATCTCTGCAGTACGTCCAGCATTTGTTCACGCTAATAGAGTTCAAAATGCTCACAGGGATACATCCCCAACTTAGCTGGCCTGGGTAGTAGCAGTCATGGTAAAGCATTGCGCAAGGGATTTGCTGTTCTGGTCTGGAGAGGGAACAAAGTATCTCCTGCTCTGGGAATTGCACTACCACCAGCCCTTCCACAGGTCAGAGGTTTCAATTTATTTAATAAATGTGGCCCAAGCCTTATACCTCAAATATGTGTCCTGCCTCTTTATGTGATGGGTAAGGGAGTAATATGCAATATGGCATTGATATTGCCACTGGAATTGGCTAATACAATACTGTTAAACAGGTTGCCTTCCAGAGTGACTGAACTGCTGGATAAAATTGCCATTGAAGTTTGGAACCGAGTAGTACATTGCCCAGAAAAAAAGATGAAGGTTTCACTAGCCAGTTATTTCTATAAAAATATAAGGATCAGTGGATGACATACTTGAATTCTTTGTAGCTATGCAAGTGTTAAATTTTCCATTTTTGTTGTTCAGTCGCATAGTTGAGTCTGACCCTTTGCGATCCCATGGACCACTGCATGCCAGGCATATTTATATATGAGTTTTAATAATTTTACCAGAATCTTCTAAAACCATTACAGGCATCTCAGGTTTGACCATACCTGTCATCCTTCCCGGATTGGCCGGGATTTCCCGATTTTCGGCACCGATTTGTGCCATTTCCTGCCCGCAGCTGCCAAAACCCCGGAATTGGCAGCGGGGGGGGGGGAGGTACTGCACATCCCTTCTGCGCAAGTTGCGTTCTATGCATGCGTAGAAGGCTTTTACACTTGCGTAGAACCCTTCTACGCTTGACCTGCGCAGAACCATTGTGCGCAGGTCCCAGATTGTCCGGAGCCACGGTTGACAGGTATAGTTTTGACTGGCTGAAATATAATGGATAATTTAATTGCTGTCTGAAGTGGCAGGGTGTGAAGTGTACATGTTCCCACCATTTTCCAATTACAGTGCTATAGTACATATTTGAATGTACAGTATTTATGGTTTTCTTCAGTTTACTACCAGTACTGAAACTGGCAGCCCTTCTATTTCCAGTTTCCAGATATTTAAATATTTATATAGACTTTTGTGGCAGAGTGGTTGCTGTGAGTTGTGGGCAAGCACAAAAGGTAGGACGGAGGCAACAGATAAACTCATCTGATGAGGTATTTTCAGCTTTCTCAAAAGGCATTGTGATAGTGTCACTGTTGTCATCATTGGCTGATTTATGTGCTACTTTGTCATGGTAACTGATACCCAAAGGAGTGCATGATAACATAGACACATTTTAAAAAAACATATGTAATAACAGATAACATGGGTTTACCTAAAGAAACAATTTCCCTCTTGTCTAATGAGAGAGAGAAAGAGATATTCACCACTTAGCTGGTTCACATATGTTCACAGTACAAAAGTATGCTGTACAGTATTTTTAAAGTGCAGGTAGGGAGGGAGGAAGATTAATTTTGAATGCAGTAGACTGATACATGTACCTCTCTGCCATGAGTATGATATGTGGTGATCAAAGTTGCTGTTTATATGATGTTGTTCATTTTTCATAGGACAAAAGGTATCCAGTTATAAAATATATCTGTTGCATAGCACTGGCACCTATTGAAGGCAAAATAGGTTATAAAAGTATGTTTGTAAGTTTCCCAGTAACTTAACTGACAAGTCTGAAGGAAGGTTTGAGTTAGTATAGACCCGTGATGGTGAACCTTGGCACTCCAGCTGTTCTTGAACTTCAATTGCCAGAAGCTCAAGTGTCTGTGAATCCACATGAATGGGAAACTGATTCGTGTGGATTCACAGAGACGTGGGCTTCTGGGAATTGAAGTCCAAGAACAGCTGGAGTGCCAAGATTCGCCATCACTGGTATAGACATTCTGTCCCAAAGCTTCTCTTCAGAGGGAGTGTAGAGAGTTACATGAGGTAAAACCATTGTTTTTAATGAAGGCATAATTGTAGTTTGAGGTGGAAGGAGTGCCTCTGGCCAAGTAACCTAGTATGCAGACATTGAATTTGAATTACTCTGATAGAAATTAAAATTCTGGGCAGATATGGCCAAAAGCAATTGACCTCTAGTAAAAAGTTCACATCTTTCTAGTTTTATTTTACAGGTAGCTTATCTTCACCTTTGATTTTTGAGTAATTGCCAAACCTACTACAACAGTCTCTATGTAGATAGATAGCAATTGTGTGGACCAGGCTAGGCTGTGAGACTAATAATATGATTTGTCTTTCAGTACCACTTTAAAAATTCTTAATTGCTGTTTATATGTTGTTTTCACTTTTGTTGCTTTAATGATTTGTGGCCACCTTGCGTTCCGCTATGAGGAGAAAAGTGACATATGTTACCACAGCTGGATTAGGTGTATATTTCTGTACTCCACTTCTACATTGTAGGCCTCAGTAATGTTGCCAACTGCGTCAAGGGCTTGTTTACTTATTCATCTGCTAATGTGATCTATGCCACCCTTAACTAGCAGTGCCCTGCTGCATTCTATATAGGGCAAACTGGATGATCTTTACTCAAGAGAATAAATAGTGACATCAAAAATTGTACCCTGGCCAGCAACATGCTACGTAAACAAACTTTCTGTAGTAGGGGTCATGCGCGCTCCGTGCACAAGTGATCGAGAATGCAAGTCAATAAATATAGATCACCCAACTTGTTCGGGACTGACTTTTCCACCACACTTCCGTATCCCGTGCCTTCCTTGCACCTAGCGGCCCCGATCCTCCGGGAGAGAAGAAACCATTACGACATCTGGTGACCCCGACGTGATTTTAACTAGACGTGACTCTTACTAGAGAGTCAAAGCGTGGCTCTACTCAAGCGTCACGGACCGATTCCTCTCGGAGGCTACGGAGCAGCTCTGATCGGAAAGCAATCTCGATTGGAATTCAGCACCATCTCGAGGAAGGAAAGCAAATGTACCCTGGCCAGCAACATGCTACATAAGCAAGCTTTCTGTAATAGGGGTCATGCGCGCTCTGTGCGCAAGTGATTGAGAATGCCAGTCAATAAATATAGATCACCCGACTTGTTTGGGACTGACTTTTCCACCACACTTCCGTATCCCGTGCCTTCCTTGCACCTAGCGGCCCCGATCCTCCGGGAAAGAAGAAACCATTACGACAAAAAATGGGCTCAGGCACAAACAGTTTCGGAACACTTCAACATTCCAGGACACTGGCCAGAATCCTAATTGTGTTCATATAAGGCTTGTCTAACTTGACTTGGTTAATTACACCTAATTGGTGAACTGCTGAGATACATGTCATGTCTGATTGTGCAGCTGAGATGTAACCCTGAGCCTCACTTAATTAGCCATGACACGTTATAGAAACTTTATGTGAACACCAGTGGTATTTTCTGTCACTGCCATATTGTTATTTTTGTTCACTTTGGCTTACATTTTGTCTATTTTGTTTTGTCAGTTTTATTTATGTTTAATGATGCTTTATGTTTCAATCTTGTTCACTGCCCAGAGTAGCCTTTGTACTAGAAGGGATATAGAAGTCTAGTCAATTAATCAATCTTTAAAGTATGCCAATTCCTCCAATTTTATTTTTGCTGTAGTAGTTAAAAACCTATTGCCTTTAAAAAGGAACACATTTAAAAAATTTAAAAAATGGCTCTCCAGCCCATTTCATAAGGCAACCATGTTTTACTGTATCATTGCTAGCAATGAACAAACAAATACAGTATCTCTAAAGTAATTTCTGCCTCTCACCTTGCCTTCCCGTTTGCTAAGTTGGTACAAAAGCCATGTGGTGGTTTTAGGAATGTAACCTCGTGGTCCATGACTTTGAAGGGGTCATTCTCTTGCCTGTCAAACTCGACAGTATTCTAACTGCTGCTCAATGCAAACATTTCTTAAGAGGCACGCTTTGGACACAGGTGAAGTACAAATTGCCACTTTGCACAATGAATGGTGCCTGATCATTTCTAGGAAGTGATTCAAGCTACCTGAAAAGAGTTTGAGCATCCATCTGTGCCATGTAGGTGAGCATTTTCTTGTTTGTATCTGCCCAGACCCTGTATGCTTAGGTGTTTAAAAAGAAACTGATTTTTATCTGCTATTATTTGGTATGGGAGAGTATAAGAAGCCCAACTGGACTGCTCTTGAATTGACTTGTGTTTTTTTATTCTCCAAACCACCCCAAAAAAGACATCCTCTCCCACCATATTTTATTTACAGTACACATTTAAAATCTTATGGGTACTTTTGGGTAGATTGTTCAGTTTTAAATACAAATTTACAAAAGAGCAAATTTCAGAGTAGTTCTTCAAAACAAATTGTCAGTATAACCAGCAAACCAAATGACTGATCTCCAGAATTGAAAATCAGTAGTAGATAACAGAAAATGCAGCCAACAAAGTCATCACTGCCTTTTAAAGTAAAACATTTGTCATAAGATTAACTTATTTGTAAATTATCTTACTTTAGGATTGAATAGCGTGTGGTTAACCAGATTTGCTAATGAAACCAAAATATATTCCAGTGGCTCAAGTGGCTAAGACGCTGACTGGGAGGCGGAAGGTCAGCAGTTAGATTCCCAAGTACTGCAGGACGGAATGAGCTCCCGTCTTTGTCCCAGCTCCTGCCAACCTAGCAGTTCGAAAGCAAGAAATTGGAAGTAGATAAATAGGGACTACTTTGGTGAGAAGGTAACAGCGTTCTTTGCACTCCGGTGTCTAGTCATGCCTGCCACGTGACCATGGAAACATCTGCAAAAGCAGACAGCACTGGCTCTTCAGCTTGAAACAGAGATGAGCACTGAACCCTAGAGTCAGATACGACTGGCTTTCGAGCAAGGGAAACCTTTACCTTTACTAGACCCAAAGGAATAGTGAAGAATGCCAGAGGGATGGAAGCTGTGCTAAAAGAGCAAATGCAGTTCAGTGTAAGGAAGCGTAAAGTTGTGCACATTGAAGCAAAAAAAAAAAAAAAATCTCGACTTCACATAGTCATTGATGGGAGCAAACCTGGCAGCAACTAATGAAGAAAGAGTGTGTGGGCATTTGTTGAAAAGCTCAGTGAGACCATATCTGCCTAATCGTATGTGACTGCTTTGAAAAATATATATTTAAAAACAGATACTGTGCAATATAAAGGTATGAGTAGCTAATGCCTTTATACAAATCTGTGGTGCAGGCAACACGGAATAAAGTAATACTTCGGATAATGCTAAAACTTGGTTCCACAAGTCTTTGCATTATATGATTTTTAGCGTTATCTGATGCATGCATTGGATAACGCTTAAAAAAAAAACCCGGAGAAGGGGCCGCAGGTGAGCCTGGCTGGTTCCCTTCCCAGGGGGCCTGCAGGTGAATGCAGAGACACTCCGGAAGGCAGCCACCGAACAGAACACCTGTATGTCGGCTGCCTTTCACCCTCTGGCCCTCCGGGAAGGGAAGCGGCCAGGTGCTTGGCCGGTTCCCTTCCCAGAGGGCCAAACATGATGCATCAGATAACGCTAAAATAACGTTATACGATGCAAATGTTTTTCAAAAATTTGCATCGTTATCCGATTTTAGCATTATCCGATGCATTCATTATCCGAGGTATTACTGTATTTTGTATAGGTCTGATCATCTCCTCTCAGAAAAAAAAATTGCATGGCTGGGAAAAGCATTTAAAAAGAGAGCCAAAATGACTAAGGTTCTTCAGTGAATCCTCTATGAGGAAAAGTTACTGTATTTCAGAATTTTTACTGAAAGAAATACTCGTTCAACAACACATAGTCAATCTGGATTTCTGAACATGTAGGTAAAGGTAAAGGTCACCCTTGCTCGAAAGCCAGTCGTATCCAACTCTAGGGTTCAGTGCTCATCTCTGTTTATAGCCAAAGAGCCAGCGCTATCTGCATCTCCACTGTTTATCTTCCCACTGAAGTGGTACCTATTTAAAGGTAAAGTAAAGGTTTCCCGTGCTCGAAAGCCAGTCGTATCCGACTCTAGGGTGCAGTGCTCATCTCTGTTTCCAAGCCGAAGAGCCAGCGCTGTCTGCTTCTGCAGATGTTTCCGTGGTCATGTGGCAGGCATGACTAGACACCGGAGCACACGGAACGCTGTTACCTTCCCACCAAAGTGGTCCCTATTTATCTACTTGCAATTTCTTGCTTTCGAACTGCTAGGTTGGCAGGAGCTGGGACAGAGACGGGACCTCACTCTGTCGTGCAGTACTCGGGTATCGAACTGCGACCTTCCAGTCTTCAAGTTCAGTGTCTTAACCTCTTGAGCCACCACAGTCAGGCTGTAAAATGACTGTTAAAATATGTTGACCAGTGACAGCTGGTGCCCATGGCAACCTGTGGTGATCCATAGAGCAAGGGTAATAGACAGATCTGGGGCAGAAATGTGGGTAGTATTCATATGTATATATAGGGGCATATACTGTATACATGGGGAAAGCAAGAAAGCATTCAACATACATGCCGAGAAAGGCAGATGCAGAAAAAGTCCCCACTCTGGGTGAAGGAAGCTTGAATCTGTGTTAATGCCTCTTTTGTTTAATAGAGCAGCTTCCATTGAACATCATCAGTGATTGTTTTATTTTTAGAGTTAGTTCTTATGTTCCAACTCTGCTAACAGACTCTTTGCTTGGAAGTGTGTTGTTCTGAAGTTTATGTGCAGGAGCCCAGCATTATAAACAGCTTTATGTTTAATTGGAGTATATTTAATGTTTTTTGGAGAAATCTGCTGCAACCTAAACTGCTGGTTAGTTACAGCAACATAAATGCAGAGTCATAAGTCATAGCAGCAAATTGTTGCTAGTTAAGGAGGTGCTACTCATGTCTGTCCTGCTTCAACAACAAAACTGCTATGTAACAAAAGATATAAGTAGGTGCCTCTTCACAATTTGCTGTCGAAATGTTCATTACAGCACTTCCATGGGTTTAATTAACCAGTAGTATTTTGGCTAATATTTGCATGTTTTATCTTATTGTTGTACAATGCATTTTCCGCCAGATCACACTTGCAAAACTAAAATTTCACAGTTTCACTATTGTGTTTCCATTACCAAAAGCAAGAGCTGGACAGCAAAGAAGGCAGACAGGAAAAATTGTTTTGTTTGGAATATGGTGCTTGATTGGATATTGTGGATATCCTAGACCAGTGGTGGTGAACCTTTTAGTGCCCAAACAGATGGATGGGGTGAACTCTGTGCTGGGGGCGAGGGAGGAAGTGCTCCCATTGGGCTGCTGGGCAGAGGGGTGGGGTGAACTCTCCCAAAGCAACCCGGTTGTGGCGTCTGATCCCTGGCTTGCTCTGGGAGGAGGTAGCTGAATGGGTCGGCTGGCTCCTCCCAAAGCCCCAGGTTGGTTTCAAAGCAGGCTGTGTTATGAAAATATATAGTACAGTGGAGCCCTGCATAACAAACACTTTGTATAACAAAAGTTTCGTACAACGTAGTGTTCATGTTGCAATTGTGATACCCCACATAATGGAAAAAAAATCATTATACAGGGGTTTTGTTAAGCGGGGTATACCCCGGTTAATGAAAACCCTGTATAATGAACATTTTCTTTTTGTTATGCAGGGTATCACCCATTTGATCCGCATAGCGGAGGAAAATCGCATAGCGAAGAGCTCCATGGAACGGAGCTTTTTCGTTATGCTGGGTTCTACTGTATATGACATTTCCTTCAATGAAGAAAAGTCCAGGTCCTATGACCCTGGGAGTATAGAAGAACTGGCAGCACCCACAAAGGGAGGAAGCTTGGCTCCAAACTCAAATGAGTAAGATGGAAAATTTGCCTATCTGTTTGTTTGTGGATCTCAAGCTGTTAACCTAGGCTTGGTCTGTTCTTGTTGGTACTGATATCACTGGTAAGACTCTCGTAGCAGCTTATTTAGACTCTGTACTATCTTTCTCCTTGAAGCTTTAGTTTAGATCAGGAGTTCTCAACCTTTTCAAGCCAAGGGCTAGGTCATGCACCCTCAGACAGCTTTGGGGGCCAGATGGCCATTTTGCCCTGTCTGCCACACATGGCACTTCCGGGTTTGGTGGTGGCGGTGAGGGGCCACATGAAATGGTGTCCTGGGCCGCAGATTACGAACCCCTGGTTTAGATACTCATTTGACATTTTTTGGCAGTTAAGACCAGGGGGTTGAGCAGTTTGGTTCTTTTTGCAAATTAAAAAAAATGTAACAATTGGGAACATAAGTAGGAAAAAATGATAAAATATTTTTGCTTGTAACGATGATAAACTAGATTAATGGTTTTTAAAGATTTTCATTCAGATTAGCAGATGGGAATGAGAGGGAATGAGATTTTTGTGCTAACTTTGTTATCAGCCATCAGTAGCTCATAGGGAACAAACTGTAAAAGCCACCTGTGGTGTGAAAAACAATTATGGTGTGAAATAGGAATTAACTATAAATTTAACTTGTAAACTTATCACAAATTACTGTACTTTAAAACTTTACCACAGTTACAAGACAGGAAGCAGGAGGCTGCTGTTTGAGAATTACAGGCTGCTTCCTATGGCTCCTTGCATCCAGTTCACTCATTAGTCCACACTTCCAACCAGCTCCCCCGGTGTCTTAGGGGTTAAGATGCTGAGCTGGAGACTAGGAGGTCGGGTTTTGATTCCAAGAGGGCTGCTCTTGGGGACATGAAAGGAGCCTTATTTGGGCGTCCCCTGAGCAGAGTTTCTCCAGTAAAAATCCTTTCAACCCAGAGTCATCTCTGACATGAAATTATTATACTTCCAGCCTGATGCTCTCTTTAATGTTGGGTTAAAACTACCAATTGTTTCAGTCAAAACATACATTTGGGTAGTAAATATAGTTTATTTAACATTAGTGGGAGATCTTAGAAGAAAACTATTCAATTCACTCATTCTGTTGCATTGTTTTCTGCTATATATACAGTATATGCCAGTGGTGGCGAACCTATGGCACACATGCCAGAGGTGGCACTCGGATCCCTCTCTGTGGGCACCTGTTCAGTCACCCCAGCACAGAGTTTGCCCCGCCCCTCTGCCCAGCAGACCAATGGGAGTGCTTCCTCCCTCCCCAGCTCAGAGTTCACCCCACCCCTCTGCCCAGAAGCCCAATGGGAGCACTTCCTCCCTCCCCCAGCACAGAGTTCACCCCACACCTCTGCTCAGCAGTCCAATGGGAGTGTTTCCTTCCTCCTCTGTTGCTGTGTTGGCACTTTGCGATAAATAAATAGGTTTTGGATTGCAGGTTGGGCACTCAGTCTCTAAAAGGTTCGCCATCACTGGTATATGCTATGTTAAGTAATGCAAATATGATTAGAGATACATCTAAGGTCTAAGGTTTGGAAAGTTTGTCAGTCAAGAAAAAAGTATATCTTACTACACTGTGAATCAGGTTTCATTAATCTGTATAAATTTGAACACTTATTACCATTTTTTCAGTAAAATGAAGATAGAAGTTGTCAGTTGACAATGTAAATTGAATAATGTGAAAATTGTTGATTATCACCTTGACTGCTCCTGACACTTTTGAAGACCTGTAAAATGAGATGTATTTCCAATTGCTTTGTTGTTTGGGATCCAAAACTGCTGTGATAATAGTAAATGTACCCATTTTATAACTGAATTATATAGGAAAGAATTTCAGAACAGATAAATAAACATTTAAAGTGTGAAATTTCACACATTAAAATTCTATGAAATATGAGGCAGAAAACATAACATTGAAAAACCTCATATATCAGTACTTGAAACAGTTTAATTCAATTTTCCATTCCTATTTGGATGCCCCAATTTTATACATTCTAAATTCTATATGTCAGAAATTTTTAACATTTTTTAAAAAGTCAGTAAGATGTCTTAAAGGGTTTGGTTTTTACATGTTTTATGATGGCGATCTGCTGCAAAATATGCTTGTCTAGATGAGATGTGTGTTGTGCATGCAATTTCCAGATAGATTGAATGTTTATCTTGATGTGAATGTTGTTTGTGTGTGTGACTACATATCACATATCTGTATATCCAAATTGTATCACCTACTTGTATAGAAACAGCTTCATGTGTGTGGTCTACTCTTTTTCACTGTGACTTAAAATGTATGACTTAGAACAGTGGTTCCCAACCTTGGAGCTCCAGATGTTTTTGGACTATAGCTCCCATAAATTTAGGTCAGCACTGCCAGTGACAAAGGCTTCTGGGAGTTTTAGTCCAAGAGCATCTAGGGGTCTAAGACTGGGAACCATTGAACCAAATGAACTTCTGGTTCTCTGGAAAATTGGAGCTTTTTCAAAGGGTATTATGAAGATCGACAAATATTGGAGATCTCTTGCTTGAAGAAATTGTCATATATAATTAAACAACCTTCTAATCCTACACTGCTGAACCTTCTCAGTTTGGACATGAACATCTGTATGGTGCAACTTCCAGCAGGTTCTAAGTGAAAATTTGGCCAGATTGCAAATTAAATGAATACAATTATAATGCTAATTTTCTTAAAGTAATGACATTGAAACCACTAAGGGTTTATATGAGGAATTGGTTCATAAAATACTGTCCCTAGAGTAGGATTGAGGGTGAAGAAGTTGAAAGTAATGCTTCTGTGTTCTACCCAAGTACTTGTGTTTCTGTATTAGCTCAAACAATTAAGATAAGTGCATACGCAGTTTGCCCTTACTTTCCTTGTGAAGGTAATCCTTGCTATTTCAGCAGGAATGAACATGACTGGAAAGTTATTAGTACAGTGATACCTCATACAACGTCCAAACTTGGTTCCGCAAGTTTGGACTTTATACGGATTTGGACTTTTGATGAGGCATGCAAAATCCTAGCCGTGATGCCTCATACAACGTCCAAATCCTTGCCGCGATGCCTCATACAACGTCATTTCCATAGAGATACATTGTACTGTAACAGCACAGACTTCAGGGCAAAGTCAAGGAAACAGACAGGAAACAGACAGAACTTTAAGAAATCATTGTCTAAAGGCTAAATACATTACAAAAACATGTCAAACAACCTTGATTGTCCAAGAACCTGAAGAATGCTGTAAAAATTCCAGGAATGCTTCTAAAAATTCTGACAAAAAAAATCAAAAAAATCCAAATTCGCGCTCAAAACCACTCCTAAACACACTTCGCATCGTGCAAAACCCACAAGAGCAATGCACACATGTGTCCTGCCTTTTATATGCCCAGACACAATGCAACCTGGGAAAAACCCCAATGCCTCATACAAAGTCACAGTGACTTTATATGAGGCAACTTTTTTCAAGGAATTAGGCGATGTTGTATGAATCCGATGTTGTACGAAGCGGACTTTGTATGAGGTATTACTGTATTGTGCTGTGGGAGGCTGTGCATAATATGGCAGTAATGCAGGAACAGCTGGCTCAAGTCAGTGGTGGGCTGGCCCATCGGGCTACTGGGACTCAGACTAGATGGCCCCCAGGCCCCCAGTACCATGGCATCCCACTTGTGTGCAAATCCAAAGAGCCAAGCCAAGCTGCGATGACTGGAACGATAGAGCAAATGAGCGGGGCTCCATGTTCCTCTGCCTGCCTTCTCTTTTGCCGTCAAAGATAAGGTTACAAAAACAGCCCTGTTTACAGTGTATCCGCTGTGGCTTCGAGTTTGTAATCTTGCCTTTTAAGCAAGAGGTTGTCGGTTTGAGTCCTCAGAAGGGGAGTTGAAATTAGAAGGCGAGTGGGAACGTATATATTTTGTTAGGGTTAAACACCCTTATCGTTCCCTGTCCAGCACCCTTTTAGCCAACAAACAGCCAACACACCCTTGGCTCAAGTGACTTGGATAACTGGTTGTGTAGAGCCAGCAGTTAGGAGTTTGATTCCCCACTGTACCTTCTCCCAGGAAAGTCATTCTTTATAACCTTGGGCACACAGCCTCCATACCCCTAGAAGAAACAAATAATAAACCATTTCTGAATACTGTATACCTAGAAGAGCCAGGAAAGGGTTGCTACAGGTTGGAAGAAGAAAGTTAAACTAGGCAGCACACAATTATCATTATTAATGAAGTACTGTAGCATTATTTCCATTGATTCTCCCTATTAAGTAACTGGTAGCAGTCAAAAATAGAACCAAGTGTGGGTTCAAGGAAATGAGAGGTATTATTTCTCAGTGGTCTCTTCAGCACTATGAAATAGTAACTCAAGAACCAGGAAGCAGTCATTTGTGGCTATATAGTGTTGACCTTTAGGAAAGTTAAGGTGAAATGGGAGGCAAAAAATCTATACTTGGTGGATTTCTTTTCTCTGAGCATGCCTGAAAATTTCAAGGGACTTTTTTTGTATTTTGTGTTGCGAACTGAAAGAGACAAAGAGCCTCGAAAGACACCAGCCAGGGCTTAAACTGCACAAATGATCCAAGTATAACGGAATGGAAGAAAATTGGCAAATCCTGAGGTTTCTGCTTGCTAGGAAGCATTTCCTGTTGCAGTGGGCCAGAAATGGCCCGCAGGGTCACGGAGTGACTGGTCACAAGGAAGGCAAGCGAGGCAAAGATGCAGTGAAAGACCAGTCCCAATTGACTCGGGGTGCTGGCATTTATTCCCTGCCTCAGGTAATTGCGTGCATAGGTTGTGCGCGACCCGTCACAGAAGACTGCCGATGTGGCACATGTTAATCCAGTTACATTTGCAGAAGTTACTTGGAGGTGATGTGTAATCAGGAAATTACCGGGAAGTCTGTTATCTACCAATTAACTACTGGCTGGCGAGGCCATTGTCTCGCCCTATCAAGGAATCTTTCCGGGACTAACTTCATCAAACATAAACACTGCGGTTTGCTCTCCTACTTAGAGAGTCCGCGGATATGATTAATACACAGTGTGTTTACCTTTAATTACCACCTTGTGACTGCCTTTACCCATGTCCGAGCTAATGGCCAGAGCGCTTATGAATGAATCCTAACTATAACTAATATAAATCCGCACACAATTTCCCTTCCAACCAAGTTATGAGGGCTCGAGGGCGTGTGCGCCCGAACCCCACCGTTTAGGAAAGGTTATGCCAATTATATCTGCGGATAAACCACAATTTCCTTTTCTACTCCATGAAAAAACAAATGGAGTAAAAAGAGTCATTTGCCCAGGGAAATCTTTGACTTCCTTCCTCCTTCAGGGTTTGACAAACTAAAGTAGCAACCTTTAAAGTGTTTTTTTTTTAAAATTGATATTGCTAATGCAGGAGAGAAACAGTAAGTTAAGTGTACTACATCTATCAGAAGATGTTTATTGTAAATCTTTACCATACTTTGTGTTAATTTTCCAGGGGGCTTCCATTAGGTTCAAAGTCAGGACCTGGAAAGACAGTGTTAAGCTAGTCATTCAGCTCACTAACTATAATGAGGCAGCCTAATTAATTTTGTTCAGTGAACCTTCACTATGGATTAAATGGCATTTTTCTTAAGGTTTTGTTCCAAGTATTTAGCCTTTTCATCTGACAATTCTCACTTCAACTCAATTTACTTTCAACTAAGTTCACATATCTTTAATATGCTCTGGTTTTCTCCCCTGAAGCTCAGCTACTACTCCAGTAGGATTTGAGTGTCATCATAAAAGAAGTTGATAGTTTCTCCTTCAATCCCATACTAAAATTAATCTCCATCCAGTGGCATTTTGTGTTTTAATCTTCTTGTCCTACCCCTTCTAGATCTGGCAGTAAGTTTCAGTGCAGCCAGTGGGAAAGGGTAAGGAGAGTGAAATACTGTAACTAAATTGTGCATAAAAAGCTGTAAGTGTAATAAATGGTGTTGAAAGTGTATCACCAACTTTGTATTATAACTTTGGGAGATAGAACAAAGCTATTATAACTTGTGCAGTATAATAGGAATACACCTAGGATTTGCTTTTAACTTTTTTATTTTGTATTTTTTTCCTATTCTCTGTATGAGTAGCTGTATTTTTCATGCTGTCATTTTCATAGTACAGTATTTTTTATACCTGAGCAGCTTCTAGCTGTAATAATGGGACACATTGTGCTGATTAGTAGCCTTGGATAGTTCTGGAGTCTGAGTATGTGGAATCCTATGTGGCTTGTAAAGAAAAATGGCAGTTTTAGGCCATGGGAATCATGATTAAATCCTAGGCTACATATTTTTACCCTGCAGAAAAAGGAAGGACCTGGAAAAGCTAGCTAGCAACTCCATTGGAAAAACAATAGCAGCATTAAAATATATCTTGACAGTGAAGTAATATTGCTATGAATTTGTCTCTGTTTTTCATAAACTCCAGGTCATTTGACATTTTTATTTATAATTGTGTAGTTAAAAAAATTATGTGCTTTAGAACTTTACTAATGGCAAGGACTGCAGTGGCTTAGTGGTTAAGATGCTGAACTTGATGACTGGAAGGTCGGCATGTCAGCAGTTTTAGACATTTGTGCTGCACAATGGAGTGAGCTTCCGTCTCTGTCCCAGCTTGCTCTTTGGCTATAAACAGAGATGAGCACTGAACCCTAGAGTCAGATACAACTGGCTTTCGAGCAAGGGTGACCTTTACCTTACCAGAAGAGGCTTGATCCAGGATCCCATCAGACTTGCAGCCAAACTCTGCTTAAATGAGAATTTGAGATAGGAGAATTTGAGACATGTGGCCCATGTTTCTTGTTCTGTCTTAGTCAAAGAGTCTGGTAGCAATATTTTTGTGGGTCTATGGAGATTTTTTTTAAAAGCAGCCAATAGTTAAAGGATATTAAGTTCATTTAGATCATATTAATTAATTGATGAGTAGAATTTGTTTGCTCATCTGTTGTGTAGCATTTTTAAATGTGTGGTAATCCCATGAGTAATTAATGTCTTAACACTGTTGACTGAACAAGCAAACGTAGCTGATGAGTTCATTTTGTTCAGCAGGCAGAAGAACCAGTATAGTTCATCATTCCTGGTTAATAAGGAATGTATGGTGCCCTGAGTCTGCATTCTGTGTAGAGGTTGCCAGCAAAATTTCACTTCCCTTATTCAGTTGTAACAAATTTTTGATATATAGGTTGACAGTCCAGAGTATGCTGCTATAGTTCTGTATTAAACACAAGCACAGAAAGCTCAGTGACCTACAGTGATTTAGTTGGTTCTTAATTTAGAGTGGCAAGGAATAATGCAAAATGGGTTAGTGCTGTATTCATAAGCAAATTGTAGTTTAAACTTTTTCAAAAGCAGTGGAAAGTAAAGCTTGATACTGTATCACCTTTAGTAATGCTTTGTACGCCTTTTTGCATTATCCGTAGATGTACAGCTTTTGTTTATTGTTGTCTTTCCTTCTAGAAGCTCAAGGTGTAATGCACAGTGTCTAACACAGTGGTGGTGAACCTATGGTACATGTGCCAGAGGTGCCACTTGGAGCCCTTTCTGTGGGCACCTGTGCAGTTGCGCCAGCACAGAGTTCACCCTGCTCCTCTGCGCAGCAGCCCAATGGGAGTGTTTCCTCCCTCCCCCAGCACAGGGTTTGCTCCACCCCTCTGCCCAGCAGCCCAATGGGAGCATTTCCTCCCCCAGCACAGAGTTCACCCCGTCCCTTTGCAGCCCGATGGGAGTGCTTCCTCCCTACCCTGTTGCCATGTTGGCACTTTGCGATAAATAAGTGGGTTTTGGGTTGCAGTTTGGGCACTCAGTTTCTAAAAGGTTCGCCATCACTGGTCTAACATCTCATCACATGCATAACATCTCATCACAAAGCTGGGTTGGAAATGGGTTGCTAACCTAGATTGAGTTTTATGACTGACATGCAGTATTAATTAACTAAGAAATATGGTAAAGGATTAGGTGAGCCATCACTAAGCTAGTTAACTATGTACTGAATTTAAGTATCCAAAGTACTAAAATGATTACAGCACACTCTAAACCTCACCTCACCTTATGCCAGTATTGTTCCTGTGTCCCTGCATTGGAGAACGTTTTGATGTGGCATAACTCTACTCTTTCTTCTCTCCCTCTTTCCTCAGACTCTTATCTTCTTCTGGCAGAAGGGGCTTGTGCCCCCTGCTAACCTTCTACAGCTGACACATCTCAGAGTTTGGATTTCATTGTGAGCTGAGACTTAAACCTGGCTGTTTCATTGTGATCAAATGCCAGGGCTGTTGCTCTTCTTATCTATGAATTAACAGTAGTTAACAAATAAAACAGAGATGGGCATGGGCAAACCACCAGTGTACAGTATTTTAGGGAACAATGTCATAGTTTAGTCTAAAGGGAATTCAGGTCAGGCTGTTTTGAGATTAAACACCCAATGTCACCAATGTCCACAAAGTTCGTTTGACCATGGTAGCCAACAGTGGTTATGGTGGCATCTCATTCTGTTTAAGCCTGTTGGCATGCACTTAGAATAACTCTCCCAGATACTGTAAATCAAAGTCAAAGACCAGATCTTGATGGACTTCCTGGCTTAGTCTGTGATTTTGCACTGGCCATTGGAGGAGTTCAGAGCACATGTTGAAAGGTATGAAGAGAAAGGCTGGACTGAGACCATATATGATGTTTGACAATCTAAGTGACCTTGAAACATCTGAAAGAAGAAACCAAGAATGACTTTGAAGGGAAGAAGAATGATCATTATGGTGACCATGTTAAGTCCATTTTTGGTCAGCAGATTCTCCACTGAAAATGTCTCTCTAAAAAATTAACAGTATTCTCTTACACTGAAAAATCAGTATCAAAATCTAACCTACAATTCATTACTTATTCCAAAATGCTGACAAAGATGTGATCTGTCATATGTCAGAGGTAACTCCAAAATGCAACTCTGTCAACAGCTTCTTTTTAGAGTGAACTTCTTTTTCTGTATAAATTCCAATTTCTGTTAAAATATGTAAGAATGGTAATACTGTACTGTATTCATTACAATTTGCATAAAAGATATATTTTAAACTTTGTATATTCATAGTTTTATATGTAACTAGCTGATTACCCGGTGATGCTGGAGTTGTTTTTTCCCTGTAAAGTCAAACCACGGCCAGCTACCTCAGCAGCAGTACCTGGCTGGGTGGGTGGGGGAGAGAAGGTGATGGGGTTGGCCCGTGGCCCCTGGGAGGGTCATACACTGCCTCTCACAGGCGCTCTGCCGGGTCTAATGTCCGTCTTCAACCCCTCAGATTCTCCTCAAGCGCTTCGGTCGCTCCTCTGCCCCCTCCCACCTGTCCATATAGGTCAGAGCAAAGCATAGCTCTGGCACAAAAACGCAGGGAGGATGTCCTGCCCTCCCACTCACCTGTGCGAAGGCATCTGGGAAATGTAGTCTCAGCTTGTGCGTGTGCAGTACTGTCGTTTTGTCCTGCTGGTGGGGGTGTCCCCTTTGTGACCCATTTTGGGGGCATAAACCACCATATGGGGTTCGCAACCACCCAGTGGTGATCTCGCCAAGCCAAAGAAGGTGTGTGGCAAGTTTCAGTGGGATCCGTCCAGGGGCGTGGGAGCCCATCATGGACATACAAGACCACACCTTTGTTTTATAGAGATAGATTCAATCAATACAGACAAACTACAATGAGGCTTGTAAAAAGTAGTTATAATATTGATGTTTAAAAGTGACACACACCCCATGAATTGGTTTTGCGCCTCAGCTGTCTCAATCCTTTCCATTACACTCTTACAGAGTTGTTTGTTTTGTAACATATTCTCCTAGATCTGTCCCATCTCCCTTCTGATTTTATTTTTTATTGTGTCAGAAGCACACAAAGGTGCTTTCTGGGTTGAAAGGATTTTTGCTGGAGAAGCTCTGCTCAGGGGATGCCCAAAAGAGGCTCCTTTCATGTCCCCAAGATCTTTTCCCACCGAAGTGGTCTCTATTCATCTACTTGCAATTTCTTGCTTTCGCACTGCTAGGTTGGCAGGAGCTGGGACAGAGAAGAGCACTCACTCCATCATGCAGTACTCGGGTCTTAAACGCTGACCTTTCAGTCTTCAAATTCAGCGTCTTAACCACTTGAGCCACTAAAGCAGGGGTTCTCAACCTATGGCCTGTGGGCTGGATCTGGCCCACACCGACAAATAATCTAGGCCCCGCTCTTGCTTCAGCTGCCACCACCACTGCCGGAATCGGCCATCGACCTTTTTACAGCTGTTGCAAACACATTTATGGCAGTCGTAAATGATAGGGGGACCACCAGTCTGGCCCGCTCAACTGTCTGAGGGAACGTGACCCAGCCCCCAACTTGAAAAGGTTGAGAACCCCTGCACTAAAGTATCATAAACCAACATTGCATTGCCCTAATCCAAATGATTGGTTGTAAATCTCTCTTCTGGCCACTTGGTGTCACCTTGAGACAGCCAAATACAAGAACTCTCTTCATTCTCTCTTTCTCTCTCTATTCCAAAGCATTAATGATGAATCCAAAGACAAAGACTGGTACACAAAATTCTGTCACTTTATATGCTAAAAGAATTCACTACTACTACTACCACCACCACCATCCCTATACACAAACTCATCAAATGTTGGTTAGATTAAGTCCTTTGAATATCAGGTCAGTCCAAAGGAATTTGAATAATTATCAGTATTTTGTTAAAATATGTGCTGTTTGTCATATTACAATCTTCTGCATTGGGAGTATTGTGATATTTACACTTATAGTATAAAACAAAGATGATTTTATAGCCCCTTTTGCATTCCACTTAAAGCATCAGCTACATGTGGAATAATTTTTCTTTCATCATCACATGCTTACGTTTGTACTGTACTTTATTGATAGGTTGTTCAAACTTGTTCTCTTTGATTAATGCATTCCTGGATGTTGTTTGTAAAAACTCAAAATGACTGAAGAAAGATCTCTGAGCTGCTAGGGTGTACAAAGTACTTAGCTGTAGAGATTCTGCCAAGAATGGAAGGTTGGCAGATCAATGTTTTGAGACCTGAGTGTTGCGCGACGGAGTGAGCTCCTGTCGAGTCCCCAGATCCTACTAACCTAGCAGTTTGAAAGCAAGAAATTGCAACTAGATAAATAGATACAGCTTCAGGAAAGGTAACAGTGTTTCATGCACTTCGGCATCTAGTCATGTCTGCCACATGATCCCTGAAACATCTGCAGATGCAGGCAGTGCTGGCTCTTTAGTTGTAAACAGAGATGAGCACCGAACCCTAGAGTCAGACACAACAGGCTTTTGAGCAAGGGCGACCTTTACCTTAAATGATTAAATACCAACAATTTGGAGCCATACATTGGGATATCAGGACAGACTTTAGCTTTTCCCTGCTGGGAACATTTAATTATACAGACTAGATGAGGAGTGTGTAGAAATAACTAAACTGAACAGTTATGCAAAAACCTTGGTTAGGAAGGAGGTGAGATGGATTTTGGGTCTCTTGGTAAGTTTTGAATATTCTTTTTGAAAGTTTTTCTGATAAAGTTATTGCTCAATAAACATAATTTCCAGCTGTGAAGTCACTTTTAAGTGTGATTTAATTTTTCCTCTCTTAGTTAGATACTTTAGCTCAATTAAATTTAGCCTTTGGAATATCTTTTCAAATTTTATACAAACACTAGCTGGTTACCTGGCCCTGCTCAGGTTTTTGCTTTTCTTACAGCCGAGGCCCGACAGTTCTTTTATCCCTTCCTGGCCAAGGGAAGGGTGGGACCACGGGCGGCTGCAGCAGCGGTGGCGGTCTTCGGCCAGCCGAGGCCCGACAGGTCTTTTATCACTTCTTGGCCATGGGAAGGGTGGGGCCTCACCAATCGCTCAGGTCTGGGGGAAGAATGAGGTCCACGTCCCCAGGCCCTATCCACCCAACCCGGCTCAAGGAGAAACCCGGGCCCGGTTCCCCCGCCTCATTCCACAGCCCTTGCCTACCTTACCTGCCCAGTGAGAGTCTCCCTTTGCCACCTCCGCCACCCTGGCTCCCGCCGAGGCCTCCTGGGCCTTGCCCGGAGCCTGGTCCACTGCTCCCATGTCCTCCGCTGACTGGGCCGCTCCAGGCTGAGGCGGCGATGGAGACGGTACAGCGGGACCTTGAGCAGTGGTGGCGGTCTTCAGCCAGCCGAGGTCCAACAGGTCTTTTACCCCTTCCTGGCACGGGGAAGGGTGGGGCCTCGGGCAGATGCCTTGCTCTGCCAACTCTCCTGCCCTGCCAAGGGCTGGGGCCAGTGTGTGTCACAAAGGCCCAGACCTGGTCTTGGGATTGGTTGAGCTCTGGTGATGACATCACAATCCCTCACTGCTGTTTTGTTGCTTTTTTATGTCCCCCCTTTGTGTTCCAATTTGGGGGGCATAAACCCCAAAATGGGTTTAGAGACACCACCACCACCACCCAGTGCTGATCGCTTAGGTTTTTCTTTTCTTTAACGTAGGCCAGGCTTTTCCTCATCGGGTATATATGGGTCACTCCTCCCTCCCTTCCTCTGTCTCTCTCTTCCCTCACCCATCCCACTTCTCCGTCAATGGTCACTTACCACCCTTATCCTTCCCATACACGTGTCCGGCCACCTGCTGAGAGAGTGGCACGCAGCTATTGAGGAGCCCTCAGACCTTCCCTCCCTCCTCAGCTTTGCCCACCTCCGCCGCCTCTGTGGCTCCAGAACTCAGAGGTACCCCCACATGGGGCTTGTAGCCCCCACAGTGCAGATATCGCATGCCCATTTGCCTTCCACCTACTGTGAAAACTATAGTTGAGCTCAGAGGGCTACAGCTGAGCTAGTCAGATGATGTCACAATCTCAATCTACCCGGGACTATGACATCAGTCAATTACATCACTGGGAAACACACACATTGTATAGATCATTTGGGATGCAATTTGGGGGCGTACACCCCCCATGTGGCTTGTGACCCCCACAGTGCTGATCTCGCCAGCCCAAGGTATGTATGTGCCAAATTTCAGCCGGATTGGTCCAGGGGTGTGCGAGCCTTTCGAGCACATGCAAACATAGATTTCTGTTTTATAGATATAGATTTATTTATGGACTTATAAAGCTAACATCCTGTTTTCAACTAGTGACACCACACAAGATTTTTATTGTGTCCTTTTCCTTGCGTCATCCACTGAATTTTATGGGGTTTCTGATGTCCTCCTCTTCCTTCTGTCCCCCCCCCCCAATAATGCTTCTTTCTTCCTTACTGCAGAGAATGCGAAGGAGAAAGCTAATGGAATAACTGCTGTGTGTTTTAATTGGTAGCATGGGGAGCCTTTTCTCTGGAAATGCTGTTATAGTTTAGTCTGTTAAATGTAAGCTACAGAAAATCTGCCATTAGAAGAGATAATAGCCCTGAATGCTGAAAACATCTGAAGATATGTATATCACAGTTCCATCTCACCTCTTCACCCATCGTAGGGTTCATTGGGGTGCAGCTGGACTATTAGTCAGCAAACAGAAACCTTCCTTCATGTATGGCAAACACCATGTTTTCTGCACACTGACTCGTCTCCACTAGAGTGTCGTAACCAAATCCAAGTCCTCCTTGCTCTCTTCACATCCATTGCAGTGGTTATATTGCTAGCACATCTAAGGATGCAACTACTGTACTTAAAATCTGGTTTTTCTATGCCTTCTAAAAGATTTGTAAACAACAGTCAGCCTGTCTGTATCTTCCTGTTCATGTTTGGCAAACACTACAGTTGTGGACCTCCTAAGCTCACAACTGCAAAGGCTCTAATTCACACATACCCCAACCCAGTGGTGGGATTCAAATTTTTTTGCTACCTACTCTGTATGGTGAGCATGGCCAAGGGGAAAGCCCTGCATTGCACCTGAATTAGGACTACTTTATTTCAAAACTTGGATGGGCGGGGCCAGCCAGAATTTCTGCTACTGGTTCTGACGAACTGGGGCGAACCTGTTGAATCCCACCACTGTCCCAACCCCAAACAATTGTAGTTTCCACTAATGCCTCCAATCAAGATTGGGGGGCTTATTACAAAGGCTACCATCGTCATTAGTCCCAATGTGGCTCTACATAAATATCCCATACCTCCTTAAGGGCAGGATTGTTCGCCTTGCCACAGACAATATCACAGTTGTTTATTATATAAGCAAACAAGGAGGAACAAAGTCAACCAAGCTGCTATAATTTTGGGATTAAGAACATAAGAACAGCCTTGCTGGAACAGGCCATAGCCCATCCAGTCCAGCATTCTGTCTCACACAGTGGCTCACCATTTCCTTCAGGGTATTCCCAAGCAGATGCTTTCACCTGTTTAGGATTCCCTGGAAATGGCATTGAGAGATATCCTGCCTATCTCTCCAACCCGGAGGTTGTCCTTAAGTATCCATAATTATAACCATTGATACCCTTGTTCTCCATGAACTTGTCTAATACTTTCTTAAAGCTGTCAAGACTGACAGCTGTCACCACTTCTTCTGGCAGGGAGTTCCATAGACCAGTAATCCTCTGGGTGAAAAAGTACTTTCTCTTATTTGTTTGAGAACTAGTACCCAAAAGTTTCATGGAGTGTCCCCTAGTTCTAGTGTTATGCGATAGGGAAAACAGTTTTTCCTTATCTACTTTGTCCACACCGTGCATGATTTTATACACTTCAATCAAGTCACCTCTTAGACGTCGTCGTTCAAGAGTGAAGAGGCCCAACCGTTGCAGCCTCAGATGGTAAGGAAGGTGTTCCAGTCCCCTAATCATTCTGGTTGCCCTCCTCTGCACTTTTTCAGCTCCATAATATCCTTCTGGAGGTATGGCGACCAGAAGTGTACACAGTATTCCAGATGGGGCCTCACCATAGATTTATAAAGAGGCAAAATGACACTTGCTGACTTATTTTCTATACCCTTCCTAATGATCCCTAGCATTGAGTTTGCTTTTTTCACTGCTGAGGCACACTGGGTTGACACTTTCATTGAGTTGTCCACCAGGACACCAAGGTCCTTTGGAGGGATTGGTGTCTCCTCCAAAGGAACCTCTGCAAAAGTGGCTTCTGACCTGCTATCCTTTCACAAGGATCATTCCTGATTAAAAAAAAATTCAAGCTGTAGAAGGGTCAACTTGGCATTCCAATGAAACTGCTGAGCCAGGTCCTTGCTGGACTTCCTCCAGTCTCTCAAAGAAGAAAATGAGCAACTTGAAAGTTTTGAATGCTTTCTTGGCCCTCCATTCCTTTTTTGTCCTTGATCTCTCTTGATTCTTGATATTTCTTTATCATCGGCATCAGCAGCTACTCGTGTCCGAGCATACATTTTCCCCTAAAAGTCATTATTTTCTCAGTTGATGAATGTGTCTCTGGTGACTTAGTAAGCAGATCCTGACATGAAACATGTGACCACACACTACACTGCATAGATGGTAGAGGGCGTGGTTGAGTTTGATGAAACTTCTGTGCTTTTCGCTTAGCCTCTTCATGTCTGTGGCGCTCCCCTTCGAAGTGATTGGTAGCAGCAGAGATGGTTTGGCGCCAAAGTGAGCGATTTATGGCCACTGCCAACCAAGAGCAACTCACCTTCATGGTTTGTTTCAGCTGGTCCTTATAACGCTTCAAAGGAGCTCCACGAGATCTTGTACCTGAGCTAAGTTCCCCATTTGGCAAGGAAGGAAGCCTGGAACCATCCATATGGTGGATCTCTCCTGATTCTTGATACAGTATTTCTTTATAACAGTTTGAATACCAAATCTTTCCAATACAGGTTGTTTGTGGCCATGCTAATGCAAAAGTATGATTTTATGTCTTTCAAATTCTATGATCCTTGGCATTTTTACTTGAATCATGTGATTGAAAGTTGGTTTTATTAGCAAGCTTCTAGTAATTGAGGGACTGCTGTGGCTTAGTGGTTAAGAGGCTGAACTTGACAACTGGAAAGTTGTCAGGTCAGTAGTTTGAGACCCGAGTGCTGCATGACAGAGTGAGCTTCTGTCTGTCTCAGCTCCTGCCAACCTAGCAATTTTAAAGTAAGAAATTGCAAGAAGATAAGTAGGCACTGCTTCAGTGCAAAAGGTAACAGCATTCTGTGTGCTCAGCATCTAGTCATGGCAGACACATGACACATGAACATCTGCAGATGGAGATAGTGTTGGCTTTGTCTTTAAACAGAGATGAGCACCAACTCCTACTGTCAGACATCACTGACTTTTGAGCAAGGGAGACCTTTACCCGTACTCTGTAGTTCCTAAATTGTTCGTATTTATAAGTCTTATACCTTTAGTGCCAGCCGGCCGAGCGGCGGAAGGGCCAGCCACCGCCGCCGCCAGGCAACCACCCCCAGTCGGGGGGTGAGGAAGAGGAGGAGGAGGAGAGCCGGTTGAGCGGCGGAAAGGCCAGGAGAAGACCATTTGACAGAAGGGAAGAGGGCAGAGGAGGAAAAGCAGGGGGAGAGACTCAGAGTCCCAGGCAAAGGATAAGTACCTGATATGCAAATGTAGAAGACTTAATATAGAAACTGACATAGAGACTTTATACTGACTAAATACAGAAACTGACATAGAGACTGTGTTTAAAGTATGATAATATGCATGATAATATGTTGTCTAAAATGTTTTAAACTTTTAAAAACTGTGATAAAATGTATGAGGAGGGAAAAATGGCGTAGAAACCGGCAAACCACGCCACAAAGCTTGCCAAGAGAACCCTATTGACCAAAACAAAAGGCAAACAAAGGGGCAGGCTAGGTGATACAGGATGCTTAACACCACAGAGGGGAGGAAGGGGAGGGACAGGAAAGGGGGAGGGGAAATGCAATGTTGCAAGGAACAATACTGCATAGGGACATGGAATGTGAGATCAATGAACCAAGGTAAACTGGAAGTGGTAAAAAATGAGATGGAAAGAATAAGCATTGACATCTTAGGCATCAGTGAGATCAAATGGACAGGGATTGGTGAATTCAGCTCTGGAAACCATCATATCTACTACTGTGGGCAAGAAAACCTTAGAAGAAATGGAGTAGCCATAATTGTCAATAAAAGAGTGAGAAAAGCAGTAATGGGATACAACCTTAAAAATGACAGAATGATGTCAGTCAGAATTCAAGGCAAACCTTTCAATGTCACTGTGATCCAAATATACGCACCAACCACTGGTGCAGATGAAGCCACAATGGACCGGTTCTATGAGGACTTACAACACCTCATAGAACAGACACCAAGAAATGATGTCCAAATTATATTAGGAGACTGGAATGCCAAAGTAGGAAATCAAAAAGTGGAGGGAATAACAGGCAAATTTGGTCTTGGAGTACAGAATGAAGCAGTGCAAAGATTGATAGAGTTCTGCCAAGAGAACGCACTGGTCATAGCAAACACTCTCTTCCAGCAACACAAGAGGCGACTTTACACATGGACATCACCAGATGGACAACACCGAAACCAAATTGACTATATACTCTGCAGCCAAAGATGGAGAACCTTAAAATAGCAGGGGAAAGAAGGAACGCAAAAGTCAAAGGAGAAAGGAAAAAAAATACAATCATTTGAACACAGAATTCCAAAGAAAAGCAAGGAGAGATAAGGAAAACTACCTAAAAGAACAGTGCAGAGAAATGGAGGAAAACAACAAAAGAGGCAGAACCAGAGATCTTTTCAAAAAAATCGGCGAAATCGAGGGAACATTTAAAGCAAAAACGACCATGATAAGGGACAAAGACGGAAAGGAGCTAGCTGATGCAGAAGAAATTAAGAAAAGATGGAAAGAGTACACAGAGGAACTTTACAAAAAGGACCTCAACACTCCTGTTAATCACAATGATGAAGAAATTGAACTTGAGCCAGACATCCTGGAGAGCGAAGTCATAAAGGCCCTAAAGAGCACTGCAAACAACAAAGCTAGTGGAGATGATGGTATCCCAGTTGAATTTTTCAAAGCGCTAAAAGATGACGGCGTCAAATTACTGCATTCAATATGCCAGCAGATTTGGAAAACAAAACAGTGGCCACAGGATTGGAAAAGATCAGTATACGTCCCAATCCCAAAAAAGGGCAATGCCAAAGAATGTTCAAATTATCGAACAATCGCGCTCATCCCACATGCCAGCAAGGTGATGCTCAAGATAATACAGGATAGACTTCAGCAGCATGTGGAGAGAGAATTACCAGAGGTGCAGGCTGGTTTCAGAAGAGGCAGGGGGACTAGAGACCACATCGCCAACATACGCTGGATCATGGAGAAAACAAAGGAATACCAGAAACAAGTTTACTTTTGTTTTATTGACTACACTAAGGCATTTGACTGTGTGGACCACAACAAGATGTGGCAAGTAATTAAAGAGATGGGAATACCAGAGCACCTCATATGCCTCCTGAGAAATCTGTACATGAACCAAGAAGCAACAGTTAGGACAGAACATGGAATGACAGAGTGGTTTGGAATAGGAAAAGGAGTAAGACAAGGTTGCATTTTGTCACCATGCTTATTCAACCTATACACAGAGCACATAATGCGCAGTGCAGGGATGGAGGAATCACAATATGGGATTAAAATCGCTGGGAGAAACATCAATAATCTGAGATATGCAGACGATACCACCCTAATGGCAGAAAGTGAGGAAGACCTAAAGAATTTCTTGATTGGGCTGAAGGAGGAGAGTGCAAAAGCTGGCTTGAGACTCAATATCAAGAAAACCAAGATAATGGCAACAGGCCCAATCAGTTCCTGGAAAATAGACGGGGAAGAAGTAGAAGCAGTGACAGATTTTACTTTCTTAGGATCAAAGATCACTGCAGATGGGGATTGTAGCCATGAAATAAAAAGGCGACTGATTCTTGGGAGACAAGCGATGAGAAACCTGGGGAACATAGTGAAAAGCAGAGACATCACATTGCAAACAAAAATTAGAATAGTCAAAGCAATGGTTTTCCCAGTAGTAATGTATGGATGTGAGAGCTGGACAATTAGGAAGGCTGAACGCAGAAGAATAGATGCCTTTGAAATGTAGTGTTGGAGGAGGGTTTTGAGAGCCCCTGGACAGCGAGGAGGACAAATAGGTCAATCTTAGAAGAAATTAACCCTGACTGCTCATTGGAAGGTCAAATAGCTAAAGTACTTTGGACATCAAATGAGAAGGGAGGATTCACTTGAGAAGGCATTGATGTTGGGAAAGGTGGAGGGCAAAAGAAGAAGGGGAAGGCCAAGGATGAGATGGCTAGATGGCATTGTAGACACAATGGGCACAGAGCTGGGAGGGCTGAGGGGGATGGTGGAGGACAGAGGCGCCTGGAGGAAAATGGTCCATGGGGTCGCAAAGGGTCGGAGTCGACTGTGCGACTGAACAACAACAACAACAACAACAACAATACCTTTAGTGCATTTGGGTTTTAAAAAACACCATTTTCCTGTTTGCACAAAGGGAGAGTTGCCACCTTTGTAAACTAGGATAGTCTCATATCTACACTACTTAAAATTTGTTGTCTAGCTTGAAGGGCAATATTCTGCTACTTGACATTCTAGAATGTTCTAGAAGGTTCAGTTACATCAAGCAGGAAGTGGGATATGCTGCAGACTTCATCTGTTGTCACTGATCTCTTAACTGTGAAGACACTAGTTTTTGTACAAAATCGACATAATTGATCATCCAGTTTCTGGTTTTGAATTGAATCGAATTAGTGGTCTTGTGTTGATTTAACAAGTCTTTTTCATTATGTCACATTTTTCTGGTTGGAATTAGTTCATGCACTACACAGAGGTACTGTACCTCTCTTTTGTCACTAACCTCATTCTAATGATTTTTTTAAACTTGGAGAATGTGGGCTTATGTAACCAAATTTAGCTACGTTGTCTCAGGGATTTTAATTTTCCCTCCTCAAAGAACAGCATACAATGTACTCGCGTGTTAATTTTCATTTATGTTCTTCAGTTGTCCTCTCCTCTGTAGTACTGTAACCATCTCTGACTTCTCTTTGTGGTAACAAAGAAAACAAATGCATTTCTGTTTCATTTATAATGTACAGGTACTATACTCTCAACGTCTTTTCTCCCCATCTCATAATGTATTTTTAAATTTTATGTTCCAGAAAAAGGGGTATAATTCAGATGGATTATTCTCTTCTATAATTAAACTTCCTATAGAGATATTCATGAAACATTTCCTTAATCACTCTAAATAGGCAGTAATGAAGTGTTTTCTTCTGTAAATTGTCATTAGTAGCTACGTATATGAACTGCTGAAACATTAATACTTATTGAGATGTATTATTTATGGAATTTAGTAATACTTTTAGTTCATGTTAAGGATTTATTAATTAGTTATGGCAATTTTTAATACTTAATATTTTAAAGCTTGATGGCTTGTGTCATTTCAATTGCTGGTATACTTTTATAGACCTAGTGAATGGAGTAATCAGGTTTTACTGATGTAAGAAAGATCTCACTGCTTAATTCTCTAAAGTTATGCCTAACATAGGTATGTGCAGATTTCTGGTGTTGAATGATTTTAGAGATGTGCATATTTCTCATTGAAGCCTCTTGTTATTGTGATTTTATGTAAATACAGTACATCCTAGCATTTGTGAGTTAGAGCATGGTTTTGTTAATGTGTGACTTCTGCTGCATTACAGATAATCAGAGGTATATTCTTGATAATATGACAGCTGTATTTGGTATTTTCTTTATAAAAACTGTTTAAATGAGTAAAAAAACTGGTCTAAATTAGGTGTCATGAAAGTAGAAGAGTACGAAGGACATTCATTCTTGTTTAAGATTACACTCATCTAAGAAAGTATGCTACATAGAACTGACTTCTGAGTAAATGTATGAACCTGGGCTGTGTGTGTCAATTAATGTCAGTTGGGATTAGGCTAATTTATTCTTTTTATTTTGAAACATAAGATTTTTATAACATTTATCAGGCTTCCCCCTTCTAAATAGGCAACTGCTAATATGGTAGCAACTACTGTGAGTGGGGCTTGTGTGAAAGAGAGGAAGAAAGAAAGAAGAATGACAGTGCACAGTGGGTAAATCTTGTCTAGATGATTCATTGTTGGGCCATCAACTGTTCTTGGACCACAGTTTTAGTCTGTGATTTGACTAATTGGTTTGAGTAATGTATTCTGTAAGTGTTTTTTGAGATTCTTGTCATATATTTTCTGATTGCTGTTGGCGCTAGAGACTTTCAGACTCATCGTTTCTGATCAAGATTATACCATTCAGCTGGGGTTTAATTTCGGTTTGGGGAATGGAAATGAGGTGATAAACCTGATGGCCCAACCAGTGCCTGAATTACATAATCTGATTCCTAACCAAAGACCTGGCTAGTATTTAGAATGGGAAATAGGGATTCTTTTCCCACCCACATCACTGCTTAAAAGGGTAACAGTAGCGCAACAGTGCTCTCAATTAATGCTTCCAGTGAGAGTCCTTGATTTTGCTCCTTCACTCACTGTTTGTTCCTTTCTTTCTTTTGGAAGTGAAGCAGTCTTAGCCAGCACTTCTAGTAGCTTCTAGAGCAGGACTTCTCAACCTTTTTAAGCCACAGACCAGACCATGCCCCCTCAGACAGCTGAGCAGGCCCAGCTGGTGTCCCCCCACCCCACCCCCTGCGCCCTGAACGCTGCCATAAAACATGTCCGCAGCTGTCGTAAACACGTTTACGACAGCCACGGGCACATTTACAGCTACCATAAATGTATACGTTTCCGGCGGCGGCGGCAATGAAGGTCACATGAAATGGTGGTATGGGCCGAGTCCAACCCATGGGTTGTAGGTTGAGAACCCCTGTTTTAGAGCATCAGTGGAAACTGGGACAGGGCGTCACTATCAACTCTGCTATTGATTGACAGTTAGCAGGATTCCCTTTGCAGACTGGAAGGGGATAAAGCTTTGAACAGATTGAATTTGAATCTGAACTCACAGTTGGATCCAGATTCCCCAATCTCGTTGTTCTGTGCAGGACAATGACAATAAAGATTTATCTATCTATCTATCTATTGCCGCCAGGTAGGGTTAAATCAATTGGCTGGAGAATCTTTTTCCTAGTTAAATGGTAGATGGAGACACTTTGAGCTTGCATGCTTCCCTTTCTCCTCTCTCTGTTGCAGTATAAAGAAGAAATGTGAAAACATCTATTTCTGTTTTGTAATTACTGTTTAGTTCTGACAAACTATGGTTAGTATTAACTATAGTTTACTGAAACAAGCTAACTTTAAACAATGTTATAAGAAAACAGGATACTCAGAGTGATGTTGTGATACTGGGACCCAGTAAGTCTAGGTTGGAATCCCTGCACAGCCATGAAAACTATGGGTGTATGGATGTGGTAAAACATATCTTTAAAATGTAATTTATCTTGAAACCCATATTAGAGTTACAGTGGTACCTTGCTTAAAGAGTATAATGTGTTCCACAGGATTGCTCTTTAAGTGAGTTGCTCTTTAAGCGAAACACTTGAAAAAGTGCCGCCGCTGCCATTGTAAGTGACTTCTAGTGGGGCGGGGAAGAGACCATTCGGAGAAAATTCTGCTCTTTAAGCGGGTTAGTCTGTAAGCGAGATGCTCTTTATGTGAGGTTTTACTGTACTATCAATTGATTCCGAATTTATGGCACATAATAGCAATAAGAAAATAACTTCTTTCACTAAACCACTGTTAAGAGTTTTGTACAGTAAACCTGCTGTTTAGGAGAGGGGAAAAGAGAGTCTCACTCTTCTGTCTGATGAAATCTGATCCACAAAAGCTAACATTGTACAGCAGTTAGTCTTTAAGGTGCCACAACGTTTTTATCTTGTTTTATCTCTATGTTTTGTCGTTGTAATTTATCTCTTAGCATTTGATGTTTTTATATTATTGTAAGCCACTCTGAGTGGTGCTTGCAAACAAACAAATAAATAACAGATCTGAATCTGGAGTCTTGATCATTTTCATTTAAACCAGAAGGGTTTATCAGAAGGGATGAAAATAGATGTCCTTCCCAAAGGTTTATACAGTTTAAACTGAGCTTGTAGTAGGATGCTTCTTTTAAAAGATAGCCAGAATTCTTTTACATCAAATAAATAAATCAAATGGCAGTGGTGATTTGATGCTAGGTACCTGAGGCATTTTTAGATGCTTATTGTGGTTTTACTACAGTACCTCCTTTTTTTCTCTCCTCTCTCTCTTTCTTTCTCTTTGTATTAGCTGTGGATGGATTTCTGAAAACTGACGAAAGGCAAAGACTAGCCAGAGAAAGAAGAGAAGAAAGGGAAAAATATCTTGGTAAGTTGACTGATTCTCTTTGAGTATAGAATCCATACACCACTTTTCTCCAGATATGCTGTGTCATGCTCTCTTTGAGATAGAGTGACTTAGGAAGTTTCAGGGCATGAACAAATGCAGGAACTCTTCCAACTAACAGCTTCAGGCTCACTGTGTCTCAACACTCCAATCTGATGGCAGGAGTTAGGCCAGGGATGGCGAACCTTGGCACTCCATGTGTTCTTGGACTTCAATTCCCACAAGCCCAAGTCTCTGTGAATCCACATGAATGGGTTTACTACACATTCACAGAAACTTGGGCTTCTGGGGATTAAAGTCCAAGAACACATGGAGTGCCAAGGTTCACCATCACAGTGTTAGGTTCTTTTGAAGGAAGTGAATTGCTGATGTCAGTGACTGTGGTTATAATGAGGTCTCCAGGTATAAAGAGCAAGCAACTGCCATCCAGGAGACGAACAAATGTTTCTCGTTTTGGTTCAGTGTTGTATTTTTCAGCCCATTTCTGGGTGGACTTATTCATGTAACAATTTAGACATCTGTAAAAGGATTTAGTCATGCTCTGATGTTATATCAAGGGTTCTCAGTTTTGAATTGAATGTTCCAGCTAATAAATTAGAACAGCTGAATCATTTTCACTGCTTGCATTATAATCATCTCCTGGTGTGTGTTTGTGTATACACACCCATGACTCTTTGAATGTACTGTATTTTTGTCCTCTTCAGCAGATCATAACACATGTAAGTAGGCAAAAACTTAGTTCTTCTGCCATTCTTTCTCTTTAATCACAGTAGACAGTTCAGTTCAACCTCAAACAACAATTGTGGAAAGTGGCTTTTTCTTCTGTGTAAGGGATCTGTTGTGTACTTGATCATACATTGATTGCATAACCAATCATGTACCAAACACCCTGAAAAAATGAAGAAACTACTTGTACAATTGCTGGTCTTTGTGTAGTAAATCAGACATGTTATGCGCTTTATATTTAACTGTAAATGAAAAGTGTATTTTTATATTTTGGGATTAGTAATAACCCAAATCAGTAATATCCTATTCCTTGACATTTAGGACCACATGCCTTGAGATGATACCAGGTGGGTCCTTGTTATATCACAGAGGGAGGGCAGACAAGGCTTGGGAAGGAAGCAAGAGCAACATCTAGACCTGCTTATTGTGGAACATGTGTGAAGAAAATCAAGTGAAAACCCTATGAAGAGGAGTTCCAGAAGTGGGGAGGAAGGAGTTGATTTTAACATTTTCCAGTCACTGGGCAGGTAGCAAAACATGTCCAGCAGATGCAACAGTTGCTTTAATTCCCAATGGTTGTTTCTATGACTCCTTTATCCACAACACCCACGACAAAAGGGTTGTTTTAGCAGGCTTGTTAAGAAATTAACGAATGGAATTTTTTTAGGTTTGCAGAACCATTTCTTGCTATTCAGCTGAGAGGTTATTCTCCCCCCCCCCCACACACACACACAGGTACACACCCTGTGCTTTTGCTGCTGTCTTGTACCCCTAAAGCAGTGGTTCCCAATGTGGGGCATACCAATTCCCAGAAGCCTAAGTCAGTACATTGGCTGATCAGTGCTTTGGGGAATGAACTTAGGCTTCTGTGAATTGAAGTCCAAAAAACAAAGGTTGGGAAACACTGCACTAAAGGCTCATGAGTCACAATGATGGTGCTCCAATTCTAGCCTTTCTGTAAAATGGCATGGTGGTACCCAGTAACTTCAACTATATTTTTTCTTCTCAGACATGCGTTGTAGTCACAGTACCAGCCAGTGTTTGTATGTGTTCCGATGAGCCATTCAATGCAGGTGCCATCTGAAAGTACTGTAGATTGCAATTTGCAATTGCCTCTAGCTGTCTAAACCACTCTTTCTGTGGATATTTTAGGAGACTGTACTGAGGCTCACAAAAAAAAAATGCTTATAGTTTGTGAGATGCACTCTACCCACGCCTGCTTTAAATTGCTTTGCACACTGAAATATCTGAGACCAGTGTATTTATATTTATATATTGCCCTTCTCGTAAATAAACTACTCCGGGCAGTTTACAATTAAAAGAAATTTTAAAAGAACTGATAAGTTATGTTATTTTATGTCAACAAATTAAGCAACATTAAACAATCTAATAAGAATAAGCAGCAACATGGCAACAGTAGAGGTTCATAGCATGAAAAAGAGAAAACCCAGGGGTCACAGTTGTTCTTAGTAGCGTAGCTCTCCATAAGCCTCTCTGAATAGCTTGGTTTTTAGGGTTTTTATAAAGGTCTGGAGGGAGGGAGCCATGTGTACCATCTGTGTATCTGAGTTGCATAACGATGGGGCCACAGCCAAGAAGACCCTATTTCTAGTTGTCTTCTCTGTGGCCAACTTTGTTATGAGCCTGTGGATCTGCGTGGTCAAGGAGGACTGAGTAGAAGAGGAGCAGTAGAATTCCAGAAGAGGCATTCCCAACAAGTAATACATGTAATAGCTGGTGCCCTGAAGCCTAGCTACTTTAAGAGGAATCTGCTATGTAATGTTGCCATATGGAATGCTCCTAATCGAGGTTACCCAGTTAGATTTTTCTATTCCATTCATTCTCCCTTTCTCCAGGTTTCTGCATTCTCCCATGAAAACACAGGATTCAGTACTTATGGAGCATTTTGTATTTCAGCTGAGCTTAGCTATCTCAGCAGTATCATCTACAATCCTGGCTCAGTAATGTTCAATCTGCTTTCTGCCTAGCTTTAAAGTGTTTTTCCCCCTAAAAGATTTTTTTTATACTTCATCACAGCATATTTTCCCAAGGCTGATGATATCTTACTCCTGTGGGTGGGTAATGCCTTTGGCTACTACACAAGGAGCAATACTTGAGAAATTTAGGTCACTGTTAGCATGTGCCATACCCAAGTAAGATAATTCTTTTATAATTTTTATATAAGTTGCCAGAGAACAACAAATCTTAGAGAAAGAAAGGAGAGCAAAGCTGCAATATGAAAAGAAAATAGAAGAACGATGGAGGAAGCTGGAGGAACAGAGGCAGAGGGAGGAGCAAAAAAGAGCAGCTGTTGAAGAAAAGAGAAGGCAGAAGCTCAGAGAAGAAGAGGTGGGAAGTCCGTGTATTAGCATGGTGTCAGAATTTGGAAATGCTGTATTATTGCAAAAAGCTGTCAATATTAGTCTTGCTTGGTTTTTTAAAAGGTAATTTATTGCTTGAGGCTTGCAAGTAACACCATTACTATCCTATTCTTCTTCTTCTGCCATATCTGAATAAAGGTGATCCTCATGGCGATCAGCCATGAAGACTGTTCTGAGAATATAATGCAGTGGTCTTTCATCTGCCTTCTGCATCACAGTATGACACCCGTACTACTGATCCAGTTCTGCAAGTCACTTTCTGGTCCTGAGCCCTTTTGGCACACAAAGTCTTCATCAGTACCAGGCCAGGATTGATGAAGCTGCTGCCTGCCATGAAGATCTATTCAAGTGGGATTTAATCCACTTGGGGACCATCATCCTTCCCTGTGGACTTTGGCACCCAAGGCCGTTAATCCTCAGGGTTATCAGGCGTTGAGTTGCCAGCAATATTGTCTACTCTATTCCCATAGCAGGATAACTTGGTGAGATGGTTGCTATCCCATTACTACTTAATTTTTTTTTCTCAGACTACTGCAAATTTGAAACAGAGTGCGTGCGTGTGCATGCGTGTGTGTTTGCATGTGTGTGCGCGCACAAGTAACAGCATGACAGGGTGCTAAATTAGTTTTCACAGCAACACCTTTGCTTTGCCTATCTCATCAGGTAATAAATTTCTGTCAAGCGTTGGCTATGTTGGTGACTCTGCAGAGTAAGCTATACAAGCTAGGACACCACTGGGGAGGAGGTGGAAAATGTAATTGCAGTCTGACTTTCTTTAGCATAAAGACAGTGGCACAGCTACCTCTTTCTATGAGTCATCAGAGGTTTTGAGACAGCAGTAGCACGCTGTAGTAGGTTTGCAGAACCATTTCTTGCTAATTTAGTTTCCTGTGCATCAGAGTGAGGAAGCACTGGAGACTTGGTGCTTCTGTAATATTTTCTTTGTTTATAAATATATAATTGGAGTTTTAGGGACAAGAAGCACATACGTCTATGAAGCAGCAGTTCTGCTATTTCCATATCAGAGGAGCTACCTCTAGATGTCTCTCAGGCAAATTGCTGCATAGTATTAATTAGAGCCCAGAAAGACTTGAAGTAATGATGGATCATTGTGATATAACATGGTGAAAAATCTCTGGCCCTCCACATATTGATGGACTGTAATTTGGCCATCCCTCGCCATTAGCTATATTGGCTAGCCTGATTCAGTCTGATAAACTCTGGAAGGGAATGAATTGTCCATCATTGTTTTGTAAAATGGAAGGGCGAGAGCACTTGTTTTTTGCCCTCAGTATTGCAATTCAAGGTTGTCTGTCTGTGGTTAATGGAAGCTGTGGTCAAACACATCTGAAGAATGTCAAACACAGGTTGACAAAGGCTGTCATAGCTTAGGAATGCTTTTTTCAGGCATTTTCTTTTTGTATGGTGGGATAAAAAGCAGGCTGTTATGTTTTCTCATTGATGGCAGACACTCCAATAGGTCCTCCATTTGAAACCCCCAGTTCGCAGTTTCATGTGTTATGGACCTATACTGTATGTGCTATACCACATGCACTGCCTGGCTGTCCAGATTAGCCATTTTTCACAGTTGCATGCCAATAAAAGGTTTAAAAAATATCATTCAGTATGTGCGAACATACTGTATATTTATTTTGAATCATGTCAAGGAGTCTTATGAGTGATGATAATGGGTTTATTGTATTTCATATAGTTGCCCCTGAGAGTTCTGGCTACATTGAACTTCATAAATTAATTAAATAAAATACTGGCGGTGACAGTGAGCTTCCTCGGTGACTAGGAATTTGGTTCACTGTTTCCATGCTTGAGCTATATTACACTAGTTCCGTAGTGGTAAACCTATGGCATGTATGCCAGAGGGGGCACTTAGAGCCATCTCTGTGGGCACACGTGCCATCGCCCCAGCACAGAGTTTGCCCTGCCCAGCAACCCAATGGGGGAGCTTCCTCCCTTCCCCCAGCAAAGTTTGTCCCATCCCCCTGCCCAGCAGCCCAATGGGAGTACTTCCTCCCTCCCCAAGCACAGAGTTAGCCCCACCCCTCTGCGGCGCCATCGCTGCACTAGTTGAACAAGGGATATGTGGTTTGAAATGATGGTATGATTGATCATAGGATATCAAAAGCAGTCGTGTGTGTGTGTGTGTGTGTGTGTGTGTGTGTGTGTGTGTGTGTGTGTGTGTGTGTAAAGGGCAGAAGAGTTGAAGATTTCTGCCCCTCACCGGTCACATTTGATAAGCTGTAAAATAATGAGAATACTCAGTGATATTAGACAACAAGATATTCTCAATTATGCAGCAAGATTGGGTGGCTAGTTTTTCATCATGATTGTGTGCAGAAAAAGTAATTTCTATGTGGCTGGAAGGATTCATTGCAGCACTGGAGTCTCACCACTGACGGAGGGGGGGGGGGGACATAGCTCTGCTGAGATGACAGAGTTAATGCTTCTCATGCATTATTCCTGAACAAATGAAGCCCAGACAGAGCCACAACAGCAGTCTTGCCAGCAGGAGCAGATGCGTGGAGGTGATGTAACTTGTGTTATTAACTTCAGCCTCTTTAGAGACCTCGGTAGTGACTGCAGACGAGATACGTATTTCTGGAGGTGAGTGGATGTGGTCGTGCTGCATTTCTTTTAGTACTCTTGGTAATCTACCTATATGTATAGTCTGAATGCAGTTTGTACAGTCAGGGGGGAAAACATTGTATTTTTCTGCAGCAGGGGCTCTTCAAGAAAGGCTAGAAACTGTTTTTAATTTTGATTTATTTTCCGAATAATTGCCAAGGAACGATTGGAAGCTATGATGCGGCGGTCCATGGAGCGAAGTCAGCAGCTGGAGCAGAAACAGAAGAGATGGTCTTGGGGAGGAGCATTGGCTGCAGGTTCAGGAGACAGAGATGGTGAGCAAAACAGGGAGGGGGGGCTGCATTGCATATTCCAGACTGGAAATGCTCAAGATTAAAAAAGGAAGATGCAAAACAGCCTTTTTATAGGCTACTGTGTGTGTGTGAGAGAGAGAGAGAGAGAGAGAGAGAGAGAGAGAGAGAGAGAGAGACAGAGAGATTTTTGAACTGCATGATTTAAAAGGATTTTGTTATTGCCTGCTAGATTTCACACCCAGATTATCTTCATCAAAGTAACACTGCACCAAAGTTGGTTTATGCAGATGATAAATCAAGAGAAAATATAGCTAGTGGAATAAGCCATTATGGTATTGTAGATGTCAGCTCTGTATGACTTCACAGAAGATAATCTATTTTTATCTCAGGCACTCCCAAAGCTCAGGAGCCTTTTCAGTGTTTGTGCAGTGTTTACAGATTATTTTCACTCCCTTTTGCTGTAGCTGCTCTTCCTTTGGTTTCAAAACAAAATTATTTTAGCAGCAACCATCTATTTGCTTTTATTATTTTCAGAAACCATTCAGATGTGTTTAAATTCATCTGCTTTGCCCATAGATTTTGAATGAAATTTATCTGTGTTTAGTGATGAAGCAGGCTTCTCAACACTTACTGACTTTGTGAAAGCTAAAGTTATTTACTGTAATTCTCTTTCTGAGTTGTACTGAAGAATTCAAAATCATTCTGAGGACAGTCTCTTTAATATTCCAGAAACTGAGAGATTAAAATCCCTCTTGCCATGTTTTTAATACTTTTTGATGTAATCTATCATCTCTCTTTGCTCTGATTTTTTTATTGTGTAGGTGAATCTGAAAATACCCCACCGCCTCTAGGTTTAGCTGCCAACACCCTTCCAGATCTTGCAGCCTCGACTGCTGCTGCTGATCCCTTCAATGGTATTTGAAAGACTCACAGAGCCATCATGTCGTTCATCACTTTAATGCATCCACCAGTTTTGTCCTCCCTCACCCCCGCCCCACACAACTGCTGTGTTTATGTTGGTTCAGTGTGATCATTCACAGCAATCCCCTGTGGAAATGAAGAAACCATTCCCCCCCCCCAAACACCACTGCTGTCCTTCACCACTTAGAGCAGTGGTTCCCAACATGGGTCCCATGCCCCACGGGGGGGGGGGCTCAATTCTGACAGGCCTAAGTCAGTACATTGGCTGATCAGTGCTTTGAGGAATTGACTTAGGCTTCTGGGAATTGAAGTCCAAAAACCAAAGTTTGGGGAACTCTGACTTAGAGCAACCTTTGCCAACCTGGTGCTTTCCAGTTTAATCCAATGGAATGAATAATTATGTCGCCAGGCTTCCTTCTGCTGAGTTATAGGCTAAAACTCTAGGAGAACACTAGATTGGGGAAGGTTGACTTTGGAGTGTAAGCAGCAAAATTCTGTTAAAATGAAAGGCGTGGCAGGACAGCTTGGTGAATTGCATCTGTGTGCTTTACTGTGTGTCTCTTAATTTTTATTTTTCCTTATTATTATTTAGTTTGTAACAATGAAACAATGCATGCCAGACACTCCAACATCATAGTAATGTTCCAAATTTATTCCTACTAGATGCTATGTTCATGTACTTTTGTATAAGTGGAGAGCACACATATACGGCATGTCACATGTCACATATATTGTGTGCTTTTTGAGTAGATGCTGCAGATGGGCAATGTGCAGAAGAGAAAACATTTCAGTTATGCAGGTTAACCCTTACCAAATTAATTCCTTACATGCCATTTTCCTTGCAGAAGTCACAAACCTGTTCATTAACAGTAGAAATTACTAATCATTAATACAATTCTTAGTTTGAATGCATAAAGTGCATTACTTCAGAATATCTTAGAGTAAATAAAACAGAATGGGGAAAAAAGACAAAAAATGTTGTGGCACCTTAAAGACTAACTCTTGTATTTAAGTGTGAGCTTTCATGGACCATGTCCACTTCATCAGACATGAAAGCTCACAGTTAAATAAAGGAGTTAGTCTTTAAGGTGCTGCAACATTTATTTGTCTTTTTTGTTGTTCTGATTTATTTACTCTCAGATATGCTTGTACGGACTAACATGGCTACCACTTCAAACATTAATTCAGAATGTTATGAATAGTCAATAATTTTAAGATCTCTCTTGGTTGTGGGTTATTCTGTTGATAGAATCTAGTCTTATTATTAGATCAGTAGAGACTAATATTAATTAATAATTGTGTACTATCAAGTCAATTTTTACTTATGGTGACCCTTTCCATGGTTTTCTAGGTAGAAAGGACTGAGTGAGAATTGGTTTACCATTCTCTTTTTCGGGGGGGGGGGTACCCAAGAAGCTTTCTCAAGGTCACACAGGCTGCTGGTTCTCCAGGGAGGCAAAGTGGGAGTTGAATACCCAACCTCTGACACCACAGCTAAATGCCTAAACCACTGAGCTATGCAGCCAGCTCAGGGAACTGCAGTGGCTCAAGTCGCTAAGACGCTGACTGGGAAGCGGAAGGTCAGCAGTTCGATTCCCGAGTACTGCAGGACGGAAATGAGCTCCCGTCTTCATCCCAGCTCCTGCCAACCTAGCAGTTCGAAAGCAAGAAATTGCTAGTAGATAAATAGGGACCACTTCGGTGGGTAGGTAACAGCGTTCCGTGAGCTCCGGTGTCTAGTCATGCCTGCCACATGACCACGGAAACGTCTGCAGAAGCAGACAGCGCTGGCTCTTCGGCTTAGAAACAGAGATGAGCACTGCACCCTAGAGTCGGATACGACTGGCTTTCGAGCAAGGGAAACCTTTACCTTTATGCAGCCATCTCAGGAGAGACTAGAAATAATAAAAAGCCCAATTTCTTCTCAGACATCACCACTGAGTAATTCTTAAAGTAACTGGTAGCTGCAATGTATTTTGTAATTAGCAGACTAACTTTAGATCTGAGAGACATACGGTTGCTTTTCTGTAGTTTTTCAAACATGTATATATAGATAGATAGATGATTTAACGCTACTTATTTATGTGTATTTTTCCATCGAAAATGAATAGTTGTTGAATAAATAAAACAACTCTATGCCAATTTCTGGCACTTGACTTGAGTAGTTCTATTCATTCTGTAAAATAGGTAAGTAAGACTGGGCCCAGTGTTGAGCAGTTTCTGTGGCTCTGCCCTTTTGCCAATACTGTATCTATATATTCAGTAACGATATCTGACCTAGGGAAACCTATCTATCTAGATCTGTCCAGGAACTAGAATCCCAATTATTTGGTTTTTTTATTTCCATTTATATACTGCCCATCTGGGTGATCTACCCACTCTGAGAGGTGTACAACATTAAATAAAACATAAGAATACAATATTAAAAATATGCAAGCATACATATATATAAACAACTTCCAACTCAGTTTTTCTATGATTCTCTGAATTATGCAGACTGAGGGAACAGGCCTATGTATCTAGGCTTCTTCCCAATGTATGTGTATCCAGAGTAGGGACACAGGCTGCATAAAATGTTGGGTTGCTCTATTCTTTCAACTTATGGATTGACTACATGTGGATGGCATGTATGGAAAGGGATGCATTACTCTCAAATATAGTTACTCTATTTGGGAGGAATGAATCCTTCTTCATACGTTATTCCAGCAAAACAAAGAAATAGGACCATAGAGAGGGCTGTGTAGATGGATTTGTTTTGTCTAGCGGATCCCATTAAGTTCTGTGGAACAAGGTAAACAAGCTATGGTCTGAAAACCAAATCTCATTGTATCTGCTGGGGTGGTGGTGGGATAAAGCACGTATTCAGATGGCAGGTTGGTGGCAGCAATGCGCAGTTAACACGCAAGTTATATGAGCTGTTCAGTGTCTCAACTGTTTGCCTGCATGATAACATTCAAAGTAAATCTTGTAACATTAAACAAAATACAGTAAATGAAGTACTGTATTTTTGTTTCATAAATAATTATATTTGCTCAATATTTTGAACCAGTATTTATTTAAGAAATGTATAAAACAACTAGATTAGATTGAGCAATATTTAAATCTGTTCTGTCCAAAGGCTCTCCCCCAAGATGTTAAACAGATTACTGCATTTATTTATTTATTTATTTATTTTCTCCATCTGACTAGATCAGTCACTGAGCAGTATTCACCTCTATTGATAAGCACCATTTATAACTGTTTCCATAATATTAAAAAGTAGTCCACAAACCTTTTGGCTAGACTTGACATTCAGATAATACTGTACATGAATGCCACCCAGTAGGGAAATAATGAGGAATGGATGATGCCCTCCAAATGTTATTGTATTGCAACAATATTCAGTCCAAGGTAGCATAACCCATAGTAAGGAATGAAATTAGTTGTAATTTACCAACATCTGGAGGGCTACACAGTTCTCATCCCTCCTATAGGTTTAATACCTTATGAGTTCCTTGAGCTCTTCGGCTATCTTTGAAGGTTACTACAAGGTCAGTGCTACCCCTCTCTCCTTTTCTAAGTTTGAAACTTAGAAGGGAGAGGAGGTAGCTGGTTGCTCCCTGTTGCAGAGCTTCAAGCAGAATTTAGTGTGTACAGAACACACAGCTGCATGTACTGTTGTCAAGCTCAGAGAAAGAAGTATAGGATAGCTCCTCTTGTTGCTCTGAATTTTGCTAGTGTTCACTGGAAGAGAATGGGATGCTTGTCTAGGTGACAAACATTTTAGATGTCAAGGCAAGTTTTAGGTCAGTAAAACTATTATTAGGTCAGTAAAAATATCACAAACATAAAAGCCACGCAGACTCCCCCCCCCCTTTTGTGTAGTCCTTTGAATTAGTTGGTAGTTGTGGAAAGTCTCCCAGCTTCTACATAATGCAGCTGAAATGTTTGTCTCATCGCCACACATAGTAACGAATGTAGCATTATCCTTCCTTTGCCCTTACTTAGATTAGTATTCTCATTTTTTCAATCGGATCTTCATTGTACAATAACTTTATATCATGTTACAAAACTGAGATGTCAAAGCCCCTGCCTTTTGAATTAAAGCCTTTCAGAATGGGGAAGTAGCTGCAACCTTTGAAGTTATCAGTTATGTTTTATCGTCTGCCTGGATCCAATCACCAGGACCATGGTAACATCACTAAAGGTTAGAACTAGAAGTCTCCAGCTCTGTGGAATGACAATAAATATCTTCAATGAATCTCTCTGCAGCGTGTGACAAACTTTCAGCTTCTACAATGAACCTGCCAAAGCAAATGGAGTCACCTATCAATAAACGCCTCTCCTCCTCCACGGCAACAATCACATATTCCCCTGACAGAGGCAAGTGAATGTGTGGCTTGTTGCCACCCCAGAAATAATCACATTTTGAGTCGCAAAATGCATTTTCCTCTCCCTCTCTCTCCTTCTCTCTCTCTCTTTCTATCGCCTTCCATTTATTGACTATCATCTTTTGGTGAAAATCAGGTGAATTTTGGTATTGTTTTGTTAATGGTAGCAGTGGATGGTTCTTTTTAAAAAAATGCAACACAAGGGCTTTACTAAGATATTTCTTTGTCAAGAGTAACTTAAAATAGTTTAAGGCAGATCTCAGAGCAGCTTGAATATAAACTTGGCTCATTTCAGTGGACTCAACTAAGTTTGGATCAGAGCATGCCAAATAAGAGCTGTAGCCTAAAAGAAAGAAGAATCAAAATGGCATATCCATGGCTGTATTTCAAGCTGTGCTGACTCATGCTAGCTCAGATAGAAGGTGTCATGTGAGGAGGGAATTGTATTTAATTTTTGAGATGCATCGCTCCAGACAGACATTTTATTATTTTATTTCATTTTACAAATTTGTACCCCGCCCTCCTATTGAAAAACACCACCCAGGGTGGCAACAACAGGTAAAAATACAATATAAAAATGACCAGAAACATTTATAATTAAAACACCTACACAACCTTCAATTAAAAGACAAGATTAAAACCAGCTTAAAACCAGCTTTATCCTTAAAACTACCCTAGCTCTCCCTCCACACACATTAAACTCAAAATAGAGAGAAAACTCCCCCACAAAAGTTAAACATGCCAGCGGGGTTGGGAAGTGGAGCCTCTGGAGCCCCACACCTGGCAAAGCCAGGTCTTCAACATTTTTCTAAAGGGGAGAAGTTCCGTCTGAAGGCGCACCTCCGGAGGTAAGAGGTTCCAAAGGGCTGGGGCAGACATACCTTATAGCAAGAGTTCTCAACCTTTTTAACCCAGGGGCCAGGTCATGCTCCCTCAGACAGCTTCAAGGGCCAGATGGCCACTTTGCCCTTACTCCACCACATGGCACGTCCTGGTGTGGTGGAGGTGGTGGGGGCCACATGAAATGGTGCCATGGGCCCAGCCGGCCCACAAGCAACAGGTTTGAGGTGGTATGAAAGTGCAGGAAATTATTAATTGCTTACTTCATTATTTTTCTAACTTAAAAAAAGGACAGGCCGTGTGTGTGTGTGGGGGGGGAACCAACATCTATATCGTGATAGTAACCTTGAACCAAAAAGCATGCACAAATCTATGAAAACATTTGAGATCTTGAGATTTCTTCATCAGGCGGCATGTTCTAAAAATCAGGCAACAGGAGGGGGTGTTGAATTTTTAATTATGTAGTTTACTTTTTTAATAATATTTTTTCTGATAAGCTCTAACAAATTTGAAACTTTGTTGGCATAAGACAGAAATCGCTTCAATATAGACTTTATTCTGTATACTAGCATATTTTGCCCGGCCTTGCCGGGCAGTTTTTTGAGTGTTTTTTGGTTAGGAGTGGTTTTGGTGGTTGTGATTCGAATTTGTAGTTTTTAAATTTATTTGATTTTGTTTATTTTTTATTTTGATTTTTTAAATATCTTTTGACTGTTTTATACTCTTCCGGCCTCTAAGTGGGGCTGTGATTAAGAGTAATGCGATTGTCTTTCTTTGTTCAGTTCTGTTCCGGAGGCATGGAGGTAGGACGTGTTTGGTAAGTGCTCTTGATTGTTTATTCTGTTTTTATTTTGTTTTGATTTTGGAGTGTTAGGCTGGGGGGTTTAAGTAGAGAGTTTCTACTTCAACCCCCCAAAGTGTTTCTGCTTGTTCTTTTGTTTTTATTTTGGATTTTAGATGTGTTTTATTGTTTTGGGTATTTCTGGTTGTTATTTATTATTTTGATTTTTTTCCGTATTTATTTTTTAAATTTGTGATATTATTGTTTGTTGAGTTAGGTATTTTCGTGTTGTAGATAGGTGGTTTTAGTGAGTTTTCATGGTTTTTCGTTAGCCTTTGGTATTTCAGGTGGTTTTTGTTGAGTTTGTTGTTTATTGTTGTGTTGTTTACTGGGTTTATTTGAATTATTTGTTTATTTATTTATTTGTGTTTTATTATTTTAGATGCTTGGCATTCTAGTTAACTGTTTTGTTGGTGTTGTTTTGTTTTGTGGGGTGAAGAACGGCCTGTTTGTCGTTTCCTGTTTTCCCCATTGCTGTTTCGAAATTGGGTTTCGATGCAGCGATAGGGAAAAGGAAGAGCCGGCAGTCAGCTCACTCTTTGCCTGGTAAGGTTCGTTAGGTCGGTCGGGGGAGAAGGAGGCAGAGAAGAGCTATCTGCTTCATGATGGTTCTCTTCTCTCGGCCTTATTTTCCCCAGGCTTACTTAATGGGAGATCGGCAGGCAACGATCCATAAGGGGTGGTGATCTTCCTTGCGGATTGCTGGCTGCTGCTTTTATATTACCTCCACCGCTGTTTCATGCTAGTTCTCGAAATAGCGGTGTGGGTAGTACAAAGGTAGCATCCAGTCTTTCGTCAGGGAGTGTGCTTCCCCTGACGAAGTGCTGCCTGCTGCTTGTTTTCCCCCCACTCCGGCTCAACTTTCCTTGAGGCCGGCGGTGGTCTCACCGTGGCTTCGGCGGGGTAGCGGGGAGGAGAGGGAGTCCCTCTTCTCCCTGTTGCTCCAAGAAAGAAGGCTGGTGGTTGTCTCACTGTGTTTTTTTGCGGGTTTGGGTTAGTGAGGCCGAGAGGCGCTGCATCCGCCTGCAGTGGCCTTGCGTTCCCGTTGCGGGAGGCGTTATTTTATTTTATTTTTCGCATGCCGGCTCTTTTAGCATTCTGCGCGCTCGCGCCCTTCAGCCTGATTGGCTGAAGTGGTCATGGCGTGGAGGACGCTGGGACTTGAAGTTTTGTTTCTTTTGTTTGCATTTGTGTGGTGGCTTTTTTTCTGTGGCTCATTTTGTATTGGGTGCGCCGGCTTTCCCAATGTTCTCTTTGCTCTCGCCTGTCAGCCTGATTGGCTGAGAGGTGGCATGGAGGACGTTGGGACTTGAAGTTGTTTTGTTTTGTTTGCGTTCGTGGGGTGGTTGCCCCACTGGTGACTGCCGAACCCTTGCGGCGATGGTTGGGCTGGGTAAAGGATAGTATGGACGGGTGCGGGCGTGTATGCCGGAGTCCAATGGTTAACGTCCCTCCTTATAGGTAAAGCTTACCGTATTTCTGCGATGGATAAGGGGAAATAATTGTGGGACTTTCTGTCTCACATGTGAAACTGTTTGGCCTTAGGTGCAACATGCATTGATTTTGGAGAGTAGAGAGGTTATTCTGCCTCAGGTAGCAAAATATCTTGTGGAGTGTCCCTGCTCCTGGGAAAATAAGTCATCCATTAGATCAGTGGTTCTCAACCTGTTTTTGGCCATGCCCCACCTAAGCATCTCTAAAATCCTGATGCCACCCCCACCCCACCCCCCACGACATATAATTCCTATTATTCAAAAAGAGAACTATTTGTGCAGAGGAAGCCTAAAAGGCAATTCACTATTAATAACTCATTCTCAAATTGGCCCCCTTAAAAATCAAATTGCCCCTCTGTGGGGCATGTGCCCCACACTGGGAACTACGGCATTAGATCCAAAGCTAGCAGATCCCCGTATAGGGGATACTGTACAGTACTTCATTTGAGGTCATTCCACTGGCTACCACTGATGAGAAAATTGGTTTTGATTCCCCTTCTCTCTCTCCCCCCCCCTTTCTGCTTGGCAGAGCAGATGCTATCCACCCAATGCTTCTCTTTAACAATCCTCTCTAGTCATCAGACAGGGAGGTGTTAAGACCTGCATATAGCTTTTTAGCTTGCCTGGAATATTGCTGTTCTGTGACGTTGAATGTCGAATAGGACACCTCCCCCACCCACACCCCAGTAATCACTTTGAAATGGAGTGGAGGGAAGTATAGAATGGCTGGATGAACTCACTTTGAAGATTGATGGGTGAACTGTGATGGTTAACAGGCTGGTTTGGGAACCAGAAAGTCCCCTCCTTCAAATATGATGTAGCGTAAGCTGCTGGCTTCTTATTTAATATATTACCATATATGCGCAAGTATAAACCAAGTTTTTTAGCCCAAAAATGTGCTCCAAAAGGGGGACACGGCTTATACTTGGGTCAACAACCACGATGGCCCCAATACCACGCCGGATTGAGATGTGCCAAGAATTTAATTAATTTTACCATATTTCCATGTAATTTGATTATTGAAAGTCACTAGCAGCTGCTGCATTTCCCACCCTCGGCTTATACTCGGGTCAATCTATTTTCCTGGGGTTTTAGGTCAAAATTAGGTGCCTCGGCTTATATTCAGGCCATCTTATAAATCGAGCATATACAGGTAGGTACTAAATTCTGTACCTAATATCAGCACCTGTACAGGCCTGTTGCAGAGACTGCGATTTGACAGTATACATGACGTGCTTTAAATTTGTCTATACAGTAATACCTCATACAAAGTCCGCTTCATACAACATTGAATTCATACAACATCGCCTAATTCCTTGAAAAAAGTTGCTTCATACAAAGTCGCTGCGACTTTGTATGAGGCATTGGGGTTTTTCCCCAGGATGGTTTATCCCCTAAAATCAGAATTGTTTGACATGTTTTTGTAATGTATTTAGCCTTTAGACAATGATTTCTTAAAGTTCTGTCAGTTTCCTTGACTTTGCCCTGAAGTCTGTGCTGTTACAGTTCAACGTATCTCTATGGAAACAACGTTGTACGAGGCACCGAGGCAAGGATTTGGACGTTGTATGATGCATCGCAGCTAGGATTTTGCATGCCTCATACAAAGTCCAAATCCGTATAAAGTCCAAACTTGTGGAACCAAGTTTGGACGTTGTATGAGGTATCACTGTATATTAGTTAATATTTATATTTTACCTTTCTTCTGTGAAATAACAGAATCCAGAAGCAGGAGGTCACTTCTCCTTAATTATCATCTGAATGCCTGCCGAATCTACATTTAGTTTGTGAAAGTAGCTGCACATACCAATTCAGATTTATATATTTGTTTTAAATATTGCCTTTCCCATTTTGGGGAGGGGGGAGTGAAGCAGTTTACACATAATAAAATTATACAAACTCAGTAGGATGCCATTATTCAGGGCCTGAAAGAGCTTGGGAAGAAGGAAGTTCTTAGCAGTTGCTGCCTTATGTTCATGTCTGCCTATGCTTGATGTTGAGACTGCTTGAAAGAGATCAATACAGTACATCTTATTTTATATTCAATTTTTTATTTATTTTGTTCTTTATTGCTGATTTTTATATCTGGTTTTTCCTCCAACTAATTAATGCAACACTTACTGCTCTCCTCTACCCCTTATGATAATCCTGTGGGGTCAGTCAGCTGAGGGGGAGATTGATGGTTGGGGGGGGGGGGAGGCATTAAACTTGAATCTTCCAACTCCCTGTTTTGTACTTTAACCATTACATTACACTAGATCACTCTTGCTAGTATCCATGATACCACACCAGTTTACAGCAGGTGTAGCAGCAGCTTGTATAGACATGATGTTATGCAAAGATATTTCAGTTGATGGTACTCAGCTAGGGCTGTGTAATCCAAGGTGCATGGGTTTTTTTTTTAGTTTGAGAGTCACTGCTATAGACAGAAAGGATTAGAAGAAGCAAGAGAGGATTTTTTTTTGCTCAAATCTGTCTTGAATGCATTTGTCTGGCAGAACATGTGGCCATAATTTTCATATTTGCAGACAGATTTATTGGGCTCCTTTATTTTGTAGTTTTGGCTGTCTTTTTTTTTAATAACTCAAAGAGCTTTGTAAGTAAATAAACCAAACCAAGTTCGTGCTATCATAGAAGTAATACTCAGCAGTAGATGTTGGTGACTGCTTAATTAAAGTAAAAGACTTTGGAGAGAGTAGCTCTACATTTCCTTGTTCATAGAAGGAGGGCTTTTCCTGTCACTAACTTAATGTGATTTGAGTCGATAGTTGTGAAAAAATTCTTTAATGCTTCTTCAGTACATGTTTGTGATCCATTGATTTCTGTGGAACTTATTTACCTCAAAGTGTGTTGGATCACAGCTCACTTCCTGATTCTTTACATCTTTTTTTCACTAAAGTGATGTAAGTGATGACTTTGTGATATTCTGTGTCAAAGCCTGATAAGTGTTGAAGAATTTTCTGGTTTTGCTGAGTACCAGGAGATCTTTGGATCAAACTTCCTATTCCAGGTAGCAAATTATTAGAACAGAGAACATCTTAAGTGCCAAAACCCATCATGTTGTCACAACATGACTTTTTTGCAATTGCTGTAGGTTGAAATTTTGCTTGCTCTATTTTGTGACTGGTCACAATAGAGGTAAACATGAGATTTTCAAATATGATTGGTCAGGCACGAAGATATGCTAACAATCTGCCTTTGCAACATTAAAGTGATTTTCAGCTTCTGTCTGTAATATGTAGTTTGGCCGATTGCTACCAAATTACTCTTTCTTGCTTACTGTGGCCAAAGCAAGTTTGGCCTGTCATAGTGCTTGTGTTGCATGGACTCATTGTTGCCAAGCAACAGCTGGTAAGATTCGACATCAGTGTAATTCTTGTACTGTAACGTAGGGTTGGACTAGATTTAGTGCAGTAATGTTACTGATGGGTTGCCACACTGGTGGGAGGACTTAGAAACAAAATTCCTGCACTTGCTTGCCAGTTTATGAACTAGGCCATACATTATTCTTGCAAGGTTGAACATGTACTCTTAACTAACAGAGCTTGGGAAAGTATTCCCAGAAATTCTCAGCTATGATTTTGGGAATTATTGTGAAAAATAGTATTCCCAAGGTCTGCTCTGACTGAACACAAGTACATCATTTTATATACACTATAAGTTTAATTAATCCTTTTCAGTAGTGAAAATGAGTTGCTAGTTTCTAACCAATCATTAAAGAAGCTAGTACTGTACTTACATACACTATTTCTTTATTTGACTAAATATGACAACAGTTAGCTTACAATAATGAAAGTTAAATACTTCCTTTGTAGAAAAGAAATTAAATTCAAGGATTTATAATTCGTCGATATTTCTAGTTGGTACTTTTGGTTTATTTTCCCTGTGTTACTTTTCTTCGTCCATTCATTATATTTATTTTCGAGTTTTTGAAATGGCTTGTTTCTTAATGTTTTTCGTTTGCTTCCATCCTTCAGCTCATCGCATGCACCTTAGTCCTATGGAAAACTTTATTATTTCTCGACTATTGACTCCCACACAAGCTTCTTTAGCCAGAAGCAGAAGTACATTAATGCTTTCTGAGCAATACAATGACTCAGGTAAACCTAATATCGTAAGGAATGTGTTAGGCACTCTTAGAAAATGACTAGACATTTTCTTTGTATGAGAGAGACATTTTATCCCATTTGCAATAACCTGGGAAAAGCTACTCTGTTCTGTCCAGTTTTCACCTTAATATTTGCTTAATTCAGTTAGTATGTATGTGAGGTAGAAAGTAAACAAAAACAAGCTTGGTTTCTAAAATAATAATTTGTAGCAATGTTTTAAATGATGTTTTCCAGACATCTAATAATTCTTCACTCAGAAAACATGTTAGGAATTTAGAGACCAGTTTTACTACACTTTGTAGTGTGACGAGCTAAGCCATACAATTTGTACCATGTGTGAATATTTAATATTATTTATAAAATGAATAATATTGCTACTACTGTACAATATATGCTAATTCTATCTCTGGTCATGTGTTAAAGCTGTAACTTAGACAAGTTTCTGAATCTGAAGTACAGTATAATGAACTATTAACTTAAAATTAAAACATTTAGAAAAATAAGAATTGTAAATTTATTAAGACTGTTCTTAAAAACCTACATAATTAAAATTCTTGTAAGTTTAGTAAATGTACTTATGCAGTCATATGGGACTTGTACGGAGAGAACATGGTTCATTAACATGCTTTACTGGTTCTTGTGTTCTATTGTTTCTAAAAAGACTGTGCTGTTTCCCCCCCTCTTTCTTTGCTTCCTTTGTCTGTGTTCACTGTTGCTCTTGCTATTGTACTATAACTCTTTAGCATTCCATATCTGTCCTCGTGTAGCGCCGGCTAGCCCTCTCAAATCTCCCTACAAGCCTTCCCCCACTCGGAGCATGGAGAAAAAGAAGGCAACTTCTCCTTCCACCTCAGACGCAATGAAGGGAGCAGCTGAAGCTTCCCAGGTGGGTTTGAAAAACAATTGGATTGGAATAGAAGTGTTGTTTGTAGAGTTTATATGCTGGTGTATAGTCTCTTTCTTAGGCAAAAAAAGAAGATAAGACATTGCTTTTTGTCCTCTACTTCCCTCCAACTCTTAGTGCTTACATCCCTACCCTCACTAAAAAGTTTCTTTAAACAGTGTAGCCCCCATTGGGCGTTCTTGTTTGGCTAGAAGCTGCACTGTTTTGGTAAACTGTATTTCTGGCATTGTGGCGTGTTTTCTGAAGTGCGCAGAACAGTTAAAAATAGTGAATGTGGACCAGGTTTCTGTTTCTCATACTGCTGAACTGTATTCCTCATAAGTTTCATGGCCCTCCCAGGTTATTATTGTTGTAAGTGTATTTTACTTTGAAGTATTGCATTGTCTATTTTTTCCTAGACTCTTTTATGGAAAGTAAAAAGCTTATTTTTGAAAATTACTGCAGATGATTCAGGGGAGAAATTAAGTTGATTATTTTGAAGTGCCTTTACTTTGTAGAAATATTGCTTAGATTGTAATATTCACACATTTACTTCCTGTGTGAAAAAGAAAGGTTTGATAATGCTGCTTGGGATAGGTTTCAAGGACATTATCAGTCTTGTGTCCTCTTTCATATTTGTAGGGGTTTGTTTTGTAGCCTCAGATGGAGCTGAAAATATGGTGAAAGGAAAATGTTTTTTGTGTATAGATTTAAAGTATTAACTAATCCTGTTACTGCATAGAATTACCCCAAGAGAAAGCTTTAGCTTCTCATCTGAAATGCAAATGAAAACATTATGCCATAATAGAACTTGTGATATTACTAACTACAGACTTAGGACTGATACATAGAAGTTATCAACAGATGTGGTCAAACTCTATAATGCTGTTTTTGCATGTCAGTGCTCTGCTCCTTCATAGACACAGAACTGGCACTATTTATCATGCCTGTATTGTCCCACATTCTGCAGTACTTATAGTTACTGAGAACAAAGATTGTAACATCGAGAATTAATAATAATAATAATAATAATAATAATAATAATAATAATAATAATAATAATAATAATAATAATAATAATAATAATAATAATAATAATAATAATAATAATAATAATAATAATAATAATAATAATAATAATAATAATAATAATAGAACTGCAGAGATGGAAGTGACTCTGTGAATCATCAAGTCCAGCCCATGTGAAGAAGGCTTAGTGGGGAATCAAACTTTCAACTTCTGGCTCCACAGCCATATACCAAAACCACTGAATTATAATGTAGTGGAATGACTTTAGTTTTAGGATTGGTTTAACATGGGAGTTCTCAACCTTTTTAACCCGGAGGCCAGATTACGCTTCCTCAGACAACTTCGGGGGCTGGATGGCCATTTTGCCCTTCTTCCACCACATGGCACTTCCGGGTGTGGTGGAGGCGGGGGACGGGACATGAAATCTTAACCTAGTTTGAGAATCATAATCTTGTAGTGATCCTTTTGGGGGGTGGGGGGGGTGTACATAGAAAGAGCCTCCTTGAAGATTGTGTTATTTTTGAACCACAATCAGGCGTATCCTGGTAAACGGCAACCTTGTGATGCCAGCTAATTTTCCTCACACTAGGTCAGGTGAAAGGTCTGTAGAATGAACTCACCAAAAGGTGTCTTCATTTTGGCAGCTTCATGTCTGGCCTAGACATGGAAGAAGATCCTTCTGGGAAAGATGACCTGTATAGGTGAGATCATTGGACGGCCTCTGAAGGAATCTCCATCCAGAGATTCACGGGTGAACCTGCTCATGTCCTGAAGTTTCTTGGCCCACAATTATAGTTAATTAGACTAGCAGGTGGTAGAGACAAGGCCTTTCCAGTGATGGCCTCTACTTTATGGAGCTCTCTGTCACTTCAGATGTTGCTGTCTATTTTATTGCTTGGTTTTTTGGCAACTGTTTTTTTCTTATGGCATTTTTATTATGCTAAACAAGATATAGGAGTTGGTTTCTGAATTTTTTATTTGTAACTTGATCTTTTAAATTGTTTTATACTTGAATTGTGGTTTTTGGTGATAGTATATGTCCTTTACATTTCCTTTAGGGGACTGAGCTTTGTAAATGCTAATTACCTGTAAACTGCCCAGAGAGTGCACTAAGCACTATGGGGTGGTATAGAAATTTAATTGCTATTGCTGAGGTAGACTAAAAATCTCTGTTTAAAAAAAGGAATACTTTGTATTTATGAAATAGTAAAGCTGATTTCACATTATTTCTGTATAACTGTGGGAATAATAGATTCAGTAGTTAAATATATAGTAATCAATAGTTAAATATATAGTAATAGTTATATACCCAGGGCCCATAGTCCTTGTAGAATGATTGATCTTAGAATGTGATGTGCAATTTCTTTTCTGTAAATCTTGCAGAAGTTCAGCTCGTATGGAATAGAGGAAGCGCTGCTAGTAAACACACAGAGAACATATTTTTCTCATTTCCAAACATTTTATCTCACTCTTTATTCCACCAACCCATAGAGAGCTGTTCTAGTTAGAGGCCCAAGACATTTTGCTGTCTGAGGTTCACAGCAGGGCCGCCATCAGGGAGGGACCCATCTGGACTCCCGTCCCGGGCCCGGAGATGACAGGGACCCGGCGGTGTCGGGAAACTACTGATGTGCGCATGCGCAAACAAACCACATATGCATAGAAAACCACAGGGGTGTGGCAGCATCGGGAAACCACTGATGTACACATGCGCAAACAAACCACGCATACACAGAAAACCACAGGGGCATGGCCAAAATGTGGGGCGGGGGGCGTACTGGGCCCGGAAATTTCTGATGCCTGCCCTGGTTCACAGCATCAGGTGGGATGTACCTCTTTCGCTCTCTGGCAGCAAAAATACAGGAATAAGAAATGAAAGAAGAGGAGTAACAAGCTAATCAAGATAATAATTCTACCCTCTTTCATATTTCCCCATATTTGCTGCTTTAGGTAGTGGCCTCGCTATTCCTTGAAGGAGGGCCAGTCCTCCATGATCCAGGCTAGTTTGAAGCAAAGGCATACTGAAGACATCATGATTAAATGATTCTCCAGTTGATAATTTTGGTTGTTGTAGGATAAGCAGTCATTTCAGCAGGATAGTAAACCAGGCTTTGGGAGGGTCCACTTTCTGGTTTGTGGTTGTATGGTTTCTTCATTTTATTTGCTTCTGTTTTCTGAGGAGCAGTGGCCTAGATTTAAACTGGAGCGGAAGAGCTGGTGCCCTTATCATAGAGCTGAAAAAGTTATTTTTTTTAGACTTTTTAAGACAGAGTTAGGGAATTGGGAGCCTTAAACCCACATGTAGCCTTCTAGGTCAGGGGTAGGCAACCTATGGCCCACAGGCTGGATCCAGCACTTGGTGCCAAATAATTGACTTTCCTCCCTCTTTTACCCCATCCCACAAGAGTTAGCTTAAAAACCTCCCCTGCGTTTCGGAAGTGCTTTGACCAGCAGCAAAGAATGAAGCCAGTCTTTTGTTGCCTGAATGTGGAGCAACAGACCAGTTGCATAAGCATCCAACACTGAGTTCTGTCAGGCTTCCTCTCATATGATTAGTTTTGGCCTGGCAGCCAATGTGAGAATAGGCACACGCCAGGGATGTAGTCAGAGGGACACTTGCATAATTGCCATCAGCTTTAGGTGTATATAGTAGGGTATCATCCTTAGGGCACAACAGCATGAGAAGGTTGGTGCAGATGGATCCATATTTTTCTGTCCAAGCCCTTTGCAGTACCTTCCCACTAACCACCTACTTCATATGTGGACTTCTTCCTTATTAAATCTTTAACTGTTGATACAATTAACACAAATAATGTGTCAGCCTCTTCCCTTGTGTTTTAAATAAACCTCTTGGTGATGGGAAACAGCTGAGGGTTGAGGGGCAGTGGCTCTCCAGGAGAAAAAGACTGGTCTTTCCTGTGTTTAAGTTGTATAGTTCCTGGTAAATATTTTGATTTTAACTGTACCAACCTGATACACACCATGAGGTAAATTCCTAGTGTACTCACACCTTTTAGTGCCTTTGAATGTATGAAACTTGTTGCGAATGTGCTTTGAAACGATATGTTTGGAAAACACACACACTCACTCATATGCTGATCAAACGCTGAAGAAGTGCACTTGACTGAATTACTTTAGCCCAGAATTAATTTACTTGTTTGTGAAGTATCTGTATACAGTGGAACTTCATACAACAATCGCCCTGTATAGCAACGAAATCGCATAACAATTAGGGTTGTTTTTTGTTTTTTGGTTGTTGTTGTTTTTGGTGTTTTGTGTTTTTTTTGGGGGGGGGGAATGGTGTCCCGCATAACAATTTTCCCAATGGAAAAAAAATCATACAACAATTTTTCAATGGGAAAAACCACTTAGCAAAAAAACTGTTGTATGATGCATCCCATAGGGAAAATCGCTATACGATGCATGTATTGTATAGCAATTGTTTTGTACAACAATGAGCCCCGTGGAACGGATTAAAATCGTTGTATGAGATACCACTGTATATTATATTCTGTTTTTTGTAATAAATGTGTTTGTCACTGACAGATACTAAAAGACTTTCTTTTTTAAGAATGAGAAGAAAAAGAAAGAAAAACGGCCCACCACACCTGTTACATCACCTGGTTGGGGATCTCCTCTTCGAAGATCTGATTCTCCTGCAGCCATGTCTAAGCGGTCAGCTTCACCTGCAACTCCTAAGTAAGAATATTTTGAGAAGTTCTGTTATTCCTTCAAGAGAGATTAATTATATGTAGGAAAGGTGCAGGGTTTGTACGTTGCTGCTTTTCAGTCATATCTTTATTTACAATGGGATGTTGACATTTAATTTCAGCATGCAGAATGTGGGGAAGTATACATAAGGATCAAGGCAGGAAACCCTTATGGGGGGAAATCAGGGTGGAACATCACCTGCATTCCCCATCTCAAGCTTGAGTACAGTAAAATCCTGTTTTATGGGAAAAGTCCGTTCTGTATGTTTTTTTTCCTGTAAAACAAAGCAATTCCCATAGGAATGTATTGGGGAAAAATAAAATGTTCCCGCCCCTCCAAAAAAATAAATACATTTTTTAAAGCAAACAATCCCTAAAACACAGTAAAAGATAAAGGAAGATGAAGATAAGTTTCCTACCTTTTCCACCATTTGAGAAATGAATGGGCAGCTCTGGGAAATTGTGTTCTGTAAAACAGGATATTTCTGTAAAACGAGACATTTCTGTTAAAAGGGACACGTTTTCGGCAAAAATCCTTTCCGTAAAACGAGTTACTATATCCGTAAAACAAAGTGTCCATAAGACAGGGTTTTACTGTATTTAATTGTTTTATATTAGTGGGCACTGTGAGCAGGAATGAAGAATTTGCAGGTGCTAGGCTAGAGTTGGGTGCTAGGCTAGGCTTTCAAGAGGCAGGGGAATTACTCTTTCAGTGTGGAATCCCAGGGTGCATTTTGTGTTTTGTTACATGTGAGAAGCTTGAAGAATAAGAACAAAGTAATTTAACTAGTAGTTTAGGATGAGAGAATGCTTCCCCTTGTTCTAATTAGCAGTTTGAAATTGGGTAAAGGGAAGTGGAAATTAGTTGTAAGGTGAAAAAATGTCTGCATTGCAGCCACCAGTGACACAGTGTATTACAAGTAATTGCCTGAACATTGGACACCATTATCTTTTGTTGTCTTATGTTCATACTTCAGCATTGTGTCAAAGTATACGAGTACACCTGCTGTTTCAGAATATTCCCTTGACTTGTTTTCTAGGAGCTGTGGTGGCTCAGTGGTTAAGAAGCTCGCCTTGTTAGCTGGAAGGCCAGCAAGTCTGCATTTTGAGACCGGGTACTGCACGACAGTTTGAATGCCCAACTCTGTCCCAGCTCTTGGGGACATGAAAAGAGCCTCATTTGCGTGTCCCCTGAGCAGAGTTTCTCCAGCAAAAATCCTTTTAACCCAGAATAATTTCAAACACAAAATTATTACTAGTCTTCTGCATCTTGGTATTCTCCAGATAGGAGTGTGGTGGCTTAGTGGTTAAGATGCTGAACTTGATGACTGGAAGGTCAGCAGGTCAGCAGTTTGAGACCTGAGTGCTGCACAATGGACTAAGCTCCTGTCCGTCCTAGCTCCTGCCAACCTAGCAGTTCAAAAGCAAGAAATTGCAAGCAGATAAATAGGTACCACTTCCTTGAGAAGGTAATAGCATTCCGTGCATTCCGGTGTCTAGTCATGTCTGCCATATGACCATGGAAATATCTGCAGATGCAGGCAGCATTGGCTCTTTGGCTTTTGATGAAGGGCGACATTAACCTTTTCCTTATTCTCCAGATGTGTTGGAATAAAACTCTTACAACTCTGCCCCAAAAACATCAGCAATGGGATAAGCATGCTGCTATAAACAGTGGGAGAATGCCAAAGTGGAAAAGATTGCATTAAATCAGGGATGGGGGAACAGAGGTCGAATCCAATTTTGGGAGAATCTGGGAGGTGGACTTCAACAGTGAGCCTGACAGTGCAAATAGCACCAAAGCAAATTACTGTAGGCAGTTTGAGATATAAATTTTGCTACAATGCTGCAGTGCAACAGCTTTCATGGGTGCAAAACCCATTCAGTCTGCATGTTACTGTTCTGTGCAAAGCTTTTCTGGGCTTCAAATAGCTCCCTGACTTCAATCCACAGAGGGAAAAGAAGCTGTGTGACTAAATGGCAACATCTGTGAGGTTCCTCTCCCCTGCCCTGCACCATTCTTAGTCTCAATTCTTCAGAATTGAATGGAAATTGCTGTTTTGTACTAAGGTTGCTAATAAAGCCTGTTCTGCTTTTGTAATTTTTATAGCTGGTAAAATGAATAAGCAACATTTGCTGTTTAGCTTAATGGCGTTTGTACTAGTTCTCAAACAAATAAGAAAAAGTACTTTTTCACCCAGAGGATCCCTGGTCTATGGAACTCCCTGCCAGAAGAAGTGGTGACAGCTGTCAGTCTTCACAGCTTTAAGAAAGGATTAGACAAGTTCATGGAGGACAAGGGTATCAATGGCTATAATTATGGATACTTAAGGACAACCTCCAGGTTGGAGAGATAGGCAGGATATCTCTCAATGCCATTTCCAGGGAATCCTAAGCATGTGAAGGCATCTGCTTAGGAATAATACCCTGAAGCAAATGGTGAGCCACTGTGTGAGACAGAATGCTGGGCTGGATGGGCTGTGGCCTGTTCCAGCAAGGCTGTTCTTAAGTTCTTATGTCTATTAGCAAAATTGTAAATGAGCTTTTCGGAAATTATGTCCATTTCAAATTGTCCAGAGAGGCCTGGCATTAGTACCTAGCACTGAGGCTCATAATTCCTGGCACTTCCCATTAGAGGTGACATTGTATTTGAGCCTTCCTACAGCACTTGCTGCCATTTGAGACATGCTAGCTGTGTCACCAACTTTGTCCTGATTCACCCCCACATGCCTTTTTACTGCCTTACCTTGTGACAGCTGGTCCATTCCAAGCCACTGTTGCCCGTTAAACTCATTTGGTTGTCATACAGTAATACCTTGCATAACGACTGCATCGGATAGCATCATATTCGCATAATATTGTGGTTTTTATGCACACATGATGCATCGCATAACGTCCAAAACCACTCAAAAAACAGACGTATAGGAACCTCGGATAACGTCCATTTTCGACCATTTTTTGGATTTTATGCGATGCATCTCCCCATAGGAACCGCATAACGTCCAAAATCGCATAGCGACCAACTCCGTGGAACGGAGTTTGGATGTTATCCGAGGTTTTACTGTTCTTGGGTTCAGACAAATTGAGCAGAATTGTTAAAGCATAGAAAAGGCATTCGCTTTATTATTTGCAAGGAGGCAACCATGTTAGTTCATTGTAACCAAAGTAAGTGTCCTGTAGCACCTTGAAGGCTAACAAACTTAGTTTTGCAGAAGCTTTAGTACAGTAGTCTGTTTCTTTGGTGTGTTTTGCACCATTGAACTCATGCAACCAAGTCTAGTTGTATGGTGTGGCAGTTAACAACGTCTGAAAATATCAATTTTGTTCATGTTTGGTTAGTGGTAAAGGTAAAGGTTTCCCTTGCTTGAAAGCCAGTCGTATCCGACTCTAGGGTTCAGTGCTCATCTCTGTTTCAAAGCCGAAGAGCCAGCGCTATCTGCTTCTTGAGATGTTTCCGTGGTCATGTGGCAAGCATGACTAGACACCAGAGCGCATGGAGCACTGTTATCTTCCCACCGAAGTGGTCCCTATTTATCTACTTGCAATTTCTTGCTTTCTAACTGCTAGGTTGGCAGGAGCTGGGACAAAGACAGGAGCTCATTTCCGTCCTGCAGAGAACAAAATGATTTTTTAAAAATATTGGGCAGATCACATGCAAGAACAAGAGCTAGAATAAGATCGGCTGCTTCGTATCCAGAGTCTCGATTAATGTGCACCATCGTGATTTCCAATTTTCAGCTACAGCCTGTATCAGCTCTGCCCCAGCTTCAACAGTATCTTCCTGAAAAGGATCCTGGTTACCTATCTAGCAGAGGTTTGTTGGTGTCAGTCAGGCCCTGAATGTACTGGGTGTGGCATCTACTTGGAATATTTTTCCTTTATATTATTTTCACAAGATGGACAAAATCATGATATTTATCTGGAATAAGATGATTTGGGACCAGTGAAGCAATAAAAACAGAGCCTACTTGGAACTTTCCCATGTTTCAGAAATGAGTTCCATTGTAGTTGGCTAGTGAGGAGAAGAGGTCAGTTAGAGAACTATAAATTCAGCAACCTTGTAAGGAGCATAGAATGAATGGAGCAGTTTTTTAAAACCCTTGCTTTGCCAAATTCATAAAGGTTATTTTACAAAGTAACTTCATGTAAAACTGTAAAAAAAAACTTTGTTGTACATATCCATCTATGTATAAATGCAATGATAATAAAATTGAGAGAAATGCTGCTTTGTATCCAAGGTTTTCTGATAAGAGGGGATATTTTTAACTACTATTAAGAGAATATAGCATTTCAAAATATAGTGGTACCTCGCTTAAAGAGCATAATGGGTTCCATGGTATTGCTCTTTAAGCGAGTTTGTTCTTTAAGTGAAACACCATTGTAAGTGATCAATTGTGACTTCTGGCAGGGAGGGGGGAATAGCAAACCCCAATTTAGTTGTTAAGCAGGTTTTTGGTTGGTTTTAGTTGTTAAGCTAAGCGACCATTCAGAGAAAATTCTGCTCTTTAAGCGAGTTAGTCTCTAAGCGAGGCACTCTTTATGCGAGGTTTTACTGTAAGTTAAAGGAAGTTATAGATTTTCCTTGAGGATATACAGAGTAAGAGGCTAGAAGAAAAGGGTGAATCTGATCATAAGAAATGCTGATCAGAGGACAAAGAAAGTGTGTATATATTTGTCTGACACTAGAGATAGGTCAAGAAGTGGTACAGATATTCTGTAAGAGATATCTACAAAATCTACAGACTCAAATTACAAGGACAAAACCAAAAAACTCATTTGTTTTGAGGTAAACTGATGAGTTTCAGTGGTTTCATTTTAATCTTTGTTCATGTTGCATATAGGCATATAATAGTGATGGCCAACCTTGGTGCTCCTGCTGATCAGGGCTTCTGGGAATTGGAGTGCCAAGGTTCACCATCAAGGCCATATAACATTCAATGGTTCTTTAAATGTAACTATGAATCAGTCATTATGATTCTAACATGTTGGCAACAATATGTGTCCGTGCATCTTAAAAAATAACATGTTTTAGATGTAAACTCGAATGAATAATAGTTTACTTCTTTAAATTAATCACATTTGTTTGTTACCTATGTAATGATATGAACCCAGTGTATGTGTCATAGATTTAAGGTGTTTTTCCCCTCCTGGAATAATTCTTTAGCAATTTTCTTGTTAAGTGCATCTGTTCAACAAGATGAAGTAATAACAGTATATATTTTTCTGAAAATGTCCCAGACAAATAACCATTAATTTTAATTTGCACAAGTACCATCTCCCTGTGTTTTTCCAGTCAAGTTAATTTGATGCCTTGCATGTGATCTGTCCAAATTAAAAAAAAACTTGTTCTATTACAGTCCTCTTTCTGTCTGAGAACTGGCAATCCTGAAAAAGTCAATCTTCAGTTTGTGTTCCAATTGCAATGTATTTCAGTGAAAGGGAAGAAGAGCAATCATCAAGTTAAAATTAATTAACCACTGATCTGAATGCCCTGGATAATTTTGGAAATACTGTTGACTTATTTATTTGAAATACTTTTAGGACAGTGACAAAGACCTACCCTCAGTCTCCTAAATCTACTAAACCATTCCCAGCTTCTCCTGTCAAACATCGCACCATTTCAAATCTTAATCAGGAAACACCCAAAAAAAGGGCAGAAAAACAGAAAGATAACCAGAAGGAGAATACTAGCCAGAAAGCCCAAGCATCGTCATCTGAAGAGCCTATAAGCCAATCTATTGCTGAAAAAACTGTGCTTTCTTCAGGAAAGACTGAAAGCTGTGAAGGTGCATATATTTTTTTCTTTTTACCTCTAATGTAACTCTTGACTACCCCCTAACTCTGTACATTATTGATTCAAATATCTGATGATAGAAGGTACCTCTCTAGCAATTTCATCCTCGGGGCAAAGAAAATGTGTTACTAATCCAAAAAGTATTATCCCCACTTTGTGTGTTTCTCAGTATTTTACTCCTCTAACCTCTTACACTGGGTAAGCAAAATAAATTTAAGAGTCGAACACTATTGTCATCTTGTACGTACATGCTGCAACACAACCATCTCTCAGTACAATATCATACTCTGTTTTACTGAAAATGGCATGAATTGTAAAGGTCTGACCATTTGAAGGAAGAGTGGGGAAAGCATGGCTCCCTAAATGTTGCTAAAATGGCCAGTCTAGTTAACTCTGACTAACATGGCCAAAGTTGAGAAATACTGAAAGTTGCAGTCCAAGATCAGCTTTACCCAACACTGCTTTAAAACCTGAACTGTGTATATATGTAAATAATGGATAACATTCCAACAGTTGTTGCTCCTAAAGTTAAGAAGCAGCAAATTTTGGAATCCAGTTACAAATCTATTCAAAGCATCTTCAGAAAAAGTGATATAGAATGCCAGGGTGCTTTTTCCTCTGAAACGCTTCCAAAATTCAGTACATGACCACTTTACTACATAATCTAGGGCAGTGATGGTGAACCTTGGCACTCAAGGTATTCTTGTACTTCAATTTCCATTATCCCTGATCAGCAGGAGTGCTGATTTGGGCTTCTGGTAATTGAAGTTCAAGAACACCTGGAGCATACCTGTCAACCTGCGGCTCCGGAAAAAACGGGACCTGCGCAGATTGCTTGTGCGCAGGTCGCTTTCCACACATGCGTGCAAGGGTTTTACACTTGTGTAGAACCCTTCAATGCATGCGTAGAAAGCGTTTCCCCCCGCTGCCAAATTACGGGGTTTTGGCAGGGCGGGGCGGGTTATGACGTCAATCGGCGTCAAATTCCGTGGTAATCCCGGCCAAATCGGGATGGTTGACAGGTATGACCTGGAGTGCTAAGGTTCACCATCACGGGTCTAGGGGGTAGCATTGGCCCTCATTATGTTTGACTTCATTCTCTTTTATCCATCACTGTTGTCTGTGCTGACAAGGCTTATGGTGCTGCAATCTAGCAAAATTGGGAGGGCCATAGTTGTTAGCACCAGGGACCTTGCAGAATAGGAGAAGCAACAGAAAGTACCTTACTCCCTCTTGTTTTCAGTGCCAAATCATCCCTTTTGTATATATCCTTTTTAGTTTTCAACAAAAGGGTTAGTCACAAGTGTAATCTCTTCTGAAGTTGCTTTGACTGGAAGATATTTTTATTGCATGCTTTTGTATGGAATGTGTAATTTGTTTTTAAGAATCCTATCAGCTCTGTCCAATAGTATAATCACAATAAATTCCACTAGGAAAACCCGGAGCAGGAACTACTGATGCTGAGGAAGCTACAAGAATTTTAGCTGAGAAGAGACGTCAGGCTCGTCTCCAGAAAGAACTTGAGGAAAAAGAAAGACAGGAAAGAGAAGAACGTGAAAGGTACTCCCCATTAATAACAGTGTATCCTTAAGCAGCTGATCATCAAGAAATGTTTTATGTAAATTAACCTTCAAACAAACGCAGACTGTGTGCCTGAGTATATAGCAAAAGAAAAATGAGGGAAATACAGTGGAACTTCATACAACAATCGCCCCGTATAGCAATGAAATCACATAACAATTAGGTTTTGGGGGGAAATGGCGTTCCGCATAACAATTTTCCCTATGGAAAACATCATACAACAGTTTTTCAATGGGAAAAACCACTTAGCAAAAAAATCGTTGTATGATGCATCCCATAGGGAAAATCGCTGTACGATGCATGTATCGTATAGCAATTGTTTTGTACAACAACGAGCCCCATGGAACAGATTAAAATCGTTGTATGGGGTACCACTGGTACTATGGTTTTGATTCACGTTTTTCTCCATTGGTCATGCAGTGAGAATTTACCTACAGTTCCATAGCTACAATCTGTAGCTTTTGTTCACCCATCAGAGACCTTTCTCCCAAGACAGTGGCTAAGACGCTGACTGGAAGGTGGGAGGTCAGCAGTTTGATTCCCGAATACTGCAGGACGGAATGAGCTCCCGTCTTTGACCCAGCTCCTGCCAACCCAGCAGTTCGAAGCCAAGAAATTGCAAGTAGATAAATAGGGACCACTTCATTATGAAGGTAAACAGCGTTCCATGTCTAGTCATGCCTGCCACATGACCACGGAAACGTCTGCAGAAGCAGACAGTGCTGGCTCTTCGACTTTGAAACAGAGATGAGCACTGAACCCTAGAGTCAGATATGACTCATTTTCGATCAAGGGAAACCTTTGTCTGGGCAGAGTTCTTCATTATTATTTTCTTACAGCTTAACGAGCCCTGGTGGTGCAGTGGGTAAACCGCTGCTCTGCGACCAAAAGGTTATGAGCTCGATCCTGACCAGGGTTGACTTAGCCTTCCATCCTTCTGATGTCGCTAAAATGAGGACTCAGCATGTTGGGGGCAAAATACTAATTAACTTGTTTAACCACCCAGAGAGTGCACTAAGCATTATGGGGTGCTATATAAGTGTAAGCACTATTGCTATCGATGTTCTGGGACATGCTAGCTGTACCATATAGAAGTATAATTGCTTTACCATGGGCAACATAACATGAAGAGATGGGTGACTGAGGAAGGAATGAGTCACTTATTACCTCTTAAGACAGTTCTTTGGAACAATAACACCTAAAAGGCATGTCAAATAGAACTGCAACTAGAAGGGATTTTTTTTTCTCTTCTGCCTATATGGCCCCTTAAGTCAAAGAGAACCAGATGCCCCATTTCTACTTCATAGCAAGAGAACATGAGCTAAGTCACATTTTCTTCACTGTGTAGTTATAACCTAACTGCGCTTCATACTGGGACCCCTGCTTTTCAACCTCTTCATAAATGATGTAGAAGTAAATAGCAAGGTAGCCAAATTTGCTGACGACACTTAAATTATACAGGGTAGTGAAAACTGTGAGAGATTGTGAGGAGCTCCAGAGGGATCTCTTGACACTGGGGGAGTGGGCAAAACAGTGGCGAATGAGCTTCAACATTAGTAAGTGTAGAGTGATGCACACTGGGGCAAAAAACCCCAATTACATTTATAAACTGATGGGGTCTGAACTGTCTGCGACAAACCAGGAAAGGGACCTTGGTGTCCTGGTGGACAGTTCAATGAAGGTGTCAACCCAGTGTGCCTCAGCAGTGAAAACAGCAAACTCAATGCTAGGGATCATTAGGAAGGGTATAGAAAATAAGTCAGCAAGTGTCATTGTGCCTCTTTATAAATCTATGGTGAGGCCCCATCTGGAATACTGTGTACAGTTCTGGTCACCATACCTCCAGAAGGATATTATGGAGCTGGGAAAAGTACAGAGGAGGACAACCAGAATGATTAGGGGACTGGAACACCTTCCTTACCATCTGAGGCTGCAACGGTTGGGCCTTTTCACTCTTGAACGACGGCGTCTAAGAGGTGACCTGATTGAAGTTTATAAAATCATGCACGGTGTGGACAAAGTAGATAAGGAAAAACTGTTTTCCCTATCGCACAACACTAGAACTGGGGGGCACTCCATGAAACTTTTGGGTACTAGTTCTCAAACAAATAAGAGAAAGTACTTTTTCACCCAGAGGATTACTGGTCTATGGAACTCCCTGCCAGAAGAAGTGGTGACAGCTGTCAGTCTTGACAGCTTTAAGAAAGGATTAGACAAGTTCATGGAGGACAAGGGTATCAATTGCTATAATTATGGATACCTAAGGATAACCTCTGGGTTGGAGAGATAGGTAGGATATTTCTCAATGCCATTTCCAGGGAATCCTAAGCAGGTGAAGGCATCTGCTTGGGAATACCCTGAAGCAAATGGTGAGCCACTGTGTGAGACAGAATGCTGGACTGGATGGGCTGTGGTCTGTTCCAGCAAGGCTGTTCTTATGTTCTTATATATCCATGAATACTTAACCTGTGGTCTTTCTCTGTGCATGACCTTATATTGTATCCCCCTATTTGGGGTCATCTAAAAAGAAATAATCTTGTGTCTTTGAAGGCTAGAAAGAGAAGAGCTGAAACGAAAGGCAGAAGAAGAGAAGGCCCGGCTAGAGGAGGAGGCACGTAAAAAAGAGGAAAAAAGACAGCATGCAGAAGAAGAGGCTAGGAGAAGATCTGAGGAAGAGGCTAGGAGAAGAGCTGAAGAAGAATGCATGTTAAGGAAAGAGCAGGAAAAGAAGTTGCAAGCTATGATCGAATCACAAGTAGGTCGTTCTGGAGGCACAAATCCAGAAGTGTTCTGGTTATACAGATTTTCTTAAAATGCAAACTGATCTCTTAAAATAATGCATATTTCTGTAAAAAAAAGCAGCAAATACAGAGATGCCACTGTGGTCCCTAATTCATCTTTAGGATTTCCCTTTCTTAGATAAACATATGAATCTAGCTTATATTAAGTGAGGCCATTTGTTCCAGCTAAACTAGTACCATCTGTCAAGAATATCAGGCACAGATCTTTCTCCCTGTGAGCTGTGGTAGTTTTCCTTGAGGCATTGAATATTAAGGCCAGAATCCCCTTGGGTTTTACCACCACATGGAGCTGAAGCTGGAGAAGTGGCAGTCGTTATTCGGCTGTTGTGACTGGCAATTTGCCAGATATTCATGGCCACTTCCTTGGCATTGGTTCCACATGTAAAATCCAAAAGAATACTGGCCTAAATCTTGGACTGTCTGTTCTTAACTATCAACCTAAAGTTCATCATTAGTTAAGCTTACAGAATATTATACAGAAAGTGTTAAATGTTTGGTCCTAGTGGTCCTTGGTATACATGCTAAAATGTTACCAAAATAATCTTGTTTGAACTCATTTGGCTTAGCATGTTGGTCAACTCAATTAATGTGCAGGGAGGAATGTCAGTGCTTTTCAGAAAAAGTTTAAATTCTTCTTCATGGTCTCTGTGAATCACACAGATGTTGCCTTTGGGGGTAACTCTGCTCCTACTGTTCCTCAGTTGCCAGTCATCTGACAGGTTCGCATGATACCATAGCGCCAGTGTTTCCCAATCTTTGGTTTTGGACTTCAGTTCCCAGAAGCCCAAGTCAATCCCCCAAAACACTGATCAGCCAATGTACTGACTTATGCTTCTGGGAATTTAAGTCCACCAGTGTTCTGTGGAACATAGTTTGGGAAACGCTGTGCCTAGCCTCTACCCTAGTTTGGCCAGTCCTCATGATTCCTGAGTGGAAACTCAATCATTAAGTTTACATTTACCTGACAAATAAGTAGGGCTCTCTAAATATAGATGTTATTTCTTCAGCATAAAATGCCAATTGCCCTCTTTTTTGCTTCAAAGGAGGAGCAGTCTGGAGATCTCTGGATGATGCTTTCATGATCTCTTGGAAGAACGGTCTCCTATGTATGTTTCCACCATTCCTCCTCATCCTCTGCACTGTAATCCAAATTTTGAAACAAAGAGCCCAGGTCATTTTTCTCACTCCATAGTGTCTGAGGCATTCCTTGTTTGCAGCCCTTCTTCATTTTTAACACCACAAGGCCATCCATCTCTTCAATAGACCAGAACTGTTAACCTGAATGCATGGCCATATACTTCATCCAGATCTTTAATCACTTTGGCTAACAGCCTGGAAAATATAGCTCCTACTGCAGGGGCTCAAGTGGCTAAGACGCTGACTGGGAGGCGGAAGGTCAGCAGTTCGATTCCCGAGTACTGGAGGACGGAGTGAACTCCCGTCTTTGTCCCAGCTCCTGCCAACCTAGCAGTTCGAAAGCAAGAAATTACAAGTAGATAAATAGGGACCACTTCGGTGGGAAGGTAACAGCGTTTCGTGCACTCCAGTGTCTAGTCATGCCTGCCACATGACCACAGAAACGTCTGCAGAAGCAGACAGCACTGGCTCTTCGGCTTTGAAACAGAGATGAGCATTGAATCCTAGAGTCGGATACGACTGGCTTTCGAGCAAGGGAATTAGAAACAAAGTAGGGGCTGAACGGTGATCCAATGAGCACTTTATATGAAGTTACAACCGTTCAAAAAATAATCAATTATTGTAGTTGCAAAAAATAAAGTTAATTCATGTTCATAAGTCAAAAATAAGTATCATTAATCCATTGTCTTATCTGAAGTGTGGTATTAAGGATGTGTGAATATAGACTGTAAAAATATAATGTATTATTTGTATTTCTATAGATCCCTGATGAAAAATTATTTTGAAAAGCCAAAGAATTTACTGGAAGGGCTTTGGATTATTGAACGTGGATTAATGATACTTATTTTTGATTTATTAACATGAATTAATGAACTTTATTTTTTTGCAACTACAATAAAGAATTGATTATTTTTCGAGCAAGAGAAACCTTTACCTTTACTATTGCTCTGCAATGTGAAATCGATAAGATGATCCTAGCTGTGAAAAACAAACAAACCTTCCACTTGTAAATCATATGATGCCAAATGGGCAGCTTTCTCAAAATTTGCTCAGAAACTGGTGTGTGTGTGTGTGTGTGTTTTGCCACTTTCTGGTGATATATCTTGAGTTCTTTGTTTCTCTTTATTTCTGAGGGACAGGAGACTTTCTTATTCATCTATTAAGGTTTACCTCAGTGATATTTTAGCTAGCAGATCTCATTCCACAGACTCATCTTCTTTATTTACTCACATTGACAAAGAGGATTTGAAAGGGCTAAAGAATTTACTGTTGCACGTTTGACCTCCATTACCATCTTGGTCTCTCCAGGTTGTGTTATCTTATCTCATGAAACTACCGTTTGAGCCTCTAACAACCTGTGTTCTCCACCTGCCTTCCTGGAAAATTGCATTTTTAATAGCCATTGCATTCACTTGTTCTACATCTGAGCTTTGCACCCTGTGTTTTGATCCACCTTACTCGTCTTTTCATGCAGACCGTGTTGTCCTCTGTCCCGACTTATGTTTTCTCCCTAAGGGTATCAACTTTCCGTCTCAATTAGGACATTGTAGGACATGTAGCTTGGATGTTAGATGTGAACTTGCTTTCTATCTCTTATGCATTGCTTCATGGATCAAATTACCTCTTCATTTACTGTGGTGGTTCCAGAAAAGGTAACAACTGTCATCACAGTGTCTGGAACACTGAGTGACAGAGTTTATAGCCTGAGCATACCACTATATCTATACATTTGAAGGCAAGTTTGACAAGGACCTTGGCCTCTTCTGTTAAATCCCTGAAGTGTGTTCCTCTCTAGGCTATGGGCAAAGTTTCCACTTGGTTACAACCATTTATTTTCAGCAGGTATTACCAGTTGAATGTAAGAGTTAAGAATTATGTCAGGTTCGGGAGAGCTGTTCTTTCATCAATTTTTGTGAACCACAGAGATCATGAAGAAGAATTGGTTGCTTATTGGTAACTGTTGTTTTTCAGAGTGATCATCTGTGGATTCCCACATTCCTCCCTCCTCACCTCAATGCCTTGTTCATCTTGTCCTCTTTGGCAAATAGAACTGAGGGTTAATGATTCGGGTGTGCTTTTCATAGGTGCAGGGAAGGGTATGGGGGGTAAGCAACCAGTCATTCTTTTCCTATATACATCGGTGGGTCATTTGGGAACTGTTGCAGGTCAGTGACAGAGCATATACTGTATTTACCAAATGTCCCAGATTTAGTCTCTGGCATCCCCAGGAAGGGCTGTGAAAAAAATTCACAGAGCTTATGTGCCAGTGAGCAGACTAAGAATATGACAGCTTTCTGTATTCCTTTGTTGCCATACCTTTCTGAGAACTGGTGGCTTAGTGGGTTAAGATGCTGAGCTTAATGACTGGAGGTTTGGCAGGTCAGCAGTTTGAGACCCGGGTGCTGCAAGATGGAGTGAGCTCCTTTTGTCTGTCCCAGCTCCTGCAAACCTAGCCGTTCGAAATCAAGAAATTGTAAGTAGAAAGGTAACAGCATTCTGGGCACACCATCGTCTAGTCATGCTTGCCACGTGACCACAGAAACGTCCGCAGACACAGACGTTCTTTGTTTGTAAATGGAGAGGAGCCTCTTAGAGTTGGACACAACTGGCTTTCAAGCAAGGGAGACCTTTACCTTTGGTCACAACCAAACTCATCTCTATTCCCCTTTCAAATCCTCAAAAAGTCTTAATCACATTTTATATCTACAAGGTGAGGCCATATGTTTATATTCTCTGCAGTCTGATAATTTGTCTGTAGCTCAAATACTGAGCTTAACCTTTAAAAGTTATGGTTTTTAAATATATGGTGTCTGTATGTCTGTGTTGGTGAAGAAGACAGAGCTTGAGAGGTTAAACAAGTAAGTTCTTTTTTGACATTTATTTAATCAGAAAGAAGCGACAGAAGCAAAGGCCCGAGAGGCAGCTGAACAACTGCGACTAGAAAGAGAACAAATTATGCAGCAGATTGAGCAGGAAAGACTGGAGCGAAAGAAGGTAGAATGTTTGTTCATATTAAGTTTCAAAGATATTTTTACTTCTGTTCATTCCCAAGAGTACAGGAAACCTACCTCTCAGCAGATTATCCTAGACAAGAAAACAGCGAGATGATCTCGTTAAGCTTGCAGTGTGAAACATAACATGTCACGATGAACCCTAGTCAAAGTATTTACCAGTTTTGTATTTATCTCCCAAACTCTAATATGTTTTATCATGGTTGCTTGGGTCCAGCCTATTGGTTGTGACCTCATCATACAGTATAGAGACAACATTAGTAGAACTGTAATACTCCTGGTCAGTGTAAAAAACAAAAACAAAGTTAGAGAAAATTGGTTGTGTAATAACCATATCTAACTTGATGGCATATTTACTCAGATTATATATTTATGTATTTGTCACATTTATATTCTACCTTTCCTTTGATGATTCAAGGTAGTATACAAGTAAAACTCAGAAAATTAGAATATCGTGCAAATGTCCATTCATTTCACTTAAAAGGTGAAACAAATATATGAGATAGACTCACTACATGCAAAGCGAGAGATGTCATGTCTTAATCTTAACCTATAAAATCAAGGGTTAACCGTTGGAACTTGCTATAGGTTGCTATGCCTTGCCCTACTTGCCTGCACTCACCCTTCGTGCACACAGCCGATCTGGGTCCGCAGGTCAACAAAGGATTGAGAAAACAGGCAGTGGGGCAATAGCCCCACAAACGCAAAAAAGGGAAACAACTTCATTTCCCAACATTCCTTGCGCCGTGCCTTGCCAGAGCCAATCAGGCTGAGAGGCTCTCGCATGGCGCGGCACAAGGAACGTTTGGAAACGCGCCGCAGCCAATCAAAAGAAAACCGTTTTAAAAAAACGCAGCACAAACACAAAGCACAAACCCATAATTACAAGCCCCAGCATCCTGCGCGCCATGAGCGCACAGAACGCTGAGGAAGCCGGCGTGCAAAAATTAAAACAAACAAAAACACCGGGAGAGCAAGTCCGCCAAGCCACGGAAACCAAAGCCCCCCTCCCCAACGGCACCTGAAGCTCCTAATCGGAGTTTCCCCTTTAATATCACTGGGGGGGGGTGTTGTGCTCCCCCTCTCTACTGGCTCCCCTGGGGTTGAGAGGGTTGGGGGGACCAAAGGAGTCTGTCTCCCCAACCCTCCTGACCCCAGGGGACCTGGCAGGGAGGGGATTCCCCTCCCCACACACACACACACGCCCCATATTAAAGAGAAGAAACCAAACGGTTACTTCTCTTTAAAAATGGAGTTGGGGGGGGAATCCCCCTCTCCGATGGCTCTCCTGGGTCCGGAAGGGTTGGGGAGACAGACCCCTTTTCTCCACCCAACCCTCCCAAACCCAAGGAAGCCAGCGGAGAGGGGGATCACAACCCCCCCCCCGATATTAAAGGGGAAACCACAACTGAGATTTCCCTTTTAATATCAGAGGGTAGCCTGGATTCGATCCCCTCTCCTGGGTCCCATGAGTCTGGAAGGTTTGAGGATACAAAGGGGGTCTGTCCCCCCAAGCCTTCCAGAGCCACGGGAGACAGCAGAGAGGGGATCCCCCCGTAGGACACCAAAAAACACAAAAACAAACAATCAAAAACATCCAAAAATACACAAAAACAAACAAAAATAACACCAACAAACAAAACAAAGTAAACAAAAAACAAAATTTCAAAACACACCCAGCACCCAGCCAAACACCACAAAAGCCAACCACCACCACCACCCCAAATAAAGAAAAACAGCCAACTCACCACCACATGACCTCACACCACAACAACTGGAAAAGAAATGAATAAAGAAAGAGACTACTTACTAGAAGAAGCTCCACCCAGAGGCCACAAGAGAAAAAACAGTCAAAATACAAGATAACCCCTACCAGCACCACTTGCGGCCCACAAGAGTAAAAAAAATTCAAAAAGATACAACAGCACCACACAAAAGGCCCCAAGAGAAAAAACAAGTAAAAACAAAAACACAAAATCACAATTTTACACAAATCAAAAACAGATGTCAATAAAATAAAATAAAAACTATTCAAAAATCCTGTGCTGAATTTTTACTCAAATAAAAAACAAAAACATCAATAGACAGTTTAAAAACATTTATTGTGAAAAACATGTACTTTCACATTTTTAACATTATTACCTACGGTACAACAATTTAAAAAAATACATACTAAAAATATTGGGTTAAATATTTTTTTGGAAAAAGTATATCATCCTTTATTCTTTTTTTCATCCACAAAACCAAAACACCAAACAAAACTCATCACAGTTTGTAACAGGCCACCAAATTTTTTTTGTATAAATAAAATTTTAAAAAATTTCAATTATAGACTAACCTCTTCTTTACAAACATTAACAACAACAACAAAAACTTTCCAACACCATTTGAAACAGCCCGGCAACGCCAGGCAACCTCTACTAGTTCATTATAATTGTAATGATCATGGTGTACAGTGTACATGAGATTATGTGATGATTATGGGGTACATGAGATTGGGAGGTTGGGGTTTTCATAAACTGTAAGCCATAAGCATCAATATTATAACAAAGTAAGGCTTGAACTATCTCGCTTTGCATGCAATGAGTCTATCTCATATATTTGTTCTACCTTTTAAGTTGCATTACTGAACTGAATGAACATTTGTACGATATTCTAATTTTTCGAGTTTCACTTGTACATGGCTTTTCTCCTTTCCACTTTATCCTCATAACAACCCTGTGGGATAGATCAGGCTGAGAGACTGTGAATGACTCATGCTGTTCCAATGAGTTACATGGCTGAGTAGGAATTTGAACCCAGATCTCCTGAGTCCTAATTTGATACTCTAAAGTAAACTGCTACACCATGTTAGCTAGTGTCAATTTACTGCATTATCATCTCCACTAAATTACAACTAAAAAGAGTACAGGTTGCCTACTATACCCATGGAGGATACATTCTAACACCTTCTGCAGATATATTAAACCACAGAAAGCAGGGAATCCATATTACAGCACACATATTGGAGTCATACAAGTGGGATATGCTACAAATCAAATGTCTCTATCATTCTTTCACATGCACTCATAAAATGGATCCCCTTGAAACACAATCTATTCGTTCCCAACATTGCATTGCAGATGCCAGCTCTGGTAATGCACCTTGGAAATATATACTGTATTTTCCGGTGTATAAGACGACTGGGCGTATAAGACGACCCCCAACATTTCCAGTTAAAATATAGAGTTTGGAATATACTTGCCGTATAAGACTACCTCTCTTCCAATGCACACCAAATAAAAATTAACCCACACTCAACCCGAAGACGCGCAGCCCTCCGAGTCGAATGGGCAGGTTCTGGTGGAGAGCCAATCCACGCTCACGTTCTCCTCCTCGAGGTACAGGAAGATGTGTGCAGCTTGCTTCCCCTTGCTTCATACTCCCCACACAGAGCAGGGACTCAGCCGCGGCACCCCCCACCATATGCGCCGGACATATGAAGCAAGGGGAAACAAGCTGCAGTTAAGTACCTGTCCTATAAGACGACCCCCGACTTTGGCACAGATTTTTTGGGGTTAAAAAGTAGTCTTATACGCCAGAAAATACAGTATATACAGTAAAACCCTGGCATATGACTGCCCTGGGTTACGTTTACTGCAGCTTACAACCTCACATTTAATTTTTAAAAATTTCTGGGTTATGACTGATTTTCAGGATAGGATCGTCCTCCACCCCCACAAAACCAATGGAGCAATCTCCCTACTTCTTCCACACCGTTTGGGGACCTTATCAGATGACGACGATGGGTCCTTCGGAGCAGTAAACACTGCATTCTGAGTTTGGGTGGGGTGGAAGGCAGCCATATTATGTCCAAAAATGGTGGCATTGGCCATTTTGTTCTGCAAAGATTTCTGGGAAATGTAGTCCTGAGCAACAAAATAGTCGACACCACCATTTTAGGACATAAGATCTGCCTTCCACCCCACCCGAACTCAGAATGCAGTGTTTAATGCTCCAAAGGTCCCATTGTTGTCGTTGGATAAGGTCCCCAAAAGGCGTGGAAACAGTAGGGAGATTGCTCCATTGGTTTTGTGGGGGTGAGGAACAATTGCATCTGGCTTTTTTTGGTGCTTTTTTATTTTTAAAATATTTTTGTTCTGGTGGGGTTGTTTTTTTTTTTTAAAAAATCAATGCATCCCTATGGAAAATTGTGATCTGGTTTACGACCATTTCAGGTTACGATGGAGGCTGTTGGAATGGACCTCCGTCGTAACCCGAGGTTTTACTGTATATGGAATATACATTAAATTTTCATATATATGCACTGTAATACTGAACTTGCAGATGCAGTGTGTGTGTGTGTGTGTGTGTGTGTGTGAGAGAGAGAGAGAGAGAGAGAGAGAGAGAGAGAGAGAGAGAGAGAGAGAGAGAGAGAGAGAGTGAACGAACTATCACATTAGAAGATAATGAAAGTGATGATCCAGGTGTATACTGTAATATGAGAACTGCAACTTTAAATTGCATGACCATGCAACAATACATTTTAAACTTACTCTAGTCTAGACTGATAAGTTTTAAGACAATTTGTATTCAGTAAAGACCTGCATGAAGGGGGATTTTTTTCTCTACTATATATTACTGCAATTACAATTATACTTCTAAGCAATGAAAACAAAAAATAGTAGACAAATCTTTTTTTCCTACTTCAGAGAATAGATGAAATAATGAAGAGGACGAGAAAAAATGAGACTGTGGAAGTCAAGGTAAGGAGAAGAATGTTAAGAAGACATGTAGAATTGTATAGTTTATGTTACACTTAATCCTGTTCTCTCATAAATCCTAACATAATTCTTCAGCTGCAGTATAACTAAATGTACAATATCAGCTTCCTGGAAGGGTTATAATTCACTCATTTGTCTCGCATATGACATATCAAATCAAATGTATACAAATAATGGCAAATAACACCACAATTATGCTCCTGGCAAGTCTTTCCTTCCCCTACTAGTCACAATCATCTACGATGACGACGATGATGGCAACGTAGTTACGGGGAGCAACCCGCCTCCGGCCCCCAAAGCTGCATGTTGGGGGCGGGACTGGCCCATTAAGAAAAAATATTGCCAACTGCTGCTTTGGCTATTCTATCTCCAGGACTTGAGAAATAATGGGCAAGGATTTTAGCTATTTGTTCTCACCATATGTTCCCTTAAATGATTTTTCTTACTTTTAGAAAAACAAACAAATCCAGCTAGCATAATGGTTCATCAGGTTTAAAGGGCATTATAATTCAGAATGTTAGAAGGTCCCCAGGCTAGAAAAGTGCCAGGATGGTGATATTATAACAAACAATTAGGCAACATTTTAAGTGTGGCATTAGAAGTACTTAAGCAGTGTAGTAAGTGGAACTTTTACTCCCCCCCCCCCCAGCCCAGAGTCTGGTTGATCAGCTAGATAGGGTTAAAAAAACATTGGCCCTTGGCTTCCAAAAAGCAATGTTATTGGAGATCGCAGGGAGATGAGAGAGGCTTGCATCTTTACCACCAGCCAGTGATCTCCAAATTAGGGGTTCTCAACCTTTTAAAGCCAGTGGCCAGATCACGCCCCCTCAGACTGTTTGCAGGCCGGACTGGTGTCCTGCTGCCGCCATTGGTGGCAGCAGAAAAGGGACCAACCCAAGCCCCCACCACCACCACCACCACCTGGTGGCAGTGGTGGTGGAGAACACCAGTCTGGCCCACAAATACCACTGCTAACACCCACACACACACCACCAGTATGGCCCACAAACACTCCCCCAATGCCGCTTACGCTGCCACCTCTTCCCTGCTTACCGGCCTGCTGTGGGTGAAGGAGGGGTCCTGCCAGTTCCTGCATGCTGAGGTTGCACTTGGATACCTTGGAGTCATTATTCAGCAAGGAGTCCACACATCGGTAGATGTCTCTGCAATGACATTCCGCACATGCAAATGGACTTGAGAAATGAAGTCCATCTGCATGCAGTTTTTTAGCCATTTAGATATCATGTCGCCCACTGGCTAGGTGGACCATGACGTGTGTCTTCCATTTTCACCTTGCCCAAGGGATCCAATGCAGGACGCTAGAATACTCAACATGAATAACAGTTGGCAGCAGGCTAATGTATAAAGCTTCCCATGCTGAACTAGAGGGGCAGAAGAGGGGAGACAGTATGTGTTGTTGTTGTTGTTGTTGTTGTTCAGTCGCACAGTCGGTTCCGACCCTTTGCGACCCTATGGACCATTGTTCTCCAGGCGCCTCTGTCCTCCACCATCCCCCTCAGCCCTCCCAGCTCTGTGCCCATTGTGTCTACAATACCATCTAGCCATCTCATCCTTGGCCTCCCCCTTCTTCTTTTGCCCTCCACCTTTCCCAACATCACTGCCTTCTCAAGTGAATCCTCCCTTCTCATTTGATGTCCAAAGTATTTTAGCTTCATCTTTACTATTTGACCTTCCAATGAGCAGTCAGGGTTAATTTCTTCTAAGATTGACCTATTTGTTCTCCTCGCTGTTCAGGGGACTCTCAAAACCCTCCTCCAACACCACATTTCAAAGGCATCTATTCTTCTGCGTTCAGCCTTCCTAATTGTCCAGCTCTCACATCCATACATTACCACTGGGAAAACCATTGCTTTGACTATTCTAATTTTTGTTTGCAATGTGATGTCTCTGCTTTTCACTATGTTCCCCAGGTTTCTCATTGCTTGTCTCCCAAGAACCATTCGCCTTTTTATTTCATGGCTACAATCCCCATCTGCAGTGATCTTTGATCCTAAGAAAGTAAAATCTGTCACTGCTTCTACTTCTTCCCCGTCTATTTTCCAGGAACTGATTAGGCCTGTTGCCATTATCTTGGTTTTCTTGATATTTAGCCTCAAGCCAGCTTTTGCACTCTCCTCCTTCAGCCCTATCTAGAGATTCTTTAGGTCTTCCTCACTTTCTGCCATTAGGGTGGTATCGTCTGCATATCTCAGATTGTTGATGTTTCTCCCAGCGATTTTAATCCCATATTGTGATTCCTCCATCCCTGCACTGCGCATTATGTGCTCTGTGTATAGGTTGAATAGGCATAGTGACAAAATGCAGCCTTGTCTTACTGCTTTTCCTATTCCAAACCACTCTGTCATTCCCTGTTCTGTCCTAACTGTTGCTTCTTGGTTCATGTACAGATTTCTCAGGAGGCAAATGAGGTGCTCTGGTATTCCCATCTCTTTAATTACTTGCCACATCTTGTTGTGGTCCACACAGTCAAATGCCTTAGTGTAGTCAATTAAACAAAAGTAAACTTGTTTCTGGTATTCCTTTGTTTTCTCCATGATCCAACGTATGTTGGCAATGTGGGCTCTAGTCCCCCTGCCTCTTCTGAAACCGGCCTGCACCTCTGGTAATTCTCTCTCCACATGCTGCTGAAGTCTCTCCTGTATTATCTTGAGCATCACCTTGCTGGCATGTGGAATGAGCACGATTGTTCGATAATTTGAACATTCTTTGGCATTGCCCTTTTTTGGGATTGGGACGTATACTGATCTTTTCCAATCCTGTGGCCACTGTTTTGTTTTCCAAATCTGCTGGCATATTGAATGCAGTAATTTGACGCCGTCATCTTTTAGCGCTTTGAAAAATTCAACTGGGATACCACCATCTCCACTAACTTTGTTGTTTGCAGTGCTCTTTAGGGCCTTTATGACTTCGCTCTCCAGGATGTCTGGCTCAAGTTCAACTTCTTCATCATTGTGATTGTCAGGAGTGTTGAGGTCCTTTTTGTAAAGTTCCTCTGTGTACTCTTTCCATCTTTTCTTAATTTCTTCTGCTTCAGCTAGCTCTTTTCCATCTTTGTCTCTTACCATGGTCATTTTTGCTTTAAATGTTCCCTTAATTTCCCCGATTTTTTTGAAAAGATCTCTGGTTCTGCCTCTTTTGTTGTTTTCCTCCATTTCTCTGCACTGTTCTTTTAGGTAGTTTTCCTTATCTCTCCTTGCTTTTCTTTGAAATTCTGTGTTCAAATGATTGTAGTTTTTCCTTTCTCCTTTGGCTTTTGCGTTCCTTCTTTCCTCTGCTATTTTAAGAGCCTCGTCAGACAACCACTTTGCTTTCTTACTCTTCTTTTCTTTTGGTATGGTTTTCTTTGCTGCTTCCTGCATGATGTCCCTCATCTCCGTCCATAATTCTTCTGGTACTCTGTCTACCGAGTCTAAGCCATTAAATCTGTTCATCACCTCCACCGTGTATTCTTTAGGGATGCTGTCTAGGTGATATCTTTCTGGTCTCCGTGTTTTCCCTATTTTCTTTAGTCTAAGCCTGAATTTTGCAATCAGTAGGTTGTGATCTGAGCCACAGTCTGCTCCAGGTCTTGTTTTTGCTGACTGTATGGAGGTTCTCCATCTTTGGCTGCAGAGTATGTAGTCAATCTGGTTTCGGTGTTGGCCATCTGGTGATGTCCATGTGTAAAGTCGCCTCTTGTGTTGCTGGAAGAGAGTGTTTGCTATGACCAATGCGTTCTCTTGGCAGAACTCTATCAATCTTTGCCCTGCTTCATTCTGTGTTCCAAGACCAAATTTGCCTGTTATTCCCTCCACTTTTTGATTTCCTACTTTGGCATTCCAGTCTCCTAATATAATTTGGACATCATTTCTTGGTGTCTGTTCTATGAGGTGTTCTAGGTCCTCATAGAACCGGTCCATTGTGGCTTCATCTGCACCAGTGGTTGGTGCGTATATTTGGATTACAGTGACATTGAAAGGTTTGCCTTGAAATCTGACTGACATCATTCTGTCATTTTTGAGATTGTATCCCATTACTGCTTTTCTCACTCTTTTATTGACAATTATGGCTACTCCATTTCTTCTAAGGTTTTCTTGCCCACAGTAGTAGATATGATGGTTTCCAGAGCTGAATTCACCCATCCCTGTCCATTTGAGCTCACTGATGCCTAAGATGTCAATGCTTATTCTTTCCATCTCATTTTTTACCACTTGCAGTTTACCTTGGTTCATTGATCTCACATTCCATGTCCCTATGCAGTATTGCTCCTTACAACATTGCATTTCCCCTCCCCCTTTCCTGTCCCTCCCCTTCCTCCCCTCTGTGGTGTTAAGCATCCTGTATCACCTAGCCTGCCCCTTTGTTTTGCCTTTTGTTTTGGTCAATAGGGTTCTCTTGGCAAGCTTTGTGGCGTGGTTTGCCGGTGTTTACGCCATTTTTCTCTCCTCATACATTTTATCACAGTTTTTAAAAGTTTAAAACATTTAAGACAACATATTATCATGCATATTATCACACTTTAAAACACAGTCTCTATGTCAGTTTCTATGTTTAGTCAGTATAAAGTCTCTATGTCAGTTGCTATATTAAGTCTTCTACATTTGCATATCAACTACTTATCCTTTGCCTGGGACTCTGAGTCTCGCCCCCTGCTTTTCCTCCTCTGCCCTCTTCCCTTCTGTCAGTTGGTCTTCTCCTGGCCTTTTTGCCGCTCGCCCGGCTCTCCTCCTCCTCTTCACCCCCCGGCTGGGGGTGGCTGCCCGGCGGCGGCGGAGGCTGGCCTCTTCGCCGCTCGCCCGGCTCTCCTCCTCCTCTTCACCCCCGGCTGGGGTTGGCTGCCCGGCGGTGGCGGCGGGTGGCCCTTTTGCCGCTCGCCCGGCTCTCCTTCTCCTCTTCACCCCCCCCCCGGCTGGGGGTGGCTGCCCGGCGGCGGCGGCGGCTGGCCTTTTTGCCGCTCGCCCGGCTCTCCTCCTCCTCTTCACCCCCCGGCTGGGGGTGGCTGCCCGGCGGCGGCGGAGGCTGGCCTCTTCGCCGCTCACCCGGCTCTCCTCCTCCGGCTGCGGGGGGCATTCACAATCTCTAGGTTATATCCATGTGAACGAAACATTTTGTGCACTCTGCTATATATCAAGAAGATCATAAGAAATAGATGCTTTTATTACTGTGTATGTATGTGTAACATAAAAATTCAAGCTACAGAGGGGAAACTGGTTAGATTTAAATATTGTCTAGCTGCTTCTCTGCAAATGTTTGTGTCTGGTCAATTTTATGTGTTTCATCGTACAGAAAGAAGACATCAAAGCAGATGTGCCATCAACTCTAAATATGGACAGACAGCAAAAACCACTTGACATTTGTCAAGCAGGTAAAAGAAAATATTGTATTAATGCTTAGGTTGGATAGCCCAGGTATCTGGCTGGAGAACCAGCGGCTGGGAGTTCAGGGCCAGGATACCTAAGAGACCGCGTCTCCCCAAGATTGTCTGTCCATCCTACCAGAGTGGACCAGAGAGGCTCTCCAATTGTACCATCGGCTAGATGGGCTCGTCTGTCTAGCACAAGGAGGAGGGCCTTTTCCGTGTCCGTCCCAGCCCTATGGAACCTCCTGCCGACGGAGTTACGGCTGCAGACGGAATTGCTGCCCTTCAGGAAAGGACTCAAAACATGGCTAGCAGGGCAGGTGTAGGGCACTGATGGAGATAAGACCCCCGCCTGCTGGCTAGTATAAGTCTCCCTCTTTTTACAGATGGGGTGGATGGGTTTTCGATGGGGATGGGATTTTATATATGTTTTATTGTTTTTATGCTTTTATTGTAAGCCTTCCAGAGTCGCTCCGGCAAGGGGGCAGCAATACAAATTCAAAAATTAAATTAAATTAAATTAATCCCAGAAGAGTCAGCCTGTATGGCTTTGGACAAACTGCACAGTCCCAGAAGAAGGGAACAATTAAACCACGTCTCAACACTCTCTACCTAGGAAAACATGAAATAGGTCATCATAAGTCAGAATTGACTTGAAGGTCGTATCCATCTCTAGGGTTCGGTGCTCATCTTCATTTATAGCCGAACAGCCAGTGCTGTCTCCGTCTGCCTTCATTTCCATGGACATGTGGCAGGCATAACTAGACACCGGAGAGCACCAAACGCTGTTTACCTTCCCACTGCAGTGGTACCTATTTATCTTCCTGCAATTTCTTGCTTTCAAATTGCTAGGTTGGCAGGAGCTAGGACAGAGACAGGAGCTCACTCCGTCATGCAGCACTCGGGACCCAAACTGCTGACCTGCCAACCTTCCAGTCGTAAAGTTCAGCATCTACACAATTATTAGTGGTGGCTTAAATGATTAAGATGCTGAACTCGACGACTGGAAGGTCAGAGTTCGATTCCCAAGTACTGCACGATGGAGTGAGCTCCCGTCTCTCTCTCCCACCTCCTGCCAACCTAGCCGTTCGAAAGCAAGAAATTGCAAATAGATAAAGAGGGACCAATTTGGTGGGAAGGTAAACAGCATTCTGTGCACTCTGGTGTTGAGGCATGCCTGCCACGTGTCCATGGAAACATCTGCAGAAGCAGACAGTGCTGGCTCTTTGGCTATAAAGAGAGATGAGCGCTGAACCCTAGAGTTGGATGCGACTTGCTTTCGAACAAGGATGACCTATACAACCCTTCGTAGTCATATTTCTATTAAACCTAAGATTGTTAGGATTTCTGGTATTATGTTCACGAAGGTGATCATTACTCCTCTTCAGGGTAGAACTCCAGATGGATCTTCCCAGTTTGAGTCATTGACTATCTACTTTGCTATTGTGGAAGTGGAAGCAGATATTCACTGAGCACAGAGCAGATGCTTTGCTTGCAGAGGTTCCCAGGTTGAATCCCTGACATTTCCTGGTGAGGCTGGGAAAGACCATATCTGAAAACATGGAGAGCAATCTAGTATAGATCATTCTGAGTTAAGTGGGCTAATGATCTTACTCGGTTTAAGACAACTTCCTATGGTCACATTGAAATAAATGGTTCAACCATATGATAAAAGTAAGGTTTATAGTGGAAGAAACATGCTAATCTAAGACATTTCCCCAAAACTTTGGAAACCTTCTACCTACTGTCACAATCTTGACCCTTATCATGGGTTCGAGAGGCTGGTTTCGATCATCGGGTGGCTCAATTTTATCCTTACTTCCACACACTCCATTTGTAACCTCTCCGTTCAGAACCCAAGGGTCTCAGCGATCTTCCACCTGTCGATTACAGGGAGCTGGTGGTTATTTATTTAATTGGGTAGCGTGTTTAAGCAGAGAGCAATGGCACCTGGATATGCCTGAGAAATAGACTTCAACCCAATAGTAAAACTCTCAAAGAGCTTTATTTGCCATTATGCATTTCATATAAGCAAAGTATAGCATTATACCTGTTGTGTTCTGTAAAGCTGTGCCTTTAACAATGTACTTTTGCCATGTGTTATCAATGTAACCTTTCTGTGTGCAACATTATAACCATCAGCTGTATCAATGTAAACCTGATAAGGGGACGCGAGCTAGTGACCACCAGAGGGCAGTAGCGAGCGTCCAGCTCTCATGGCTCAGATTCACCTGGTTCAGCAGCCACCTCTTCACCTGGTCAAGAAGGGCGTGACCTTCTACGACGTCACGCAGGCAGCAACCAATAGTCTGTCGACGAGCCACATTCAAATGTATAGCCAGCTGTATATATTGAGCTAACCATCCGCCATTACCACATGTTCCTCCGGATCATCATGCAATAAACCTGTGTTAAGCCAACCCTTCGGCTGTTTCATTGTCTTTGGTCCCTTACACTAAATTGGCGACGAAGGTGGGATATGGCAGCCCACGGGACCAAGACATGCGCCGGTTTCGAAATCAGGAAACCGGGCGACTGGGAGATCTTCGAGATGGACTTCCAGGCAGCACTGATTGAGTCCGAAGTCACGGAAGAGGCAAAGAAAAGGGCCATCTTCACCAGGATGCTCGGACAAGAAACCAAGAGGACCTTGGTGGACCTGATTGCACCGAGGAGGGTGAGCGAATTCAAGGCCAAGGAACTCATGCAGATGCTGCGTGAGCACGTCCGGCCCGCCACGGCGATGTTTCCCGCTCGGAGTGCGTCCTGGAGGCGAGTCCAAGCGCCCGGGGAGATGGTCTCTGCATTCGTGGCGGCCCTGCGGCTGGCGGCCGGCCCGTGCAAATGGGAGAATGCCGAAATCACCCTCCGGGACTGTGTGCTGTGCGGCCTGAACGACGCCGAGACCCAGCGCACATTAATGAACCAAGAGCCGCCTCCCACGTTGCAGGAGGTCGTCAGAGCGGCCCAGGCCGCAGAAGCTACAAAGGCCGGGGTCCAAGAACTCCAGGACTGGCGGCCGAAGTCGAGCAAGGCAGAGGCTCCGGTACAGGCGGCCCGGCGAACTTCGAGGTCGTCCACAGAGAGCAGCGACGACGAGGACGTCCGGAGGGTCCGGAAGGAGAGCCGGCGATGCGACGGCTGTGGAGAGGCCCACGACTGCGTAAAGTGCCCCTTCCGGAAGGCCGAGTGCCACAACTGCGGCCGCCGCGGGCACATCGCCAAGGTGTGCAGGAAGAAGCGCGAGGCCCGGAGGAGCTCCGCAGACCGTTCCGCGGGACAAGACCGCCCAACGAGACCCAAGGACGGCGCCCAGGCCACGCGGAAGCAGGACGGCGTGGGCCGCATCTCCGACGGCAGCGAGGACGACGCCCCAGTGTTCAGCGTGTCTACAGGACACCCCCGCTACTTTGTTGAGGTACTAGTCCAAGGGGTGCCCATTAGGATGGAAATTGACTCGGGGTCCTCATATTCAATCATTTCCCAGAGGGAGTTTTTGGGAATTGCCCCCCACAAGCGACCCAAGCTCAAAGCTTTGAGGTCCACACTACGGGACGTGCAAGGGAACAGCATTCCAGTGTTGGGGGTCGGAGAGTTTCAGGTCAAATTCAAGGAGCACGCCGCGTCCCTTCCCCTAGTCGTGCTCAAAGGGGGAGATTGCAGCCTCCTCGGGACTCAATGGTTCCAGCCCCTGGGGTTGTTTATTGGGGGGGTGCACGCCGTGGGGATGCACGCCGTTGGGACTGATCCAATTCAGGACGTGTGCGAGGCGCACCCCGAAGTTTTCAAAAAAGGACTGGGGAAATTCAAGGGGGCCCCAGTGACTTTCGACCTGGACCCGGAGGTCCGCCCAATTCGCCTTAAACCACGCAGGGTGCCGTTCGCACTTAAGGACAAGATAGAGGCGGAACTGGACAAGTTGGTGGGCCAGGGGATCCTTGTGCCTGTAGATTCTGCGGAGTGGGAAACTCCAATTGTAACCGCACTAAAGGCCAATGGGGAGGTCCGCATATGCGCCGACTACAAGTGCACCATCAACAAGGCGATCCGCCCGAATGCATATCCGGTGCCGGTAGTCAGCCATCTGCTGGCCAGGTTACACGGGGGAAAGTGTTTCGCTAAGCTCGACTTAGCACAGGCCTACCAGCAGCTTACGGTGTCCCCTGCCGCAGCTGCTGCGCAGACCATAGTCACCCATAAGGGGGCGTTCCAGGTGACGCGCCTCCAGTTTGGCGTGAATTCAGCGCCTGGAATTTTCCAGTCACTCATGGAACGCCTCCTGAAGGGATTGGAGGGGGTGTTGCCTTATTTTGATGACGTGTTAATAACGGGGGGGAGTCGGGTTGAATTGGCCAAGAGGTTGGGAAAGGTCCTGACAATATTCGAAAAAGCGGGGCTGAGGCTGCGGAAGGACAAATGCGTCTTCTTCGCAACCGAGGTTGAGTTCCTAGGGTTTTGTGTGACTCCTGAGGGAATAAAACCATCCAAGTCCAAGGTGGCAGCCATTAAGAAAGCCCCCCGCCCCACCTCCAAGCCCGAGCTGCAGTCGTTCCTAGGGCTGCTCAACTTTTACCACTCCTTCCTCCCCCGGAAGGCAGCGGTGGCTGAACCGCTACACAAACTGCTAAAGAAAGACCAGGTATGGAAGTGGGGCGATGACCAGGAAAGGGCATTTAGTGAGCTAAAAAGCCTCCTAGCGTCCGATGCCATACTGACCCACTTCAACCCCAATCGCCCAGTAGTCCTGACCTGTGATGCATCTCCAGTGGGGGTGGGGGCGGTGCTGTGCCACGTGTTGGAGAACGGAAGGGAGGCCCCGATAGCATCTCCAGTGGGGGTGGGGGCGGTGCTGTGCCACGTGTTGGAGAACGGAAGGGAGGCCCCGATAGCATTTTACTCCAGGTCCCTGTCCCAAGCGGAGAGAAACTACGCACAGACAGACAGGGAGGCACTAGCAATAGTCGCGGGGACGAAAAAATTTCACGATTTTCTGTACGGCCGCCCCTTCACCATTGTAACGGACCACAAGCCCCTGCTAGGCATCTTTACCGCAGATAAGCCCACCCCACAGTTCCTGTCTCCAAGGATGCTCAGGTGGGCCATTTTTCTCAACGCGTATCAGCACGCGTTGGCCTACCGGCCCGGGAAAGAGATCAGCCATGCGGACGCTCTATCTAGGTCTCCCCTCCCCCTAACGCCCAGCCAGGTGAGCAAGGGGGAGCGGGACCATCAGGTTCTCATGATAGAGGTACTGGATTCGCCCCCCGTAGTACCCGCCGACATTGCCAAAGCGACAGAGAAGGACAAGACGTTAGCGGCAGTAAGCTCCTGGGTGCAGAAAGGGTGGCCCGCGTCCTCCCCAGCGGAGGAGTTCGCTCCATTTTTCAGAAAAAAGTTAGAACTGTCCCTAGAGAGGGGGTGCCTCTTGTGGGGGCAGCGGGTGGTGATTCCCACTTCCCTTCGGCCGCGGGTGCTCAAGCTGCTGCACGTCAGCCACCCCGGCATCGTGCGATCCAAGGCGCTGGCCCGGAGTTACTTCTGGTGGCCCCAGCTGGACGCCGACATTGAGCACATGGTCGGCACTTGCGAAAGTTGCCAATGCTCCAGACCAGAGGAGGCCCGCCTTCCCCACAGGGAATGGGACGCGGCTAAGGGGCCGTGGTCCCGGGTGCACGTGGATTTCGCGGGCCCGTTCAGAGGCACCCTGTTCCTTCTTGTAGTGGACGCTTTCTCCAAATGGTTGGAGGTTATCCCAGTCACGAGCACCTCCTCGGCCCAGACCATTAGGCATTTGCGGAGGCTCTTTTCCACGTTCGGCATACCCGACACGTTAATTAGCGACAACGCTAGTTGTTTCACGTCCTCCGAGTTTAGGGCATTCATGGAGATTAACGCCGTTCGGCATATCACCTCCGCCCCGTTTCACCCAGCCACCAATGGCCAAGTAGAGCGCCTCGTCCGCATCACGAAGGACGCGTTGCGGCGCATGGGCCCCGGGGATCTGAACCTACAAGTCTGTCAGTTTCTGCTAGGGTACAGGGTGACCCCTTTGGCGTCAGGATACTCCCCCGCAGAGCTCTTAATGCGTAGGAAACTGACCACCATCCTTACTAGGCTAGACCCCGCGAGGGTAGAGGACAAAGGAAGGAACATCGGGCTAGAGGCCACAAAGAGTTTCAGTGTAGGCGCCCCCGTGCATTGCAGGAATTACGCCAGCACGGGCCCAGCCTGGGTGCCGGGCGTAGTTGTGGAACAAACCGGCCCCGTGTCGTACCGCGTGGAAACCAATACAGGACTCCTGTGGAGGCGGCACGCGGACCAGCTCCGACGCAGGGTCTCCGATGAGCAGGGCACAGACCACGCAGAGAAAAAGTCAGCGTTAGGGTTCTCCCCCACCCGTTCAGCCCAAGGGGGAGGGAAGGGGGACCGCGGGCCCCCACCAAGGGGGGAGGAGGATATCCTCGTAGATACCCTGGGGGATCTTTCCGAGGAGGAGGAACCCGACCCCATACATATCTCGCGGAAGGTCCCCACAAATGCGGATACCCCTACTAAGTTAGATTTTGGTTTCCAGAACCGGGGGGTTTTTTCGGAGTGGTCCCCCACCCGTCCAAGCGAGAAGAGGGGTTTTTCGTTAGTCCCGACTGCCCCCGGTCTGCCCACAATGGAGTTTTTCCCTTCCCCTAAGGCCGCCAGACAGCGGCAAGCCACTAACAAGTCTCCCTCTCCCATTTCAGGACAAGGGACCAGGGAACAAAGAAGCAATAACGCCCCCGGGGGGGTAGCCTTCGTCACGGCCCAAACGCACATGCAACAAGCCATCTTGGCTGAGAGACTTCGTCTCATCCTAGGGGGGAGGGATGTTGTGTTCTGTAAAGCTGTGCCTTTAACAATGTACTTTTGCCATGTGTTATCAATGTAACCTTTCTGTGTGCAACATTATAACCATCAGCTGTATCAATGTAAACCTGATAAGGGGACGCGAGCTAGTGACCACCAGAGGGCAGTAGCGAGCGTCCAGCTCTCATGGCTCAGATTCACCTGGTTCAGCAGCGCGGGAAGATTCCCCGCCACCTCTTAACCTGGTCAAGAAGGGCGTGACCTTCTACGACGTCACGCAGGCAGCAACCAATAGTCTGTCGACGAGCCACATTCAAATGTATAGCCAGCTGTATATATTGAGCTAACCATCCGCCATTACCACATGTTCCTCCGGATCATCATGCAATAAACCTGTGTTAAGCCAACCCTTCGGCTGTTTCATTGTCTTTGGTCCCTTACACTAAAATACCTGTATAAAGACAAGAAAAGAAACACAGAGATATATAGTTAGTCAGAGCATCCCTTAGGATAGGGCGGGTGGGCGCATCCAGGGATTGGGTGTTTGATTTCCCCCAGGAAATATGGGTTCAATAACAAAGCATTTCTGCCTCGAGTTAGAGAGCCAATTTGCTTAAGGAAAGCTATTGTTTATATAGAGAAAAAGTCCCTCTTCTGTTCCCCTTAGGAATCCGTATCTGATAGGAAAACCTTATTTGGACATGCTCCTGGATGCTTCTGTCTTTCCGCTCCCAGAGTTGGGGATGAGTGCAGAGAAAGGGATAGTGCTGTGTGCAGGGATAGGACAGTGAATTTCTAACTGCGTAGTAAGAAGTGGCCTTGAGAGGCCTAGCAGGCCTGGCAAACCTTAGCTGTTTTTTAAAATGAGGCTGTTTAGTGTATGGGACCAAAGACACCAGGACAGCTGAAGAGCTGGCTTAACACAACTTTATTACATGCTGGTCAGAGGGAACATGAGGTAATGGCGGACGAACAGCTCAATATATACAGTGGCTATACATTTGAATGTGGCTCCTTGATAGCCTATTGGCTACAGGCTGCGTGACGTCATTGCAGGTCACGCCCTTCTTGTCCAGGTGAAGGTAGTGGCGGGAATCTTCCCGCGCTGTTGTTCTAGGTGAGTCTTGGACCAATGAGCTTGGACGCTCGCTATTGCCATCTAGTGGTCACTAGCTCGCGTCCTATTAAGGTTACAGTGATTCAGCTGGAGGTTACAATGTTACACATAGAAAAGGTTACATTGGATACACATGGATAGGTACATTGTTTAAAGGCACAGGCTTTAGGACACAACACCCTTCCCCCCTAGGATGAGACGAAGTCTCTTAGCCAAGATGGTTTATTGCACTCGCGTTTGAGTCGCGATGTGGGTTGGCCCACCCGGGGGCCGCTCCCGCTTCCTTGTTCCCTGGACCCTTGTCCTGTAATGGGAGAGGGAGACTTGTTAGCGGCTTGCTGCGGTTTTGCAGTTTTAGGGGAGAAGGTAGATTCCGTTGTGGTTGAACCGGGGGCACCAGGGGCTAACGTAAAACCCCTCTTCTCGCTTGGATGGGTGGGGGACCACTCCGAAAAAACCCCCCGGTTCTGAAAATCAAAATCAAACTCTGTTGGGGGATCCCGCGGGATATCTATGAAGATGAATTCCTTCTCCTCCCCCCTTGGTGGGGACACTGGACCCCCCTCTCCTCCCCCTTGGGCTAAACGGGTGGGGGAGAACCCTAACGCTGAATTTGTGTTCGCGCCGTCGGCGCCCTGACTTCCTGGGACCCGGCTCTGGAGCTGGTCCGCGTGCCGCCGCCAAAGTAGACCTGTGTTGGTCTCCACGCGGTACGAGACGGGACCGGTTTGTTCCACGACCACCCCCGGCACCCAGGCTGCCCCGCGCTGGCGTAGTTCCTGCAATTTACCGGGGCACCCACGCCGAAACTCTTGGTGGCTTCTAACCCTATGTTCCTCCCCTTGTCCTCAACTCTCGTGGGATCTAGTCTAGTGAGTATGGTGGTCAGCTTCCTGCGCATTAAAAGCTCCGCAGGGGAGTAGCCTGACGCTAACGGGGTCACCCTGTACCCTAGCAGAAACTGACACACTTGCAGGTTGAGGTCCCCGGGGCCCATGCGCCGCAGCGCGTCCTTCGTGGTGCGTACGAGGCGCTCCACTTGGCCATTGGTGGCCGGATGGAAAGGGGCGGAGGTGATATGCCGGATGGCGTTGATCTCTGTGAACGCCCTGAACTCAGCGGACGTGAAGCAACTAGCGTTATCGCTAATTAGAGTGTCGGGTATGCCGAACGTGGAAAAAATTCTCCGCAAATGCTTAATTGTCGCGGCCGAGGAGGTGCTCAAGACTGGGATGACCTCCAACCACTTGGAGAAGGCGTCCACAACAAGGAGAAACAGGGTTCCTCGGAACGGGCCCGCGAAGTCTATGTGTATCCGGGACCACGGCCCCTTAGCCGCGTCCCACTCCCTGTGGGGAAGACGGGCCTCCTCTGGTCTGGAGCATTGGCAACTCTCACAAGTGCCGACCATGTGCTCGATGTCGGCGTCTAACTGGGGGCCACCAAAAGTAACTTCGGGCCAGCGCTTTGGAGCGCACGATTCCGGGGTGGCTGACGTGCAGCAGTTTAAGCACCCGCGGTCGAAGGGATGTAGGGACCACCACCCGCTGCCCCCACAAGAGGCACCCCCTCTCTAGGGACAGTTCCAGCTTCTTCCTAAAAAATGGGGCGAATTCCTCTGCTGGGGAAGACGCCGGCCACCCTTTCTGTACCCAGGAGCAAACCGCCGCCAACGTCTTGTCCTTTCTTGTCGCTGTGGCAATGTCCCGCTCCCCCTTGCTCACCTGGCTGGGCGTCAGGGGGAGGGGGGACCTCGATAGAGCGTCCGCATGGCTGATCTCTTTCCCGGGCCGGTACACCAACGCGTGCTGGTAGGCGTTGAGAAAAATGGCCCACCTAAGCATTCTCGGGGACAGGATCTGTGGCGTGGGCTTATCTGCGGTAAAAATGCCTAGTAGGGGCTTGTGGTCCGTTACAATGGTGAAGGGGCGGCCGTACAGAAAATCGTGAAATTTTTTGGTCCCCGCAACTATCGCCAGCGCCTCCCTGTCTGTCTGGGCGTAGTTTCTCTCCGCTTGGGACAGGGACCTGGAGTAAAACGCTATTGGGGCCTCCCTCCCGTTTTCCAACACGTGGCATAACACTGCCCCCACCCCCACCGGGGATGCATCACAGACCAGTACCACCGGCCGTTTGGGGTCGAAATGGGTCAGAATGGCGTCAGACGCCAGGAGTTGTTTCAGTTCCGTGAATGCCCTCTCCTGGTCATCGCCCCACATCCATGCCGCATCTTTCTTGAGCAACTTGTGAAGCGGCTCAGCCACCGCAGCCTTCTGTGGAAGGAAGGAGTGGTAGAAATTTAAGAGCCCTAGGAACGACTGCAACTCGGGCTTGGATGTGGGGCGAGGGGCTTTCTTGATGGCGGCCACCTTGGATTTGGACGGTTTGATCCCCTCGGGTGTTACTCGGAACCCTAAGAACTCAACCTCCTTCGCGAAGAAGACGCATTTGTCTTTTCGCAACCTCAACCCCGCCTGTTCGAACACCGCCAGGACCTTGTTTAGCCGTTTAGCCAACTCAACCTCACTCCCCCCCGTTATCAATACGTCATCAAAATATGGTAAAACGCCATCCAGCCCTTTGAGGAGGCGTTCCACGAGCGACTGGAAAATTCCAGGTGCCGAGTTCACGCCGAATTGGAGGCGCGTCACCTGGAACGCCCCCCTATGCGTGATTATGGTCTGTGCAGCAGCTGCGGCAGGGGTTACCATGAGTTGCTGATAGGCCTGCGCCAGGTCGAGCTTAGCGCAACACTTTCCCCCATGTAACCTGGCTAGCAAATGGCTGACCACCGGCACCGGGTACGCATTAGGGCGGATTGCCTTATTAATGGTGCACTTATAATCGGCGCAAATGCGAACCTCCCCATTGGCCTTCAATGCTGTGACAATTGGAGTGTCCCACTCTGCGGAATCAACAGGAACAAGAATCCCCTGGCCCACTAATTTGTCCAGTTCCGCCTCTATTTTGTCCTTGAGTGCAAAAGGCACCCTGCGCGGTTTAAGTCTGATTGGGCGGACCTCCGGGTCCAGGTCGAACGTTACTGGGGGTCCATTGAATTTCCCAAGTCCCTTCTTGAAGACTTCAGGGTGCGCATCGCACACCTCCTGTATCGGGTCAGAGCCAACGGCGTGCACCCCCCCAATGAACAGACCCAGGGGCTGAAACCATTGAGTCCCGAGGAGGCTGCAATTACCCCCCTTAAGAACGACTAGGGGGAGTTCCGCGGCGTGCCGCTTGTACTGAACCTGGAAATTCCCAACCCCCAACACCGGGATACTGTTTCCTTGCACGTCCCGAAGCATGGACCTCAACGCTTTGAGCTTGGGCCGTACGCGGGGGGCAATTCTCAAAAACTCCCTCTGGGAAATAATGGAGTAAGAGGAGCCAGAGTCAATCTCCATCCTAACAGGGGCCCCTTGCACCAGTACCTCAACAAAGTAACGGGGGTGTCCCATGGACACGCTGAAAACCGGGGCGTCGACGTCGCTGTCGTCGGAGATGCGGCCCACGCCGTCCTGCTTCCTCGTGGGCCGGGCGCCATCCTTTAGTCTCGTCGAGTGGTCTGGCCTCGTTGGGCGGTCGGGCGAGCTCCTCCGGTCCCTCGCTGGGCGGTCGGGCGAGCTCCTCCGGTCCTTGCGCCGTTGTCTGCAGACTTTGGCTATGTGCCCGCGTCGGCCGCAGCTGTGGCACTCGGCCTTTCTGAACGGGCACCTGGCACGGTCGTGAGCCGCCCCGCAGCCGTCGCAACGCCGGCCCTCCTTTCGGACCCTCCGGACGTCCTCGTCGTCGCTGCTTTGGCGGGCGATTTCGAAATTCGCCGGGCTGCGTGCACCGAACTCTCTGCTTTGTCGGCCTTCGGCCGCCAGTCCTGGAGCTCTTGCACCCCTGCCTTCGTGGCTTCCGCGGACTGTGCCGCTTTCAGGACCTCCTGCAACGTGGGGTGCGGCTCCTGATTCATTAGCGTGCGCTGAATCTCGGCGTCCTTCAGGCCGCATAGCACGCAGTCCCTGAGGGTGACTTCCAAATTCTCCCATTTGCACGGGCCGGCAGCCAGGCGCAGGGCCGCTACGAAAGCGGCGACCGACTCATCAGGCGCTTGGACTCGCCTCCAAAATGCGCTCCGAGCGGGAAACATCGCTACCGAGGGCCGGAAATGGTCTCGCAGCAACTTCAGGAGCTCCTTTGCCTTGAATTCGGCCGCCTTTTTCGGTGCGATGAGGTCAATTAATACCCTCTTGCCGTCGTGCCCGAGCATTCTGGTGAGGATGGCTCTCTTCTTTGCCTCGTCCGTCACCTCGAACTCCACCAGCACACCTTGGAAGTCCATTTCGAAGAGTTCCCAATCTTGCGGTTTCTTGATGTCGAAACCGGCGTATGTCTTGGTCCCATGGGCAGCCATGATCCCATCCTCGTCGCCAATTTAGTGTATGGGACCAAAGACACCAGGACAGCCGAAGAGCTGGCTTAACACAACTTTATTACATGCTGGTCAGAGGGAACATGAGGTAATGGCGGACGAACAGCTCAATATATACAGTGGCTATACATTTGAATGTGGCTCCTTGATAGCCTATTGGCTACAGGCTGCGTGATGTCATTGCAGGTCACGCCCTTCTTGTCCAGGTGAAGGTAGTGGCAGGAATCTTCCCGCGCTGTTGTTCTAGGTGAGTCTTGGACCAATGAGCTTGGACGCTCGCTATTGCCATCTAGTGGTCACTAGCTCGCGTCCTATTAAGGTTACAGTGATTCAGCTGGAGGTTACAATGTTACACATAGAAAAGGTTACATTGGATACACATGGATAGGTACATTGTTTAAAGGCACAGGCTTTAGGACACAACAGGCTGTCAACACAAGATCATGACACCTACCACCACAACACACATAAGCAGGGCAAGCAAGAACGCATAGATCTCTTACTTTCACACACTACAAACTGCTATCTACAATTATTGTTTGCCTCCTCAATTTTCCACTATAAGGTTCACAAGCTGAATAAAAATCAGGGGAAACTAGCTGTGAAAAATATTGGCAAGAGGAGATAAACAGGGATAAAAGAAATTATGGAAGAGGTGATTCACCAAATCCCCACTGATTCAGGGGGCAATATGATTCAGCCAATATCTCTACATTCCTGCTGTTTATCAGTGGGAAACTTTCTCCCGAAAATGTGAGGGGATATAATATGCATGCTGAGACTCTTCAGTGGCACATGTTTAAACCTCAGTCCCAAATCAGTTTGCTTCACGTGTCTTTCTGTTTTGAATATTCTCTAACCCCCTATAGAAAAGTTTCTGTATAGGAATAAGAATGACTACTTTCATGAGTAATGTTATAACAGTAAAAAAAGTTCTCTAATGATTTTTTGTAGAAATGAATGGCCTTGCAAACTTAAAAGAGGATAAAGGTCTAGGATGTACTGTGCCTGATTCCTTCTCTCGTGATGTCTTTTCTAATGGACTTAAGCCGCTCATGGGCCTTATTCAACTGGATGCAGTGGATGGGAAATCTAATAGTATGGATGATTCAGCAGATGAGGTGCAATCTATGGATGTGAGGTATGTGTGTGTAATTTTGGGGGACAAAGTCTTTTCTTGATGAGTAACTAAACAACCACACACATGTGTGCCTGATGCTGATATAGACTGGTGCTTTTGTATATTGCACCACCACTTATGCCATTGTTTCTCAATGTATTTGTTTTTAAACAAACTGGATTTGCAGAAGCTCCTGCTCATGGCTGAACTCACAATTTAGGTGACTGCAGCTTTGCTTACTCTATTGGTTAAGCTTGGATCATATGAGATTAGCATATGTGGAGAGAGTTTGGAGAAATAGAGAAGAAAGCCTGAGTGCATGTTGGCCATATCAGTTCCATGCTGAGCCTTCATATTCTGTGTTTCCTTCTGCCTATTTAGCAGCAAATACTATTGGGCACGTTCATGTCCTTCCAGCAAAACATTTTTTAGCGTCCCCTAAATTTTGCCAACCTAGCAGTTCGAAAGCAAGAAATTGCAAGTAGATAAATAGGGACCACTTTGGTGGGAAGGTAACAGCGTTCCGTGCGCTCCGGTGTCTAGTCATGCCTGCCACATGACCACGGAAACGTCTGCAGAAGCAGACAACGCTGGCTCTTCGGCTTAGAAACAGAGATGAGCACTGCACCCTAGAGTCGGATACGACTGGCTTTCGAGCAAGGGAAACCTTTACCTTTACTTTAAATTTTGCTTCCCTGAGACAAAGCTCTGATGGCATTCAAATTACAGCTCTAAAATAATACATTGCATCCTGGATCTAACTGTTTCGAAGTTTCATTTCTTATTGTGTCAAAGTTCTGGTTCTCCCTAATTCTTTTGTTACTCTTTGCACTCCTGTGAAACAATATTTCATTTCTAACCGTTCTGTGCAAATCAGTAATCTTTCTTACACTAGGTCAGGGGAAAGGAACTGCAGAATGAACTCACCAAAATGTGCCTTCATTTTTGCAGTTTCATGTCTGGCCTAGACACGGAAGAAGAAGTAAATGCATCTATTATCAAAGGATAGAACTCAAACAGGCAGCACTTATGCGTGTACAGGTGAAACTTGAAAAATTAAAATATCATGTAAATGTTCATTCAGTTCAGTAATGCAACTTAAAAGGTGAAACAAATATATGAGATAGACTCATTGCATGCAAAGCGAGATAGTTCAAGCCTTACTTTGTTATAATATTGATGCTTATGGCTTACATCTTATGATAACCCCAACCCCCCAAACTCACGTACCCCATAATCATTACATAATCTCATGTACGCTTTACGCCATTGATCATCACAATTATAATGAATTAAGACATGACATCTCTCGCTTTGCATGTAGTGAGTCTATCTCATATATTTGTTTCACCTTTTAACTGAAATGAATGAACATTTGCACGATATTCTAATTTTCCGAGTTTCACCTGTATGTACTAATCGAACACAGGACTGCAACTTAATTCAGGGCTGGAATTAGTATTTAATATGACATTTTCTGCTTACTCATTAGAAAATGAGTGAACTAAGATCACACTTTTATACTCTGAAGATATTTTCATTGTGATGTATATGATACTAATGAGATTCCCTTCCTTTTATTTCTCTTCCTAAAGCCCTGCTTCCAAAGAAGAACTCATATCCATCCCTGAGTTCTCACCGCTGAATGAAATGATGCCTGGTGTTTCTTTGGACCAAAATGGCTCAAATAATGGAAAGGCTCTTGAAGAACTACTAGATTTTACTGGCCAGGCCACTTACCCCAAATTATCAAGTGAAAGTATTACTATAGATGATTGTAATAAAAACCTGATCGATGGATTTAATAGTCCAGGGCAGGAGACAGCTCTCAACACCTTTTGTTGACAAACATACTACTAATCAGCAGTAAAGTACAGTATTCTTATGGAGTGTAACCAGTTAATTATACTTCAAAATTTATCTTTCTTTGCCAAAACCAAATTTAAACAAGAAAAAGATGGCTACTCTTAAGACATACTGCTGTACAGTGTTCATAAATGTATAAAAGTACAAGGGAGGGGGAATGATCTATGGGTACTTTTATCCTCTTCATATGTACTGCTCAGACACATTGATTCATCACTAGTAGGGAACATGGCTGCATTTACTCTCAGTGTCTGCCTTTGTTATGCGCATAGTGCATCTTTTCTGCACTCAGCAGATGATCTACCAGAAACGTAATAATATTGCTTATAAAGCACTACTCGAGAGATGTACAATCACAGAGAATTAGGGTTCTTGGAGAATCTGTGATAGCTTTCTTCTTGTGAAACAGTTATGTAAACAAACATATGAATAGTAAAAACAGATCCTGTGCAAAATCATTTTATTAACAATTTATTTAGCAACAATTTCTCTTCTCCTTAAAAAAATCAGACAGCCTGGACTTGAAGCAAACAAAACTTATACCAAGATTCAGTTATTTTCAAAGCTAAGCTTGCCACTTTATTTCATCTCTACTTTAAATTCATCCCTTTTAAATTCAACCTGTTTCCCAGGGCTGCAGAAGGTCTTTACAGGTCCTACAGGAAATCTAGACAATAGTCTGAAGAGGCTACAGTATATACGTTGAAACAAGTGGCTGTCAGAAATGTGTTTATTCGTGTTTCCAGGATTAATGTGTGTTCAGATTTCTATGCTTTTATTCCTTCAGTTTTAAAAAAAGGAAATTTAGAACAAATAGAAGAATAATGATGTTTAATGGAATGTGAAATTGAACTATTTCATTTCTGTAAGATCACCATGCTTCTTTTTTCTGATTGACAGAAGGCATTGAAAGTACAGAACACTTTCACTGTTATTGTCAGTAAAATAAGAGCTTGCCATTGAAGAATCTGCTGCAGTCCTCAGTACTGAAAATCATGTCAATCTTCACTGAATTTACTGTCTTCCCATGTGCATTCTTGAGAATCTTCAGTTTTAACTATTTTTAGGCAATAGTGTTGGATTTTTTTCCTGTTTGTCTGTTTAGACTTTAAATTGCTATGAAAACATGGATATTAAATATATCCTGCTGGGCTTCAAATACGTCCATTCATTTATTGTGAAATGTTTTTAATTTTCTCACCGAATTAACAGGATTTTTCTCCCTTGGAAACCAACATTAGAATGAAATAGTGTATTCTTTGTTTGCCACATGCCTGCCCTTTTTGGTTTGTTTTTATTTGGGGGAAATCTTATTTTTAATACATTTTATTATAGACATTTTGTTGCATATTTATAACTTGAAAGGCTTGAAAAATATGCAATTGTTGGAATCTCAGAGGTTTTCTTACAGACAATGGAACATTAAGACTACTCATTAAACTATGGCACATAGCAATTTTTTTAAAATTTGTATTATTTTGATCTGTTGTTAATGTACATGGCACAAATGGGGGGTTACCACTAATATAGTGCATAAAGGAATTAGTAAGATATTATATGGGTCTTTAGAGTTTATTTAATTTTAACTTTGTGAAAAAAGACCTATCTCTTTAATTACATGTATTATATTATTGTATAAGCAAATGTATAATAGGGTCCATGCTGATGGTATGTTAAATGTTCAAGACAGAACATTTGTTATCTCAAAATCATATAATCAAAAGCAAACAATATCTATAGACTTGGGCAACAAAATAATATAAGGCAACAAAATAGTATAAGGTACTGTATATTCATGAGTGGTGAAAGTCGTGTTCATAAAACAAAATAACCTGTAAGCATCTCATTCTATAAACATGTTTACAAAGAAAGCTCTTATTAAGAATTCTTCATGTAAAAATATACATTCTTAATGTAAAAAGAATTTAAAAAGAGAATGCTCCTGATCAATTAAACATTAAGATTTATTGATTTATTTGGGAAAGTTGAGAACTTGACTTAGCTAAGTGGGTTTTTTATTTAAAATCAGTAGAATTTAAAAGCATTTAAACTCAGAATATGCATGAAGAATTTCAATTTTTTGTGAAATCTAACTTTTATGCTGTATTCTGTGCTACTGAAAGGACAGTTTTGTCCATTCTTTACAGCAAATCTGTTGCAGCTAAGAAGACTAGAAAATTTTATATGTAGGGGTGTGTTAAAATGTAATGTAGCCCCGTTTATGTGACTAAGAAAGACCCCTTTTGGAAAAAATTAAAGTAGTTATGAAACTATGTGGTGATGTACACAAATACTTACAATAGTTACGTTAATGTATTTCAGCAAAAATTAATCCCTTGGTGACTGTGCAATATGTTGTAGCATGGGTACAGTGTCTTCAAAGTAAATTCTTCAATTTCTCTCCTAAACAATAAAAAATACACTTAAATGGTTGTGTGTACTGCAGTGATGGTGTTGGATTCCGTCTTTTTCAAAATCAGATGATATGCCTGATTATGATATATAACTAAAGGTACACCCTCTACTATGCAGGTATAACTTATTTTTATTTAGTATTAAAGTAACAATTCAAAGTTCAACATTAATTAAATTGATTGTTGTTCGTATCACACACAACTGAAAATATTAAGGCCATGCCAAATGCAAATACCATTGATTCTTAAATGAACTTATCTTTTACTCCTTTAAGGTGTCACATCTGTGCAGATTTCAGGTCACCTGTATCTGTGGGAGATATATTTCAAGACCTTCTGTGGATATTTGAAACTGAAGAAAACAGCAGACCCCATATTTAACCACACATACTTTGATCATAGAAGCAGGGGGTGTAAACAGTGGTGGGCATCAGCAGGTTCGCACGAGTTCACCAGAACTGGTAGCAGAAATTCTGGCTAACCCAACCCATCCAAGTTTTGAAATAAAGTAGTCCTAATTTCGGTGCAACGCAGGGCTTTTCCCCTGGCCACACCCACAATACCACGCCCACAGTGTGGTAGTATTTCTTTTTGTACCCCACCACTTGGTGTAAATGCCTCCTGTCATTCTACATGGGTGCTAAATGGTGGCTGTAAAACACGATTCATTGCTTCTAAACATCACATTGGAGAATGTGGCCTTATAGAAATACATATTATTTCTGGGATTTTTATTGAATATTTTTAGATTCATTGATAACTGAATCTGCAGAAATTGAACATGGGGGTGGGGGAACCTATATTATATTTTCATTACAATTAAGAGCTACTTTACACTAAAATCTTATGAATATGGGCTACAAATTTATAGCAATACAGCAGGTATACTTTTATTAACTACATGGAACTATAAGTAGTAGAGTAATAAAAAGATGCAACTCAATATAATAAATGCCAAAATCACCGACAATAAATACACATTTAATAACAATAACAACAGTTGTGTCTGACAAAGAAGGCTTGATCCAAGGAAGCTAGTATAAAAAAACAGCAATTAGTCTTTAAGCTGGGGTGGCTAAGCTATGGCCCATGGGCTGGACCCGGCCCATGCTGCCAAATCATCTGGCCCGCTCCTGGAAGTGGAAGTAAAATGCACTCATGCATGCACAAAATGCTGCCATAAATGCACCCATGGCTGTCATAAATGTGTTTACGACAGCCGTGGGTGCATTTATGGCAGTGTTTTGTGCATGTGTGGGCGTGTTATGCTTCCAGTGGGAGGAACCACATGACCAGCCCACTCAACCATGTGACCTACCCATGGCACAAAAAGTTTAGGAACCCCTGCTTTGAGGTGCTACAACGTATTTTGTTTTGTTTACACTCAGATATATTTCGCTTGTTTCATTTATACAAGCAGAAAAACTAGGATAAATATCTAGGCATAATAAAATCATAATGAGTTATGAAATAATTTGAAGCAGCAGGGTCAAAGTAGTGTATTTGACCCTTGTATAAGGATAAACATGACATTTTTGCAAGTACGTAGTAGAAGGGTCACCTAGGGGTCTACACTAAAACTGATTCTGCAGCAGGCATCAAACTGCATTGGCACCTAAGAGGAACCCTCTATACTAGTGGATGAAGTGGATTTGATCCACGAAAGCTCACATTAAAATACAATGTTTGAAGTGATAGCCATGATAGTCTATGCAAGCATATCTGAGAGTAAATTAAAAAAGAACAGCAAAAAAAAGACAAAAATGTGGCACCTTAAAGACTAACTCCTGTATTTAACTGTGAGATTTCATGGACCAAGTCACTTCATCAGTCATAAGAGTGATGAGGGTTCCTCTTAGGTGCCAATGCAGTGGCACGTTTGATGCCTGCTGCAGAGTCGGGGGATCTTAAAGACTCCTGAACCCAAAGGAAAGTCAATAAGTTTATTGCACCAGCCAGCCAATTGACCATGGCAAAGCCAAACAAAAGTGAACCTGCACAGCCCTTGACATGTTTGAAGTGAGAGCCTTGCTAGTTTGTGTTTCAAGCATATCAGAGAGTAAATGAAACAAAAATACAAAAATACATTGTGGCACCTTAAAGACTAACTGCTGTATTTTAATGTGAACTTTCGTGGATCAAGTCCACTTCCTCAGACCATGAGACTTTATTGATGGCATTAATTTATACTTAGCAGGTACACAATGTTTAATTAGTATAACATATGTTAGCATTTTTGAAGTGGTAGTTGTTAGTCTGTGCAAGGGTATCAGAGTAAACAAAATGACAAAACACATTTTGGCACCTTAAAGACTTACTCTCAGATATATTAAAATATAAGTTAGTCTTTAAAGTGCTACAATGTTTTTGTTTTGTTTAAACACAGGCTGACACGGCTTTGTTGTTGTTCAGTCGCACAGTCGATTCCGACCCTAAGGACCATTGTCCTCCAGGCAGCCCTATCCTCCACCATCCTCCTCAACCAGCCCAGCTCTATGCCCATTGCGTCTACAATACCATCTAGCCCCCTTCTTCTTTTGCCCACCACCGTTTCCCAGCATCAAGGCCTTCTCAAGTGAATCCTCCCTTCTCGTTTGATGTCCAAAGTACTTCAGCTTCATATTTGACCTTCTAATGAGCAGTCAGGGTTGATTTCTTCTAAAATTGACCTATCCTCTTTACTGTCCAGGGGTCTCTCAAAACTCTCCTCCAACACCACATTTCAAAGGCATCTATTCTTCTGCGCTCAGCTTTCCTAGTGGTCCAGCTCTCACAGCCATACATCACCACTGGGAATACCATTGCTTTGACTATGCGAATTTTTGTTTGCAAAGTGATGTCTACTTTTCACTATGTTCCTCCAGGTTTCTCATAGCTTGTCTCCCAAGAATTTTTGTTCTTCAGTCGCACAGTCGATTCCGACCCTTTGCGACCCCATGGACCATTTTCCTCCAGGCACCTCTGTCCTCCACCATCCTCCTCAACCCGCCAAGCTCTGTGCCCATTGTGTCTACAATACCATCTATCCATCTCATCTTTGGATGCCCCCTTCTTCTCTTGCCCTCTACCTTTCCCAGCATCAAAGCCTTCTCAAGTGAGTCTTCCCTTTTCATGTGACGTCCAAAGTACTTTAGCTTTATCTTCACTATTTATCCCTCCAATGAACAGTCAGGATTTCTTCTAAGATTGACCTATTTGTTCTCTTTGCTGTCCAAAGGACTCTCAGGACTCTCCTCCACCACCACATCTCAAAGGAATCTATTCTTCTGCATTCAGCTTTCCTAATGGTCCAGCTCCCACACCCATACATTACCACTGGGAATACCATTGCTTTGACTATGCAAATTCTTGTTTTCAAGGTGATGTCTCTGCTTTTCACTATATTCCCCAGGTTTCTCATAGCTTATCTCCCCATAATCAGTCGTCTTTTTATTTCATGGCTACAATCCCCATCTGCAGTGATCTTAGATCCCAGGAAAGTAAAATCTGTCACTGCTTCTCCTTCTTCCCCATCTATTTTCCAGGGAGTGATAGGGCCTGTTGCCATTATCTTGGTTTTCTTGACATTGAGTCTCAAGCCAGCTTTTGCACTCTCCTCCTTCAATCCAATCAAGAGGTTCTTTAGATCTTCCTCACTTTCTACCATCAGGGTGGTATCGTCTGCATATCTCAAATGGTTGATGTTTCTCCCAGCACTTTTGATCCCATATTGTGATTCCTCCATCCCTGCGTTGCACATTATGTGCTCTGTGTACAGATTGAATAAGCAGGGTGACAAAATGCAACCTTGTCTTACTCCTTTTCCCTATTCCAAACCACTCTATTCTGTGTTATGTCCTAACAGTTGCCTCTTCGTTCCTGTACAGATTTCTCATGAGGCATATGATCCCATATTGCGATTCCTCCATCCCTGCAATTGCGCATGATGTGCCCTGTGTATAGATTGAATAAGCAGGGTGACAAAATGCAACCTTGTCTTACTCTTTTTCCCTATTCCAAACCACTCTATTCTGTGTTATGTCCTAACAGTTGCCTCTTGGTTCCTGTACAGATTTCTCATGAGGCATATGATCCCATATTGCGATTCCTCCATCCCTGCAATTGTGCATGATGTGCCCTGTGTATAGATTGAATAAGCAGGGTGGCAAAATGCTCCCAAGAATTAGTCGCCTTTTTATTTCACGGCTACTAGTCCCAACCCCCCCCCCCCCACCCTCCCCTCTATTACACTAGTGTTTCCCAACCTTTGGTTTTGGGGACTTCAATTCCCAGAAGCCTAAGTCAATTCCCCAAAGCACTGATCAGCCCAATGTAATGACTTAGGCTTCTGGGAATTGTAGTCCAAAAAAAACCAAAGGTTAGGAAAAACACTAGTGTAGTAGATAGAGGGCGAGGGAGGGCCCCACTGTTACACTCTGGGACTGGCCAAACTGAGGGGACTAGTGGGTGTGGAGGAGAGCGGGGCGGGGGATACCCCAGAGGGGCGCCAGGCAGAGGGGGGCGCCTGGGCAGCCCTCCATTCCCGCCCGTTCACTTCCGGAGCACTTGGCCCGCCCTCTTCCTCGACGGGGGCGAGGCAGGCAGGCGCTGGCGGGGACTCTCTGTCTGTCTGTCTGTCTGTCTCTTCCTCTGGCAGGCTGGCTGGGCGGCTTCTCTCCTAGCCTTTCGCTCCCTCCTCCGAGCCTGGACTGGGTGCCTGCAGTGGGGGAGACTTGCAGGGAGGGAAGGCGCCTCCTCCGCCTCGCAGGAAAGCGGCGGGTCTCCCAAGTGTAGGCGGCTGCGTGCGTGCGTGCGGCTGCAGGCTGGCAAGGTAAGAATAAGCGCCTCCACTCCAGCCGCCCCCCAGCCCCCCCCCCCAGCCTCCCCACCACCAGCAGCCTCCCCCCTTCCCACCCCCCGGTTGCTGGGCCTGCAATGCCGCCGAGAGAGGTGGGTTTGGGGAAAGAGGCTGTTTCGGAAAGGGGGAAAGGGAAAGTTTTATTGATCAATTATTCCGAGTGTACATTTTTTATATAGATCTCGTTTTGTTGTGTCATCCTCCTTTTCACCTGCTTTTATCTTATTTTATGCAACCGTATTTCTCTCTCTCTCTCTCTCCCCTAATGTATTTTAACACCTGATATGGCCAGGTGACTAAAGGTAAAGGTTTCCCTTGCTCGAAAGCCAGCCGTATCCGACTCTAGGGTGCAGTGCTCATCTCTGTTTCAAAGCCGAAGAGTCAGCACTGACTGCTTCTGCAGATGTTTCTGTGGTCATGTGGCAGGCATGACTAGACAGCCGGAGTGCACAGAATGCTGTTTACCTTCCCACAGAAGTGGTCCCTGTTGTATCTACTTGCAATGTCTTGCTTTCGAACTACTAGGTTGGCAGAAGCTGGGATGAAGACGGGTGCTCTTTCCATCCTGCAGTACTCGGGAATCGAACTGCTGACCTTCTGCTTCCGGGGCAGCATCTTAGCCACTTGAGCCACTGCAGCCCTAACCTGTTAATAAAGGGTGGTATTAGGAAAGCTGAGCGCAGAAGAATAGATGCCTTTGAGATGTGGTGTTGGAGGAGAGTCCTGGGAGTCCCGTGGACAGTAAAGAGAACAAATAGGTCAATACTGGAAGAAATCAACCCTAACTGTTCATGGGAGGGGCAAATAGTGAAGGTGAAGTACTTTGGACATCAAATGAGAAGGGAGGACTCGCTCGAGAAGGCCTTGATGCTGGGAAAGGTGGAGGGCAAGAGAAGAAGGGGGCGTCCAAAGACGAGATGGCTAGATGGTATTGTAGACGCAATGGGCGCAGAGCTGGGCGGGCTGAGGAGGATGGTGGAGGATAGAGGTTCCTGGAGGACAATGGTCCATGGGGTCGCAAAGGGTCGGAACCAACTGTGCGACTGAACAACAAAAGGGAAGGTAGGTGTTAGGGCGCCGAGGGGTCGGTGGGCTGAACTGGCGGCCATCTGGATTTGGAGCTCCATCCGCCGCCACCATCTTCCCCGTTACTGGGAATGGCACACCCACCCACCCAGCGGCTATCGCCTTGACCTGGCGGTAGGTGCCCTTGCCAGGTCCTTCCCTGCTCATGGGGTGGACGTCCCGTGAGGAACAGTTCGCCCCACCGTCCTACTTTGTTGGGCTGTGTGATTAATCAATGACAATTAGCAATCATGCTTCTACAGGCGAAACTCGGAAAATTAGAATATCGTGCAAATGTTCATTCAGTTCAGTAATGCATCTTAAAAGGTGGAACAAATATATGAGATAGACTCATTGCATGCAAAGCGAGATAGTTCAAGCCTTACTTTGTTATAATATTGATGCTTATGGCTTACAGTTTATGAAAACCCCAAACCCCCCAATCTCCTGTACCCCATAATCATTGCATAATCTCATGTACGCTGTACGCCATGATCATCACAATTATAACGCATTAAGGCATGACATCTCTCACTTTGCATGCAGTGAGTCTATCTCATATATTTGTTTCACCTTTTAAGTGAAACGAATGAACATTTGCACGATACAGTATTCCAATTTTCCAAGTTTCACCTATATCTCACTACACCCCCATAACGCTTAGTGCGCTCTGGGTGGTTCACAAGTTAATCAGTATTTTTGCCCCCACCCCCATGCTGAGTCCCTCATTTTACACACCTCAGAAGGATGGGAGGCTTTGAGTCAACCTTGATCCAAGGGTCAGGATCAAGCTTACAAAGTTTTGGCTGCAGTACAGCAGTTTACAGTACAGCAGCCCAAGACCCGAGTTCTGCACAATAGAGTGAGCTCCTGTCTCAGCTCCTGCCAACCTAGCAGTTCGAAAGCAAGAAATTGCAAGCAGATAAATAGGGACCACTTCGGCGGGAAGGTAAACAGCGTTCCATGCACCCCAGTGTCGAGTCATGCCTGTCACATGTCCATGGAAACATCTGCAGAAGCAGACAGCGCAGGCTCCTTGGCTATAAACAGAGATGACTGAGCCCTATAACCTTCGAGCAAGTGCGACCTTACAGCAGTTTAACCACTGCACCACAAGGTGGCCCAGGGCTAGGCCAGGATGATTTTGCTGCCTGAGGTGGCATACCTGTCAACCAACCCGATTTGGCTGGGATTGCCCTGTAATTTTACGTCGATTGACGTCATAACCCGCCCCTCGCTGCCAAAACCCCATAATTTGGCAACGGGGGGAAACGCTTTCCACGCATGCGATCTGTGCAGGTACCGTTTTTTCCGGAGCCGCGAGTTGACAGGTATGTGAGGTGGAGTAACACATTGTAGTGTGCTTTGAAGTCTAGTACTGAAAATCAGCCGAGATTTTGGTATCTAAAGGCACCAGGATTCCATTCTTGGCACCACAAATGTCTTAAATAACTATATACCTAAATAACTAAAAACTTGCTGCATTTTGATTCCAGCATTGTGCTGGCTAATGCCATGACTGGTCTTGGTGTAGAACTTAGGTAGCATTTTAGTGCAAGATGTTAACTACCCTATACACAGTACAGTGCTTCAAATAAAGTGTTAGGGCGGTGGTAGTAACAGAGTGGCGTAGGTGCTTGAAAGATCTATTTTGCAAGTAAAGCATGTAAGGACTAGAGATGTGAAGGCGTAGGGGGAAAGTTTGTTTCCTGAAGAAAAAAAATTTTCTGGGGAAAAATGAAAGTAGGAAGAAAAGCAATTATGAAATGTTTTATTTTAGCATGATGAATAAAACATTTAAGACAAGGTGTTCATATATTCTCAATATAACTTTCAACAATATCTACGATAGAGCTCAGATAATGAGTCTGATTAAATTTCATGCCTATTTATTGAATCTTTCTCCCTTCCAAACACTTTCTCAATTCTTTTATGGGAATGAGTTCTTTATGTCCATCTGATACTATGGAAAGGAAATAGAAATAATATTTTCCAGCTAGAGTCCAACTGTCCCTCCTTTTATATTGCTGTATTCCTCCTATTCCCTTTCTAGTCTTTTAAATGGGGCGGGAGTAGGAGGGTGGGTTTGTGGATGGTTGATTTAGGGTTTTTATCTGTTTTATTTATATCTATTTGTGTTATTTGTTTTAATTGCTGTATGCCGCCCTGAGTCGGGTTCGCTCGAGTGGGCGGCATCAAAATCTAAGCATTAAATTAAATAAAAAATGTCCTTGTTATTAATGTTGATGGTTTCTTCTGGTTTTATAAAAAAAATATTTTTGCCTGCTCCACATAAACTAGCGAAACCAAAGAGGTTCTGTCCGTACAGTTCAGGAGATTGTCGCTCCATTTGTTACAATTACAAATAAAAAAACATTAACAAGTAAATTCCATTTGTAATAAGTAAATTCTATTTCTAATAATTGTTTGAATACACTGTATTTTTAATATATCAATTGTGATAAGTTTATGCCAAATCAAATTGTACGTAGTCATTTTTAAGTTCCTAAAGTAACAGTGAGCATTCTGCTAAAAAGTGCTAATGTTGGATTTTTTTTCATATTTTTTTTTGACAATTTTCATCTCTTCCCCCCCCCCCCATTAAAAACCCAGTGTTTTTAACATGGCCTTAAAATTTTCAGAAATGTTACAAAAAGAGGGTTAAAAATCTGATTAAAAATTACCCCTAATCACCATAATTAATTTTTTTTTAACCATGTCACCTTGGAACAAAGTACTGTACCATTTTTGTGTTTGCCTAGAAGAAATTGTCATTTTCCCACTCAACATTCTACTGCTTCTGTTCTTACGTTGGAAGCTTGAAACAGACACATAATGTTGATTGTTCAAATGCTTCTAGGAAGCCTAGAAGTACAAAGGTAAGAGTTCTGTTGTTGCTTCTTATCGACTAATACTCTGGAGAAGTGCTGACAAGGTAATAAGAGGGATTGGTTGGTTTTACTACTTCTGAGTACCTGTTGCTAGGAGGCAATAATGGAAGTGGGCTATTGCTCTGCTTGTGGACTACCCAGAAGTATCTGACTGGCTGGTGGGGAAATAGGGATGAAGCTTTATTCTTTAGAGCATACCTGTCAACCTTCCCGGATTGGCCGGGATTTCACAGTTTTCGGCACCGATTTGCGCCATTTCCCGACCCGCGCTGCCGAAACCCCGGAATTTGGCAGTGGGGGAAAGGAGGTACTGTGCAGGTCGGCTTCTACGCATGCGTAGAAGGGTTATACGCTTGCGTAGAACCCTTCTACGCATGCGTAGAAGGCTATGCTGCTTGCGTAGAAGGCTACGCATGCTTAGAAGGGGGCTACGCAAGCGTAAAACCCTTCTACACATGCGTAGAAGCCGACCTGCGCAGAATGGTTCTGCGCAGGTCCAGGATTGGCCGGAGCCGCGGTTGACAGGTATGCTTTAGAGGTACACTTTAGTTATATTCAACCTAGTCTGCTGAGAAAATTTTTAAATACCTCCTTGTGAATGCCTCCAGTCTCTGCTTTTTATTTTCAGAAGAATTAGAAGCCTAAGGTGAAATAATTATAAAGAATATTTTACATTTTTTTAAACTCCAGCTCTATTGCTGCAAAATCATTTTTGATTGCCTTAAGCCAGGAGTTCTCAACCTTTTAAAGCAGGGGGCCCAATCACGTTCCCTCAGACAGCTTCAGGGGCAGGACGGCCATTTTGCGCTTCCTCCACCACACGGAACTTCCGGGGGCATCATGAAATGGTGCTGCAGGCCTCAACCTGCCCATGGGCCACAGGTGAGAATTCCTGCCTTAAGCTTTCAGCATCAGGTGCTTGTGCATAATGTTTTTGCCTCATTTACATTCTTCTTGTTGCAGAATTTAAAGATTGAAAATTCTAATCTTCAGACACGATAAATTTAAAACTGATTTTAAATCACATTCCTAATTATGTAAGCCACATACAGTATTTGGTGGAGGAAGGTGCATAATATGCAAAAACATTTTAGGAAGATTTAAGAATCTTTTTGATACTTTATAATCCCAGACTTTTACATATGCTTGCACTACATAACTGCTAAAGATTAGGCTTCGTTTAGTTAACATGTGCAGGTAAACATCTGTTGTTCCCCACTCATAAGGTAGGTTTACACAGAGGATGGCCAATGGAAGGTGATGGCCCGAACATTGTCGATCAGCTTTAAATATGGTTACCAGTTAGTTTGGAATTAGTAAAATTTGTGCAATATTTTGACCGGCTTAGGTCTATTTCTAGTAAATTAGATTGAACATTGGTACCTTTAAAGGAATATTATTAAGGTTAAGTTATATAAGTTGGGTCACAAGAGAAATTTCAGTTTCTAACAGATTGTTTTTCAATGTGAAATGTATTCCCCAGATGTAGTAGTTTGTTTTGACTGACATAATGATTTCCACTGCATTAAGGCAGGGCTATGGAAAAAATCATTCAAACCCACTGAACACAAACCTTATTAATCTTGTGGCAAATTATACTATTCTTATTTTAGCTTTTTTCATAAATACTTTGTTTTCAGGCAGTGAAATGGGGAAACAACAAAAAAGTTTTATACCATCTTAAGCCGTAACTTTTTATTTGAAATAAGCTTCCACAGACTACAACCTACTTGTGATGGACTGAAACCCATGAATGCTTAGGACAAATAAAATGTATTAGTCTTTAAGATGCCACAAGAATGTATTCTTTCTGCTTTTCGCTTTGATTGTATCAGAGTGTTGCACAATTAAATTATTTTTGCCCAGAATCCAGCTACTTCAGTTGTGTTATCTTGGCCACTTATTAGATCTTCTTTTGTACATGTATTGGGGCATAAATTGCAATCACAAAAATGCTGCATTGATTCAATTCCCCCACATTCACAGACAGTTTGTTCTGTATCCAATTATTATAATTCTTTGATCTTCCTACTTTGCTTCAGAGTCTATTAAGTGATTTTCAGATGGTCCAGCCAGAATCTTGTCCTGGCAGATGACACTCTTTGGTAGTCCTCCATTTGACAAGGTGTGTTGTTTTTCTTTCCATAGGTTTAGCCTAGCATTTCTGGTTTACTATATAGAGCAGTGTTTCCCAAGTTTTGGTTCTTTGCACTTCAATTCTCAGAAGCCTTAAGTCAATTCCCAAAAGCACTGGTCAGCCAATGTACTGACTTAGGCTTCTGGGAATTGAAGTCCAAAACCTGATGTTTGGGAATCACTGATTTAGAAATTAAGAGGTGTACAGAACATTTCTACTCAGTTTTAGCCATCATCTAGAGCACTGATGGTGAACCTTGGAACTCCAGGTGTTCTGGAACTTCAATTCCCAGAAGCCCTGATCAGCAGAAGTGCTGACTTGGGCTTCTGGTAATTGCGGTCCAAGAACACCTGGAGTGCCAAAGTTAGCCATCACTGATCTAGGGCAGGGTTCCTAAAAGTTGGCTCTCCAGGTGTTCTTGGACTTCAATTACCAAAAGCCCAAGTCAGTACACCTGCTGATCAGGGCTTCTGGGAATTGAAGTCCAAGAACATCAGGAGAGCCAAGTTTGCTGAACCCTGATCTAGTGGATTAGTTTGGTGTTAGATTGCCCTATTCATTATTTGCCAGCGCCTCTTGAAGTACATCCAAAGAGGCGTGTCAGCCAAATGATAGACTTTTTCTGTGGGGGCAGGCTTCAGGCAACCCGTAATAATCCTCATGATTTGTCAACAGCTACATTCACTTGTTTGGCATGTGCTGATTTATACCATAGGGCACTAGCATATTCTGTTGTGGAATAATGCAGGGAAAAAAATGTGTTGTTCTTAATGTTTGCGAGTCAGCACCATAGTCTGAACTATTTTTTTAAACTTGCAGCAGATTAATACACATGTCCTGCTAATAATGTCGAGAAGAACTAAGCAAACAAAGCACTTCTGTAACATAGAGGCAAAATTGTATAAGAGTTTTCTGGGTAAGACTCATCCACAGTGAAGCTTATTTTGCTTCAAAGCTATAAATGTGCTATTGACAAATGGGTGACTTCTGGACTCTCTCACTTTCTCTCTCTCTCTTTTGCAAAGCTGATGTGTACGCCTAGAACCGTGATGGCGAGCATTGGCACTCCAGATGTTCTTGGATTTCAATTCTCAGAAGCCCCCCGTGAACCCACACGAATGGGTTTACTGCGATTCATCCGGCCCACGTACGGGCACATTTTACTTCCGCTTCCAGAAACGACGAGGGTGGCATGGGCCGGATGAATTGCAGTAAACCCATTCGTGTGGGTTCACGGGGGCTTGTGGGCATTGAAGTCCAATAACATCTGGAGTACCAAGGTTCGCCATCACGGGCCTAGACAAATATAATACTGAACAGTAAAAGGGTGCTGTCTGCGGAAGAGAGCTATAGTTACTAAAGAGTATTTCAGTTATTTATATTGCATGTATCACCAGATTTCATTTGTCCTGTATGATAGCCACAAGAGAAAGGAAACTAATGTGCTATCTGAGAAATTTTTGAAGTGGTAGCCATGTAACTTTTTTTGTCCTTTTGTTTTGCTTACTCTCTTATATGCTATCTGAGAGGGTCACTTAGAATTAGGTGATGTTCTGTACTGCAGTTGTGTGTTACTGCCTGGCAGTGTCTGTCACTTAGTATTCCAAACATTTTGTAACTTTACCATTATTCGTATTTTGCCTTTTTAAAAAAGCCTTTTGGTAAGAGCCTTGCTACTATTAACCAATAACTTCTGTTGTCATGATTTGTACTAGTTCCAGGAGGCCTGAAATAGATTTATAGCATTCAAATGTTAATACCTGTAAGTTTCTAGATTTTTTGTAGAATATGCCAACATATTATTTTGATCATTCTCAGGAACTGTGATATTGAGAAGGGGAAGGAAGTACAACTCTGACTGATGCTGCTAAGCAGGGATGGACAAAATTTCCTCTTTTCCGTTACATCAGAGGTAGCCAACTTTGGTGCTCCAGCTGTTCATGGACTTCAATTACCAGAAGTCTAAGTTAGCACTCCTGCTAATCAGGGCTTCTGGGAATTGAAGTCAAAGAACAGCTGGAGCACCAAGGTTCGCTACCCCTGCTTTACGCCATCCATATCCTTGCTTCCACTGAATGCATTGCCAATGGTGGTCACAGAGGCAAGAAAGAGTTTGTGTGTGCTCAACCTTCCCTTTCAAACAAGGTGTTTGCTACCTTAGGACCTTTCAAGAAGCACGTTTTCCCCATAGCAGCATCAAATTCATTTGGGGGTGGTGGTATTTCCTGTTAGGGGATATCATATTGCTAGGGATCTCATTATGTAAGTGAAAGAAGGAACATAAAAACATGAAATCTGCTCTGGATATTGAGTATTGTGATGTCAGTGTGACAAACTAAGCCTGTTTATTTGCTATAACAATAACACTTATATACCACCCCATGGTGCTTAGTGCATGCTCTGGGCAGTTCACAAGGTAATTGACATTTTGCCCCCAACATTCTGGGTACTAATTTCACTGACCTTGGATGGTTGGAAAGCTGATTCATGTCTTTATTCAGCAGCTCTCTGTTGTTTTGCCGGCAGGAAAGTGACAGATTTGAAGAGAGAAAGTAAAGCATGGGGAAGAGAATTTCCAGTGAGCATGAAGAGCCTTCTGGGCAGATAGGGTATCTTTTCAAACCTGTTTGTTTTCCATCAATGGGAGTGACACACATTGCTACCAGAAATGAAGCAGTGCATTGGAACCACTTACATATGCAGCAAAGTCAAGGAAAATCTCACACCCCTTTCCTGCACGTTGAATGATCATGTTGCCTTAATAATTGTAAAGTGCTTGCGATTCTTGACAGATCTGCTCTTTTTAAGATTGTGAGCTGCTCAGAGTGGGAGTGTATCCCAGATGGGCGGTGTATTAGTCGAATAAATAATAATCATATCTCCAGTGAGAAAAGAAGACTATGAACAAATTGATGTATCTTTAGTTCTAAGTCCTTCAGTGAAAAAACTTGGGACAAGTATCTCTGTTTCATTATGATATAAAAGCCAAGAGCTATTGAAATAAAGTTCTGTCGTAACCTATCGTAAAAGTGGGAGGCAGCAGCATGCAAAGTAAATAAAGGTAAAGGTCACCCTTGCTTGAAAGCCATCGTATCTGACTCTAGGGTTCAGTGCTCATCTCTGTTTTTAGCCAAAGAGCCAACACTCTGTGCAGATGTTTCCGTGGACATGTGGCAGGCATGCCAGTGTACGGAACACTGTTTATCTTCCCACTGAAGTGGTCCCTATTTATCTTCTTGGAATTTCTTATTTTCAAACTGCTAGGTTGGCAGGAGCTGGGGACAGAGATGGGAGCTCACTCCGTCATGCAGCACTTGGGTCTCAAACTGCTGACCTGCCAGTTTTCCAGTCATCAAGTTCAGCATCTTAATCACTAAGCTACCGCAGTCCCCCAGCATGCAAAGTACCTAAATCTTAATTGGAACTTTGAAACAGCTTCAACACATTACCACGTCAAGATGGAAGAAATTAGAAATGCCTCTGCATTTCTCAGGGGGCTGATTTATACTATTAAACTTCACAGAAGAGAGTATATGTAAACCCAAGATTGCGTAGTATTTTTTTTCCCCCATGGGAGAGAGTTAACACATATCTTCAATTCTCAGTTGTGGTTGAAGAGTCCTGTAGCCCTCCTTATTTTAATGATCAGCCCATTAGTGGTACTTACAAATATCTGTGGAGTTTTTATGGCATGCAGGCTTTTAGTTACATGGGCGCTTCAGAAACAGATTAGTACAAGAAAATGATTGTCTGAATGTATCTGTTGAAACTGGACAGATGCCAGTGACCATGACACAAAGGGGGGGAACGGAGTGTTCTTCGATCTTTTTGTAAGGGCAATTTCTCAAAAGTACAAAATAGTGATACTGTGATGACTCAAGTACGACAAGCAAATTGAATGACTGCTTATTCAATACTGTAATATATTTCTGAGATTTGATATAACTGTGCCAAGGGTGAAGTACAGTGTTATGGTAGGTTTACAAGTGATTCATTTTCGTCTCCTCAACCAGCTAAAGGTTACTGTTCTATTATGTTTTCTCCTCCAGCTCTTTAAGTTTGTATGTTTACTTGGAATTAAATTTTATTTACGTATTCAGTTTATCAAATTTCAAATCTCGATAGAGTGACACACAGGGCAATGGAACATAAGGCAGAATTTGTACGTTTAAAGTGGACTCGGCTAAATCGATTCGTGAGATCAACTGTCTTAAATCACACGATTTAGAGGTGAGAATATAGCAATAATAAAATAAGTTTTAAAGGTTTCCTTGAGTGCTAGACCCATGGTAGTTAAATGGATGGTAATTGGAAGACAGTTCCATGCCTGTGAACAGTCACTTCAAAAAAATGCCATTTCCAACCTAACAAAATTCACTAGCAAACAAATGAGCATGACCTCTGATGATTATGTATGACTAAATTTTGCTTTATTTTTAAGAAAAAGAGTTGAAGCCGTTCGAGGCTGCTAGTAAAGGAAGGTCATATATAATAGACTATAATCCTCTTTTATTTCTTCGTGTTGTTTTATTGTTTTAAAAAGTTCGCCAGTTTAGAACCTTTTTCGGAATTCTTCATCAGAAAACAATGTAATCTTTATATTCTTATTTTTTTCTCGCGCTCTATGCCTCTCTGGCTTTTCTCCTTTGGGCTTGCGAGCGGTTTGAAGCCTGAGTACTGCACGACAAAATTAGCTTCTGTCTCTGTCCCAGCTCCTGCCAACCTAGCAGTTCGAAAGCAAGAAATTGCAAGTAGATCAATAGGGACCACATCGGTGGGAAGGTAAACAGCGCTCCATGCACTCCAGTGTCTAGTCATGCCTGCCACATGATCACAGAAACGTCTGCAGAAGCAGACAACGCTGGCTCTTCGGCTTTGAAACAGATGAGCATTGAACCCTAGAGTCGGATACGACTGGCTTTCGAGCAAGGGAAACCATTACCTTTATACAGTAAAACCCCAAGTTACAACTGCCTCAGTTTAAGTTTGCTGCGGTTTACAATGGCAAATCCTATGGAAATGCCGTTCCGGTTTACAAATTTTTAATGTTTACAACCATCAATTCAGGACCATTTTTTTCAATACATCCTTATGGATGTTTCAGTTTACAATTTTTTCGGGTTACAACGGAAGCTGTTGGAACGGAGCTCCGTCTTAACCTGTGGTTTTACTGTACTGTAATTTGTCAACTGCCCAGAGTGGTGCCCGGCACTAAGTTGGGCAGTATAGAAATGTGGATAATAAATAAATAAATAAATGTCTCTTAGCTTATGGGCTGAGCCATATAGAGTCAGATGGTCCTTTGGGCAACAGGATCCCAAACCTCATTGCCAACTGGTTGAATTAAGCATTTTTCTCTGCATGAAACCTAAAATGACTTCCATGCCTTAGCATATTGAATACAGTGGAACCTCAGTTAACAAGCAGTTCAGTTAATATAAAAATCACATAACAAAAGAAAATCTATAGAAAATAGTGGGTCGGTTTACAGATTTTTTCCCGGAATGGATCAATTGGTTTTCAATGCATTCCTATGGGAAACCGTGTTTCCGTTAATTTGTTTTGGGTTTCAATGCATTCCTACGGCAAATTGCATTCAATGCATTCCTATGGGAAATTCAGTTAAAGTAATTTTCGCTGTAAGAAATGTCCCGGAGAACGCATTAATTACGTTAACCGAGGTACCACTGTAGTTGTCTTTACAAAGAAAACTCAAAAGTATGGCATCCCAGGTGTCATTATTTTCTAAATGCTGTCTTGGATTATAACATGTACTATGGAACAACATCTTATCTTTGATTCCAGTGATGACATAGTTTTCTAACAATGGGTTTTATTCATTCACTGTACTTTACAGAGCATTTTTTAAAATGTGAAAGCAGGCCAAATTATGCATCTACTTGCCTAAACTAGTCACATCCAGGACTTGGCAATTGACATCCACCCCCAGTGCTGAAGTCCCAGTGAACAAGAGTTAATTTTTGGAATACGTTTTCATTTATCTGTCTTCATTTAAAGAACTGTCACTTGTGCATCAGCCTGAGCTGTGTACTAAAGTGTATTCTTGGCTTCTGTACTTAGATTTTGTTAGAAGCAAAAACAGGGAAGAAAAGAGCCAAATCATTTTTATTAAAAGGTTGTAAGAAATTGTGGCAGACCGTTCATACATTGTTCAAGAGTTGTAAAAACAAACTGCAGTTCTCATTGTGATGTTTACTGCCCTTTCTTTCTTCTCAGCTTACTAGAATTTCCCTGCAAGGCTCTTAAAGGTCTTGATTTTGCCATGAATATTAAAGACCGTAGGTTAAAACCTGTGAGCAGTTTCTTTTCACAAGATAAAAGCAGCATCTGTACTGGAGATTATGTTAGTATAGTACTATGTTATCCCAAAGCAGATCTTGTGTGTGATGTTAGTATTTCTCATGCTAGCAATGTGACTGCATTGCTGATCTGGATGAGACGGCTTTTTCCTTGGCTGTGACTTCAACCAAACACAGCCAACTCTCAGTTTGGTAGAGCTGTGATTTTTATGATGATTTTCTTGGCTTCTTCTCATCCTTTGGGACACAGATACTTTACTTATGATTGAGCACTGTGTAGAGAAACTTCTCTTATACTGGCATATGCTTGCTGTTTTCTTCCATGTTTAGGCCATATGTAAAACTGGCAAATTACACCAGTTCCCCTCGCCTGACCTAGTGTGAGAAAGATTGGCCAGCAAAAAAGGTTGCCGTTACCAGGGTACAACCGATTGTGGTTCAAAAATACCACAGTCTTCGAGGAAGTTCTCTCTGTGTACCCTGCTGTTTTACTAATAAGCAAAAAAAAAGAGAGAGAGAGAGAGAGAAAGAAATTGAAGTATGCATTATATAAGATATTGCAAGGATGGATATAGCTGTGATAAAATAAGGAATGTTGATTACCGGTAATACCTCTTACTTGTACAAAGGAATGGAAATGAAAAAAATGTAGTGTATGTTTATAGTTGTGGCCTGCATTTAAGGGAGCTTCTGAGTTTGCCCCTTCAACATGTGAATGAATGACCTCTAGAGAATAATTAGATTAATAATCTATAACTATAAAGAAGGGATGTGGCCGTGCGTGTGTGGAATATGTTTCCACACCCATCCAGCCTATCCTGTAATGTGCCGTGCACACCTACCTTTTGTCCCTGAGATCATTGGCGTGAGGGTCCGGGGGCCAAAAAAATCACTGCGTGCAAACGGGGGGATGGTCCACGCGCCGGCGCCGTTGAGACACGCACACAGGGGGAAAAAGTCCCACGGCAGCACAGACTACGCATGCCCCCCCCAAAAGAAAAAAAACGGTGGACAAACCCGGATGTGGGTGAGCCCCTTCTCCGGGAGACAAGGGCCAGACGCGGCGCTCCCTTAGGCCCTTGCCTGCCGGAGAAAACGCACCCCTTTTCCATGAGGCAAGGGCCAAATGCAGAGCTCTGTTCCGTCCTTTCCTGCTGGAGAAAGTGAGCCCCTTCTCCAGGAGACAAGACCCCCCCTCCTCTGGCAAAGAAAGGGAGAACGGATCGTGTCCACCTCCCCCCTTCCCTGCCTCCCCCCCGGGCGCTGGCAGGGAAGGGAGAACAGATCGCATCTACCTCCTCCCTTCCCTGCCTCACCCCAGGCGCTGGCAGGGAAGGGGGAACGGATCGCGTCCACCTTGCCCCCTTCCCTGCCCCCCTGGGCGCAGGAAGGAAAGGGAACGGATTGTGTCTGCCTTCTCCCATCCCTCCCTACTCACCCGGGCACCAGCAGGGAAGGGGGGATGGATCGCATCTGCCTCCCCACACTTCCCTGCCTCCCCCTGGGCAAAAACAGGGAAGGGGGGAGGTGGAACGTGGTGGCCCGGTCCCATCCTCTCCCTACCCACCACCTGTGGGTTCTCCCTTCCCCCCGAGGCACACTTCAGGAGTGCGGAGAATCCAGGCCACATTGGCCATCCGCCGACAGTAATCTCTGGGGCAGCAACACTCACAATCGCCGCCTGGAATGCCGGGTGGCTTTGGCGCATGCATGGAATTTTGTTCATGTGCCACAGCCAGGAACGTCAGGGAGAGTTAGGCGCGTGCGTGGATTTTTGTGCATGCACAGTCACCTCCCCTGGTTGTTTCTGGCAGCTGGTGGGGGCCTTTGCAGCCTGTTTTTGGGGAGAAAAAGCAAGGGGAAAAAGCCTACCAGAGGCAATTGTGATGTCATCGCCAGAGCTCAACCAATCCCTGGCTGACCAGGTCTAGGGCTCCATGACATCATCATCATCATCATCATCATCATCATTATTATTATTGTTATTGTTATTGTTATTATTGATGTTATTATTATTGATGTTGTTATTGCTGTTGTTATTCCCCCATCCAGTTGCCATGGCAACCCAGTCAATGATGATGATGATGATGATGATGATGATGATGTTGTTGTTGTTGTTATGGAGCCCCAGACCTAGTCAGCTGGGGATTGGTTGAGCTCTGGCGATAACATCACAATCACCCCTGGTTGGCATTTTCCCCTTGCTTTTTCTCCTCTCAGTGGTGGCATCCCCTTTGGCCAAGGGGTGGAGCCCTGTGATGTCACGGAGCCCCAGACCTGGTCAGCCGGGGATTTCTTGAGCTCTGGTGATGACATCACAATCCCCCCGTTGGCTTTTCCCCCTTGCATTTTCTCCTGTTGGTGGGGATGTCCCCTTTGTGGATCAATTTTGAGGGCGTACCCCTCCCCATGGGGCTTGCGACTCCCGCAGTGACTGTCTCTCTGGCCCAAGGTATGTATGTGCCGAGTTTCAGTGCGATCAGTGCAGGGGTGTGGATTTGTATAAGCAACTCACGCCAGGACACCTTGGTTTTATATATACTGTATAGATGGATAGATAGATAGATAGATAGATAGATAGATAGATAGATTGTCTAGACCAGACATGAAATTGCCAAAATGGAGCCACCTTTTGGTGAATTCATTCCGTAGTTCCTTTTGCCTAACTGAGGCTTCGTGACTAAGGGGCCTTGCTTAAAGAAGACCCTGTTATGCCCTATAACTGTAAACATCTTATGGATCTAAAGAAAATTTCAAATGTTTTTTGTGGTATGACATGAGATACTTCAGAAAATAATGGGTGGAACATGATTTACCTGCAAACAAGGGATGGCTCTACTTATGATGTCACCTCCACCCATATTTATAGGATTCTACGGTAGCTCAAGTGGCTAAGATGCTGACTGGGAGGCGGAAGGTCAGCAGTTCGATTCTCGAGTACTGCAGGATGGAATGAGCTACTGTCTTTGTCCAAGCTCCTGCCAACCTAGCAGTTTGAAAGCAAGAAATTGCGAGTAGATAAATAGGGACCACTTCGGTGAGAAGGTAAACAGTGTTCCATGCGCTCCGGTGTCTAGTCATGCCTGCCACATGACCACAGAAATGTCTGCAGAAGCAGACAGCGCTGGCGCTCTTCGGCTTTGAAGCAGAGATGAGCACTGAACCCTAGAGTCAGCTATGACTAGCTTTCGAGCAAGGGAAACCTTTCACTAATCCACATCATTCTTCACCTGAATAGTGCTGGTATATTAGTTTGTGGAAACACTTTGATTAGTAACTTCATGTTCCTTCTCATCTATTTATTCAAAACATTTCTGTAGCACCTATCAACTAATAAAATGTCTGTTGAGTCTGGCAAGCCTGAGAATGAGTGTTCTCCCCTGGGACTCACAAAAAGCCACACTACACCATGTATAATGATGACACTGATAATAAAATAAGGCAGCAGTAAACTGCAGGCTAAGGTGTTTCTACAGTGAATGCCTGAATGTAAAAAAAATATGTTTTAACAGGTTACTGACAATAATGTTGTTGATAGTAAATGCCCTCTGTAGGAAGATGTGCCTAACTAGGGCAGTGATGGCAAACCTTGGCACTCCAGGTGTTCTGGAACTTCAATTCCCAGAAGCCCTGATCAGCAGGAGTGCTGACTTGGGCTTCTGGTAATTGCAGCCCAAGAACTCCTGGAGTGCCAAGGTTCGCCATCACTGAACTAGGGTTACCACCACCAGAAAAATGTTCCTTTTAGTAAAGAATGCCTTCCAGATCTGGTAGATCGCAATTCCCATCCTTCTCAATAGCATGGTCATTGGTTGTTCTGGCTAAGCATCATGGACTCTGTAATTCAGCACATCTGGAGCAGGTGCCATGGTAGCAATGACCAATCTAGGATAACAGCAGTCTTAAAACAGTTCGGTCTTTATAGATTAAAATAAATGGAGTCTCAGTAATGCAGTGTCTAAAATCCTGTTGCACAGCTCTACAGGTGCATTACTCAGTGCTGTGGAAGCATTAGAAAAATGTCATGGCAGAGCAGAAGAAGAATCCATGAAGCACTTCCGCAAGCATGTTGTACACCAGTCCTCACATGAACCATGCAACAAATTGTAAAATTGTAACATGAAACCATTTGGTACATGAAACACACTTGGGCATAAGGTCAGGGACTCTATTGAAGGTGCAACATTATGTTACACCAACTTGAACAGGATTTCAGCCAGTACATTAGAAAACTGAATAATTTGAATGATCTTAACATCTTTTTTACATTTGGGTTTTGAAAGTCGATTTTCCAGATAACTCTAAAAAGGGGTCACCTACTGACTCAAAACTAGTGAATATGAAGAGTAAGTTAATTTCAATACAAACAGTTTTTCCATTTTAGTCCCTATGGTCCAAATGTGTTTGATTCAGAAGCACAAATGCATACTTGGCATGTCGCAACAAATAAGCCATAACTATGCTGTGTTAAATTATTCTGTGTACATGCTGTCAAGAATGTATGTCTCTACTCAAACTCTACCTAGCATAGTCACAGCTACTAGCAAGTATTGGTGGTCCAACAACTATTGTTTAGGTGTTTTCCAACCTTTGGTCTTTGGACTTCAATTCCCAGAAGCCTAAGTCAATCAGCAAATCTCTGATCAGCCAATGTACTGACTTAGGCTTCTGGGAATTGAAGTCTACCAGTGTTCTGTGGAACATAGTTGGGAAACGCTGGTAGAGTGTGATGATAGAAGATATTAATTGATGTCTGTATCCTCTGTTTATCTATGGGCAGCATCAGCCAGGGCTAGTTTACTCCCATGAAAATGTGAAGTACTAGGCTCACCTTCCACTATTTGTATTGATCTGTTTTGGTTTTTCATTTCTGCACACTGGTAAATCGTTTAAACATTAAATTACTTTCTCCAAAAATAAATAGCCTCTGATTGTTTAAACATAAAACTGATGGTTTTTTCATTAATATCTTTTCTACTTTTACAGTCTTAGATACTACTAAATATTTCTTTATTTATAGTTTCAAGAAATTTGGATATAAGCATTTTAGAAGATGGTTAGATCACGATCAAGATCGCCCAGATGGAAACGAAGGTAAATGCTCACACTTTCCTGTTGATCAAAAACAGATTTTGTGTGCCTCGCAAAAAGAGGCCATTAAATTATTCTGTGAGAAGGAATTTTTCAAAGTATAAATGTGGCTGTTTGTAGATTCTAGTCTAAAATATCCTGTGAATAGTAAGAACAGAAATGTGGAGTTCACTCTTTTCTTCACTGAGCAGATAGCAACTAGTGAAACTAGTAATGACCTAGTGCATTGGTGGCGAACCCATGGCACGCATGCCATAGGTGGCACTCCCAGGCCCCTCTGTTGGCATGCACACCATCACCCCAGGACAGAGTTCACTCTGCTCAGCAGCCCAATGGGAGTGCTTCCTCCCCCCTCAGCACAGAGTTCACCCTGCCCTTCAGTTTGGGCACTCGGTCTCTAAAAGGTTCACCATCATTGGCCTAGTGGAAGCTGGGTTAGTTAAACAGAAGTAGAGATGTGAAGAGTCTAGGTGCTAAATCCAGCAGTTTTATATGCAGAACCCAGAAGATTCCTGTCTATCTGATGAGGAAGATCTGTGTTTAGAAACTGATATCCTTGGGTATATTAGTGTATATTTTTCAGTGACTTAAAGAAACAGCAGGAAAGCTGGAAGCTATGCCTATACAGGTGAAACTCGGAAAATTAGAATATTGTGCAAATGTTCATTCAGTTCAGTAATGCAACTTAAAAGGTGAAACAAATATATGAGATAGACTCATTGCATGCAAAGCGAGATAGTTCAAGCCTTACTTCGTTATAATAATGATGCTTATGGTTTACAGGTAATGAAAACCCCAACCCCTCAATCTCATGTACCCCATAATCATCACATAATCTCACGTACGCTGTACGCCATGATCATCACAATTATAATGAATTAAGGCATGACATATCTCACTTTCCAAGTTTCACCTGTACATTCTTTTAAAATGTTCTCACTCCATCTTCCAGAATATACTAAGCCACTACAGGGGTTTTCATTACTTCAGCAGATTTTTTATATAGAGTTTGTCATGCAGCTTCAAACTTACCAACAAAAGTTGTATTGCAGTACAGTACTTAAAATGGAATTGTTTTTGTGTATCTTTATATGTAGATCTTTATCACCTGCTGTAAGAAACCAGGAACACAACAGACAGAGGCACAATCTTATTAATTATGATTCTGAATACAAGGTTTTCCGAAAAGACCCAAAGAAGCCTATGTCTTGGAGAACAGAGGATGGGAATAATAGACAAGCCATTTCTAGATATTCACCTCATGAAACTAATCACCATCGAGTTTATGAACATAGGCCTTATTCCCCAGCTGTGAAGAGAATTCCTTCAGAAAATATATACAGTCGTAAATCATATAGAGCACATTTACCTGAAAAGAATGAAGATAACAGAGGGTGCCAGTTTAATTCTAGATATTCAGAGATGTCCCACAAAGAACACAACCAGCCTTTCTATCCATCTGAAGGTGATGCCCGAGAAATGCATGAAGATAACCGACCTGTTGGAATTGAAAAGGGGACGAAGCCTTTTCATAGGCCATTGGAGACTTCATGTAATTTCCAAAAACGGAAGTGGAATGACACTGACTTGAGGAACCATCAAATACAAGAAGAGAAATACACTCATTCACCTCGAAGATATGCTAACCAATTTATGCCAAGGAGCTCTTTTGAGAAGAGGTAGAGAGATTACCCAGTTTTACTAATTTTTAGTGGTATACAGCCTCAAGTGAAAGTCGATTGTCCTTGTAGTTGAAGATTTCTACCCTGACAAGTGTTTCCCCCCCTAACGGAATGAAGCATAGTTAAATTGTGGGCTGCTGATGGTAGCAAAGTATTGTATCTTTTATATTAATTCTGTTGGTGGCTAGCATATATGAGGATCATAATGTCCTCTCTTTGGTGGCTTGAGGGATCACAGGGTGACACATTCTGTCCAAAGTCTGTATGTCCCAGCATTCTGCATACATAAGTTCTCATTTTCTTCCTTACTTCAAGTATACACTACTTTATGTCAACACAGGTACCATGAAGACCGTGATGACAGAGAATACGGGCATATGTATAAAAGGGCTAAAGAAGTGGAGAGGTACGATGATAGAGAAATGGCAAGCAATTCTAAGTGGAAGGATGATCATTCTTCTAAACCCAACCATGAAAAAGGAGAACAACGAAATCTTAGTCTTCAAACCCATCACCCTGTGGAAAAAGAATACAGTGACAGTTGTCAAACAAAGCTTGTCTCTGACTATAATTATAAACGCCATAGACATCCAGCTGGAGGAAAATACATTTCTGGTGAAAGAGCAGAGAAATATATGAAATTGGAAGACCCGAAATATCCTAAAGGATCCTGGAATAGCAAGTATTCAGATCACTATAGTGGTGAGAAAGAGAGCCATACCGAAGAACTTCATAATGAAACAGCAGTGAAATATAACTCAGGGAAACTCTGCAACTCCAGTCCTAAATCTTACAAAAGTGATGCTGTTCAAAAAGAAAAGGAAAGAATAAAGAAACATGATGGTTTTAGGGAAAGATTAGATATTTCCAGTAGTCACCAGCATGATACTAATCATAAAATCTCAGATATGAAAGTTTTAGATATCTATACTAAGAAAGAAAAACTTACGGTCAAAGTGGATATGAAGAAAACAGTAAATAAGTACAGGTACTGCCTTTTAACCTATTTTTGTTTATGAATTTATTAAATGAAAATGTCAAGTCTTTTTGATAATTATAGCACAATGGTATTATGTTGAGTGGCAAGAATCTAGGTGGCATTAAGGTGTTTCTGCCCCTTCACTTGCTTCTACAGCAGGTTTTTTCTCTTTCCAAAAACTACTTGCTGACGGAAATCCTTAAGAACAGCTTTGATACAAGGCAAGAAAATCAATACCCCTCCACACACACACACATTGTACTACAACACACAACAAAATGCTTATTTTTTAATGATGCAAGGTCATTTCAAAACAATTATAAAAATCTCCCAGCAAGTGAAAAGAGAAATAGTTATCTAGCTATTTCATAAACCTAGTTTCTCTGGCTTTACTTTGGTCTTTGTAAGGTTTGTTCTGGAAAGAAACCTATGGCTGATGATCAGTGTATACAGTGACACTCAGATAATAGAACCTTTTCTTGGAGTGCATCATTTTAGGGAACTTGTTATGGTGTAGTTCACTTTTCAGTACTTCTCCTCAAAATAAATGTCCTAATCCCAGAAACCTAACCTATCATAGAAGAAGCATTTGAGCCTTAATTTTCCCTTTTGTTGTTTTTTAATGTGTTAAATTAAGGAGGGTCCATCCCACACATATAGCCTGAAAAACTATGCTACTTTAGTTTGTTGATTTAGAAATTTGCCCTTACATTGACTGCATTAGGGGTTTAAGAGTCAGGCTTACAGATGGAAATCTACACAGCTGTACAACTCGGTCTTCTAGTTGATTTGGAGCAGTGTTTCCCAACCTTTGTTTTTTGGACTTCAATTCCCCAAAGCAATGATCAGCCAATGTACTGGCTTAGGTTTCTGGGAATTGAAGTCTGCCTGTGGAGTGTGGGTCCCATATTCGGAACCACTGGTCTCATCCAAACACTTTAGAATTGGAAAGATGAAACAACCATATTGCCTGAGAAGGCCTAGCATGTATCGTGCAAAGGGACATTATAAAATGTAGGTCAGGGAATCATTGGAGCTACAAATGAAGGAACGTAGGTTTTGAGAAGCTTCGATAATCCAAAAGGATGGAGAAGTACAGCAAGTAAATACTGGCTACAGCTCTGTTGTTAAGCATGTTTGCAGAATGTTGATGACATCATTAGTTCCGCGAATTTTGTGTAGATACAATTTGCTGCTTTCCTGTGGCTTTTTCAACTTCTGCACAATCCCTTTTACTACATGGAAGTCAAAAGATGGAAGGACTAAGTATTTCATTATTGAAAACCTTTGCTTCCTGATTTACTTACTAGGAGGAGGTAATTTTCCTATAAATGAAGGATTTCCCTTTCATCATGTGGCTTCCACAGCTTCCATATGATGGAAAGGATTACACAAAAAAGCCACAGAACAGAAGTAAGGTGTATTTTATTACTGAAAATCATTTTCTGTTGGTTACATTATCCTTCCACAAGAGTACCGTATTTATTCGTGTATAACGCGCAAAATTTTATACCAAAAAAAGAAATCAAAGTTGGGGTGCGCGTTATACACGAGGACTGGGTGCGCGTTATAAACGAGCCTCTTTTACTTCCTTTTTAGAATTGGGTCGGCTGTCTATTGCTGCGGCGGGTGAAGGGGAGGCGGGGGGGGGGTGGCTTTGAAGAAATTGACGGGATCTGATTGGGTGGCGCGGGAGACGAGGCGTGGCCCGGAGGTAGCTCGCAGTTCGAGCGAGGCTCCTGGAGGTCGGAAGTGCTCGTTTCGGATTGCATTTTCTGCAACAGGTGGGTCTGATTATCCCCCCCTCCCTCAATATTTTAAGGTGTGCTCTTTTTCACCGATATAACTGGTTCCCCTTTAGATGGCATCTCAGGGTATCAAGCGTAAACGTTGTGCATATGACGCTTCGTTCAAGCTCAAAGTTGTTGATCATGCTGAAATGCATGGAAACCGAGCAGCTAGCCGAGAAAATTTTATACCGAGATTTCATGGAAAATTAGGGGTGCGCGTTATACACGAGTGCGCGTTATACTCGAATAAATACGGTAGTTAAACAAACAAACAAAATTAAGCCAGTTAATGCCAGAGCAAGAAACTTAATTAGGCTCTTGGCCTATTACAATTAGTGCATAATTGAACCTCAGCAGCAAAGAGACAGTCTTCATATGCTCTCCAAATACTTTGGTCTGTAAACCCCATCATTTCTTGTATATTGTAAAAGTCCCAGATAATACGAATATACAGTCCACAACATCTGGAAGGGTTATGGAAGTTGTAATTAGGAATTCTTTCTACCCTATATTGCAGAGTTGCAGTTCATTGTACACATGGAGATTGAGATACCCTGCATGCTCAGAAATTGTTAATTTGGAATCTCATTGTATAAGCATCTTAACGGATAGAGATTTGGACAGTTATCAACTCACCAGTTGACTGTTGGCAAGATAATAATATCCTGTAACAGAATACATAGGTAGTTTTGTGAAGTTTACTTCTGTCTTTATAAAGGTATTTAATTTAGAGTTCCTAAATGTTGTATTCATTAAGAAATCCCTGAGTGACTTCCTGGTAGCACACTGAGTCACATAATTGGTATATGAGTAGGAATTCAGTCAGAAAGTTGTTAATTAGCAGCTACTTACTACAACAAATTATACCATTAAGCTTCAGCCAATGTAAATATTCAGTTGGATTTTGATCTGAGTAGCCTGGCCATAATGCAAAGAAAGAACTATATGTGGCCTATATGTACTTTGGGTATTTTACTAAGCCAACAACCCCTCATGTACCCAAAGAATCTGCTCCAAAAGATTGGGAGAACTTATTTCTGGTCTAGTACATTTTGTTGTCTTTATAACACACATTCCACAGTCCCTGCCTGTATTTATTTCACATATTTCATCTCATGGTGCTGGAAGAAGTAGACTGTTTCAACTTTGGAAATCTCTAAAGTCCAAGGGCCTGTGTCTCCAAGGAAGAAGTGACACAGTTCCTTGTGTATTTGCTGTGGTTATGTGAGCAGCTGGGATTGTGATATGTTAAGTAGCAACCACATTTGCAAACGTCCGGGGGGAAGCATTCAGTATCTCTGATTTTGAAATCTGTTTCTGTATGTCAGATAGATCTTGCTCTAGATTTGTCAAATACGTGAAGGGAGGTTTTCTCTGTGTTTGTGTTGCTATAGCAACATAAAACACATGAAACTGCTAGAGAATGAGCATGCAGTATGTTTAATCCTTATACAGTATAATGGCATTCCATGCATTGAATGCATGAACAGACTACACTTCAAAATGAGTGTGGCAGAGGACAGAAAAGGGAGAGGGAAACACTGACGTGTGCTAGTTGCAAAAGATCAGATGAACTTTGGAGCTCGTGTCATTGGCTACTTGGGACTATTGCTGGTTTGCATATGATAATGGCATAGACCAGGGGTTCTCAACCTACAGCCCACGGCACCATTTCATGTGGCCCGCGTCACTGCCACCACCGTAAGCGAAAGTGGACGCATTTACAACAGCTGCGGATGCATTTTACGGCAGTGTTTACGACTGGGGAACCACCAGTCTGGCCCGCTCAGCTGTCTGAGGAGGCGTGGTCCAGCCCATGGCTTTAAAAGGTTGAGAACCCCTGGCATAGACAGTAATAATCAGTAGATAGCTGTAAGGATTGTTGTTTAGCAGCACCACTACTGCCAAGCATCTGAATATGTGTGTGCGAGTTATAAGGCTGAATTCCTACTAGTCATTGAATATTTTCATGTATTTTCTGGAAGTCCATGCAGAGTGGGTGCAGAAAACATTGCCAAAATGCTTGAAATTTCTGCTGTGTTTATTGTTGACTTGGGGTTGTTAATAACTCTCTGTCGGAGATTGAATTATTTTTCTTTTCTCTGTTTATATAGACATGTGCAAATTGAGTACAAGTGCAGTAAGGCTGCCCCTGTGAGTTGCAGTGTAATTAAAATTATACATTTTTACTGTGAAATTGTAATGTGATTAAAAGAAATACTTTCTTCAGATGTGGATTTTTACGCTTGAATTTTGTGTTTCAAAATTAGTATTTTATGTATTCCCATATTGTTTAAATAGGGTTTGGTGTTTTTTGTATTAAAGAAAAAATATTTTTCTGAACTTGTCTAAATTTATTTCAGGGGTACATCTAGTCATGTCTTGGAGAGGCAGACATCACGTGACCTTGTGGCTGTGGGTAGAAAAGCTGGAAATTTTCATTCAGTATTTGAACATATAAAGTCTGTGCCACAGAAGGTAGAACAAAACCCATCAAAAGAATTTGCTCAGGAAATCATCACAATTATTCATCAAGTTAAAGGTGGTTACAGTGTGTTGGTCATGCAGATTCCATGTGGTACAGTGTATTTTTGTGTACATTGAATGTAATTATCATGATAGACCAGGACTATGAAGCATCAGGTAGACCACACAGAGATGTGTGAACATACTTGGTACCTAGGTTTGGGGAGATACTTTGCTTATGTCCGAGAAGGAGCAAACATTGTTCTCCGGTCCTTGGACTGGAAATGACTGGATTTCAGGATTCTTAAATCTTCATATCCCTTTAAGAGTGCGCATATATCACATTTCATGTTTCTCAAATTATTTCTTATGCTCTCTTTAAAAGATATGAAGATTTTTCAGGGGATTTCCCCTGAGAAGATTAGATTATACATGTTTTTTTCCATATCTTATATCTTATTGACTATTTGAACTTCAGATGATTTTTAAAAGAAGATTGATTTGATCTCTTACAAATTTGATGCTTAAGTAATTTAGCCCATGTTTTTAGAGTAGAGGTGAACAAAGTATAGTCCCCAAGTCTGCTGCTTCCTGAGCTGCCATATCACTCTCACTCTCTTCCACTGTTGTGAGAAAAAAATGTTTTGTACTCAATGAGGCCTCCAGGAACAGTAGTTTTTACATCTGACACCTGGAGGGGGAAGATTTCCCCAACCAAAATCAAAACGAGAAGGGGATTGGCAGACTGTTCTAGGGATTTGACGCTCTTGTTCCGCCCCGCTCCCATATTTCCTGATACTTGTAGGCCAGAGCTTCCACCACCTCCACCACCACATGCAAGTATGCTAGGAGGTGATAGTTTTGCCCTGCTCATGCTACCTGTGCTTGCTTTAGAAGAAAATGTCTTTTTGTGATTTCAAGAGTGCTATCAAAAGTTTAGAAAGGCTGGATCTTTAGACAGAATTCTAACAGTATTCTGTGTACTGTTAATCCACTATTTTAAAATGTGGACTGTTGTTGTTGTTCAGTCGCACAGTCGATTCCGACCCTTTGCGACCCTATGGACCATCGTTCTCCAGGCACCTCTGTCCTCCACCATCCCCCTCAGTCCTCCCAGTTCTGTGCCCATTGTGTCTACAATACCATCTATCCATCTCATCCTTGGCCTCCCCCTTCTTCTTTTGCCCTCCACCTTTCCCAACATCACGGCCTTCTCAAGTGAATCCTCCCTTCTCATTTGATGCCCAAAGTACTTTAGCCTCATCTTTACTATTTGACCTTCCAATGAGCAGTCAGTGTTGATTTCTTCTAAGATTGACCTATTTGTTCTCCTCGCTGTCCAGGGTACCCTCAAAACTCTCCTCCAGCACCACATTTCAAAGGCATCTATTCTTCTGCGTTCAGCTTTCCTAATTGTCCAGCTCTCACATCCGTACATTACCACTGGGAATACCATTGCTTTGACTATTCTAATTTTTGTTTTCAAGGTGATGTCTCTGCTTTTCACCATGTTCCCCAGGTTTTTCATGGCTTGTCTCCCAAGAATCAGTCGCCTTTTTATTTCATGGCTGCAATCTCCATCTGCAGTGATCTTAGATCCTAAGAATGTAAAATCTGTCACTGCTTCTACTTCTTCCCCATCTATTCTCCAGGAACTGATCGGGCCTGTTGCCATTATCTTGGTTTTCTTGATATTGAGTCTCAAGCCAGCTTTTGCACTCTCCTCCTTCAATCCGATCAAGAGATTCTTTAGGTCTTCCTCACTTTCTGCCATTAAGGTGGACTAGTTATAGAGATAAAATATCAGAAGGATAAAATATTTGTCATTACAGTATTTTCAGCCATACTTTTAACCCTGCAATTTCAGTAATAAATATTTTCCCCCTTCTCATCTCTCCTCTTACAGCAAATTATTTTAAATCTTCAAATGTGACTCTGCATGAACGCTTCTCCAAAATACAAGGCAATCCAATTGCCAGTGAAATTAAGAGACATTCAGATCCAGAAATTCACAGGTAAAACAAATGCATATTGGACCCATACATTTTAACAATTGATTAATCTACAGATGAAAGAATGTTCCTGGAAAGTTTTTCACTGCAAATGGTTTAACTTTAGTGGTTACTTTATTGCATAGGCACCTAAACAATGAAGGTTTATCTAAACCTGTGGTGCCCAAACTTTTTTTCCGCAGGCCAGTCCCGCCCACAACACACAACTGCAGGGGCCAGAGGCAGGCTGACCTGCTGCTGACAGTTTTGGCAGTGGCGGCAATCGCGCTTTGTCTGGGCTGCTCTGAGCAGCTTCTGGGTCAGTCCCATCCCCTCTGCAGCCTTTGCCAAAGCCGATTGCCACATTGGGGAAATCTTCGGAGCCTCCTCTGTTTCAGAAACCACGGCGATGGAAGGGTAAACCTGGTGCGCTGTGGTGATGTTGTCCCAGGCGCACCAGGAGGCTCTCCTAGCACTGCGGATTTTGAAACAGAGGAGGCTCCGAAGATTTCCCCAACACAGCAATTGGCTTTGGCAAAGGTTGCAGAGGGGATGGGACCAAGCAAGAGGCTGCTTGGAGCAGCCCAGACAAAGCGCGGCCGCCGCCACTGCTGACGTCAGGCAGTGGGGGTGGGTGGGGGGCAGTCTGCGGTGAGCCCGGGTGCTCACCGCTGGCCGCATTAATGATATACAGGGGCCTAATTGGGCCCGCAGGCCATAGTTTGGGCACCCCTGATCTTAACTCTAAATATATATACAAGTGGGAAAATTAAATTAATTAAATCCCACTACTTAGTAACTATGCAGATTTGTTCAGACATAAGTCATGCTGTGCATTTGTGCGCAGACCCAGTTCTGATAGTTGGTATTTTACTATACTGTATACCAGAACATCAATCTACCCACAATATATTCTTCACAATGTTTCACTAAAGGAAAACGGAAGGGAACAGTACAAGAAGCATGAATGGTTTTCATGCACAGTAGAGGAAGGCTTTCTTGCCATCTAATGCCCATATGTTGGAGGTAACATTTACGTATACTCTGTAGATAATGAGTTCATAATGTATAACTAGTTATTGGATAGTCTTGTTAGTTAGCTATCCATTTGAGCCTCTTTATTTTGTACACTAAGGGAGTGCAGTGGCTAAGTGGTTAAGATGCTGACCTTGACAAATGGAAGGTTGGCAGGTCAGCAGTTCGAGACTCGAGTGCTGCATGACGGAGTGAGCTTCTGTCTCTGTCCCAGCTCCTGCCAACCTAGAAGTTTGAAAGCAAGAAATTGCAAGTAGATAACTTTGGTGGGAAGATAAATAGCTTTCCGTGTCTAATGCCTGCCACATGTCTACGGAAACGTCTACAGATGCAGACAGTGCTGGCTCTTTAGCTATAAACGGAGATGAGCACTGAACCCTAGAGTCAGATACGTTTGGCTTTCGAGCAAGGGTGACCTTTACCTATCTTGTACACTACAGCATACTGATTTGGTTGGAGGAAGATAATAAAAGACTTAAAACACAGCATAATCAGTATTATAAATAGAATGAAATTCTGCCTGCCACCTGTGTAATTTTTTTTTTTTTTGGTTTTTACCTTCCATCCTCATCTATATTCATATGATTCCGTTTTTGTTCATATTTGGAATAAATATGACTACCTTCTACGCCCCATGACCACAAGCAAAGTGACATGGATTGTTTAGAAAATTCTCCTCCCTCATGATTTAAAAATGTATATTTTATATAATCTAGTGTCTGTTCAAGTTGACTCAACTTCTATTTGGCCTTTTATTGATCTGGAATCCTATGTTCATTAATGCAGGAGGATCAATATGTCTCTGGCAGACCTTCAGAGTAAACGTGCTATTTCATGTGAATCTGGACAGGTATGTATGTTTATTTCGAAACAGAAGTCAAATTTGTTTTCAACAATGTAACACATACTGTACTTGATGAATATTTGCAAGTTTGGTGAACATTCTGAAATGTTGACATTTTCTCAACCCAATTATAAGGTTGATTTTAAAATGCTTATTACACTTGTTATACCTTGCCTCCAAAGAACTGAAAATGTAATAAGTGATTTTCTTCTCCTTTTATCCTTGCAGTGGTCCAGTGAGGTAAGCTAGGGTTATCCAGTTGCCAAAACTAACCTGGTGTCTTTTTTCAGCCTGAACCATGCCAGAGCATGGAAAGGCTGAACACCATGCTTTGGTTTCTTCTTCTGGCATCTTTATGTGTGGGAGAATTGGCACGAGTGCAGGAAAGCTGCCTGATTGGGGATGGTTGAGTGGAGTTAAAGACAGGGTGTTCCCTGGTGGACCTGAGTGATAAAGTTCTCTCGTCCCTAGTCTTCTCTTGGACGTCAGCTGCCCACCTTCCCTTTCTGTATAAGTTAAGGCTATAAGTGTGGAGGGAGGAGGATGGGATTGCCTGTGACAGTGTAATAACGGCTATCCTTTGTTGTCACAGGCTTATTGGTTGCAGCTCAGGGTGGAAATTTTGCACATATAAACAGATCCTCAGGCATCTGGCCCTATCCCATGGGATCAAGGAATGGGAGACTAACTGATGCTGTGTCTCACAGCTGGTAGCAATGGTCAATCTCTCACTCACTCACGCACTCACTCACTCACACACACACACAGAGGGAGTGGTTAGGTGCCTGAGTTTACAAACCCTACTGTGATTTCTAGTCCTTAGCTACTCACCAACAGGCTGGGAAGATGGACATTGAGTGACAGTCAGTTACCTCCTGCAAGGATCTACTCTTTGTTATGCCAGTACTTGTCTGCTGCAACCATTTGAGCTGGAACATTTTTATAGTGTTCTGTGCCATCTTGTCTGGGTCCTTAAGTTAAACGGAGAGTGACGTAGCCCATTGCCAACTTGTGAACATTTTTGATTAATGGGGGATTTGGAGCAGTGTTTCTTCAGTCCAGATCTAACCATTGAAGCACTTACAGCAGACTGCCTCTCATGTCATAATCTGTGGCATTAACTGATATAAATGTTAAGCTCTTTGCTTTATGTTATTAATATTGGTCTTTCTAAGGTAAATTTAAGAAGAAAAACGTATAAACATTATTCCGTAATCCATGTACTGTAATATTATTTTTAGAGTGTTGTGAAAGTTCTGGAAGATCCAAATGATCTGAGACATGACATAGAAAGGAGAAGAAAAGAAAGATTGAAGAATGAGGATGACCGTTTTTTTTATGCTGATGATGTATCAAAAAGGTAGATGTCAAGAGAAATTTTAAAAGTGTTTTTATTGTACAGTATAATTTTCAATCAGACATCTAAAAACATTTGAAAATTCTAGTATTGTGAGGGATATGTTTTAAGATGATTCAAGTTCTGAAAAATAAAAGGAAAAATGGTCAGTGGGTCAGAAGACAGAGAATGAAACCACAATAAACAAACAGGAAAGAGACAGGGGACAAGCTAAAGGCAGGAAAAGTAATTTCACCTATGGGTTAATGAAAAAAGACAATTACTCTACAGGTAGACTGCAAAAGCCCCTTCCCACTTATACCCAGTGTCAGTACATGCAAATTTTTTTGCTGTGCCAACAGATATCACCAAAAGATTTGCATAGCAATTCAAGTGGACCTGGTATAAGGTGTATGCATATGTACATGCTGGTGAGAGAGCCAGAGAGAAAAAGAGAGATGCACTTGCATAGCTTCAATTTTTCCATACAGCATTTGGCCACAACCCGTTGGCATTACATCCTAGGCATGTCTCTCATGGTCTTCTCCTCCAATTTACCTGGCTTGTTAAAACCCTGTTTAATTAAGCAGTTTATGGAATTGGGTTTACAGGATCCAGATTATAAAAACTGCATACTCTTTCTAGTCTTAGTTGCAACAGCAGCCAAGCAATATATCTTGTCTTCAGCCATAGTTTTTTTGCAAAGTGCTGTCTGGCAAAGCTTTTCTGGGTGATGGATGGTCTGGTGAACTCAGGCTGTCTGCTGGAACATGAGTCATCTTCAGCTGTCTGTAATAAATGTGTTGCTGTTTGCAGGCCAGATCACTTCATATTCAAATAAAGTTTGAGGCACTTATTGAATGTAGGTCTAGGTTCATGGTGTCAGGGAATGTTTAGCTGTAGTTCTCAAGATACAGGTAAGTTTCAGTCCTGGTTGTCTTCCAGTGTAGAAATTGTGTTCAGAAGTTGTGACCCTCACATGCCAACTCTGCTTAGCAAAAGACATTTGAAAGAGGTTGACCTCTGCCAGCAGGGTTCTTTCCTGTCAGAGTTAACACAGTAGGATGCTGCATGTTCTTAAGCTTGGAGCAGCTCCAGATTTTTCATCTGGACTGAGTTTTCAAGTCTGTAGAATGTTTGACTTGTCTAGAAGTTGCCTATTTTTTGAACCACTGCCTTTTAGATTTTCTGTTTATATATTGCACTGAAAGTTTATTTATTTATTAGATTTATATCGCCATGGCAACTCAGGGCAGCTTACAGTCAACATAAAATATAGCTTAATTAAAAACCTCTTTAAGCAGATCTTAATTAGTTGTTTTGCCATTGCTGCCTAGTCAAAATAGGATGTGACCTGGTATTGTACAGGGGAATGTGTGATGCACTAAGACTCAGGAGACCTAGATTTGAACTCTTGCTTTCACTGGGGAAGGGGTAGCAATAGTAAAACTACTGCTGGAATGTCTCAACAGACCTTGAAAATCCTATTAAGGTCACTATAACTAACATGCAAATTGACAGTATGTAACTCACAGAAAAAAATAGGATAGTGTGTGTTAATTCTGTTGCCTCTTTCAGCCATTTACAGCCTCTGAACCAGTTTACTTCTAATGCAATAAAGTGGTTGCTTTACAACTGCATGTAAAAGGTAGATGATAGAGACCCAGTCCTGATGCCTTTTTACAACCCAAGTTGAAAATGCTATCTGTATAGATGGTCTGAACTGAGACCTCAGAAAAATGATTTTTCAATTGTTGCTTCACTATTTTGTTTTCTCTTTTCACAATGCTCTAAACTTAGAGGGTCATGAGTAAACACTTAAGGTCTTTCTGTTTGAACTGCCTTTCTTTCACCAGCCGAGATTATTTGGGTTGATCTAGTTTACTGACTTACAGTTACATGTCTGTGGAATATTACTGATGTAATATTCATCTTGTACCTTTGTGAATCCTGTTGTGTTTTCAGAGTGCTGAATCCAGACTTAGTAATGACCTAGTTCAATCTCATTAGGCTCAGTAGGTCTTCTCTAAATCTTGGTTATCTCAGAAGGATTAAAGTATGCTGTGGTTGTTCTCTCTAAAGATGTCACTTAACTTTGTTTAAAGTAAAATACAGCTTAGGAAGTTTTAGAACTCTGTAATAGCAATACATCTCTACTTTAAAAGAATCAGGGCAGAGAAATGATTTCATTTTAGATTTTTGCATATTTTGCCATCTTGCATTTAGCCATAATGTTGACTTCAGCTGATAGAGCAGTGATGGCAAACCTTTTAGAGACTGAGTGCCCAAACTGCAACCTAAAACCCACTTATTTATCGCAAAGTGCTAACACAGCAACAGGGGAAGGAGAAAATGCTCCCATTGGGCTGCTGGGCATAGGGGTGGGGTCAGCTCTATGCTGGGGGAGGGAGGAAGTGCTCCCATTGAGGTGCTGGGTGAATTCTGCTGGGGTGACTGCACGGGTGCCCACAGAGATGGCTCTGAATACCATCTCAGGCATGCATGCCATTGGTTCGCCATCACTGACAGAGTGCAACATAGCTTTGTCTTTAAGATAGTTGTCCATTAGAACAGATGGCTTGCCACAAGTGTCCTTGTTTGTCACGGCAAATCTTGTCTGCTATGATTGTGAACTTTCTGGGAAGTATATTTAGCCTTTAAAAAGTGAAGTTATTTTAGCTTTATTTCCAGTTGTACTATAATAGCTGCATATGAACATAACTCAAAAAAACTTTCTAATTTTTTTTAAGTTTCATATTCTATAGTGTGATTTATTTATATACTGTAGGTTTATCTTCAATACTATGTATGCTAATGGGCTCAAGAGCTTGTCGAATTTCATATTGTCACCTGCAAGTTAGGTTCCATGACTGAGCAGAGATTTAAACTCTCATCTACTGAATAATTTATATATAGGTTATTATAATTTTGAAACACTATGCCTTTTTAAATTATTTCATTTAGGTTTCACAGCTTTAACTATTGTATCTACTTAGGAATGATCAGAGGTGTAGCTTTCCAAATCTACAAAACTCTCAAATGCATGGAAATCAGAAATACTCAAGATTCCTAAATCCACCTTTTGGGAAATATATTAAAAAACCATATATGGTAAGTTAAAATCAATGGATCCTTTCCTCAGTCCTATTGTGGAGTATTTTGTTTATTTCTACAGCACTTCATTGTCTGAAGATTATACGCTTAACGGGCTGGGGTTCATAGCCAATTGTTGTTTCCACTAGACAGCAAGCACATACAGGAAGGCCAAAGAGCCAGGAACTCTGTGTATGTCTTGTTATAGAAATTAGTCTTTGGCAAATATGGCACACAATGAACATAGTTTCTATCAGCAAAAAGGAAAATGGGAAAATGCTTCTGCCCTTTTCAAACTTCTGTCCAGAGCCTTTATAAAAAAAATGCTACACCTACCAAACTCTCAAATTTTCTTGCATCAGCCAAGCTCTGTTATTTCCACTCACTCGTGGGTATCAACAAAAATGTTAAATGGAGGAGACAATGCTTATACATAGCTAGCATTGAAGAACAGGTCTACCATTACTATAATACACAGTAACTGTGTAGTAGAAAGATGTCTATCAAGCTGGATAGACCTGTTTGCTTTGCGAAATTTGAACATGAGGCCCAGCATAGACTTGGTTTGTAGCATAGTAAACAACTCAGGTGCAGCTCAAAGCAGTAGACCAGCTGCTCTTCAGTACCTGTTCCCCTCAAACACCCATTTGCATTGTTCCTTTCAGGTCTGGCTTGTGAAAATAGTGTTATGTCATGTGCTGATGGAGTATACATATAAATCTGTACATAAATTATGATTGAACGAAAAAATTGTAAACTTTTGTAGAATATAGAAAAATAGAAGACTAGTGGACTGTAGATTACCCATCTTTCTATACTCTTCTGTGTTTTTAAGAATACAGTAGCACCCTGTATAACGAAAAAGCTCCGTTCCATGGAGCTCTTCGCTATACAGTTTCTTTTGTTATACAGATCGCTATGGCCGATGTACCGTATAACGGGGAAAAAGTTTGTTATATTGATCGCTATTGGCGATACCCCATACAACAACAAAAAAATTGTACGGGGTATCGCCAATAGCGATCCGTATGACAAACATTTTTTTCGTTATACGGTACATTGCAAATAGTGCACAAACACTTTGTTGTATGATTTTTTCGTTATACGAAACATTTGTTATACAGGGTACCACTGTACTGTGTAAACTGGAAAGAACAAATCATGTGGTTACTGAAAATAATGAGAGGAAAATCACACAAACAGAGAAAGGGCTTGTGAAATAGGAAAGGAGTGCCCTATGGTGCATTACAATGGAACACCTACACACAGCTTTGCTCCACAGCAGAAATACCAGCATTACAACACAGAGATGTGTACTTTTTATTGTCACCATGCAAATGAGAATATTAATGCTGCCACCAGCATGTTCTCACAAATCTTTGGTCTGGAATCATTTCCAGTATCCATATAACAAAGGAGGGAAACATTATGATAATGGCTGCTCACACTGCATGCTAGCCAAATCATCATGACATGAAAGTGAAGAGAGTACACCATTGTAATAGCTATCTCAGCAACCATAAAGTAAGAGAAGATAATATAACCTTGGAGAAGAGAAGAGGAAGGTTATAAGCAGCTAGACTTTAAAGCAGAGACTCTCAACCTGCGGCCCACGGGCCAGATGTGGCCCATGGCACCACTTCATGTGCCACCCCACCCCCCACTGCCTCTTACCACACCAGGAAGCGCCATGTGGTGGAGGAAGGGCAAAATGGCCGTTCAGCCCCTGAAGCTGTCTGAGGGAGTGTGACCTGGCCCCCAGCTTTAAAAGGTCGAGCACTCCTGCGGTAAAGTAAAGTTGGAAGGGAAGATGATTTGATAAAGCTGAATATGCATCTACTTGAGAATACATTTTCATAGTTCATAAAAATATCCCATAGTCTTGTTTTTTAATCAACATTCTGCAGTGACTGTCACCTGAAACTTGTAGAAAAGAAATGCCATGGGACTTAGTAAGCTAGTCCAAAACAAACAGTTTAAAAGTATGAAAGTGAGTTATTTAGACCACTGCAGGCACTGAAGTTTGCGTTGTCTTCACTTGATTTGATATAATTAAGCCAGTTAAACTCATTAATTGTTCTGAACAAAAGCACAGGGTGCTACTTTTAAAATAATGTAAGTGATAAGTTAAAAATGTACCATAATTTGCAAAGTTATTTTTAAAATGTAACCATGTAGATGGCAGGAAGCTAGCACGATTTTCATTAAATCTAGAATAACTATTACGCTGCAAGTCCATAATCATTGCCCATAATCAATTGAAAGGCAATCCTAAAAATTCTGAAAGATCTCAAAGATCCTTCAAGGTATGGCTTTAATTTTGCTGAATTATAATTCATTGTTTCTGTTTTCCTCTGCTTCCATCATCACCCTACTTCCACATTTCTTGAATTTGTACATGTCGCCACTTCACCACTCCATATCGGGTCCAAAATGGAATGGAGGGGGTGAGAAACCAGGTGCGCCTAGTTGGGACTTTCTTTCCCTTCTTTGATCTCCCCTCCTCCTGGGCGATCTCCAAGGACATGCAGTGGGAGTATTGCACAGTGGTAGCAAAACAATCTAAATGCTTAAAATAATCCAGCAGGTTCACAAAACAATGCTGCAGATTGGCTTTCCATGGAAGAGAGATCCAGCCGGACCTCTCATCCTTTTATTGTGATAGGAAGTAAAATACAATCCATAAATCCAATTGAAGTATCCAAAGGCAAAGCATAGCGATTGCTAAAATACTAAACTGGTTAAATAACTTCAAATAAAAAGATCCAATTCCTGGGTCCTTAACTTTATCTAACCTAAGTCCGCATCACTTACCTCAAAATAAGAAAATGTGTAGAATCTAAGAGTAGACCTAAACTTGTCCTAAAATTCTAAGTCAAAAAATTGATGGAAATTCAGCTAAGTCGCTTTGTCGAGAACTGCACTAAGTCAGAAACCCTAGTCTCATTCCATCTCCCAAAGAGTGGTCTCGCTTTGGCCCCATTTCAAAGTTCCAGCTCCAATCTTCCTGGCAATGGTTCAGAACTTCAAAGTGCTCCACTGCATCCGATGAAGACTCTCAACTTGGCAAAATCAGGCTTTTTATGCTAAAAAAATCCCTCTTTTCCCCACCTAAGGAATTTACAGGTGTCCTTGAGATAAGATCTGAGAGATAAGATTTTGCATTATCTCAGATCTTTCAAGGTCGAAACTTGACTAAGTGCCCAAGGTCAACTTTCGTCCCCCTTCTCTCTAGTGTAAGTGGTTGTTGACCTTACAAGTTCAAAAAGATATGAACTTGAAGTTCAGAGTTTAAACAGGTGTGATGAGTTCTGGGAAATCCCTCCTTTTGTTGATTTACAGACCACTAGAGGAACTAATCTCAGTGACGTAATACTGTCTAAGAAAGCATTCATACTGACTGCGCAATGCAGTTCCGTTTCTCAAACTGAAAAGCGATGATAACGGACTTAAATCAAAGTAATGTTTTCCAAGTTCATTACAGTACAGTATTTGAGAATTGTGGTCAAAGGAAATAGGAGGGCCACATTATTGTTCTGTTTCTAGAACAGGGACAGACTATGTGGCCTTCCAGACGTTGATTGACATATCAATCATGACTTACTATTGAATGCTGCCAGACTTGCCATGAAGTTGCAGTCTAAACCTACCTAGGGGAATACAAGTCCGTTTCTATTTAGTGAACTAATAAATTAAATTCATTTGAAGTGATTTCCCTGTAATTCTTGGACGTACAAAAAGAACATTGTTGATGTCAGCGACAACAACTGATATATTGTAGATGAAGATTACTTGAATCCCTTACTAATGTTGGAGCATTCAGGCTGCATGTGGATCCAATTAGCTTTTATGCACAACAGGAAGAAAGTAGTTTATTGAATCTGGGACAACTTGTTCCCATCTTATTGAAAAAATGGTTTTACTCATTTATTAATGTTTATTATTGATCTATTTGGATTATTCTGTTTGGTATCATTGTTTTGTGGGTTGTCTATTTCATTGTTGTAAGCCACCCAGAATTGTGCTTGCACCAACTGAGGTGGTAGGTCTGTCTGTCTGTCTCATGGAGGCTATCTGTGTTACAGACTGAAAAATTTGTAACTATATACTCGCTCTTAGAAAGTGAAACTTGTCCTTCAAAAAAGGAGTCAGGCTCGGGCAGAGGGAAAAGGATAGTTTTTGGCTTGGGGTAATTGGGATAAGAGTAGAAACTTTTCCTCTTGTTTTCTTTAATCACCAGAAGTAATTTTGCTACAGGATTGATGAATTGTCAATTTCAGCCAGGTTCAGAAGGAAAATGTACAGGTTTAGTTATAGTTTGAATAGTGAGTAAGACTACAAACCTTACTAGATCATAAAGACTTTGATGATGTATTTTCTGGAGAATGGTTTCGCAGGTTTTAAATGCATTTGTGTCTCATGCAGGGGCTTCGTATTTCTAAGCCCTTCATTAAGGCGGAGAACCCTAAAAGATAGGACAGGGTAAAATGAGCAGAAACAAACTATCTTAGCCAATTCCATACTGTTCTTTTTCATGAAATATTACAGGGTTTCAGATATCACCTGTTGTAGGCCCAGTTGAATATTTTTATAAATATTTTAAGGCACTAACTTTGTAGCTATAATCCTTATTTTTGTGTTATTTTCAGATTTTAACTCCTACACGGAAGACATTTCAGAGCGCTTTATTGTGTTTATTTTGGTGAACTTCAGCTATATCTTTGGCTAGTGATCCTTAGTATATTTACTGACATTCTGATGTCTGTCTATTGCTTATTGCCTGGAAAAATACTTAGTTTTCAAATTAAAGGAGAGGTTCACATGTTTCCCATATTCACATTAAGATATAAAGAACTACTCCAGAAATGTTAACAATACAGAAAGAGGAATATTGTTCTCTCAAAGTATGTTGATAAGGAGTTTTAAATTTTACTGCTGTAGCTCCTGCAGTACTGTATTTGGAATCATAGAATAGATCCTGTGGTTTCAGATACTGCAGAAATGTAGTGGCAGCATTAACAGCTATGAGATAAAGATCCACCTTTCCTTATGCAATAGAAACACTTTCCATTTTTAAGTAGTGGCCAAGAATATTAATGCTTGCCTAAGGAAGGTAGATGCATTCCGTGCACTTCGGTGTCTAGGAAACGTCTGCAGATGCAAACAGCGCTGGTTCTTTGGCTATAAACAGATGTGCACTGGACCCTAGAGTCGGATACGACTAGCTTTTGAGCAAGGGTGACTTTTACCTCGCATAACTTGAGACATCTAGTTGTAGTTAACTGACAAGGTGCCGGGCACATGACCTAGCACAGTGATGGTGAACCTTGGCACTCCAGTTGTTCTTGAACCTCAATTCCCAGAAGCCCTGATCAGCAGGAGTGCTGACTTGGGCTTCTGGTAATTGAAGTCCAAGAACACCTGGAGTGCCAAGGTTGTCCATCACGGCCCTAGCACATCAACATTTAAACATAGTTAGTCATGGCATGTTACACACACCCCAGCAGGATTCTGGTTTATATGTATTTCTTGTCAATAAACTGGCAATCAGCTAAGCATCTTGTATTTATTTCATGTATTTTACCCAAACATGCACATTGTTGCTTGGGAGAATATTTCTGAAGTACAGTATTCACAAAAGCTGACTGGCAAAGAGTTTGAACTTATAGTGACTTCTAGTATAATGGCCAAAATTCTGTTGCATTTATCTACCAGCATAAAGCAGCATAAAGCTTCCTGGCAAATTGCTTCAAGTTAAGACATTATGGACACAGTGTTGTGTGCCAAGTTATGTGAGTTGGTTTTAACAGGAAGTGACTATACTAACATCTTAAGTTGTGGCAAAGCACTACCAAGATTTGTACCAATTGTTTCATGCTAGCAGGGTTTTCACCATTGGGCGATAAGATAAGATGCTCTGTTGAGACTTAATTCCCAAAAAAACAGTATGTTAAATAGGTACATTTATACAGGATAATATTTGCACTTTAGATTCTTGACTCTCACATATTAAAGGTAATTTGGGCCGGAATTCTGAAACATATTCTTGTCACCATTTCTTTTTTTCTCAACAGCCCAACTTTAGTGATGGCCGGTTACCCTTCAGATCGAACTTAGTACAGAAGGGTTTATATATTCAGGCTAAATATCAGCGGTTACATTATGTTGGCACAAGGGGGTTTTCCACTAATAAAATGGAAAGAGGATTTTCCAGGAAGTAACAGGTGAGTGACTTTTTGAACAGAAATTGAACACCACCCTAACCCTGCCAGATTTCCAAAACAGAAATTGAGATAACTTTTGGTTTCATTTCTGGTTCTTTTGGGTTGGTGGGTGAGTATGCTTCTTTCATTTGCTTCCGTACTGGTCCTTCCATTACACCTGAAAGGGGCCACCTCTTTGGGGGGTTTCTCTTTCTTTTTTGTTTCATTTCTGGCTCTAGGAGCCCTGGTGGCGCAGTGGTTAAACTGCTGTCTGGCAACCAAAAGGTTGTGAGTTCAGTGCTGACCAGGGCTCAAGGTTGACTCAGCCTTGCTCTGCATTGCTTCTTGTGGAGGAAGGGTGCCTGTTTTATTTTTGGGTCTTTAATTTGTTGTTCAGTCGCACAGTCAATTCCGACCCTTCGCAACCCCATGGACCACCGCCCTCCAGGCACCTTTGTCCTCCACCATCCTCCTCAACCCGCCCAGCTCTGTGCCCACTGTGTCTACAATACCATCCAGCCATCTCATTTTTGGCTGCCCCCTTCTTTTGCCCTCCAACTTTCCCAGCATCAAGGCTTTCTCAAGTGAATCCTCTCTTCTCATTTGATGTCCAAAGTACTTCAGCTTCATCTATACTATTTGACCTTCTAAGGAGCAGTCAGGGTTGATTTCTTCTAAGATTGACCTATTTATTCTCCTCACTGTCCAGGGGACTCTCAAAACTCGCCTCCAACACATTTCAAAGGCATCTATTCTTCTGCGCTCAGCTTTCCTAATGGTCCAGCTCTCTCAACCATACATTACGACTGGGAATACCATTGCTTTGACTATGAGAATTTTTGTTTACAAGGTGATGTCTCTACTTTTGACTATGTTTCCCAGGTTTCTCATAGTTTGCCTCCCAAGAATCAGTCGCCTTTTTATTTCATGGCTGCAATCCCCATCTGCAGTGATCTTTGATCCTAAGAATGTAAAATCTGTCACTGCTTCTACTTCTTCCCCATCTATTTTCCAGGGAGTGACAGGGCCTGTTGCCATTATTTTGGTTTTCTTGATGTTGAGTCTTAAGCCAGCTTTTGCACTCTCTTCTTTCAACCTAAGCAAGAGCTTCTTTAGGTCTTCTTCACTTTTTGCCATCAGGGTAGTATCATCTGCATATCTCAAATTGTTGATGTTTCTCCCAGCAATTTTAATTCCAACTTTTGATTCATCCATCCCTGCATTGTGCATTACGTGCTCTGTGTATAAGTTGAATACGCAGGGTGACAAAATGCAGCCTTGTCTTACTCCTTTTTCTATTCCAAACCACTCCGTCATTCCGTATTCTGTCCTAACTGTTGCTTCTTGACTCATGTACAGATTTCTCATGAGGAATATAAGGTGTTCTGGTAAATTCCCATCTCTTTAATTACTTGACACATTTTGATGTGGTTCGCACAGTCAAAGGCCTTGGTGTAGTTAATGAAACAGAAGTAGACTTGTTTCTGAAATTCCTTTCTCTTCTCCATGATCCAATGTATATTAGCAATGTGGTTTCTAGAGCCCCTGGCTCTTTAAAACCCAGCCTGCACTTCTGGTAGTTTTCTCTCCATGTGCTGCTGCAGTCTATCCTGTATTATCTGTATTATTATTGCAATTGTTCAATGAGTTGAACATTTTTTGGCATTGCCCTTTTTTGGGATTGGAACATATAGTGATCTTTTCTAATCCTATGGCCATTGTTGTGTTTTCCAAATCTGCTGACATATATAATGCAATAATTTGATTCCATCATCTTTTAGGGCTTTGAAAAATTCTACTGGGATACCATCATCTCCGCTAGCTTTGTTGTTTGCAGGGCCTTTTAGGGCATTTCTGACTTCACTCTCTAGGATGTCCCCTCCCCTTCTTCTTATTCCAAATCCAAATATTGATATCCTCATGGCGATCAGCCATGAAAACTATACTGATAATATAATGCAGTTGCCTTTCATCTGACTTTCACATCACAGTGTGACCCCCTGTACCACTGATCCAGTTCAATGAGTCACTTTCTGGTCCTGAGCCCTTTTGGCACCATCAGCCCCAGGCCACTATTGGTGAGAAGCTGTTGCCCTTCATCAAGATGGATTCAAGTGGGATTGAATCTACTTGGGGACCATCACCCTTCCCTGTGGACTTTGGCACCCAAGGCCATTAGTCCTCAGCGTTGTTAGGTTAGTTAACCACCATACTGTCAGTGACTCAACACCAATTATCAGGATAACCTGGCCAGACTAGGTCTCCCCAAGCCAAAAAAATGTGGAGCTTTGCAGAGTGAATCTATGTATATTGGTAACTTTTTGTAACAAATTACTAACCTTTTATGTGCAGTAACACCTGTTTCCTTTCCTTAGCAGGGCTTGGAAATCTGAACAGGAGTGGAACTCTGATCATTTGCTGCGAAAGAGCATCTCTGCATTTGACAATTCTATCGAGGCCTGAATGGGGAATAACTCCAGAACTAATACTTTAACTTTTCACGTTAAAGATGATTTTATTTTTCAGTAGTTAACATTGCAGAAATTTTTACACTTTTAATAATGGCTTTTTCAAGATACAGTGATCAACCGAACATTGTAGTATTGTTCCTCTTAGTTGCTCTTGCAGGCAAGTACAAAACGAAACAGAAAGGGAGTCTTTATTTATTGAATACCTTTTCTCTCTCTTAAGCATGGTTTTGTTACTAGAACTTCAGTTGTTATACACAGATGTTTATATGTTTAAAGTTTATTGCTTATATAATAAAAAGTGCTTTTTTTCTGTACATGCATAAGTATATATTTTTTCAAACAGTTACTCTGAGGGTTTTTTCTTCAATTTAGGCTGTTTGTTTACATTTTGATATGTAAAAATGTTTTGGTAAACAAACCTTAAAAATCTGAACATTTGAGAAATAAGATATTAAGGAAAATTTTGGTACCAAACTATTGCTTAGAAGAGAGTCTGTAACTTCACTGAGAGCAGGTAACTGAATGACTGATTGAGTTAAAAAAAGATATCTTGTTTCTTATTTGAAAATGACTAAGTTCCAAATACATTGCTGAGGATTTTTAAAGCTATGTAGTTTTATAAATCTTGTCAGGGAAGCACATTTCTATGTAATGGCAAAATTAAGGTCTAGTTGTATACAAGGTAAAGGAACTGCCTCTTGTTTCTTATCTGATGAATGGTGACATTTTTCTTTAAAGATTTTTTTTTACAAAATTCTAGTTATACAGTTTATGAAGCATGCTACTTGTGTAGACATCATGAAGGTTAATATAAATATCTTGTACTTTATTTTGCAGTGTCCCAAATCCTATTGCTTAGTGTTGTAAAATGCACTAGAGTAGGCCCATTGAATCAATGGAAATTTAATGGTCAGCTCTGTAAATTCTAGGGATTTAAATGACCCTACTGTAACTACAATTTACTGTGTAAGCCACAGTTAAGAGTAGGAACATTTGAATCCATGGAACCTATGGAGGAGTTGATTCACCAAATCCTTACTGACTCAATGAGCCTATTCTAGTGCAATTTACTACACTAAGCAACAGGATTTTGCTCAGTCTAGTTTGATCAATCTTAATGTCCAGTATGTCCCCCACTCCCAAATTTAGTTTACATTACACAGTATTACTATATACTTTTGGCCTCATATTTCATTTGAAAAGACATCAAAGTGTGTCTTATTAAAGGTTCTTGTCGTCCGAATAGTTGGTGCTGGCTAACATTAGCATTTTGCCTTAGTGTTCCAGCATCCATATTTTTTCTTGTCATATCCTAGATACAAGAAGTAATATGGGTAGAATTTCATGGTTATTGATATAGAGTTGTTAGAAATTCTGTTTAAAAGCATATGTTCTGGTTCCACTGTTAATCTACCTATACAAGGAAATTGTGTATTTGTAGGGGCAAGAAATTAAACAGGATGGAAGCTCATAACTTGCAAAGGCATTAAATACTTTTAGTGAGCTGTTAAGCTCTTACCTAAAAAGGATGTGGAAAGTGTTTCTTCTTCTTCAAATTATGGGAAATAACTGAGTGTCAATACAACATATGCTGTTCTGTGATATAGTTTTAATACCTTGGAGTCGTTATTCACGAGGAGTCCTAGCAGCTACTAAAATGTGTAATGCATATAGAAGTCTGGTATAGGTTATAATTTCTAATCCTTATAACTTCAGGAAAGTTTGATAAAGGACACCATTTTCAGAGATCACTGTAACAAATTATATTCTGCCTCTAAAATTAAACCACCTTTCCAGTTATTCTATAAGGTCTCAACCAAAATAATTTAAATTGTAAAGGTACTGCCTAGTATTGAAAAACTGTTTAAAAATCTCACTGTTTTATAAAATCCAAGTTAGAAATAGGTTCTTACAGCTTTCAACTGATGGAAGGTTTCGCACAAAAGTAAAAAATGTTGTATTGCCCACATCGTCAGATTTCTGGGGGAGGGGGGTGTAATTGAAACAAAAAGATTGTAGCCACTGAGTATCTGAACAATGTTAGTGTAGCTTAATGAGAATGATTTTATAGCAGTGTTCATTGTACTGTTTATTTTAAAAGCCTCGCAGTCCCAGCTCTGTCACAGTCTCTTGCTGAGAGTGAAACATCCATTCTTTAAAAAATGAACTGGGGGTCTGGAAATCATGGCTTGATGTTCCATTAGAAAGACTGAAGGCATAAAATTGGGGTTTGGAAAAAGGACAACAATTTGTTGGTTATTTGCTTTGCTTTTATTACATATTTGTTACCAGTGATTGGGGGGGGGGGGTACTTTGTGATTTTTCTGTCTCATATTCACCTTTACTTAGGAGTAAACAGCATGATGCTCCATCTTGTGTTTCAAATCTTGAGTCAGTCCTAGGTAGATTAGGGAACATGGAAACAAGTTGCATTTGAAATAAAAGCAAAATGGGAGAACAAATAAACCACACTGTGAAAATAAACTTCATGGATAAATTTCAGTGGGATACCACGGCAAATTAACAAGACTTTAATATCATAATTGTGAGTAAGAAAGACAGGACCTATAGCTAAAAATGAACGCCTACTTTTCAGTTACAAAAATGCAAGTAGCAGGACAAGTTATTAGGATATGGCAGTCAGAATTATTGAGAGCATACTACCCAAGTCCTACTATACCTATTTACTTTTACAAAGACTTACATTTCACCTCTTCTTTAGTTGATAATGCTTTGTTTCCTGTTCTTTTATCTCTTATGTTTTAAATGAATTGGTGAGGACTTAAGTTTGGACAATGACAAAGCCAAGAAAGTGGCCTCATTTTGGCAGTTCAGGGTTCAATCGGGATATAAAGGAAGAAAAATAAATCATAAAGCTTCTTTTGAGAGTCTGGTCAGGTTATCCTGCTATTGTAATAGAGCAGACCTTATTGCCATCAAGTCAACACTGAGCGTCAGGCAGTTAACTAACAACCCTGAGGACTAGCGGCCTTGGCCAAGTCCACAGGGAAGGGTGATGGTCCCTAAATAGAGTAAATCCCACTTGAATCCATCTTGGTGAAGGGTAGCAGCTTCATCAATACTGGCCTGGGGCTGAGGAGGACTTTGTGTGCCAAAAGGGCTCAGGACCAGAAAGTGACTTGCGGAACTGGATCAGTGGTAAGGGTGTCACGCTGTGATGCGGAAGGCAGATGAAAGGCCATGGCATTATATTCAAAGGACAGCCTTCATAGCTGATTGCCATGATGATCGCCAATATTCGGAATCAGATACGGCACAAGAAGAAGAAAACTTCTCAACTGGCAAATGAGGGCAGACTCTTCAAATGGTCCATTGGACGTTTTCCCTCCCTTGACATCCGATGGAATAAAAAGAAGTGAAGAAGAAGAAAACCGGATCTTAAGAGTACCACAATCTCCTCTTCACACTTCCTGCTTCCCAAACCCCAGGGGGGAAATTGCTGAATCATGCTCTAAACCTTTGGGATGTCATCTGCCAGTTTTCTTCCAATTTGCATGAGGCAGAATTTGCAAGATTATACTTTGCCCATGCTTGTGGTAAAATTATTTAGTTACAGGTTTTACAAATTTTCTTGGCCAAAATTTGGGTGCAGTGTATCTCAAATGTAGCAAGGGGAATGTCCGTTTGTCTTTCTACACCAATGGTAGTGAACCTTGGCACTCCAGGTGTTCTTGGACTTCAATTACCAGAAGATCAAGTCAGTACACCTGCTGATCAGAGCTTCTGGGAATTTATGTCCCAGAACACCTGGAGTGCCAAGGTTCGCCACCATGGGTCTACACCAGGGGTTCTGAACCTATGGCCCATGGGCTGACCATTCCATCCGGCCTGTCGCCACACAAGGAAGTGGAAGTGAACTTGTTTACATCCGCTATAAAATGTGCTCATGCATGTATAAATGCGCCTGTGGTTGTAAATGTGGAAGTGGGTGCATTTATGACAGCTGTAAATGCTTCCAGGGGTGTGGTCAGACCCGCTCAAATGTCCAGGGTGTGTGGTTAGGCCCATGGTGGAAAAAGGTTGGCCACTCCTGGTCTACACCACCAAGTCAATATGGTGACCCTTTCCCAGTTTTTTTTATAAAAAGGTAGAGATTACTCAAATGGTTTCCTATTCCCTTTTTCTGGGGGCTGCCTGGCACATACAGCTACACAGGTTGGCTTTCCCCCCAGGATATACATAGGGAAATTGAAATCCCAACCTCTGGCTTTGCAACCTAATAATGTACTAAACTACTACATAAGTGAAAAGTAGAGACATCACCTTGCAAACAAAAATCCGTATAGTCAAAGCAATGGTATTCCCGGTGGTAATGTATGGATGCGAAAGCTGGATCATTAGGAAGGCTGAGCGCAGAAGAATAGACGCCTTTGAGATGTGGTGTTGGAGGAGAGTTTTGAGTACCCTGGACAGCAAGGAGAACAAATAAGTCAATCTTGAAAGAAATCAATCCTGACTGCTCCTTAGAAGGTCAAATAGTAAAGATGAAGTACTTTGGACACCAAATGAGAAGAGAGGATTCACTTGCTTGAAAGCCAGTCGTATCCGAATCTAGAGTGCAGTGCTCATTTCTGTTTCTAAGCCGAAGAGCCAGTGCTGTCTGCTTCTGCAGACATTTCTGTGGTCATGTGGCAGGCATGACTAGACACTGGAGCATACGGAATGCTGTTACCTTCCCACTGAAGTGGTCCCTATTTATCTACTTGCAATTTCTTGCTTTCGAACTGCTAGGTGGTCACCATACAGTATATGTTTTTCCCCACTCAGTATCCCATCAGGCTGGGACCGGTTGTCACTCATAGATAAATAGATAGATAGATAGTTCTCCTTCGTATAGTTTGTGAATCCACACTCATGGGTTATGCGCCTGCGCAGAACGGCCGATCGGAGGCTTGAAAAGCTATTGGTCAAAAGTTTTGGCGGTAAGACCGCCCACCGTACCGCCCACCCTGAGCCGCCCGCGCGCCATTTTACCTCAGTTCTCTTCTTTCCGCCGTAGCAGCAGGACGACCGTTGAGAGCTTCCTCAATTTTTTTCGCCCTTCTGAGGGAAAGTCTTTTGGCAAATTAAAAAATTTTTCTCGGTGATCTTGTCCTTCGGGCAGGATCGCCACCCCGGTGCTGTTTCTTCCTTCTGGTGGACTCAGTTACCTACTCGCTTCGGTCACCGTTTCCCCCCTCAAGGGTGTGGTGGCTGGCCAGCCCTTCGGGGTAACCGCGTTCCAGAAACTTCTGTTGGAAGAATTTTTTCTTTGATGGCCGCGGCCTTCAAACAGTGCTCGGCTTGCCTGAAAAAGTTTCCGGCTTCCGACGGGCATAGCCTCTGCCTTTTCTGCCTCGGAGAGTCTCATCAGAGCCAGTCTTGCCCCCACTGCAAGAAATTCACCCGGCTGGCCGTGCAAAACCGGAGCTACCGGCTCAAAGCGCACCTGATGGAACTCTCTCTGGCTCCCGTTCCGGCCGCTTCTACCTCGGCTAGCGTCTCTCAGCCTCCGCCTCCTTCGGCCTCTTCTTCCGCTACCATCAAGAAGAAGAAGAAGAGGGACAAGAACGGAGACAAGAAAAAGAAGCGCGGGACGGAGAAGAGGCAATCGCTCCCGCCTACTCCGCACACCCCTGTGTCTCCGGGACCCTCGCCACCATACTCGGTCGTGAGGTGTCCGTCTCCTGGGTCTTCCATCTGGGGAGGACGGTCCTCCTCGGGTTCGCCTGAAAAAGGACGCAGGGCTGGAGCTCCAGCTCGTCCACTTCAGGTACTCCCGTCACCGCCTCGTGGGAGGGCCCGCTCGCCTATGAGGCAGGCTTCCGTCTCCCCAAGGCCCAGGACTCCGACGCTCGACGACGCGGCGATCACCATGCCGGCCACCATTTCGTCGCCGATCCTGCCGGCCACTGTTTCGTCACCAACTCTGCCAGCCACCGTTTCGTCGGCAACCGTTTCGTCGCTCCCGACGGTGGGGGACCCATCCCAGATGGAGTTCCTGAAGGGGATGTTTGAGGTCATGGCTCAGACTTTTGCCAACCAGTTTAAGACCTCCATGCCTGCGGCCTCTGCGGCTCCGGTACCAACCACCGCAAGCCCCAGGGATGCTGGCCCTGCTGTGGCCCTTCCGACCTCCCGAGGGTCGAGTGTCCGCTCCGCTGGCCCACCCACATCGTCGCGGGTTGGTCCAGACGTCGAAGCGGTGGACTCTCATCCCGCTGGCCCGCCCAGGCCGTACTGGCGCGGTCCCGACGTGGATGCAAGAGTTCCTCTCTTGTCCTCCAATGACTCCAGCGCCTCTTCGGAGGAGGACGAGGGAGACGTCGACGCCGAACGGACGCCGGACCAGGCCATCGGCGCGGTTGACCCACCGCGTGGTGAGGATCAACGCTCGCTCACGGCCATGCTGACGCGCCTGGGGACCGCGTTGAACCTGAAGGTGGACCAGCCGCCTCTGGAAGGTGAGGACCAAATGACCGCAAAACTGGACAGGCGTGCGGTACGGCCGGTCCATATCACCATGCTTCCGTCCATGCTGACGTCGGCGAAGGCGACGTGGAGGAAGCCGGTGTCAGCGCACTCCGTTTCGTCCAGGCTCGACGGCATGTATAGAGTCCTGGACGAGAACGTCGAGTTCCTGCAGGCGCACCCCCTGCCGAATTCCCTGGTGGTCAAGGCCTTCCAACACAGGACGGCCACCAGCGGGTTCCCGGTGCCATCGACCCCGGAAGGGAAGAAGCTGGACGCGGTGGGCCGCAAATTCTACGCCACCGGTTCCCTCTTCCTCCACGCCGCCAACTACTCGGCTGCCATGGGCCTGTACCAGTCTCACCTCTGGGAGCGGGTGAAGGCCGAGACGGCGACGTTACCTGCCGACGCCCAGAAACGGATCGATGCGCTGGCATCCGAGGGCGATTTCCTGGCGGAGCAACAGATGCGAACCGCCAGGCATATAAATGACTATGCGGCGAAGGACATGTCGTCTGCGATCCTGCTCCGTCGCCACGCCTGGCTTAGGGGCACCTCCCTCAATGACGCTATGAAGAAGCTATGGAGGAAGGCTCCGGTGGCCGCCTTCCTTCGCCAGCGGGGAATCAGGGTCTTCCCATACATCGACGACTGGTTGATTGTATCCCCCACCAGCTCATCGGCCATTCGGGACACGCAGTTCACGGTCCACCTCATGGAGAGTCTCGGCCTCAGGATCAACTTCACCAAGTCGAAGTTGATCCCCGCTCAACACGTCGAGTACATCGGAGCGGTACTCGACTCGCTTGCCACCAGAGCCTTTGCACCCCAGAAGCACTTGCAGGACATCGCGCAGGGAGTGAACGACCTACGCACCAAACCGTGCATCCGGGCGAAAAAGGCTCAAAGACTGCTAGGCCTTATGGCCTCAACGACGACTGTGGTCCCTCACGCCAAGTTAAAGTTCCGGTCCCTACAGTCGTGGCTCCTGCACGAATTTGATGCGCTCCGGGAGAGTCAGTCCAAACGGCTGACTCCGTCCCCGGAGCTGAGGGACCAGCTGGTGTGGTGGACGACACCACTCAACGTGACAACGGGGAAGAGTTTTTACCCCCCGCAACCCTCGTTGCAAATATTGACCGACGCAAGCAACCTCGGCTGGGGGGCTCCCTGTGGGACTCTCACGGTCAACAACCCTTGGTCGCCTCAGGAGATGGTACACCATATCAACTACTTGGAGCTACTGGCCATTTGGAAGGCCCTCCATTCCTTCGAGAGCTTGCTCTTGGGCAAGGCGGTCCAAGTGGCCTCGGACAACACCACGGCTGTGGAGTACCTGAACAAGCAGGGAGGAACACGATCCACCACCCTTCTTTACCTCGCTGTGCAACTCTGGGAGTGGTGCCTGGAGAGGCACATTTTCCCGATTGGAGTGCACATTCAGGGCAAGCTGAATGTCCTGGCCGACCATCTCAGCCGCCTCACCTCGACGGCCCACGAATGGGAACTGAACGACGAGGTGTTCCAGTCGCTTTGTGAGGCCTGGGGGACTCCGAACATCGACCTCTTCGCATCGGAGTCCAACACGAAATGCCACAGGTACTGTTCCAGGGCGGGCATCGGTGTCAACTCCGAGGGCGATGCCTTCATGAAACGGTGGGATCAGGACTATTTCTACGCTTTTCCTCCGTTTCCCCTGGTCCAGAAGGTCCTCACCAGAATGCTTCAGCACAGGACCAGAGCCATCCTAGTGGCCCCAGCACGGCCTCGCCAACCATGGTTTCCGCTGCTGTTGCGCATGTCATCTCAGTATCGCACGCTACCGGAGTCACCGACGCTCCTCCAAATGGAGCAGGGCCAGCTCCACCACTCGGACCTGCCCAGCCTCCACCTCACCGCGTGGAGGATAACCCCAGACTGTCCAGGATCCTGGAACTAGCCAGGCGCCCTTCCACAAGGAAGTCCTACGCTTCCAAATACAGACGCTTTTGTGCTTTCCGGGCATCTCAGCAGACCCCCCTCTCGCAGGTGGAACTGCAGGACGTCTTGACCTACCTCCTCCATCTGGCGAAGTCTGGCCTCAGCATCGCCTCCATCCGAGTACACCTCGCTGCGGTGGTGGCTCACTCTCCAGCTGGATCGCCCGCTTCTAGCGCTTTCCGCGACCAAACGGTGAAACGCTTCCTCAAGGGATTGCGGAACGCCTTCCCGCCGGTCAGGACTCCGACAGCCCAATGGTCACTCTCTACCGTCCTTAACGCGCTCACCAGGACTCTTTTCGAGCCCATGGCTACCGCGGATGCTCGTCTCCTCACGTGGAAGACGGCCTTTCTTGTGGCCCTCACGTCTGCTCGGCGAGCTGGTGAGCTGGTCGCCCTGCGGGCGGACGCACCCTTCCTCCAGTTCTTCAATGACTGTGTGGTGCTCCAACCGGACATCACCTTCCTCCCCAAGGTGGTCTCCCAGTTTCATATGGCACAGACTATCTCCTTGCCAACATTCTTCCAGAACCCCGCTAACGCCCAAGAAAGGACTTGGCACACGCTGGATGTCAAACGGGCTTTATTGTTTTACACCAGCAGGACAAGGGAGTTCAGGAAGTCGCAACGCCTTTTCGTGGCATATGGGGGCAAGTCCAAAGGTGAACCCATCTCTGCGCAGTGGTTCTCCAAATGGATCACCTCTACCATCTACTTGGCCTACGAGTCGGCATCGCTGCCCCCTCCACCGCATGTCAGGGCGCACTCTACCAGAGCGGTTGCAACATCCACGGCCTTTCTGGAGGGCACACCGCTTGAGGACATCTGTAAGGCTGCCACCTGGTCCAGACCTTCTACATTTGTCCAGCACTACAGGGTGGACACCAGAGCCACTGCGGACGCCAGGCTTGGCCGTGTCGTCCTCACTCGGGGGCTCCGGGCCCATCGCCCTTGACAGTTCACCCTGCCTGACCGTCATCATCTTCATCGTGGGATCATCTCATCCGACTGCCCACCGACCAAGTAAGTGTGAGCTTGCTAATCTCCCATGAGTGTGGATTCACAAACTATACGAAGGAGAAAGTTCGGTTTCACTTACCAGTGATAACTTTCGTTCTTCGAGTATATAGTTTGTGAATACACACTACCCACCCTGCCTCCCCTCTTGAGCTGCACGGATGAGATCAATTGGTTTATCCTGTGCTTGGCTTAAGTATGGAACTGAGGTAAAATGGCGCGCGGGCGCCTCAGGGTGGGCGGTACGGTGGGCGGTCTTACCGCCAAAACTTTTGACCAATAGCTTTTCAAGCCTCCGATCGGCCGTTCTGCGCAGGCGCATAACCCATGAGTGTGTATTCACAAACTATATACTCGAAGAACGAAAGTTATCACTGGTAAGTGAAACCGAACTATCTTTATTGTCATTGTCCCCTTGCGGGAACGAAAAATCTCGGTTGCTATATATCAACTCGAATCAGGCATATCCCTTAATTTAAAACAGCTACAGAAACACCAGTTAAGATAGTACCTTACAGTACAATTTAAAAACTTTGAAACTTTAAAATTTCAAAATTCTAAAATTTTAAAATCCTAAAAATAAAAAAACTATAAAATTTTAAAATAAGATGACTTCAGAGTCCAGAGTTTCCATTTAAGGCCAAAATTGCTCTGGAGAAAAAACAGTTCTTGAGATGGCTCGGTTTTACCTTCATTGTTCTATATCTCCATCCCGATGGCAGAAGCTCAAAGAATCAGTGGCCAGGATATGATGGGTCTCCTACTATATCTAATGCTTTTCTGTGGCACCTGATGGTGTAAATTTGTTCTAAAGTGGAGAGTGGACAGCCGATGATACTGTCCGCTGTTTTAATAATTCTGTGCAACATTATCCTATCCCGATGAGTACTACTCCCATACCACACACATATGCCATCATGTTGTAAGAGCCAATCAGGAACACCATATGGGCATTAGGGAAGGTCCCTATTGGATGTGTTTCCCTCCTAGTATTCCCAGGCTTCTGTCTTGAACACTTGAATAGGCACTGGCTTACAGGAGGCATGTACCGATCCTTTAGGCTGTGATAGTTTCTTTTATCCGCACACTCCCAGTGCAGCCTAAGGTCGCCTCACTGTACCGCTTCCCAATCGGCTTCAAAGAACTCCACCTGTCGCTTACAGGGAGTATGCGGTGGTTTAATATATTGGTAGCATATGGGGCATAGAGCAAAGCACTAGGATATAGCCTGATAAACTGACATCCACTCAATTGATGTTACTCACAAAGAGTTTTATTTTCCATTAACATCTGAAAAAGAACAGAGACAGAAACAAAAGACAAAGTACATAGCAAAACATAGTTAGTAGGGTTCCCTTTGGTCGGAGGGACCCATCTAGCAGATGGGTCTTGCCCTGAAGGGTGATTTCAGTCCAGCTTGAGGAGACAGGTGCCTCAACATACCAGGGTGACCCCATTTTGAAACCAACTCTGGGCGATACAGATAAATGTATCCATTTCTATATTCTTCAAAACTCTTGGCAATATTAATTAATGACAGTATAAACAGATGGGAAAGAGATTTAATTAGAACTTAAACTCAGATTAATCTCTATCTCTCCTCAATACATCTGTATTGAAGCAAAGAGGGACGGGCCACAGTTGAACATGAGATGGTGAGTGGAACATGGCCACTCTTTAGATATACTGGCAACTCAAGGGAGCAGTGTGATCATCATCTCCTCCTCCTAGTACTGGGTCCAATTCTGGATATTGGCTGTCACCATGGTGATCAGCCATGAAGATTGTCCTGGGAACAATATAATGCAGTGGTCTTCCATTTGCCTTCTGCATCGCAGCATGACCACCGTACCACTGATCCAGTTCTGTGAGCCACTTTCTGGTTCTGAGGTCTTTTGGCACATAAAGTCCTCATCAGCTCCAGACTAGTATTGATTAATCTGCTGCCCTCCATCAAGATGGATTCAAGTGGGATTTAATCCATTTGGGGACCATCACCTTTCCCTGTGGACTTTCCTGGCATTGTGATCAAAACATTAATTTGCATATTTATAATTTAATTATTTTTAGTTCACTGGCTATATACTGCAGAACTATATCATAAAGTTGTCTAAAATAAGTTTTATAAACAAAGCGAGTTCAACGAAAAGGACATTTTAATTTATAGAGCCCTGTTGTGCCCTCTATGGCCAAGAAGAACTTATAAAAAATTAAACATTCTAAAACATGTTTTGAGTTTTGGGAGGCTGTCAAAACCTGATGTCCCTATGGAGGGCAAAGGAGAATGTTTAGCTCTTAAAAATTATTTGAAGGCTGGGGAAGTGGAGGGGGGCACATTCAACTTAAGGGCGGCCTATTGCCCAACTGTGCAATCAAGCTTTACTGGCTGAAATCCTATTACTGTATCTAACTTAATGCTGTGAAAGGGCGACGGTGATTTATGGTAAGAGATTTTTGGTAATTAAAAACCCCTGCTTCCTGAAGCTTTTATTACTTCAGAGTAGTTCTATTCATCCTGTGGAAGCCACAGAATGAATTACCAAAAATTGAAGCCTTTGGATGATATTTTAGTAATTATCAACTTCCTCCTTACACCCTATGCTCCCACATCTTCCATGGCATTAAAGGGTTTGGGTTTGCCTGCAAGTCAGCCACAGGACATGAGCAGGTTTTTAATTTTAGAAAAGGGAACAGTAAACCACTTCAGAATGCACTAGCTAGAAAATCCTGAAAAGGGTTGCCATCAATCAGAATAGCAATTATAGCAATTACACTTGTATACCACCTCATAGCACTTAGTGCACTCTGGGCAGCTCACAAGTTAATTAGTATTTTGCCCCCCCAACATGCTGGGTACTCATTTTACCAACCTCAGTAGGATGGAATGTTGAGTTAACCTTGTTTCCTCTAAGGATTGAAGTCACAACCTTTTGGTTGCAGTACAGCAGTTTAACCACTGCACCATCAGAGCTCCTCACTGAACATAAGAACAGCCTTGCTGGAACAGGCCACAGCCCGTCCAGTCCAGCATTCTGTCCCACACAGTGGCTCACCATTTGCTTCAGGGTATTCCCAAGCAGATGCCTTCACCTGCTTAGGATTCCCTGGAAATGGCCTTGAGAGATATCCTGACTATCTCTCCAACCCGGAGGTTGTCCTTAGGTATCCATAATTATAGCCAATGATACCCTTGTCCTCCATGAACTTATCTAATCCTTTCTTAAAGCTGTCAAGACTGACAGCTGTCACTGGTGTTGAGAATTGACTTGATGGGACATAATAATAATTATTAAAACATACTGCTTCCTAGTTTAAGCAGAGTTTGGCACAACAGTTATAGATCCTTTTGTTGTCCAGTCACAGTCGATTCCGACCCTTTGCGACCCCATGGACCATTTTCCTCCAGGCATCTCTGTCCCCCACCATCCTCCTCAGCCCACCCAGCTCTGTGCCCATTGCGTCCACAATACCATCTATCCATCTCATCTTTGGATGCCCCCTTCTTCTCTTGCCCTCCACCTTTCCCAGCCTCAACCATCTTCCTTGGGGGCTCATTCTTGTTACAATCACTGTCAGAGGAATTAATTACTTGAGGGTGTTTTCATGTTTCACCATCCGGGTCCACACACATGAACACACACAATTTACCTGTGTTGTTGGTCTTGTCGTCCCCCCCCCCCAAGCTCCAGGACTGGGGCTCAGGTCCTCACCTCTCTCTACTGTCACTTGAATACAGTACTTTGTACTACATACTTGCTTTTCTTGTCCAGTACATATATATGTCCTCTAGAGGGCAGCGCTACATTAAAAATGTATCTACAGCACTGTGACCATCGCTTAACTTCCATCACAGCATCCTGCAACTCTTGATCTTCAATCCCAAACATGGGATACACAGAAAGAGCCTCAAAGATTGTGATATTTTTTAACCACAATCTGGTGTACCCTGGTAATGTGTTGCTGGCTAATCTTTCTCACATTAGGTCAGGCGAAAGGAACTGCAAAATGAACTCACCAAAAGGTGCTTTCCTTTTGGCAATGTCACTTCTGGCCTAGAAGAACTCCCAAATAACAGGCTTTCGAGCAAGGGAAACCTTTACCTTTACCTCTGTATGACAAGAGGAGGTTATAGTTTGAGGCCTTACACCTTTGTCCTCTAGTTGTTTACCAGCTACCAGCACTCATAATTACTACAGTAAATATGCCAGGTGGAAAAATGCAGGGGGTCCCAAAAGTCATCATACATATGAAAAATTGTTTAACAGATATCCTGGAACATGTTCACCATGAGTGAAGGAGAAAGTGTGTGTGTGTGTGTGTGTGCACGCGCGTGCGTGCGTGCGTATGCGTGCACGTGCATCGTACCTTTGGGTTCAAATGTAACATTCCTGGTTTAGCTTAAGGAACCAGAATCTCTATAGGCCTTCTCAATGCCAATAAATATTGGACTAATCTAAGTAATAATAAATGTCTGTAAGAAATTATTCTGGGTTGAAAGGATTTTGGCAGGATCAAACTCCACTCAGGGGATGCCTGAATGTGGCTCCTTTCATATCCCCAAGAGCTGGAACAGAGATGGACGCTCAATCTGAAATCTAAGTAAAGGAGGTGCTTAAAATAACCTATCTTAGAGTAGGTGGATTTCTCTCTTCCCTAGTGTTGTCTAGTCTGTGACTGCAGTGTTTCTCTACGTCAGAAAAGTAGCCTCTAAGAATACAAGTCGGTTATGGATATTAACTTCCCTCTGCACCACGGGAATGATGTCACTGGCCATGGCGGACTGCTATTAATTAACGAGTTCCTCCTTCAGTTTCCAGAGTACCTGTACTTGGGGCACAGTGATACTAATTGCACCCTGAAATAAAAACAACTCCTCTTCATTTAGCAACAATCTGCAATGCCTGGTGGCATCGTTCCCATTCTACAGGCAAGGTACAGGGCAGGGTACTTCCCAGATATTAAATCTAGGTCTTTCTCTATAAAAAAGAACATGCCCATGCACTGAGCTATTGGCTCCTTTGAATATCTTCATTTAGTTTTTGATTTCCTTCCCCTACAAACAGGACATAGTAGCCTTGCTTCTGCTGTATCCCATTCATTTACATATAGGCTGAAATCCAGTAGTAAGTCACAACCAGAGTAGACCTATTGAATCAACAGTGTTTGGAGGGAGTCAACTCTTCTGTAAGTTTCACTGATTCAGTGGTCCTACTTTAGACTTGCTGACCTGAATCAGCAGCCTTCGTATAATAATAATAATAATAATAATAATAATAATAATAATAATAATAATAATAATAATAATAATAATAATAATAATAATAATAATAATAATAATAATAATAATAATAATAATAATAATAATAATAATAAGTTTTTTTATTTATATCCCGCTTCTCTCAATCCAATGGACGACTCGAAACGGCTTACAAAGAATATAAAAATACAATATTAGAAATACAGATTACAGAAAATACAATATATCAACAATAACAACAGTGTAATCAGAAAAAACAATATAAAGTTACAAAATTTGAAATTTGAATTTAACCAAGGAGCCTGGCATACATCTGTCCATGATTTTTAGAACTTTCATGTTTTTCTGTACCACAGCGCTGTGGTGCTTAGCCTAATAAAGACCCTATGGGATTGAAAATTAGCTTCTGGTTGTAATTTTATATTGGTCTAATAAAGGTGTCACCCCTGCTTTTGGATTATGTACTGGGAATCTTTTCTGGATTGGTGTAACAGTTTCAAACACATGTGGATTGCCAGGCCTTGTTACGGATTATAAAACCCACCATCTGATCACAAGAGGTTTTTTCTTTTCTTTCTTGTTCTAAATCAGGGATCCTCAACCTGCAGCCCGTAGGCTGGATGCGGCCCATGGTACCATTTCATGTGGGCTCTCCACCGCCTCCACCACACCAGGAAGTGCCATGTGGTGGAGGAAGGGCAAAATGGCCGTCTGGCCCCTGAAGCTGTCTGAGGGCGCATGACCCGGCCCCCAGCTTTAAAAGGTTGAGCACTCCTGCGGTAAAATAAAGTTGGAAGGGAAGATAACTTGATAAAGGTTATGGTCTTTGTAGCTGAATATGCATCTACTTGAGAATACATTCATTTTCATAGTTCATAAAGATATCCCATAGTCTTGGTTTTTTAATCAACATTCTGCAGTGACTGTCACCTGAAACTTGTAGAAAAGAAATGCCATGGGACTTGGTAAGCTAGTCCAAAACAAACAGTTTAAAGGTATGAAAGTGAGTTATTTAGACCACTGCAGGCACGGAGGGCGCATGACCAGGCCCCTGGCTTTAAAAAGTTGAGAACTCCTGTTTTAAATAATAGACAGTCATAAACATCTGAGGTGCTTTCGCTTAGGAGTGCATTGCAACAATCTATGGAGATCTCTATGTAGTATTTCTTTCTTGTTCTAAATCAGGGATCCTCAACCTGCAGCCCGTGGGCTGGATGCGGCCCATGGTACCATTTCATGTGGGCTCTCCACCGCCTCCACCACACCAGGAAGTGCCATGTGGTGGAGGAAGGGCAAAATGGCCGTCTGGCCCCTCCTCCACCACATGGCACTTAAATTAAAGAGATGGGAATACCAGAGCACCTCATATGCCTCCTGAGAAATCTGTACATGAACCAAGAAGCAACAGTTAGGACAGAACATGGAATGACAGAGTGGTATGGAATAGGAAAAGGAGTAAGACAAGGCTGCATTTTGTCACCATGCTTATTCAACCTATACACAGAGCACATAATGCGCAGTGCAGGGATGGAGGAATCACAATATGGGATTAAAATCACTGGGAGAAACATCAATAATCTGAGATATGCAGACGATACCACCCTAATGGCAGAAAGTGAGGAAGACCTAAAGAATCTCTTGATTGGGCTGAAGGAGGAGAGTGGAAAAGCTGGATTGAGACTCAATATCAAGAAAACCAAGATAATGGCAACAGGTCCGATCAATTCCTGGAAAATAGACGGGGAAGAAGTAGAAGCAGTGACAGATTTTACTTTCTTAGGATCAAAGATCACTGCAGATGGGGATTGTAGCTATGAAATAAAAAGGCGACTGATTCTTGGGAGACAAGCCATGAGAAACCTGGGGAACATAGTGAAAAGCAGAGACATCACATTGCAAACAAAAATTAGAATAGTCAAAGCAATGGTTTTCCCAGTAGTAATATATGGATGTGAGAGCTGAACAATTAGGAAGGCTGAACGCAGAAGAATAGATGCCTTTGAAATGTGGTTTTGGAAGGAGGGTTTTGAGAGTCCCCTGGACAGCGAGGAGAACAAATAGGTCAATCTTAGAAGAAATCAACCCTGACTGCTCATTGGAAGGTCAAATAGTAAAGATGAAGCTAAAGTACTTTGGACATCAAATGAGAAGGGAGGATTCACTTGAGAAGGCATTGATGTTGGGAAAGGTGGAGGGCAAAAGAAGAAGGGGGAGGCCAAGGATGAGATGGCTAGATGGCATTGTAGACGCAATGGGCACAGAGCTGGGAGGGCTGAGGGGGATGGTGGAGGACAGAGGCGCCTGGAGGAAAACGGTCCATGGGTCGCAAAGGGTCGGAGTCGACTGTGCGACTGAACAACAACAATGTAGTATTTTCCAGTTAGAACTATTATTTTCTGCACTTAAATATGCGCCAGTGGTTTGGAGTGCTCTTTCTTGGACCAATCTTAACTGTGTTTTCCTTGGGATTCCATATATACAGCAGAACATGCACACAATTCTGTTAAAACAAATCCCCCCCCCTCTTATATCTTCCTAAATACTTAGCTTTGGGGCATACAGAACAACCCAGTTTACTCGATTCACACCTGAATTGTGGATTCAAGATTTTCCTGTTTTCCCACATTTCTAGTGAACAATTATCTGGCCAGGCTTGAATATATTTGTTTATTATTGCTGGCATCTATCTGAAGTATTTACAGTTAGTCCTGCTAACAAAGAGCTTGATCCCCTCGGGATTCACTGCCTCTTCTTCAGTTATAACATTCTCATGGACTCCCCCCCCCCCAATATAACTCATTAGTTTAGATATCTGGCAATGGAGTCAGAGGTTGGGAGTTCAATTCCCCACTGTGCTTTCCAGGAGAAGAGTCAGTGTGCGTAATCATGGGCAAGCTGTACACTCCCAGGGTGCCCTCAGAAGAAGGGAATGGTAAACCACTTCTGAGTACTCTCCATCGAGAAAATCTAGGGTTGCTGTAAGTCAGAATTGACTTAGCAGCACATAGCTATTATTTATTAATAAAGCCTTGCTTGTGGTGTGCACTCACTGGAGCCTATATAACTGACTCAGAAAGCTCCATGGCACTTTTCTTTTTCAAAAAATAAAAAGTCTCTCCCTGCTCTCTTTCTCCCTGGCCACATCCACAGAATTATTCTAGCCTCAGTTCAGCTATGGGAACTCTCTCCAAAAATTTCTGGAAAGTGAGATTTGGGAGATTTCCAAAGGAGATTTCTAAGTATCTCTCCAAACTTCTTTTGCTGAATTCTGGAAAGGAACCAGAATACAACCATTGTGTTCCTAAGCTTTCCCCTCCACTTTCTCTTTCTGGAAGCTAAGATGTTGCCAAACCAATTCAATTCATTCATTTTTATTTATGTCCTGCTTTCCTTTCAATAAAGACACTAAAAGCAGTTTAAAAATATTTAATAGGCAAATAGTAAAGGTCTACCTTGCTCGAAAGCCAGTCGTATCTGACTCTAGGGCTTAGTGCTCATCTCTGTTTCAAAGCCGAAGAGCCAGCGCTGTCTGCTTCTGCAGACGTTTCCATGGTCATGTGGCAGGCATGACAAGACACTGGAATGCACGGAACGCTGTTACCTTCCCACCAAAGTGGTGCCAGTTTATCTACTTGCAATTTCTCGCTTTCGAACTGCTAGGTTGGCAGACGCTGGGGCAGAGACGGGAGCTCACTCCGTTGTGCAGCACTCGGGTCTCGATCTGCTGGCCCGCCGACCCTCCCAGTCGTCGAGTTCAGCATCTTAACCACTAAGCCACCGCAGTCCGCTTGAGGGCATTAAAGAGAAGTGAATTGAATTGAAATGTTATTTATATACAGTACTGCCTTCCTCACCCTAGGGTGACCCAAAAAGAGCAACAAATGGAAGCAAAGGCGAGGGGGGGCTCCACACCTTTGGGTCGCGCTATTTAGGGTCGGGGTCCCAACCATCACCCTTGACAGGGGGGGGGGTGCCCTGTCTGCTCCTCCGCTCACTTCCGTTGCTGCGTCCCTCATTCATGTTCTCCCCACGCCACGGTCGACACCCCCCCTCCCTTCCCGTCTCGAAACAGAGCTCGGCCCTCTCAGCTGCACTCGAATGGCCTGGAAGGGGGGGGGGGAGAGAGAGAGAGAGACTGCTTTTCCTCCCCCTCCCACCCCAAGCGGCCAGGCCGGACCCCAGAGCGGCGCCCCCCTCCCCCCCCCAGCCAGTGGGGAAGACCTGCTGTTCTGGCAGGCACAGACATGTGTGTCCTCTTCCCTTACCCCCTCCCCTGACTTCGCCACGCGGAAGAAGGCGGAGCCAAGCGAGGAGGCTGGAAAAGAGGGACCGGGAGGAGCAGCAGCAGCGCGAGAGAGAGCCCTTTTCCTCAGCCAACAAGCCGTCGCCTCCCTCGGCGGTAGCAGCCAGGGCACGGCTGCCACCTTAGCTAACGAAGGTTTCCCCAGCAGGAGGGGCGCCAATTGCCACCCACCCCAGCCCACCCCTTTGCAGTGAGAGAACCCCTCCCGCCGCCCCGGAGTCGCCTCGCGTGCCCGCCCCGGCGCGCTTGCGCACACAACTGGCACTTCGTCGTTCCTCTTTCTAGCAGCTCCAGGTGGAACCTACCCCTACCCAGGCGCTTTCCTCCCAACGCCTCCACACACCCATCCCGGGCGCGCGTCAGGTGTATTGTTTTGGTTTCCCTCCCGCTGCCCCAGCCTAGGGGCAGGGCGGGGGTGGGGGGCCTTTTCGGAGCAGGAAACAAGCATGCCTCGGGCACGGGGCCGCCCCCCCGTGGCAATGGGCTCCACGGAGGAGGAGTAGCGCGCGCGGCAGGCAGCCCAGAGGAAGCGCGCGAGGGGGGCGTCGCGAGCAGCTCAGCTGCCTCCCTCCCACCCACCCACCCCCCCGGGCGGTGACTCAAGGCGGGGAAAGGCGCCCGCGCGGTCCCTTTTCGCAAGCCCCGCCGCCCCACCCGCCGCGAAACTTTCAGCCTGTCTCCCCACCCACCCACCCCCGGCAGGAGGAGAGAGCGCCTCTCAACTCGACCTCAATGGGTGAGTGGGGGGGGGGGGCAGGCAGGGCGGAGGGCAGCCAGGCAATTTCCCGCCGCCCCCAAGACTGGCTGAGGGAAAATGTGCTGCGGGGGTTCTTGAGGGGTGGGAGGCAGGCAGACACGCGTGTGTACATATTCAGTACACACACACGGGCGGGGGCCCTCAGAAGTGGCTGCCTTTTCCCTCAATGTGCTTGTGGGGTTCTCCCTTGTTTTATGTCCCTATCACTCACTCTCTCTCTTACACACACACCACACACACGCACACAAACGGGGGTCCTCAGAAGCGGCTGCCTTTCCCCTCAATGTGCCAGTGGGGTTCTCTCTTGTTTTATGTCCCTATATTATTATTATTATTATTATTATTATTATTATTATTATTATTATTATTATTATTATTGTAAAGCTGCTGGTGCCCATTTGGTGGAGAGGTGAGGCGCCAGGCGGCGTGTTTTGGTGAGCCCGAAGGGTGTGTCCCTTCCCTCGCTTCTTCCGCTCCCTCCCTCTTTTTGGGGTGGTGGGGGAGAAGGCGAGGTGTGTGCGTGGCGGGGGGGGGAGGGGAGGGCGCTTCCCACCTCCCCTCCGCCGGAGAGCCCTTTTAACGCTCCCTTCCCCCCGCCCCTCCTGCCACTGTTGACTTTTGGGCGCGCAGCGTGTGCGGAGCGGGAGGGGGGAGACGGCCGGACCCTGGAAGGCGTGCAAGGCAGGCAGGCCAAAGGCAGCGTCGTCGTCGTCTTGCGCACGCCGTCGGGGGGGGGGGGGGAGAAAGAAAACCTGGCTTCTCCCCTTCCTCCGTGGCGCAGCCCCCTCCCCCCGGGTAATGGCACAGAGAGAGCTCGGGGAGGGACGGATCATGGCGCGTAGGGGCGGCCAGCGGGGGGGGGGCATTTCTGGCACCCGGGCGAAGCTCCCCTTTCCCCCTGTCGACGCACATCTCTGTGAAAGCGACTGGGGGGGGGGCGAGGAGCAGGCCGATGCAGAAATCATCCTCCGCGGCATGACAGGAAACCGGAGGGGCGTGTTGCGCCTTTGACATTGTTTTTTTTTCTCCGAGGGGAGGAGGAAGAAGGAGAGAGCTGGGTCCTTTCTCTCTGTGTCTGTCTCTTTCCTTCTCCCCGCGCAGCTGTGCGAAATGCGGAGTTGGCCGCAGCCGTCGTACAAGCCTCTCCTCTCCGAATCCTTTGGGAGGTTTCCGAGGAAAAGAGCATCTCTCTCTGGCCTCTCGGCTGGAGGAGGAGGAGGTCACAGCAGCCGCCCCTCCTTGCTCACCTGCGTGGCTCTCTAGGGGCAGGTGTGGCAGGCGATCGCCAAAGGAAAGGCAAAACTGCGCCAGGCGAGCCTCATAGATCCTGTCGAACATCCAGCGAGAAAAGGGCAGTCTAGGGCCACCCGTGATGGCGAACCTTGGCACTCCAGATGTTCTTGGACTTCAGTTCCCAGAAGCCCAAGGCCCCCCCTGAATCCACATGAATGGGTTTGCTGTGATTCATCCGGCCCACGCCGCCCTCGTCGCTCCTGGAAGTGGAAGTAAAGACTCTTCCGGGTTAACCCTTCCTCTGTGGGTGTCTTACTTCTGCTTCCAGGAGCGCTGAGGGTGGTGCGGGCTGTATGAATCTCAGCAAACCCATTCGTATGGATTCACATGAGGCTTGGGCTTCTGGGAACTGAAGTCCAAGAACATCTGGAGTGCCAAGGCTTGCCATCAGTGGTCTAGGGTTACTTGTTGTTTGTCACAGTGCCACAGAGAGGTTGTTTCTTACGACGCTAGGGTGCATTCATTGAGTGTCAGTGCTCTGGACTTTCTTCCTCCTGTCTCTTTGTTGTTGTCCCCATTCCAAACTTCTTCTTGGGTAAACCTCTCTCTCTCCAAAATAAAATTACACCAAACCCAAAGGTGGAGCTGGCCATGCACTAACAGCGATGGCTAACCTTGGCACTCCAGCTGTCCTGGAACTTCAATTCCCTGAATCTCTGATTAGCAGGAGTGCTGACTTGGGCTTCTGGTAATTGAAGTCCAAGAACAGCTGGAGTGCCAAGGTTGGCCACCAGGGCACAGCTTCAGTGCTCTGGAGGAAGAAAGCTTGAGAGGTTGGTTTCCTAGTACAGTACTGTAATCTCTTTTGTGATACGGCAATGAGAATCAGGGAATGAATTATCCATTGTGGGGAGGGGGTTATGGAGGAAGAAAAGAGGCCACCGTGCCAGGCACTAGCCATCTGAAGGGCAAGTGGTCTGTTCCATGTCTGAAGAAGGGATTGTATTCACTCTTTTACCATGTGCTTGTCAGAAATACAATGTGCTCTCTGTGTGTCAGACATTCGTGCTTGTGGAAAGCAGACTGTACAGTTCTTTCACATAGCTATGCAACAACATAGGCCAGATATTTATAGAATATTCTGCTTAAACATGCTTATTGCATGGAATCTTTGAATATCAGCAGATATGTCAGAACTAAGTAAAATTTGTTTAGTTGTTGCTAGTTACTTTATCCCCCCAATAGGTCTACATTTAAGGAGAATGCCTTGTGAGAGGGCAGCAGTTTCTTGGTACTGGCTGAAAAAGCTTTTGTGGTGGCCAAATATTTAAGAAGGGATTTGCAACAGTAGTTCTTTATGGGTCTTGTGATTTGCATTTGCTTTTCGTTGATGAGGTTCATTTGCTGCTTTGATGAAGTTCATGTAGTAAGTTGCTATTGCATTCAGGATTCAGATATACTATTCTAAGGCTGCAACTGTAGAGTTAGGATTTGGTTCACTTATAAAATGAGTGAATTTGAAGTGCTTCCTACTGACAAAAAAAAAAGGCTGATTCAGATTGGTCCAGCCTATTCTTCTTCCACAGTGTTTTTCCCCCTGATGCTGTTGGGTTTCTACTTTTTCAAGTCAGAATGATTCGAACAGGTTATTTCCCATATGGTTAGTTGTGATATTGTCTAGTAAAAATGGAGGACATGTCTGTAGTGGTGTACCCACCAGGAGGGTGGGACATAAATGTGCAAAAATAAATAAATAAATAAATTTGGGTGATGTAGGTAATTGGGGCATCATATTTTGGACTGGGGGACCACCCCTCCCCCACATTTTCCCTTTTCCCCACTTATCCTTTAAAAAAATTATTTTGGTAATTACAGATGTGAGATCAGCACTAGATCACCCTGCTACCTTATGGCTGGGTCATTGTTATTAATAAAAGTATCAACAGAGAGAAGACCAGAGCAAGGAAGGAAAGACAGGTGGCTGCAGGCTGGAATGGGACTTGCATTTCTTCCTGAGTCAATCCACAGGCCATATTTGAGCACCGACTGTGATTTCAAACACAATACAGGCTGCAAATTGCTTTCCATTGTAGTCACAGCCTCCGTCAGTAGCCATATTTCTCAGTCAGGGCTTCTGATGTTTTATTAGTACTATAGAGCTGCAGTGATCAACAGGTAGTATGAATTGATGATGCATACTTTAGTGCATTTCACACACATGTGCATCTTGAATTGCATCAAGATTAAACTAAAAAAATTGTAATGTAGTGTTTAAATACAATTTAAGAAAACACTTCTCAGGCACATTTTTGGTGTCTATTCTTCTTGTATAGAGATTGTGGTGGCTCAAGTGGTTAAGATGCTGTGCTGATCCATCCTGGCAGGCACGGTCGCTGCATGGTGGCACTACACAGAGAGTCTTGTTCAGGGATAGTCCAGATACCAAAGTCCAAGAGGCAAGCCAAGGTCTGTTTACCGGTAGTCCGTCAGTAGTCTAATCCAAAGGGTGTCCAGGGGTGTCATCAGGGTTGGCAGAGTAGTCACGGTCACAGCAGGTAGGTCAGGGTCTAGGCATGCAGTCTGGAGTCAAGCAGGATGTTGGTCTTGCTTATAAGCCTCCCAACTAATCGGTATCAGCTGGAAGCCTTCTTTGGTGCTTCACCCTAGCCTGCCTGCATCTCAGGTGTAGCTGTTTCCTGGACCTCTCCCTGACTGAGGGCTGATCTCTGTCAGAGCCAGCCTCCTGATCTGACTGGTCAGCTGCTGGGGAAAACAGACTTGGGCCAGGCACAGGCTGAGGTCCCTGGCTCAGGGCATCCTCAGGCTCGGGAGCAGGCAGAACCGGACTGGGCATAGGGAGTGCCTCCTGATCCAGCTCATCTTTGGAGTTGGAGGAGGGTTGGATCACAACAGACACTGAACTTGCTGACTGAAAGGTTGGATTTCAATTCCAGGGTACTGCATGATGGAGTGAGCTCCCATCTTTGTCTCAACTCCTTCCAACCTAGCAGTTTGAAAGCAAGAAATTGCAAGTAGATAAATATTGGTAGCCTAGTCATCCCTGCCACATGTCCATGGAAATGTCTGTATACGCAGACAGCACTGGCTGTTTGGCTATAAACAGAGATGAGGACTGAACCCTAGAGTCGGATACGACTGGCTTTCGAGTAAAGGCGACCTTTACATTTACTTACTTCTTGTATGCCAATTTTGATACAATGTGCAAAAGATTTAGAGTAAACTACATTTTCTGCAGAAATCTTATCAAATCTGTTTATAAACATCTTTGGCAGTGTGGATGCAATTGACCTGCAGTAATATATAGTAATATATAGTAAACTTCAAATACTGATTTTGAATTTAGCAACTTGTGGAAAAAGTTTCCATCATACACCACACAGCAGTGACTTTGCCATGACTGGACGATAATATTTATGAATTAATCTCATGCCATTAAAATCAATGCAAGAAAGGTGTGTTCTGTATTAAGAATGTCCAGCTTGTGCACTAAAACAAGTTGTGCTGTCTTCTTAAGATTATATAATGCATATGAAGGCTAAAGGTATCTGTTCCAGTTCTTTCAAGGCAGTTGGGCATGAAACTGGTTATGCTATCTGTCCTGCATTGAGCATACCCATTATTTCGTTGTTCCTCATTCTCCTTAATTGACAATAATGGGTTTCATACATACATACATACATATATTTATTCAACCGTCAGTCAGCACAATGGGTTTCATATGTAACAGTACTATCACTATCGCTACACCCATTTTGTATGCCCATTTTCTGGGCAATGTAGTCAAAGCAGCTTACAACTCAAGATCAGCAATGCAAAAACAAAAATATTTATCAATACAACATTGCAGTACTATATCATTGCAAAGGGAACAAACAAATCATGTTTGCATTATAATATTTTCTCTACAAAAAGGCATGTTAACCATTATCAATGTATCTATAAAACATAATATTAGCCAAAGGCACTAAACCTTTCCACAGTGGATACAACCAGTAGTAAGTTGCCTAGAGCACTAACCTCAAGAAACAACAACTAAGATGTAGCCTGCACCACATAATACTGTATTTCGTGTATTCCTTTGCCTTGTAAGGTAAAGGATGCCCTTGTTCAAAAATCAGTTGTATTAAACTATAGGGTTTAGTGCTCATCCACATTTATTTTTGAACTGCTGACCTTCCAACCTTCCAGTCATCAAGTCCAGCCTCTTAGCCACTAAGCCACTGCAGTCCTTGTACTGTAGTGCAAATTATTTAGGTTATTAAGACTCCAACAAAAGCATGGGGGATGGTGATCATTCTGGATGTTTCTCCTACTTATAGTGGGCATATGTGAGAGACAACCTTTGTTTAGGAAACCAGTTGTTTTTGTTTCCCAAGAGTAAAGCACAGTCCACAGGAGAAAATCTCTCTTTGGCTCTGTTCATTCTCTATTATCCACTGTTATCAGGAGCACCACATGAAAAAACCAGGAGAGAGGAGGGCCTTTTTGGCTGTAGTCTCCAAGTTATGGGATGCCTTCCCTTTGGATTCCTGACTGACATGAACATAGCACCTATTTCAGCACCAGCGGGGCCCAAGAACATCTGGAGTGCCAAGGTTCGCCATCATGGTTATAGAACATGCAATAAATTGGTATTATGCAGAAACATAACATAACAAGGAGGTCAGGGCAGGTAAAATAAAATATGATTTATTCAATGGTATGCATGTTCTCTTAACTAGGTACGGGTGATACTTGGGAAATTAGAATATCGTGCAAATATTCATTCATTTTAGTAATGCAACTTAAAAGATGAAACATATATATGAGATAGACTCATTACATGCAAAGCGAGATAGTTCAAGCCTTACTTTGTTATAATATTGATTCTTATGGCTTACAGTTTATGAAAACCCCAACCCCCCCCCCCAATCTCATGTACGCCATAATCATCACATAATCTCATGTACGCTGTATGTCATGATCATCACAATTATAACGGATTAAGGCATGACATCTCTCGCTTTGCATGTAGTGAGTCTATCTCATATATTTGTTTCACCTTTTAAGTGAAATGAATAAACATTTGCACGATATTCTAATTTTCCGAGGTTCCCCTGTATATTGAATGTTACGGTCTAAGACTAAGAAAAATGTTACATTTTCTGAGAAATGGAAACAAGGAGTCATACACACAACATGTCTGCAATATTACATAACCTTTCTCTTCTAGAAGTAATATTACATTAAAGAACCAACTTCCTGTTTATTGCATAAACCCTCATCTCTGGTTTGTGTCTCATGTGCAGTCTGGTGTGCTGTTATTTCTTTGCTCCTGGATAGGAGCATTTAACACTTGGGTAACTCGACAGTACTGATTTTTGTCCATTAGGGACTCACTCAGTAGAGAAAATAATTTACCCTCGAGGTTCTGGGATAAATTAAACTACCATCTTATGGTTAAAAACCTTGGGAGGACATGTGGGGAAGCTTTTTTTAAAAAAAGACATGAACTTCTGTCTCTATTTGCTTTACTATCTAAATGATTTTCTTAAATTTGTGTCACTCAGGAGAAATAGAAGAGCCTCCTCTGCCTTGCAGCACTGGGTTCAAACAAGCTTCAAAACTCAGCACAGAAAACGCAAATCACAGAATGAGAGTAATAAGCATTCTGTACAAAATGTCACTAAGCAAATAGATGAGATGATTTCACCCAAAGAATCTGATCTAGGCATTGCCAAAAGAAAACAACAATATGCTAATTTTCCTAAATAGTACTGTGTCATGGGTTTTATATCGCCATTTAAACAAACATGGAACAGTAAAAGAACCCCATCCACAGAGCCCAGCGAATGACATACATATTCTCAGTGTCCAAAGTCCTATGGTTGTAACATGTTCCTCATTACCGCTCTGATTTGTTTGGAGCACTCAAATTATTCTGAATATCTCTGGATCTTTTATCATATTACAGTTAAGAGACGCTTACATCTGTGCATGTTTCCCTGTGTTGGACCAGACAAAGGAATTCCAGTTATGGAAGAAGAGGGAGGAAGATCCTGCACAAGACTGCCATAAAATATTTTCCAGACTTCTTAGGTCTACTTTGATATCAGTATTCTCTGTGCACATTATGATTACTGGTAGGCTATGTTACTAAGAGAAAGAAACCAAGTAGCTTTGTAAGCAAAGTTAGGCATTTCTCATGGTGAAAACCATGAAAAATTGGGATTAACATTTGTTTTGAGGGCACCACTGAATATTGGTATCTATTTGCATTGGTGAAGAAATTTCTTTGACCCTTTGGCTGTGATCCTCCTTAGTTCATGCCATAAGATTGCACACACAGGCTGAAATCCTGTTCCTTATGGCACACTAGAATATATCTATTGAATCAGTGGGGATTTGATGAGTTTGTTAGTGCCTCCAAAATTGAAATTAATTTTTGATTTTTTGATTTTTTTCCTGTAAACAATTAATTTAAATGGCCCTAGTCTAGTTGTGACATAGGGATACACAGAAAGAGTCTCCTCGAAGAGTGTGGAATTTTTGAACCACAATCTGGTGTATCCTGGTAACGGCAACGTTGTGTTGCTGACTAGTCTTTCTCACACTGGATCAGGAGAAAGGAACTGCAGAAGAAACTCACCAAAAGGTGCCTTCATTTTGGCAGTTTCACGTCTGGTCTAGACACGGAAGAAGTTGTGGCATACAATGTTAAAGTAGAGTGGGCCCATTTAAATCAACTGAATTTATGAAGGAATTGATTCTACAAATTTACACTGTTTCAAACAATTTGCCATGCTAAGAAACAGAATTTCAGCCAAGTATCTGCATCATGAAGTTTCAGTATTTTTATTTGCCTGTTTTCTAATCTCAGGTCATTTTACACAATCCAATCTGCATAGTTTGAAATATAAGTTAAATTTCTCATCAAACCCTGGTTGGGAAACTGACTAGGTGTTGAGTTAGCCAGACTATCTTTTTCATATTCATCTAGTTCTCATTGAATTAGCATTATATTCACAGGGTTGGAAAGATGTGAAAGGCTATCTAGTCTAGCCAGCTGATCCCTTAAGATCAGAAATCAGCCTTTGACCTTTCTACTGTAATTGCATACCATAGCTAGACAACAGGTGTGCTATGAAAAGATGTGAATGTGTGGTCTCTGGCATTTTCTTCTGTAGCAAAATTGGCTCCTGTTGCTAGTCAGAATTCTAGTCAAGTAGGCCTGTTTCCAATGTGCCAGGTCTAAAAACCATCACATGCCAGTGCCACATTATGAGGATAGGTGTGTCTATTATGAGGATGGGTGTGTTAGGTTTGAGCTAGCATTGAAGCTAGTGTTAAAATATGAATTCCCAGGATATTCTGACATTAGTGTTTCTTAACAGATCACTTGATTCAATATAATTCATGCAGATGAACTTTAGCGGAAAGTAAAGCTGTTGGTTTCCTCCAAAGATAGCTGTGGTTTATCTGTAGCTTATTTTGGGTCGGTGCACATTACTGTGCTATAAATGGGTAGTGCATTTCTGAAGTTTCCACTTTCTATGCTTCCTCTGCATGCTTCCTTGTCAGTGCCAATAATTATACTTACTTTGGTCAAGTGATAATAATCCCTAGCAGCTAGTGTGGTACAGGTAGTAAAAGCTCAGAAACTGAGGCTCAAAGATCCCTGCTTAACAGGATTTAAATCCCCTATCCTACTTGTACTTGTATGACAAAACTTATTTGAAAATCAGCAGGCAAGATCAGGCAGTCCATTAACACACCTAGGCAATTCAGTGGCTAGAAAAAAGCACATTTAGTTGAAGAGATAGATTCTTATGTTGGGGAAGAAATAGGGCATAAAGTAAGGGAAGACATAACAACACAGTCAGAGAAGCTAGTAGCCCCCTGAAAAAGGGCAAGGCAGCTTGGCGTCTTGCCAATGAAGAGGTAGAATTTAAAACCAAATGTGCTTCTTGCATGCTGGTAACAGTGAGCAGTGTTCAACCTATAGGTGAAGTGTAGGGTAGGGCAAGAACTGCACACTTTAGAAAGCAGAAAACAGAAGTAGCTGTAATAAGGTGTTTGTTACCCACCAACCCAAATGCCCAGTCATGCCTTTAACACAAATGTCTAATACCTTTGCATTCTTTTGTTTGATTGCTTGGGTTTCTCAGCTATTGTCCCATGATTGTTTTTGTCAGTGTCTTCCTCTGTTGGCTAACTACAAGAATTACCACAGCAACAATTTCTAGACTTGCCTTCCTTGACAGTCTCAGGTTAATCAGAGGGTAGTCACTTGAACTCTCCAATTTCAGAGCCTCATCCTAGGGTCATATGAGATGTAGAGAGGAACCAGGACTAGGGAAGTATGTTAATCACTTAACTTTATGTTAATCACTGAACTTTATTTATTTATTTATTTATTACATTTTTGTACCAGCCATCTGGGATATTTCCCACTCTGGGTGGTGCACAGACAAATAAATAAAAGCAACATAATAGAACAGAGAACAAAATAAAGTAAATGACAGAATAAATACCTGGGGGGAAATACTTCGCATTTGAACGCAAGCAAGGTCAGCTGACCAGCTAAGTTATTGTCAGAGGTGTCATATTCTTAAAGGCTTCCTTGAAGAGGTAGTTTTTTAAAGTTCTTTTTAAAAAGATGTCTAGGGATGGGGCCTGGCACAGCTCTACTGGTAGTGAATTCCAAAATGATGGATGTCGCTACCAAAATGGCTCTATTTCCAGTCATAGACTTTCTAGACATCATCAGGATCAGTACCTGGAGCTGTGCAGATTGCGACTGTAAAGAGGAAAGAACATTTCCCAGGGGAAATAAAAAACAGAAGTAAAAACAAAAGTTGGCAGTTAGATAGCAATAGAAATTACACTTACTGTATATACTGTCCCATAGCTCTTATTGCACTTTCCGGGCAGTTTACAAGTTAATTAGCATTTTGCCCCCAAACATGCTGGGTATTTTACCAACCTCAGAAGGCTGAGTTCCCTTCTGCCTTCTCGTATTTTTAAATATCTTTATTCATTGTTGCTTACTGTTACCTTCATAATTAACCATGCTGTTTATTTGGAGCAATGGCTGATTTCTCCGGCTATTCCAACAATAGCCAGAAAAGCACTGAAGCTAAGCTACTTTGCAAGGTGAAAGATAAGCAAAATGATGCACTCCTCTACGTACAGGTATTTGGTTATTAAAATGCTCATGTTTTCCTAACAAGTGATTTCTGGAAATTTATAGTATGATCTTAGCTCAAAGATGCACAAATAGAGATTAGGATTTCGCACAACTGTCTTCTTCCTCTTCTGAATTCCGAATCTTGGCTATCATCATGGTGATCAGCCAGGAAGATTGTCCTGGAAACAATATAATGTAATAGTCACCAATTTGCCTTCCACATTGCAGTGTGATACCCATACCGCTGATCCAGTTCTGCAAGTCACTTTCTGGTTCTGAGCCCTTTTGGCACACAAAGTCCTCCTCAGCCCCAGGCCAGTATTGATGAAGCTGCTGCCCTCCACCCAGTTGGTTTCAAATGGGATTGAATCCACTCGGGGACTATCCCTGCGGACTTCACCACCCAAGGCCATTAGTCCTCAATGTTGTCACGTTAATTAACCGCTGCCTGACAATCGAATTTGAGTTGCTGGTAGTATGGTCTACTCCAGTGTTTCTCAACCTTTGTGTTATTTTTTACTTCAATTCCCAGAAGACAAAGTCAATTCCCCAAAGCACTGTTCAGGCAATGTACTGACTTAGTCTTCGGGGAATTGAAGTCCCCCTGTGGGGCATAGGCCCCATGTTGGGAACCACTGGCCTACTCTATTACCATGGCAGAATAATCTGGCCAGACTGGAGTGGACAACCATCTGTTAGCTGAAAAGGCCCTTCTGCACTCTGTGTTAAAGATTTGTAGGCAGAGCAGTTTGTTGGCAGAATTGATCTCCTGCCTAAAATCTGTTTGAAGAAGAGCTGCAAAAGGAGCAGAGGATGAGTTGACTTGCACCACCCAAACCTTTCTCCATACGAGGGCCACAGCCACTCTTCCGGCATAGAGTTCGGCTAGGGAATTCCCAGCGTCTTTAGCCTGGGAGAAGTTTGGCTTCAGCACAGCTTCATCTGGCCTTGTGTCAGCTCCGCTGGCCCTTATCCAGCTCTGCCAATTAAAATTGTGTTGTGTGGGTATGTATCAGTGGCAGCTTTTCAGACATTTGACCCAAGTGCAGTCTGTTGATGTGGCTGGATATAAAAAGTATTTCTGTGAGGAAGAAAGGGATGGGGGTTCTCAACTTGAAATGCTTTGCAGAAATATTTTGATAGCTAGTTTTACAGAGCAAGGATATTCGTTAGAAAGCCTGAAGCTACTTACAACCTACAGTAGTTTTTGTGAGACTCTGTTCTCTCCTCATTTGTAATCGCTCCCCACTTATGTCTGTTTGAAACAGACTTAGATCTACTTTAGACCCATTCAGTGTATGGTAAGCTAATAAGAAATCCAGACAGCACTTTCTATTGTGCTGTAGATTGAAGTTCAGTAAAGGTGTTTTTCCCATGTGTTTTCCAAATTGATCAGCACCCCTCCTCCTGCTTTCCTTAGAATTGGAAACAGAAAAGCAAATGTGAAGGGGAAACCCAACTGCAGTAAATGAAGGGACAGACCCATCACTGCTCTGATTAATGCAGGAACCCACAGCTTTCTTCCTGCATACCATAAAGGATATCCACACATTTCAGAAAGCCTAAGAAAGAACCTGCATTCCTTGTTAACTGTGGGTTTCATTTTTTTTGGTGGCATGGATATTATACCAGGATGACTGATAAGGTAATTAATCATCCAGCAGTATGTCTCTGTATTTTAGATGGGAGCATGGTAAAAACATGTCCTGTTTTTCAAGCTGTCACTCAAGTTGTACTGTCCTTGTTGTTAGTTTGTGAGTATATATGGTGGGGCTATTGGTAAAGGTAAACAAAAGTGGTTTGTGCTGGAAAAATAAAAATGGGGTTATAAATTTTGGGCAGTAAGAAATCCTATGATTAGAAGCCAATGTGGGTGAGTCTGTTAGTTTGAAGTAAAATACAAAGTGACTCTACAACTAGTCCAATATACAGATCCATAATTGGATCTGCTCTAAATAAGATTAAATCCTGAACCAGCCCACAGATTGCAATCCAGGGAGGCAGAATACTAATGTATCTAAAAGCTGCAGTCATGGCACCATTGTTGAAAAACCCTTTCTCTTGAACCTTATATATAATTATCAGCCAATCTCCCGTATTCCATTCCTGGGTAGCGTGATTAGTCTTTGGGCTGTGAGAGTGCGGAGATGAAACAGATCATATAGATCCATTTTAGGCCTGCATATGGGATCAGAACACCTTGGCATATGATCTATGTTAGGATTTAACAGGGGGTATCTGTCTTTGTTAGTTTTGTTAGATCTTTTGGAAGCTTTCAGTACTGTCAGTCCTATGAGATCTCTCTGAGATGGGACTTAGGGTGGGGGGCACCATCTCTGGTTCTTCTTAGATTAAAAGTCCCAGAAGATGATGTTGAGGGACTCTCATTCAGTGCCTTGGCCTGTGGAGTCCCTCAGGGCTCTTTCTTGCCCCCTATGTTATTTGGCATTTGTGTCAAACTGATGGAGCAAGTTGTCTGGAGATTTGGAGTTTGAGTCTACTAATATGCTTATGAACAGAGATGTCTCTCTTTGCCATTTAAAACTGGGGAAGATGTTTTGGTTCTAAATTGATCACCGGTGAGGGAAATGGACAGAATGAGAGTGAATATATTGATACTGTACTTAATTCAGACAAGGCAGTGGTTCACCTGGTCAGCTAGCAGGCAGTTCAGGAAATAAAGGTAAATCTTATGTTAATGCTAGTGTGCCAATGCTAGTGTGCCAGTTAGACCCATTCCTCAAGATGTTTGATTTAGTCATGGTGACCGTGCCTTTATTATATCTGGCTTAGATTGCCGTAACCTGATCTACATAGGATGGCTTCTAAAGAGTATCCAACTGATCTGAAACACTGCAGCCAGACAACTGACTGGGGCCAATTATAGGGAATGTATAATTTACTTCCTATAAGAGGAGGGTTTTTGTTTTTTTTGTTCATAGTTAATTTCTAGGTACCAATTAGGTTGCCTATGCATTTTAGGTGTAGGCTACCTGAAGAACTGTATTATCTCATGAAAGCCTACCCTGCTTTTGAGAGCTGCAGGAAAGGTCCTTGTCTCAGTCCAAGTAATGACAAAGGTTTGTCTAGTGAAGTAGAGGAGATGGCTTTGGAACTCTCTTCCGAAGGAAGCTGACATGGGTCACTTTGGTTGTCATTCCACTGGCAGGCAGAAGCCATTTTATCCAGGCAGGCCTTCAGCAACGGGTGGTCTTATTAAGGATACTGTACTAAGTGGATGTGGTGAATTGTTTTACTTTTAAAGCTAGAATTATCAGCATTTTCATTTAGAATTTAAAAGTATTTTCATTTCATTTAAAAATTAAAGCAGGTTTAATTATATTTTGATTTTTTTCTGGTGCTGCTTTAAAAATATTTATTTATTTACTCATTCATTCAACTCTTATGCTCTTTCTCCTGGTAATGGGACTCAAGACTGCTCATGGATCATTAAAAGAAGTAAGAATTTAATTGAACATACAAAAAACTTAAAATATATTAATAACATCAAATGAAAGCAAAGTAAAAATATAAACATCATTACAAACACTACACTGGCAATAAATGTAGGACAATTAACTATGTTACAATTATATATTAATCATTACAAGCCTATTGGAATAAAAATGTTTTTGATTGCCACTTGAAAGAGGAGATTAGCCTAGCATCATGGGGGATGAAATTCCTTATCCCAGGGACATGTTCTGAGAAGGATTACTCTTGACAAGACCACGAGAAGGGCCCCCCTAGACAATCTTAAGACCCAATGAGAATTATACAGTATGGGGAACATGGACTGTGTTGGCTCAAGTGGTTAAGATGTTGAACTTGATGACTGGAAGGTCAATAGGTCAATAGTTCAAGACCCAAGATGGAGTGAGCTTCCATCTCTGTCTCATCTCCTGCCAACCTAGCAGTTCAAAAAAAGAAAAGAAAAGAAATTGCAAGTAGATAAGACAAAATACTTTGGTGGTAAGGTAAACAGTGTTCGTGCATTCCGGTGTTTAGTCATGCCTGCCACATGTCTATGGCAACATTTGTAGACAGCTGGCTCTTTGGCCATAAATGAAGATGAGCACTGGACCCTAGTGTTGGATATGGCTGGCTTTTGAGCAAGGGCAACCTTTACGTATGGTCCATCAGATAGCCAGGACACAAGCTATAATGCAAGCGCGGCGCCAAAATGGCCGCCGCGCTCTTTGCGGGCCCCCCCCACCGGACGAAGACATCCGGGTAGTTAGGGGGCGTGGCCAGCACCCTTATATAAGGGGCGGCCACGAGGCAGCCGAGCTGCCATTTTGCGAAGCGACGGAGCGGAGAAGTTTTTCCCTCTTACCTCCGTCGCTCTTGCCTTTCTTAGGGAAGCCTCTGGCTGCTGATTTTCTTGACTTTTCCGGCTTCCCACCGTTTAGCTGCTATGCCCTCGAAGAAGAAGGCGACTGCGAACGCGGCTCGTTCTGCACGGAGGCGCCAGCCGGGTCGGAGGACCGCGGCTGCGCCTCCCCAGCAGCCTCCTTTGCCTGAGCCCACCGGGACCGGTGGGATGGGGTTGATTGCCCCTTGGCCTGAGGCGGGGTGTCCGTGTACCGGCCTGGCTGGGGCCGCGGCCCCCGGCCCGCAAGCAGTGGCCACTGCCTCTGGCATGGCCCATTCTGCGGGGCCTTCTTCTATTGGTGCGCAGCTTCCTGCGGGGGGTTTCAGCCATGGGGGGTGGCTGGGTTCCCTTCCCTGGCAGGGTACCCCCCCGGCCCTGCAGGGGCCGGGCCTGGGGTCGTGGCCGTATATGGGCCCCGGGTCCGGGGACCTGGACTGGCGCCTGCAGCCAGTGGGCCGGCTGGCCCTTTGCCCCCACTTAGCTTAGGGGGCTACGTTAGTGTTGAGGCCCTTCTGGCCCGCGTTGCGGCCCTCGAGGCATCCCTCGCTAGGGTTAACCACCCGGGGGCGCCTTTTGGGGTGCAGGTTGATCCTTTGTCTGCCGATCAGCGGCAGGCGGCAGGACGGGTTGAGCTGCCCGAGGCACGTGGGCCGGCTTCGGCCACTGCCTCGCAGCTCCCCACTCAACAGGCTGATGCTGGTCAGGCCCCGTCGACGAGCTTAATTGCGGTCGTGAGCTCCGACGCCCCCAGCGGGCCGGAACCCCCGGTGGGGGCGGCCCGCGGGGGTGCTGCATGTGAGTATGCGGTTCAATCTAGTGCACCCACACACCTACCCACGTTGGGGGGGGCATTCCAGTGGCCGTGGCCTTGCATGGGTGGTGCGACGGTGCAGTCACCGACGTCCCACCCGGTGACTTCACCTCTCACTCAGGGCCCCGTTTTGGGTGGTACCTCTTATTCAGTTGGGAATGTGTTAGGGGTGGCCGGGTTGGTCCAGGCTCCTTTCCAGATCCCCGTGGTTCCCACTGTGCCGGTGTCGGCATTGCCGACAGCGGGGTATTCCTTGCCCCTGGGGGACCATTTGGCCCAGGCCACCAAAGAGAAGATCTGGCGTGGGGAGTATGTGGACATCTTCTCCCTTCTTAACAGAGAGCCCACCAAGGAGGAGAGGGAGGGGCAGGATGAGAAGGATAAGGAACAGGCACGTCGTCGTAAGCCGCCACGTACGTGGGCCAATTGGTTGCCAGCGTACCTCATATACATGGCGGTCTACCTCAGGGCCCGGCCGGATCTGGCAATTCCGATGGTCCAGTATTTGGACAACATTTACTGGGCGATGGTCGACTTCCCGGGCCCGTTGTGGTTGGCTTACGACGAGGAATTCTGTATGCGGATTCCCCTGCACCCTGAGATGAGGTGGGACGAGCCCTGCCAGAAGCTGTGGCTTCTGTACATGACTCCCACGCGCCCTGCGCCTGGGGAAAGATACCATTGTGGACATGCGGTCCAGCGAGCGGCCCCAGCACAGACACCCCGCCAGGTGGCGGGGCAGGGGGTTCCAGCCCGCCTGCTGTGCTGGACTTTCTCGTCCAATGGTTCCTGCAGTAGGAAGAATTGCCGGTACAGGCATGAGTGTCCCTCTTGCGCTGGCCCCCACGCAGCCTCCGCCTGCCCCAGGCCTGGAGGGGTGCGGGGCAAAGGTAGGGGCGGGCAAGGGGCTGCCAAGACTGCCGCAGAGGGAGCTGGTCCACCGAAAGGCCCCCTCCCCAATTAATGTGGACATGTTGGAGTGTTGGCTCGCATCGTACCCGAAGGGGGCAGATGCGGTTTACCTGCTTCAGGGTTTTCGACTGGGATTCCGTATTCCTTTCCAGGGTGATAGGTCCCCCCAAGATGCCCCCAACCTTTTGTCCCTTAAGGGGAGGGAGGAGGTGGCTGCCGCCAGCATTTCTAAGGAGGTTGATGCGGGCAGGGTCGCTGGCCCTTTCCCTGCAGCCCCGTTCCCCAACCTTAAAGTGTCACCCTTGGGCTTGGTGCCCAAGAAGTCACCGGGTGAGTTCCGCCTGATCCATCACTTGTCCTACCCAGCCGGCCAATCGGTCAATGATGCTATCCCTGATTACCTTTGCTCGGTCAGGTATACATCTTTTGACCAAGCGCTGCGCATGGTGCGCTCATGTGGCCCGGGTGCGCTGTTGGCTAAGTGCGACATTAAGTCTGCCTTTCGCCTCCTGCCGGTTCACCCGGGTGACTTTGAGTTGCTGGGTTTTAAGTTCCGGGGTGAATATTATTTCGATAAGGCCATGCCTTTTGGCTGTTCCATATCGTGCTCGGCCTTCGAGCGTTTTAGCACCTTCCTACAGTGGGCTTTTGTCCGCAGGTCTGGGTCCCGGTCTGTAGCCCATTACCTGGATGATTTTTTATTCGGGGGTGAACGGGGCTGGGACACGTGCACACGTCTCCTCAATACATTTCAGACGCTAATGGAGGAACTGGGTGTCCCTTTAGCGCCCGAAAAGACCGAGGGCCCATCTACACAGCCAGTCTTCCTGGGGGTGGAGATTGACACGGTAGCACAGGCTTCTAGGTTGCCAGGGGATAAGGTGTCAAGGATAGTGGCCCTTATCTCGGACTTGCTTGCTAAACGCAAGGCATCACTGCGGGAACTGCAGGTGTTGCATGGTCATCTCAATTTCGCTTGCAGGGTGGTCGCACCGGGCAGGGCATTTGCTCGGTGCTTGTGCGACGCCATGACAGGCTTATCCAGGCCCCACCATAGGGTGAGACTAACCCAGGGCATTAAGGCAGATATGCTTATCTGGCTCCAGTTCCTGAGGGAGTTCAATGGGGTGTTATTTTGGAGGTCTGACCTTCTGGCTTCCCCTCGTTTCCAGATACAGTCCGATGCCTCTGGGTCCCTGGGTTATGGGATGTACTTCAATGGGAAGTGGGCCTATGGTGGGTGGCCACCAGCCTGGTCAGGTACGGGGCGCCTGCGGGATCTTACGTATCTGGAATTTTTCCCCATCCTGGGGGCCTTGATGCTATGGGGTGAGGAGTGGGCCAACTCGGTCATTCATTTCTGGTGTGACAATGCGGCCGTTGTCCACATTGTCAACTCACAGACTTCCAAATCACCCAGGGTAATGGACCTGGTGCGCCAGTTTGTATTGCACAGCCTGCGCCTTAATGTACTGTTCCGGGCCAGGCATGTCCCGGGGGTTAATAATGATATCGCTGACGCTTTGTCCCGCCTGCAGATCTCCCGGTTCCGTGCCTTGGCCCCGGATGCGGAGGAATTTCCCTCGCCACTCCCGGAAGAGATATGGACCTTTGGCAAGGAGAGGTGAACCGGGCGATCGGCATGTCGCTAGCGCCACGCACGCGTAAGGCGTATCAACACGCATTCAATTCTTCCAGGGCATTCTGTGCCCAATTCCGGCTGCCAGATACCTGGCCGATCCCGGTGGCCCATATACTTCAATTCATGGTTGACCTGCATTCCCAGGGCCTTGCACCTCGAACCATGGCATCCAGGCTGTCAGCGCTGGCCTTTATGGCCAAAGTGGGCGGACATGCGGACAGTACCACTGACTTCCGTGTGAGACATGTTTTGGAGGGGTGGGTGTGGGAGCGTGGGCGTAGCCCGGACAACCGCCACCCAATTTCCCCAGGGGTTCTTACCCAACTGGCACGGGGCTGGCAGGACCTATGTTTTGATAGGTATGAGGCAGCCTTGTTTCATGCGGCTACAACGGTGGCCTTTTTTGGAGCGCTCCGCATCAGCGAGCTTGTGATGCTGTCTAAGGCGGATGCTAGTCGTAGGGCACTGGAACTCGAGGATGTCTATGTGGCCAAAGACTGGGCTCAGTTGAGGATACGCTCCTCTAAGACGGATCAGCATGGCGTAGGCAGTGGAGTAAGACTGCTACGGTGTTCTTTGGCAGACATCTGTCCGGTTGGTGCCCTACAGGAGTTCCTTGCACTGCGTGGCACGCACCATGGCCCGTTTTTCTGTCACCAAGATGGGTCTCCCCTTACTAAATTTCAATTTTGGAAGGTGACCGGCAAAGCGCTGGCCGGTGTTGGCCTCCCAGGGGCCCGTTACGGCACCCATTCATTCAGAATAGGGGCGGCTTCCACGGCGGCTGCTTTTGGGTACTCCGGGGCTGAGATACGCCGTATGGGGAGGTGGGAATCGCAATGTTTTCAATTTTATGTCCGCCCTCTTTCACCGTGAGTACCAGTCGAGTCACCGCTCCTTTTCTCTTCCTCGTTTTTTCCTTGACAGACCCTGGGTGTCGTATTACGCCGGTGACAGTATGGCTGGTGGGCCATAGCTATGTGCACAGGGCAGCGCGTTATGCTGCGGCGACAGAGTGGGAACCCCGACTGGGACTGGGTGCATACGCAAGTCTCACATGGTATGGTAAGCCCGGGATGTTGTGGAGGGAGCTGTTGCCATTCCTTTTCTCGGGCCGGAGTGCTGACCCGCCCGACATCCTGATCATACACCTTGGGGGCAATGATTTAGGTCGGGTCACTGGCCTATCGCTGAAGCATGCGATTTGCGGCGACCTCGCCTACCTGCATTACGTGTGGCCCGCCACAACCCTCGTTTGGTCAGACATGGTGCCGCGGCACGCGTATAGGGGAGGGTTCAACCTCCAGGCCCTGGACCGGGCTAGACGCATGGTAAACCGGGCTGTTGGCCGGTTCATTGTCAGCAGGGGTTGGGGGCGGGTCAGTCGTCACCCCGCCATTAGTCTGCAAAATTATGGCCTGTACGCAGGGGATGGGGTCTATCTGTCGCAAGGAGGTATGGACCTCCTGTTGGGTGATTGGCGAGCAGGCCTGTTGACCGAGCTGACGGTCTGGGGGGGGGCGTCGAGCCTTCTTTGAAGCCCCTCTGTGTGGCGGGTAGCACTGGTAAGGTAAACATTTATGACCCACAGGTATCCGGCAGGTTCGCAATTGACTGGACAACACTAGACAGGTATAAGTTGGTTAAACGTTGTCCGGTCAACGACGAACCAGGCGATGGGGTGATGGCTACAGCTAGACAGCATGCATCACCCCGTGATTTTACGGATACGCGTCAGAGGGTGGGGTCATTAGTTAGATATTGACTACGGTCAACAATTTGTTTGTTGTCAACAAACAAATTGATACCAATAGATACATTGTAACAATTGCCGTTGGCAATTTTGGGTGGTACCTTACCAGTGTTACTTCGGCCTGCTTGCCTTAAGAATTATAATTGGTCAATTACCAATAGAAATTTATAATTCGGACTAGGGCATGAATCAATAAATGTGGCCCAATGCCGTTATCCACTTTCATTGGTGTCTGAGTCCTTTATTGGGGGGTGCGGTGCGCCTGCAAAGAGCTTTATACGTCATAAAAAGCACTTTGAATTGTGCTCAGAAACGATAGCCGGTGAAGCTACTGTAACAAAGAAGTTGCTCCCCAGAAATAACCCCAGTCAATCATCTGGCTGCAGCATTTTTCAGGAGCTGAAATTTCCAAACTGTCTTTAATGGCACTGCAGTAATTGCATAGAGTGTGTTGCAGTAATCCAAATAGGATTTATGTCAGTCATGTGTCATTTTAGCCAAATTGGACATTTCAAGGAATAGGTACAGTTTTAACTGTGCAAGTGTACTGCTGGCCACTCCCAAGAACACAGAGATAAATAAAGGAGTAATCCCAAACTGAGAGCCTCCCGTTTTTCTGGGAGGACGTAACCCCATTCAGCACAGGTTGAATGCCTATTCTGTGATATGCCTTTAAATATATGAGCCTCTTTTTGTCTAAATATTAGGAGGAAGGTAGCAGTAAATTAAATAAACAAACAAACAAACATATGTATGTACGTGTCAAGCAAGATGTAATGAAATCTCAGCTCTTTAAAGATTAGAATGTATATCAGCCAGAGAGAAGTCTGGATAATTTTGGGTAAGGATCTCTCATATAATGTTTGTAGCTGTGCAGGATAGAAAAAAATCTGGGGAAACACCATTGTTTCTGCTGTAGTATACCAGAATTTGAACTTTTGAGATATGTGGACATGGCTGTCATTATGCAAAACCAAAGCAGAAAAAAAATATATGAACTGGTACGTTGTTGCATAAGACTGTTTCCCCTAAAGTCTTGTGACATTAATAGTACATGTTTTCAGTTTGTTTTCAATTATTGCAACTAAATCTCTATGAAATAATAATAAACATGGTTAAAGAAAATAATAGTGTTTAAAATTTCAGAATTCCTATTAAAAGAGCCAAGCCAGTTACTGCTTCCAAAGTAAAGGCATTTAATGTTTACGTCTACATAATGTTCTGGGCACGTGATGCTGTGCTTTGCCATGAAGGGACATTGTTTTTCCTCATGATTAACTGATTCAAAACACACGAATTGTTAAAAAAATGCTTAGAGAACATTTCACATAGTTTCTTTCCTTGCACGTCTTTTTTCCCTGTAGTCTAAAAATGTTCTTTGTGTCAACTAATGAGTCTGTGCTGTGTCGGAGTGCTGTTCAATTTGTATTGTGTGTTGTTATATTCTGTGCAATCTGTTGCACATGATGTGGATGTAAGCAAGGTGTATGTGCCATTGTGAAGAATGTAGAAGTTGTCTTGCTATGTCAGACCATTTTGTTCCCACAGTAACAGGCCAGATGCCTGGGAGACGTCATGAAATCAATAACATACTTTTGCCTGAATTCTTCACAAAATGGCACTGAGAAAGCATGCTGCCTTTACTACTTGGACGAATATATTATTCTAATAGCTAACAGCCATTAATATTCTTATTTTCCATGAGTTTATCTAATCCATTGTTAAATTAAGCATTGTTGTATGTTGTGGTCATAATGTGCTTAGTAGGATAGTCTAAAACAGTGGTTCCCAATGTGGGCCTCATGCCCCATGGGGTACTTCAATTCCCAGGAGCCTAAGTCAGTACATTGGCTGATCAGTGCTTTGTGGATTTGACTTAGGCTTCTGGGAATTGAAGACCAAAAACCAAAGGTTGGGAAACACTGGTCTAAAGATACCGAAACAAGGGAGACATTCTTTCACTACCAACTAACGACATAAGCTTTTACATGTATACTCGGAAGTGTTTTCAACAGCTGCTGAATGTTAGATCCTTCCTTACTGAATGACTTGAAGATGCTTCTATCTTCTCTGAAAACAGGATTCAGTACGTCTTCTGCATCTTTCAGAGTTAAGCACGTTGGATCCATCTTGTTCTCTTTTTATTTTGGTCTACTTATCTCTCTATATGAGAGGAGTGTCAGAAACAATGGCTGATTTGCCCCTCTTTGCTTCACCCTAGGGAAGGTTTTTGGTATTCTTCCCTTCTCCCCACTGACTTTAACTGTTTAGAGGCCAAAGATGAAAACCTCCATCTGAATGTGAATTAAGATAATCTGTTTTTTACTGTGTTTGAAGGGTAAAATACTTCTTCCTTTTCCTTCCCTTTGACTTCTTAGCATGAAATTTGCTGATACCCTTTTAGTTCCGTATCAAGGCACTGACATAACAAGGTTTCAAAAAGCTTTTAATCAGTTAAAGATTTAATAGTAGATTAAACCTTATCTCTTGATTAATCAGAGGGACAGAACTTGAAGGGTAAACAGACATGCGGGTTCCCCCTCCTCTTGTTCTGGATGTGATGGGGAAATGAAGATAGTGTTTTATCCAAAGCTAGCAATTGATTTTTTAAATCTATTTATAGCTTTTTTGTACTACTTCCAACTAAAACGTTCAGAGCAACAAATAGCCAAAAATAATAAAACAGAAGAAAAAAATAATGTCAATTAAAAACAGTTCATTAAAACAAGGTGTAACTGTTAACATTAGTTCTTGGGGAAAAGCCTGGATAATCAGGTAATTATTTAATTGACAGCTGAATCACTCAATTAATTTCAATGGTGCAACTGATTCTCTCAGAGAGCCTGGTCCTCAATTGGATAGGATCTTATAACTGAGCTGTATTGGCCCCTCCAAGCCAAAAGTGGCACATTGAAAGTGGCTTACCCTGTTTCCCCGAATATAGGACCTCCTCCCATAATAGGACACCCCCCTTTTCCCCCTGCCTTTGAAATATAAGGCCCCATCCAAAAATAAGACCTCCTTACCTCCTGGCTGTAAGGCGGCCGGCATGGCCCATAAGAAAGCCTGCCGCATCGGAGTCTCGATTGCCACCCCGCTCACAACAAAGAGAAGTTTCCCCTGGTGAGAGCGGGATCGAGACTCCGACATGGCAGGCCTTCTTATGGGCCACGCCGGCCGCCTCACAGCTGAGGCCAGTCTTGATCGCGCTTCCCCACTCGCAACCAAGGGAAGTGTCCCTTGGTTGTGAGTGGGGAAGTGCGATCAAGACTGGTATTCTTCTTCATGGAAAAATAAGACATCCCCTGAAAATAAGACCTTGTGCTAATTTTGGAGTTTTAAAAAATATAAGACAGTGTCTTATATTCAGGGAAACACGGTAATAGCTAGTTGGCATCCTGTGCAGATATTTCATTACAAGAATTCTATGGCTAAAATCCTGTTGCTTAGAATTGTGAGATGCAACTAGAGTTGGCCCATTTGAATCATTAGAATTTATAGGAGAATTAACTCTACAAACCCACAGTAATTCAATGGGCCTACTCTAGATGAAGCAAGATTTCAGCCTACATGTACTGTATGATAGAAAACACCACAAAGCAGTCGGACTCTTTTTCAAAATGAAACCATTATAGCTTCCTTTCTCATGTTACCATTCATTAGGAACTGAAATGGACTATACACCTATACAGCCATTCCACCTTGAGATATCGGAGTAACTGGAGGACCTCATTGGGACGGGCCTGTCATTTCTACCTAGTCCTACTTATAACACCGTTGTGTGGATATATATGCACCACAATGGAAGGAAGGCATAATGTACAGCTAATAAGTAAGTAATACCTATAGGATTAGAGATTAGAATTTCCCGTCATATACCTTGAAAATCTCATTAGGATCCCTAAAACCTGAAAGTAACTTGTCAGCAAATAACAACAGAGCTGTCAAATACTTTGCTTTGTAATGAGTTACCAGTAACAGGACTTCAGTAAAGCAGTATGAGTGAATTCCCCCCCCCCCCTTTGCCAATTAGTTGCTGCATACCGATGGAAAAGAACATGTGGACTGTGGTTTGAGTTTAACTTGTATAATTAGGGAACCAGAGCCTTTACAAATTGCTCAGGAGAGAAAGACTGCAAGGATAGCGCTGCATGTTTTCTGACCTCTGTTCTCTCCAGATGCAATGACATGTTTTTCTAAAAGAAATGTGCGAAAGTGATGCTCTCCTGCTTAGACTTTGTACATCTGTAATGATTTTTCATATTTTATCATTTGGATAATTGGTACAGTGCAGTATAGTACAGTACAGTATAGTACAGTGGAACCTCATACAACAATCGCCCTGTATAACAATGAAATAGCATAACAGTTAGGTTTTGGGAGGGAAATGGCATCCTGCATAACAATTTTCCCTATGGAAAAAAATCATACAACAATTTTTCAATGGGAAAAACCACTTAGCAAAAAATAATAATCGTTATACAATGCATATATTGTATAAGAATTGTTTCATACAACAACGAGCCCTGTTAAAATCATTGTATGAGGTACCGCTGTATTTCTAACATTCTAGTCAAAGGTCATACACAATTTTAAGCACGAAGTGTTATTAAGTTCTTGGTCCTCTATGTGACTTACTTGCAACATATGGTGGAAGGATTCATAAGTATAGTGGTTTTGTTCGATACAGAATGTAGTTGGTGTTTCGAATTAATTGTATGTTATGTTTTTGAGTACAGATTAGATCAGATCACAGAGTTGTAAGTGTGGACAGGATTGATATTAAGCAAAATTCCACACCAAGATCTCATTTCTCTCCTGCTTTCCCATCATCTCTGGATATCTTTCTCCCCTTTCCTTAACATTCTGGCAATAATCCAAGAAATAGTGCAAGATGTTTTCAGGTGGGGCAGTTGAGAGGCTGGGCTTTGTGGGAAATATAATGGGTAGGATGTGTGTTTAAATAGTGGGCGGGCAAAGAATTCCATATCCTTTCTTGCTTATCACTTTTCTGCTTGAAATTGCACTCTGAGATAATCAAGAACAAATCCTGCTCCTCTTTATGTCTGTCTTTCTTTGAAAAGTGCTATCATATCTCCCGCAGTGTTTTCCCCCTCAAGACTAAACTTGCTTAGTTCTTTCAGTCTTTCCTCATAGGTCTTGGCTTTCAGTCCTCTGATCATCTTTTTGTTCCAGCTTGTTGGCACATACAAGTAGTAATCAAGAGGAGGACTAACCAGTGCTGAATAAAGGGGGACTCATATTTCATGAGTTTTGGAAACTATACTTCTGTTAATGTACTCTAAAATAGCATTGGCCTTTTTTTACAGCCATACGCCACTCTTGGCTCATATTCAGCTTGAGATCTACAATAATTCCAAGAGTTTTCTTGCCTGCAATATTACTTAGTGAAATATTGACGAGCTAGTAACTGTGTTTGCCCCCCCTCCATTGTAGAACTTTGCAATTACCCCTATTAAATATCGTTCTGTTGTTTTTAGCTCAGCACTCCAGTCTCTCAAGATCTTTTTGAATTCTGTCTTTCAGTGTATTGTCTATTCTACCCAATTTTGTGTGATCCACAAATTTGATAAGTATTCCCTACATTTCCTCATGCAAGTCATTAATGAAAATGTTGAAGAGCCACAGGCCAAGGACTGGATCTTGTAGTACCCCACTTGTTACAACCTCCCAATTTGAGAAGGAACCATTGATAACCACTCTCTGAGAATGACGCTGTAACCAACTGAATATCCCCACAGTTAATTTAAAATATATTGTCCCAATGCAGAATATTGGTGGGGGTTTTTGATTCTAAAATGAAAAGAATAGCTCCTCTGGAGAGTAGAGGTGTATCTTATCTATTAGGGCTTAATGTCTGAATTCTGCTGCAAGGTTCTTGAAACATGGTAAAAGTACTCCTAGATACTCCTGTAGTATAAATTTGGAGTGCTTTAAAATTCTGATGAGTTTTGTCCAGCCATATTTCCTCAATTAACACTTCTCTAGTACATAAGTATTTCATCTGAGCAAGGAGTCTTTATAAATTGAAATTACCACTCTTCTCAGGCTTTTGACAATAACCTGAATGCAGAGAAAGCTGATTGAACCTTAGTACCACTGTTCTATCTAGTGGCTCAAGTAGCTATGACACTGACTGGGAGGTGGAAGGTCAGCAGTTCGATTCCCGAGTACTGCAGGACTGAATGAGCTCTTGTCTTTGTCCCAGCTCCTGCCAACCTAGCAGTTCGAAAGCAAGAAATTGCAAGTAGATAATTAGGGACCACTTCAGTGGGAAGGTAACAGCATTCCGTGTGCTCTGGTGTCTACTCATGCCTGCCACATGGCCACAGAAAAGTCTGGAGAAGCAGACAGCACTGGCTTTTTGGCTTTGAAACAGAGATGAGCACTGAACCCTAGAGTCGAATACGACTGGCTTTCGAGCAAGGGAAACCTTTACCTTACCACTGTAATAAGTGAGGTGAGTTAATCAGTGAACCTAAAACTTAGGTTTAATACCAACATTGTGAGAATTTATATTAATGACATCTTTAAGTGATCCTATTAAAGTGTCGCCTTCCTCCTGCATTTTTATCTCTGTTGCTCTTCAGTTGATATGATCAAAAGTTATTTCTGAGTTGGCCTTGGTCAAGTGGGTAGTATAGAAATTTAACAAAATAAATAAATAAATAAATAAAATCTCAGGCAAATTACAAGACACAAATAGTAAAGTTATGATTACTGGTGAGATTCTCCCTGGATGATCTGCAGAATCTTAGCCACTTTAGCCCATGCTGCATAGAAAAAGCTGCTGCTGATATTGGCAGCATTTCTAATATGCAGTGGTTTTAGCATGTAAAAAGCCAAGGTGCTCTTGAAAGAAATTGAACAGGGTCATCTGAAGATCAAATCGAGTATGGCAATGGAACTGGAATAAGGGCAGTCCCCCCCCCGCCCCACCTTTGCAGTCCTGATGCTCATTCATATCTACTTATTAGGATTGTGTGACACTCTGCTGTAACATTTTTAGGTGGGAATAGAAGGTTGAAGGCAGTAAAAGGAGAAAAAGGTGACTGACATCCTTTACTCATGTACTGTATTTGATTTATGCCATTATATACGAAGGGGAGGGACTGCAGTGGCTCAAGTAGCTAAAACGCTGACTGGGAGGTGGCAGGTCAGCAGTTTGAGACCCGAGAACTGCAGGACAGAGTGAGCCAACCTAGCAGTTCGAAAGCAAGAAATTGCAAGTAGATAAATAGGGGCCACTTTGGTGGGAAGGTAAACAGCTTTCCGTGTGCTCCGGTGTCTAGTCATGCCTGCCACATGACCACAGAAACGTCTGCAGAAGCAGACAGCGCTGGCTCTTTGGCTATGAAACAGAGATGAGCACTGAACCCTAGAGTCGGATACAACTGGCTTTCAAGCAAGGGTGACCTTTATCTTTATACAAAGATGGTGAGGTTGAACTCTTCTGTGCCTGCACAGAGTAGACTGTGTGAAGTTGTCCATCATTCCCCCCCCCCCCCCCAATAAACACACTTTAAGGAATTGCAGCTGCACCTTCTAGGCTGGTCGTGTGGATGCAATGTTTTTAATAACCGTGTTTCCCTGACTATCTCAGCTGCCTGTTTCCCTGACAACTCCAGAGCTGGCTTATGGCACAAACAGATATCTGCAGTGAAACCTGATGCTTGTTGGTATTTCTCTCTTTGCTCCCTCAACCTCTTAAAATTGTAAATATACTGAAGGGATATGTCCTGGGGATGATTCCATTCTAAAAGAGTCTGAGATTTCTAAGTGCAAGTGTTGTAGATTCTGGCAGCAAGCCTGCTTCACCAGAATAGTACTAATGGGTTGGTTATGTACCAAGATGCTTGTATCAGTGATGACAACATCGAAGAATTATACCTGTGGGGAACATTCTGCTCTGAACAGCGTACAGGTAACACTGCAGACTGGGTCGTTGCCCAACAACTGAAAGGTTCACTAACTCCTGACAGTTATTGTTTATGAACAGAGTTTCAGTAGTGTTGAGTACCAGCTGCTGGGAGTTAAATGCTAAACATGTTAACTTTAAACCTTCTGCAATGACAAATTGGTAGCAGAATGAAAGCAGCAGAAAGAAGAGAGTGAAAATACTCACATGAAAAAAATAGTTCCATGGAAGTAAGGAAACGAATGATTACTAGTTTTAAGCTACCACATGGGAAAGGTTGAGGAGCTAGCTTATTTTGAAAACTTTCAATTTTTTGAATATCAGGATGTCTCCAAAGTGGATGAATTGATGAGACATTTTTAATAATGACAAAACAGGCCGTTATTTTGTAGGCTTCATTGATAGTTTCTAACCCACCCCCAAAGAATGTTTATCAACATTTCTGGGACAGGAGTAGCGACAGTATAAAGGAGTTAGCTGAGAGAGTGGAAGAGATACTCATCAAAGGTGCTTGATACTTTTAAAAATGTTGAAACATTTAAGCATGTGTTACATCATATCTTCATATTTTCTGATAACGTGTACCTTTTTTGAGAGAGAAAAACATGTTCTTCATGGTCTCTGTCAGTTCTTCCTGTTATCCATAGCCCGTGGCTGGCTCACAGAACAAAGGATGTTACCTGCAGCCTACGTCAATTTAAATTTAGGTCATTTTTCATATAACATATTTTGTAAATGCTAAATAGTAAAGGTAAAGGTTTCTTTTGCTTGAAAGCAGTCGTATCTGACTCTAGGGTTCAGTGCTCATCTCTGTTTCAAAGCCGAAGAGCCAGCGCTGTCTGCTTCTGCAGACGTTTCTGTGGTCATGTGGCAGGCATGACTAGATACCTGAGTGCATAGAATGCTGTTACCTTCCCACCGAAGTGGTCCCTATTTATCTATTTGCAATGGGACAAAGACGGGAGCTCATTCCATCCTGCAGTACTTTGGAATCGAACTGCTGTCCTTCCGCCTCTCAGTCAGTGTCTCAGCCACTTGAGCCACTGCAATGCTAAATACAAGCTCTGAATGTGAAACTAATCACCAGTTGTGTAATGTCACAATACTTATTTTGCATCTGTCTGCTAGCCATTTACCACTTTACAGAAGAACAAAGATTAACAGAAGTAAATCTGAATCTCAGTCAGGGATCTTCCATCATTATGTTGTTCAGTTGCACAGTCGAATCTGACACTTCATGAACCCATTAACCACAACACGCTTGGGTTCTTTGTCATCTTCCGTCCAATGGAGTTGTCCTATTGTATCAACAATATTGTCTAACCACCTGATTCTCTGTCACCATCTCCTTTTGCTTTTGATTTTTTTCTAGCATCAGGACCGTCTCCATGGAGTCTTCTCCCCTCATTTGGTGGCCAAAGTGTTTGAGCTTCAGTATCTGTCCTTCCAAGGAGCAGTCAGGATTGGTTTCCTTTAGGAATGACTGATTTGATTTCCTTGCAGTCCAGGGGACTCTCAAAGGTCTTCTTCAGTACTGTACCACAATTCAAACTATTCTTCTGCACTCAGCCTTTCTTATGGTCCAGCTCTTACAGCCATACATTACTACTGGGAAGACCATTGCTTTAACAATGTGGATTTTTGTTGGCAGGGTGATGTCTCTACTTTTTTTTATTCTGCCTAGGTTTACCATAGCTTGCCTCCCAAGGAGTAAACATCTTTTCCCCCCATGGCTGCAGTCACCATCTGCAGTGATCTTAGATCCCAAGAATCAAATCAACTGAAATGATTTTGATTTAGATCCCTAGGGGGTAAAGTCTGTCACTGCTTCCCTTCTATTTGCCAGGGAGTGATGGGTCCAGATTCCATGATCTTGGGTTGTTATTTTTTTATGTTGAGTTTCAAGCCAACTTTTGCACTCTCCTCTTTCACCTTCATCAAGAGGCTCCTTAGATCTTCTTCACTTTCTGCCATGAGGGTAGTGACATTTAGGTATCTCAGATTGTGCTTCATCCAGCCCTGCACTACACATATGTGTTCTGCATATAATAAGAAGGGTGACAATATGCAGACTTCTATCATTAACAAGTATAAAAAACCACAGTAAGTTACAACTTTATATAATATTCTAACCAGCCATTGTGTACTTCTGTACCCCCACCTGCTCCAATGAGCCTGTGTAGACAAACCCTAAGTAAAACTTGAATTTGTAGTACAGTACTGACCTTAGCATACCTACTCAGAAGTGCCGGGGTGGGGTAGGGGCAACATAATTTATCTTTAGGTAGATCTGTACATCATTGCATCCCTAAAATACTATCACCACTACCACTATCATCCTTCAAAGCTACTTTAATATATTTGAAAAGTAGAGTATTATTGCATTCAAAAATTGCTATGAAAGTGTGGAGGGTGTGTTACTGTACAATATTATTGTGGGACAACTACAAGTGAAATTCAGAAAATTAAAATACCGTGCAAATGTCCATTCATTTCACTTAAAAGGTGAAAAATATATATGAGGTAGACTCACTACGTGCAAAGCGAGAGATGTCATGCCTTAAATCATTATATTTATGATGATCATGGCGTACAGTGTACATGAGATTATGCGATGATTATCAGGTACATGAGATTGGGGGGTTGGGGTTTTCATAAGCTGTAAGCCATAAGCATCAATATTATAACAAAGTAAGGCTTGAACTATCTCACTTTGCATGCAGTGAGTCTATCTCATATATTTGTTTCACCTTTTAAGTAGCATTACTGAACTGAATGAATATTTGCACGATATTCTTATTTTCCTAGTTTCACCTGTAGAATATTTAGACTTGAATCTGCTTTAGATACATAATGCTAGGGTTAAAGGTTTGGTGAGCAAAATATATAAGATTTTAAATACAGAGGGTAATCCACAGGAGACATTGAGGAAAATTTGGGAACAGGACCTTAATATAAAAATTACGGAAATAAAATGGAGATCTATTTGGAAAAGGAGGATTATGATTACATTATCAGTAAGAGTTAAGGAACACAATTATAAATTGCTGTGGAGGTGGTACCTGACTCCGGTTTGACTGAATCAGATTGATAAAAATAAAAGTAATATTTGTTGGAGATGTAGAAAAACAACGGGAACATATAAACACATGTGGTGGAATTGTATTGTTGTAAAGAAGTTTTGGGAGGAGGTTGAAAAAGATTATGGGAATATTAGGAGTGAGTATAAAAATTGGTTCAGGCACCGCTATGTTTACAGATTTTGAGAAAAAATTGGATAAGGATAAAATAGAATTGGTTTCATTTTTGATGACAACTGGGAGACAGTGTATAGCAAGGAAGTGGAAAGGAATTGACAAAATTAGTACAGAAGAATGGTATAAGGAAACTTGGCAATTGGCTTTAAATGATAAATTAACTTGGGATCTGAAGGGGAAAAAAGGATTAATTACATAGAACAGATTCTGGTCAATTTGGAAACCCTTTCTGGATTTTGCATTAAAGAAAGGAGCAGGAAGTAGGCCAGTACCAGATCAATTGGACTTTTGGAAATATTGAAAGAATGATGAGATGAGCCGCGTCCCCCCATAGGCACTGTATATATCACATGGTGAATTGTTTAATTGTTTCTTGTTTTTCTTTTCTCCCTTCCCTTTTTTCTTTTTTTCTCTTTTCTTCATTTTCTCTCTTTTTTTCCTTATTCCTTTTCTTATTTTTCTATATATTTTTTCTTTTTTTATTACATTTGTGTAGGATAAATAAAATAAGGTTGATGTTGTGTTCTAAGCCTTTTATCAAGTAGTTCAAGAAAAGGATAAATCAGAGATTAGAAGTTGGCATGTATCAACTATGCAACATTAGGCAAATTTAGTTTCTGTTTAATTAATGGATTATTGTTTTTTGCTAATGTTATTGTTTTTTATTAGTTTCACTATATAAGTTTAGATGTGTTTAAATATGTATTTTGTGCAAAAACCCAATAATTTTTTAAAAATAAAGATACATAATGCTAAATCCAGAATATCTATTATTTTAGAGGCTTCTTTAGGGAGCTGTACTTCCTGTGGAGGGAGAATATTTGGAGGATTCATGGTGAATATGTATTAACAAGATGAATTGTAGATTTCATATTGCATAGCAGCCAGCATTGAGGATGGAATTCTAAGATTATTTTTAAGTTTGGATGAATTTAGAATTGTTTTACTTGAAAAGTAATGCTTCTGTCAGTATATCATAATGTTTCTAAAACTTGATACTGTAGTTTTCATTGAAAAAGTAGTTGTATGTTTATTTATTACAATACTAACAGCACACTATTGGAATCAGATTATTATAATAGCAAGATCATGTTGGGTTTTTTGGGTCCATTTGGTGATGTCTTTTGTCTTTATTTTTTTGATTTATTTTGTTCGTTTATTGCATTTTCTATTGAAGTTGCTGTGCATTATTTCCCATTATATTTTGTCTCCACTACCTATCTGCAAACTCCTTTTAAAAAATTCAATTCTTAACTCTAAAGTAAAATAAACACAAGTTAATATTTTTTTTTAAAAAAATAAAAAATGGAAACAGATAAGTTTCTTTGACACAAAATGTAAATATAAGTGTAATGTATTTAAGAAACACTTTAAGCAAAATGAAAGTTATACAAAGGGTAATTAAAATCCCAGGGTCTCACTTGGAATCTTTTCATGTCCTCTGGTGGAGTAATTTTCAGTTTGGGGACCATTGTTTTAAAACCAAAATAATCTCTGCTGAGTTTTTGAGATTACCATTCTCTAATTTCCATATTGTATGTTTGTGTCTTCATCTTCTAGTGGAGGCAATAGTGGAGTTTGACTACAAGGCTCAGCATGGCGATGAGCTGACAATCAGTATAGGTGACATCATCACCAATATCAGGAAAGATGATGGAGGCTGGTGGGAAGGACAGCTCAAAGGCAGAAGAGGTTTGTTCCCTGACAACTTTGTAAGAGTGAGTACAAAGTGAAAACTGTTAAACCATCTTGTGTCACTGACTTGTGTTGTTTAACTGAGATGCAGATTTCCCATCTCAGAGTTTTGTATGTGCTCAAACCTGTTCTTGAAAATACTATCAGACCAGTTATCATAGAAGTCAACACATAGGACCAATAGGACCAAAATATATGTTAACATTCAAACATGAGCAGCATTCCTACAACAAAGAGAGGGAGATTATCCTATTTTTTGCCAGCTATTTTGCCTCCCAGAATACAATTATATATATACAAATCCACACCCTTGGACCGATCGTGCTGAAAATTGGCACATATGTATCTCGCCCTCTGGAGACCAGCACTGGCAGATCATGAGCCCCTAAATTGATCTGCAAAGCGAAGTATACTCGACAGTAGGGTGTGTGTGTGTCCCAGTGATGTCATAGTGATGCTAATGTCATAGCCCCAGGTAGATCACCCGATTGTGACATCATCATGATGTAATTGAGCTGGCTAGTGTCATAGTCCCAGGTAGGGACACAAAGGGGAATTATGTATGGGAAGGATAAGGGCAGACTGTCGATGGAGAAGTGGGATGGGTGAGGGAAGAGAGAGACAGAGGAAGGGATGTCACAGTCCCAGGTAGGATGGTTGAGGAAGGCAGAGAGAGGTCAGGTGAGGTAAGAGAGAGACAGAGGAAGGGAGGCAGGAGTGACCCACACACACCCCATGAGGTTTCTATGGGAAAGGCTGGCCTATGGTTAAAAAAAAAACGGACAAAGTCAGGTAATAGGCTAGTTTTATATAAAGTCAGTCGTGTCCAACTCTAAGGAGCAGTGTTTATGTCCATTTTACAGCCAAAGAGCCAGTGCTGTCTGGCTCTGTAGATGGTTCTGCGGTTACATGACAGGCATGACTAGACACTGAAGGACACGGGATGCAGTTACCTTTCCCACCTAAGCAGTACCTATTTATCTACTTGCAATTTCTTGCTTTCGAATTGCTAGGTTAACAGGAGCTGGGACAGGTGATGGGAGCTCACTCCATCATGCAGCACTCAGGTCTTGAGATACTGACCTGACAACCTTCCGGTCATAAAGTTCAGTGTCTTAATCACTAAACCACTGCAGTCCCACCAGCAAATACTACTGAAGTGGTAAACAATAAAACATAAGCACAAAAACAAAACTGAAACAAATGCATAGATGACGTACACACAAAACCCCCACAAATCTTTGAAATTTTTTGAAGGGAAGTTCAATCTACCTATTTGTGAAACATTGCAGAACCAACTATTTACAGAGAGGTTTTCCAAAGTTCTAAAGCAGTGGTGGCGAACCTATGGCACGCATGCCAGAGGTGGCACTTGCAGCCCTCTCTGTGGGCATCCATGCAGTCACCCCAGCACAGATTTTGCCCTACCCCTCTGCCCAACAGCCCAATGGGAGTGCTTCCTCCCTCCCCCAGCACAGAGTTCACCCCACCCCTCTGCCCAGCAACCCAGTGGGAGTGCTTCCTCCCCCGGCACAGAGTTCACCCCACCCCTCTGCCCAGCAGCCCAGTGGGAGTGCTTCCTCCCTCCCCTATTGCTGTGTTGGCACCTTTTGATAAATAAGTGGGTTTTGGGATGCAGTTTGGACACTCGGTCTCTAAAAAGGTTTGCCATCACTGTTCTAAAGCAATGACTCAAGCCCAAGCTGTCAGTACAACTAGTACATCTTTAGCAGACTTAAATCTTAGCATCAGTGAAGCAGTGGTAGACTATCAGCTGCAGTTTGCCAACCCATCTCGGAATAGATTGCAAGAGTGTTTGTTACAATAGTCATCGATATTTTTCTTTCTGGTAATGGTGCTATTGGTGTACCAGAATTGCTGCAGCTGTAACTAGTGAATGCTGTGGCAAAATTGGGCTGAGAAGCAACTCTTAAGGCATGAACTCAAATAATCAAGGGAAACATGTTCCCAAGCCGAACATGCTTTTTCCTTTCTAACCTACCCAGTCTCCTCCACTGTCCTTATTTTCATTACGTGTGGCCAAAACACAGTGTAACCATGTGTATGGTCAAAAGTAGATGTTGTATGTGCTCTGATGCTTGTATCTTAAGAGAGATGAAAAATAAGTTTCATAGGCTGCAGTTAGGAGCTGGACAACAGCAGGTGAAGATAAGATGCTTAATCTTTTCCTGCATCTTCTACTTAAAATCCCTCCTCCTGTTCTTAAGCAGCTTATCTTTTCTTTCTGATTGAGATTGCTGAGAGGGGGCAATTAGATCAGCATTTGAGAACATTCAACTGAAAATGTTTTAGATAGGTTCATGACAAATGGTGTAATGTAAAACAAAAACTGTACAGTTAAAAGTCTCCCCCCCCCTCCTCATTTTTTAGAAGTAGCATGGGTGTTTTATCTGGGCTGTATCAAACAGTCTTCTTACCGACCATTGATAACTGTGCTCAGAAACAGAATAGGAAACAGCGAAGGGGTGAAATTGAAGGTTTTGTTGAAGTTAATGTACAAAATGTTTACTGTGGCTTAGTATTGTTGAAATGTAGCCTGCATTATCTTGAATGAAATAAACTCATCTTTATGCTATTTTCATATCTGTACCACACTTGATGCTAGCTAACAGATAAAAGTGAGAACCAAGCACCACTTTATTTATGGAGAAATGGGTCATTCATAAATACGACCCACCAGCTGATAAGTGCATACTTCAAGTGATGAATGTGCATATTTAAGCCAGTTGTAAGAACTCGATGGAGCAGAAATGTAAAGAAATTTAGGAATAAGTTACTTTACTAATACATCTATAGAAATCCAATATATCAGAATTTTAGTGTTTTTTAAAAAAATCTAATACCATAGTATCAGTGTGTACATTTCAATACATAGAATTCAGAAAATAAGTTGAATTTTTAAACATAATATTTGTATTAGTCTGTGTTTCAAGTATATCAATATCAAAGAGTAAACAAAACAAAAAAAGCAAAAACATGGCACTTTGAGATTAACTGCTATATTTTAATGTTAGCTTTCATGGATCAAGTCCACTTTGTCAGACACAGGGGTGAGACTTCATGGCATCAATTTGTACACATCATGTACAGAGATACAGAGTGATTGGTTAGCATAACAGATAAGTATACAAATCAATATGGCTTTTTACAACTGGTAATAGCAGAAGATCTCTGGTTGTTATTCAGATTAGTTGTGAAGTTTTGCCCCATTGAATTGCAAAAGATTAATAGTAGGATACAAGACACACACCTGGCATTAAACCAGTGGTTCCCAACCATTTTTTTGCCATGCCTCACCTAATCATCTCTAAAATCCTGATGACCCTCCCATGACATATAATTCTTATTATTTAAAAAGTGAACACTTATTCACATGGAGGAAGCCTAAAAGGCTAACTCATTCTCAAACTGCTCCCCTTAAAAATCAAATTACCCCTCTTTTGGGCATGTGCCTGACATTGGGAACTATGGCATTAAACATTTGCTAATGAGTTTAACCCTCAACATTTATTGACTATTGAAGTAGTTTCTGTGAAGGTGGTATAATATAACAACATATAACAGAAAATAAGTTGTTGCTTCTTTATCTACCAATCTACTTTTGTTCTCAAGATGTCACATGTCAGGTCTTGCATCATAATTCATACATGTTCACTGTTAATAGAATATGTACAGTTCACTCAAATATTGGAGAAGACATTTGTTTTGTTAGAGCATTGCAAAAAATGTAAATAGCTTAGGAGGAAAATCTTAACCTATAAATCCAAGTGTTCACCGTTGGAACTGGCTATAGGTTGCTATGCGTCGCCCTACTGACCCGCACCCACCCTTCGTGCGCACGGCCGAATTGCCTACGCAGGTCAACGAAGGATTTAAAAATCCGGCACGGGGGCCTCAGCCCCACAAACGGCAAGAAAGGGAAAGAACTTCACTTCCCAACATTCCTTGCGCTGCGCCGCGCCAGAGCCAATCACGCTGAGAGGCTCTCGCACGGCGCAGCGTTCGGACACGCGCCGCAGCCAATCGAAAGAAACGCATTTTAAAAAAACCCAGCAAAAACACAAAGCACCACGCAGAACGCTGGAGAAAACGGCGCCCGGAAAATTAAAAAGAAAAACAGCTAAAAGGCAAGCAAATAGCAGCCGGCTTTCTTTTACTCACCCGCGGCGCCTGAAGCTCCCGAATGGAGTTTCCCCTTTAACATCAGTGGGAGGGGGTGGCGATCCCCCTCTCCTCTGCCTACCCTACTGTTGGGAGGTTTGTGGGGATAAAAGGACTATATTGCCCAAACCCATCTGGAAACAAAAGATGAGGCAGAGAGGATCGATCCCCCACCACCCCTCCTTAAAAAAACTCCGTCTTTTCTTCTCTGTAAAACCGGAGTTGTTTTAAGGAGGGGGGGTGGGGGATCGTTCCTCTCTGCCTGTTCCTCTGTGTCCAGAAGTGTAGGGCAAATATACACCTTTTATCCCAAAAAACCACCCAACACTAGGGAAGCCAGCGGGGAGGGGGATCGCAGCCCCCACCCACTGATATTAAAGGGGAAAAACGATCTACTTTCACGATTCCACAAAAACAAAGCACAACTCCACAAAAACAAAGCACCATAACACACTACAGCTCCCCTCCCCACCACCTAGCCCACCCTTCCTAACCCCCAATGACCATGCCCCCATCCCCACCACGGGCCGGCGGAGTAGATAATCCAACGAGTCCGGCCAGCGAAAAAAACCCCAGCCTAACAACACATGGTATTTCAATGGCCCACCCAGCCACCGAGGCCGGCCCACAGAAATACCCACTCCAGGAAGAATACACAGGCCAGGACAAAATCAACATTAAAACATTACGCAACAGCACCACCAAGTGGCCACAGGAAATATTACACTCAATGAATTCAAATTGATCTCCAACCATCTACAAAAAACATACACTTACACATTTAAAAAAAATCTTATCCAAAGTACACCTATCACCAAAAACCACTTAGGAACACATTATTTTTAAAAATGCAATTATTGGGAAAAAATATATATCAACCTTATCTCTTTTTAAAATCCAATTTTTTTAATAACAGTTTAAAACACTACCTACGTATAAAAAAACAACACATTTAAAAAAAATAACTAATTTAAATACACATACAACAAAAAACATCCAGAACCATTTCTCAGATTTTTTAAAAAACAAAACCCCCAAAAAAGCCCGGCAACGCCGGGCAACCCTTGCTAGTATTTCATAAAACCATGAAGCTTACTGAGTCTTTTGCTTTCTACATAGCTACAAATCATGACCATTATCAAATTGAAGATGGAACTTTGTTCAAAAAGGAGTAAAATTGAAAAAAGTGAGCACAGAGAGAATGCATTTATCTGTGGTTTTGTTTTTTAAACTCAGAATGGAGTGATTAAAAGCAAAAGTAGGCCATTCTGTTCACTAACCTTTATCCATTAGAATGGTCTTAATTTGTTTGCTGTCAAGGTAATGTAGGGAAAAGTTAAGGTAAAGGTAAAGGTTTCCCTTGCTCGAAAGCCAGTCGTATCCGACTCTAGGGTGCAGTGCTCATCTCTGTTTCTAAGCCGAAGAGCCAGCGCTGTCTGCTTCTGCAGATGTTTCCGTGGTCATGTGGCAGGCATGACTAGACACCGGAGCGCACGGAACGCTGTTTACCTTCCCACCGAAGTGGTCCCTATTTATCTACTTGCAATTTCTTGCTTTCGAACTGCTAGGTTGGCAGGAGCTGGGATGAAGACGGGAGCTCATTTCCGTCCTGCAGTACTTAAGTTAAGTACTTAACTGAAGTTCTTAAGGTGCATTAATAAATAATTAACACCAATAATTAACCACAATTCTGCAGTATTGCCATGATCATAAAAGTCAACTACTTGCTGAAATCCTGTTATGGAATTACACAAACAGCATAAGTTTAGATTTGAATTGTTGTAAGTTACAAAATCTTTGTAGACATTTGTTGCATACTGAGTCATGAGGATGTTTTAACAACTGTTTTACAACAATTTTAAAACACTCAATCCCCATAAAACCCTGAAGTTTTCCCTATGCACATCCCCATAAATGAAATGCTAGATCTTAGATATGGTGTTTCTGTATATAATCATCTTGTAAAACAATGCAAAAGAAACAGCAGCTTTTGCATTTTATTTTTATGTTCTTAATTTTGAAGACTATCAAGTTTTAAAAATATAAATATGTTAAAGAGAAGCTTTAAAGTAAAGCTTCAGGCTTATATTTTTAATATGTATTTTAAGAAAAAAAAGGAAACGGGAAATAAGATACGGATTGCAGATTACATGAGGAGCAAATTAATTTGATCAACTAGTTTGGCTTTAGCAAGCTAGGTAAAGGTAAAGGTTTCCCTTGCTCGAAAGCCAGTCATATCTGACTCTAGGGTATAGTGCTCAATCTGTTTCAAAGCCGAAGAGCCAGTGCTGTCTGCTTCTGCAGACGTCTCTGTGGTTTTGAACTGCTTTCGAACTGCTAGGTTGGCAGGAGCTGGGACAAAGACGGGAGCTCATTCCGTACTGCAGTACTCGAGAATTGAACTGCTGACCTTCCGCCTCCCAGTCAGCGTCTTAGCTACTTGAGCCTTAGCAAGCTAGTGATGAGCAAACAGGGATACTGTATGTGTTTATAAGAGGTTAGTACTCCAACACGAACTAATAGTATGTTGTGGTATTTTGGCTTTTTTGTGTAAATTAAGGAAAGAGGTTACATTCTTAATTCATACTTTCTTCTTACAATGCAAACTATGTTTGAATATATTTTAATGGAGAGGGCCAGATTTTGCTGGTAGAATATGTCAAGAAATCTTAAGTAGAAAAATCTGGCAGAAAGGCTGTGGTTGCTCTTAATTTGCAATGGTGGATGTGTATCTGAAATAATTCTCAGTTGCTGGTATAAATGCATTGTTTGAGCATGCCTACAACAGTGGTGTTAATTCTCTCTCGGTGTTCATTCTCCTCCAGATTGCTTGCAAAATAGAGTAGCAGTCTCACCAGGTGCATTGCCTGATCAACTGAATGGGAGTGGAAATTTTTGAAGTGGTAGCTGTTTTAGTCTGTGCAAGCATATCAGAGAGAAAAGAAAAGAAAAAAAGGCAAAAAACTTCATCAGACATAAGGAGTGAGTTTTCACAGTATCATTTTATACATATCAGGTACAGAGGCACATTTGTACCCAATAAACATTTACAACTTAACAGAACCAACCTTCACAATAATCAAACTAACCCCAATCAGTTATCTTCTGTTATTACTGTTGTAAATAGCCACACTGAATCTTATGTTATTACTGAATATTATGTTAGCTGTGGGGTTGTAAATAGTACACTGATTTGCAAACCTATCTGTTAAACCAACCAACCATTGTGTGCCTCCGTACCTGAGATGCATAAATTGATACCATGAAAACTCACTCTTATGTCTGATGAATTGGACTTGATCCACAAAATCTAACATTAAAATACAGAAGTTAGTCTTTAAGGTGTCACAACATATTTTGCCTTTTGTTTTGTTTACTCTCTGATATGAATGGGGCTGCTGGAGCTTCTCTGCTGTTTCCAGTGGTCAGTGCAAAATACTGGCACAGTTTTAGCAGGTGTAGTTGCAGGATGGTTTGTGGGTTGTGAATTCTTATGTTACTTAGGCCTGGGTCTGGGTCGTAGCGACTTTGAATATATAGAAGCAGAATGCAAGTCACAGAGTGAACAGTTTCTTTTTGTTTATACTTTTTGTGTAAGAGAGGTAGATGTCCTAAGGAGCCAGAAGACATTTATTTGGTCCTATGTTGTATTAGTAGATTAGGTAAGCAGAGGTGAGCCCCTATCTCTCCATCTGCTAAATAGGCTAGATATTTATGTCAACTGAGAGGTCAAGGCAGTCTTCATTTCTTATACTGTATAGTTTTATCTTTTGTGTAAAGAATAGGCATGCAAGAATTACAGGAAGGATTTATAAAAAGCTGGTGGAACAAAAAACTTTAGAACATAAGAACAGCCTTGCTGGAACAGGCCACAGCCCATCCAGTCCAGCATTCTGTCTCACACAGTGGCTCACCATTTCCTTCAGGGTATTCCCAAGCAGATGCCTTCACCTGCTTAGGATTCCCTGGAAATGGCATTGAGAGATATCCGGCCTATCTCTCCAACCCGGAGGTTGTCCTTAAGTATCCATAATTATAGCCATTGATACCCTTATCCTCCATGAACTTGTCTAATCCTTTCTTAAAGCTGTCAAGACTGACAGCTGTCACCACTTCTTCTGGCAGGGAGTTCCATAGACCAGTAATCCTCTGGGTGAAAAAGTACTTTCTCTTATTTGTTTGAGAACTAGTACCCAAAAGTTTCATGGAGTGTCCCCTAGTTCTAGTGTTATGCGATAGGGAAAACAGTTTTTCCTTATCTACTTTGTCCACACCGTGCATGATTTTATAAACTTCAATCAGGTCACCTCTTAGACGTCGTCGTTCAAGAGTGAAGAGGCCCAACCGTTGCAGCCTCAGATGGTAAGGAAGGTGTTCCAGTCCCCTAATCATTCTGGTTGCCCTCCTCTGCACTTTTTCCAGCTCCATAATATCCTTCTGGAGGTATGGTGACCAGAACTGTACACCGTATTCCAGATGGGGCCTCACCATAGATTTATAAAGAGGCAAAATGACACTTGCTGACTTATTTTCTATACCCTTCCTAATGATCCCTAGCATTGAGTTTGCCTTTTTCACTGCTGAGGCACACTGGGTTGACACCTTCATTGAGCTGTCCACCAGGACACCAAGGTCCCTTTCCTGGTTTGTCACAGAGAGTTCAGACCCCATCAGTTTATAAATGTAATTGGGGTTCTTTGCCCCAACATGAATCACTCTGCACTTACTAATGTTGAAACTCATTTGCCACTGTTTTGCCCACTCCCCCAGTGTCAAGAGATCCCTCTGGAGCTCCTCACAATCTCTCACAGTTTTCACTACCCTGTATAATTTAGTGTCGTCATCAAATTTGGCTACCTTGCTATTTACTCCTACCTCTAGATCATTTATGAAGAGGTTGAAAAGCAGGGGTCCCAGTACTGAACCTTGGGGGACCCCACTCTTTACTTCCCTCCACTTGGAGAAGTGTCCATTTAGTGCTACCCTCTGTTCCTGTCCCTTAGCCAGTTGCTGATCCAGGACAAGACCTGTCCCTTTATTCCATGACTGGTAAGTTTATTCAAGAGCCTTTGGTGTGGGACCTTGTCAAAAGCCTTCTGAAAGTCCAGATAAACAATGTCAACTGGATCCCCCTTATCCACATGCTTGTTGACACTCTCAAAAAATTCCAACAGATTAGTGAGGCATGATTTGCCCTTGCAAAAGCCATGTTGGCTCTCCTTTAGCAGCACCTTCTCTTCTATGTGCCTATTAATTCTATCTTTTAGGATGGTTTCCATCACTTTACCTGGGACACATGTCAAACTGACAGGTCGGTAATTTCCTGGATCACCCCTGGATCCTTTTTTGAAAATTGGTGTTACATTCGCTACCTTCCAGTCATCAGGCACAAAGCCTGATTTGAGGGAAAGATTATATATTTTGGCTAGGAGATCAGCAATTTCATCTTGAAGTTCCCTGAGAACTCGTGGATGGATGCCATCTGGTCCTGGTGATTTGTTAGTGTTTAGTTTAACAAGACATGCAAGGACCTCCTCCCTGGTTATTTCTATCTGGCTTAATTCTTCGGTTTCCCTCCCTACGAAGATAGGCTCTGTTTTGGGCATGTGGTCTCTGTCTTCTTCAGTGAATACTGAAGCAAAGAATTAATTGAGTCTCTCTGCAATCTCTGTTTCCTCTTTAATAACCCCTTGTCTTCCATTGTCATCTAATGGTCCAATGGCCTTCCTAGTTGGGTTCTTACTTCTAATGTACTTAAAGAAGTCTTTGTTATTTCTCTGAGTATTTTTAGCTATTCGCTCCTCAAAGTCTTGCTTTGCTTTCCTGATTGTTGCCTTGCATTTGTTCTGCCAGAATTTATGTTTCTGCCTGCTGTCCTCATTCGGACAAGCCTTCCATCTTCTAAATGAGCTTTTCTTGCTCTTGATCACTTCCCGAACAGCTCCTGTAAGCCACATTGGAGTCCTCTTGGACCTGGCAGTGCCCTTTTTCCTTTTGGGTATGCATTCCAATTGGGCCTCTGTTATTGTTTTTGTAAACAGCCTCCATGCCTCTTGGAGTGTTTGGACTCTCTCAATTTTCCCTTTCAGCTTCTTTTTTACTAGTTTCCTCATCTTTGGGAAATTTCCTTTTTGAAAATTTAAGGTCTCTGTGTTAGATTTTATCAGTGACTTGCAGTCTATGATCAAGTTAAACATAATTGAGTTGTGGTCACTGTTCCCTATTGGATCAGTCACATTAACATCTTGCACCAGATCCTGAGTATTACTCAGGATCAAGTCAAGGATTATTTAATTATAGAGAGGCCTTGGAAATTGCACAGTGACAATCATGTTTAATTATAGAGGTTGTATCCTTGGGTTGGCTTATGATTGCCTCGTTCTGTCCTGCTGCATCACATGTCAGCAGGATATACTCAATACAGTACTGAATAAGTTGGAATTTGTGTTACCTTAACCAGCAGCACTTGCAGATCTGTTGGTGACCTCTCTTGGTGTATGTGGATGACTTATTTATTATTTATTCAATTTATATACTGTACCATCATTATATACTGTACCATCAAGAGAAGAAGGGGGCCCAAAGATGAGATGGATAGATGGTATTGTGGATGCAATGGGCACAGAGCTGGGCGGGCTGAGGAGGATGGTGGAGGACAGAGGTGTCTGGAGGAAAATGGTCCATTGGGTTGCAAAGGGTCGGAATCGACTGTGCGACTGAACAACAACAACAAAACCATCATTCTAATAATACTGTTCTGAGTGGTATACAGCCCTTTAATTTTATCTATATGGGGCAAGGATTCTGAAAATGAAGTGCAAGTTTTCTTCAGTTCAGAGGCTTGGTGGCACAGAAAGTAAATTGCTAGAGCAGGGATAGATAAAATGCTGCCCTGGGACTGTATAGACACTCTAATGGATAGTTTTGCAGCCCTGGCCCATCAGATTCCCCCAGTCATGTATCAAAGATGATTTTACTCATAGGGAAAGAAAGGCAAATTGCTGCTCTGGAAGCCTTGACAAAACAACTGTGGTCTATTTTAGGAGAATGCATTGTAGATACTGTTTTCCTGTTTCTATACTGAACCAGTGATAAAATTGCAAACAATTCTATGTAATATTAAGCATAGTTACTCAGGAATAAGACTCATTAAAAACAGCAGGGTCTGTTCCTCACAGCTATATGTAGGATTATGTTGCAATGAGTTATATTTAGTGGGATCGGTTTTGAAAGCCAGATTGCTCCTGAGATACTTTAACAATTTAATTTTATCCTCTTCCTATATTCTTACCAAAATAAGCAAGAATTAATTTTGGCTGAAATCCAAGTACTTTAAAAACATGCTTTAGTTTGCCTAATTTTATCTTCTATTAGCTGTTCTTTGGTTTAGAGACTGTTAAGGAAGGTCACTAAATTTTAGTCACTTTTCAGATGGAAGCTTCATGGTCTCAGACAAATTTCCGTCTTTTGGACATTGGATCCCAATTTTTCTCTAGTTCTAGTGTAGGCAAGATTTGCAGGTTTTGTAGCTTTGATGTGGAGAATGCAGATTAAATTAATGCAGATTCACTTTGTGAAGAGCAAGTAGTAAAGTAAATATTAATTATGCAGTAGAACCTCGCATAAAGTCCAAACTCCATTCCACAAGTTTGGACTTTATCCGATTTGGGACTTTATCCGAATCAAATGGGCGATGCATCGGATAACGTCCAAAAATGGACTTTATCCGAGGTTTCTATACCAAATACCTCGGATAACGTCCATTTTTTAAAGCGGTTTTGGACTTTATGCGATGCATCACGTGTGCATGAAAACTGTGACTTTATCTGAATCGGACTTTATCCGAATTGGACTTTATCCGAGGTATCACTGTATTGTCTAGAATGAACATTTCGAATTGTAAATGAGCGAGAATTTGGAAGCATGACCAATGGCTTTACTTTCTTAAGGATTTTTAGAGTTCCTTCTTGGAAAAAAAAAATTCCAAGTTTTCCGTAGACAAAATTGATGATAGTGCAGCAATGTATTGAGAGTGACTTCGACTTGAAATTGAATTGGCTAGTACATGTTAAATCTCCTGTATATTAAATGCATATAAAAGCCTACTGTCCCTCTGTTAACATATCTCATAAAAGTTTATCTCCTCTTTTCTGCTTCCAAATTATTATTTTTTTCTGTTCCAATTCAGTCATTGCCTTCCTAGTATATTCACTCTGTTACAAAAGAAGATTAAAGACATATTTGGATTTATAATGTCATATGTAATTCTCATGTGAGATAGGGATGTGGGAAAGCAAAAGGCAGATACTTGCCTTTTGATCTAGTCTATTCTTGAGTTGTCTCAGTTGAGATGAAATATCACATCCTCAGGGGTTTTGTTGCTCTGTTTCAGTTTGGTTGTTTTTTTGTTGTTCAGTAGCACAGTTGATTTTGATCCTTTGCGACCCTATGGACCATTGTCCTCCCGGCACCTCTGTCCTCCACCATCCTCCTCAACCTGCCCAGCTCTCTGCCCATTGTGTCTACAAAACCATCTAGCCATCTCATTTTGGGCCGCTCCCTTCTTTTTTTGCCCTCTACCTTTCCCAGCATCAAGGCTTTCTCAAGTGAATCCTCTCTTCTCATTTGATTATCAAAGTTCTTTATCTTTACTATTTGACCTTCTAATGAGCAGTCAGGGTTGATTTCTTTTAGGATCGACTTATTTGTTCTCCTCGCTGTCCAGGTTACTCTCAAAACTCTCCTCCAACACCACATTTCAGAGGCATCTATTCTTCTGCACTCAGCTTTCCTAATGGTCCAGCTCTCACAGCCATACATTACCACCAGGAATACCATTGCTTTGACTATGTGAATTTTTGTTTGCAAGGTGATGACTCTGCTTTTCACTATGTTTCCCAGGTTTCTCATAGGTTGTCTCCTAAGCATCAGTCGCCTTTTTATTTCATGGCTGCAGTCCCCACCTACAGTGATCTTTGATCCTAAGAAAGTAAAATCTGTCACTGCTTCTATTTCTTCCCCATCTATTTTCCAGGGACTGATAGGGTCTGTTGCCATTATCTTGGTTTTCTTGATTTTGTTTGCTTGTAGTGTTGGCCAAATGTGTTTTTCAGTGCATTTCAAAGACTGTATCATTTTTTCCTGTAATTTTGTCTTGCTATATCCTGGGGATTCAGAGTCAGAGTAAACATGTAAACCAACAGGAAGTATTGTTTATGGGATAGATTCAGGCTGTTCTGATTAAAAATATTTGAACAGTGTATTTTAGTCTTCCTCAACCTAGGTTGTTCATGATATTTTGTACCACAGTTTCCATCATACCCAGGTGACATGGCAAGTGGTATGGCCTTGATGTTCAGAATACCCAAATTTCATGTGGAGCAATGGGCTAAGATTGGCTAACCAAGAAGCTATAACTTTTGAGGTAATGGACAAATCCCTTGACTGCATACTCGTTCCCCTTCCGTCTACCGGTCATTTACAGGTTTTAGCTCTAAATTCTTGGCTTACTTTAACCCATGTTTCCCTCCTGGAGAACTCTGGCTAGCTTGGCTACAGATATAAAGAGGTCTGGAACCTCTGTTCCATAAGTGGTTTCATTTAAACACACGTGGACTCCTATTGTAACAACAAAAATTAATAGATCAGAGAGGATCACCTCTGAGAAAGAGCGATATCTCCATTTCAGTGTGCTGTTATCAGTTACCTTTGCATAACTGTATAATATGCTGAAATACCATGTATTGCACCAAGTAGATGGTGTTAGAAATATAAAGACTAAACCTTCTGAATTGTGTATCCATTGGAATGTATTTCTGTCTATCATATTCCAAGAGGTTTGGGCAGCACTTCAAATGCTCTTGTGTAAATTAACATGCTGCTATTTCATAGATGTAATTATATTTGTTGCTGCTTTGACTACCCTTATTATTATTTATTAAATTATTTTCAAATTAAAAGATCTGAATTTTTCTGGGGTTTCTACCCCTTATATATCCTACATAAATTTATTTATTTTTAAGTGACATACTTCAAACTTTGTGAGCTTGTGTTATAGTTGTTTTTAAATCGAACCCATTCCGTTTACATTTCACTACATGCTGAGTTCCAGAATATTTGAATTTGAACCAAGCAGCCTCATTGTATTTTTCCTTACATGAGAATAGGTATAGAATATTTAAGTGCCATTTAACACTTGAATTTTGAAAATACTCTGTGGATAAATTAAATGAAGGTATTCTAAGCTAGGTGAGAGCTTTGTCAAGGCGCGGGGGCTTGAGCAGTCTAATTAGCCCATCTCTTGTCAATGATGTTAGGGCGGGAATAAAACTCACCAAAGCGTCCTCTGTCCGATCCCTTGGTCAAGGTGAAAGTGGAGGGCACATGCCATGGTCTGCCTAGCCAGCAGGTGATGTGATATCCAAATGGCTAAAAAAAACAACACATTGTTGTGTATGAGAAAGTATGCCTTTAAACAATGTAACAAAATAACTACCAGCTGTAACTTTGTAACCTCCTGTATTAGGACGCGAGCTAATGTCCACCAGATGGCAATAGCGAGCGTCCAGCTCACATGGTTCCAATTCCACAAATACCTACAGCGCGGGAAGATTCCCGCCACCACTCACCTGGACAAGAAGGGCATGACCAGAAATGACGTCACGCAGACAGTAGCCAATGGGCTACCGAGGAGCCACATTCAAATGTATAGCCTCTGTATATATTGAGCTGTTCGTCCACCATTACCACATGTTCCCCCGGACCACCATGCAATAAAGATGTGTTAAGCCAATCCTTCGGCTGTTCCTGTGTCTTGGTTCTCATACACTAAATTGGCGACGAAGGTGGGTACAATGGACCCCCACGAGATCAAGACACACGCCGGTTTCGACATCAACAAACCGGAAGATTGGGAGCTCTTCGAAATGGACTTCCAAAGCGCGCTGGTGGTGTCCGACATTACGGACGAAGGAAAGAAGAGGGCCATCCTCCCCCGGATGCTGGGACGTGCCGCCATGAGAGTACTGGTGGACCTGGTTTCGCCGAAGAAGGTGAGCGAGGTGTCGGTCAAGCAGCTCCTGAAAGCGATGCGCGACCATTTCCAGCCCTCGGTCTCGATGTTTTCGGCTCGAGACGCGTTCTGGAAGAGAGTCCAAGCGCCTGGGGAGTCCATCGCAGCCTTTGCAGCGGCCCTCCGGTTGGCCGCCGGCCCTTGCAAGTGGGAGAACCTGGAAATCGCCCTCAGGGACCGCATGCTCTGTGGCCTGTGGGACGAAGAAGTTCAGCGAAACCTGATGAACCAGGAGCCGCCCCCGACGCTGCACAAGGTCGTGAAGGCGGCACAGGCCGCGGAAGCCACGAGGGCCGGAGTCAAGGGGTTCAGGGAAAGGCCCCCACAACCCGATAAGGCAGCGGGCTCGGTGCACGCGGCCAGGCGAGCGCCACAATCCTCCACGGAGAGCAGCGAGGACGAGGACGTCCGGAAGGTACGGAGGGATGGCCGACGATGCGACAGCTGCGGGGCGGCCCACGACCGCACCAAGTGCCCGTTCCGAAAGGCTGAGTGCCACAACTGTGGACGTCGAGGGCACATAGCCAAGGTTTGCAGACGGCGGCGCGGGGACCAGAGAGGCTCGACAGACCGCCCACCGAGATTCCAGGAAGGCACCCGGCCCTCGAGGAAGCAGGACGGCGTGGGCCACATCTCCGACGGCAGCGACGACGACGCCCCAGTTCACAGCGTGTCCTTAGGACACCCCCGTAACTTTGTTGAGGTACTGGTGCAAGGGGCCCCCATTAGAATGGAGATAGACTCGGGGTCTTCATATTCAATCATTTCCCAGAGGGAGTTTTTGGGAATTTCCCCCAACTTGCGGCCCAGGCTCAAAGCGCTGAGGTCCACGCTGCGGGACGTACAGGGAAATAGCATTCCGGTGTTGGGGGTTGGAAAATTCAAGGTCCAGTACAAGCGGCATGCCGCGGAACTGCCCCTGGTTGTCCTCAAGGGGGGAAGCTGTAGCCTTCTCGGGACTCAATGGTTTAAGCCCCTGGGTTTGTTCATCGGGGGGTGCATGCCGTTGGGACTGACCCTATACAAGAGGTGTGTGACGCGCACCCCGAAGTATTCAAGAAGGGACTCAGAAAATTCAAGGGACCCCCAGTTGCGTTTGACCTGGACCCGGAGGTCCGCCCAATAAGACTCAAACCGCGCAGAGTGCCTTTTGCACTCAAGGACAAGATAGAGGTGGAACTGGACAAATTGGTGGGCCAGGGGATTCTTGTTCCTGTTGATTCCGCGGAGTGGGAAACTCCGATTGTAACAGCGCTGAAGGCCAATGGGGAGGTTCGCATATGCGCAGATTAAAAATGCACCATTAATAAGGCGATACGCCCAAATGCGTATCCGGTACCGGTGGTCAGCCACCTGTTGGCCAGGTTACATGGGGGAAGGTGTTTTGCAAAACTTGACCTGGCACAAGCATATCAGCAGCTTTCGGTAACCCCAGCTGCGGCTGCTGCGCAGATGATAGTCACTCATAAGGGGGCGTTCCAGGTCACGCGCCTACAGTTTGGCGTGAACTCGGCGCCAGGTATCTTCCAATCGCTCGTGGAATGCCTCTTAAAGGGGCTAGAGGGGGTCTTACCATACTTTGATGACGTGTTGATAACGGGGGGAGCGAATCTGAATTGGCTGGGAGATTAGACAAAGTGCTGACGATATTTGAAAAGGCGGGGTTGAGGCTGCGGAAAGACAAATGCGTCTTCTTCGCCACAGAGGTTGAGTTCTTGGGTTTCCGGGTAACCCCTGCAGGAATCAAGCCCTCCAAATCAAAGGTGGCCGCCATTCAAAATGCTCCTCGCCCCACCTCCAAGCCCGAATTGCAGTCGTTCCTGGGGCTCCTAAACTTCTACCATTCCTTCCTGCCTCGGAAGGCATCGGTGGCGGAGCCGCTTCACAAGCTTCTAAAAAAGGATGAGGCATGGAAATGGGGCGAGAGCCAAGAGAAAGCGTTCAATGACCTGAAAAAACTCCTAGCCTCAGACGCCATACTAACCCATTTTGACCCCAAGAGACCAGTACTGATATGTGATGCGTCCCCAGTGGGGGTGGGGGCGGTTCTGTGCCATGTGATGGAAAACGGGCGAGAGGCTCCGGTGGCGTTCTACTCCAGGTCCCTGCCTCAGGCAGAGCGAAATTACGCACAGACAGACAGGGAAGCGTTAGCGATAATCGCTGGGACCAAAAAGTTCCACGATTTCCTCTATGGCCGCCCTTTTACCATCGTGACTGACCACAAGCCCCTGCTAGGCATTTTTACCGCAGACAAGCCCACGCCACAGATTCTGTCCCCTAGGATGCTCAGGTGGGCCATTTTTTTAAACGCATACCAGAACGTGCTGGTGTATCGCCCTGGAAAGGACATAAGCCACGCGGACGCCCTGTCGAGGTCACCCCTTCCCCACACAAGTGGCCACGTGTGCGAGGTGGAGCAAGACCACCAAGTGCTCATGATAGAGGTCTTGGATTCACCCCCGTATTGCCCGCAGAGATCGCCAAGGCGACAGGCAAGGACAAGACGTTGGCCCTGGTTAGTTCTTGGGTGCAGAAAGGGTGGCCAACGTCTCCCCCAGCGACGGAGTTCGCCCCGTTTTTTCGGAAAAAGCTAGAATTGTCCTTAGAGAGGGGGTGCCTCCTGTGGCGCCAGCGAGTAATTGTCCCTGAATCCCTGAGAGCGAGGGTGCTCAAACTGCTGCACGTCAGCCACCCTGGAATTGTCCGCTCCAAGGCGTTGGCCAGGAGCTACTTCTGGTGGCCTCAGTTGGACGCCGATATCGAGCACATGGTGGGCACTTGCGCGAGCTGCCAGAGCTCCCGGCCCGAAGAAGCTCGTCTTCCGCACAGGGAATGGGACACGGCAAAGGGGCCGTGGTCCCGCGTGCACATTGACTTTGCGGGCCCTTTCAGGGGATCTCTTTTTCTCCTCGTAGTGGATGCTTACTCCAAGTGGCTGGAGGTTCTCCCAGTTGCGAACACCTCCTCAGCCACAACTGTTAAACATTTGCGGAGGGTGTTCAGCATGTTCGGCATACCAGACACCCTTATTAGCGATAACGCTAGTTGTTTCACGTCCGCTGAGTTTAGGGCATTCACCGAGATCAACGCCATCCGGCACATCACCTCTGCACCTTTCCACCCGGCGACAAATGGCCAGGTGGAACACCTCGTGCGTACCACCAAAGACGCGCTGAGGCGCATGGGCCCCGGGGATTTAAACCTGCAGTTGTGTCAGTTTTTACTGGGATACAGAGTCACCCCCCCTAGCGTCAGGGTACTCGCCCTCAGAACTCCTAATGCGCAGGAAGCTGACTACGATACTGACCAGGCTAGACCCCTCTAGGGTGGAAGACACTGGGAGGAACATCGGGGTAGCGGCCACGAAGAGTTTCGAGATAGGCGCCCCAGTTCATTGCAGGAACTACGCTAGCGCAGGGCCGGCCTGGGTTCCGGGCGTAGTCATTGGGCAGACAGGCCCCGTGTCGTATTGCGTAGAGACCAGCACAGGTCTACTCTGGAGGCGACATGCAGACCAACTCCGGCGCCGGATCTCCGAAGACCAGGGCGCTGACAGCGCAGAAAAGGATTCAACGTTAGGGTTCTCCCCCACCCGTTCAGCCCAAGGGGGAGGAGAGGGGGGCCGGTGGCCCCCACCACGGGGGGAAGGGAAGGCGTTTGTCCCCGTAGATATCCTGTCGGATACCCCCATAGATTCCCCAGTAGATGAGTTTGAGTTACAAAACCGGGGGGGGTTCGGAGTGGTCCCCCACCCATCCAAGCGAGAAGAGGGGTTTTGCGTTAGCCCCCAGTGCCCCCGGTTTTCCCACAATGGAGTTCCGCCCTACCCCAAAAGCCGCGAAATCACGGCAAGTCGCTAACGAGTGTCCCTCTCCCATTGCAGGACAAGAGCCCAGGGAACAAAGAAGCGATAGCGCCCCCGGGACAAGCCAGCCAGCCTTGCGCCCAAAACGCGTTTGCAATAAACCATATTGGATGAGAGACTTCGTCTCATCCTAGGGGGGAGGGATGTTGTGTATAAGAAAGTATGCCTTTAAACAATGTAACAAAATAACTACCAGCTGTAACTCTGTAACCTCCTGTATTAGGACGCGAGCTAATGTCCACCAGATGGCAATAGCGAGCGTCCAGCTCACATGGTTCCAATTCCACAAATACCTAGAGCGCGGGAAGATTCCCGCCACCACTCACCTGGACAAGAAGGGCGTGACCAGAAATGACATCACGCAGACAGTAGCCAATGGGCTACCGAGGAGCCACATTCAAATGTATAGCCTCTGTATATATTGAGCTGTTCGTCCACCATTACCACATGTTCCCCCGGACCACCATGCAATAAAGATGTGTTAAGCCAATCCTTCGGCTGTTCCTGTGTCTTGGTTCTCATACACTAAACATATGCAGATGGACTTGATTTCTCAAGTCCATTTGCATGTGTGGAATGTTATCATGGAGACATCTACCAATGCATGGTATTCTACGCTTGGCTTTTAAAAAGCTAAAGTTTTTATTTATGGTACAGATCTCCAATAGTTGCATCTTAATTGTCAGTTTCAGAAAGCCTAATAAACTCCTCACATTATCCATTGAAAATGTAGCTCCATAGCCATTACTTAGAGACTGGCTGTGACGTATCTTTCATTAACAGAAAGGACTGGATGGCTGAAAATGCTAGAGGCCTCAGGCTTTTGAATCATAATGATGATGATCCAACTTGGATTGTGGTTTTCAGCCATCTTGCCATTGCACCATGCTCTTTAAATTAACAGCTGGATTTTAACACTGCTATAATCACTCATGAAAGGATGAAATGCCTCTTGTTAGTGATCATGACTGGTCATTGAGAGCCCAGCTGGTGGGCTCTCCTATTCATTTGTGAAAGGCAAGCTATGTCCTCTGTAGTTCTTTTAGTCTTCAGTGCTGTCATTCCTAGAATAATCTTATTTTAAATGTTTTTTGGAAGGCTCTTTTTAGTAATTGTGATTTCTAAAAACGGTTCTGCCTTTTTAATAGGACCATCCTTTATGTGTTCTATTAGTGATCCATCTGGAATGTTTGTTGGCCAGAATCGCAGCTTCTTAATAGTTTCCTAGTACTTATGTCACAACGCTGGTTCTATGTTCAGTGCACATAATTTTATCTAAACCATGTGTTTTATGGGAAACCTTGAAATAGAAGAGGCCTATGTGGGTTCTCTCATGTTTTCATGTCTAGTGAAGTTTTGCCTTTAGCATCCACAACTATCCTTCATTTTGCAATCATTACTTTAGGAGAGCCTTTTTACTATGATAAAATTGTCACATAGGTTTCCATAGGAACAAGGTCATAGTTATTGGGGGGAAATTGATTATAAGAACCAGAGTGATAGACATAAAAATTATAATGGTTACAGAGTTTTAGATCTCTCTATGGAATGATTAGGATAATTTTACTGCCATATTGATCAAAAGATGTAAGCTTCCCTCATCAGTTATATAATGCTGTGCAGATAAAACACAGAGAGGCATTGCATTCTTAGGCTGTTCTCAGTTTTCTCATTGAAATGGAACATTTCCCCCCTCAAGGGCCAAAATCTTAGTAATGTGTTTTGGCCTGAAACCTTATGAAAGAAATATGCAGTTCCATTAAAGGAACACATTTATGCTATGTTATCCAGCCACAAGCTTTTGCACTTAATCTTAAACATTTACAGCCCCAAATATCCTCAGATAACTCACCTTGACAAAAATGCCAGAAATATATACAGTACTCAGTTCAAAAGAGGTTTTTTTGCATATACCATATTTTTCAGCACATAAGCCCACTCCCTCCTTAAAATGCGCCAGAAAATGGAGTGTGTCTTGTGTACTGGTAATGCAAATTCAGTCAGCCTACTTCTCTCAGGTTTGAAAGACACCATCCCCCATCTCTAGCTGCTGCTGATCATTCCCCACCAGCCAGGGAGAGGGGTAGACATGCACACACACATACGTGCACGCGCACACACATACACAGACGCACGCACGCACACACAAATTTTCATACAATAAATCATTTTGGAAATTCATGAAAAAATGTAGAAAGTATTTTTCCCCTTTAAAATGTGTATAAAAACTTGGTGCATCTTATACTCTGATACGTCTTATACACTGGCATATATGTGTGTGTGTGTGTGTGTGTGTGTGTGTGTGTGTGTGTGTGTGTGTGTGTGTGTGTGTGTGTGTGTGTGTGTGTGTGTGTGTGTGTGTGTGTGTGTGTGTGTGGTCGTCCCTGCCTTGGTGGGGGTCATTTCATTATCATCATCAGAGCTCCAGAGGGCTGGCATAGCACGACATGTGTCATGTTGGGGCCAGTTTCTTCATTCCTGCATTCTCTGTGTGGAAGACCCCATTCTCCCAGATCCGGTGAGTCAGATAGGCTGGTAGGTGACATTCAACCAAAAAGTGGCTTCATTTTGGCAGTTTCATGTCTGGCCTAGACACAGAAGAAGAAGAATTCTGAAGGATCTAAAAAAGGTGGAAGCGGAGTTCAGGAGCAAACCCTGCTTGACAGTTGTTGTACACTTCCATTCCCCTCCTCCCCTAGTGACAGAGGGGTCCACACAGTAGCATACACCAAATGGTTAATTTCAGTTCTGTTACCTGAGTTAATTATCAGCCAGTGTGTGATCCATCCTTCAGGCTAGCACCAGGGCTATTTGCAGGTGTAACCGACGAAGATGTGGTCAGTTCTCAACTATGTGATTTGTTACAGTTCTCCCTTCTCATTCCCTTAACTTTCCTTTTTACTATCTGTTGGTGCTTGTTGCAGAAACTACTGTACTGTACTATAAGTGTAATTGCTTTTTCTATGATGCGAGTGTAGAGAATTTGGAAGGAAATGTGCCTCTTTCTGCTAGCAGTCAGCAGCAGATGTTGAAGAAAACTTACTGTTCTAATGAGGAAATGAATAGAGGGGCGAAAGGAAGGAACAGTGTTAAGTGGTGTTGCTGAAATGTCTCACTTCAATATGCAGCTCTTTAAATATTCATGTCAGTTCCTCATAAAATAGATATTTTTGGACTTCTCACATTTAAAAAAAAAACGAGTACAGTTTTGTAGCCAGATATTATGGTGGGGTGGGGAAGATTGTTGGCATTAACCAGTTGGCATGGACCAGGTGAAGGAAATCAAATGCTACAGTTGCCAAATGGATAAAAATTAATGAATTTGAAAAGTCAGAATTAAAATTTCAGATCATTAAAAATTTCTATTTTATTTTATTTTTATTGTTCGAATATTTCTTTTTATAAAAGGCATAGCAAATAATGTAATATAAATATTTTATAGTTCAAAAATATAATTGCAGAACAGGGATAATGCCTTTTAATTCTCTATTAAGAGGAATGTACTGATACTGTACTACCTTTAAACAAAGGTTTTATTTTTAAAAAATTAAAAAGGCCCATCAGCCTTTAATTAGGGTCTTAATTTATGGCTTTCCATAAACTTATTTATAGATTGTTCTTTTTGTCTTTTAGTATGTTCTTTTTGTCTTTTAGTACTCAGTTTAGTAGATTTCAGGGGGAAATAATGTTCTCAAACTGAGTTTGTGTATACAAAGATATATAGTAGTGTATGGAAATTAGAAGATCAAGATCAACCCTATTTCCCCAACTTGACGAAAGGCTTTCCCCCTATTTTATTATATGATATAATATTGGAAGTTCTTGAAAGCTGTATAAAAATTTCCAAGATTGCTTTCTGTAGATTCTTTGAGTGATGTTGATACCTTTAGTGTGGGAACTTTAGCTATTGTCCCTCTGCAACATTGTTTAGGCAACTTTCTCTGAAAGTTGATACTTTGGAAGGGAACTTCCTGTGCTTGGATTTAATAATGCAATTCCTCCCACCCTGACATGTACTGCATAAAATATATAAACAAAATACTAAGACAATGTAGTAGCATCAGTAATCATATTCATAGTACAATGTAGTAGTGTCAGTAATCATATTCACAGTACAGCACTAGAACATATTCATTGCCTAGTACAAATAGTCTGGGATTCCTGATGAATATAGTAAAACCTTGTATAAAGAGCGCCTTGCTTAGAGACTAACTCGCTTAAAGAGCAGAATTGTCTCTGCATGTTCACCTCGCTTAACAACTAAAACCAACCAAACACTCGTTTAACAACTAAATCGGGGATCACAATCCCCCTCCCTACAGAAGTCACAATTGTTTACTTACAATGGTGTTTCGCTTAAAGAGCAATCCCATGGAACACATTATGCTCTTTAAGTGAGGTACCACTGTATAAGATTACTGGACATGTAAAGAGAGTCTGAAAAATATATATCAAGTTTATTGCAGGCAGGTGTACACTTTATGGGAGAATCACACGATTAAATCAAGACTTTCTGAGTAATAGTTTAATTGTGTTTTGAATCACTGATGGTTTGTGAAGCAATTCTTTCCCCAATATGTTTCAAGACCTGTTGTACTCCAGGTTTCCTATCCCTGACTTGCTGTGATCTACCTAATCCATATCTTGTCTCAGTATTGGATTCTTAAATAGGACTGTGGTTACATGGTTAACAGAAACAGTTGGGCATTGGTGTTTTATCAACTCGATTTAAGGTTCTGTGGTGTTTGAAGTGATGTTCACAGACCTCATCACCTCAGGCTTAATTTTTTGTCCTCCTCATTTCTCAGCCTTAAAGCAATTTAGCACTACTAAAAGCAGAAATATGTTTTTAAAAAATATTCTTTCGGGCTGTGGGGTCTTTTAGCTTGACAGTAAGCGCCCATAACCCATGCTTTGGCCCCTATAATGTGTGATATAACAAACACAGGCAGTGTAAATGTTAGCTTACAAACATTGGGAATACCTTGCCATTATCAATAAATTAGAAATCTTATGACTCAGTATTATCCTGTAATGATTGCCTTTGGCAAGTTCTTGAATCTGTAGTTTGAACATGTTGTGTGTGTTCCTCCCACCTATATGCATGCTTTTCTCTAAACTATTCCAATCACTTCTGTTCATTTTCTGAGTTAATATATCCGAAATAAAAATGCTTAGCAAAAACATCATCTGTTATTAGATGAAATTAGAACTGTGCCAACTCTGCTGGCATTTTGAAAATTGGTGAAAACATAACTATTTCACCAAACCTTCCCTTCCTAAATTCATCAATTTGTTTCTCTTTCTAAATAATTATATTCCTCTTGATGCTTGTGTTTTATCTTTGATCTTTTATACAGTACTTTATATTTATTTGTCTATTGTGATTTTGTGTATTTGATATGTTGTAAGCTGCCTAGAGTGGTGTTTTACTTATAGGCAGGTTATAAATGTACTAAATAAATAATAAATTTCATGTTGGAAATATTACTTTCAGAGCCAGTGTGTTAGCATCAGTATTAACAGAAAATAATAATTTATTGCCAGGTGACTGGAACGCAAAAGTGAGAAACAATTAGGATAAAATATTGTTGGAAAATTTGGTCCTGGGGACAGAAATAAAGCAGAAAAAATGGAGAAGCTCTATTCTTTCTGCCAAAGCAAGACCAGAAGCAGATTGTAATACTGATCATGAATTGTTAATATTCAGCATTAGAGTAAAGTTATAAAAATAAATAAAGCTATTCCACTGCCAATATATAATTTAAGCAACATTCATGCTGAATTTATCACCCACATAAGGAACAGATTTGCAAAACTAATTGACTATGAGCCAGAAGATCTATGGATTGAAACCAGGGACATTATAAGGGAAGAATGTAAAAAGACAATTCCTGTACTCAAAGGAAAAGAAAAATCTAGATGATGATGATGGAAGAAAGAATTATGAAAGACAGGTGAGAAGCAAAAGTAAAAAGTGACAGATGTGGTCAGACCTGAATGCTGTTTGTTAGCAACTGTGGTGTGGAGACAGAGCAAACTATTGCAATAACATTAGAGGGCAACAACAAAAGAGGGAAACAAGAGATCTGTTCAATAAGATCCAAGAAATCAAAAGGAATATAAAGCCTTGATTGAGAATGACCAATAGCAAAACACACTATCTGACCAGGAAAAATAATTTCTGACATGAAATTATTATTATTATTACCAGGAAAAAAATAAAGAAGAATAGAAACAATATACTGAAGACATGTATAGAAGAGAGAAAATAATATCAGACAGCTTTGAAGAAGAATCTTATGATGAAGACCCTGCAGTTCTAGAAAGTAAATTGAAAATTGCTCAAAAAGCACAGGGAAAAATTAATTACCAGGAGTAAATGGGATACTGATACAATTATTTCAAGCCACAGAATAACTATGTCAAAATACTAATAAGACTATGCCAACAACAAAAGATACACCTCATACAAAGCATATTCATTCCCACCTTATGTTACCAGTGCCAAACATGGACATTTACAACAAAACATAAACAAAAGTTGGAGACTAAAGAAATGGGATGTCTGAGGAAGGCTGCTGGAGTGACTAGAAGGGATAAAATCAGGAATGCGTTTATAAGGGAAAGAATTTGAACAGAACCAATCTTGCACTGCATCAGTGTTTAACAGCCTTTCATTTTTGGACTTCAATTCCCAGAAGCCTAAGTCAATTCCCCAAACACTGATCAGACAATATACTGACATAGGCTTCTGGGAATTGAAGTCCCCCTGTGGGACGTGTGCCACATGTTGGGAACCACTGCACTACATACAGAAATGACAAATACAGTGGTTTGCCCATTTAGCAAGAATGTCTTGGAATTCCATACTTTACACGGCATATGTGGAAAGAGGAGAAGGACCAAAACCTTGAGGCAGACCCAGAGGAAGGTGGAGAGATAACATCAAAGAAATATTCCAAGAAAACCAAATAACACTGGTGGAGGCCGCTAGAAGTGCCAGAAAAAGAACCTTGCATCTCCCTCAAAACCCAATGGGGTAAAAAAAGGAGGCAAAGAAGAAGATCCTTTCATAAATGCTTCATCTCTCTTCTGGGAGAAGCAATTGCTCACAGACTGCAACACTCAGTATACCTTCCACTCCCCAAGAATGAGATGCCAAGGAGTACAATACCTATAGGACCATTGCCATAATTTCTCATGGAAGCAAAGTGATGTTCAAGGCATTGCAATAAATGCTCTCACGTTATAGGGACTGACTTTCAAGCTGGATCATATTGTAAATACCAAATGGCTATTAGAGCACACCAAAGATTTCAAAAGATCAGTTAGTGCTTTATAAACTATAGCAAAACCTTTGACTATGTGGATCATGAGAAACTATGGGTTGATCTGAAAGACATTGCTATGCCACAGGTCTTGATTGACTTGATGTATAACCTGTATTGTGGAAAAGAACCTGCTGTTAGGACAGAATAAGGAGAGACCAAATGTTTTCCTATAAGCAAAGGTGTCAGACAAGTGTCCATTTTATTCCATTGTCTGTTCAGTCTGTGCACAGAATATATCATACAGAAAGCCAGACTAGATTCAGATGAAGGAAGAGGGAAAATTAGTGGAAGAAACATCAATAATATAAGATATGCAGATGATACCATCTGGCTGGTAGGGAAGAACAATGACCTGAAATGACATTTAGTTCTAGTGGAAAGGGAAAGCATCAAAGGAGGATGGCAGCTAAACATTAAAAAGACAAAAAATCATGACTACAACAGAACTATACAACTTTAACGTTGACAGCGAAGAAATTGAAATCATTACAGATTTTGTACACCTTGGTTTGATCATCAGTCCAGATGGAGACTGCAGCTAAGAAGTAAAAAAACAAAACAAAACCTGGCACTCAGAAGGGCTCAATGAAGGAATTAGAAAAGAGCATCATTTTTAAGGATGTATCGTTGCAGACCAAGATGAAAAGATCCACGTTCTTGTATTTCCAATCACCATGTATGGGTGTATAAGTTAGGCCAGGGGCCAGCTACCTTTTTAAGTCGGGGGCCAGGTCACGCTCCCTCAGGCAGTTGAGGGGGCCAGACTGGTGGTCTCTCCACCATAAACGCTGCTGTAAATGCTGTTGTAAACATGTCCGCAGCCACCATAAACATGTCCATGGCCGCTTCTGCCACTTCCGCTGGCAGCAGCAGTGGTGTTTAGAGCGAGGGCAGGGACCTGATGATTTGGCACTATGGGCTGGATTTGGTCCACAGGCTGTAGGTTGCCACCCCTGAGCTAGACATTAAAGAAAGCTGTGGAAGAAAACTTTCATGATAGCCTAGACTGCCAGAAAGATGAACAAGTGGGTTAAAGAGCAATTTAAGCCTGAAAGTTCTCTGGAGGCAAAAATGATGAAACTAAGGTATATCATGAGAGGGCAACTCATGGGTATATCATGAGAGGGCAAGATTTGCTGGAAAAGACAGTAATGCTGGGAAAAGTCGAATATAGCAGGAAAAGAGGAAGCCAAAACATGAGACGGATCATTTCCTTAAAGGAAGCCGCATGGTTGAGTTTACAAGAGCTGAGTGGGTCTGTTGAGGACAGAAAAATTTGTAGAGCCACCATAAGTTGCAACTTATACCAGTTAACATTTCGTAAAACCAGGAGAAGAGAGAAATGCCATGTTGCAATGCTTCCTGAATTGCATTGTACTTGGCTTCTTATTTTGTACAGAAAGCAAGTAACTAACTGGGTTATTTATCTATCTATCTATTTATTTATAATTTATATATTTGTTCAAATTTATATAGCTGCCCCCCTCGCCGGGGCGACTCTGGGCAGTAATGTACTGATATGCAGCACGGTTCCTTTGTTTAAAATGTTAGAAATATAGAAGCTGTTCCCTCCACCGAAAAACATGTAGAAATGATAATAATACTTGTCCTTAAAATCTTTCATAAAATCTGCACCCCTCATTATCCTCCAATAGTAATTCAGTTAATAGTAACAATCATTGCTTCAGAGCTTTTGTTATACAGTACTTAATGTTATTGGGTTAAAACCACATCGTTTCTTTCCCATTACTGTGTAATATTACAACCACATTATGTAAATTTTATTATTGGGTGTTTGCCAGGTCATGTTTTCTTCTAAATACAACAATATTTATTCATTTTGTTACCCACCGGGGTGTAGCAGATAGAATGATGGACTAGGATTCAGGAGGCTTGAGTTCAAATCCCTGCTTAGCCATGGAAACTCATTGAGGGTATGTAACTGGTAAAACCACTCCTTAAACATCTCGCTTAGCTTGAAAACCTTATTAGGGTTTCTATCAGTCAGTTTTGACTTAATAGCATAACATTTATGTATTCCCCATCACAAGAGAGAAAATCTATGATGAACAACTTTTCTCCCTGAAGAAAAGAAAGAAGACAAATTGTCCAGTCTCCTACATAAAAATGCTAACCCTATAACAAGGACATAGACTTACAAACAGCAATGGCCCCACAATATACCAATATATTCATGGCTGATCTAGAACAATGTTTTCTTAACTGCTGTACACATAAACAACGTATCTATTTGAGATACATCAATGACATATTTTATGCCATCTATTGCCAAAAATGTCCTTCTGCACTCTACATAGGACAAATGGACAATCTCTGTGCAAAAGAGTCAATGGACATAAATTGGACATTGTACCCAAGACATAAAAGTTGTCATTCTGGAACAGAACATTACAAGACAAGAATCCAGAGAGAGACAGCAGAGATAAAGTACATCCATATGGTGGACACCCATCTCAAAGTTTGAATATTATTCAAGGGTTTCTGGAATAATATAAAATTTGATAAACCACAACTAACAGGTTGTTCTATGCTGCTATATATGTTGTATGTTATATGTTGTACCACCTTCACAGAAATTGCTTCAGTAGAATTCTCATCCACAGCCTAGGCTACCTCACAGAACAAAGGATGAACTCACACTATTATCAATAGATGCTTAAGGTTAAACTCATTAACAAATGTTTAATGCCAGGTGGTTGTATTGCATCCATCTACTAACAATTTGCAGTTCAACAGGGCAAAACTTCACAACTAAACCAAATAACATCCAGAGATGATCTACTATTACCAGTTGTAAAAAGCTATACAGTAATACTTCATACAAAGTCCGCTTCATACAATTTCGGATTCATACAACATCGCCTAATTCCTTGAAAAAAGTTGCCTCATACAAAGTCGTGCGACTTTGTATGAGGCATTGGAGTTTTCCCAGGTTGCATTGTGTCTGGGCAGTATAAAAGGCAGGACACATGCGTGCATTGCTCTTGTGGGTTTTGCACGAGGCAAAGAGTGTTTAGGAGTGGTTTTGAGCACGATTTTGGATTTTTTTGTATTTTTTCGTCAGAATTTTTAGAAGCATTCCTGGGATTTTTGCAGCATTCTTCAGGTTCTTGGACAATCAGGGTTATTTGACATTTTTTTGTAATGTTTTTAGCCTTTAAACAATGATTTCTTAAAGTTCTGCCAGTTTCCTGTCTGTTTCCTTCACTTTGCCCTGAAGTCTGTGCTGTTAAAGTACAATGTATCTCTATGGAAATGACGTTGTACGAGGCATCGCAACAAGGATTTGGACGTTGTATGAGGCATCACGGCTAGGATTTTGCATGCCTCATACAAAGTCCAAATCCATATAAAGTCCAAACTTGTGGAACCGAGTTTGGACGTTGTATGAGGTATCACTGTATTGATTTGTATACTTATCTGTTATGCTAACCAACATTCTGTACCTTTGTACCTTATATGTATAAATTGATGCCATGATGCCATGCTATGTCTGACGAAGTGGACTTGATCCATGAAAGCTAACATTAAAATACAGCAGTTAGTCCAGGAGTTTTAAACCTTTTAAAGCCAGGGGTCGGGTCATGCTCCCTCAGACAGCTTCAGGGGCCGGATGACCATTTTGCCCTTCCTCCACCACATGGCACTTCCTGGTGTGGTGGAGGAGGTGGTGGTGGTGGTGGTCACATGAAATAGTACTACAGGCCACAGGTTGAGAATCTCTGAGTTAGTCTTTAAAGTCCTACATTTTTGTCCTTTTGTTTTGTTTTATTTGTTCATTGTTTTCCTTTATCCTCTAATTCATATTTTACCCCCTGTAAGTAATTTAGATGGGTGCTTTGTTAGGTGGAACCTCTTGATTTTAAGTCTATAGACTAAGGTTCAGCCTTAGTTGCTTTCAGTCTTACCTGCTTACCTATAAATATCAGGCATATTTAAAACAAATCCAGTAACTTACTGTGAACATTAACCTGCTCCCAATGCCTGATATAGGAAAAGGGTAAAATGGACTTTGAATATAGGCACACAATTCAGGTATATCTTATTACAGTGTGCAAAATGCATTATGTAATGAAATATCATTGCACCAGTAATGCTACTAGATAAATTTTGTTTATATTGGAAACCAGAATCATGTGAATAAGCTGAGTGAATTTATTGCAATCTTGTATATAATTAGATTTAAGCATCTGAAGCTAGCGGAGGGTGAGGAAGAATAAAAAGAGAATGTAGCAAATTTTTATGCAAATACATGTGGGTTTCCTCTCCTCTCAAATATGGTCTAGTTTTTTTCTGAATTAGGAGAACACTCATGGTTTCTTGATGTATCTTAAATGCAATATATTTCTTTCATGAACACATCTGAAAGGCAGCAAGTCTGGTTGGACCCTTACTATTATGAAGTATTAGCAACAGTTATATGCAAGCTTCTCAGTGGGATTGAGCCAGATGTAAAAACAAGTGACCTCAAATCCAGCTATTGTTTTCGGTGCTTTTATAATTATCAATGCATTGCTGAGCACAAAGGACACCAAGGAAAAAATGCATATTTCTTGCAGAGCTTGAAGTGCCCTGAATTGTGAAACTTGCTTCAACAGATGCAAGCAGGAACAATTGTTGTGGTTTCCCCTTATTTAAAAGGCTGAGTTAAGAAGATGATAAGGATCTTCAGTTTGATAAGAATACAGTAGAACCTCGGATAAAGTCCAGACTCTGTTCCACAAGTTTGGACTTTATCTGATTTTGGACTTTATCCGAATCAAATGGGCGATGCATTGGATAATGTCCAAAAATGGACTTTATCCGAGGTTCCTATACCAAATACCTCGGATAACATCCATTTTTAGCGGTTTTGGACTTTATGTGATGCATGGCGTGTGCACGAAAATTGCGACTTTATCCGAATTGGACTTTATCCTAATCGGACTTTATCTGAGATACCACTGTACTGTGTTAAATTGAATATAATTCTGCACACATTCTGAAGAAAGTTCTCTTCTGCCTTTGAGTATCATTTCTACATGTGTTTCTTGTTTTGTAAGATACAAAAGCAGCAGAGTATCCATTTTAAAAAAAAATTGTGGGTGTTAACTTCTCGTGGGAAACATTATGTATTTTGAAGAGTGTATTCTTCATTTTGTTTATGCATAGTCCTCAGTAACTACTATTCAGTAAATTGCATTCTACAGAATGACAGTCTTGACTTTACAGACTATTGCTTTTCTGTGTTCTCTTCTCTTTATGCCAAGAAATCTACTCCTGGGGACTGGAGATGGGATTTGAAAACAGAATGGTATGGGGGCTGTAACATAGAGTGTTGTATTTTTAAAGAAATTGAGGGCCTTGGCAGCCCAACGCATCTCAGAGGCACTGGACAAAATCCTGACATTAAGAAATCAATGTCACAAGTAATTTAGTGCCTTCTAGCCGTGTTTCATTTGGATGGTCTCACCATACATAGAGTTTTCAAAGTAAGAAATGTTCAGCAGTGGTATATCATTGTTGTCTTCTGTATGGTATTAACAAAATATAATTTAAGTGTCAACTGCCATTGTCTGCGAAAGATCCACCACAATTGAAAGTGTCCATTCTTTTCTACTGATGTTTACTTATCTATATCTATAAAATAGAGTGTGTTTGTATGTGCGCCAAAGGAACCCACACTCCTGGACCAATCTTGCTGAAAGTTTGCACATACATACCTTGGGCTTGCGATATCAGCACTGTGGGGGTCTCAACCCATTTGGGGGTTTATGCCCCCAAAGTGGGTTGCAAAGGGGACACCACCACTGGCCAGAGAAGCAGCAACGGAATAGTACTGCGTACGCGCAGCACAGCCAAGCCATTGGCTTGAATTTTCCGCCGGGAGACGCTGCTGCTAAAGAAAGCTGTGGCCGTGATTAGCGACCACAGCTTTCTTCAGTGGCGGGGTCTCCTGCCCATAAATGTACAGTTCTGTCAAGCTGCAGCCTCCTTTCGCTGACCAAAGGAGGCTGCGGCTTGACAGAACTTAACGTTTATAGGCCAGGGATGCCGCTGTGTAAAAAGAAAAGAAACCCCAATGGCAAAGGGGAAAACCTATGGATTTCTGGGGGTGGTTAGCCCTGAGCTGATACATCTTAACTTTTACATCATGTTGTGATCATTGGGGGAGGGGGGGGGGCAAATCTGATCAACCCAATCCCAGAGCATTTTCTACTTAATTTTTCAATATAATTATCCCCATGTGGCATGTTACATTCTCCAATCTACTTAATCATTCCACATAAACAGAACAGATTAGCTACATACTTTTAGTTTACACTGGAGCTGCGAATGGTGAGCCAGTAGGCTGATTTGTTCTCATGCTTGTCCATAGTTATTGACCATTTGGTGATGTCCTCTTTTCATCAGCTTAAGTGATTATTGCATCTCAGCCAGTTCAAGTGCATTCAACATTTTAAAAATAAAATAAAATAAATCCCAATAGCAGAGGAAAAAACCTGTTCAAGTAATCAAACTACAGTCATGTGTTTGGTTGCTTGAACAGGTTATTGGCTTTGCAAAACTATAAATCATCATTTTTCTCTCTCAGGCTGTGTTTTTCAACAACAATTGGTTCTGCTTTGTTTCCTACTTTTGTGTTCCATTCACCTATGATAATAAGCATATCTTGTTTTAGCATGTGATCAATTCCTCTTGGATACTTCCATAAAAGTTTTTGATTTCATTTTCTTGCACATTAGTAGTTGGAGCATAGACTTGAAGGATGGTTATTGATATTATTCAGGAGGATGGTTATTGATATTATTCAGTCAAACCTTGCATTATAACCCTAACTGCCTGTGTTATATCTTATCTCAGTATTAGAGTCATTCCATTTCTCCTGAGTTTGTCATTTCCAGAGTGGAACACTTTGTAATTGTCCAACTGAAAATATCTGTTCCAGTCCAGTTTACTGAATGCTGCAGTGTTTATATGTACTATTTTTTGCTTCACAATTTCCATTTGATTCATTTTACCTTGATCCATACTTTTCACATTCCATGTTATAATTATATGTGTTGCACAGCACTGAACTTTTGTTTTATTTCTACTGTTAGATATCCTTTCAGTTTTAAATAGTTGCATCATTAGCAACAGAGCTAATCATACATGTCCTTTGCTTCTTCCTAGTAGCTGATTGAGAGCATTCCAATCTGGGAGTTTAATCTTGCAGCACTATCTCTTGTTTCATTTCCGAATGTCTCAACATAGGTTTTTCATGTAAGGGAAAGGTCCATGGTAGTTTATCATTGCCACTTCTACTCAGTACTAACAAAAGCTGGTTTGAGTACCACTGCCATTTCCTCCTCCACTAGTATCACTTTCAGCTATGGTTTAGTGATCATTTCACCTTGGGTGATCCTGTTATGAATCCAGGCTCCTAATGGACTTTGGCCACCTAATAACATTACACTCCACTTCACTGACACACTCATAACACTTCACTGTGTTAAAGTGTGTCTCCATGATGAGGAACATCTATTTAGTATTTATAATACAAACTGAATAAAGCTTAGATTTTGGCTTCAATGTTATTCATAGGAAATGACTTTTTCAAAAGAAAAAGATAACTCATTTTACTGTATGCCAATCAATAATATTTTTTAACTTTAAAAAAGTCCTAACCAGGGCATTTAGGTGTCTTTCACTTTGAGATTAGATTACAAAACATAGTTCAGCAGAAGGAAGTACACTGAAAATGATTATATATTGGCAACAATATGTTTGTTGAATATCCTTTTACTATTGGAAAACTATTGTCTTCGTCCTCACTTGCAAAGGGACGGCCACGCTGTTCTTCACAAGCAAACCATCATTAGAATTTAAGTGGGACTGTGGTGGCTCAGTGGTTAAGAAGCTCGCCTTGTTAGCTGGAAGGTCAGCAAGTCATTAGTTCAAGACCTGAGTACTGCATGACGGAGTGAGCGTCCATCTCTGTCCCAGCTCCTGTCAACCTAGCAGTTCAAAAGCAGGAAATTGCAAGTAGATAAATAGGGACCACTTCGGTGGGAAAAGATCTTGGGGACGTGAAGGGAGCCTCATTCGGGCATCCCCTGAACAAAATTCATTTCAACCCAGAAAGCACCTTTCTGTGCTTTTGACATGTTTTTTTTTTAAAAAATTTTTAGAATTGATTAGCTTGCTTTATGATTGGTCATTGGGAGGCAAGCTGAAACTTCATTTGCTAGTGTAATTGTCAGTTACAAAGGACTGCTGGAGTTATGTCTCTGAAATACTGACCAATTTCATTTCTACTGCCTGGCTATCTATGATACTGTATGTAGTTTGGTCCTCAGTGGGTCTTGTTACCTTCAGCAACCTTGACTTTGGAAAGTCTCTAGGTTTTCATATAATACTATTACTGTATTCCCTTATTCCCACTTTGTCTTCTGGTTTTTGTCTAAAAGTTGAATATATTAATCTCTGCAAATATAAGCTGAAACTCTTGAAACTTGTACAATTATCTAACAAGAGTTGGGGAATTTTCCAGGTTTACAGCCAAAATCTAATATAGTTCCATTGTTTGAAGATTACAGCTGACAACTATTTTTTCTCTCAAGTTTTTTCAGAGGCCTTTTCCTTGAATCTTGAAGGGGAATTAGATTGAAGTGCTTTAAGTTGTCCTGCAATGTCAGAAAGCCATTTCTCCTTAACTTATCTTGTCACTTTCAGTCATATAGTTTGATGAGAAATGCTATTAGAGTTCTCCTTTCTATCTAGGGACAGTTTTAGCTTGACTTCTTCAAGAAGAGATTTGTTGGTTTTTGAACATTTATAACCAGCTTTTTTATACAATGTTCAAGGCAGCTAACATTTATAAGTTACGCAGTATTTCACATAGCAGTCATCCCTGCACTTTGAACTGTTATGCCTGACTGAACTTTAAATTACACTTATATACCACCACATAGTGCTTAGTGTACTCTCTGGGCAGTTCACAAGTTAATTAGCATTTTGTCCCCAACACACTGAGTCCTAATTTTACTGACCTCAGAAAGATGAAAGGTTGAGTCAATCTTGAAATTACAATGTTTGGCTGCAGTACAGCAATTTAACCACTGCACCACTACAATTTTTTTTAATATTGTTAACAGGTTTTAAATCAAAATAAAAGAGTCAGAGTAGGTTTCTTAAGGGAAAAAAGAGAAATTAGTTAGTATTATATTTGAAATTGTAATTTTGCTGTTATAGTATATTGCATTTATTGTTACATCTGTTATAGGACCCACTGTGATTTGGTTCCCAGTTTGATACAGTGGATTAGGATTTAGGAGAAATTGGCTCAAATCCCAACTCAGTCTTGGAAACTCACTGTGGGCGGTAACACTCCTTAATATCTTATATACCTTAGATTGGTCATATGGAACTTAGTTCTCAAGAATTTAAGATGAACAAGTTTACATGAATTTTGACATGGAAGTGTGTTGACAGTTTACACCAGAGGTTCTCAACCTTTTCAAGCAGAGGGATGGGTCACACTCCCTCAGACACCTTTGGTGGCCAGACAGCCATTTTGCCCTGCCTGCCACACATAGCTCTTGCGGGTGTGTGACAGAGGCTGGGGGGACATGAAATGGTGTTGCAGGCCACATCCAGCCCCCGGGTCATAGGTTGAGAACCTCTGATTTACACAGTGGAACTGTGAACATCGAAATTACCATCTCATTTGCAGACCCATATTTCAAGTAATAGAAAGTAATCACCAGTAGCACATTCTTATTATCAAGCATCAATCCCATCAATTTCATGGAACTGAACTTAATGTTGCCCTTTCTTCTACCTGCTGCAGGGCTTTACAGGCAAGGCATTATATACACAAAGTGTGTCTACAATGATCACAAAAACATAACATTTACAAAATATGGAAAATGTGCTGAACACAGAATAGCAAAAGGAATAAAAAAATCTTAAAGACATATTTCTAAGGAATGCTTTGAGATTTTTCTTTTAATAATAGAATCATAAAATAATTGAGTTGGAAGGGGCTTATGAGGCCATCAATTTTATCCCTTGGCTCAATGCAGGAATCCAAATGAAAACAGATCTGACAAATGGGTTTCCAATTTTCTCATGCGTACCTCCAACGCTGGAGAACTCACCACATCCCAGTGTTATTAGTTTCATTGTTATAACAATTGGGAAGTGAACAGAACCTTGCTTTAACCATTGCTAATGGTGAGACTCATCCCTGAAGAACAATTCCAGACTGGCTTATTCCACTGGAAAAATTCAGTGAAATTGCGCTCTCCTCTAAACAACTCCCTCTCTGCCCAGTATTCTTTGCTCACTATTAATTGAGGTAGGGCGTTTGTACACATTTATAGTGCAGGTCAGAATTTTTGTTCCATATATCATTTCTCTTTGGGCAATAAATGAAATTTGATGGTGGAATAAAGCATAACACAACTTCATGTGAGGGAAAAAAATATTCCCATGTTGATTTATTCATTTTTAAACCTGAATTAACATTAGTTTTATTTACACTTTTTTCTGCTGTTGTTAAACAGCACATTTCAATGTGGTAACATTTCAAAGGAATATGTTCAGAATACATAAAAACTGCCTGTATTTAAACAGACATTTTTCACACTTGTGGCTGCAGTCCAGAGGGTTGACAGAAATAGACGAAGTGTGAGAGGTTTTTACAGCATACTCAGAAACAAGGTGTACCTATCAAAGGTAAATGTAAAGGTTTCCCTTGTTCGAAAGCCAGTCGTATCCAACTCTAGGGTTCAGTGCTCATCTCTGTTTCAAAGCCGAAGAGTCAGCACTGACTGCTTCTGCAGATGTTTCTGTGGTCGTGTGGCAAGCATGACTAGACACCGGAGTGCACAGAATGCTGTTTACCTTCCCACAGAAGTGGTCCCTGTTGTATCTACTTGCAATTTCTTGCTTTCGAACTGCTAGGTTGGCAGGAGCTGGGACAAAGACGGAAGCTCATTCTGTCCTGCAGTACGTGGGAATCGAACTGCTGACCTCCCACCTTCCAGTCAGCATCTTAACCACTTGAGCCACTGTAGTCAAAACCATATTGTTATTTCTCTTGCAGTGTGCTGCAAAGAGACTGCCTGAGTAAAAGAAAGAATTATTAAACTGAATTATATTCACCAGAATGTCTGCACAAACAAGAAGTACATCTCTTTAAAAGAACATTGTTGGTTTGCAAGTGATGCCAGGTTAGAGTCTGCAAGCATATGAAACCACAATGATGTTAAAGTCAAGTAATAATTGGGTGGATGGGAGGCCAGATCGCACTTCTGTGGATAGGATTGTCACTACCATGGGGGAAAAGAAGCATACTAATTCATAGAATTTATAGTTCAAAATATTGCAGATAGAAGAAGGCATAGCCTTCACAGTTGTTAATAAACCTCATAATTTTTACAAAGTGCAGTAAGTAGACATGAATGCTATAGATTTTGACTAATATTTAGCTTGAGTTCCAGATTTTGAGCAATTGAGAAAATTAGTTCAAAATATTAATTTGAAATGCATACATAAAGGTGTTGTTGTCACAGATAATTCTGCCATTACACTGTCAAGCTAGTAGTGTTTAATTCTTTTGTCTATTTGAATAAATATGCTGAAATCATTGTTGATCAGACCGAGAATACAATTTGTACTGTTTACAAAATGATTTTGCTTGGGATTTTTTAAAGACCATGTAAACATAAACATGGTCATTCTGTATGTCTAAAAATAAATTTTTTAGAAGTGCTTCCATTGAAGAACAAATCTGAAAAGAGCATTTGAAACATCCACTATCTGGCTCTGATCTTTCAATAATTTTATATAATATGATTTAATAGTTTTTACGTAATTACAATTGACTTTTTGATTGTACTGTAGTCTTAATCAGAGAATAATACATTGTTGGGTCAATAAACAAAGAGAACATACTCTATTTTAGAAATATAGCTAAATTTTCATATCCTTTGTCATGGTAGTTTAGAACCTATACCATGTTTCCCAACCTTTGGTTTTTGGACTTCAATTCCCAAAGCCTAAGTCTATTCCCAGAAGCCTATCAGCCACATTGTGATTTAGACTTCTGGGAATTGAAGTCTCCCTGTGGAGCATGTGTCCCCCCCCCCCATTGGGAACAACTGATCTATACAATATTTGGAGTTGGACAGTGCAGATTTATAAGAAAAACTGACTGTTCATCTGCCCTCACATTTTGCCTGCTATCAAGGCTTTTATCAGAAAAAAAAGAAAGAAATTTCAAATGCTACATAAATATACTGTGTTGGATTTTATTCTGCTGTAAATGGGAAATCAGGAATTAAGTGGAATTTTTTGACTGATAAAAAACTTTGCTTGTCTTTTCTCACTAAGTTGTATATTTCATATCCTATATTAGGACTGCTGATAAGCTTGAAAATGGTCTCTGATTATTGATAATGTTTTCTTCTCATCTTGGTTTTAATGTACTTCAGGTGCTAGCTGGAAGGCACTGTCGGGGTTTCTGGGGTGCTAAGAGGCTTTGGTGGTGACAGAGTGCTGTGTATGACGCAGTCCCGCACAACTCTCTCCTTTCAGCCTCTGTCAGCCTCTGCCAAGGACCCAGACACCCTGATCTTACCCAGTCATAGGGAGTGTGGTTTTTCCGTAGTAGTGTGGATGTAGCAATAGCAGTGTGTGGTAGAAGCAGAGAGCTAGGTGCCAGTGCTATGCACAAGTAGAAGCCAACAAGGTAAAGTCCCAAAATGGAACTTTATTTTCTATTCCATAAAATGAAGAAGCAAAACTGTAAAGATTAAATAATCCATGTACCTTTAGAGAATAACATCCCCAAATCCTAAAGTCCACAGGGCTCTTTTAGATCCAGAAATGTCCATGAAATATTTCAAAGAGCCAATAAGTCCATCAGAATGTCCATAAACCTGTGGAGCAAAAGAACCCCCCAAAGTCCATCAGTTCATGAAATAGCCAAATATCAGCATAGTCCAATATCCATAGGATGGCAACATTTTAGGTTAATCCAACAAAGTCCAAGTCTCTCAGCCATCCATCAGATGCCTTGGGCAGGGTACATCTCCAAGATAGAATGCAGTCCAGACCAATTCCAGCCCCATTGGGCTCTTCCTGCCATGGGTCTTTGCTCCCCTTAGGGAACAGAGTTTAGCCAATAAGACAGCCTTTTCAGGAGTCCATTAGAGAACCAATTTGGGGTCTCAAAACCTCTGGTTTATATAGGCAAAATGAGTGGCTACCCACCCCTAGGAATGTGTTACAAAATGGGATTACCTAATGGGAAATTCCCACTCCACAAGTGTTCTCTCCTCCCTTTGGAATTCAATGACCCCATGGGGCATCCCAGACTCTTCAGGTGTTCCCTCCTCCCTTTAGAATTCACAACATCATGGGAAGGCACCTGATCATCCATGGAATGTGTTTACCTCATGGAAAATCACCTGGGCTCTCATGGGAATGGAATGTGTTTGACCTCTGACCTCTGACCCCACCTGTGAGGGGCCAAAGGTTGAGAAAGAGTAAGCTTCCCCTGATGTCACTTCTGGCTGACAGACACCTGGTGTTGACCTAATCTCTGTGGAATCTGAGCTATGCATAAACAAAAGAAAGAATGCAGACAGCTGTGTCACAGTTTGACCAGCTCTAGCAAAGCAAGTAGCTATGGTGACCCTAGGATCATGACAGGCACTTCGTAATATTGACTAGGATTCAAAGAATAGCTAAACAATTACTTTGTACACCAGGCTGTTGAAACTGAAACAGCTTCATATGCTGTCTGGTAAAACATCTACAATAGATGTCTTGATCTTTGTCATACTTTTTAATTTACAGAGATGAGCTGGAAACATTATGTTGGTGTTTCTAAACTGATATCAGTATTTTAGTCCAATCTGTAATATGTCTTTCCCCAAAATGGATGCTTGCCAGATGTATTGGCCTGTAACCCTTATTGTTCCTAGTCAGCATAGTTTTGAGTGATTACTTGAAGTATTTCCCAAGATTTTTTAAAAACAAGATCCAGCTTTTAAATATTATGGTTAGTGTTTCAAATTCATTTTCTATCTTCCTACCAAATGTGTTTTAGCTAGTGTTAAAATAGAAAAGTATGAAAGTGCTATGCTTAGCAAAGATGGCATGTGCAATATTGGAACTTACTAGGCATGGGATGTTTGAATTATTTGGAATATAAATCTCAGAGTTCTTCATTCTGGTAGTTCCACAGGACATGTGGCCTAGATGAGGTGGCTTCAGGGCCGCCATCAGGGCAGTACTATCAGTACTGCCGTATAGGGCCTGGAGCTGACAGTGGCCCTGCTGCCGCTGGCCATAACTATGACATTACTGTGAGACATCACTGTGTGTGTGTGTGTGTGGGGGGGGGGGGGGGCAATAGGATTGCTCAATATGTGGTCCAGAAATTTCTTATGGCGGCTCTGGGTGGCTTTATGGCCTAGGATATTCCTAACTGTGTTCTAACTTCTGATTCAGAAAGGAAGCTGCTAGCTGAGAGCTTCTTTTCTGAACAAGAAGCTAGGGCAAGGGTAACCCATTGCTTTTATCCAGTTGAGCCACGGGTAGGTGTTGGTTTTTCTGGTGGAAGACACAGAATAAAGCATTGTGGAATATCTAATCCACGAAATAAAAAAAATTCCATTTCAGGAATTTACCCCAAGGTAATTAGTTGCCATTTGTGCTATCCTAGCACTACTGTCAAAACATAGTAAAGGTAAAGGTTTCCCTTGCTCAAAAGCCAGTCATATCCAACTCTAGGGTGCAGTGCTCATCTCTGCTTCAAAGCTGAAGAGCCAGTGCTGTCTGCTGCTGCAGACGTTTCTGTGGTCATGTGGCAGGCATGACTAGACACTGGAGCGCATGGAACACTGTAATCACAGTATTAAAAAAGTCAACAGCAACAATAGTGGTTTCTGCTAATGGATATAGTAATGGAGTTTAGATTTTTATATACTACTTTTCTTTAAGAAAAATATCAAAGGGGTTCACTAAATAAATTGGTATTAAAATACAGGAAAAGAAATCAATGGAAAGAATTATAGCCCATAATATATGTCAGTAAAAGAAAATGAAGTCAGGAAATAGTGATAAATGTTCAATTTTTGGTGGAAGCACACCACCCTAGGAGCCCATCTGATCCTATTTGGAAAGTCATCCCGCAATGGAAAAGGCCATTGTGTCATTCTCCATTTTATCCATGTAGGAAATGTACTAACCAACATGGCAGTGTCCATAATAACATTGTTTTATCTATCCAAACTTTATTTTTCCAGTGTTAACGGGTAGCTACTTATGCACTCTAGCAATGGAAGGCATGCATTGAAAATCTATGTGCTTCCCTAGGAGAAGGCCATGACTATGAGAAGAAAAACAAGTTCTTCCAATTAAGGAGATAGTTAAACAAAGAGAAATGGATTTAGTTATCTTAAATGATATAAACTGCCTGGCAGCTGTGTTAGAGAAGAAAACTTTGCAGTAAGAAGCAGGAAGTGGGATCCAGATCTTGCCCACTCGGTTTTACCACAGAAAACCATGTAGTTACAATAGATAGAAACTCATGATGCAGTTTTTGTAGTTTCTCCATACAGTGGTGTGTCTTGTTCCCTTCTATGGACATCCCTGTTCATTGGACAGTCCCAGTCAAGGAAGCTTGTGTAGTCCCATCATGAAGCTTTTGCAAAGTAAAACCTGCATGCCAGACCATACCTGTCAACCATCCCGATTTGACCGGGATTACCACGGAATTTGACGCCGATTGACGTCATAACCCACCCTGCACTGCCAAAACCCCGTAATTTGGCAGCGGGGGGAAAATGCTTTCCACGCATGCGTGGAAGGGTTCTACACAAGTGTAAAACCCTTCCACGCATGCGTGGAAAGCGACCTGCGCACAAGCGATCTGCGCAGATCCCGTTTTTTCCGGAGCCGTGGGTTGACAGGTATGTGCCAGACCAGCATCTTGCTGAGAACAAACATACCTGTGCAGATTGTTCTCTGTCACAGTTGGGTTTTGGGATGTCTTTTATTTTCCCAATTTGCTGCTTCTATTGATTCAACTCAATTTCTCTGCTCTACTTAATGCAGCCCAGTCTCATAGATTATTAATGGCGTGGAGACTGTGAACCATTATAACTCTTTTATTTGTGCTTCATGGGCACAATTGTTTTAAAATGTGTACTTATCCTACCTTAATGAGGTTTTTTTGTAGGTTGTCAATATTTCAAACTTTCACTTTAATCTATTATGTATATGCATCATCACACATATACTATAAAACAGATAATAACTGGCCCCAGAATGCCTCAGGTTATTGTTACTACTGTATTTACATTAATTTGCATTTTGGTAACAAAGTCATAGCTTTATAATATCTGTGGGGTCGTGGGGCAGTGTAGGAGTAATATTTTTTGCATTTGAATTGCATCCTTCAATAAGAATACAGCAGGGATCTCTCAATTTATTCCTCGGTTCCAAACAGAGAGATAGGAAAAAGTTAGTGTAGAGAACCCAGCGTTGCTGTTATTGAATACAGTAGAAATGGTCACTGCCATGTCTCAAAGTTTTACCCTTGTTTACCTGCATGGTAAGTAAAGGTAAAGGTAAAGGTTTCCCTTGCTCGAAAGCCAGTCGTATCCGACTCTAGGGTGCAGTGCTCATCTCTGTTTCTAAGCCGAAGAGCCAGCGCTGTCTGCTTCTGCAGACGTTTCCGTGGTCATGTGGCAGGCATGACTAGACACCGGAGCGCACGGAACGCTGTTACCTTCCCACCGAAGTGGTCCCTATTTATCTACTTGCAATTTCTTGCTTTTGAACTGCTAGGTTGGCAGGAGCTGGGACGAAGACTTTCAACTTATATCCCACCCATCTAAATGTAACAGTTATTCTGGGTGCTGTTGTCTTTACATATGAGCCCCAGAGACTTAAATTAATTGTTTCTATTGAATGTTTTATTACTGTAAATGTTTTGAGAAGTGAAGTGCTAATTGTCTTCTGTTTTTGTTTGAAAAATGTCTCTGTACAGTACAGTATTCTCATCATTGATATACCTCAGTTGTATACTGATTGATCCCTGTGCAAAACGGCAGAGTGATGAGATCACAAACACACATTAGCAAACAAAGTGAAGTTCTCCAGGTATTGTTGGACTTGAGCTATTATCAGCTCTAGACACTATTACCTGTAGTGCGGACAAAGATAGAGATTTTCCTCTCGTTTCATCAGTACAATATATAGTGCACTGATTGTAATTCAGAACAGTGAATAGAAAAAAGAAGCAAAACAGCTAATATTATTCTTACTTTATCTCATCCATTGTGTGAGTGTATTTACTGCTGCCTGTATCTTTCTTTCTAATAAAAAAACAGGATGATCATAATTGATCAGTTTCTTTAAAATCAAATAAAACTCTATACTAGAATATTTATACATTTCCAAAATCAATTTGAGGTGGTTGTAGTAGGGCTAAAAAACCAATATGTTTGCATTTAACTGATATTTATGGAAGGTGTTGTATTCTGGGCTTAGGCCTTGTTTGCTGAGGGAATCAACTAAGTAGTAGGCCTTTAGAAGAATGAACATTCTTAATGACCTTTATGAGCAGTTAAACCTCAAGTATTATGTGCAAAGAGGAAGTACATTTTGTAACATGATGATGTCTCCTACCCCCACAAATTGTAGTGGAAACTTTTCTTCTTTTCCTCCTGCTTGTTGCTACTGGAGCAATAAAAATTTAACTCATGGATAGTACTGTATGTGGAACTTTTGAATGTATTGTGTGCTTCTACACTTGGAAATCATAATCCTTCTTTATTTGTAATCATCATAATTTCTTGGCTAATATTCAGTGAAAAAGCTGGTACCTACTAAACAAGATCACACAAAGAACCTTTGTGTAGTAGCAAAATCTATACCTATAAGGCAGAGGTGAGGCCGTTGTGTCCAGGAAAGGCTCCCGCTCCCATGACACTATACCCATCACAACCCTCACAGCCCTCACCTTTCCTTGGCAAGACAGGCCCCATCCATGTCCCGGCCCCAGAGGTGGGGCATAGGCCCCACAAATTGAGAAAAAGCAGAAACTACAATTCCCATGGTGCCTTGGGCGTGCTCTGCAGTTAAGAGGACACCCCTGCCAGCAGGAGTGCTGACTTGGGCTTCTGGGAATTGAAGTCCAAGAACCCTGCAGTTGAGGCTGGGGAAAAAGCATGGTCACATGGCAAGCACTTCCTAGCTAATGGATAGCAAGGTTGGGGCAGAAGGCAGGGTAAATTTAACCAAGTTTAATTCTCCTGCAAGCATATCAGAGAGTAAACAAGGCAACAAGACAAAAATGTTGTGGAACATTAAAGACTAAATGCTGTATTTTAATGTGTGCTCTTGTGGATCAAGTCCACTGGCTCTTTGGCTATAAACAGGGGCTGCCCCTGATGACCATTCGTATGCTGCAGCTGGTCCAGAATGCTGCGGCCCAGGTGGTGATGGAGTGTGGACATTATGCCCATGCCTCACAATTGCTTCGGGAGTTTGGGGTGCAGGTGGAAGGGTGGCTTCCGTTGGGTGGTTGGTATAGAGGAGCATGCCTTCCCCCATGGTTCCTCGGTACCTGCACCCCTTTTTAGGGGTGGGTTTTTTACTCTGTTTTTTATCTGTTTTATTTATGTGAACCGCCCTGAGTTGGCCATGGTCGAGTGGGCGGTATAGAAATCTAACAATAAATAAATAAATAAAATAAAAGATCACTTCAGATGGAGATTGCAGCCATGAAATAAAAAGGTGACTAATTCTTGGGAAGCAAGCTATGAGAAACCTGGGAAACATAGTGAAAAGTAGAGAATCACCTTGCAAACAAAAGTCCGCATAGTCAAAGCAGTGGTATTTCCGGTAGTGATGTATGGTTGTGAGAGCTGGACCATAAGGAAGCCTGAGCGAAGTAGAATAGACGTCTTTGAGATGTGGTGTTGGAGAAGAAATTTCAGATTACCTTGGACAGCAAGGAGAACAAATAGGTCGATCTTAAAAGAAATCAACCCCGACTGCTCCTTGGAAAGTCAAATATTGAAGATGAAGTTAAAGTACTGTACTTTGGACATCAAATGATAAGAGAGGATTCACTTGAGAAAGCCTTGATGCTGGGAAAGGTGGAGGGCAAAAAAAGAAGAGGGCAGCAGAAAATGAGATGGCTAGATGGCATTGTTGATACAATGGGCACAAAGCTGGGCAGGCTGAAGAGGATGGTGGAGGATAGGGGTGACTGGTGTGCAGTGGTCCATTGGGTCGCGAAGGGTCGGAATCGACTGTGCAGCTGAACAACAAATAGTGAAGATCACTTAAACCTGCTTATTTGTTTCTTCACTCTTAAGAGTTTCTGAGAATGTAGTTTTGCTATGTAAAATATATCACAGAATAATATAATTTACTCAAGGTCTTAAATATCAGCAAGAGCCCGCTTGAGTTCCAGTCTCCCTCCCCTTCTTCGGCACTTGGAGGCAGTCCTACAATGGAAGGGGAGTGGAGAAGACGGAAGAACGTGAAGGGTTGGGTGAGGGTGATGGAGAAGTCTGTATATGTTTTTATTTGTTATATGTTATTGTGAGAGGTGAGGGGTTGGGTGAGGGTGAATGTATTTAATGCATATTTGTTTATTGTGTGTATGTATTTTGTTTCATTTTTATTAAATAAAAATAACTGCAAAGAAAAGAAAAAATATATCACAGAACTGCAAGGATACTAGTAGTAATTGACCATGCAAGGCTTACTTTAGGCTAACCTGCAGGAGATGTTTGTGTATTACCTTGCCTAAAAGTTTCAGACCATTGTAATTCCCTGGCCAATATTCAATAAACAATCTAGTAGTTACAGTTGGATTCTGGTCCAAGTAGACCTTTGTAAGCCAACAAGATAAGATAAATCTACCCTCACATACTGGCAACATACCCTAACATACAGTGGTTCTCAGACTTGGGTCCTCAGTTGTTAGATGTTGTCATCCCTGAACACACAACCACACAACATGCTGACTATGTAATCCAATAACATATAAGAAATCAGGTATGAGATATATGTTTGAGAATATAGACATATATCTGTGCCAGCTTTCTTATTTCAAATGTATATAAATGAAAAAACCAGGAATTGAATTAAGCAGAGTTGCTTTATCCCTGAGGGGTGGGGTGGGGGATTCAGATATCAGAAGATCACATCTTATTGAATAAGCATTATGATGCCCTTTATGCTATTAATACTTTTCAGCTGAGGAATGGTGTAAAATACTTTAAATTATTACATAACATTGTATATTAGTGTTGCATTATAAGTGCCAGTTATACACTCCTACTGGGCAACATTTCTAGTTGAATATTGCAAAATAAAACAACAGTAAAAAAAACCAAAAACACAACAGACAAGAAGTTACTAAGAAAGTACAGTATCACAGTATTTTTCTTGCTAAAAAAGGCAGGAGATTGCATATTTATACTAAATTGCTCTCATTTGATCATTTGATTTGGGTTATAGAAATATCAGAGTGCCAAAGAAATACAAACCTGTCAGTTGTGAAGAAAGGGTTTATCTAACAAGTTAATTTCCTTTTGAAGTACATAGCAAGTCAGAAAAGGCTATTTATATATGATCAGAGCTGGTATACTACTTTGTAGATATGAAGAACAAAATCAGAAGCTCTATTCATGCATGTTTCCACTAACTGCCTTTACTGCTTTATGTACTTCACCTATGTCTCTTGTTGAAATTAAACAGATACGAGGAAAGTTGGATTCTTGTGAGCCTTTCTTATTCAGATATACAAACAAATGTTTCTGTTCTACTAAAAGAAACACACATGCACACACAAACATACAAGTCAACTTCATACTCAGGTGCTTTTTCTTTACCTTTGCTCAATATAATAAATTGTTGTTGATCCCAAATAATGGGATAATCCCATTTAATGGTGTTCTGATTTCTCCTCCTCAGTTTATATAAAAATATAACTATGTTTTGATTCAGTCTCTGATTTTGAGAATATGAAACTGAAAAAGGTTCTCCATAACAGTTAATTTGTTAAGTTATTTGCAGCAGCTGCACAGCAAAGTGGGGCAGGTTTTCAAGCCTTTCTGTTCCAATGGAAGTCTCCCCAGTTCTCCCCCTTTTAGCCCAGCTAATAAACACACTTGAACTAGATGTTTGAGAGAAAGAAAAATAGCATTTACTCACAAAGTGTGGTCAGAAGATACATTTGCTCAGAAGTGTTGTTAAGGTAGCATTAGATCAATAGTGAAGGCAGGAAAGTCAAGTTAGGTCAAGTTTAATAAAGCAGGTATGTAAAAATAGCCTCTCTTCCAGCCAATGTGGCTGAGAAGATGGAGGCATTCAAAAAGACATCATACTCTTCCAAAGGCAAAAACAAGAGAGAAAGGCCTCAACAAACACAGGCCTTAAGACATGCAAATAGGGTCAGGTCTCAGGTGACCCATGAGGTAAGAAGACAGGAACTTTTCTAACTGGCTACTTAAAGACAAACAATGAAAAACAATTTCCTTTGACTAGTCTTTCCTGTCTCATTGGTTAGTGTGTTAGTATTTACTACATGCTGGGGTTACACTAAAATGCTCAACATAACTAAACCACTGTTCAGCATCCAGCTACAGTGAAGTGCTTTTCAAAAATGGCACAAACTAAAGAGTGATTCATAAAAGTGGTTTCTAAATGCCAAACTCCCAATTATTCTGGCGTCTCAGTTCTTGAATTGGCTTAAGCAATTTTAAAGCAGAATTTTGATTTATGATAGTAGCTGTACATATGTGAAACAACTTATTAGTTCATAATAGTAGATGAAGCAAAAATGCATGAAGGTCCCATCATAGATGATTTCTAAACAGAGAAAAAAATACCTAATGCATGTGGGGGGGGGGGGAAACCATGATTTCAGAAAAGACAGAAGTAGAAGGGTGATGCCAGTGGAGATCACTAGTGGGAAAATGAGCAGAAATAGGGTTAACAGTAGCCAGAATTCTACTTCAAAATACTGTGCATCTAAAAGGAAAATTTTATTTTTAGGGACTGCAGTGGCTCAAGTGGCTAAGACGCTGACTGGGAGGCGGAAGGTCAGCAGTACGATTCCCGGGTGCTGTAGGATGGAATGAGTTCCCGTCTTTGTCCCAGCTCCTGCCAACCTAGCAGTTCGAAAGCAAGAAATTGCAAGTAGATAAATAGGGACCACTTCAGTGGGAAGCTAACAGCATTTCGTGCGCTCCGGTGTCTAGTCATGCCTGCCACATGACCATGGAAATGTCTGCAGAAGCAGACAACGCTGGCTCTTTGGCTTTGAAACAGAGATGAGCACTGAACCCTAGAGTCAGATACGACTAGCTTTCGAGCAAGGGAAACCTTTACCTTTACTAAAAGGAAAATTACGCAAGTTTCATAGTTTGTCCCTCTTTTTAAATGCTGAGTAGATATTCAGTGTAGGTGACACCTTGGAACAAATTTCTCTATTCAGTCAAGTATGCTCAGGTAATGACATAGTTTCACTGGTATTCTTCCAACCTGACTCTTGTTTTTAGTTCAGCTTCCATTGTATTCTGGGTTGAGTACCATGAGATTTTTGCAGCCAGTTTTATACTTAGTTTTTAAATGGATGGATACATCCATTTGATGGATACATTGTGGAATAATACTTTCAGTCTCCAAGACCAGAATCCAAAGGGGTGGTTCTGCTAATGAATCTCTCTGTTCTTTCTGTATTCCCAAGTGTTCTCCCCAAAGGTACTCCAGAGATTATTGTGGGGAGGATACTCACGTCCACTATGCTTGCAGTTGGCTACTAGTGTGATGATGGTTTTAGGTATATGCTTACCTTTATTCATGTGTATTAAGTAACAGAAGATAAAGGCATTGCCAAATTCATAGCAAAATTCTTTTAAAAATCTCTCCTCCTCCTCCTCCTCTCAGTCTAGTTTAGCTGCCATATTGTTAGTGTAGTCACACTGAAAAAAATGCAGCTTAGAATCTTCTAGAGTTTACAGTAGTTTTGTAAATTATTCACATTACTGTCACTTGAGGATTTGTTCCAAAAGATTGCAGATTTCTGTCTGAGTTGCATCCCCCCCCCCCACACACACACACAAAAATATTTATAGCTCACATCTCCCTTGGTTAAGCAAGAATGATAATAAAATAACCAGGTTTAAAAAATTCTGCCCTACAAAAGCAAAGTAACATATCATTAAATGTCATTTTATCCTCTACTCAAACATGATTATATCATGCTCTTCTTATTCCTTGCTAGCATTTCAATATGCTTTATTCTACATGAGAGAGCTTTAAGCAAAATCCATATCCCAGACTTATACTGGTCTCATCTTGTATACAAAGGTACTGAACTATTGGCATGTGTGACACCAGTGGAACTCGAAGTTAAAGCAGCACAGTCCCCCTTCCCAGTAATTACTATGAATTCATCTTGTCTCAACCTCCATGTCTTCCTACAGATACAACATACAGCCGTCTACCAACCCCACCTTATTTACTTCCATGTGGCCTGATCTTCCCCTGACAATAACTGTTGATCTGCCCTACTCATCTCACTAGGTATAAATCAGTTGAGTGAAAAAAATCTGATAGTTCTCCTTCGTATAGTTTGTGAATCCCCACTATTGGGTTATGCGCCTGCGCAGAACGGCCGATCGGAGGCTTGAAAAGCTATTGGTCAAAAGTTTTGGCGGTGAGACCGCCCGCCGTACCGCCCACCCTGAGGCGCCCGCACGCCATTTTACCTCAGTTCTCTTCTTTCCGCCGTAGCAGCAGGACGATCGTTGAGAGCTTCCTCAATTTTTTCGCCCTTCTGAGGGAAAGTCTTTTGGCTAACTTCGATTAAATTTTTTTCGGTGATCTTGTCCTTCGGGCAGGATTGCCACCCCGGTGCTGTTTCTTCCTCCTGGTGGACTCAGTTACCTACTCGCTCCGGTCACCGTTTCCCCCCTCAAGGGGGTGGCGGCTGGCCTGCCCTTCGGGGTGCTCGGCTTCTTGAACCTTCCGTTGGAAGATTTTTTTTTTATGGCTGCAGCCTTCAAGCAGTGTTCTGCTTGCCTCAAGAAGTTCCCTGCCTCCGACGGGCATAGCCTCTGTCTGTTTTGCCTGGGAGAGTCTCACCAGAGCCAATCCTGCACTCATTGTCAGAAATTTACCAGACTTGCAGTGCAGAACCGGAGCAACCGACTGAAAGCTCACCTTATGGAGCTCGCTTTGCCTCCCGCCTTGGCCGCCTCTACTTCTGCTGGTCCCTCCCAGCCCCCGCCACTTCCTGCTTCTTCTTCTACTCTCTTCATCAGGAAGAAGAAGAAGGATAAAATGGGGAGAAGAAGAAGAAACATGGGTCGGACAAATGGCGATCTCTCCCGCCTACACCTCGCCCTCCCATCTCTCCGGGGCCTTCGCCTCCCTTCTCGGTCGCGACATGTCCTTCGCCCGGCTCTTCGATGTGGGGCGGACGGTCCTCTTCGGGATCTCCTGAGAAAGGTCGCAGGGCTGGGGCTCCAGCTCGCCCACTGCAGGTACTCCCGTCTCCCCCTTGTGGGAGGGGCCGTTCACCCACGAGGCAGGCCTCCTTCTCCCCGAGGCCCAGGACTCCGACGATCGACGAACCGGCAACCACCATTCCGGCCACCGTTTCGTCTCCGGTGATTCCAACCACCGTTTCGTCGGCCACCGTTTCGTCCCAACCGTCGGCTCCGGATGCATCCCAGATGGAGTTCTTCAAGGGGATGTTCGAGGCCATGGCAAAGTTGTTTGCCCAGCAGTTCAAGGCCTCTATGCCTGCAGCCTCTGCGGCTCCGGTGCCAACCACCGCAAGCCCCAGGGATGTTGGTCCTACTGTGGCCCCACCGACCTCACGAGGGTCGAGTGTCCGCTCCGCTGGCCCACCCATATCGTCTTGGTGTGGTCCAGACGTCGATGCGGTGGACTCCCATCCCGTCGACCCGCCCAGGCCGTACTGGCGTGGTCCCGACGTGGACACCAGGGTCCCTCCCTCGTCTTCCGATGACTACAGCACGTCTTCGGAGGAGGACGAGGGAGACGCCGACAAGACCCCGGACCAAGCCATCGGCGCAGTTGACCCACCGCGTGGTGAGGATCAACGTTCGCTTACGGCAATGCTGACACGCTTGGGGACCACTCTAAACCTGAAGGTGGACCAGCCACCACTGGAGGGCGAGGACCAAATGACCGCGAAGCTGGACAGACGAGCGATTCGGCCGGTCCACATTACCATGCTTCCGTCCATGTTGACGTCCGCGAAGGCGACATGGAAGAAGCCAGTATCATCGCACTCCGTTTCGTCCAGGCTCGACGGCATGTACAGAGTCCTGGACGAGAACGTTGAGTTCCTCCAAGCACACCCCTTGCCGAACTTGTTGGTGGTCAAGGCCTTCCAGCACAGGACAGCCACCAGCGGTTTTCCGGTACCTTCGACTCCGGAAGGGAAGAAGCTGGACGCGGTGGGCCGAAAGTTCTACGCCACCGGTTCCCTCTTCCTCTGAGCCGCCAACTACTCGGCCGCCATGGGCCTCTATCAGTCCCACCTCTGGGAGCAGGTAAAGGTCGTGGCCGCTACACTGCCCGCCGAAGCCCAGAAGCGGATCAACGCGCTGGCATCCGAAGGGGACTTCCTGTCGGAGCAGCAGATGAGAACGGCCAGGCACATCAATGACTACGCGGCAAAGGACATGGCTTCCGCTATTCTGCTCCATCGTCATGCCTTGCTCAGGGGCACCTCCCTCGATGATGCAATGAAAAAGCTCATCGAGGAGTTCCCGTTCGACGGACAGGGCCTATTCGGGCAGGACACCGACAAGGTCCTGAACGAAATGCGCCAAACGAACTCTACGGCCAAGTTCCTCGGACTTACCACGCCGGCGGCGCCTGCCAGGCCGAGATTCCAACCTTTCACGCGGCCATATCAGGGCAACCCGCAGCAACAAGGTGGCCCTTCGGAACAGCCCAGGTCTGGCTCCTACAAGCAACAGCGCCAGGACAAACCCCGTTACCAGCCTTATGGGCAGGGCAAGCGTTCCGACGCAAAGTCCAAGTCCCGTGTTTGAAGCTGCGACGGCCGAGTCTCTTTCGCTCCACATCCCGTACCTTCCCCTCCGGAACTTCCTCCAGGTATGGTCAGGCATTCCGGACGACCGGTGGGTCTTAAAGATCTTGTCCTCTGGCTACGCCATCGAGTTCGTGCGGGCGCCTCAGGTAGGAAGACATCGTTTCACCACCTCGTCCCCCCATTTGGAGGAAGAAATATCAACTCTTCTGTCCAAGGGAGCCATCGAGCGGGTGACGCCGCCCGACTGGGACAACGGCTTCTACTCGAGGTACTTCGTGGTTCAGAAGAAGGATGGAGGACTTCGCCCAATTCTGGACCTACGTCGCCTCAACAAGTGCATCCACACCAGGAAGTTCCGGATGGTGACCCTGCAGACCGTCCTCCCCCTCATCAACAAAGGGGACTGGTTCACAGCTATAGACCTCAAGGACGCTTACTTCCATGTCTCCATCCTCGAGGAGCACCGAAGATTCCTTCGATTCCGCATCGGCGATTCCGTGTACCAGTACCGGTGTCTACCGTTCGGTCTGGCCACGGCACCACGGGTCTTCACCAAGTGCATGGCTCCAGTGGCTGCCTTCCTTCGTCAGCGGGGAATCAGGGTCTTCCCGTACATCGACGACTGGCTGATTGTATCCCCCACCAGCTCGTCGGCCATTCGGGACACGCAATTCACGGTCCACCTCATGGAGAGCCTCGGCCTCAGGATCAACTTCACCAAATCGAAGTTGATTCCCTCTCAACGCGTCGAGTACATTGGAGCGGTACTCGAGTCACTTGCCACCAGAGCCTTCGCACCCCAGAAACGCTTGCAGGACATCGCGCAAGGGGTGAGCGACCTTCGCAACAAACCGTGCATCCGGGCGAAAAAGGCTCAGAGACTTCTAGGCCTCATGGCCTCAACGACGGCGGTGATCCCTCACGCCAAGTTAAAGTTCCGGACCCTGCAGTCGTGGCTCCTTCACGAATTCGACGCGCTCCGGGAGAGCCAGTCCAAACGGTTAACTCCGTCTCCGGAGCTGAGGGACCAACTGCTGTGGTGGACGGCACCACTCAATGTGACAACGGGGAAGAGCTTTTACCCCTCGCAACCCTCGTTGCAAATATTGACTGACGCAAGCAACCTCGGCTGGGGGGCTGCCTGCGGGACTCTCACGGTCAACAACCCTTGGTCACCTCAGGAGATGGTGCACCATATCAACTATTTGGAACTTCTGGCCATTTGGAAGGCCCTACGTTCCTTCGAGATCCTACTCACCGGCAAGGCGGTCCAAGTAGCCTCGGACAATACCACGGCGGTGGCATATCTGAACAAGCAGGGAGGAACGCGATCCACCACCCTTCTTTACCTCGCTGTGCAGCTCTGGGAATGGTGCCTGGAAAGGCACATTTTCCCGATTAGAGTGCACATTCAGGGCAAGCTGAATGTCTTGGCCGACCATCTCAGCCGCCTCACCTCGACGACCCACGAATGGGAACTGAACGATGAGGTATTTCAGTCGCTTTGCGAGGCCTGGGGGACGCCGAACATCGACCTCTTTGCATCGGAGTCCAACAAGAAATGCCACAGGTACTGCTCCAGGGCAGGCATCGGAATGAACTCCGAGGGCGATGCCTTCATGAAACGGTGGGATCAGGACTATTTCTACGCCTTTCCTCCGTTTCCTCTGGTCCAGAAGGTTCTCACCAGAATGTACCAACACAGGACCAGTGCAATCCTTGTGGCCCCAGCATGGCCTCGCCAACCCTGGTTTCCGCTGCTGTTGCGCATGTCGTCACAGTATCGCACGCTGCCAGAGTCACCGACGCTTCTCCAAATGGAGCACGGCCAGCTTCACCATTCAGACCTACCCAGCCTCCACCTCACCGCGTGGAGGATAACCCCAGACTATCCAGGATCCTGGAACTAGCACGGCGCCCTTCCACAAGGAAGTCTTATGCTTCCAAATACAGACATTTTTGCGCTTTTCTGGCTTCCCAGCAGACGCCCCCACCACAGGCGGGGCTGCAGGACGTTTTGGCCTACCTCCTCCATCTGGCAGAGTCTGGCCTTAGCATTACCTCCGTCCGAGTCCATCTCGCAGCGGTGGTGGCTCACTCTCCGCCCGGTTCGCCCGCTTCTGGTGCCTTTCGCGACCAAACGGTGAAGCGTTTCCTCAAGGGACTGCGGAATGCCTTCCCTCCGGTCAGGACTCCGACGGCACAATGGTCACTCTCTGCCGTTCTCAACGCGCTCACCAGGACTCCTTTCAAGCCCATGGCTACCACGGATGCTCGTCTCCTCACGTGGAAGACGGCGTTTCTGATGGCTATTACGTCTGCTCGACGAGCTGGTGAACTGGTTGCTCTGCGGGCAGACGACCATTTCTTCAATTCTTCAATGACCGCGTGGTACTCCAAGCGGATATCACTTTCCTTCCCAAGGTGGTCTCCCAGTTTCATATGGCACAGACTATCTCCTTGCCAACCTTCTTCCAGAACCCCACCAACGCCCAAGAAAGGACTTGGCACACGCTGGATGTGAAACGAGCTTTATTGTTTTACACCAGCAGGACAAGGGAGTTCAGGAAGTCGCAACGCCTTTTTGTGGCTTATGGAGGCAAGTCCAAGGGTGAACCCATCTCTGCTCAGCGGTTCTCCAAATGGATCACGTCTACCATCTACTTGGCCTACGAGTCGGCCTCGCTGCCACCTCCGCCGCATGTCAGGGCGCATTCTACCAGAGCGGTCGTCACATCCACGGCCTTTCTGGAGGGTACACCGCTTGAGGACATATGTAAGGCTGCCACCTGGTCCAGACCTTCTACATTTGTCCAGCATTACAGGGTGGACACCAGAGCCACTGCGGACGCCAGGCTTGGCCGTGTCGTCCTCACCAGGGGGCTCCGGGCTCATCGCCCTTGACACTTCACCCTACCTGACCATCATCATCTTCATCGTGGGATCATCTCATCCGACTGCCCACCGACCAAGTGAGTGTGAGCTTGCTAATCTCCCAATAGTGGGGATTCACAAACTATACGAAGGAGAAAGTTCGGTTTCACTTACCAGTGATAACTTTCGTTCTTCGAGTATATAGTTTGTGAATACACACTACCCACCCTGCCTCCCCTCTTGAGCTGCACGGATGAGATCAATTGGTTTATCCTGTGCTTGGCTTAAGTATGGATCTGAGGTAAAATGGCGCGCGGGCGCCTCAGGGTGGGCGGTACGGTGGGCGGTCTTACCACCAAAACCTTTGACCAATAGCTTTTCAAGCCTCCGATCGGCCGTTCTGCGCAGGCGCATAACCCAATAGTGTGTATTCACAAACTATATACTCGAAGAACGAAAGTTAACACTGGTAAGTAAAACCGAACTATTTTACACCACTTGAGTGACTCCTTAGAAGATACAACAGTGTTGTATAGAAGACATTATTTACTGCTGTCAGGAATTGGCATACAGTAATAGATAAGTGACATTTAAACATATAGCCAAAAAGGCAAGCATCTCACTGATAGTTTGATGTGATTTATTTATTTATTTAATCGTATTTCTAATGCCTCGCCGAGCCGACTCCGGGCGGCTTACAAGTAACAGTAAAAACACAAAAACATCCAAAAACATTAAAAATACAACTTATTTAAGTTATTTTTTAAAAAAAGTTCTTATAAAAATCTCTTTTAAAAAAAATCTCTTTTAAAAATCCCACCAGTGCGACCTTAATAAACCAACCGCTCAGACAAGCCAGGCCAAGGTGGCTATCTCCCCGGCTGCCCCCCCCCCCCAACAACCACTGCGCGAGCCAGGTCTTCATGCCCCTGCAAAAGGGTGAAAGCTCTGCTTGGAGACAAAGTTCAGTTGGCAGGAGGTTCCACAGGGCCGGAGCAGACACAGAGAAGGCCCTCTTCCTTGTGCTAGAGAGGCGAGCCTCTCTAGCCGATAACTATGAGAGAGCCCCTCCGGTCCGCTCTAGTGGGATTGGCAGATATCCTTGGCGTAATGCAGTCTCTTAAGTATCCTGGCCCACTACCATGTAGGGCTTCAAAGGTAATCACCAGCACCTTGAATTGCACCCGGAGGCACACTGGCAGCCAGTGCAGCTCATGAAGTAGTGGTGAGGCATGGGTATAACACCCGCACCCACATCACCCACCCACCCCGAGCCACTGCATTCTGGGCCAGTTGCAGTCTCCGAATGGTCATCGGGGCAGCCCCATGTAGAGCGCATGTTTTATTATAGGTAACACTAAAAATATTTTCTCCACTACTTAATTTTCTATTCTTTTCCCATTTTTTCAATCATATTACAGAGCTTTTTGGTATGAAGAAGAGGAAGTAATTTGATAGAAGGGAAATAACATCAGTAAGATAGTGCTTAAAAATAGTCTTCTGCTTTTTAATGGGAAAAAACTCACTTTAATTGTTAGGATAGATGTACTCACAAAAGTATAATTTTCCATTGTTTCCCCATCCCACTGAGTAAGTTACAGTAACCACAAATGTCAGAAGCTGTCATTTAGAAGTGTAGGTGAATAATAGCTTAATTATTCAAGAGCCAGGGGTTGAGAGTTCAAATCCCCACTGTGCCTCCTTGAAAGAGGCTAGATTCAATGATCCATAGGCTCCCTTCCAGCTCTGCAGTTCTAAGATGATGATCTTGAATTTTTGAGTCTGTATATATACATACTTAAACTTTGTTGAACTTGGAACATTCACTTCACTTTTCCAGTACAAGCATATTGGATTCTCCCTCCCTTAGAGAAAAATCTCTCCTGGAAAAAATTAAGTATTGCTGGAGAAAGTCTAGTGCTTTGTCCACAGAATTGTTGTGTACTCATCGGAACAAACAATTTTCCATACAAGGTTAGCTAGAATGACGGAAATTGGAGCCCTGTTTCTTGTGATGTCTGCCCTCTTTTGGCAGTTCTGCATTCATATCAATGGATGTCATATCACAGCTGTAGGCTGTAGTAACAGCGTTCCGTGTCTAGTCATGCCTGCCACATGATGAGCACTGCACCCTAGAGTTGGATACGACTGGCTTTCGAGCAAGGGAAACCTTTACCTTTAGGCTTTAGTAAAGACTTTTTCAGAAGTTTTTTTCAGTGTTTTGAGGAAAGTGAAGTTTTTGCAATCAGATATGATGAAGTAACATTCAAAAAAGAGTGTTTCAAACTTTCATTTAGGATTCAAAGCATGCAAGTGAAGATAAATGTGTAAGATAATGTATTTATTTATTTTATTTAAGTTAATGTTAATACCAACTTTTCATTTGAAACAAATAATCTCAAGGCACTTCATGGTCTTAAAACAGCAAGAAAAATCTGTTTGCTGCAGACAGATCTCAGTACAGCAAAACACATGTAAAGGGTATGATAGGTCAAAGGAGGAGGAAGTGGCCTCAGGAATCAGGCAGATTGACTGAGAAACTACCGGTTCAGTATCTGCAGTTCATGTTCAGAAGGACTTTTGATATCTTAGATCCCATCTGCAAGTCAGCAAAAAAATAATAGGAAGAAGATATATTTGGCATATCACTCCCTGAGTTGAATCATTTTAATTTCTCCGAATGCTGTTTCTAGTGTAAAGGTTTAATTATTTTATTGTGCGTAGCAAAGGTAGCCATAAGTTTGCATTTGGTACCAATACAAGTTTTAAAATCTGGGCAATGTTGCTGTATTATTGACTTTTAAGACTTCTGTTTGCCATAGCTCCATTGAGTAATCACTGCATTGTCTTATGTATCTTAGTTAACTGTTTTAGTAAAGTTGACTGCTGTGTGCCAGGTAGCCTTTGTGCTAGAAGAAATGAAAGGAAGAAATAATAAGTTGTAGCATGGTCTTTCACTTTTCGAATGTGATTCCTCTAGCAGTTTCATTACAGTGTAACCATCTATACGTTCATTTGACATCATGCTCTACTGATGTTAGTGGAATTGCCTTCTACATAAACTGGTGGCCTTTACAATGAAATAGAATTATTGTCTGAGAATTCACTTGTAAACAAAAGCCTTGTTAGTGCTTCCAGCTTTTGTGCATTATATTTAAAAAATCTAGGATTCTTTTGAGCAGTGACTAAGAACAATGCATATGAATGTGTACTAGAAGACTTCAACAAACAGACATTTAAATATATTTGGAAAGACAAAGGTAAAAGGGAAGCTTATTAGGTTTATTATTTAATCTAGCATTCTTCAGTTTCCTCGTTTTAATCTTTTCCTCCTCTTATTTTTCTTTTTTTCCATTTTACTAAAAAAAATATCATATCCCACTATAATAATAATAATTTTGTGTCAGAAATTATTCTGGGTTGAAAGGATTTTTGCTGGAGAAACTCCGCTCAGAGGACGCCTGAATGAGGCTCCTATTATGTCCCCAAGAGCTCGGACAGAGATGGGTGCTCAGTCTGTCATACAGTACCCAGGTCTCAAACTGCCAACTTGCCAGTCTTCCAACTAACAAGGTGAGCTTCTTAACCACTGAGCCACCGTATATCCCACTATGGAACGTGTTTGTACAGATATATGCGAGTGGAACAATAAAGATGCAAGGCAGATTTTACAAGCAATGTGCTTTATTTACAATGTAATAGAATCTCAAGACACTGTAATGCAGTTATTTGCAGCATATTGTAAAATAGTTTTATAGTATAAGTCACTGCTACTATCTAGTTCAGAAGCTACTATCTAGTTCAGAGTGACAGACTAGGTCTAAGGATTCCTAGGTTTGAATTCCCTTTCAGCATGGAAACCCCATGGAGAGAATAGAGATAAAAACCACTCCTTAACTATCTCAGTTACCTTGGAAACCCTGTTGGTGTAAGCCAGTCCCACCTTGATGGAATATAACAACAGTAGCATTACAGACATTTAAATACCAACAGTGGCTCCCACATTTGTTTATTACCATTTATATCATATGTTTATTTATGTGTCTAAATGGTCCAAGATCTCCCAGTGAGCTTCATCACTGAATGGGAATTTGAACCCAAGTACTCTCCTGAGTACTCACACTAGACTGGTGATGGCAAACCTTGTCACTTCAGGTGTTCTTGGACTTCAATTACCAGAAGCTCAAGTCAGCACTCCTGCTGATCAGGGCTTCTGGGAATTGATGCTCAAGAACAACTGGAGTGCTAAGGTTCGCCATCACTGCACTAGACTGTCTCTGTCTTTTGTCAGACAGTAGAAAATTGTGCTACTTTTCAAAATAACAGTACAGTAGTACAATATGCACTTACAGTTCTTTCTGTGTGCTGTTTGTCTGTCTTTTTTTTTGGGGGGGGGGGTTGTTTTGTTTTCTGCATACTTCTGCTTCCTCTTGTCTTGCCAAAGATAGGGCTGTCAGCCCCTGTTGCATCTTGGGCATGTGAGTCAGGCTGACTGCAGGAAAGACCCAGTTTAGAGAAGGCTCTACAAGAATAGACTCAGCTTAGTTATCAGCAGCATGTTTTCTTGTCCCCAACATTCATATGACTTACTTCTTCAGAGAAGGCACCAGAGGAGTGGAAGGGAGGAATTAGCCTCGGTTACAGTTTCCACAGGCATTTCAGCTGCCTTCCTATCCCAATTCCTGGCTTTAAAAAGGAGAGCTTGAAGTGCTGACATTTGGGTTCTAACTCTTAACAATTGAGGCATTGACCTTCACCCCTGGGTTAGTGGGGCTGTTGGAACAACAATCCCATTGCTAAGCCTAGGAACTCACCCTCCCAGCTCCTTGATAGTCACCGGCTTTGTAGCCTGGATAGTTGAACAACTTCTCTGTTGTTTAGACCAAACATGAAACTGCCAAAATGAAGGCAACGGTTGATAAGTTCATTCTGCAGTTCCTTTCACCTAGCTGAGCATGAGAAAGGTTAGCTGGCAACACAAGGTTGCCATTACCAGGGTATGCCCGATTGTGGTTCAAAAATACCACAATCTTCGAGGAGGCACTTTCTGTATCTGGATGAGAACCTGTTGCTGCCTCTGGTTTTCACGTCTATAAAGAAGGAAGCAGGTTCTAGCATATTTTTTTCTTTTTCATTTCTTGCATAGTTATTGTGGGTGGGTGGGTGGGTGAAAGAGAAAAGACACGACAGACAGAGATCCTGGCACATCTATCAAAGAGGAAGTACTACTGAACAGAATGGGACTTAATTCTTTAGTAATGTTTTCAGAGTCCTATCGTAAGGTTGCAGTTTTTCAGCTGTTTTGAGGAAAGGCATTACAAAATGGTAATATGAAGGCATCATTATATTACTGGCCTCAAGATACAATCTTTATAACTGCATATCCAGCTGACTGTGGAAGAGAAGTATTTCAGCAATTATAAATGAACCTGGCATGGTTCCTCCCTAGCTCATGTTTATAAAAGGGTTTTCTTTTTTAAAACTCTTAATTATTAGCCCCCTTAATAGTTATATTGTTCATAATGATTTCTCACAACTGTGTTCTAAATAGTTCTCCCCTACCTTTTGTTTTTTGTTTCTTACACAGGAAATAAAGAAAGATGTGAGGAAAGAAAATCTTGCCAGCAAAGCACCAGAAAAATCTGTACATGAAGTTTCCAATGGAAGTCCCTTACTGTTGTCTGAGACAATTATTAGAACCAATAGAAAAGGTATTGTACATTTAATTCTAAATTTTCATTGTGCACTTTAAAGATTAATTGTTTTAGACAGTAGGGGGAATACTGTTGGTTATTATTGCTGCTATGATTCTACTGGTTTAAAATTCAGTGGCAAAATGTTTTGAGTTAAGAAGTCAGTGTAAGCACTTGCTGTTACACACTGTCAATGTGATTCAGTGTGGGATAACAAATGCCTATACTGGCTTATTTATTTGGAGCCATTTCCCGATGAAATTTATGGATGTTGGTATGACATCATAAATGTTTAAATAGGATTCCAGCCATAAAGCTACCCAGTAGAAAAATGTCTTTATCTACAGGTGAAAAAGGCACTCACATGTATAAACATAGATGCATAAAACAATTAAAATATTCAGTTCCAAAAGTGGTACAGTCTCATCGTGTGTGTCATATGGTCAGCTAAAAACAACAACAACAACAACAACCCAAACAGAACACCTCAATACATCCATTTTATTCCTGCAGCAAATCTCATGGCCTTTGACCATGTAGCTGTACTTTGAATCTAACTCAGAATTGGCATGATCAGAAACTGTTCTTGAGGCAGTCTGTTCCTCTGCCATATGTTTTTTTAAATAATAATGCTGAAAGCGCAAGTATGTCTTCAACCAACCAGAAACATTTTAAAAACAGCCATACCACAGTGGTGTAAATAAAATGACCTTTCTTCTCCTCAGTCGCATCCCAGTTGCTCCTGCCCCCCCCGCCCCCCCTCGCAGCTTCCTGTTTGTGTTCTGGAGTTATCCTTCTCATTACCAGATACTGTGTATATCCCATCTACTAAAAAAAATATTTTTTATTTCAGACTCCACATATTATGTTATGCTAAATTTTATATATCCTGTCAGCATTTTCTAGGTAGGCATGGCTTAATCCCCCCTTCCTAATTTTCAGAGAGGTAGCTGTGTTAGTCTGTTTTAACAGCAACAAAACAAAACATGTTATGGCATGTTTAATATAAACACATTTTATTTCAGTGTTAGCTTTTTCAGATTAGATTACAGTCCACTTCTTCAAACAGAGAATTCTGAAGGAGTGGTCTGTAATTCACAAAAGCTCACACTGTACTGAAATAAAATTTGTGGTGTTAAGTAGGCTCAGCACTCCTGTTTTCAATGTTGTTGCCTGTTTTCTTTTTGTAAGCTCCATTTCTCTCTCTCTTTTTACTATGGGAAGCAGAGGAAATACTGTATGTGTTGGGCAGCCTGAAGAAAACAAGTAAGGGCAAGGTCGTAAGTTTGGAAGCAGAAGGAAGTACAGTCTTGTGAAATGAAGCCATATGAAAGAATGATAGAAGAGGGGGTTGCTTTTGTTGTTGAAAGATTCCTTTTGTATTCTAATTGTTAGAATGTTAGATTTCCTTAAGCAAGATAAGAAGTAAAAAGCCTCACATGACAGACTCTACTGGATGCCAGGCACAAAACTGCAATTGTGCTTCTGGATTGTTTTTTTTCCTGAATACCAATTCTTTACTGCTGGGATTTCCTTAAAACCCTTGACCACAAAGCCTTCAGGACAAGATAAGTTGTTCAGTATGTTGGCAAACCTTTGGCCATGCTTTTGCTAATCTTCTGGTTCAATGTAAACTATAACAAGTTGCTCTAGAATCTAGAAGTACTCATTCTGCTCTATTTCACATAGGTGAATAATTTGGCATGTTGTGTAAAATTCCTTCTGAGCTGTCTTTTACCCTACATGGCAGCAAGTCACCTCTTGATCCATTTATTGACTGCCATCAACACACTGGCTAGTAGGTTTGGCATATATTTTATTTGGCAAACTAATGCCTCATCTCTTTTTCATATGTGTTTCTCATAATATTATATTTCAGAACATTCAAAACTCTTGTGTTGTCAGATAGAAAGTAAAATCAAACATTATTTTAACAAAAAGACATTAAAACCCATCTGCATTTCTGGAAGCCTATAAGATATACAGCCACCACTTTCAGTCTTTTGTCTTATTGTTCAGTCGCACAGTCGATTCCGACCCTTTGCGACCCTATCAACCATTGTTCTCCAGGCGCCTCTGTCCTCCACCATCCCCCTCAGCACTCCCAGTTCTGTGCCCATTGTGTCTACAATACCATCTAGCCATCTCATCTTTGGCCTCCCCCTTCTTCTTTTGCCCTCCACCTTTCCCAACATCAAGGCCTTCTCAAGTGAATCCTCCCTTCTCATTTGATGCCCAAAGTACTTTAGCCTCATCTTTACTATTTGACCTTCCAATGAGCAGTCAGGGTTGATTTCTTCTAAGATTGACCTATTTGTTCTCCTCACTGTCCAGGGTACTCTCAAAACTCTCCTCCAACACCACATTTCAAAGGCATCTATTCTTCTGCGTTCAGCTTTCCTTATTGTCCAGCTCTCGCATCCGTACATTACCACTGGGAATACCATTGCTTTGACTATTCTAATTTTTGTTTGCAATGTGATGTCTCTGCTTTTCACTATGTTCCCCAGGTTTCTCATGGCTTGTCTCCCAAGAATCAGTCGCCTTTTTATTTCATGGCTGCAATCCCCATCTGCGGTGATCTTTGATCCCAGGAAAGTAAAATCTGTCACTGCTTCTACTTCTTCCCCATCTATTTTCCAGGAACTGATCGGACCTGTTGCCATTATCTTGGTTTTCTTGATATTGAGTCTCAGACCAGCTTTTGCACTCTCCTCCTTCAATCCAATCAAGAGGTTCTTTAGGTCTTCCTCACTTTCTGCCATTAGGGCGGTATCGTCTGCATATCTCAGATTGTTTATGTTTCTCCCAGCAATTTTAATCCCATATTGTGATTCCTCCATCCCTGCATTGCGCATTATGTGCTCTGTGTATAGACTGAATAAGCAGGGTGATAAAATGCAGCCTTGTCTTAATCCTTTCCCTATTCCAAACCACTCTGTCATTCCGTGTTCTGTCCTGACTGTTGCTTCTTGGTTCATGTACAAATTTCTCAGGAGGCATATGAGGTGCTCTGGTATTCCCATCTCTTTAATTACTTGCCACAGCTTGTTGTGGTCCACACAGTCAAATGCCTTAGTGTAGTCAATGGAACAAAAGTAAACTTGTTTCTGGTATTCCTTTGTTTTCTCCATGATCCAACGTATGTTGGCAATGTGGTCTCTAGTTCCCCTGCCTCTTCTGAAACCGGCCTGCACCTCTGGTAGTTCTCTCTCCACATGCTGCTGAAGTCTGTCCTGTATTATCTTGAGCATCACCTTGCTGGCGTGTGGGATGAGTGCAATTGTTCGGTAATTTGAGCATTCTTTGGCGTTGCCCTTTTTGGGGATTGGGACGTATACTGATATTTTCCAATCCTGTGGCCACTGTTTTGTTTTCCAGATTTGCTGGCATATTGAATGCAGTAATTTGACGCCATCATCTTCTAGAGCTTTGAAAAATTCAACTGGGATACCATCAACTCCACTAGCTTTGTTGTTTGCAGTGCTCTTTAAGGCCTTTATAACTTCGCTCTCCAGGATGTCTGGCTCGAGTTCAATTTTTTCATCATTGTGGTTATCAGGAGTGTTGAGGTCCTTTTTGTAGAGTTCCTCTGTGAACTCTTTCCATCTTTTCTTAATCTCTTCTGCATCAGCTAGCTCTTTTCCGTCTTTGTCCCTTATCATGGTCATTTTTGCTTTAAATGTTCCCGTTATTTCCCAGATTTTTCTGAAGAGATCTCTAGTCCTGCCTCTTTTGTTGTTTTCCTCCATTTCTTTGCACTGTTCTTTTAGGTAGTTTTCCTTATCTCTCCTTGCTTTTCTTTGAAATTCTGTGTTCAGAAGATTGTATTTTTTCCTTTCTCTTTTGACTTTTGCATTCCTTCTTTCCTCTGCTATTTTAAGAGCCTCATCAGACAACCATTTTGCTTTCTTATGCTTCTTTTCTTTTGGTATGGTTTTCTTTGCTGCTTCCTGCATGATGTCCTTTATCTCTGTCCATAATTCTTCTGGCACTCTGTCTATTGAGTCTAGGCCATTATATCTGTTCATCACCTCCACCGTGTATTCTTTAGGGATGCTATCTAGGTGATATCTGTCTGGTCTCCTTGTTTTCCCTATTTTCTTTAGTCTTAACTTGAATTTTGCGATCAGTAGGTTGTGATCTGAGCCACAGTCTGCTCCAGGTCTTGTTTTTGCTGATTGTATGGAGGTTCTCCATCTTTGGCTGCAGAGTATGTAGTCAATTTGGTTTCGGTGTTGGCCATCTGGTGATGTCCATGTGTAAAGTCGCCTCTTGTGTTGCTGGAAGAGAGTGTTTGCTATGACCAGTGCGTTCTCTTGGCAGAACTCTATCAATCTTTGCCCTGCTTCATTCTGTGATCCAAGACCAAACTTGCCTGTTATTCCCTCCACTTTTTGATTTCCTACTTTGGCATTCCAGTCTCCTAATATAATTTGGACATCATTTCTTGGTGTCTGTTTTATGAGGTGTTCTAGGTCCTCATAGAACTGGTCCACTGTGGCTTCATCTGCACCAGTGGTTGGTGCGTATATTTGGATCACAGTGACATTGAAAGGTTTGCCTTGAATTCTGACTGACATAATTCTGTCATTTTTGAGGTTATATCCCATTACTGCTTTTCTTACTCTCTTATTGACAATTATGGCTACTCCATTTCTTTTAAGGTTTTCTTGTCCACAATAGTAGATATGATGGTTTCCAGAGCTGAATTCACCCATCCCTGGCCATTTTAGCTCACTGATGCCCAAGATGTCAATGCTTATTCTTTCCATCTCATTTTTAACCACTTCCAGTTTACCTTGGTTCATTGATCTCACATTCCATGTCCCTATGCAGTATTGTTCCTTGCAACATTGCATTTCTCCCCCCCTTTCCTGTCCCTCCCCTTCCTCCACTCTGTGGTGTTTAGCATCCTCCGGCTGGTCTTCCTCCTCCCTCTCCGGCCCGGCTGGAGATGGTGGAGTCCGGCTCTAAGGGCTCGCGTTGGGGCGAATGGCTGGCCTCCCCCCGCCCGGCTGGTCTTCCTCCTCCCTCACCGGCCTGGCTGGAGATGGTGGAGTCCGGCTCAGAAGGGCTCGCGGCGGGGCGAATGGCTGGCCTCTCCCCACCCGGCTGGTCTTCCTCCTCCCTCACTGGCCCGGCTGGAGATGGTGGAGTCCGGCTCGGAAGGGCTCGCGGCGGGGCGAATGGCTGGCCTCTCCCCACCCGGCTGGTCTTCCTCCTCCCTCACCGGCCCGGCTGGAGATGGTGGAGTCCGGCTCTAAGGGCTCGCGGCGGGGCGAATGGCTGGCCTCTCCCCACCCGGCTGGTCTTTCTCCTCCCTCACCGGCCTGGCTGGAGATGGTGGAGTCCGGCTCGGCAGGGCTCGCGGCGGGGCGAATGGCTGGCCTCTCCCCACCCGGCTGGTCTTCCTCCTCCCTCACCGGCCCGGCTGGAGATGGTGGAGTCCGGCTCTAAGGGCTCGCGGCGGGGCGAATGGCTGGCCTCCCCCCGCCCGGCTGGTCTTCCTCCTCCCTCACCGGCCCGGCTGGAGATGGTGGAGTCCGGCTCTAAGGGCTCGCGGCGGGGCGAATGGCTGGCCTCCCCCCGCCCGGCTGGTCTTCCTCCTCCCTCACCGGCCTGGCTGGAGATGGTGGAGTCCGGCTCGGAAGGGCTCGCGGTGGGGCGAATGGCTGGCCTCCCCCCGCCCGGCTGGTCTTCCTCCTCCCTCACCGGCCCGGCTGGAGATGGTGGAGTCCGGCTCTAAGGGCTCGCGTCGGGGCGAATGGCTGGCCTCTCCCCACCCGGCTAGTCTTCCTCCTCCCTCACCGGCCTGGCTGGAGATGGTGGAGTCCGGCTCTAAGGGCTCGCGGCGGGGCGAATGGCTGGCCTCCCCCCGCCCGGCTGGTCTTCCTCCTCCCTCACCGGCCCGGCTGGAGATGGTGGAGTCCGGCTCTAAGGGCTCGCGGCGGGGCGAATGGCTGGCCTCCCCCCGCCCGGCTGGTCTTCCTCCTCCCTCACTGGCCCGGCTGGAGATGGTGGAGTCCGGCTCGGAAGGGCTCGCGTCGGGACAAATGACTGGCCTCCGCCCGCCCGGCTGGTCTTCCTCCTCCTTCACCGGCCCGGCTGGAGATGGTGGAGTCCGGCTCGGAAGGGCTCGCGTCGGGACGAATGACTGGCCTCCGCCCGCCCGGCTGGTCTTCCTCCTCCTTCACCGGCCCGGCTGGAGATGGTGGAGTCCGGCTCAGAAGGGCTCGCATCAGGGCAAATGGCTGGCCACTCCCTGCCCGGCTGGTCTTCCTCCTCCCTCACCGGCCCGGCTGGAGATGGTGGAGTAATTTTTAAAAAGTCATAAACATTCAGCTCCTTTTATCTCATTCACAACTTGGATGAATAGTGCCAAAATTAAGAAAGGGAAGTTTCAAAATGTGGGTGGGGAGGGAAAATACTGGGTAATTTTAAAGATTTATTTCACTATTCCTTTTTCTCAGTCAAAATCCCCTTCTTGAGATGCAGGATGTGACAACACACGTCCTCTTTGTCAAACTTGTTACTCAGTCTTTTAGGTAACTCTAACTTAAAACATATATTTGCTGAACTTCCACTGCCAGAAGACATTGAATATTTCACCAGTTATCTGCATAACTTTGTAAGAAGTGTGCAATGCAAAAAATGTAGAAGTCTAAGATTAAACTGACACCTCATTCTATTCCTGAATTTAGTGGGGAAGGTGCCAGTGGTGAGCAAAGGCATATTTGATTTTGACATTCAAGATTTTGAACTAGTTGTTCCTCTGTTTTAATAAGCTTTCCAACATCTCTATACTGTACTAAGGTGAGTTTTATACCACAAGAATAAAATACAACCACTTTATTTCTAGGATACTTCACTTCAGGGCCGTAGCTGGGGGTGGTGGTGGTTCCTGAGCGAAGGCCTGCCCCCACCCCACCCCATGGTGCCAATGTTATATATGTGAGTGTGACATTGTTGCCCCTCCTGAAAATCCCCCCCCCTCTAGAATCCTGGCTACGGGCCCTGCTTCACTTTTTATAGTTAAGGATTGGGGAAGCAGCAGTTCCCATTTTAACTTTTAAATGAGACTGAAATGTTAGCCTGTACTAGAAATCACACTGGACTTCTGTGGGCAGTTGAATCCCCTGCCTAATTGAGACATGCTGTGTGAACATGTCAAGTTATGGTGTAATAAATCTAATGTGCATGGGGAGGAAGGAAAGACCTTGAAGCATTTAGTTACTGGATCAATACCTGTGAAGTAAAATATACTAGCTTACATAAACTAATGTATTTCACAGCACTGTTAAAATAAGTATTCCCAAAGGCATTCTTTGCACTTATATGTTGAAGTTTTAAGGGTTGTGTAACACTTCAAGATTATCCTAGAAATGGATTGTGGCTTATTTTTGTTGAAGTGATTCCCTGTGTTTTATAGAGGCAAGTACACAGTTCCAGAGCATTCCAGGAAGAAGGAAACAGTGCTTCCTTTTTGATTTTAGAACTAAAAAAAATCCTGGGGAAAGGGATCAACAGAAGGCAGAATTTATTTATCAGGCACTACATCATTGTCATTGCTGCTGCTGTTGTTTGTTATATGAGCAATTAGAAAAAACTTTTTCCTAAATTCCACAACTGCAATTGAACATAGGTACAATAGCTATTGGAGCATTACAATGGGTTAAAAACCAGTCATTTATTTATGCAGTGTCTTTGTTTTATAGATGGTGTTTGTAATTGCATTCTTATAGGTTCTTATTCAACAAGGGCTTGCAATCTACAGTTTAATATGGGTTCAAAAAAGGAATAGGAGGTGAGAATAAACCAGGAAGCAGTGCCCAAAATCCTGTTCTACAATCATGCAATAGGTGTGACTTTTAGAGGTGAGTTGCCCCAAATTGAGAAATCTCCATAAACATTGCTGAAATTCTGTTGCTTAGCATAGTAAATTGCACTAGCATAGTCCCATTGAATCAGTGCATTAGTGATCAGGCAACTCTGTAAATTCCATTGATTCTAATTAATCTACTCTAGTTCTGCTTACTTGAATGTAGTAAGTTCCAAATAGAGTAGGCCCATGGAATTTGGGATTAATTTAATTTAATTTAATTGTCACATTTATATACCGCTCACTCGGCCAAAGCCAACTCAGGGCGGTTCACAATAAAAATTTAAAAAAAAAACACATGTTAAAAACAGTTAAAACTACCCACCCCCTAAAAACAAGGGCTGCAGGATCCAAAGGCACCATGGGGAAGAGTTCTTCTACACCAACCACCCAATGGAGGTTACCCTTCCACCTGCACCCCACACTTGACCCGCCAGCCAGGTTTTAAGTTCTTTTCTGAAAGGCAGCAATTCCGTCCGGAGACGTAGTCTGTTGGCAGGAGGTTCCAGAGGGCCGGCGCAGACACGGAGAAGGCTCTCCTCCTGGTGCCAGAGAGGCGAGCCCCTCTGGCTGATGGCACAATTGGAGAGCCCCTCCGGTCTGCTCTGGTTGGACGGACAGACGTCCTCAGGGCGATGCGGTCTCTTAGGTAACCCGGCCCACTACCATATGAATAGACTCACCTAATCCCCACTGATTTAGTGAGACTACTCTAGTATGACTTACTGTGATAAACAGCAGGATTCCAGTCATCTGTTGTATGCTAAGTCGCCTTTGTGTAATTGTACAACAGGATTTTAGCCACTGTGTGGTAGTTTCCATTGCATGTGCTTAGCCCTTAGTTGCAGGCTGAGTTAAATTAGATGGCTAGCAAGTTACAATGTGGCATAACACAAATTTTATATTGACCTTGCTGTTTTGCTTTGACTCTAAATCTTATTTCCCAGTAAGTTAGAGATAGAGTTTCAAGATTTAGTGGAGATTTGGATGCATGCAGTGGTGGGCATCAGCAGGTTCGCACCAGTACGCCAGAACCGGTAGCAGAAATTCTGGCTGGCCCCGCCCATCCAAATTTTGAAATAAAGTAGTCCTGATTTGGGTGCAATGCAGTGTAGCCTGGATTAGTATTTGGTTTCTGAATATATTCTTCACAGACCATGAAAAGATGCCTGTTATTAAAGGCAAATCTTGAAAGCTCACACACATGAAACAGAAAAGACAACAAACAGAGACAGGTATTGTAGTAAACACACTAAATTAGTTATGCCACCACAGTTCCATACTAGAACCTTATTACTTAAAAAAGTAATGAGAGAAGGAACTTCTTCAACTATAAACAGTATTGAGACAAAAGGGGCTGATTTTTATTACATCTGCACCAGTTTCCACCCTTTTAATTTTTAGATTTGCATGTTGGAACTGTAGTGTATTTGTTAGTACAGTGGTACTTTGCTTAAATAGCATAATGTGTTCCACGGGATTGCGCTCTAAGCGAGATTGCTCTAAGCGAAGCACCATTGTAAGTGACCAATTGTGACTTCTGGCTGGGAGGGGTGCTGCAAACCCCGATTTAGTTGTTAACCAAGTTTTTGGTTGGTTTTAGTTGTTAAGCGAGGCGACCATTCAGAGAAAATTCTGTTCTTTAAGCAAGTTAGTCTCTAAGCAAGGCACTCTTTATGCGAGGTTTTACTGTACTACAAATAGATGCTCCAGGTACCTTTTCCAAAATCATATGTTAATTCTTGTGGAAGTTTTCATTTATGCACTGGTATAAAACTACTAATTGCTTTCACAAAGCCACTTAGTAGTTATTTTCAGAAAACCTGTTTATTATTTGTCTTTGACTTTGGTAAGAGAGCAGGATATTCATGAAAGTCTTACAGTTAAATAGATAACATTGACCAAATAGGAAGAGCATAATGGCTGTACCAGGTCATTATGCAAATTTGTAGGTTGGAAATTATGAAAATTTTGTGGGTAGAAAAGCTGTATTGAGGAACATGCACACACATGCTTCCCCCTCACATCTGTTCTTTAATGAGATGCTCTAGAGCAGTGGTTCTCAACCTGTGGTCCACAGACCCTGGGGCTGTAATGTCATCACAGGGGGTCTGTGAAAGCTTAAAGCAGGAATGGCAAATGTCTACCCTGGAAACATTTGGTCTGACCTGTGGTAAGCACCGTGCCTCCTTTTCCCACAGCCCCCTTCCCTCAATGCTCCTCTCATATTCAACCCATCCCCCACCTGCCCTGACTTGCAAGAGAGGTCACAGCACCTTCACCTTTGCCAAGTGATCCTCAGATTCACTAATAGGAGTGTATGCATTAACAGAGGGACTGTGGTGGCTTAGTAGTTAAGATGCTGAACTTGATGACTGGAAGGATGGCAGTTCGAGACCCGAGTGCTGCACGACAGAGTGAGCTTCTGCTTCCATCTTGGAAGGAGGGAAGGTAAACAGCATTCCGTGCACTCCGGTGTCTAGTCATGCCTGCCACATGTCCACAGAAATGATTGCAAAAAAAAAAAGTAGACAGCACTAGCTCTTTGGCTGTAAACAGAGATAAGCACTGAACCCTAGAGTCGGATACGACTGGCTTTCGAGCAAGGGTGACCTTTACGTTTGCATTAACAGATTGATTCATTTCCTCTTCTCTCCAAATGTGAAGACCCTTCATGAGAAAAAGGAAATAAATATTTGATGCAGTCTACTGCTTTAAATCTTGAATTAAGTCTTGGTGGTTGGTGGCCACAAAAGGTATTTAAAGGGGTTCCAGTGGTGAAGGAAAGGCTTAGAATCCCTGTTCTAGAATATACACATGGAAATCAGATACAGTACTGCTATATTTTGACTGTGACACTTTTGCAGTAGCCTTTTGGTACTCTAAATACTTGGCTCATCGTTTTCCATGTTGCACTTGTAGAAGTATTCGAAAGCTCCACATGGTATCTGGCTGCTGAGCCTCTGGGATCAGGAGCAGTGGAACTAAAAGGAAGCACATTCTGTTATAACAGCAGCAGCAACTTTAAATCCTAGTAATTTTTAATAGCTTTTCGGTATGCCTGGCCTTGTACTAACCATTTAAATTTTAATCTCCTCAGCAATTCCATTTTTATGTAAGAGATTTTTAAATGTCATGTTTTGCCTAAAAGCAGTGAATAGAAAAGGAAATCTGGGTAAAGCAGAAACTAACTAGCCCAAGTGCCAAGACATGTGTGCCATACTATACAGACCGGGGAGGCAAAATATAAAATAAAAATCAGCATGGCTTCAAAACATTATTGCTTTCACATTCTCCCCACTTTTCATTTTTCTCCTCACCTGGTGCTTGGCAACTTCGCCCTGGGTTCTCATAGTTTGAGCCAATTTGTGTTTCTCAATCTCTCTCTCTCCCCACACTTCCATTTCTGTGCCCTGTGTCTGCTATATGAGAAGACTTGGCTCAAGAAGCTTTCTTGGAGAAAGATAAAGCACAAGGATTAAAACCTTTCACATACAGGAAAAGGAGACAAGATATTTACTCAGTGTGAGAAGGAATTAATAGTTACGTTATGTGCAGTTTATGTGCCGGTTTGACAGTGGTAGTTTCAGCAAAGAAAAAATAGCTTCCCTCTTGTTGAGTGAGACACTATAGAGACAGAGACTTTAAAAATGGCTATAGTGCACGTGTAGATATCCATTTTCAGAGTTTTATGTTCTGAGAATGCTGACATGGCTATGCTTCTTCCCATGGGTTCAATGCTGACCAGGACTCAAGGTTGACTCAGCCTTCCATCCTTCCAAGGTCGGTAAAATGAGCACCCAGCATGTTGGAGGCAAAATACTAATTAACTTGTGAATCACCCAGAGAGTGCACTAAGTGCTCTGGGGTGGTAGATTAGTGTGATTGCTTTGCTTTCTGTTGGTCTTCTCATGGTGAATATTGACTGACAGAGGTTTACTAAGTTTTCGGCATCACGCGCGCGCACACACACACACACACACACACACACACCCCTTAAGTAAGGCACAATATCATTGTTTAAGATCACATTCTCTTTATCATTCAGCAGTTCATATTTACATGGCACAAAATTTTAAAGCATGATAATAAGAGCTAGACATATTGTTCAACAACTTCATCTTCTTAATTAATGTAAGCACATTTACCTTACTTTTCTGTAATGAATTGTAAGGCTATAGAGAAGGCCTAATTAACTGTCACCATCAGAATGAGGTCAGGGAGAGAATCCAGTAATGCAAAAATAAATAAATATGCTTTTGGAAGATCCAATCAAATCTCAAATGCTTGCATCAGGAAATTAAGAGGTGAAATGCCAAGCCTGCAGTCCATACAGGGAGCAGCTGTGTTATCAAAAGCAGAGAGAGATGAAATAGGGAGGGCTTGTTAGAGAATGATGAACAGCTGATAGAATACAGCACATTATGGGGGGGGGGGAGATTGTAGGGAAGGGTGACAGTTTAAGAGGAAAACAGCCAAAAGAGTTTGCAAGAAGAAGCCATTTTGGACAGATGCAGATAGATAAATGTTTTAAACAGAAAAATAGGAACGCATTTTAACAATTTTAATTTCTTTATTATGATATTATTAGGCTAAATCCATTTTTAAAAATTTTCCCTCCTCTGTAGTCTTATAATTTCAATTTCTGCATTATGATATTAGGCTAAATCCATTTTAACTTTTGGCATGTATTTCAAAAGTCTAGGATATTGTGTGAGCACTGCCAGTCCCTCCCTTGGTGGTGATGGCAGTCTCATGGTCTCCCTATTATAATAACCAGTAACAGTCTTTATTTCTATGGATAGGCAAGCAGAAGCAGGGATTTTAACTTACTTCATGAGCTTCTTGGAGGGTGGAGTTCCCTACACTCACCCCACAGAGGATGCCTTTCAGTGGTCCCCCATAGGAGGCCCTGAGTATCTTGGCCTTGAAAATGAGGGAGGGAGGATGAGTCCAGGCTCCACTTGGAGTCTTTTAATAGAATTAGTCAGGAACTACCAGGATTTGCTTTTATTTGCTCCTCCTGGAGCCCCTTCTGTCTTTCTCATTTTTAGTGCCAGTGCCATACCTGAGTCGGAGTGGACACCGCTGCTCCCAGTGGATGATGCAGGTGTCAAGGTTGTGACAGTGGTGCTCCAGGCTCTATTAATCATGGTACCAGAGCTGTTCATCTGTGGTCTCTTCTTCTGGGTGGGTTGAGAGAGGTTTCCCCTTGCAATTCCTGCTCCCACTGCTCCTGAAGCACAAACCAAGGGTATCAGGACTCAACGGCCTCCCACATGTCCTCTTCTTCCTTCGATTCCTCCTTTATTCCTGCCTTGTTTCTTTATCCTGTTTCTGTAGGCATCCCTCATCAGTTGTCTATTTCATTTTTTAAAAGGAGTTACCATTGGCTAAATAAATGGAGAAACGGTTTGCTTTCTAATAGAATAAGGATCACCACACTTTTGTTCCTTCTAAACAGAGCCATAAAGCCATCAGCAATTCCCCATTTAATAGTATAGGTGGCATTTTAATCATTTAGTATTTCTGATATAGGATCACATTTATATTTATTCCTCATTTGTTGGGTGTGACCTTTTTGAAGATTTCTTTTCTTGCTTCCAGTCCCAATAAATAGAAAATAATATTTTTTGACCTCAAGGTTAAGAATGAAGTAACTTTTAAAATATCATTTGAACTACTATATTTTTCTTGGGGTTCCTTATTTTCTCTGTTGGAAGTTGACCTATCTAAGCTGTAAACCTAAACCTGAAGCTGAACTATGGGGCATAAGAGCTTCCTTCCTTTACTGTGGCCGCCCCCTTGTGGCATATCATGTCTTTAGCAGAATAGTAGTTTTCTTATTCTACAGGTAAAACTCAGAAAATTAGAATATCATGCAAATGTTCATTCATTTCACTTAAAAGGTGAAACAAATATATGAGATAGACTCACTACATGCAAAGCGAGAGATGTCATGTCTTAATTCATTATAATTGTGATGATCAATGGCGTACAGCATACATGAGATTATGTGATGATTATGGGGTACATGAGATTGGGGGGTTGGGGTTTTCATAAGCTGTAAGCCATAAGCATCAATGTTATAACAAAGTAAGTCTTGAACTATCTTGCTTTGCATGTAATGAGTTTATCTCATATATTTGTTTCACCTTTTAAGTTGCATTACTGAACTGAATGAACATTTGCATGATATTCTAATTTTCCGAGTTTCACCTGTATGTGTTGACCACAGACAGAACAAGCTGGTGCAGAGTAATGGCACATTGTTTGGTGTTATAAAACAGTGGCCTTTCTGACACTATTGAATAAGGGCTCTTTCAACATGATGTATGAACAGGTGAGCTGATGCTAGGTTGTTACGTGGCGGAAGTAACTTAACAACTGAGTGAATCTGGTCAGTCAAATGAAGATACAGTTGAACCTCATACAACAATTGCCCCATATAGCAACAAAATCACATAACAATTAGTTTTTTTTTGGGGGGGATGGTGTCCCACATAACAATTTTCCCTACGAAAAAACACAACAATTTTTCAATGGGAAAAACCACTTAGCCAAAAAAATCATTGTATGATGCATCCACAGGGAAAATCGCTATATGATACATGTATCATATAGCAATTGTTTCGTACAACGATGAGCCCCATAGAATGGATTAAAATCATTGTACCAGGTACCACTGTACTTGCCCATTGTTTCAGCTTCCCTTATTGCTGAACTTAATAATTCAATATTCTTACTACTGTAGGACATCACTATTGAAGATATAATTAAATACTGTGTGGTGATCTTACTTTTTTTATTTTACAGAGAGACAAGTCAAGGATCTGAATGGGATTCTTCTATCTAATGGGATTCTTCTTTTGTTTTTTGTTTTGAACAATAAGCATCTGTGGTTTCCAGTCCCCACCCCTTTGAGTTAGACTGTTGCTGCTTCAGAACCATAAACCCCAAGAGTTGTATGGAACTAGTGGTATTCTTAGTTTACTAGCTAACTGTTTTGTCCTGGCTAAATACTTAACTTCATTAAGACCTTGAGATTCTGGTTAATTTAAACAATATTGAGACATATTTGTCTTTAATTCAACTGAATGCACTTTTCAGTATAAAAACTATTAACTGTTTGTTAGGAATTAGCATGACGAAACTGTACAGTAAGTATGCCTATACATTGTGTTTTCTTTAATATAATATCTATTTTTGTTATCCCACTAGTTATCCTTCTCTAATGTGAACCAGGGGTTAATCTAGTCATAATTGTGGCATCTCAGATTCCATAAACAATCAGGAGACTTGCAGTACATTTAAAACATATAACTGATCTAAATTTAGACCATGAAGATTTTACAGTTTCAGTTATGCTACAGATCATTGCAATAGACAGCTTATTCTGTGAGAAAAACATCAACAGTGCAAAAGAAGCTCTCACTGAAATACTACTTCAGTATTTCAGTGAGAGCTTCTTTTTTATATGATAGTTTGATGTGCCATCACCATTTGTTTCTGTAGTGGTTAATTTCAAATGACACCCCCTTGATAGTTAACTGGCATTTCCCCATCTACTGTTAAATGACAATCAACAAATTCTGAGATGCATTCAACTGAAAGTTACAAATATCATCCCTGGATGTGTAGCAGCTGTCATCAACTCACAGTGTAACAGCTGGGTCCTATCACGGTGGCAAAACATAAAGCACTAGCAGCATCCTATCCTAGTTTGTCTCAGCATTTTCCTTCAGTAACATGTACAGTGCACTACTATAAATGTCACACTCGATCTCTTAGTCTTTGACACAGAAAAGCCAACAAATTCTAAAGGCATTCAATTCATGCAGTCATTTGTGCTTGTGGAGGTCTTGTTCCCTGACACAAAGAAATAGTCTGCAGACGTATTTAGAGACATGTGTCCTGAGCAAATGTAGCATCAATAGTGTTCACTGAAAATAAATAGACCTGGGTTTGGGGTTTGGGGCAGTTGTAGACATTGTTATTACAGCTGTAATGACTCTAATGGCATTAACATTGTTCTATGTAAGAAGGGTGGCTCCAGCACTGCTATGCCATTGCTAGTGGGCTGCCTGGTTGTCTGCAGGCCCTCCAATGACTATTCAGAGACCCTGGTTACAGGGCAGTCCAGAGGCAAAGGCAACCTATGAAAGGGCCACAGGCACATCTGGTAGGCAGGAGGGAAAAGGTGTGGCTAGTTGAGAGGAGGAATAAAGGAGGGGGAAAATAGGGAGTGGGTGGAGGTATGGGAAGAACAGCCACTGGTCATTGGGGTGGGGGGAGAATTTAGGAATGGGCTACCTTGACCCCAGTCCCAAACCTGGTGAGGTAGGCATTGCACCATACCACTCTGGGACCAGCTGGATGATACCAAGATTGTCCTTTTACTCCTCAGCCAGGGTGTTCATCCCCAACCCAGAAGCATTGTTGTCAACGTCTTTAGTTCTCCTTCGTATAGTTTGTGAATCCACACTCATGGGTTATGCGCCTGCGCAGAACGGCCGATCGGAGGCTTGAAAAGCTATTGGTCAAAAGTTTTGGCGGTAAGACCGCCCACCGTACCGCCCACCCTGAGGCGCCCGCGCGCCATTTTACCTCAGTTCTCTTCTTTCCGCCGTAGCAGCAGGACGATCGTTGAGAGGTTCCTCAATTTTTTCGCCCTTCTGAGGGAAAGTCTTTTGGCAAATTTCAACAATTTTTCTCGGTGATCTTGTCCTTCGGGCAGGATCGCCACCCCGGTGCTGTTTCTTCCTTCTGGTGGACTCAGTTACCTACTCGCTTCGGTCACCGTTTCCCCCCTCAAGGGGGTGGCGGCTGGCCAGCCCTTCGGGGTAACCGCGTTCCAGAAACTTCCGTTGGAACAATTTTTTTCTTTGATGGCCGCGGCCTTCAAACAGTGCTCGGCTTGCCTGAAAAAGTTTCCGGCTTCCAACGGGCATAGCCTCTGCCTTTTCTGCCTCGGAGAGTCTCATCAGAGCCAGTCTTGCCCCCACTGCAAGAAATTCACCCGTCTGGCCGTGCAAAACCGGAGCTACCAGCTCAAAGCGCACCTGATGGAACTCTCTCTGGCTCCCGTTGTGGCAACTTCTACCTCGGCTAGCGTCTCTCAGCCTCCGCCGCCTTCGACCTCTTCTTCCGCCACCATCAAGAAGAAGAAGAAGAGGGACAAGAACGGAGACAAGAAAAAGAAGCGCGGGACGGAGAAGAGGCGATCGCTCCCGCCTACTCCGCACACCCCTGTGTCTCCGGGGCCCTCGCCACCATACTCGGTCGCGAGATGTCCGTCTCCTGGGTCTTCCATCTGGGGAGGACAGTCCTCCTTGGGTTCGCCTGAAAAAGGACGCAAGGCTGGGGCTCCAGCTCGCCCACTTCAGGTACTCCCGTCACCGCCTCGTGGGAGGGCCCGCTCGCCTATGAGGCAGGCTTCCGTCTCCCCAAGGCCCAGGACCCCGATGTTCGACGACGCGGCGATCACCATGCCGGCCACCATCTCGTCGCCGATCCTACCGGCCACCGTTTCGTCGCCGACTCGGCCAGCTACCGTTTCGTCGGCCACCGTTTCGTCGCTCCCGACGGTGGGGGACCCATCCCGGATGGAGTTCCTGAAGGGGATGTTTGAGGTCATGGCTCAGACTTTTGCCAACCAGCTCAAGACCTCCATGCCTGCGGCCTCTGCGACTCCGGTACCGACCACCGCAAGCCCCAGGGATGCTGGCCCTGCTGTGGCCCTTCCGACCTCCCGAGGGTCGAGGGTCCGCTCCGCTGGCCCACCCACATCGTCGCGGGTTGGTCCAGACGTTGAAGCGGTGGACTCCCATCCCGCCGGCCCGCCCAGGCTGTACTGGCGCGGTCCCGACGTGGATGCAAGAGTTCCTCTCTCGTCCTCCGACGACTCCAGCGCCTCTTCGGAGGAGGACGAGGGAGACGTCGACGCCGAACGGACACCGGACCAGGCCATCGGCGCGGTTGACCCACCGCGTGGTGAGGATCAACGCTCGCTCACGGCCATGCTGACGCGCCTGGGGACCGCGTTGAACCTGAAGGTGGACCAGCCGCCACTGGAAGGTGAGGACCAGATGACCGCAAAACTGGATAGGCATGCGGTACGGCCGGTCCATATCACTATGCTTCCGTCCATGCTGACGTCGGCAAAGGCGACGTGGAGGAAGCCGGTGTCAGCGCACTCCGTTTCGTCCAGGCTCGACGGCATGTATAGAGTCCTGGACGAGAACGTCGAGTTTCTGCAGGCGCACCCCCTGCCGAATTCCCTGGTGGTCAAGGCCTTCCAACACAGGACGGCCACCAGCGGGTTCCCGGTTCCGTCGACCCCGGAAGGGAAGAAGCTGGACGCGGTGGGCCGCAAATTCTACGCCACCGGTTCCCTCTTCCTCCGCGCCGCCAACTACTCAGCTGCCATGGGCCTGTACCAGTCTCACCTCTGGGAGTGGGTGAAGGCCGAGACGGCGATTTCCTGGAGGAGCAACAGATGCGAACCGCCAGGCATATAAATGACTATGCGGCGAAGGACATGTCGTCTGCGATCCTGCTCCGTCGCCACGCCTGGCTTAGGGGCACCTCCCTCGATGACGCTATGAAGAAGCTCATTGAGGAGTTTCCCTTCGACGGGCAAGGCCTTTTTGGGCAGGACACGGACAAGGTCCTCAATGAAATGCGGCAGACCAACTCCACCGCCAAGTTTCTGGGGCTCACCACGCCGGCTCCGCCTGCCAGGCCGAGGTTCCAGCCCTTCACGCGGCGCTACCAGGGGAACCCGCAACAACAGGGTGGCCCCGTGGAGCAGCCCAGGTCTGGCTCTTACAAGCAACGACGCCAGCACAAGCCGCGCTACCAGCCCTATGGACACGGCAAGCGTTCGGACGCTAAGTCCAAGTCGCACGTTTAAAGCTGCGACGGCCGAGTCTCTCGCGCTCCATCTCCCGTACCTCCCCCTCCGGAACTTCCTTCAGGTATGGTCGGGCATCACGGACGACCGGTGGGTCTTAAGGATCTTGTCCTCTGGCTACGCCATCGAGTTCGTGCGGGCGCCTCGGGTAGGAAGACATCGTTTCACCACCTCGTCCCCCCATTTGGAGGAAGAAATATCAACTCTTCTGTCCAAGGGAGCCATCGAGCGGGTGGCCCCGCCCGATTGGGACAACGGCTTCTACTCGAGGTACTTTGTGGTCCAGAAGAAGGACGGAGGACTTCGCCCGATCCTGGACCTGCGCCGCCTCAACAAATGCATCCACACCAGGAAGTTCCGGATGGTGACCCTGCAGACCGTCCTTCCCCTCATCAACAAAGGGGACTGGTTCACAGTCATAGACCTCAAGGACGCCTACTTCCATGTCTCCATCCTCGAGGAGCACCGAAGGTTCCTTCGATTCCGCATCGGCGATTCGGTTTACCAGTACCGATGTCTACCGTTCGGTCTGGCCACGGCACCGCGAGTCTTCACCAAATGCATGGCTCCGGTGGCCGCCTTCCTTCGCCAGCGGGAAATCAGGGTCTTCCCATACATCGACGACTGGTTGATTGTATCCCCCACCAGCTCGTCCGCCATTCGGGACACGCAGTTCACGGTCCACCTCACGGAGAGTCTCGGCCTCAGGATCAACTTCACCAAATCGAAGTTGATCCCCTCTCAACGCGTCGAGTACATCGCAGCGGTACTCGACTCGCTTGCCACCAGAGCCTTTGCACCCCAGAAGCGCCTGCAGGACATCGCGCAGGGAGTGAGCGACCTACGCACCAAACCGTGCATCCGGGCGAAAAAGGCTCAAAGACTGCTAGGCCTTATGGCCTCAACGACGGCTGTGGTCCCTCACGCCAAGTTAAAGTTCCGGTCCCTACAGTCGTGGCTTCTGCACGAATTCGATGCGTTCCGGGAGAGTCAGTCCAAACGGCTAACTCCGTCCCCGGAGCTGAGGGACCAGCTGGTGTGGTGGACGACACCACTCAACGTGGCAACGGGGAAGAGTTTTTACCCCCCGCAACCCTCGTTGCAAATATTGACCAACGCAAGCAACCTCGGCTGGGGGGCTGCCTGCGGGACTCTCACGGTTAACAACCCTTGGTCGCCTCAGGAGATGGTGCACCATATCAACTACTTGGAGCTACTGGCCATCTGGAAGGCCCTCCGTTCCTTCGAGAGCTTGCTCATGGGCAAGGCGGTCCAAGTGGCCTCGGACAACACCACGGCTGTGGCGTACCTGAACAAGCAGGGAGGAACACGATCCACCACCCTGCTTTACCTCACTGTGCAACTGTGGGAGTGGTGCCTGGAGAGGCACATTTTCCCGATTGGAGTGCACATTCAGGGCAAGCTGAATGTCCTGGCCGACCATCTCAGCCGCCTCACCTCGACGACCCACGAATGGGAACTGAACGACGAGGTGTTCCAGTCGCTTTGCGAGGCCTGGGGGACTCCGAGCATCGACCTCTTCGCATCAGAGTCCAACACGAAATGCCACAGGTACTGTTCCAGGGCGGGCATCGGTGTCAACTTCGAGGGCGATGCCTTCATGAAACGGTGGGATCAGGACTATTTCTACGCTTTTCCTCCGTTTCCCCTGGTCCAGAAGGTCCTCACCAGAATGCTTCAGCACAGGACCAGAGCCATCCTAGTGGCCCCAGCATGGCCTCGCCAACCATGGTTTCCGCTGCTGTTGCGCATGTCATCTCAGTATCGCACGCTACCGGAGTCACCGACGCTCCTCCAAATGGAGCAGGGCCAGCTCCACCACTCAGACCTGCCGAGCCTCCACCTCACCGCGTGGAGGATAACCCCAGACTGTCCAGGATCCTGGAACTAGCCAGGCGCCCTTCCACAAGGAAGTCCTACGCTTCCAAATACAGACGCTTTTGTGCTTTCCTGGCATCTCAGCAGACCCCCCTCTCGCAGGTGGAACTGCAGGACGTCTTGACCTACCTCCTCCATCTGGCGGAGTCGGGCCTCAGCATCGCCTCCATCCGAGTACACCTCGCAGCGGTGGTGGCTCACTCTCCAGCGGGCTCGCCCTCTTCTAGCGCCTTCCGCGACCAAACGGTTAAACGCTTCCTCAAGGGATTGCGGAACGCCTTCCCGCCGGTCAGGACTCCGACGGCCCAATGGTCACTCTCCACCGTCCTTAATGCGCTCACCAGGACTCCTTTCGAGCCCATGGCTACCGCGGATGCTCGTCTCCTCACATGGAAGACGGCTTTTCAGGTGGCCATCACGTCTGCTCGACGAGCTGGTGAACTGGTCGCCCTGCGGGCGGACGCACCCTTTCTCCAGTTCTTCAATGACTGTGTGGTGCTCCAACCGGACATCACCTTCCTCCCCAAGGTGGTCTCCCAGTTTCATATGGCACAGACTATCTCCCTGCCAACATTCTTCCAGAACCCCACTAACGCCCAAGAAAGGACTAGGCACACGCTGGATGTCAAACGGGCTTTATTGTTTTACACCAGCAGGACAAGGGAGTTCAGGAAGTCGCAACGCCTTTTCGTGGCGTATGGGGGCAAGTCCAAAGGTGACCCCATCTCTGCGCAGCGGTTCTCCAAATGGATCACCTCTACCATCTACTTGGCCTACGAGTCGGCATCGCTGCCCCCTCCACCGCATGTCAGGGCGCACTCTACCAGAGCGGTTGCAACATCCACGGCCTTTCTGGAGGGCACACCGCTTGAGGACATCTGTAAGGCTGCCACCTGGTCCAGCACTACAGGGTGGACACCAGAGCCACTGTGGACGCCAGGCTTGGCCGTGTCGTCCTCACTCGGGGGCTCTGGGCCCATCACCCTTGAAAGTTCACCCTGCCTGACCGTCATCATCTTCATCGTGGGATCATCTCATCTGACTGCCCACCGACCAAGTAAGTGTGAGCTTGCTAATCTCCCATGAGTGTGGATTCACAAACTATACGAAGGAGAAAGTTCGGTTTCACTTACCAGTGATAACTTTCGTTCTTCGAGTATATAGTTTGTGAATACACACTACCCACCCTGCCTCCCCTCTTGAGCTGCACGGATGAGATCAATTGGTTTATCCTGTGCTTGGCTTAAGTATGGAACTGAGGTAAAATGGCGCGCGGGCGCCTCAGGGTGGGCGGTACGGTGGGCGGTCTTACCGCCAAAACTTTTGACCAATAGCTTTTCAAGCCTCCGATCGGCCGTTCTGCGCAGGCGCATAACCCATGAGTGAGTATTCACAAACTATATACTCGAAGAACGAAAGTTATCACTGGTAAGTGAAACCGAACTTTTGTACAGCTGATCCGGGAGCACAAGGAACAGCTGTGACAGGAGAGCCAACCGCTGTATCAGTGTACCAGCCACCCCGTGAGTTCAGCCCAAGAAATGGAGTGTAAAGGCCCTAGGGGAGGGGTGCCTGAACTTTTCGGGCCATGGGCCAGTCATGTGGTTCAGTGGGCCGGTCATGTGGTTCCTCCCACCGGAAGCGGAAGTAAAACATGCCTTGCGATCTGTTTTGCAACAGGATGAGATAGATTTTAGGCTACCATTTTCTCTGCTTAAACCTGGAATGGACAAACTATGGCCTGTGAGCAGGATGCGGCCCCTGATGCCAATACATCCAGCCTATGCCACCCTTATCGCTCCCGGAAGTGGAAGTAAAATGTGCCTGGCATGTTTTACTTCCACTTCCAGGAGCGACAAGGACATTGTGGACTGGATGAATTGGCGTTGGGGGCAGGATCTGGCCCAGGGGCCATAGTTTGGGCACCCCTGCGCTAGGGGGCTGGTGACTGCAACCAAGAACTCAAGCAAGAGATCAGTTAGGACTGAGGACAGGGTGGGAACAAAGGGTTTACTTTCTTTATAAACTCAATTTGAGATAAATCAACACTTGGGGGGGAGAGGGGGTCATCTGTTAAAATCAAAGTATCTTCCCTGGGTTGTTAAGGATGTAGTTACAGTATTTTTGTTGTTGTTGTTGTTCAGTCGCACAGTCGATTCCGACCCTTTGTGACCCTACGGACCATTGATCTCCAGGTACCCCTGTCCTCCACCATCCTCCTCAGCCCGCTCATCTCGGTGCCCGCTGCGTCCACAATGCCATCCAGCCATCTCATCCATGGCCGTCCCCTTTTTCTTTTTCCCTCCACCTTTCCCAGCATCAAGGCTTTCTCAAGTGATTCCTCTCTTCTCATTTGGTGTCCAAAGTACTTCAGTTTCATCTTTACTATTTGACCTTCTAAGAATCAGTCAGGACTGATTTCTTTCAAGATTGACTTATTTGTTCTCCTCGCTGTCCAGGGTACTCTCAAAACTCTCCTCCAACACCACATCTCAAAGGCGTCTATTCTTCTGCACTCAGCTTTCCTAATGATCCAGCTCTCACATCCATACATTACCACCGGGAATACCATTGCTTTGACTATAAGGTTCTTCTAGTTCTTCCCCATCTACTTTCCAGGTGCTGATAGGGCCTGTTGCCATTATCTTGGTTTTCTCGATGTTAAGTCTCAGGCCAGCTTTTGCACTCTCTTCTTTCAACCTAATCAGTAGCTTCTTTAAATCTTCCTCGCTTTCTGCCATTAGGGTGGTATCGTCTGCATATCTCAAATTGTTGATGTTTCTCCCAGCAATTTTTATCCCATATTGTAATTCTTCCATCCCTGCATTGCGCATTATGTGCTCTGTGTATAGGTTGAAAAGATAGGGTGATAAAATGCAGCTTTGTCTTACTCCTTTTCCTATTCCAAACCATTCTGTCATTCCGTGTTCTGTCCTAACTGTTGCTTCTTGACTCTTGTACAGATTTCTCATGAGGCATATGAGGTGTTCTGGTATTCCCATTTCTTTAAGTACTTGCCACATTTTATTGTGGTCCACGCAGTCAAAGGCCTTGGTGTAGTCAATAAAGCAGAGGTATACTTGTTTCTGATATTCTTTTGTTTTCTCCATGATCCACCGTATATTAGCAATGTGGTCTCTAGTCCCCCTGCCTCTTCTGAAACCCGCCTGCACCTCTGGCAATTCTCTCTCCATGTGCTGCTGAAGTCCATCCTGTATTATCTTGAGCATCACCTTGCTATCATGTGGGATGAGCGCAATTGTTCGATAATTTGAACACTCTTTGGCACTACCCTTCTTTGGGATTGGAACGTATACTGATCTTTTCCAATCCTGTGGCCACTGTTTTGATTTCCAGATCTGCTGGCATATCGAATGCAGTAATTTGATTCCGTCATCTTTTAGAGCTTTGAAAAATTCAACTGGGATACCGTCATCTCCACTAGCTTTGTTGTTTGCAGTGCTTTTTAGGGCCTTTCTGACTTCACTCTCTAGGATGTCTGGCTCAAGTTCAATGTTCTCATCATTGTGATTATCAGTGGTGTTGAGGTCCTTTTTGTAAAGTTCCTCTGTGTATTCTTTCCATCTTTTCTTAATCTCTTCTGCATCAGCTAACTCCTTGCCGTCTTTGTCCCTTATCATGGTCATTTTTTGCTTTGAATGTTCCCTTGATTTCCCCAATTTTTTTGAAAAGATCTCTAGTCCGGCCTCTTGTGTTGCTTTCCTCTATTTCTTTGCACTGTTCATTTAAATAGATTTCCTTGTCTCTCCTTGCTTTTCTTTGAAATTCTGTGTTCAAGTGACTGTATTTTTTCTTTTCTCCTTTGCCTTTTGCATTCCTTCTTTCCTCTGCTATTTTAAGAGTCTCATCAGACAACCACTTTGCTTTCTTATGCTTCTTTTCTTTTGGTATGGTTTTCCTTGCTGCCTCCTGCATAATGTCCCGCACATCTGTCCATAATTCTTCTGGCACTCTGTCTATCAATTCCAAACCATTGAATCTGTTCCTCACCTCCACCGTGTATTCCTTAGGGATGTTGTCTAGGTCATATCTGTCTGGCCTGATTCTTTTCCCTATTTTCTTTAGTCTAAGTCTGAATTTTGCTATTAGTAGATTGTGATCTGAGCCACAGTCTGCTCCAGGTCTTGTTTTTGCTGACTGTATGGAGGTTCTCCATCTTTGGCTGCAGAGTATGTAATCAATCTGGTTTTGATGTTGGCCATCTGGTGATGTCCATGTGTAAAGTCGCCTCTTGTGTTGCTGGAAGAGGGTGTTTGCTATGACCAATGTGTTATCTTGATAGAACTCTATCAATCTTTGACCTGCTTCATTCTGTGTTCCAAGACCAAACTTGCCTGTTATTCCATCTACTTTTTGATTTGCTACTTTGGCATTACAATCTCCCAAGATAATGTGGACATCATTTCTTGGTGTCTGTTCTATGAGGTCTTGTAGGTCCTCATAGAACTGGTCCACTGTGGCTTCATCTGCGCCCGTGGTTGGTGCGTATATTTGGATTACAGTGATATTAAAAGGTTTGCCTTGTATTCTGACTGACATCATTCTATCATTTTTGAGATTGTATCCCATTACTGCTTTTCTCACTCTTTTGTTGACAATTATGGCTACTCCAATTTTTCTGAAGTTTTCTTGACCACAGTAGTAGATGTGATGGTTTCCCGAGTTGAATTCACCCATCCCTGTCCATTTTAGCTTGCTGATTTCCAAGATGTCAATGTTTATTCTTTCCATCTCATTTTTCACCACTTCCAGTTTTCCTTGGTTCATCGACCTCACATTCCATGTTCCTATGCAGTATTGTTCCTTGCAACACTGTATTTCTCCTCCCCCTCTCCCATCTCTCCCCTTCTTTTGATCTGTGTTAAGCATCCTGTTTCATCTAACTTGCCTCTTTTGTTTTGCCTTTTGTTCTGGTTCATAGGGTTCTCTTGGCAAAAATTTCTGACGTGGTTTGCCGGTTCCTACACCAGTATCCTCACATCATACATGTTGTTACAGTTCAAAACAAAGTATTATCATGCATATTATCAGTTTAAAATAAAAAAGCACAGTTCTACTTAATTTGTTATGAAAGTAAAAGTAAAAACTTAGTATGAAGGAAAAGTCCACTATATCAAGTCTCTACATTGCTATAGTTGCAGACTACATTGTTTTAGTTAAGTTACTTGCATGCTACTTTGATTATGGCTGGTGGTGGACAGCCTGCCAGGTCCTCCCTCCTCCGCCTCCCTCACCTCCGCAGCCCAGGGTGCGAACGGAGGTGGCGGCGGGCAATGGTGGGTCTGTTGCTGCGGGCGATGGAATAGGCCTCTTACCCTCAGTGGTTTCTGCCAGGCCTTTCTACCCTGGATGCTTCCTCCCTCTGGGGTGGAGGTGTGGCCTTTGGAATAGGCCTTTTACCCTCAATGGTTTCTGCCAGGCCTTTCTTCCCTGGATGCTTCCTCCCTCTGGGGTGGGGATGGGGCCTTTGGAATAGGCCTCTTACCCTCAGTGGTTTCTGCCAGGCCTTTCTTCCCTGGATGCTTCCTCCCTCTGGGGTGGGGTTGTGGCCTTTGGAATAGGCCTCTTACCCTCAGTGGTTTCTGCCAGGCCTTTCTACCCTGGATGCTTCCTCCCTCTGGGGTGGAGGGGTGGCCTTTGGAATAGGCCTCTTACCCTCAATGGTTTCTGCCAGGCCTTTCTTCCCTGGATGCTTCCTCCCTCTGGGGTGGGGTTGTGGCCTTTGGAATAGGCCTCTTACCATCAGTGGTTTCTTCCAGGCCTTTCTTCCCTGGATGCTTCCTCCCTCTGGGGTGGGTGTTTGGCCTTTGGAATAGGCCTCTTACCATCAATTGTTTCTGCCAGGCCTTTCTTCCCTGGATGCTTCCTCCCTCTAGGGCTGGGATGGGGCCTTTGGAATAGGTCTTTTACCTTCAAAGTATTTTGAGGGTACAGTATTTACAGTATTTAGATCATGATAAATAAATTGCTATTGTATGCTTAGGCAGGCGTTTGCAGTATGAAATGGGAAAGATAAGGCATTAAGATAAAGGGCATTGTTGTACTCATATGCATGAAAGTTATTTTTTTAAAGAAAAGATCTTATATTCATTGATATTAGAATACAGTGATACCTCATACAACGTCCAAATCCTTGCTGCGATGCCTCATACAACGTCATTTCCATAGAGATACATTGTCCTGTAACAGCACAGACTTCAGGGAAAAGTCAAGGAAACAGACAGGAAACTGACAGAACTTTAAGAAATCATTGTCTAAAGGCTAAAAACATTACAAAAACATGTCAAACAACCCTGATTGTCCAAGAACCTGAAGAATGCTGCAAAAATCCCACTCTTTGCCTTGTGCAAAACCCACAAGAGCAATGCACGCATGTGTCCTGCCTTTTATACTGCCCAGGCACAATGCAACCTGGGAAAACCCAAATGCCTCATACAACGTCACACGGCTTTGTATGAGGCAACTTTTTTCAAGGAATTAGGCGATATTGTATGAATCCGATGTTGAATGAAGCGCACTTTGTATGAGGTATTACTGTAGTTTATAAATCAGCTAAACATTACATAAATAGGCTAAAGAAAAGACACAGATCAAATTCTCCCTGCCCGCTCACATAGTACCAAAAGAAACATTTTATTTTAACATTTAAAAGTTGCTTAACCAGGTTGATTTACCAGCTATTAAGTTGATTTACCAGGTATTTATTAAGGATTCAAATGGAAAATGTAGCAATTGTAGTGAAGATCACTAAAATCAGTGCTTAAGCGTGCTGTAAAAATGAGTTATTTTTTAAAAAATCACCCATTGGTATTATGTTTAACACCAATCAAATGTAAAACTCCAGTGTACATCTGCTTGTTTTCCATTGCATGAGTAGAGATGTCAGAAAGCACTTATTCAAAACAACAGTGCTTTTACTTGCTTGTTTCTGCCTAAAGAAGTGATGGAGACCTTTTTAAGCAAGCCACTCAAATGTCAAACCATTAGCAAAGTGAATCATTTTGCCAGCAGACACCAGAAGAGAAATTTGCCCTGTCTTTTTATAGGAGCTTTTGTAACTGTTTCCTTTTCTATGCTACTGAATGTGACTTGAAGTATATGCCCATAAATGTAATTGCTTTTCAATAGCCAAACATGTGAAATTCTAGTTGGTTTGGAAAGCTGATTAGCATGTGGCATGCAGAGACAGTGTTCAAGAACAAGATGCTCTTCTGGGGTTCTGGCTACTGCATCTTTCTTTATCTCCCAATATATCAAACCAGACATTTGAGATTCCTTTTACAAACTACCGTGTCAAGAATGTCTAGGGTATTTTGGCACAAAAACCAGTTACTGTAAGAGCTCTAATTTTTTTTATTAGTTTCCAAGTTACCGCTATTGGTTTGTTAGACAGAGATGATGTATACCAGACATTTGATTTAGCCAGTCTCTGCTATAATAACTTCTTCATTACAGTGTAATACGTTAAGCATAGTTTTGTGACACAGATTAAAAACTAGAATAGCTTTTAGATTATGATCAAGTTCATAGATTATTTATGCAGACTTTAATACACAAAAAATCATTTGTAGTTCTGATAGTATTACCTGAATGACTTTGGTAAGCCATAGGTAAAGGTTTCCTTTGCTCGAAAGCCAGTCATATCCGACTCTAGGGTGCAGTGCTCATCCATAATTCCCTTCTAATTCAGTGGTTAGTGAATTTCTTAAACACTTGCATGCATTTTTATATATCTGCCTTTACAGTACTTGTAACTGTTAAACTCAAAACTCTGATATCAAGAGCTACCTTCACAAAAGGTAGAATGGGTATTTTTCGTATACTGTACATCTCAGAGTCTCAGTCACAGCTCCAGAATATTAAAGATACATTATTGTCAATACTATATATTGAGAATCCAAATATTTGATTACTTTGTATATTGGTACTTTGTGTACATAATATATCATCTAGAAATTATTCAGGGGTATTTGATTAATTTTTATCTTAGCAAAAATGTGTCATTCTTGTGAATAACAATAGTAGTTTTAATAGACTTCCAACCTAGCATTCTGATTCTCCCATATCAGAAAAAAAATACTATTGCAGCTGAAATGAAAACAAAATACAGTATGGGAAATTATTAAATATTACAGAGCTCAGAAATACAATTCAGTTAAGGTTAAAGGTGCATTGTTAAATTGATGCTACATTACTGTGTAAATGTATGCTGGATTTCCTGATGAAAGTTGAGAAACCCTTCCTAGAAACTGGATCCAAACTTACATGCAGAAGGTATGTGGATAAAATAGCCTCTCTCTCTTCAAACCTTTGAAAGCAACAACAGAGAAGGCAGGGTTGGTGCACTCCCCTTAATAAGTCTCCATACACTTAATTAATGACTTTAGATAAAATGGGATTTTATTATGAATGGACATAGGGCAGCAATACTGTGTGTGCAGTCTGTGCTGTCAAGTTGGAATTGGCTTGCAGTGACTCTAATGGGGCTTTCATGGTAAATGAGCTTCCATTCAAACCCAGAGCTTCTGAGTTCTAGTTTGTCACTCTGTCCACTACACCACAGTAGGCACCTAACAATAATGGAGTAGAGGATGTTGTAGAGGTGAAAGCTTTTTTTAAAAATTGAACCATTAAAAAAACACTATATAACAATATTGGTTGTGCAATCAATTTACACAGTTCTTATTGCTGGTATGGAATACCTGGCATATTTACTTGAGGAACATGACTAAATTCAATAAACTGGTATGATAAATTCATGTAAATCCACATCTGGGAGACCAGGTAGTGCACATGAAATGATGCAGAGTGAGCCTGAATCAAGGAAGTGTAAGATGTGTAAAAGTCAAGTACTGTATGTCTTTTTCTCAGTAAGACAATAAAATTAATAGATCCCCCAACAATAACCCATTTAGAGGACATTATGGGTAAAATGAAATTTCCCAATGAGGAGGTACCTCTTGTTTTATCTGAAGCGCTGTCAATGCAGAAAGCAGTTAACTCTTCAAGATAAGATGCAATTATGGCAATTCTGCCCAATCTACCTAGATAAGTGATAACAGCTGTGGATGCAGGACTGATAAGCATGCGTAGGTTGAGTACTAGAATGATTGATGGAAAGGTAGGGTAATGGAGGTGAAGTGGCATTTAGTCTGAGAGGTAGTCTGAGAGTCTGTGATAACAATAAACATTATCATAGAAAGGCAAAATACTAGATGAAAGAACTACTTCTCAGTGAGTGATATATAACTTATTCTTCTTCCCAGAAGAGAGATGAATCATTTGTGCAAGGTTCTTGTTCTGGTACTTCTAGCGGCATCCACCGGCATTATCTGGTGTTCTTGTAATATTTTTGATGTTATCTCTCCACCTTCCTTTGGGTTTGTCTCATAGTCTTTGTCCTTCTCCTCTTTCCACATAAGCCTTGTAAGGTATGGAATTCAAAGACATTCTCTCCAAATGGGCAAACCACTTTATTTATAGTCTCTGTATTTGTAGTGCAAGATTGGTTCTGTTCCAATTCTTTCCCTTATAATTTCATTCCTGATTTTATCCCTTCTAGTTACTCCAAGCAGCCTTTCTCAGACATCTCATTTCCATGGTGACTAACCTTTGCTTATGTTTTGTTGCAAGTACAGTATCCATGTTTAGCACTGGTAACATAATGTGGGAATGGATATGCTTTATATGAGGTGTTTCTTTGTGTTGACTGCCGCCCTGAGTCGGGTTCTGCCTGAGTGGGCAGCATATATAAATATGACTATTAAATTAAAAAATTAAATTAAATTAATGCCATGTGTTGTAAGCGCAGAGCTAACTGTTCCCAATATTTGGTTTGCCTTACTGCACCATATGTTAATCTCTTCATCCATTTTGCCATTTTCAGTAAATATTGTTCCTAGGCATTTGAACTCTGCCACTTGTTTAAATTTGTTCCCTCTATCTCAATATCTAGAGCAGTGATGGTGAACCTTTTAGAGACATAATGCCCAATGAAGAGGAGGAGGCACGTGGGCAGGCATCACGTGTGTCCACGCACCCAAGTGATGTTGCCAGTGCACCTCTGGTGATGTCACGTGGGTTCGTGTGTCACGTGATGCTTGAGGTGCACTGGGGATGTCGCGTGTGTGTGCACATGCTCACTGTGGGTCTCCCCTGCGGGTGTGCCCCCATGGGTTCCCTAGCCCCTGGCAGGTTTCCCTGCCCCACTGTGGGTATGCATGCCCCCCACAGGTTCTCCTGCCTCCATGAGTCTCCCTGCCCCCACAAGTGTCCCCCCTCATGGGTTCCCCCTGCCCACTGCAGGTGCATATGCCCCCATGAGTGCACATGCCCCCATGGGGATCCCCAACCCCATGTGTTCCACTGCCCCCCAGAGGGTTCATCCCCTGTGCTCACACACACACACCACTGGTTCTCCTGCCCCGCCTCACCTCTTCATCACCAACACCTCCCGGTGTGGGATTTCAGCCTTCCCTCTCACCTCCCCATTGGCAGAGGGAAAGGGCTAGGCAGGGAAGCGGTGCTGCCATTGGTGCTGTCCAAGTGAGGCAGGGCAGGGCTTGCCTGTGACAGTGCACATGCCCACAGAAAGGCCTCTGTGTTGCCCCCTCTGGCACATGTGCCATAGGTTCATCACCACTGATCTAGAGTATGCAATGATACTCAAATTAATGTTTATCTAAAGTGCTAAGAAATACCCAAGGTCCATGTGAACAACAATATTCTCTCATGTAGAGAAAGATGGGTTTTGTTGGAAGAATCTACAGGTTTTTCTGATTCCTTAGAGACTAGTTCTCATGTTAGCAAACTGCCTGCGAAAATTTAGGAAGTGGTTAAAACTATAATTAGAACCTCTACTCTCATCTTATTAACTCATTCATCCATTTAATATCCCACCAACAATTAGTGTTAGGCACGATCCAATTCATTTCAAATCCATACACAATTAACAGCTTTCCTGGCAAGGAAGCTAATAATGACGGGCATTGGATAGCAGCAGTCACTGGGTGGTCTCCCAGAGGAGTAAAAAGACACTTTGGCAGCCTCCCAAAAGATAGGAAGACTCAATCGTGGAAAGTTTTGGTCGAACCTGGAGAAGAAGAGTACAGCAGCGAAAGGAATGGAAAGCAAGTTGCGACCAGCAGGAACTCATCCCTTGATAGTCTGGCCAATCAAGGAATCTAGAAACAGAATATTAATTCTGATCACAATCTCAGGTTGCTGCTGGTCTAACTCTAGATCAGTTCTACTCATTTCTTGATTATTTTATAGTTTTAGTTGCCTTGGGTTCCCTGTGGGAAGAAAGGTGGCAGGCGGACTGGCACTGGCAGGCAAACAAATACCCATCCATGCTTTTGGGAAATTCTTGAGTTTATTTCTTGTTAGGAATAGGTGCATAATTGGCATGTTCTCAGAAATGATAAAGGAGTGGTTATGTCACATTTCTGATAATAACAGAAGGATGCTGGACCCCATGAAAATAAAGATAGGGGCTTGAATATGTTTCCAGAGCCATTCCATTGTAGTGTTTTGCATACACTGGTGATCAGGATTTCTAGTTGCAACATATGCTCTCTGCTTGTCTTCTGTCATAAAATCTGGGAGTTGAGCATTATATTTGTCTTTGTTTATGTTCTCTAGAAGATTCTGTTGTTCTCCAAAACGTCTGTTGACTTAGATTCCAGTTGATTCCTGCCCATGAAATATTCTCTATAGCAGAGGGAAAGTAATTTGGACATAGAAACTTTCTTTTCAACCTAAGATATACTGAGAATCAATTTGGAAGTCCTCTAGACTAGAGTGTGCTTTTATTGTAGGCTATAAATGTCTTATTCACTGAAGTTTATTGAAGGGAATCTAGATGATGTAATACTAAATCTGCAGCCTTCCAGATTACTTAAAAATCTGTTAAGGAAAGAAGGGTAGAATAATTCCACTATGTCTTTCAACTGTGAATAATAGGAATTTCTCAGCCTACAACCACTTTTTGTTTCTAAAAGGAATAAACCTGAACTTAGTCTGTCTTCCTAGGATATTTGTCCTGCTGTTTGGTGCATTCTGGAGGCAGATTGGTTTGCCCATTTTTCTGTTGATCAGACTAGAACAAACCAATCTTCCAGATTACCCCTAGTAAAGGTAAAGGTCGTCCTTGCTTGAAAGCCAGTTGTATCCAACTCTAGGGTTCAGTGCTCATTTCTGTTTATAGCCAAAGTGCCAGTGCTGTCTGCATCTGCAGACATTTCCGTGGACATATGGAAGGCATGAATAGACACAAATAGTGCACGGAATGCTTTTTACCTTCCCACCGAAGTGGTACCTATTTATCTACTTGCAATTTCTTGCTTTCAAACTGTTAAGTTGGCAGGAGCTGGGACAGAGCTGGGAGCTCACTCTGTCGTGCAGCACTCGGGTCTTGAACTGCTGACCTGCTTACCTTCCAGTCACAAAGTTCATTGTCTTAACCACTAAGCCACCACAGTTCCTTAGATTGCTCCTACCTATACCATTTTAAGTCCCTGTCAGGAGCTTCTACTATTTTGATGCAGGCAGTTTTGCCGTCGTTTGTTTCCAGCACTTGTGGTTGCTGAGAATAGACTAAAATTGAGCCTTGTAGCTGTCAAAGCTGCCGAAATTCCTTCTGGTCTTAATTTCCAGTATCATGAAGTGGCTTAATAAGCAAGCCATTTCAGGATATCGACAAATCAAATACTCCCCCTACTCCTCTGCAGAAGGGCACTGAAGTAAAATTATTATTTTTTTTTACTCTGCTAGATCATAGATATGTGGAATTGCTTAGATTAAATTTTAAAATGTTTTCTTTGCCTTTGTGTGAAGTGCTGATGGAAACTATGGCTGTGTGAATACTTTCTCAGTCAGCACTACACAGAAGGCAATTAAAAAATTAATTTAAATGATTCGGTATATCAGTGGTGGTGTAGCAGAGGTAGAAAAATAATTCCACAGAGGAGCATGGAAAGTGTTCAATTTGCTAATATTTTTATTTGGCTAGTTTAGAGAATCATCTCATAATACAAGCAATACAGGCAAGTTGCTTGAAGTCAATTTGCCTTTTGGATACAGAGATTGCACCAGATGGCATGTCATTCCTTCACCTAACCTCAAACAACCCTATGTAAATAACACTAAAAATGGTTGTTCTTGCTCAAAAGCCAGTCTTATCTGACTCTAGGGTATGGTGCTCAGCTCTGTTTACAGCCAGAGAGCCAGTGCTGTCTGCATATGCAGATGTTTCCGTGGACATGTGGCAGGCATGACCAGACACTGGAGTGCACGGAACACTGTTACCTTCCCACTAAAGTGGTACCTGTTAATCTACTTGCAATTTCTTGTTTTCAAAGTGATAGGTTGGCAGGCGCTGGGACAGAGACTCTGTCATGCAGGACTCGGGTTTCAGACTGCTGACTTGTTGACCTTCCATTCATGAAGTTCAACATCTTAGCCACTAAGTCACATTATCCCACACCAAAAGGGCAGGTGCAGTCTCACCCAATGCAACATTGATACTGAGGGGTGAAACTATGGAAAAATAGGTAGGAAAATGTAGGAAATAACATTATTTACCTTTTTTATATAGTAAGAGGCTGTCTGAAGATTATTGAATGACAAAAGACATCAATACTAACAGGAGTATGTAACACAGGAGTTCTCAACCTTTTTAAAGCTGGGGGCCGGTTCACGCTCCCTCAGACAGCTTCCTCCACCACATCCCCTTCCTCCACCACATGGCACTTCCTGGTGCGGTGGGGGGGCACATGAAATGATGCCACGGGTCACATCCGGGCCACAGGTTGAGAATCCCTGATGTAATAGCTAAAAGCATGAGAAGCAGTGGTTTAAGTCCTCATTTTACACATTTTTTCTGCATGTTTTTGTTTTCATTCTGAAGCATCTGCAGGTCCGTCATTATGCTTTCATTCACCTGTGTGCTAGATTAACATTCATTTTAGCGTGAAGAAACTATGACACTATAATTGGAAGATAACAAATAAGTAATCTGAAAACTTTAGTTGAAATGATTACATACAAGAGAGCTAAAGGGAAAGAAAAATCATTCCTGACAGTCAGAAACCAAATTGGGTGAGTGTGACTATAAATTGAGAAGTAAAGGTGATGGTTGTTTTATTCATGAAATGATATAGCTGGAATGGTTCCAGAGGAGATTTGAGCCCATTTTTATTGCCTGAAGGCAGCGCTGAGCCACTTCGTTGTACATAAAGATAGAGAAGTATGGCATTATTGCACTGTGCACAAGGTTCTCTGCCTCCTTTTTGCCTTCAGACAAAATGGTGTGTATGTTAAATTAGTAATATGCACAACTTGACACTGCAATTCAATAAAAATTCCAACTTTTCCTTGTACTTCCAGATTGAACAGTGATAGTGATCAGGAGAGATTGGTTGAAAGACAATAAGACAAATGACCTCTTGTATCAGGAAATAGTAATAGGATAAAACTGCCCTATATAGATTATTGACAGAGTTAATTAAAAATAACTGAGGCTCACTTCCCATGTATTATTTTGCCTTTGTGGGACTGCTTTTGGCACAATTCCTAATGAAGTTATTTCAACATCAGGATAGATTGTCTACCCTAACTAAAGATCCTAGTAACCTTCTTCAGTAAAATTGATATAATGATTAGCTTTTACATGACATTTTGCAGACTTATTCTTTTATAGAGATTGTTACTAAAGTACAGTACTCTTAGTAAAATATGCATAACTAGTTTCAACCATTCCAAAATACTGGCAGTAGACTTACTTACTTACTTACTTACTTACTTACTTACTTACTTACTTACTTACTTACTTACTTACTTACTTACTTACTTACTTATATCCCATCCCTCTAGGAAAAAATCATTCCTACTCAGGGTGGCTAACATCATAAAACCAACAATAAAACAATCAAGAATTATTAAAAAGTTTCTTACAATAAAAACTGTCACAAAACTGTCACAAAATACATCAAACAAGGGCCCTAAAAGCACAACTTATTTGGGACGGTTAGAAACAGGGCAGCACCACCGAGAAGGCTCTTCTCCTAGTCACAACCTTCATAGCCAATCTCGGGGTCAATACCTGAAGTTGCACCAACAGAGAGGAGCAAGTGATGCAAGCTATTGCCCTAAGGCAGTGGTTCCCAAAGTGGGGCATACGCCCCGTGAAGGACTTCAGTTCCCAGAAGCCTAAGTCAGTACACTGGCTGACCAGTGCTTTGGGGAATATACTTAGGCTTCTGGGAATTGAAGTCCACAAACTAAAGTTTGGGAAACACTGCCCTAAGGGAAAGATGTTCCACAAGGTAAGAAGGTCCCAAACTGTTTAGGGCCTTAAAAGTTAGCACTAACACCTTTACCTGATACGGAAAGGAATGGGCAGCCAGCGCAAGCCTGCCAAGACTAGGGAGATATGATCTTCCCTTTAGAAGAAATTTATGTGCCATGTGAACACCTGAAAAAGACACATACACTGTACATACACATACACATACACATACACAAGCAATAGACCATTCATGTATGAATCTATACAAATACTGATCTATATAAACCATACAATAAAGGGAAAGTAGACAGGGAAAACTATTGGGTTATGTAGTTGCACAACAAAAGTGGAGCAATTATTCAGGTTTGAACTGCTTACAAGTTCCTCCTGAAGTTCCCACCTCAGTCAGCATGTTTACCAGCCTAAAAATAATTGCGTAGACCAAAAAATTGAGGTAAAAGAGAAAAGGATATTTATTCATAATGTGCTCAGAATTCATAACAGGGTGGTTTCAAGTTTGTTAGAAAAGGATGAAGGTTTAGATTAGTGTGCACTAAGTACTATGGGGCTGTATATAAGTGTGATTGCATTGTAATAGTGACAAGGAACAAATGAAAAGGGATTTCTTTCATTACATCCATGTGGCTGGGGAAAAAATAGAGAAAGAGTTAAAAATGGCTGCATCTCCCTCAAGAACAAATGGCAAAGAATTAAGCAATCAAATGTCAGTGGGGAAGGCGGGTACTTTTTCTGATTGATTACAAACAAAAATATTCAAACACGTTAGTCCTGGTAACTGAAGCTCCCACCTCCCAAGGATTATGTGTAACACTTTGCATGTTAAATTGCCATATCCCAATAACATTCACCTTGAGACTTCTCCAATTTCAGCCCCACTCTGATTCTGAATTGACTTCCTACAGAAAGGAAACTATCAACTACTTACTCCAGTTCTACTTTTGCTATGACCACAGAGGGTCTCCCTATCATAGCTGAACAATTTAGGGCAAAACTATGGTTCACTTCAGAGATTTAGTTAGTAGCTACATAAAAGTGTTTCGATATATAATTCAGATGAAAACAAACATAAATATTCTTAGTTCACCTCTAAGGGTGAAAGCTTTTTAATTTGGGTACACTAGTGTGGAATGGTAGGAGAAGTACAATTTGTCATCCTGCATTGGTAACCATTCATTTCAGTTGCCATTTCTTAGCATTCTGGTATGCCAGATGAATGGATGATTTGTACTACCTCCAGATGTTCACTACAGAATGATTAATACTGTCGTCCTCCTTTTCGGTGTAGCTACCAAACGTATTTGACTAATGATTTTCATTCCAAGACTTATTATTTCTATGGCATTATTCCTATGGCTTTTCTCTTGCTAGCACAGTAAAAAGAGGATGGGTTAATCATCAAATTAAATTACAAAGTAGTATCTAAAATAAGCCCCTTTGTGTGGCATTTCTTCCACTGTTGGCAGAGAAGTTATGATAAATCTTTTAACATGAGCAGTGCAAATGAAGGTTCTTCCTGGCGAGTTTTTTCTTCTGGATGGTTAGTTGTGTAAACTGACATGCTGAGCCGAGCTGTGCTATTGTGGTGTTATTTTGACAGCTCTTTCAAGAATGCCATGGATTAAATGGCAATTAGAGCCCACAAGTATGTGACCTACAAGTTTCTAACTGAGAAGGGACTTAATCTGTAATACAGGTTAACATCAATACCAAAAAGAAACATTTCATTTCATTGGGGGATTAAATAAAGTTTCTTTGCTACCAAGTGAGACAGAGGATTTAACAATTTGAACACAGGGGAATTTGATATAACTGAAATGAAATGTTATAGTGCTACTGAACTGATGCTTTCAGAAACTTATTTTTTTTAAAAACGATGTTTTTTTATTTTAGGTGAGCGAAATAGACGAAGAAGATGTCAGGTGGCTTTCAGCTACATGCCTCAGAATGAAGATGAACTGGAATTAAAAGTTGGAGACATTATTGAGGTGGTGGGAGAAGTAAGTAGTAATTTCAGGATTTAAAGTCACCCTACATTTTGCTGTTACTCTGTGTTAGAGTATACTGTATATGGAGAACATAAAGGTGGGGAACAATCCTGCAGAGTATACTGTACATGGAGAACATAAAGATGGGGAACAATCCTGCAGTGGCATTTCTTTGCACTGTAGCCAGTATTACAGAAATTCGATAGCAAATCATTGAAATTGACAAAATGTAGTGGCAAAGTCATGCAAACCATTTCAAAGCAAGTATTAGAACACACATTGGAATGGCTTTTTTGAGTTCATTTCCAGAGTTCCTCATTTTCCATATAGGAAGTTCATGTAGAGCAGGGCTTGTCAGAGTGTGCCCCCAAAACCATATATAGTCCCTACTTGAAAGTTTATTTTCTTTCAAAAAATATGCTTTTGCAAGAAAAGGACCCCAGGACTCCAAAACCTGAAATAGCTCTCCAGTGAAAGCTAGAAGTGGACATATAGTCACTTCCTATTCCAGTCACTTCCTGCCCAGCCATTTTGACCATTCCCCGGCCTAGTGTAGTCTGTGGAGAATATTTAGCCACCCACCCTGACAGGATTGGGGCAGGGCTCAACAGAGCTGTATCATCTTCTCTAATGTTGCATATATGTAAGGATAGATACAGAGGCATTCAGGAAGAGATTTGAGCGACTAGAAAATCTTCGCGCACTCCGTTTCCTACACGATTCTAGAGCATACATGATTGTATAGAGATGAGATATAAATATGGTAGATGTGCAGTGTAATGCAGCTGTAGGATCATGGACTAAATGTGTCCGGCCCCCTTTATTTCTAGAGCACCTTCCAGTTTCCTGTGGTTCTCCTCATTTTCAGAAGCTCCCTTTATTTCCTGAAAACTGGAAATGACATTCCAGTCATTCCTAGGCTTATGGGAAGAGGCCAGCAGAAATGTAAAATGGCCATCGGACGTCTACAGTGATTCACCCATGTCCAATAGCGTTACAATATATCCACATTTGCATGAGTATAGAATGATAAGGAACGCATAAGTCCTCTGAGTGAACTATCCACTAGAACTGGGGTATTTTCAGCAGCAAATACTAGTCCTTTGTGTATTTTCTGTTGACAGTTGTTTGAAGTTCTTTGGAGTCTGGAGTTGCATCAGCGAAGCCTTGATTAATGAAATCTTTTTGTTTGTTTCTAAAATTAAGATAATTAAAATCTAATATACCCATTGCCTACTCATTGTGTATATTTCACTCTTGTTCATTAGCATCTGAATAGCACTCCAGCACAGAACAACCAAGTAAAATTGTATCCTCTACCACCATAGGCTTTTTGTCATGGTATTAAAACAGAATATACTGTAGATAAAAATCTAGAATATTTTGTATGGCAATAAAGGAAAATAGTGAGATTGTGTTATTTAAAAAGCAGCAAACCATTTAAAATGTATCAGTCTGAAGTAAAATATAATATTATGAATGAACACAAAATAAGTCAAGCATTCTTGCCCTTGCTAGAGGAGTCTTCGTTTTTTTCTTTTGTTTCTCTGAAAACAATTACCAGTATGTTTTTTTGTTTTTGGAGACTGACAAGTCCTCTATACTTGTATGTAGTAATTGTGAAATTGGTAATCTAATGATGGATTTTTACTGGGTACATATATCTGGCAACAGACTGCTCTCATTAATAATGCATTTTCATTTGTAAGCCTTTATTGGCTTAAATGAATTGCATCATTTCAAACCATATGGCACAAAGATTTGCTTAATCTGAACAGCTCAATTGCTTTGTATACAGGTTAATGCATTGTTATTTTATATCTATTAACACCTTTAATTAAAGTTGTTTATTATAATAATAATTTGTGCACAACTATTTGTGCACAACTATTAGAATGTATAGTATTCTCAATACTGTTGTCTAGGTAGCAAAAGTTCTTTTGAATGTAAAAGTCATACAATGTAAGGCTATAGAAGAAGAAAGGATATGCTTTCAGTTCACTGATTTAGGCTTAGTCCAGTAGAAGTTATAGACTGAAGTGATGAAGCCAAAAACTGCATGGTAAGGTACGTTCTAAAGAAATATACAGTGGTACCTCAGATAAAGTCCGATTCGGATAAAGTTGCGGTTTTCATGCACACGTGATGCATCGTATAAAATCCAAAACTGCTAAAAAATGGATGTTATCCGAGGTATATAACACCCATTTTTGGATATTATCTGATGCATCACCCATTTGATTCGGATAAAGTCCAAAATTGGATAAAGTCCAAACTTGTGGAACAGAGTTTGGACGTTATCCGAGGTTCTACTGTATGAGAAAGGAGGGAATGGAGATGTAAGGAGACCGATATTACAGCTAGAGAAGCAAAAACTATTAACAGCTACCGTATTTCTTGGACCATAAGATGCACTTTTTCTCCCCCCAAAGTGGGGAGAAAATGAGGGTGCGTCTTATAGTCCAAATGCTGGTCTTCGGCCAGATATGGCTGTTGTAAAAGGATATTTTACAAGAGCCGCAGCTGGCTGAAAACTACTACTGCCACCTCTCAGCTGTTGGGGCAGGTGGGAAACATGAAAAACAAGTGGCCACTAGAGGGCAAAAATCACAATTTCCCATTTAAATGCATTGGAAATAAATTTCTTGTATTCAAAAGTTTTCTGTTTGTATGTTCCCAATGCATTTAAGTGGGAAACCAAACCTGTGCTTAAAAATAAAGGTTTTCACTTACCTTGATGCCTTTGTCTCTACTCCACGTGGACAAAATGGAGGGGGAAGACATGCTTCCTGGTTGAAAGGAGAGCAAGAGGCTAGGCTAGAGTATCACTTCCTTCCTCAGTGCAATTGGCCTGCCCTGCCCATTTCCCCTGCAGCACCACCAGTGGTTGCTGGTGCAAAATACAGTATTAAATTTTTTTCCCTCCTCTGAAAACTGGGTGCGTTTTATGGTCCAAAAAATACGGTATATGGACATAAAAATAAGGAAGCAAGATTATGGAAGAGTTTGAAGAAAAGAACAAAGAGTTCATGCTTGGTGTAAAACTGGTTTAAAGAGTGGTAATGTGGGTGAGAACAATACAGAGAATTATTCTAATTGCCAACCAACAAGAGAGATAACCAGAATGTGAACCACAGTTTTAATCAGAGAAAACATACTGTATTTTGCTATAGGCTACAGGAAACAGCAGCATTAAAAACTTAGAATCAATATTGACAAAAGCTTTAAAAAGAACTGTGACTTATGTTTGAACAACAAAGTAAATGTTACACTGACTTTATTTTTTGGCTCTCCAAGATTTCAGATATGATGGTTTATGAACCTGTAGATGAGTCCCTGGCAGCACACTCCTCCCTCTTTTCATTCCTCACCCCTCTCCCCACCATTATAAGCAGTTTTTGAACAATAATTATGGTCTTGGCTTGCAGTAAGCTAGAGTTATCTAGTACTCTATCTCAATGTCCATTAAGAGTGTAAGAAAGTGTTGTAGGTTTATGAAGTCTTTAATTATCAGCTACAGAGTGCTGTTGGTTAAAGATAACAATTCTTGCTTATTTTGTCCCTGCAAGCAAATATGGGGATGTAAAGCATTCTTCTACTCATCTACAAGAATGGCAAGAAATTTCCTGATACCAGCAATATAATTCTCATACCGACAAGAATGTTCCCACCCAAAACAATTTTTGCACAAAATTCTCCTTTGTGTGTGTGTGTGTGAACTGTCTAAAATCCAGCTGTTCTGCTGCTTTAGTTTTTTGAATCATTAAATGGGTTATTTGTATCTTTCTTAACAATCTGCCAGTCCTTATAAGGTTATTCTCTGTGTTTGTGTGTATGCTTTGCTTCTCTGCTGCACTCAAACTATTTGAAGCCAAAATCCTGTCGCAGCTACTCTATGGAGTCCAATCAGGCTCCCTCACCTAACAAACCGGTTCTTATGGAAAGAGTACAATCTAAAATCTTATGTGCAGTTCTCCAGACCCCCCTCCCCCTGCTGTGTATCCAACACCAACTTCCACCTGGAAACAAGAATGATAATGGTTGAGATGAGAAATTACGGAACTTCAGTTGTGTCAGTGTGATATAATTTATCTGTACTCAATGGAAACACAACACTGTTTTGTACAGTTTCTTTTTACGCTGAACTCACTGACTGGAAGGTTGGAGTTCGATTCCTGGGTACTGCATGATAGAGTGAGCACCCATCTCTCTCCCAGCTCCTGCCAATCTAGCAGTTCGAAAGCAAGAAATTGCAAGTTCCCACTTTAGTGGGAAGATAATGTGCATTCTTTGCACTCTAGTGTCTAGGCATATCAGCCACATGTCCATGGAAATGTCTGCAGAGGCAGACAGCGCTGGCTCTTTGGCTATAAACAGAAATGAGCACTGAACCTTACAGTCAGATACGACTGGCTTTCGAGCAAGGGCAACCTTTACCTTTACCTTACAGTTTCTTTTTTAAAACTCCAATTCTGTTCTCTTTCCTAATTTATTTTTGTTAGAAGGATCATGCCAGACCCATGTTACAGACTGATTTTTTCACATACTGAAACTGTCCTTTTCTGTCACTTTTTTCTGGTTTGGCAACATCTGAGGGATGGGAATTATTAAAATGTCAACAATACCATTAGCTGATATAGCTGAATGAGTCATTCCTTCCTGTTACATTATAACCCAAGGGCATTTGGGGGATGTCATTTCCTAGCAGGATGATGCCATTCCATATGGAGAAAATTAATTAATCATTCTACACGACACATTCATTTTCTTGTATAGTTGTGTTAGAACATAATTCATTAGTACTTCCTAGCAGGTACAATTTCTGTGCTGTCCTGTCATAGTCATTGTATTTAGTTATGCTCATTCAAGATAGATGACATTATTTGTGGAATATTACATTTGGAAGGGGGGAACCTGACAAATTTGCCCATTTCTGTGTGATTGACAAGTTTGCCAGTTTCTCTCACATCACATAGATGCTATGTTCCAAGATGCAAAGGCACGTGCCTCTATCTTACCTGGCTTGACTCTAAGTCTCTTTAACATCATGAAGTCCAAAGCAGTAACAAATTACAAATTCAGAGAAGAAATTGCTATTGACTTTGGTAGCAGATAATAATAGAGAAATGAGAAATACCAAGAATGGTAGCCAAAATCCTGTTGTACAGCCTTGTGTGCAGGGCATGAAGCTGCAGCTATAGTAGGGAAAAGTGTTTCAGGACAGAAGTGCTATTCACAAGGAATGTTCACATGTGTGCCATGAATGGGAGGTGCCACCTACCAAAAAAACATAGAAGACAGTATTGAGGGATATGAATGTCAGTGAGGCACTGCTTATGGTTACGTGACAGGTGTGCAAATGTAAGTAATACCTGATCTTATCCTATACAGTTTTTGCATGTAGGTTTAACCTTTCAAGAAAGTGAGTGGGGTTATTTTTCTTCCTTTTTTTGGAACAGGTAGAAGAAGGCTGGTGGGAAGGCGTTCTCAATGGAAAGACCGGCATGTTTCCTTCCAACTTCATAAAGGAAATGTCTGGTTCTGATGGTATTAGAACTGTCCAAGAGGAGCAGCTAATAAAACCAGGTAATTGCCCCTACAATTTCCTCAATTTTGTTTAGTCCCCTCCATGATGATATATTCTTTTTTTTGTTTTATAATATCAGCTATGAGTATGTTATGCGAGAACAAGTGTGGTGCAGTGGATAGACTGTTGGAATAGGGCTCAGGAGAGTTAAATTCAAATATTTATTCAACCCTGGAAACTCATTGGAAAGTAGCAATAGTAAAGAGCTCCATGAACTCCTCATATATCTTGAAAACTCTATTAGGGTTTCAGTAAGTCAGAGATGATTTGGCAGCACATAAAAATAAAGTACCTGCTAGAAGTTGCATACTGAATATTACCTGCTGATGCCAGTGGGTATCACTAGCATCATTATTTTTTTTACCAGAACTTAGACTTATTACTTGAGATAGGTTTTGTATTTAGTTAGTGACTCTTCTTTTCCATGAGTTATTACAGGAGAAGAGAAACTAACATTTCACATTACATATTTGTAAAATCTCCAGCTTATTCTAGGGACTTGCAAGAATATTGAAAATCCAAGAATCCGTTATAATCTTCATTTCTGAATATCATTTACATGGTACGTACTTATTTTCAGGGAGGTTGACTTGCTTTGTTAGCACTATGGCTGAATGTAGATTATTTCCCCCCCCCCCACTTTTAAAAGTGGGTGGAGGTTGTGTCCTCCTCTAATATTTGCAGCCGACATGTTTCTGTACTTTCTGTCATATCCAAGGAAGTTTCTCCAATACAGTAAAACACAGAAAGTGCAGAAATGTATTATATCACATTGGATGACAATATGACCATGAGGAGAAACAACAGGCTTCTCTATTGCTTTCCACAGACTTCTTACTAACATGTTTATCAATAGAAAGGGAATCTACTCTGAGGGACCTCTTAAATTTACCAAACCAACTTTTTCTGGAAAGATTATTGTATAAATTGTGTTCAGGAGAGGGGTTTGGTGGGGTTAACTATACATTTTATAACATTTCCCCAGAATCCTGAAGGTATCCACCCCATACTTCAGTTCCACAGTGAAAATAATAAGTAATACAGGTAATAAGTGTTACTTTAATGAATGTACAGTGATACCTCATACAACGTCCAAACTTGGTTCCACAAGTTAGGATGTTATATGAATTCCGACTCTGTATGAGGCATGCAAAATCCTAGCTGCAATGCCTCATACAATGTCCACATTATTGCCACCGATGCTTTGTATAACATTGTTCCCTTGGTTGTGAGCAGGGAGGCGGGGGCTAGAGGCTGGCCCCAGCTGTAAGGCGGCCGGCATGGCCCATAAGAAGACCTGCCATGCCGGAGTCTGGCCCCCGCCTCCCCGCTCTCACCAGGGGAAGCAACCCTTGGGAGTGAGACTGGCCCCAGCTGTGAGGCGGCCAGCGTGAGCAAGAGAAGTGACCGTGGGGGAATCCCCCCAAATATCCAGCGCCGACCACCGACTCACCTGCACCCCTTGGTCCGCTGCTTGTTCTTGCCTCCCATGGTTGCCACGGATGGAGCCTAGCGGCCCCGAGCACCCTCGCCCGGTGGCGCACAGGACAGGAGGAATGGGGCGAGGAGGAAGAGGAATGGCGCTTCCGGGGTGGAAGGAAGTTGGTGAACTAAGGGGTGGCAGCGGGAGACCCGACCAGTCTCTTTCTCTTCGGGCACGACAACAGCAGCGCCCCCCGCTTGAGAGGAGCAGTCCCTGGGAAGAGCCCCAAGGAAAGGCCGTGGCTGGCCGGCCCGCTAAGCAGCGCTTGCTTTCTCTCTCTCTCTCCCTTGGTGACAGCGGGGACCACTTCGGTGTTAAGGTAACAGCGTTCCGTGTGCTCCAGTGTCTAGTCATGCCTGCCACATGACCACGGAAACATCTGCAAAAGCCTCCCCACTCTCTCTTGCTCATGCTGGCCGCCTCACAGCTGGGGCCAGTCTCACTCCCAAGGGTCGCTTCCCCTGGTGAGAGCAGGAAGGCGGGGTCAGACTCCGGCGTTGCAGGTCTTATGGGCCACGCCAGCCGCCTTACAGCTGGGCCAGCCTCTAGCCCCCGCCTCTGTTGCGGCTTCTTTCTCATGTAAAAACCCTAATGCCTCATACAACGTCCGGCGACGGTGTATGAGGCATCTTTTTTCCAGGAATTGGGCGACGTTGTATGGATCCGACGTTCTATGAAGCAGACGTTGTATGAGGTATTACTGTATCAATTAGAGTGGATTGCAAGATGAAATGCTTCTTTTTCCTGTCCTTTTCTCTCTATTCAAATTACCCTGGTTGTGGATGCAGCTACATCACAGGAAAAATGCAAAGTGATTTGCTGTGAAGTAACACCTGGAAAGTTGGCTTTCCCTGGGTCAATTCACCTTAAGAGTCAACAGAAAACTGACACGAGTTATTTCCTTCTTCAGGCAGCTTTATTGCAGCTGTCAAAAGTTTCAAGAGGCATGATTACTGTAGAGCAGGGGTGCCCACACTTTTTGGGCCACGGGCTGGTCACGTGGTTCCTTCCACTGGAAGCAGAAGTAAAACGTGCATGTCCGGGTGCTTGACATGCCTCTATATGTGCATAATGTACCGTATTTATTCGAGTATAACGCGCACTCGTGTATAACGCACACCCCTAATTTTCCATGAAACCTCGGTATAAAATTTTCTCGGCTAGCTGCTCGGTTTCCATGCATTTCAGCATGATCAACAACTTCGAGCTTGAACGAAGCGTCATATGCACAACGTTTACGCTTGATACCCTGAGATGCCATCTAAAGGGGAACCAGTTATATCGGTGAAAAAGAGCATGCCTTAAAATATTGAGGGAGGGGGGGATAATCAGACCCACCTGTTGCAGAAAATGCAATCCAAAACGAGCACTTCCGACCTCCAGGAGCCTCGCTCGAACTGCGAGCTACCTCCGGGCCACGCCTCGTCTCCCGCGCCACCCAATCAGATCCCGTCAATTTCTTCAAAGCCACCCCCCCGCCTCCCCTTCACCCGCCGCAGCAATAGACAGCCGACCCAATTCTAAAAAGGAAGTAAAAGAGGCTCGTTTATAACGCGCACCCAGTCCTCGTGTATAACGCGCACCCCAACTTTGATTTCTTTTTTTGGTATAAAATTTTGCGCGTTATACACGAATAAATACGGTACCCATGCATGTGTATAATGCTGCCGTTAATGACCTGTGGCAGTCGTAAATGCGTTTTTGACAACCGGGTCATTTACAGCAGTGCACTTGCATTTTACTTCCGCTTACGGGAGCAGCGTGGGCCAGATGATTTTTTGCCGTGGGCCACATCCAGCCCACGAGCTGTAGTTTGGGCACCCCTGCTATAGAGTTACCTTAACATGCAGCAAAGAAGGATTGGCTGCTGGTTTCCTCCTCACCTGTTTTTATTTTGCTCCTAAATCCTCTAGTCCATCAGCCTTGGCACCAAGCCTTAAACAATGATTTGGAGATAAGGGGTGGTTGGATGAGGGGAACTGATGTGTCCTCCTAGTGCCCATTTGTTTCTGTCCCCACTTTAAACTGAGAGAGCTAACTTCTGGTGAACCATTGTGTTGTTATACACAATCTCAGTGCCTGAACCAAGGCAAATGTGTTTGATTATTTAAAAGTAGAAGCTTTAGCAGTGAGGGAAGAAGTATGGATATGGAGGGGAAAAACTCTGGGGTGATTTAAATTGATTTTACATTGTACAGTCACTGAATCAGACTGTCTCAGTCCTGAAATATTTCTTGTATTATTTGTCAATATAGTTGCACTCTCAACTATAATTTGGTGTTACATTTGATCCTGTTAATTCAGGGTTTAAAGTTTTAAAATGGAGAAAGGGCTCATAATGTGATGAACAAATATTCCATGAATTATCTGGAATGTTGGCTTATCATGATGTCCAAACAAGGCCCATAATTGTTATTACTGTTTGCAGTGTGTTAAGCTTGCATCAGCTCTAATTAGTATTTTAAAACTTCTTTTGTCTCTACAACATATTGATGGATAAACAAACAAATATTAAACAAATTCATAATATAAGGATATTCTATCTCCGAGACGTGCTACTAATACAATTTTTTTTGTTTTGGACAAATAGATCAGTTTCACTGGCTAAGCTTAAAAAACAGTTATCTTGTAGCTTTTCATTCTGATTCATATTTAGAGAACAAGTAATTGTGCTACAGGGGTTATCCCTTTGTTCTTGCTCTTCTTGACCTCTCAGCGGCTTTCGATACCATTGACCACAGTATCCTCCTGGGCCAGCTCCGAGGATTGGAAGCCCAGGGCACTGTGCTGTCTTGGTTTCCCTGATTTCTGACGGGCCGGACCCAGTCGGTGTCTCTAGAGAGCGAATTGTCCAGCCCTAGGCCCCTATTGTGTGGGGTGCCTCAGGGCTCGGTACTCTCGCCTCTACTGTTTAACATCTTCATTAAACCGCTGGGTGAGATCATTCGTTCCCATGGGGTGAGGTACCATCAGTACGCTGATGACACTCAGTTGTACATCGCGGCCCACGGGCACATGAGTGATGCGGTCAAAGTCCTAACCAGGTGTCTGGAGGCTGTACGGGTCTGGATGTGAAACAATGGGCTTAAGCTGAATCCTGGCAAGACTGAGTGGCTGTGGGTTCGGGGGCCCGCGTTATCCCTGGAGCTACCACCTTTGGTTCTGGATGGGGCATTTTTGCCCCAGACAGATCCGGTGCGTAATTTGGGGGTCCTCCTGGACTCACGTCTACTGCTCGAAGAGCAGGTGGCAGCCATGGCCAGGAGGGCCTTTGCACAACTTCGTGTTATTTACCAATTACGCCTGCTCCTAGATCGTGACTCTTTGCTCACGGTCACTCATGCTCTGGTCACCTCCAGATTGAATTATTGTAACACGCTCTACCTGGGGCTGCCCTTGATGACCATTCAGAGGCTGCAGCTGGTCCAGAATGCGGCTGCCCGGGTGGTGATGGGACCTGGGCGCTATGTTCATGTTTCACTGCTGCTCCAGGAGCTGCACTGGTTACCGGTGTGCTTCCGAGTGCAATTCAAGGTGCTGGTTTTGACCTTTAAAGCACTACATGGCAGTGGACCGGATTACTTAAGGGACCGCATCACCCCAAGATATTCTGCCCGTCCTACTAGGGCGGACAGGAGTGGCTCAATGGTGGTCCCACCTACTAAAGAGGCACATATGGCATGAATGAGAAGAAGAGCCTTTTCAGTGTCCGCCCCGGCCCTGTGGAACCTCTTACCACCTGAACTGCGTCTCCAGACGGAGCTACTCCCCTTTTGGAGGGCGCTTAAGACCTGGATGTGCCAGCTGGCATGGGGCCCAACAGTTGTGATGGCCCAGCCCCACTGGCTGGTATGAAGGTTGTTCCGTAGTGCACCTGTCTGTCTTTTATCCCTCCTCTCCCCTCCCACCCTCATTTTTAAACGTTTAATCTTTTTAACTCTTTCTATTTCATATCTTTTAATTCATTTTACCTTGGTACAATTTTTAAACTGTGTTCTTTATGTTTTCTTAAGGGGTTAGGGAAGGTATTGGTGGGTTCTTGTTTTTAACCATATATGTTTTAACCTTCATGTAAGCTGCCTTGGGTCATCCTTGGATGAGGAAGGCAGGGTAAAAATCTCCTAAATAAAATAAATTTGCCTGGTGATTTTGGACAGTTGAGTGTCTACTCCAGGAGTGTCTTCTTCAGGAAGAAAATGCTCTTGTACCCTATTATTCTTAATGGATCCTCTATCTATTGGCTTCAGTACTTCTTTAGTGCCAGCTGTTTTTCCAAAGTCTTATGTTTATTGCTACCTCCCACAAATAGCTCCTTGGGAAACAGAATGTGTTATTAATATGTCTGGTCTGCTATATTTAACTCTATTAAAATTGTGAGTATATGTGTGCAGTTCTGTGTTTCAATGCCTCTTTTTCTTTCCAATATATGGTACTTCTGAATGGTGTAGGGGTATTTCTAATTCCCAGTGTGGTGTTTCCACAATGACATGCTTTCACCCTGATAATGTTAATTGTTCAAGGTTTTAAATGAGAAAAGTAAATGGAAAACTGGGATTTTTCTTCATTGATGCGGAGATATAGTTTGTTCCATTTATTTATTGGGCTTCCCCCTTTTTTATTGTATTGCATTATGGTTTACTGTGTTGGTTGTCCTTTATGATGCTTTTGCAAGAGAAACATGTTCATAGATATTGCTTTCATCTGAAATGCTGTAATTTCAGTAAAAACAGTACAATAAATGCACATATCATCTGAAAAATAATGCCTATTTATTTTCCATTTTCTTGACCTTAAAAACAAATATGTCTTGACATCATGGAAATTATGCTTTATGGTCCCATTCTATTCACTGGGTTGCTCCATAATACCAGGATGTGGGTAAGTTGAAATAGATGTTAGAAAGGAGAAGATAGAGACCACAGAAGTTGCTGCTGCTGTTAACCTCTCATTTCACGGGCAGCTGGTAATTTTCATATTCTCTTTAATCCAGCCCCTTACTTGTCAATACTTCTTTTTCATGAAATGCAGACCTGATTATATTATCCTTGCAACCTGTTTTAGCTTCCAACTTTCTTGTTTCTCTTCATGTACCACCTGTTTCCTGAGAACCTTCACTTTTTAGTTCCCCAGACTTCTAACCATCTGCAACATATTTTCTATGTGGATCAGAAGGAAAAAATATAGTCAAGAGACTTGTCTAATCTCAGCAAATTCTATACCACATCCTGGATCTTCACACCAGAGGTGCATCCTGTTAAATCTGCAAATTGCTCCCTCTGTCCCCTTCAGTAGGAAGGCATCTACCATCGCACACATCTCTCCCTCCTCTGAGAAGTAATAGGAATTATTCAACGTATATATATCCTCCACGGCCATTTCTATGTTCTCTGCTGTGGCTTTTCCACTAGCTTTGAATCACTATCTATGGCAGCGGTTCCCAACCTACGGCCCATGACCCGGATGCAGCCCATGGCACCATTTGATGTGCCCCCCCCACTTCCTCTGCCATACCTGGAAGTGCCATGTGTAGCTCCATTTTAATGTACTGGTCGCCCCCATTGTGCAGGCAGGGCAAAATGGCTGTCTGGCCTCTAAAACTAACTGAGGGAGTGTGACCCAGCCCTCGGCTCGAAAAGGTTGGGAACCCCTGATCTATGGTGAGCATTGGATAATGCTTTGCCCGCCAACCCCCAGAATAAAGAGACAGAGACAGAACTTCATAATGAACTATTTGCCTGCGGCAGGGACTGAGTAGCGCGGATCTAAGTGATGGAGCCAAGGTGATCAACCTTACCAGGTGAATACCGGCTTACCGGGATCGTCCTGTTCTCAACAGTCCCCATCCCGGCTCACAATTTGGATCAATTGGCCAATGCTGTTCTCAAGCCTCAAGGCTGTAGGCAAACAGCAATTCCATGATCACTAAGCGTGCTCGTCATCCGGAAGCGGAAGTGAACTGTTTTCTGTCTTCCGGCTGTCTGACACGCCCAATGTCATCCCCGGCCTTCACCTCCCATTTTAACTACGTGCTACCCGCCAAGTGACTGAATTGAACCACCAAGCCAATTACACCAATCTGCAACAGCCTGAAGTGGGCAAAAACACCACTGTCCCATAGGCCAATCAGGAATGTGTGCAAAAATTTCCACTCGGCCCCGAAGCGACCAGCTAATCCCACACTGCTGTTCATGAGGGAGGGCGGGTGGGCTTCCGCTCGCTTACTGTATTGCCGGCTGGGCCGGGGTCAGGGAGGCAAAGCCTTATATAAGGGCAGAGCTCCTCCCCTCCCATGGTCCAGCACACTCCTGGGCGTGCCCACCCTCTGTCTCTCCCGGGGGAGGGGGGCAAAGCCACACCACGGGACATTTGTCCCATGGCGCGTACCCTTGTAGTGTTAAAAGCTTTGTATGTCCTTATCCAGGTGTTTTTTTCTTACAACAATCCCTGCACAGTAAATGGAAGTAATAAATCTGAGAGGGAATGCTTTCATGCATTTGTTTATGTAATTCTAGACTCATGAGAAAAATTTAACCCAAGGGGCCACTAAATCACAGTACGGTCATTTAATCTGTACAGTATCAGCTCTCAAATTCTCTTGAAGTTTTGCATGGAAAATTGTCCTCCATTTGAACCTGATAATTCTAAAGGTAAATGACTAATATCAATGCATTTCAAGCCTAAGGAACTCCTGGAGACCTGTGCATAACTGAAGAATTTACAAAACTCTTGCTCCAAAATAATCTGCACACCACTCTCATTGTACCTGGTGTGTGTGTGTGTGTGTTATGCCAATCCAGCAGAATGAGATGAAGAGGTGAAAGGGTGTGTGTGTGTTTTCAAAGCTACAGGATACATACCTCTTGCCAGAATCAAAGTCAACTCTTCTACATAGATCCACAGGTAAACGTCAGACCATTTGTAACAGCTTACTTTTTAAACAGTAATTTATTACCTATTTGAACAACCTCTTTGTTTAAGAAAAATGTCCTTATTTTTATTTTATTTTTTAGAAAACAATCAGTATTTTTTAAACCATATTTGACATACTTAGCAGGCTGTTTCTTCCAAATGGGAAGAAAATGTTTTGAAGTAGGGATTCAATGTTTCACTGACAAAACAGAAATTTCTCCTCTGCACCCTCTCTAAACATATTGCAAAAGGCAGCCAGCCAGCTCTCCAGAGGTAGATTTGGGAGAAGGGATACTTAGCAGCTGCAGGCAGGTTTTTTTTTATTTTAAAAAAGTTCTGCATAGTCCAGTGGTGGCAAACCTATGGCATGCATGCCAGAGGTGGCACTTGGAGCCCTCTATGCGGGCACTCGTGCAGTCACCCCAGCACAGAGTTTGCTCTGCCCTCTGCCCAGCAGCCCAAAGGGAGCACTTCTTCCCTCCCCCCAGCATAGAGTTCACTCTCCCCCTCTGTCCAGCAGCCCAATGGGAGCGTTTCCTTCCTCCCCTGTTGTTGTGTTGACACTTTGCAATAAATAAGTGGATTTTGGGTTGCAGTTTGGGCACTTGATCTCTAAAAGGTTCGCCATCACTGACCTAGTCTGTGGCAACACCAATAGATGTTATGTATAGCAGTTACATGTCAACACAGAGTTAAAACCTTTACCTTTTTGCCACTAGAGATCATTAGAAATGATATACACTACTGTATTTTGTTGTACATTTGGTAACATTAGCGAAATGTTGCATTCTTCTTGTTTGAAATGGTGAAATGATGAAAGCACAGACTATTGGAAGTCTTGTTCTATTACTTTCAATGTAGAGCAAAATTAAAAATTCTTCCTCTCCTTTTTTTTACTATTATTCAATTCTCCTATTCCCCCCTTTTTTGTTCTGGTTTCCCTTTCTTTCATTCTGCTGTCAGGAAAGTCTGCCTTTGAAGGAACAATTCTGTATAAGGTGGCACCAACAAAGATTGACAGCTACAGACGCTATAACAGTGAGTTAATTACAAGAAAAAGAAGGAACGCTATACTGAGGTGGCTCCTTAGTTCTGTACGACGTTATGGGCTATTGAAGTAATGTCTGTCCATTGCACTTGGCCTTGGCTACTTTGCATATTTGTCTGTGAGCTGAAATTGGCCCAGCTTGCTTCTAGTTCCATAGCACATATATATTAAAAATGTATACAATTTCCTTTTAGCATGCATATGTGCATACATGTGTGTGCTGTAGATATGGAGCTGTGCTTTATGTCTTTATTTATTTATTTATTTTGCTTTCATTAGGATGTTCATGTTGTAAAACTTGCACCTTGGCGATTGCTACTGGTAATGAATGTAGTGCATGCCTTAGGCTTTATTTTTGTGTGTATTAAGTTTAAAAGATCTTTAGTTGTAGTGCTTGTAACCTGGCTTGACACTTAGATGGTCAGTGCCATTTGGAACAGCTAGTAGAAGACCAGCTTCACTGTCTTTTGTTGCAGTATAAGGTAGCTTCCTATCCCTTAATGCAGGGATTTTCAACACCATTTCATGTGGCTCCCCACTGCCTCCACCACACCAGGAAGAGGCATGTGGGGGAGAAAGGGCAAAATGGCTGTCCAACACCCCCCTCCCCAAGCTATCTGAGGCAGAGTGACCCGGCCTCAGGCTGAATAAGGTTGAGAAGTCCTGCCTTAATGAGATATGTTGGGGGATGGGGGGGATGTTAAGACAAAAAATTCTTAGGAATTAGACAGAACATGATGGGACAGAGTGAAATATTTCTCAAGTCTGTTTATGGAGAATGTCTGCCAAATGAAGAACCTCCTTTCTTAACAATGAACATCCCTGGCACTCATCATTATTGAAAGTGACACCATCTGTCAAGTTTAAATTCAATCAGTTTTCTAAGCTATTCTTTAAAAGCTGAATTACTCATTTAGTAAAAGCCCTGTTTGGGCATTTGGATGCTAAGAGGGGAGCAGGAATATGCTGGGAGGGGAACAGGAGATACACGTGCACTCTTCACCCTTTACCCATGAAGGGAAACTGTGTAGGAAAGATGTCCATCTTTGTCTATGGAGTTTCTCCCTGAGATGGTTGACTCCCGGAAAAACACATGGGAAAGCTTGCTAAGAACGAAAACTCTGCATCTCAGAGTCTCAGTTTCCACTAAGCAGCTGTAAAACAGGGTGAAGAAACTGGGTGAGAAAGAGTGATTTGAAAACAAGCAGAAGGGAATTCCGGTACCTTTCCTTCCCCCTTCATGTTGCTCTTCCCATACAATTCATCCCTCTGGCCATTTTCCCAGATAGCTATCTGTTAAATCACAAGGCAGTATGGTTTAGGAAAAATAGATTATAGGAGAAAAGAAGTGGACAATTATTACTATTTTTTGCATGTGCCATTTATGGGTAAAAAAAGTTGTCAATATGAGTTTCAAAGAAAAGGAACATTTGCAAAGGTAATAATAATATCATGTATTGTGTATATTCTGTGATACACTTTGAATGCCCTGAAGAGTCATGAATTCATTTTCTCTTGGCACAACACAAGTATTTCACAGGATCATTGTGTACATAGTGTACTGCAGCCAGGTCATCACCTGTTGGTTAATCTTCTGTGGCCAAGCCTTTATGAACATAACTGGCATGTTCTTTGGACAGCAGATGTATAGTTTGCCACTTGGCTGTGCTCAAAACCTTACAAGAGCTGACATGTTCTAAGGGCAAATCTGGATATAACCTGTTCGGCATAGGAAGAAAAAACAAAATACACAAGAAAGTACAGATGTAACATTTGCTGTTGCTAACTGCTTTGGGATTTTGCCCAATTGTTTCTTAAACAACCAAGCAGGATGTGTTGTGAGTATCCAAGGGCAATCCATAAATTTAGCCTTGTCACTAGTGTCTGAAGAAATGTCTGAAAAAATCCAGCTTCTCTAGATTTGGCCAGAGGGCACATAGATGTCTCACAGAGCTTATTTTAACTTTAAAATAACTATGAAATATATAGTAGTTGGAACAAACATTGTCATTTCATGTGCAAAACATAACAAAAGACAACACTTTTCTTATTCATTTAGTAAGTACTAATTCACCTAAATTATGCATTATCTTCTGTTTCAAAAAATACAGTAGAAAGTAAATTTCCAAACTCTGGTGTATCTTTGAGTATGGCTTGTAGGGATAGTAAAAAAATCAGCATTAGCTGAATGAATTTTTTAATTTAAAAATTTGAATCTGTCTAATTCAAGGTCTGCAACTTTGCATTCTTGCTATTAAGAGGGAGAGATAGTTCTTTTTCTTTTCTCAAATTATCCTTTAAAAAGTTTTATTTTTTAAATATTTGAAAAAATGAGTGAAATGTATATCTTCAGAAAAGTGTGTGTTTTAAAAGTTCACATATTAGGAAAAGTGCATGTAAAATATGAATAAATTTCTTTTTGAGAAGATGACTTCTTTTAATTCAGTATGGAAAGATAAGTTCTGATATATATATATATATATATATATATATATATATATATATATATATATATATATATATATATATATATATATATATATATATATATATATATATATATATATATATATATATATATATATATATATATATATATATATATATATATATATATATATATATATATATATAAAAAATGAAATGAAAAGAAAACTAACCGATGCTAATATCCTTAAGCTGCTTGGAATCCGTATTGCTAATTTCAAAGTAATGCTTAACTATACTATATGACATTTATGTTGCACCAGTTAATTCACTACATACTGTATAGTTACCCCTTTTCTTACATGAATTCTTACTGAAGCACAAGGAATTAAGTTTTGCTTGGTAAATATAAGAATCATTGGCCAGATTTATATTGCTTAGCATAGTAAATTGGAGTAGAATAGGCTCATTGAATCAATAGGGATTTAGAGAGTCAACTCCTCTGTAAGTTTCATTGATTCAAGTGGGCCTACTCTAATTGTAGTTGAGTTTAGCACAGTAAGTTCCAGTTAGAGTAGGCCTAGTTGAATAAGTAAAGTTGGCGTTGGCTTACTAAACTATCTTTTGTGGGTTTAATGGGCCTACTCTAATGCAAAATACTATGTTAAACAACAGGAGTTTGGCTATTGTGATAAATTAGCTTATACATTTGAAAGGGCAATTGTTCAAATTGATTTTCCCTCCCCCTTACCATAAATGTGCAAGTCCATTTCACCTCTTAGGTTTTTACCACATATTAATCTTTTCTTAGAAAAGTATTAGTAAATAAGCTTTGCTTCTTGTCAAGACTGAAATGTACTGAATAAATATTTAATGTTGATGGACTTATTTCTATGGCTCCTGTTAATTATTTTGTAATGTAATTACTTTATTAATTACTCCATGTTCCACTGTATTGCATGGCACATTAATCTGCATGAGTCAATTGGCACTATGTGCAAGAATCTTACCTTGAATTATCTTTTCCTTGGTAGTAAATTGTACAATCAAATCATGATGTGACTGATATGTGGATGGGTTTTAGCTCCCCTGCAGAAATGTTTTGTTTTGTTTTTTGCTCTACAGCAATTGGGTTTATGTACAATTAAATGTACAAAGTTACTATTTTTTATTAAATTTAGGAATGTTGTGCATATTTGTCATCAGGGGAAGAACAGTAGATCAGTGTCAGAGGATATGCAGGGGATCCCACATTAAGTCCCAATAATCCCCAAATAAAAGTAGGTGATAGTAGGTAATGAGTAAGAGCTAAATGTATACTGGCTCAGTAGTTAAAGTTCTGTACTGCAGCCAAAACTGCTGCTGGTGTTGTGAATTCAATCCTGACATGGATCAAGGTTTACAAGCCTTCCATCCTTCTGAGGTCGGCAAAATGAGTACCCAGTGTGTTGGGAGAATTACCTTGTGTTGGATCCTTGTGAAATTGACCAGTTTAATCATAAGAACAAATTCTCTGATGGGCTGATCAATAACACAGGTTCTCCTTCGTATAGTTTGTGAATCCACACTCATGGGTTATGCGCCTGCGCAGAACGGCCGATCGGAGGCTTGAAAAGCTATTGGTCAAAGGTTTTGGCGGTAAGACCGCCCACCGTACCGCCCACCCTGAGGCGCCCGCGCACCATTTTACCTCAGTTCTCTTCTTTCCGCCGTAGCAGCAGGACGATCGTTGAGAGCTTCCTCAATTTTTTCGCCCTTCTGAGGGAAAGTCTTTTGGCAAATTTCAACAATTTTTCTTGGTGATCTTGTCCTTCGGGCAGGATCGCCACCCCGGTGCTATTTCTTCCTTCTGGTGGACTCAGTTACCTACTCGCTTCGGTCACCGTTTCCCCCCTCAAGGGGGTGGCGGCGGGCCAGCCCTTCGGGGTAACCGCGTTCCAGAAACTTCCGTTGGAAGAATTTTTTCTTTGATGGCCGCGGCCCTCAAACAGTGCTCGGCTTGCCTGAAAAAGTTTCCGGCTTCCGACAGGCATAGCCTCTGCCTTTTCTGCCTCGGAGAGTCTCATCAGAGCCAGTCTTGCCCCCACTGCAAGAAATTCCCCCGTCTGGCCGTGCAAAACCGGAGCTACCGGCTCAAAGCGCACCTGATGGAGCTCTCTCTGGCTCCCGTTGCGGCCGCTTCTACCCCGGCTAGCGTCTCTCAGCCTCCGCCGCCTTCGACCTCTTCTTCCGCCACCATCAAGAAGAAGAAGAAGAAGAGGGACAAGAACGGAGACAAGAAAAAGAAGCGCGGGTCGGAGAAGAGGCGATCGCTCCCGCCTACTCCGCACACCCCTGTGTCTCCGGGACCCTCGCCACCATACTCGGTCGCGAGATGTCCGTCTCCTGGGTCTTCCATCTGGGGAGGACGGTCCTCCTCGGGTTCGCCTGAAAAAGGACGCAGGGCTGGGGCTCCAGCTCGCCCACTTCAGGTACTCCCGTCACCGCCTCGTGGGAGGGCCCGCTCACCTATGAGGCAGGCTTCCGTCTCCCCAAGGCCCAGGACTCCGACGCTCGACGACGCGGCGATCACCATGCCGGCCACCATCTCGTCGCCGATCCTACCGGCCACCGTTTCGTCGCCGACTCGGCCAGCTACCGTTTCGTCGGCCACCGTTTCGTCGCTCCCGACGGTGGGGGACCCATCCCAGATGGAGTTCCTGAAGGGGATGTTTGAGGTCATGGCTCAGACTTTTGCCAACCAGTTCAAGACCTCCATGCCTGCGGCCTCTGCGGCTCCGGTACCGACCACCGCAAGCCCCAGGGATGCTGGCCCTGCTGTGGCCCTTCCGACCTCCCGAGGGTCGAGTGTCCGCTCCGCTGGCCCACCCACATCGTCACGGGTTGGTCCAGACGTTGAAGCGGTGGACTCCCATCCCGCCGGCCCGCCCAGGCCGTACTGGCGCGGTCCCGACGTGGATGCAAGAGTTCCTCTCTCGTCCTCCGACGACTCCAGCGCCTCTTCGGAGGAGGACGAGGGAGACGTCGACGCCGAACGGACACCGGACCATGCCATCGGCGCGGTTGACCCACCGCGTGGTGAGGATCAACGCTCGCTCACGGCCATGCTGACGCGCCTGGGGACCGTGTTGAACCTGAAGGTGGACCAGCCGCCACTGGAAGGTGAGGACCAGATGACCGCAAAACTGGATAGGCATGCGGTACGGCCGGTCCATATCACCATGCTTCCGTCCATGCTGACGTCGGCGAAGGCGACGTGGAGGAAGCCGGTGTCAGCGCACTCCGTTTCGTCCAGGCTCGACGGCATGTATAGAGTCCTGGACGAGAACGTCGAGTTCCTGCAGGCGCACCCCCTGCCGAATTCCCTGGTGGTCAAGGCCTTCCAACACAGGATGGCCACCAGCGGGTTCCCGGTTCCGTCGACCCCGGAAGGGAAGAAGCTGGACGCGGTGGGCTGCAAATTCTACGCCACCGGTTCCCTCTTCCTCCGCGCCGCCAACTACTTGGCTGCCATGGGCCTGTACCAGTCTCACCTCTGGGAGCGGGTGAAGGCCGAGACGGCGACGTTACCTGCCGACGCCCAGAAACGGATCGACGCGCTGGCATCCTGGCGGAGCAACAGATGCGAACCGCCAGGCATATAAATGACTATGCGGTGAAGGACATGTCGTCTGCGATCCTGCTCCGTCGCCACGCCTGGCTTAGGGGCACCTCCCTCGATGACGCTATGAAGAAGCTCATCGAGGAGTTTCCCTTCGACGGGCAAGGCCTTTTTGGGCAGGACACGGACAAGGTCCTCAATGAAATGCGGCAGACCAACTCCACCGCCAAGTTTCTGGGGCTCACCACGCCGGCTCCGCCTGCCAGGCCGAGGTTCCAGCCCTTCACGCGGCGCTACCAGGGGAACCCGCAACAACAGGGTGGCCCCGTGGAGCAGCCCAGGTCTGGCTCTTACAAGCAACGACGCCAGCACAAGCCGCGCTACCAGCCCTACGGACACGGCAAGCGTTCGGACGCTAAGTCCAAGTCGCGCGTTTGAAGCTGCGACGGCCGAGTCTCTCGCGCTCCATCTCCCATACCTCCCCCTCCGGAACTTCCTTCAGGTATGGTCGGGCATCACGGACGACCGGTGGGTCTTAAGGATCTTGTCCTCTGGCTACGCCATCGAGTTCGTGCGGGCGCCTCGGGTAGGAAGACATCGTTTCACCACCTCGTCCCCCCATTTGGAGGAAGAAATATCAACTCTTCTGTCCAAGGGAGCCATCGAGCGGGTGGCCCCGCCCGATTGGGACAACGGCTTCTACTCGAGGTACTTCGTGGTCCAGAAGAAGGACGGAGGACTTCGCCCGATCCTGGACCTGCGCCGCCTCAACAAATGCATCCACACCAGGAAGTTCCGGATGGTGACCCTGCAGACCGTCCTTCCCCTCATCAACAAAGGGGACTGGTTCACAGTCATAGACCTCAAGGACGCTTACTTCCATGTCTCCATCCTCGAGGAGCACCGAAGCTTCCTTCGATTCCGCATCGGCGATTCGGTTTACCAGTACCGATGTCTACCGTTCGGTCTGGCCACGGCACCGCGAGTCTTCACCAAATGCATGGCTCCGGTGGCCGCCTTCCTTCGCCAGCGGGGAATCAGGGTCTTCCCATACATCGACGACTGGTTGATTGTATCCCCCACCAGCTCGTCGGCCATTCGGGACACGCAGTTCACGGTCCACCTCATGGAGAGTCTCGGCCTCAGGATCAACTTCACCAAATCGAAGTTGATCCCCTCTCAACGCGTCGAGTACATCGGAGCGGTACTCGACTCGCTTGCCACCAGAGCCTTTGCACCCCAGAAGCGCCTGCAGGACATCGCGCAGGGAGTGAGCGACCTACGCACCAAACCGTGCATCCAGGCGAAAAAGGCTCAAAGACTGCTAGGCCTTATGGCCTCAACGACGGCTGTGGTCCCTCACGCCAAGTTAAAGTTCCGGTCCCTACAGTCGTGGCTTCTGCACGAATTCGATGCGCTCCGGGAGAGTCAGTCCAAACGGCTAACTCAGTCCCCGGAGCTGAGGGACCAGCTGCTGTGGTGGACGACACCACTCAACGTGGCAACGGGGAAGAGTTTTTACCCCCCCCCCGCAACCCTCGTTGCAAATATTGACCGACGCAAGCAACCTCGGCTGGGGGGCTGCCTGCGGGACTCTCACGGTCAACAACCCTTGGTCGCCTCAGGAGATGGTGCACCATATCAATTACTTGGAGCTACTGGCCATTTGGAAGGCCCTCCGTTCCTTCGAGACCTTGCTCATGGGCAAGGTGGTCCAAGTGGCCTCGGACAACACCACGGCTGTGGCGTACCTGAACAAGCAGGGAGGAACACGATCCACCACCCTTCTTTACCTCGCTGTGCAACTCTGGGAGTGGTGCCTGGAGAGGCACATTTTCCCGATTGGAGTGCACATTCAGGGCAAGCTGAATGTCCTGGCCGACCATCTCAGCCGCCTCACCTCGACGACCCACGAATGGGAACTGAACGACGAGGTGTTCCAGTCGCTCTGCGAGGCCTGGGGGACTCCGAACATCGACCTCTTCGCATCGGAGTCCAACACGAAATGCCACATGTACTGTTCCAGGGCGGGCATCTGTGCCAACTCCGAGGGCGATGCCTTCATGAAACGGTGGGATCAGGACTATTTCTACGCTTTTCCTCCGTTTCCCCTGGTCCAGAAGGCCCTCACCAGAATGCTCCAGCACAGGAAAAGAGCCATCCTAGTGGCCCCAGCATGGCCTCGCCAACCATGGTTTCCGCTGCTGTTGCGCATGTCATCTCAGTATCGCATGCTACCGGAGTCACCGACGCTCCTCCAGATGGAGCAGGGCCAGCTCCACCACTCGGACCTGCCCAGCCTCCACCTCACCGCGTGGAGGATAACCCCAGACTGTCCAGGATCCTGGAACTAGCCAGGCGCCCGTCCACAAGGAAGTCCTACGCTTCCAAATACAGACGCTTTTGTGCTTTCCTGGCATCTCAGCAGACCCCCCTCTCGCAGGTGGAACTGCAGGACGTCTTGACCTACCTCCTCCATCTGGCGGAGTCTGGCCTCAGCATCGCCTCCATCCGAGTACACCTCGCAGCGGTGGTGGCTCACTCTTCAGCTGGCTCGCCCGCTTCTGGCGCTTTCCGCGACCAAACGGTGAAACGCTTCCTCAAGGGATTGCGGAACGCCTTCCCGCCGGTCAGGACTCCGACGGCCCAATGGTCACTCTCTACCGTCCTTAACGCGCTCACCAGGACTCCTTTCGAGCCCATGGCTACCGCGGATGCTCGTCTCCTCACATGGAAGACGGCTTTTCTGGTGGCCATCACGTCTGCTCGACGAGCTGGTGAACTGGTCGCCCTGCGGGCGGACGCACCCTTTCTCCAGTTCTTCAATGACCGTGTGGTGCTCCAACCGGACATCACCTTCCTCCCCAAGGTGGTCTCCCAGTTTCATATGGAAACCAGAACCCCGCTAACGCCCAAGAAAGGACTTGGCACACGCTGGATGTCAAACGGGCTTTATTGTTTTACACCAGCAGGACAAGGGAGTTCAGGAAGTCGCAACGCCTTTTCGTGGCGTATGGGGGCAAGTCCAAAGGTGAACCCATCTCTGCGCAGCGGTTCTCCAAATGGATCACCTCTACCATCTACTTGGCCTACGAGTCGGCATCGCTGCCCCCTCCACTGCATGTCAGGGCGCACTCTACCAGAGCGGTTGCAACATCCACGGCCTTTCTGGAGGGCACACTGCTTGAGGACATCTGTAAGGCTGCCACCTGGTCCAGACCTTCTACATTTGTCCAGCACTACAGGGTGGACACCAGAGCCACTGCGGACGCCAGGCTTGGCCGTGTCGTCCTCACTCGGGGGCTCCGGGCCCATCGCCCTTGACAGTTCACCCTGCCTGACCGTATTCATCTTCATCGTGGGATCATCTCATCCGACTGCCCACCGACCAAGTAAGTGTGAGCTTGCTAATCTCCCATGAGTGTGGATTCACAAACTATACGAAGGAGAAAGTTCGGTTTCACTTACCAGTGATAACTTTCGTTCTTCGAGTATATAGTTTGTGAATACACACTACCCACCCTGCCTCCCCTCTTGAGCTGCACGGATGAGATCAATTGGTTTATCCTGTGCTTGGCTTAAGTATGGAACTGAGGTAAAATGGCGCGCGGGCGCCTCAGGGTGGGCGGTACGGTGGGCGGTCTTACCGCCAAAACTTTTGACCAATAGCTTTTCAAGCCTCCGATCGGCCGTTCTGCGCAGGCGCATAACCCATGAGTGTGTATTCACAAACTATATACTCGAAGGACGAAAGTTATCACTGGTAAGTGAAACCGAACTTTGTTCATTCCCTATGATGGTGGAAATGTCTGTTCCTGTTCAGATGAACCACAGAACGTTCCTTCCTCTTGTGAACTACCTAGAGAGTGTACTAAGCACTATGGGGGTAGTATATAAGTGTAATTGCTATTGCTAAATGTTTGTTAGTAAATACTGAGCAGATGAGTCTAGAGCAGTGATGGTGAACCTTGGCACTCCAGGTGTTCTGGAACATCAATACCCAGAAGCCCTGATCATCAGGAGTGCTGACTTGGGCTTCTGGGAATTGAAGTCCAAGAACACCTGGAGTGCCAAGGTTCACTATCACTGGTCTACTCTAGAATCTGCATTAAATCATTGTATAAGCTTAATTAAAAACAGAGGATTAAAGTAATATGTATTGCTTCCTTCTTCACAGTTTTCCCCTCATACAAACTTAGAGTCTAAAAAGTCTGTAGTTTTAGAGCTTTTATTTCCTGGCTGATGGGTCAGGTGAGACAAAATTTGTTAGGTGCACTGATACTTGCTTTTTATTGTTTGCTGTTTGGCAGAAAAAAATATATTTCCATCAGAAATAGAATAAATTATTTTTTTAAAGTATTAATTGGAAAAAAAGAACATAATAACTGAGAGTTTCTTTTCATTCCAATCTTCTGTGTAATAATTTTGTTCCTCTTTATTATTGACATTAGAAAACAATTACTTGCTTGAATTTTAAATGACGTGGAAAACATTAGAAGCACTTTGAAAAGTTAGATGTTGGGACAGCCGTTCATTATGGTTGTTAGATTTTCTTTGTGGTGCAGAATTCTGAACTGATTCCAGCTTAACTCTTGGAAATTATTGTCAATGTGTTAATTTTGAAATGCCAGTCTACTCCTGATACACACACCTTGCAATGTTGATTCAAACCCATGGTTCTGATAAATCCAGTACAGAATTAGACAAAAAAATATATAAATATAAATTTTTATTAGTTAAAATGATAGTTACAGTGTCCATTTGAAATGCACTATGAGACCATGGATAAATGTGGAAGATGTCTCTGATTTAGTCAGTAGCCTCTCATTTTGAAAATATAGACCATGGGTGCCCAAACCTTTCAGGCCGCAGGCCTGACCATGCCCCCTGGACAGCTGATTGGGCCGAGCACGTGGTTCCAAACACTGGAAGCGGAAGTAAAACGTGCCCTGTGCATGCGCAGAATGCTTTTACGCAGCATTCTGTGCATGTGCGGGTGCATTTTACTTCCATTTCTGGGAGCAGTGAGGGTGGCGTGGGCCGAATGAATTGGCGTAGGGGACCGGATCCAGCCTGCAAGCCATAGTTTGGGCACCCCTGATATAGACATTTCCATTTTTTATTAACATAAGCAGATACAGTTTAAAACATAAAAAATGAAATCCAGTTCAGTATAATTGTTTGCCAGTCCTGTCATATTTCAAAACAGAATCCAAAAGTACTCAGATCAATTTATTATTAACCAGTCTATTCTAAGAAACTTGGCCTATTTAAGAACACACTTCCGTTACTGTTGTGAGGATGACCCATATTGTTATACCTATTGTTTCATATTTGTTGCACCCTAATTCATGTGGTTTCAAATGCTGACCAGCTCACCATTCTTTGTGAAGATGTTCAGCACTTTGCAAGAAAAGCAAGTTATTTTCTAAGTTAATATAAATGGAATTAGCCCCTTTCACTGAGCCTACTAAATCCAATCAGGTTGCCTGTCTTAATTTATTTCATTTCTGTGTAGAGAGGTGGATGTATGTCTTTGTAACAAGATTGCCTGAGCTAGAGAGAGAAAATATAATTAAATACATTGGCAGAGATAATGTTGCACGGTATATTTGATTGTATATTTGATTGCCTACTATTTAGCTTTCTATTTCTCACTTCAGTAACATATTGTTTTGATTGCATATCTCTTTGAAGCCAAAAAGCTACTATGAATCATATAGATAAAAGTACGAATATTATGTTATTAGTTAACGACAACTGTCCTTTGGCAAGGATTTATGTATGAAGCAAGGTAATCCTAAAGGTGCTTAATGTGGAAAAAAAATTCACTTCAAAGCATGTATGTTTATTTTTTCCAGATATAAGCTACGATAGATCCACCTATTATATGAACCTGTATTATGTTATGATTTAACCAGTGGTGGGCTCAAAAAAATTTTACTACCACACTGTGGGCGTGCGGTAGTGGTTTGTGGGTGTGACCTACTTTCTGGGCATGGCCTACTCTGTGGGCATGGCCATGTGACTGGGCGATCTAGTCATGCCTGCCCAGTGGTGGGATTCAATTTTTTTACTACCTTATCTGTGGGCATGGTATGGTGGGCATGGCCAGGGTGAAAGCCCTGAGTTGCACCCAAATTATGACTACTTTATTTCAAAACTTGGATAGGCGTGGCTAGTCAGAATTTCTGCTACCGGTTCTGGCGAACTGGTGCGAACCTGCGGATGCCCACCACTGGATTTAACTATAGCTATCAGTTGGCTAGGATTGACTGGGTACAACCAAACAGGTTAATTTGCATATTTGATTTGTTTTAAATAAAGTATTAGGTAAAAGTCACTACATTGGTTTTTATTAGCATAAAATGGTTTAATAGCAGAAAGGACACAGAAATAATAAATTTAGGGGAAACACAGGGACTTAGGAATCTCCAAAGACTTAGGGACTGCAAAAATAACCCTGGGGCATAATGTGGTTAAAAGGCTGAATATTGCCCTGCCAGGTTTTAGACATTAGGTGAAATATATGTTATTCACCCATCATTTGGTAGGACATGATCATGAAATTGTTTCTAGGCTATAAGCTCTTCTTCAGCGTTAGTTAATGTGAAATAGCTTAGCAACCTTTTTCCGGTTAATAAAGATAATTGCCCAGTATATAGGATATATCATATGTACAGAATTTGATAAAATGTTACGGCAAATAGATATTTCATTTACTACTTAAAATGGTTGTGAAAATATATGTTAACAATGAGGAGAATTAAAAACTTTCCCTTCTCTAAGGATAATCTAACGTGTTTAGTTGTCCTAAATGTAACACCCCAGTCTCTTCTTGCCAGTATGAATTCAGTTTTATTTGAGAGAAGATTACAAATATCTTCAATATGAGCAGTCAGGGAGTCAAGACGTAAATGTTTAAGTCTAGATATGAAGGACATTCTGGAAGTAAACGAACTGTGTCTTCTACCTTCTAGCAACCAGCAGGGTAATATCATTTAATATCTTTAGTTTCACCATTATAACATCCCTTTATCTCCATCAACTACAGAATACGTAGACTACATTTATCTAAAAGTCTTTTCAGACCACATAGGCAAAGGAAAGACAAATGTGAGAACAGATTCCCAGAAAAGGCAATACAATTTGTGGACACTTTATTAGACGGCCAATTAACCGCAAGTGTGGAGTTAGCCTTAAAAGCAATGTAGATTAGACATTTTTTTTTACTTATGAAGGGGTGTTATTGTGGCCTTCTATCAACTAGGCCTCTGAGTTCAGAAACAATTTGGCAAGTTTTCAAAGGGTGTGATTCTGATCTCATATTTCTGAATACTATTAGAACAAAGGCGGAAACCATTTGGCCTCTTATCTTAAGCCAACAGTGAATAGCTGCTTTCTGGACGACAATTCCTTCTAAGAAGCAGAGTGTCTTTATATGAATGACTGCATAGAGCCGTGATAGTGAACCTTGGCACTCCAGATGTTCTTCGACTTCAATTCCCAGAAGCCCAAGCACCCTGTGAATCCACACAAATGGATTTGCTGCGATTCATGCGGCCCACACTGCCCTCGTCGCTCCTGTACGGGCGCATTTTACTTCTGCTTCCGGGAGCGACAAGGGCAGCGTGGGCTGGATGAATCGCTGTAAATCCATTCGTGTGGATTCACAGGGTGCTGGGGTTTCTGGGAATTGAAGTCCAATAACATCTGGAATGCCAAGATTCTCCATCACAGGCATAGAACCGTCAGAGGCACTTCTCAGGAAATTAGGTGGTTTCAGATGCAGGATTCCAGTATTTGAATGGGACCAGGCAGGGCAGTGTTTCCCGCCCTTTGATTTTTGGACTTCAGATGACAAGGGAAAAAATTCACACCTGATGAGGGGGGCAGACAATGTGTGTAGTTAAGATAAAAATGAACAGAGATCATAACCACAGTATACAACATATTAAAAAATAAATCATTGCAATTAAAAATTTAAACACATTGAATAAATTATAAATATCAGGAAAAACAAAAATAATACCCACCCATTAAAAATACTGTTAGTCTACAAGATAAGCTAGAACATGAGAAGTTCAATAGGATAGGAAGCCTTAAACAGCATAACCAATGGTAAGGATGTTGTGACCTGCAGTCAAACAATATCTGTAAGGCCATAGGTTCACTGGTAAGATATGATTACACACAATCAGTGTTAGAAAGTCACTCTGTGCAAGCCAATACTTAAAAATGTTTCTTTCCGTAAGGTTCCTGTGTTGGTTGTCACAAATACAAAAGGTGTGCCAACAGATTTACAAGTGTTATTTGAGAGTCAAAGATTAGAAATGCCATCAAATTCCCATATTTACCATTACAGAGAATCCAGATGGGGCATTGGTTAAATCTCAGTAGTGTTGTTTTTTAAATGGGATAGCTTTGTGCCCTCCTACATTCTTCTTCAATTTTATGCAACAGGTATTGATTGTTTTGAAGTCAGTCTTGCTGAAACAAAATTATTTCTCAATTCTTGGCCTAGGAGAATTGGATACAGTAATCAAGTGTATGGAGTGTTGTTTTGCTTTGCTTACCTTTCTGCTGCAAAAATCATTGGCCAATTGTAAGTATCAGACTTTTCTTTCTCCCTTTCCCTGTGGCAGGTTTAAGAGATGCTACAGGTTCTGAGAGCGATGGTGGTGATTCAAGCAGCACAAAGTCAGAAGGAGCCAACGGAGCAGCAACAATCCAACCTAAAAAAGTTAAGGGGATTGGCTTTGGTGACATTTTCAAGGACAAACCCATAAAGCTGCGTCCGAGGTCAATAGAAGTAGATAACGATTTTCTGCCAGTTGAAAAGGTACAGTTTGCAACTTTGTTCCTCACATGTATTTATTATTTTGTTTAGTTTTTAATATTTATACCCCTAGGATGAGCCACTCTGGGAAGCTTATCCACACCTGTTCCATGCTTTGCCAGTCAAGAAAATAACACTAGTTAAATGATGTTGTTGATCGTTACTTACAGTACAATACATCACATTCATGCATGCCTATTCTTTTTGGTTTCACTAAGTATGGTTGAGGGAATAGTCATTCAGTGCCTAAGAATTATGGTAGTGTTACTACAGACCACATTAGGTAAAGGCAGTGGTGGGCTTCAAATTTTTTTTGCTACCACTTTGTGGGCATGGCCTACTGTGTGGGCATGGCCTACTGTGTGGGCATGGCCAGATGTTGGCCATGTGACTGGGTGGCGATCTAGTCATACATGCCACATGACAATGAAAATGTCTGCAAACACAGACAGCACCGGCTCTTTGGCAGTAAATGGAGATGAGCACTGCACCCTAGAGTCAGATACAACTGGATTTTGAGCAAGGGCGACCTTTAGCTTTACTAACCACTTGCAACTAAACAGGGCCAAACTTCACAGCAAATTTGAATACCAATCAGGGATCTTCTGTTATTAGGTAAAGGTAAAGGTTGCCCTTGCTCGAAAGCCAGTTGTATCCAACTCTAGAGTTTAGTGCTCATCTCTGTTTATAGCCAAAGAGCCAGTGCTGTTTTCTGTGGTCATGTGGCAAGCATGACCAGACACTGGAGCTCACGGAACACTGTTTATCTTCCCACCAAAGTGGTCCCTATTTATCTTCTTGCAATTTCTTGCTTTCAAACTGCTAGGTTGGCAGGATCTGGGACAGAGACGGGCACTCACTCTGTCATGCTGTACCCAGAATCAAACTCCGACCTTCCAGTCAGCGAGTTCAGCGTCTTAACCACTTAAGCCTCCCCCTCCATTTGAGTTCAGACCATACAATTGATGCAAAGAAACTTTTATATCTGCTTAACTATTTACCATTGTGGCTAGATTTTGAACTAGTGCAGCTTTTGAGCCATCTTCCCTGGTACTGTTTAAGTAAAACAGTAAAATCTAACAAAATCATGGAGGCATGGGTCATACCTAACCACACAGGAAGAGACATGCAGACAATTAAAAGCAGTTTTGTCAGCATATCCCAAGCGGCCCCAGAACTCCAGAACTGTGGACTATCTCACTCATGGGGAAATTTGGGAAATGCGATTGGGTTGGGGTGGGCTGTTTCACTTTGTTGTAGTTGTTGACTACATGATGCAAAGGAAGATCCAAATCAGGCTGAAGTACCGCCCCTAATTAAAAAAAAAATCTCATCCTCTAGGGCTGTTGTTGGGTTTTTTGTTTTTTTTAAAAAAACTAAACCCATTAGAATCCATTTAGGCATGTGACTGTGTGAATTGATGCAAAAAAGAGAAGATGAGCTGTCCTTATGTGCACATGCATTCCTTCTCCATCACCTCTTACTACATGAGGGAGTTTGAACTGAGCATGCAGCGATACATACACTCCTTCTCCTTCGAGTCTTCTTCTTCTTCTTTTTTACAGTTTCTGTCTCAATACAATAAACATGTTGGAGGATGTCACTATGCATTCAGAAATGGTGTGAACAAAGTGCAGTCAAAAATATCCCCACCCCCAGACTGCTTTTCTCAAGTGATAGAAGGTTGGTGTGCTTGCTTAACACACAGACCAGTCCATATTTACTTGAGGAAGGCACTTTCTCTAGTTTAGTTTAGTCCTGCTCAACTTGCTGTTCTATTTTTTCAATTATTTTTCTTTTTTTAAAACAACAATAAGTAAAGCATAGTCACTTGCTTTTTTTAAACAGTTCCCAGTAAACTAATTAGATTAGGAAGCGAAGATAACAGGCTTCCGCGTTTTGTAGACCATTCCCTTTTAACTGTGCCACCTGCTGGTCTGTTGAAAACAAGACTACCTGTTTCTCCCGGTGTGGCGGGTTAATACAGAGAGACCGTGGGAAACTGTGTGACTTCACTGTGAACGAATGTGAGTGAAATCACATTTCCCTCCCTGTGCAGTCACAACTTTAGTGCCGTGGTATAGATGAGAAAGCACCCATTCCTGAAGAATGCTCCTGAATCAAATCCCTTGGCCACCAGATAACATTTGGCAGTGATTACTGTCTGACTCATATTAGACAAAAATAAACCAAGACCCTGAAGTGCTGATACTCACTCCAATGAATCATTCCAGTAGTTTGTACAGTATAATAGTAAAGTATCCACAGTGTAAAATATGGTTTATACTTCTGATTTACAGGAGCCACACTCATTTCAAACCTATACCAGAAGGCAAATTCTAACATTCTGGAATGCCCTCCAGCACTCGGTATCTACCTATTCATTGACTCTTCCAGCAAAAGCAAGGATAGATACTGTCCAAAAATTAGCCAGATCTTAGTTTGTCTCCTGCCACCCCGAATGTTTGTTCCCAAGCAACAACTTCAGCAACTTTTATTGTCTTGTGAAATTTTCCAGAGAATGACATAAATGATACTGGCCAGGATAACTGAACTTCAGCATGGCTGGCATTTAGCAGCCATAATCACTGTAGTTCTAAAAGTGCTAATATTTGCATGTCTAGTTCTTTGAGTGCAAATAAAAGCAATTCAGGGAATTATTTGGAGAATAGTATTCTTGGTTGTAAGTTTGTATATGTGGAGGTTTCATTTGCTTCAAGACCTGCAAAACTATGATAATTAGCTTTTATTTTGCTGTACGCTTATTTTTCTGAAACAAGAATGTCTCTCTCTCTCTTCCCCCCCCCCAATTGATTTTACAAGTTCTGTACTTTCAGTAACATTTATGGATTTATATTTAGCCATTTTTTACATTAGTTTCTGGTGTTTACAGTCCCTTCACAGGTCTTTTTTTTGTATAGGTAGATCATTTTGTTGACATAGTTCCTGAAACATCTCATACACTTAAGGTCCACTTGGTGTTTATATGATTTTTAAATTGTATTATTATTTTATATTAAATGTGTCTCTTTTTGTACATCAAAACAAGAACAATTAATAAAACTATTTTCTATGCAAAAGAATTTATGGGAAAGTTGATACACAATAATGTAAAATTGGACATGAGATCCTGGTATATAAATGGTATGTTGGTAGATACCCAATTAGATGATTGCTCTTGGAAAGTGAACAACTCTTATAAGAATTTCCTTTTCTAAGAAAACATTGTACTCTTTTTTGCTGAATTTCAATGCCATTACATTTTCAAAAACTTCTTTCAGGCCAGAGTATTAGATGTAATGCCCAGTGTGGTGGATAGAGTGATTGATTAGTACGCTGGAGACCTGGGTTTGAATCACCATTTGGCCATGGAATCTCACAGGAGAAGTAAGCATGGTAAAACCTCTCCTTAAATAGCTCACTTACATTGAAAGCACTACCTGGGTTGCTATAGGTAGATTCCAACTTGATGGCACATAACTAACACTATGTTCCATCAAGTCAGAATCAACTTGTATTGTTGCTAGTAGGTCTTTCAAGGTAAGTGAGCTAAATAAGAAGTGGTTTTTACCAGTGGCATATATCTAGCAAGGGAAAAGTGAACAAGTTTGATGAGTGTATTTTACAGAATTAAATCTTCTATTTAAGGAGTCAACTCCTTTTACTTTGTGTCTGCAGTAAGGAAAAAAAGCACATAATGGCATTTTTAAAAATTTAGCTTAAGCTTTTGTAGAGTGCATCTTACTTCTTAAGATGCATGAAGTGTTGCCACAGACAATTGATGTGTTTGAGCAGTTATGAGTAGAAGTATAAACAGTGAGGTCAGAGAAGATTGAAAACTGGAAAACGCAGACCTTGTAATTACTTTATTAACATTTTAGGGGATATGCTGGAATTATTGGGGTCCATAGGCTGTTTTTTTTTAATCATGCAAGGCTTTGTAAGTAGATAACAAGTTTGGACATAGTGTCTGATAAGTGAAAATTTTCACTTGAAGATTTATGACCTTCATGTCTATAATAATTATCCAATTAGTGTAACCAAACAGGAGATTTAACTAATTTGTGGACTACAACCCCCAAAAGTCTGCAGAAATTCTTTCAGCCAGGATTCTCAGAACTTTAAGCAAGAAATCATAGTCCTGACATAGACGGGGGGAATGGAAAGGTGAGGCTAAGCTCTGTGGGAGCTACAAGAGATTAGGGATCTGGTAGTTTTATTTGAGAGACATGTGGTGCAGAGTGTAGTGGACAGAGACTACCACACCTATAATCTCTTGTGACTCCCACTGAGCTTTGGCCTGCCCATCAATTTCCTCCGTCTTCTCCACAGGATGAAAATGGCTGCTGAAATCTGAATTCATCAGCTGTAAAGACTCAAAAACACTCAGAGGCCTGGCTTGGGGAATGCCTGCAGAGTTCTGCGGAAGGTGGGGGGGGGTATAGTTTGCAAATTCTGAAACTCTTGTGCCTATCCAATGTGTCAGTAGTTGCACATTATTTTTCTCTGTTAATTACAGACATTGTAAGGATGTAAGGTATCTGGAAAATATATTGATACAGTAGTTCAAAAGACAAAGAGCGCCTTTCCAAAATGAGACAGCAGGAGTTGAGACACTTTTCACATTGTTCCTGCTAGAAGACAACCATTTGAGTGAAGTAAGCTGGAAAACATGAGAACTGGGATGCATTGATAAATGGCCCATGTTGTGAACCACAGATCTAGAGGTAGAAAAAACATCATAGCTGTGTATCCAGGTGTGTTCCACATGAAAAAAGATAAAATCACTAGAGATGGTAACTCCCACAGTGCAGATACCAACCTATGGCTCTTAACTTGCACATGTGATATATACTTTCACAATGTATTTATAACATAAATAGTATTTAAAGGATTGTCTTATTCACCACTTGTACTAGTTTAGGCCCAAGGCCAGCACTTCTGATGTTCTGCAAGTCAGCTATAAAGTTAAATTTTCATTGATGGAAAATTGGAAGACTATGTTTTGATGTTTCCAAACAGTTTGTTCCATTAGATGCTTGAATTGAAACTTATCTTTTAGGAAACTGGGTTTGGTGTCTCTGTATGGGTGCGTCACTCATTTGTGAGTCAAATCCAAACCGGTTCAACTGCATGGTTTTGAGTTGAGCTTTTTGATGTTTAAGATGCTCTGTGTTTGTTGGTGTGAAAAATCAAGCCAGACTTGTCATACTGTTTATTAAAATTTCAGAGTTCCATTTCCTAGGACATAAAACAACAGGAATGACAGAACTGATAGATTTTTTATTGCCTATATATAAATTTAATTTTTCAGTCATGAACAGTCATCATATTTTGCTTTACAACATCTCCGTTTAGTGTCTTATGCACACATACTAGTTTCTGTTACATGAAAGAAGCCAGATAGATAATATTAAGAAGCCTCTTAGGTAATATGAGTTTGCTTAATTATAACTTGTCATTCATATTATTAATTTTTCTACTTACTCTGCAAGAAAAGCATTATTTTCCAGTGTGCAGAGGAAAGAACTCATTTTAAGAAACATGTTTGTTCATCTTGTTCCATGATTTTAACTACAACAAGGAATTTTTCTGTGTATCTGAATAAGTTTGTTTAATAGTATCTTTCTCTTTTTACAAACATGGACTCTTTTCCTCATATTTCTGCTTCTCCAAGTGTGATGTCAGAAGGAAGCCCAATTTTCTTCTCTGGGGAAGAGGGAAAGCCCACAGCTAACCTGATGTAGACTACATTCCAAGAAGTTCCAAGTTTTTTGTGTGAAATAAACAAATGCAAGCTTTGTTTCCCCATAGCTCGTGTTGGCCTTAAAAGTGTGACTCAGTTTTAGGGTTGGTCTCCCAGACTTCCTGAGCTCAGCACTTATAAGGAAGTAGGAGGACTTCTGTCTTGCTCTTGAACAATTCGCTGTAATCTCAAAAAAGGCAGCTTTTTCTTCACAATGGGAGAAGCGGTATGTGTTGTTTTTTAAATTAAAAAAACCCAATATTTTTGACTTGTATTTTCAACTGTGTTGTAACTTGCTTAATGTAGAGCACAGACGTTTGGCAAGAAACGTCTTTGGCTGATTATATTGTGGCATTGGAATGATTTGTATAAAATGAGAGACTTTTCACTGAATCCTTAGAACGGAAAGCTGTTCCATCTGTGTTTGTGAAGTAATAAGTAACATATTAAAGGGAGTCTTTTGCAAAGGCAGAACCTGCCAGGAACTCCGAATCTGCCTCTTCCTTTCCCTTCTTTGATCACTAAATCTACACAGATGTTTTATAGTACCTTGTTGTAGAATGTGTAAAAAAAAGGAAGAATAATTTTAGATCTTATTTGATTGACTCATGCTATCTCTGTTAGTAGGATAGACTTATAATAAAGGGCAGGGAAGGAAATATTTGCCAAGTAGCTTAGCCATGCTTACCGTATTTTTTTTAGAGAGAAATTACTCAATTCCCTTGCTTAATATATCCGTAGTGATTTTTTGGTGGAAAATATAACATTTATGCTTACATATGAAATCTGCTACAGTTGTCATCATTTAAAATGTTGAAAGATTGTGTATTTGTATAACAGAGTGAATTACTATAGAAACCATTGTTATTTCTTTATCAGTTTCTTAATCTATTTTTGTATCTGTGGGTTTGCAGCTTTGTATACATTTTTTAAAAGCTGTTGTTTGTGATTTCTGTTAGAAGCACGGAATGACTCTACAGAGCATCCTGAATAGGGTTTTCAATTTATTAACTGGAGTGGGTCCTTAGTTTTCCTGTTTGGAAGTCAAACAAATGAACAAGGAAAATACAGATGGACGGGAATTTTAGCAGTTTGCTAAACTGTAAATATAGAGAGAACTCACTTGAGAAAGCCTTGATGCTGGGAAAGGTTGAAGGCAAAAGAAGGGGGCGGCAGGGAATGAGATGGCTAGATGGTATTGTTGATGCACAGAGCTGGGCAGGTTGAGGAGAATGGTGGAGGAAAGCAGTGCCTGGCATGCGATGGTCCATGGGGTCGCAAAGAGTCGGTCTCGACTATGGGCCTGAACAACAACAGCATATTGTGCACATCTTTTGAAATATACTAAATTAAAATAATTATATCATGTAATCAATGTTATTTTCTTAAATTAAACAATAAACAAAGTTAGTAGGAAAAATCTCCTTTTCCCTAGAATCCCCTAGTGAAATGAAGCGACACAGGAGAATCAGTGTCTTTCTATCCATTGATTACAAAGAGATCTGTGCAAAGGTTCATAAAGAATTGTGTTTGGCTCCATTTTATTCAAGGTTTCATTCTTATGTTGCATTGGTATGAGATATTTTCCAAAATATGGAGTTATTTTCAGTTTTAAAAATTTGTTGCAAGTTGAAATATCCAAATTTTCTTGAATAACTCCTGGAATACATTAATAAAAAGGAATACAGTATTAGAAACAAAAACTGGTAACCATTGTACCTTTTGTTCCCTGCTGTATTATTTAGTTTGGTGCTTATACACAACTTTGATCATTCAGCAGAATTCTCAGCCCCTGATCAATTGCATCCTTGTCATCTCTTTGTAAACATAGTATGCTGCAGAGGAATAGTAAGCTCATACCACCTGAAATATCTGTAGGTTTTGTTCCGCATTTCAGAGCAGCTGACATATTCCTGTCAGTTCCTATTCCTGTTCATTGCCCATGGAGGAAGTTGACATTGGATGAGCCTGGAAAAAATGTGTGGGCTGTCTGTTTCCTTCTTCAGTGCTATTTATTTGCTGCAGTTTTTACACAGATGTTACTGTATTTATTTATTTATTTATTTCAAGCAAGTAAACACACATCCCTAGGGCAAGGAGTGATTAGGAGATGAGGTAACTGCTGATAGAAGGAGGAGGGAAAAGCCCACTCCACCCGAGAAGAAAAGCAGAACTGGAGAAAAGGAGAAATAAGCAATGGTAGGGAACTAATGGAAGAGTAGGCTTTGAACTTTAAAAGCTATACCTTTTAAAGCAGTATTAAGGTAAAGGTAAAGGTTTACCTTGCTCGAAAGCCAGTCGTATCCGACTCTAGGGTGCAGTGCTCATCTCTGTTTCTAAGCCGAAGAGCCAGCGTTGTCTGCTTCTGCAGACGTTTCCGTGGTCATGTGGCAGGCATGACTAGACACCGGAGCGCACGGAACGCTGTTACCTTCCCACCGAAGTGGTCCCTATTTATCTACTTGCAATTTCTTGCAGTATTAAAGCTGCAGAATTAATGGCTTTCAATATACAGTACCTTTCGGCAGATATTCATTCTTGCTTTAAACTGTTTTCAATAAAAGTAATTTATTTAACTACAGAATAAATTACTTTCAAGGAAGCATGTCAGGGATAATTGAGTTAATAATGAAAAAGCATTGTAAAGAAACTGTAATTACTTGCCCTTAGAATCAACACATAATACTAACCCAAGAAAAATAAATACAGTAGACCCTCGCATAACAATGTTCCTTGGTTCCCCAAGTAGCGTTGCTAAGCGATTTTTGTTGTTATGCGGGTTTCTATGGAGTTTCCCGCATAATGATGTTTTTAGCGTCGTCCGGTTATTTTGGCGTTGTTGTCCGGACAACGACATTAAAAACCGTTATTTGGGGGAACACGTGGTGCATAATGACGCATTGTTAAGCGAAGATGATGTTATCCGAACACGTTATTATGTGAGGGTTGACTGTACACTAATAATATATTGGATCAGCAATAAATAAAGTTTTGATACTACTACTTTATCTATTTCAGCTAGAGAGTGAGTACATCTTCTTGTCTAAGACTGAGAGTTAATTCCCTACTGTGTCTCCTGGGAAAAGAGCCAGCCTGTGAGGCCTTGGGCACCACCAGAAGGGAATAATAAACCATGCCTGTGTGTTCTCTACCTAGAAAATCATACAAAGGATTGCTATAAGTCAGAATGGCACACAGAAATCATCAAAAAATGAAGTACCTGTTGCTGATCAAATAATAAAATAAATGAAGTACCCGAGTCCCTGTTGCTGATCAAATAATAAAGAAGTCATGTAGCTGTCCTAAGGGTTTTCCTGTTAAACATAGACATTTTGATTTCTTTTTGCCACATTTAAAGTGATATCCCAGATATTAAAGATTGGACATAAAAAACAAGTGAATTGAGATAAAAATAACCAACTGATGCAATCTGGCTTGATAATAATAGCCTATATTTATCCCATTTTTAAAATCTATATTTATCCCATTTTAAAAATCTAGTTTAGATGTTTTTCAGATAGTTGAATCTGAGAACTTGGTCAGGATTTTTTTTTACTATGAAGATTCCTAAATATTAAAATCCTAATTTTGTAACCTTTTAAGATTTAAAATGTAAGAAATTAAAATTTATATGGGGTGCATATTAAAACTTTTCAAATTCAATTTCCTAAAATTCCCTTGGAATCCTGCAGCCTCGGAGAATTCATCTGAGTCTTTTAAGTATGTGGAGGATTGCTGCAATAGGATTCCTTCTCATCATTATCACATAACCAGCATTTAAAATTGATGATGATGAGTGATTAATATGTACCTGTTGGATCCGGCCCTTATAAGCACTAGCCCAGGACAATGATGTAACAAACAGCAACAGGCTTTATTAACAGTCAAATAGAGATGAACTTACTAGGCGTTCCCGGATCCCGAGATGGCTATACAATCCCAGGGTATTCAGTCCCTCTGGACTCTTGCCCCACCTAGGGCAATATACGTGCTACCATGAAGCGCAGCAGTGGAGGGACCCAGGGCATTGCGCTAACTGGCTACCCGACTGGTGTGTGGGAAGTATAGATCTGGTCCGGCCCCACCCTGGAGTTCCCGTGGGGCTTATATAGTGTCTCTTCGGCGGTAGCTCCTGGATACAAGGTAGCGACCCGCTGGACAGACGTAACTAACCAATCATAACCGGGAATAACTTTAATTAACCAATGGAGAACAGGATCCAAAAGTGTAACTAATAACAGGGCTTGGTTCAGTTTAACAAGTGTGTCCTTTTGCAAGGGTTTCACGCCACTTTGGGCTTCTTGCTAGAAGCCCTTTGCAAGAGCGCTCCTGCGCCTCTTTGCAAATGAGCCTCAATACACAAGAGTACCTCAAGAATGAAAGCGTGGCGCCAAAATGGCCGCCGCGCTCTTTGCAGGCCCCCCACCCGGACTCAGACATCCGGGTGAGTTAGGGGGCGTGGCCACCCCTCTATAAAAGGGGTGACCACGAGGCAGCCGAGCTGCCATTTTAAAAATAGCGACGGAGAGGAGAAGTTTTCTCCGTCGCTGTTCCTTCGATTCTTCGGCTCTTTAGCCCTTGGCTTTCCCGGCTGGGAAGGAAGGAGTTGCACAGAGCCTTTGGCTTGCTTGCTCTGTGCTTTTTGGCATCGGTTGATCCCTGGACAGGGATCCTGCTATTTCTACCGATATGCCTCCCAAACGGAAGGCCCCGGCGACGAAACCGCGGCCAACGGGGAGGACTTTTGCCGGCCCTGCGCAACGCGGGGGGCAGCCCTCAGGTCGGAGGACCAGGGCTGCGCCCACGCGGCAGGGCACTATCCCCACCGATACCAGTGGGGCGATGCAGGCTGCTTGGCCCTCGGCTGGCCAGCCTTCAACCAGCCCTTCAGGGGCTTCGGCCCTCGGCCCGCAGTTGCCGGCCATGGGTCCGGTCAGCGGGGGGGGGGGGGGCGGTGCTGGTGCACAGCATGTTCCCCCTCTGGCCCCTCATGGGCCGGAGTTTTGGGTATGGCCCTATTCGGGCCCAGGCTCTCATTTTGGGGTTTCTGGTCAAATGCCTGGGAGGCCGTCCGGCTCACCCAGCCCACTTTATGCTGGGGGATCTGGGGCAGTGGCTGCATTGCTAACGTGTTTAGCTGTGCTTGAGGCATCCTTGGGGATTGCACACAACCCCATGTCAGGGGGCCCTTCTCTCTCTGCTGGTGGCCCTTCGTGTCCATCGGCTACCTCGACGGCCGCCACATTGCAACAAGCGGCCGGCCGGGTTGAGCTGCTTGAGATGCTCCGGCCTGCACCTGCCGGTGTCTCGCAGCTCCCTGTCCGTCCAGAGCTACAGCAGGAGAGTGGTCAGGTGTGGCCCCTGAGCTCGATTCGGTCGCGAGCTCTGGCGCCCGCAGTGGGCCGGAAACCCCCAGTGGGGGCGGCTCACGGGGGTGCACCTAGTGAGTATCAGGTTCAAGTTAATGCACCCACATCACAGTCCACTTCCAGTGGTGGGGTTCAGTGGCCGTGGCCTCGTCAAGTCGAGGCGAGTGGGCATCAGTTGCCAGCCTATCCCAGTGCCCCTTGGTTCCATACTGGCACAACGTTGGGGGTGGGGGTTCCGGCCCCCGGGGCAGTGCCGGGCATCGCAGGGGCTGTCCAGGTTCCGCTGCGTATGCCCCGTGTACCTAAGGTGCCGGTGACGGCCTTGCTGACGGCTGGTTATTCATTGCCCCTTGGTGATCATTTGTCCCAGGTCACGAGGGAAAAGATTTGGCGGGGGGAGTACAGTTGATGCGAGCGGGCATCAGTTACCATCTTATCTCAGTATCCCATGGTGCTAAATGGTCCCTCGTTAAGGGCGGGGGTGTCTGCCCCCGGGGCAGTGCCGAGCATCGCAGGGGCTGTCCGGGTCCTGCTGCGTATGCCCTTGATACAGAACGTGCCGTCGATGGCTTTGCCGACGGCTGGTTATTCCTTGCCCCTGGGTGATCATTTGCCGCAGGTCACGAGGGGTAAGGTCTGGAGGGGGATATGTGGATATTCTCCATATTGAACTGTGAGCCCACTGAGGAGGAGAGAGAGGGACAGGACGACAGAGACAAAGAGCTGTCCCATCGTCATAAGCCACCGCGCACCTGGGGCCAACTGGTGGTCGGCATACCTTATATATATGGTGGTATGCCGCAGGGCCCGGCCTGGTTGGGCCATCCCGATGGTTCCATCTATTGCTAATATTACAGGGCGATGGTTGATTTGATGGGCCCATCGCAGTTGGCTTACGACGAGGAATGTGGATGAGAGGAGGTTGGGTGAGCCCTGTCAGCACTTGTGCTCGTGTACATGACTCCCACGTGACTGGCGCCTGGTGATAGGTACCATGGTGGTCATGCTGTGCAGCGGACTGCTCAGACACAGGCTCCACGCTAACTGGTCAGGCAGGGCGTTCCAGCCCGCCTGCCGTGTTCGACCTGCTCAGCTGGCGACGGGTGTATTAAGCGCCAGTGTCGTTACCGACTTGGTGTCCCCTTTTGCGCTGGCCCTTACGCCGCCTCCGCGTGCCCGCGGGTTGGTGGGTTACGGGGCAGAGGTAGGGGTGCACAGGGGGCGATCAGAGCTCCGTCTGAAAGAACTAGCCTTGTCAAAGCCCCCCCCCCTCCCCAATTAGTGTACTCAGGCTGGAGCGATGGCACTCAGCTCATCCAAGAAGGGATGCTGCGGGGTACCTGCTGGAGGGTTTTCAATGGGGCTTTTGTATTCCATTCGGGGGTGTTAGGGGTCCCAGGATGCTACTAATCTGGTTACCTTGAAAGGTAACAAAGAGGTTGCTCCACTGTGCACAGCTATGGGAGTTGGGGCTATGAGAGTAGTGGGTCCTTCTTAGAACCACCTTTCCTAAGTTGAACGTCTCCCCTATGAGGCTAGTACCGAGGTAGAACCAGGGTGAATGTCATTTAATCCTCCATTTAGCTCACCCTGTGGGTTATCCGGTTAGGGATGCCATTCCTGATGACCTTGTTCAGTCAGGTACTCGTACCCTATGGGTGGCTCGCTCATGCAGTCCCGGTGCTTTCCTGGCACAGTGTGATATGCACTCGGCTTTCAGATTACTGCCAGTGCACCCAATGGATTTAGAGCTATTGGGTTTTTAGGTTCCAAGGTGAATTTTACTTAGATAAGTCCAACCCCTTCTGACTGAGTTAATTCATGTTCAGCATTTGAACGATTCGGGACTTTCATTCAGTGGGCCTTTGCTCGCAGGTCGGGGTCTCGGTCTCTAGCCCATTACCTCGACGACTTTTGGTTCGGGGATGAACGGGGCTCGGACACGTGCACGCGTCTCCTCACTACATTTCAGACACTCAGGTGGGAACTGGGTGTCCCCTTGGCGCCTGAAAAGACCGAGGGCCCAGCTACTAAGCTCACATTTCTAAATCGACTCTGTCGCACGGGCATCCGGGTTACCCATGAATAAGGTGGCTCGGATCTCCACGGCGATTTTGGCATTGATGCCAAACATAAAGTGTTCTTTGTGATCTGCCATTACTTCATGGCCACCTTAATTTTGCCTGCAGGGTGGTTCCACCCGGCAGAGCATTAGCCAGGCGCCTGTGTGACGCCATGGCTGGCCTGTTAAAACATCAACACAGGGTCCGGCTGATCAGGGGCATACGGGTGGACCTTCCGGTCTGGCTCAAATTACTCCTGGGTTTTAACGGGGTCTCTTCCTGGAGATCAGACCTGATGGTCTGCCCTGGATTTCAAGTACGGTCGGATGCCTCCGGCTCCCTGACTTATGGGGGTTTACTCTGAGGGTAGGTGGACTTACGCCCAAGGGCAGCACCCATGGCTTGGCACGGATCGCCTCCGTGATCTTACCTTCCTTGAGTTTCTTCCCATTTTGGGGAGCACTGATGCTATGGGGCGATGAGTGGGCCTACTCAGTGGTCCATTTTTGGTGTGATAATGCGGCAGTGGTGCACATTGTCAACACCCAGACATGCAAATCCCCCAGGGTCATGACATTAGTTTGTCTATTCTTTTTGAGAAGCCTATGCCTAAATGTGCTGTTATGGGCCAGACATGTTCCAGGTATTAATAACGACATTGCTGCTGCTTTATCCCGCCTGCAGATCCCCCGGTTCCGTGCCTTACTCCGGAAGCAGATGAATTCCACTAGCCACTCCCGGCCGATATTTGGACGTTTGGCGAGGAGAGGTGAACCGGGCATGTCATTGGCACCTCGCACGCGTAAGGCGTATCACTATGCGTTCATGCGTCGTGTTTTGGAGGGGTGGACACGGGAACGTGTCCGCCGCCCGGACACGCGTCACCCCAGTTCCTAGGGTTTCTGACCCACCTTGCACGAGGCTGGCATTACTTATGTTCGGATAGGTGTGAAGTGGCTCTTGGTCACGCAGCTACCACGGTAGCCTTTTTGGAGCGCTCCGCATCAGTGAGTGGGTGCCAGAGTTGGTACCATCTGTGTAAGGCGGATGTGTCTCGTAGGGCACTGGAACTCGACGATGTCTCTGTCATACATGAGTGGGCTCAAGTGGGGATACGGTCCTCACAGGTTGTTCAGCACGGCGTAGGCAGTGGAGTCAGACTGCTACGAAGTTTTATTGGAGACATCTGTCCGGTTGGTGCCCTACATGAATTTTCGACAGTGCCTGTTGCGCGCCCCAGCCTGTTTTTCTGCCACCAGGATAGGTCTACCCTTGCCGAAGTAATGTTACTGAGGGTGACCGGTGCTGCGCTTCGCGGTTTTGGGTCTCGTTTTGGCACCCATTTATTTAGGATAGGCGTCGCATTGATCGCGGCTACGTGTGGAGTACTCGGAGGCGGACATGCGTGTACGCGCAATTTCTTAGATGTACGTGCCCTCACTGTACGGGTACCTAGTTATGTCCTTAACCTCTTCTCCTCTTTTACAGATCCTGTGTGTCTCTACACACCGGTGGCAGTGGGGCTGGTGGGCCGCAGCTATGTACACTGGGCAGCAGTATATGCTGCGGCGACAGAGAGTGGACCCCGACTTGGGCTGTGTGCATCCGCACGTATGCGATAGTATGGTATGCGCGGCACAAGGGGGCGGGAACTGTTGCCATTCCTGATGTCCGTCGGGGATGCTGGACCGCCCGATGTTCTTAATAGGCACCTCGGCGGCAACGATCTTATACGGATCACTGCTGTTACTAAACTGTCGAGGGGCTGTGACCTGGCGTTTTATATCACGTATGGCTTACACACGGTCGCTATGGTCTTACATCGTGCCGAGACACCAATTTAGGGGAGACGAGGATCTCCGTGGTTCGGACTGTTCCGGCAGTCAGTGGACAGGGCTGTTGCTCGGTCCCTTGCTGAGCATGGCTGGGAGACAGCCATTGGACACCTGAGGATAGGCTTACAAAAATTTTGCCAGTAGGCAGGGGAAGGGGTCCACCTGTCGGCTGGAGGTATGTACCTCGTTCTGGGTGTGGTGCAAGCAGGCCTGGCGACCGAGCTGACGGGTCTTGGGGGGGCGGTGAGTCATCATGGATGCCTCCCCGTGTGGTGGGTAGCACTGGTAAGGTAAATATTTATGACCCAAGGTATCCGGCAGGTTCGCAATTGACCGGCCAACACTTAGACAGGTACAGGTGTAATAACGTTGACCGGTCAACGACGAACCAGGCAAGGGGTGATGGCAGGAGCTTTTCAGCATGCATCACCCCGTGATTTGACGGATACACGTCAGAGGGTGGGGTCAGTAGATAGTTTATTGACTACGGTCAACAATTTGTTTGTGTCAACAAACAAATTGATACAAATGGATACATTGTAGCCAATTGCCATTGGCAATTTTGGGAGGAACCTTACCAGTGTTACTGCGGCCTGCTTGCCTTAAGAATTATAATTGGATGAGTACCAATTGAAAGTTATAATTCGGACTAGGGCATTATTCAATAAAAGTGGCCCAATGCCTTTATCCATATACCGGTGTCTGAGTCTTTCTTTGGGGGGTGCGCCTGCAAAGCAATGTTCCCTTATCAACTAAGAAAATAGTTGCATTTTTATAAAGTAAAAATAGCCGTGTTCTTTTACTAAACAAACAAAAAGGACAGCTCTCCCCCTTTATACAGTTTTGAAAAACATCATTTTTAAAGTTTTGAAAAGTGTATGGAGTATGGTTGTGCAAGTGTTTCAGGTTTCAATTTTATAAATTGTTTAACTGCTTAACTAATTTATGCTACTGTAGAGGCTGAACACTTCCCCACTTCACAGACTTTGTGTGGAATTTTTGAAAAAACCCTCTAATCATATACTTCAGTGAGGTTGTTACACTTTCTTGGCTTTCTAAATTACTTTTTTTTTCTTGTAAAGATGGCATGTTTCCAAATGGTGTTATTATTCTTTGTATGTTTCAAAATCTGTTGCATGGCATGTTCTATCCCACATAGCAAGGTTACTTCACCATGGTATGAGGAGAAGATATAGAACATACTCCACTGGTACTAAATCAGGACTAGCTGTGGTAAAATTTAGAAGTAAAATGTTATTCTTTGGAAATAGTATGATCATGTTCACGTCTACTCAGAAATAAGTTCAGTGTACTTACTCCCAAACTACTGAACACAGTGTAGCATCTTAGTGTCTTAATAATAGTCTAAGATGAAAATATATAAACATGTTAGTACACATATGTATTTTAAGTTTCAAGAGCTGCAAGAAAAATGTGGCCTACTAAGAAATTATTGGGTTACTTGAGACTCCTGATGTTTCTTAGGCTGGTAATCTTTTGCTAGTCTCTTTATACCTATAATTTTGAAAAAAGGAATGGCTGGTTAAAGATTGAACTAAGTTCTATGGTAGCAATCATGTTTGTTTTTAGTCTTTCCTATTTAGTCTGAGTTCATGTAAGGATGAGTTAGTAGATGAATGCTGAGGAGGTAAAATGTCTTTATTATTTCAACCTGCAAGGGGAAGACAACATTATTACGGTTTCTTGTGTTCTTATTGGCAGAAATCCTGTTGCTCCCGTGGGCTCGGGAGCTCCTTTTAACCTCTCCGCCAGTGGAGGGTGCGAGATGGCGCAGTCTCACGGCGGCATCTTTGAGCTTCCCATGGCCCTGGGAGCTCCTTTTAATTTCTCTACTGGTGGAGGGGGCGGGAGGGCGCAGTCTCGCATTGGCGTCAGCAGCGTCTTCAAGCTTCCTGTGGCCCTGGGAGCTCCTTTTAACCTCTCCGCTGGTGGAGGGGGCAGGGTGTGCAGTCTTGTGGCAGCGGCGGCAGCATCTTCGAGCTTCCCATAGCCCTGGGAGCTCCTTTTAACCTCTCTGCCGGTGGAGGGCATGAAGGCACAGTCTCACTGCGGCGGCAGTGTCTTCGAGCTTCCCATGGCCCCAGAAGTTCCTTTTAACCTCTGCGCCGGTGGAGGGGGCGGGAAGGCGCAGACTTGTGGTGAGATTTGGAGAGATGTCTCCTCCCTAGGTTTAATTGATGCGAATGAAACCTTTCTACTTGCTACTTACTTCAAAGTAGCATATCTCAACTACAGTAGTGATATTTGGTTGAGTTAAATTTAAGGACAAGTTGATTTACGAAGTCCCCCACCGATTCTTTCAGCCTACGTTACTGCAATTTACTATGCTGATCAACATGATTTCAACCATTTTCCCTATTTATAGTAAAGTTTTTAAAACTTGATTTTTCTAATACATATTTACTTCTGTATATATATATCTTAAGAGAAAGAGATGAACTTGGACTCAGAAGATTCAACTTCCTAATTCAGCAAGGAAACTCACTGGGGAATGCAAATAATAAACTCTCACAAATCTCTCAAATATATTGAAACCTACGTTTAAGTAGCTATAAGTTAGATGCAAGTTGACAGCACATGACATAATATATGTGTTTTATTTAAAATAACTAAAAATATATATCTTTTACCCCCACCCACCCCAAAATATATGACTGATGCATCAGAGGGAAACATTCTGTCCTCAGCTTTGGGTTTGTTTTTGTTTTTTTGCACCCTAGTGCTACTATTTCAGACTATCTCCCAAAATCAATATAGGTTAGCTAAGAAAGAAGTAGATAACCAGTGTGGTATAAATGGATAGAGTGGGACTGAGACTCTGGAAAACCAGGTTTGAATCGCCACATGGAATCTCATTGAGGGATTGGAATTGGAACTGTTGAAACCACTCCTTAAACATTTCATTTATCTTGAAAGCCCTGTTTGGCTCCTTATAAGTCATTTTGCTAACTAATTAGGAAATAAGTGCCTTAATTAAGGACAAACTTGCAAGCTCAGTTACCAAGCATGCTTTTCTTTGAAAAAACAGGATGTGAATGGGAGTTAGTTTTGTTTCGAAAAAGAACAATAAACAATACTCCCTTTCCCTCTCTCCTTTCCTCTCAATTAAGGTCTTTTGTAAAGAAAACTTGCCTCCTGGAGGATTCCAGGAGTGTTGATTCACCATTTTAGGCTGATATAGTTTCAGCAGAGGAAGTTCTGGAATATACCCAAGCCTATGTGATTCCTACATGTGACTTAAAGCAGCAGAGTGTAAGGAGTGTAAGGAGATGCAATGGCATAGGTTCACCTCTCATGCTTATGACATTATTTGGTTATATAAAACAGTCCACCCACCCACTTTCTGTGTGGATGTACCAGGCATGTGAGTAACAGATACAACTATAAACCTTTGTAATGCTTATTTTGGCACTAAAGGCAGAATGAAGACATTATGAACAACTCATTGTTAGAGTGGAAAGTATGAGTGTGCTGTAGGGACATGATTTATGTTTGAGAGATCCAATAACAAAGAAATCTTAGACTTAAAGCATAAAGAACATTCACAAAACAAAATAAACTAATTTGCAAATTCTGGAAGGTGAGAGAGGTGCTTGGTGTGATGCTCACTCACCATCTGTGCATAAGTAATTGTCTCTTTTCTTGGCAGGTTGTCTGTAACATCTGTTTTTGTTCTCAGAGCCTAGTTTTTGAATGACTCCAAACAGACTTATAACCTCAGTATCAAATAGCTATAAACAGCTGTTAACAAATCTGATATCTGTGAAATCCCAATGGTGTATAAGACAAAGAATATGCAGATTTGATTAGAATTGTACAGGTAAAGCAATAACTGTGAAGAAAATTGGAAAACCTTACCAATTCTATCTTGAGGCCTAGATGTGTTAGGGATATTGCTGTACTAACTGGTGAAGAGCCATTTCCGTGAGAAAAACACCTGAATTTTATATGTCTAGAGTAAAGTTATTTATTTTGGTGAAGAAGGAGGAGGAGGAGGTTCTCTTGGACTGGGCTTGGATTGGTTGATGGGTTTATTAGGGATTGAAGTATTGTATGGGCAAATACAGAGCCTGCCTGGGTTTTGTGACTACACATATTTAGCCTGTCCTCTCTGTTTCAGCTGCACTTTGTGTGTACTCAATAATTATTTTGAATTTGCATTGTGTAAGTATTAACTTCAGCTAATTAGAGTTCAGCTGGCTGGATAGCTCAGTGCAGTGATGGCAAACCTTTTAGAGATCGAGTGCCCAAACTCAATAGGCTGCCATCCGCACCACAGAGGGGCGAACTCTGTGCTGGGGTGATGGTGTGCATGCCCACAGACTGGGCTCTGAGTGCCCCCCTCTGGCATGTATGCCATAGGTTCTCTCCCACTGGCTTAGTGGTTTAGGTTTCTGACTATAGGAACCAGAGGTTTGGAGTTCTATTCCCCTCTTTGCCTCCCAGGAGAAGAGTCAGCCTGTGCAGTCATGGGCAAGCTGGACAGACCCAGGGTGCCCCCTGAAGCAGGGAATAGTAAAACAGTTCTGTCGGTTCTCCACCTACAAAACCCAGAAAAGGGTCAAAAATTATCAGAACTGACTTGATGGTACACAATTATGATTTAATTAGAGTTTATTTGGTTTTTGCTCCTGTGGTTATTCTCAAACTGTTACTGTAATACTCAACATCTAATTGTGAAATAGTTTAGCAAGGACGTCTCCCCCCCCCCCCAAAAGCCTCTTATTGTTGTATTTAAATGTTTTGTGTTCAATTATAGTTCTAGAGAATGAAAAGAACATTTAAATAAAATGCTGGGAAAGGTGGTGTTTCCATACCAGGTGATATCATTGCAAGCATCTGCTTTTCAGTGCAGTTAGGTTATGAAATGTGAAGTAGAAGGAAGGCATTTCTGAATCTATTTGTATGGTAGCTTTATATGCTATTTGTACCAGTGTGACACTGTAATTCCTACCTCTGAAGCATTTTGTGAAAGAAGTGGATTGACCCTCCTTCCTCAGAATGGGGTTAGTTGTGCAGGTTTAATTCTGTCTGACAACTTCACAGTGATCAGTTCGTTGTGTGATGTAGGGACTAAAGCACCATATCCATGTGAACAGTGTATTCAGTTCACTCCTCTTGAGAGCTGAAGTATAGAATTGTGTCTTCCTGCAGCCTCTCCTACAGCCTCCCCAGCCCCTGCAAAAATCAGATTCTTGCACGCCCCTTTATTTTGGGGCAACTCAACACCTGTTAAAAATATCTGGAAGTCTTTAAGGAGTTTTCAGTAGAGGTTGCTCTGTAGTTTTTATATTTAATTCTCAGTGCCCTGGCTGATTCTTATCTGCATTTGACCTGTGCTAAATGGAAGTATGCCCCGAAGATGGTTAATGTTGTAGTCTTAAGTTGTCTATGTCAGATACTGACTGTCAGCCTGATTTTGCAATTTGTTTGATTAGGCTTTCAGCTTTACCTTTAACTTTACATGACTGTGTACTTAAATTTCAAATCTGACGGCAATTGTAATTCTTGATATTGTGCTAGATGCACCTGTCTAGCCACAAGACTCAAGCCAGCATAAGCATTCATCTCAGCCAACTCCTCAGAATACAATTTTGTTTACTGGAGGTTATATACCGTATTTTCCGGCGTATAAGATGACTGGGCATATAAGACGACCCCCAACTTTTCCAGTTAAAATGAGTCGAATGGGCAGGTTCTGGTGGAGAGCCAATCCACGCTCACGTTCTCCTCCTTGAGGTACAGGAAGATGTGTGCAGCTTGCTTCCCCTTGCTTCATACTCCCCGCACAGAGCAGGGACTCAGCCGCGGCACCCCCCCACCATATGCGCCGGACATATGAAGGGGAAACAAGCTGCAGTTATGTACCTGTCCTATAAGACGACCCCCGACTTTGGCACAGATTTTTCAGGGTTAAAAAGTAGTCTTATACGCCAGAAAATACAGTAGGTTAAAAAAACAAAAAATGTTTTTTATAACTAGAAAATCCAGAGACGACTTCTTCTTCTTCCGTGTCTAGGCCAGATGTAAAACTCCCAAAATGAAGGCAACTTCAGGTGAGTTTATTCTGCAGTTCTTTTCACCTAACCTAGTGTCAGAAAGATTAGCCGGCAACACAAGGTTGCCATTACCAGAGTATGCCCGATTGTGGTTCAAAAATACAACAGTCTTCATGGAGGTTCTTTCTGTGTACCTAAGGTTGCATTACTTGCCAAAAATGTAAATCCTATGCCGCTCAGTGAGATTTCATGTCTGATGTAAGTAGACTTTGGGTGTGTCTTGATTAGCAAAAGAGCCTACAATTACGTCAGTTTTGCTAGGTTTTGAATTGATTCAAATATGGAGTGCATAGCTGGGGCGTGCATTATCTTTCCAAAATACAGTTTATTTTAAAACACCTGGCAGGTGTCTTTATTTTGTACCAATTCCTGAACTACTGTGTTCTTTTGTGTAAATGCTTTTGTTGGTGCCATTGGCTGTGCAAAGTTTAAAGGATTCCCTGCAGCCTAAAAATATTGGCAACAGGGACTGCACCTGAATGGCTCTGAAGCAGAGTCAGACGTAGAGTTGGTGACTGCAGAGGCAATAGAGCCCCTTGTAATGGAGACTGGCCATAAAAAAAAGAAAAAAGAAATCAACTTACAGGAGCCGGAGGGGAACAGGGAAATCTGAAGAGGCTTTGCGGTAGCAGTTGCAGGGTTTAAAAACATTTTTGGGCAAGCTTTCTCAATGGAAGTGGAAACTGGGACAAGCACCATGTCGCCCTCACCCTATTAAAAAATTGAAGCAATAGAAACAGTCAAGATGCATCCTTTGTAAGATAAAAAAAATGCACATAATTGATTAAACCGTCAATGGTTTATTGACTGTCAGCTGAGAAATCTGGATATTTATTCCAAGAACATCTGATGCTTCAAGTTTAGGAACCACTGTGCCATGCACTATGTACTACTTCTTCTGCTGCTGTATCAGAATCCAAATATTGGTGATAATCCTGGTGATCAGCCATGAAGACTGTCCTGAGAATATAATGCAGTGGCCTTTCATCTGCCTTTTGCATTGTAGTTCCATGTGTCACTTTCTGGTCCTGAGCCCTTTTGGCACACAAAATCCTCATCAATCCCAGGCTAGTATTGATGAAGCTGCTGGCTTCCACCAAGATGCATTCAAGTGGGATTTAATCCATTTGGGGACCATCATCGTTCCCTGTGGACTTCGCCACCCAAGGCCATCAGTCTTCAGTGTGGTCAGGTTAGTTAATTGCCACCTGACACTCGGTGTTAAGTCTCTGGCAGTATGGTCTAGTCTATTACCATAGCAGGATAACCTGACCAGACTGGTGCTACTATGTACAGTATGTTTTTTTCTGTCTACCTGGAAACATATAAAAAAGAAAGATCTATGTAAAGACAGTAAGCAAATACAGCCATTACCAATTACACATTAAACCTTATCTATTCTTAAAATAAAAACGTCACAGCATAATTCTTCACATACCTACTCAAAAGTGACACCTATTGAAATCAAAAGGCCCCACTTACAGGCTTAGGACCTTAGGTAAATGAATATAGATTTACAGCGTTACTTTTTTAGTAGCACAGAGTGATACATATATAAGGTAATGGTAAAAGATAAAGGTCGCCCTTGCTCGAAAGCCAGTCGTATCCGACTCTAGGGTTCAGTGCTCATCTCTGTTTATAGCCAAAGAGCCAGCGCTGTCTGTATCTGCAGCCATTTCCGTGGACATGTGGCAGGCAGGTCTAGACACTGGAGTTCACGGAACGCTGTATATCTTCCCACCAAAGTGGTCCCTATTTATCTACTTGCAATTTCTTGCTTTCGAACTTCTAGGTTGGCAGGAGCTGGGACAGAGACTGGAGCTCACTCCATCATGCAGTACCCAGGAATCAAACCTTCCAGTCGTTGAGTTCAGCATCTTAACCACTTGAGCAACCACATGCACATGTACTATAGATTATACCTATGAAAGGACAAAAATCTTCCATCCTTTTCCGAGTCATTGGTAAATTATGAACTCTTGAGCTGGGTTGCAGGATTTCTGAACAAGATACCTGTTATTCATAGTTTGAGTTTCCTCTTTCATCAGAGAAAGAGGTTAGTATTATTCTTGGCAACATGTAATTTGAAAGTCTGTGCTCAAATAGCTTCAACAACATTGGGTAATTTTGTCCAAGTAGCAAAGTAAAATATGTCAACAGCTGCCTCTTTCCCTGGAAACCTGTTTTAAGAGGCAAAGGAAGAAATAGCAAGTTTTCTTGCATTATTTTAACTCCTTTTGGTATTTTCAGTGTAAATTATTGATATACTCTATGTGCTGTTTGCCTCTTTGTCAACAGCAATGATGGATATTTTTGCTCATGGAAAGAGGCAACAGTGCTCAGATCAAGTCCCCTGTTCTGTTTCTTGGCTTTAACTTTCAATAACGTGAGATGTTGACTATATTACCAAAAATTTGGCACCTCAGCACTAAACCCCACCTTTTTCTGAGTTCTAGCTCAGATGTTTAGCTGTGATTAATGAAGATCAGGAAGTAATGGGATCAGAGAGCTTGAGTGAAGAAATTTTTTAGATCTTCAGGAGAAGTCCTGAGCGTTAAACTATGGATTGGCCTTGACGTTTGAACTAAATGTTGATTACATTATGATGCTATTTCAGGAACAAAATAAGATAATTATTCTTCATTATGCCTCTGAACCTTCTGCAAAAACTTTATTGGGTTCAGTGTTGACATGTGTAATTTTTTGTTGCTATCTAATTCAAAATGTCCCCATCTGTTGGATTGGGGCCGTGAAGCGGCCCTTGAGGTCCCGGAGGAGACTGGTCGAGTAATGACACAAGGCAAGATGGAGCGAAGACCAGTGATTTATTGAGGGAAAACCATCAGTATATATTATGTTCAAGGCTGCGTGTGGTAGAATCGTCATCTGACAGAGAATCACATCACCCATTTACCCGGGTTAATTGAGAACCTCTCTTGGGGAAGTTAATTAACTAAGGCAAACACTGACAGGGGAAAACCATTGTTCCTGGCTTGCTCAAGAGCAAACATGGCCACTATTTGTACTAAGGATTAGGTTTAACTGCGAGTGAGTAATTGCCTAATACGTTTAGTGATTTGCCTCCCTCAGCGGAATCGCTTGTCAGGTCATATGTGGGTGAATCAACCCTATGATTATTAATCCACCCCCACCCCCCCACCCCAATTTCCATGCTGGCAAGGGCCAGTGACCAGGAACCTTCTTCGCCGGTGTAACCTCTGCCAGAGGCATTATGCCAATTGTGCATGCGGAATCCGCACCCATCAATATGCTTAGTTTCATTGTCTGAGGATAGGAAAGGCTGTCTAGCATCAGCTAGAACCACAAAGATCTAGCTGACAGCTAGCTAATCTGCCCTTTATAACAACACACTGAGATAAAAAATACATTACCTTGTTACAGTCTGACAGTCTGCTGAACGGAAAAGATCATGGAGGAGTCAAGTCTGGTGTTTTTTTTAATGTTGCCATACCAGTTTTTTTTTTTTTTTTTGGTTTAGTCAACTCATTCATCATCACTGTTGCCTTATTTCATTTCTAATATACATACAGAATATTTATTACAGTCATAGACCAATCTATATAACTACAGAAAGTTTTCCAAAAAGCAAATTATACAAAGGCAAAACCAACAGTTTGATGTTAAACCAATTGGAGTAATAGCATGGTCAAAATCTGCTATTACAGCACTTTTGACCATGCTGCATTATAATAAATTTATTGTAACATAGCAGTCTGTTTTGTAATTTCATTTAGATAAGAAACTCTAAAAGTTTGCTATCAATTAAACAAATTAATCAACTATGGATAATTTTTACATGAACTTAAAGGATGATAGAAATCTATTGTGGTTTTATTTATTTTTCTAACTGAGTCTCTAGAAAAAACATAAAGCAAGATAATACTAGAGCAACAACTAGGTATTCTATATTGCAGTTACCACTTCCTGTGAACTGAGCAGCGATGTTTCATGTGAGAATGATACTGCACAGCAACCCACCCACCCCATCGCTCCCGTCAACCCCTCTCTTGTATATCTACATGCGGGCGTCTAATTCACAGAATCAACATGCTAAAAATTAGAAATCATTTGTTATATCTTTGTAGAACATGCGTTACACACAGTTTGGATTTGTGGAATTTTTGGAGCTTGCTCCTGCTAATAGTGGCTAACTAATGAGCAGCCAGGCACTGGACTTGACCAGGTACAAGCCTAATATATGACTGGCATATTGTCATTTAGCTCTGGGAGCTTCCATAATTTTTCTTCATGCACTATTAAAATAGGATTTTGGCTCTTGTATTTTGCAGGGGTTTTGTGTAAAATGTGGGGACTTGTATAAAGTATTAGGAATGTTTCTGCTTACAAAACAAGTCCTGGTCTTTTTATTCCATGTAGAACTTGCCTATCTACCACCACCACCACAAATAATGTTTTAATGAGAAAGGTTTTTAATATATGCTTAGCTGGATCATTATGTAGATCCAGATCTAGAGAGAGCTCTATGATATAGAGAGAGTTTATGCACAGATCTAACCAAAGCAAAACTGCTACTTATGGAGCATTAGCATGTTTAGAGGCATGGCTCTATGCTTAAGTGAATAAAGTTGATGATCGTGGTCATCAAAATAGCCCAGTTGAGAAATGGGTATTTAGAACAATCCAGTTAGAGTGGTTTGGGATGTGGTAATAATGTGGAGAACCAAAAGTGCAAATGCCATGTCAGTGATTTTCACTTCTCTTGTAATGGAAATACTGTACTGTATATGGAAATGTGAAAATTCAAGTTTGGACAAGATGGGGAGGTCCATAAACATGAAGTGTGGTTTTGTTGTGCTGTCTGCACTTTCTACCTAATCATCAGCTTCATGGTGTAATATTCTGAGCACAAGAAAATTCCTTGTAATTAATTTGATTAGTCATTAGGACATAATACTTTATTTTTTTTTTTGTATTAGAAAATGTTTACATGGCTATGAGACTTTTGCATTAAATAAGATAAGAAAAAAGAACTTCAAGTATCTGCAACCAGCAATCTACCCTAATTTATCTTTTCATTGCCATTGGTTATTTATTGAAGTCTTAGGGAAATGAAAAGACTAGCATTCAGACTCCTGAGACCAGACATTTTAATTTATTGCCTCAGAAAATCTATAGCATCTGTTATATGGCACTGCCAGATGGTTTGGTTGTTTTGAGAAATACTGTAACTGGAAAGCAAAAGTATTTTGGCTATATTTTAGGAAACATTGAAAAGGAAAAGTGGTAAAATGTGATGGAAAATAAATTAATAATAAACAATTAATTAAAGTATGAATAATTGTTTCTGATGGTTTTGCTATGTTTATCTTATTATTGTATTGTTTATACATGGTGTGTATTATTGTGCATAACTGTAAATAGTGCTTTCACACTAAATTAAAGTGGTGTATACTGTAAATACAATAAATAATATAAATAAATGAAATAAAGGATATGCTCAATGGGGCTTCTGTAAGGACTACTAGTACTTCAAATAAAATACAAGTTTAAAAAACTGGAAATCCTGCTAGGACACTCATCTAAACCCAGGTGTATTTAATTGCCCAAGTCACCTCTTTCCACCTTTTAATATAAATAATTTCTCTTTCCATATAAAGCAGCCTGTAAGATGACATAATCCTCCTTAATTTTCATGAGTGCTCTATACAACCACTTAAGCTGATTGATTAAATTAGTTGATGGCGTAAATTTGTCTTCCCATCATAAATTTCATCTTGTCTTGCTGGGCTCTTATAATGGTATTGGAGATTGTGTGTTTCTTCTTAATGAATACTGAAAACACACTCTTCTTCAACAAAATTCTAGTTTTTTTTGTTGTGCATTTGTTTGAAACTAAAAGAAGATCTCTAATGGTTCTGTCTATTGAGTCACCTGAATCACTGTGTGATAAATATTTGTGTACTTAATACACTGAGGCAGTATGTTCACATTGGCCTCTACTCTTTGTTCAGGCAGAGTGCTCTGCATTGTGCACTGTTGAGCTGGTCGGTGGGACAGCTTCCTGCTGAACTACAATTGCCTGTCGATGTTAGCACAGCAGTAGATAAATTGAATGCAAATTCCATTCTCTTCCATAATTATTAAATTCAAATTGTTTTGTTCAATACATGACAGTATATGACAGTAAACTTCTTAGTATTTATTTGTATCAACCCAAATATTGTCCAACTAACTACCTTCCAGATATCTTTTAACCAATATTGTTTCACTTGTGAATTGTCAGTTACCAATTTAGGAGTTGGAGTTTTTGTTGACTTAGTTCAGTTTGTTTGTTCACTGCAAGTTAAATATCATAGAGTAACCACAAGTCTTTGCACGGTCCATTACTGCTTTGTAACATATTATTAAATCCCTCTTTACACTGGTGCTTATGTAATTGTCAACAGAATTAAGTAGACTTAAGAAGTGGTTGTTCTGGGATACACAAGTGCCAAGGCATACGATATTCCATATAGCTGCACACAGAGGATAATTTTATTTCACAAAGAATATATAATTATAAGGTCATAAGGGATCAATGAACTAACCAGTTAAACTTCTTAAGAGAATTGTGGAAGTTTAAAAACCAAGTACGTATTTAAATTAGGGTGTCTGTTTTTTAAAACGTTTCTATTGACTATGTTCATTCAGAGAACAGAATGTGTGAATTGTAGTATTTTCTTCATTACCTGCATTGCAGAATTGATTACCTAAAACACATCAAAGAGAATTTTTTTGGTTTTTGTTTGTAGGCAGTTGGAAAGCGAATGCCCACAGTTCCGGCAATTCAGGAACCAGCCAAAATAGAACCAGACAGCAAAACAAAGGGTAGGTCTTGCAGCTGTTTTGTTTCCTTTTCTGTACTCAGAGCAGCTATGCATTTTGGGGAGTTTGAGTTACACTATTTTCATTTCTCAGAAATCTTCAGATTTCTAAAGTAACGAGGAAAATGTAGCACACGGCTTTGAACTTAAATATGTGAAGAGAGGAGGACTCTTGTTTCAAAATCATTAAAACTAATAGCATCTTTTTATTTTGTAGCCTGATATTTTTCTATTGGTTATAAGTTTTATAAGAATTTGTCCTCTTCAAGAAATCCAATTTTAGATGTCCTTTAAAAAAAAAAAAAGAAATTGAATATCTGTCTGCAATTCACTTTTGCTCTTTCTGTTTACTTTGCTGGAAACTATGCCATCAGATGATACAGTCACCCAGGGGAAACAAAAGCAGTATAATAATTTCATGTCAGAAATTATTCTGGGTTGAAATGATTTTTTTGCGGGAGAAACTCCACTCAGGGAACGCCCAGATGAGACTCTTTTCATGTCCCCAAGAGCTTGGACAGAGACGGGAGCTTAATTCGTCATGCAGTACCCAGGTTTCAAACTACCGACTTGCCGGCCTTCCAGCTAACAAGGCGAGCTTCTTAAGCACTGAAGCCACTGCAGCCCCTAACAAAGTCTCTGACACGAAACAAAAGCAATAGTACGGTATTTCAAATGCTATAAATAATTTGCCTTAAAAATGGATAAACCATATAATTATATTTGCTTATGACTCCTTTAGAGTCCAGATTTTCATCAGTTTCCCAACCTTTAATCCTTATCTGGAGAAGCATGTTGTTAATACCTACTGTTCCAAATTAGGGCAGATATTTTCAGAGCGATGGAAATCTGCATTGTAGGGAAGGATGTTCAAAGATTAAATGTCAAGCGAAGTAAAGAAGGTTTGTGAAGGCAGGGGAGAAGCCCAAAAACTGTCATGTCACTGCTAGTGCTTTAAATTCAGGGCAGAACTCTGATTATAAAATAAGATCACAAAATGATAATCCCATGTTCCTTTTCAAAATAGATTTTACTCAGAGGTTTGTACCTCAGCAATAGAGACTGCTAGTTAAGGATCTGTTAACTTTCCATTGACCTGTCACAAAACAAGTGCTACAGTAAATGCAGGACACATTGGTGAGGAGAATCACGTGCAATGGCAAACCAACATTTTTAATCACTTGAGGAAGCACACTTGATTTTAAAAAAACAAACAAACAACAGCAACAATGTTATCTAGTTTTAGCCACAAACACATACAGGTGAAACTTGGAAAATTAGAATATCGTGCAAATGTTCATTCAGTTCAGTAATGCAACTTAAAAGGTGGAACAAATATATGAGATAGACTCATTGCATGCATAGCAAGAGAGTTCAAGCCTTACTTTGTTATAATAGTGATACTTATGACTTACACCTTATGAAAACCCCAACCCCTCAATCTCGTGTACCCCATAATCATCACATAATCTCATGTATGCTGTATGTCATGATCATCACAATTATAATGAATTAAGGCATGACATCTCTCACTTTGGATGTATTGAGTCTATCTCATATATTTGTTTCACCTTTTATGTGAAATGAATGAACATTTGCATGATACTCTAATTTTCTGAGTTTCACCTGTATACAAAATGGTGTTTAGCCATGAACGGTGGGTGAAACAATGTTAGCTATAGATATTTAAAGAAATGGGATGATACTTTTATTTTGTATGGATGAAAGCTCAGGTTAGTTAAGTACATCAGTGTTCTTCGTGGTGGGTAAACTTAGCATTAATGGCTGACATGCACAGAAGTGAAAGGTAAATCCAATGGTGGGCAAAACATACAGTTGGAACTTGGATCATGAGAAGTATGAATTAAGGTAAATGGGAAACTGTAAAGCAATAAATTGAATGAAGGAACATTTCAGTGCTTGGTGTCAGTAAACTAAAGTGGACTGGAAATGGATATTTTCAATCAGACAACTATAAAGTATTCTACTCTGGAGATAACCTAATCAGAAGAAAAGAAATACTGTACTACTCCAATTCATAGGCAAGATGTAGCACAGGCCAGGTCTGACTGAATAATATTGGGCAGAGTCCATGGGAAACCTGTCAGCAGAATCATCATTCAACTCTCCAGTTACAGATCCTGAAGAAGATGAAATTGAAAGCTTTTATGCAAGCATCCAAGAGATAATTGATAACACGTCAAAACAAGACGTGTTTGTAAATTATAGATGACTGAAACACAAAAACAGGAATCAAAGCAGAACCAAATGTTGGAAATTCGGTCTAGGGCAGGGGTTAGCAAACTTGGTTCTCCAGATGTTTTTGGACTTCAATTCCCAGAAGCCACGATCAGCAGGTATGCTGACTTGGGCTTCCGGTAATTGAAGTCCAAGAACATCTGGTCTAGGGGAAAGCAATGAAGCAAAAGAACCACTCATAAGAGTTCTGCAAATCCAATAATCTGTTTATTAAAAATATTTGCATCAAACAAACAAATATTGCTCTACACATGGACGTTACCAGAGGGTCAATGTAGAAATTTGCAGAAGCTGTATTCCCTTTGACAAAACAAGACTAGAAGCAGATTTTGGCACAAATCATGAACTGTTAATATCCAATGTTAGAGTAAAGTTCAAAAAGAACACTAGAAAGAATTGTAGTGTATATAAACAACACTCCTTAACTTAATTGACCATGATTTGCATTATTAAGGAATGCTAAAAGGAAATTCCTGTAGTAACAAGAAAAAATCATAGATGGGTGAAAGAAGCACTTAAAATTGTGAAGGACTGGCAAGAAGCAAAAGGTGACAGAAACAGATTCATGAACATGAATACAGGTTTTCAGCACCTTTCACATATAGACAAAGAGAATTATTACAATAACCAGAACAAAGGAATAGAGAAGAGTTTAAAGGGGGAAACGAGATTTCTTCCAGAAGGTTCAAGAAACCAAAGGAAAATTAAAGTCTAGATTAAGAATGCTAAATGACCAACAGAGAAGCACACTGTCTGACCAGGAGAAAACAAAAAGGTGAAAACAGTATACTGAAAACCTATATATAAGAGATAAAAGGATGACAGACATTTTTTGAAGATGATATTTATGATGAAGAACCCCCTGTTCTAGAAAGTGAATGGAAAGCTGCTCTTCTTCCGTGTCTAGGCCAGACATGAAGCTGCCAAAGTGAAGCCACTTTTGGGTGAGTTCATTCTGCAGTTTCTTTCGCCTAAGCTAGTACAGTATGAGAAATATTAGCCAACACAAGGCAGCCATTGCCTGGGGTACACTCAATTGTGGTTCAGAAATACCACAATCTTTGAGGAGGCTCTTTCTGTGTACCCCAAAGCTGCCCTCAAAGCACTAGGAAAAATTAAATCACCAGTGGGCATATGGGATACTGAATTCATTTGATCAAATCACAGTGACTGAGTTTTCAAAATCCTAACTAATTTATACCTATAGGAACAAAAAACTATTACTCCCAGCGTCCTCCGCGCTGCATTACGCCTCAGCCAATCAGGCAGGAGGACATGAACGTGGAGGAGGAGGGACAGCCGGCATGCACCAAAAAAACAACAGCCAACGCACACAGGAGAGAGCCCGTTGGTGCTCCGTTCGGCCTCCCCGGGAGGCCAGGGCTGAAAGCAGTGCTCTGTCCCGCCCTCGCCTCCCAGGGAGAAGCGAGCACCAGCACAGCTGCCTTCAGCCCCTGCCTACTGGGGGAAGCAAACCACTTCCCCGGGAGGCGAGGGCAGAGAACGGCGCTTCATTTCGCACTCAGCTCCTGAAGGGAAGTGAACACCTACCCTGGAAACTGGGGCCCAAAAGCACGACTGCCTCCAGCCCCTGCCTACCGGGGGAAGTGAACCACTTCCCTGGGAGGCAAGGGCAGAGAATGGCGCTTCACTCCGCCCTCACCACCTGGAGGGAAGCAAGTGCCTTCCCCGGGGGGGGGGGGAGCAAGGCTGCCTTTGGCCCCCACCTACTGGGAGAAGTGAGCCACTTCCCCAAAAGGTGAGGGCAGAGGACGGTGCTCTGTTCTGCCTCCCTCCGGGTGAAAACAGGGAAAGGGAGATAGATTACATCTGCCTCCCCCCTTCCCTGCCTCCCCCCCCCCCGGGCGAAGACAGGGAAGGGGGAATGGATCGCGTCCGCCTCCCCCTTCCCTGCCTCCCCCCAGCAAAGACACGGAAGGGGGACAGATTGCATCCACCTCCACCCCCCACCCCCCGGGCGAAGACAGGAAAGGGGGGATGGATTGCGTCCACTTCCCCACTTCCCTGCTCCCCTGGGCGAACACAGGGAAGGGGAGACGGATGAAGTCTGCCTCCCCTCTTCCCTGCCTCTCCATCCTGGGTGAAGACAGGGAAGGGGGAATGGATCGCGTCCACCTCCCCCCCCTTCCCTGCCTCTCTCCCACAAAGACAGGGAAGTGGGGATGGATCGCATCCGCCTCCCCCTTCCCTGCCTCCCCTCTCCACAGGGCCCAAGTGACCCGACCAGCAAAGCCGGGTAGGCTATAAGAGTGTCTCTATATTGCCCATTAAACATTTCAAAGATTGAAACAGCCTATCCCTAGAGGAAGCAGATGTAGTTTGATGCTGTTGCTTTTCTTTTAAACAAATCCAAATATGCAGCTTTGCCAGTGGGAAATGCCACAGCAACCCCAAATTCCTCGCCCTCTGGAGCAGAATTTGATGGTGACAAGACACATTGTTAATGTGTCGAGACACTCCATAATATGCACAGAAGCATGTATTTTGCATTGAAAGTTTTCAAAATTAAAAACCTTGTCCTTTTCACAAAATACTAGTATTTAATGTAAAAAAAACACATTGGCAGTTTTCACAAGAAAGTGCCAAAATGCTGAAAATGCACTGCAATTTTTATAATCTTGCCCAGAGGGGGAGAAACTTCTGAATTTTTTCTTTCTTGTAAGCAAAAATACAATAAGCAGTGATCTACATCCACATTGTAGAATATTGCCATGAGAAGAAGCAAATACCGGTGCTAGCCACTCACGCTATGTTGAATTTTGTTTTATGTTTCTTAATAGATTCAGGAAAAGAAGGGGTAGAATTGTTTCCAAAATATTTGGAGATATTTCCAAATACTGTATAAATCAATGGGTATAAATCTTTCTTCTTTGGCATATCAGAAACCAGTCTTTCTCTCCTTTTGGAACATTAACAAGAAATAAAAAAAACTTATTTGGTTGTTTATTTTTATTTTGTTGTGTGTTTTATTATATTATTTTCTTATTTGTATGTGCACCACCCAGAGTGGGAAACATCCCAAATGGGTGGTATAAAAATGAAACAAACAAACAAATAAATTTAGAGCTTCGTGTTTGCCTATCCCCATCCATGTTCCTGTATCCCTTCACTTGCTTAATTATATAACTTCCCGGGATAAAAAGAAAGAATAGATAGTATTCTAATGATGTAATAGATATATTTAGTAGTATTATAATTTATTTATGTACTTAACACTATTAAATTAAAAATATTAATATGATCTGTAACTTGCCATAATGGTCTAGCACACAAGCAAAAGCAGAACATAAAACTGCTGTTCCCTGCAGGGAATCCCTTAACACATGAATGACAAATGAGCATTTCCAATTAAACGACTTTAATGGAATATCCCTTGCTTAGAGTATTTTTACTGAATCAATGTTTCTACAGAAATCTTCGTTATTCATGCAAATCATGTTAATGTTTCATACAGTTTCTAAAGCCAACTGTCAATATAAGATGTTCATTTTCATCAGATATGGTTGTTTCAATACTACAGTGCATTAAATATGTTTTCCCTTTCAGTGAAAGAATATTGCAAAGTTATATTTCCTTATGAAGCACAGAATGAGGATGAGCTGACAATCAAAGAAGGTGATATTGTCACTCTTATCAATAAGGTATTTGTAATGTGATTTTTTAAACTTTCAAACTATTCATCCCTTTTTACGTGAAGAATGCTGCTGTTAGTTGATGGTAAACAAATTTAGATATCTGTGTGTGATTGCAGAATGCTTAGGGTTTGTACTTTCCCAAAACAAAGTGTCCTGGAATAACAATGTTAAATCATTTAGAATAATAATAATGTTGTGTCAGAAATTATTCTATGTTGAAAGGATTTTTGTGGAAGAAGTTCTGCTCAGGGAATGCCCAAATGAAGCTCCTTTCATGTCCCCAAGTGCTGGGACAGAGACAAGCACTCAACCCGTCATGCAGTGCCTGGGTACTAAAACTACCAACTTGCCAGTCTTCCAGCTAACAAGACGAGCTTCTTAACTACTGAGCCACCGGAGCCCTGAGTTGGAAGGGTTGTATGTGGCCATTGAGTTCAAACCTCCCCTTGCTCAACACTGGAATCCAAATCAAAACAGATCTGACAGATGGTTGTCCAGTTTTCTCTTGAACGCCTTCAGCATTTGAGCATTTACCGCCTTTATTTTTTATCTTTGCTTTGTCTTGGGAAATGACTTCTTCAACTGCCCAGTGTGAATACCACTCTCCGTACACTCCTTTGTATGGTCTGTGCATGATATAGGATGAAGTTATTGAGTAGATTGTTTCACTTCACACTCTTGGGTGCCTCGACAGAGCTGGTGTGTACATAAGATATAAAATCAGTTACAGAAATAAAAGCCCCAGATACAGCTTGGTATACAGTCATGCCAACTTTAAAGTCTAGGGACAGGGAATTACACCAGCACCTGAAAACACTGAAAATGGTGTTTAATAACAAAAACACTATTGCTAGAGCTGTTGTGCATGGAAAAATAAAATTTGATTTAAATGTTTCTGGGCTTCACCTTGCGCCAAAGGAAATGTTACTGTTTTCTGAATAGTAATATTGTATTGAACAAAATCAATCAACATCCTTTTTTGGAAACATAGTTATTATGTCCTGAATGGTGACTAAGAAATAATAGCATTTTTCACCTTGCATTTATGGAGGTTTGTGAGTTTCACGTTTGCCTGTAACAGCCAAAATGTTCTTGTTATCCAAATGATGTTTGTATTCATAAAACATTAAACACAAAGGTTTCTAAATTTAGTTCTCTTGTCTTGACTTTTTAAATATTAAGTCAGGAACTAATTTGTTATTCATATTTCCAAAAATACTCCTGAAATACTCTAGGATTCTTACCTTAAGACAGAGATACATTTTGTCCATGAAGACAGAATCTGCCACAACTGTCTACTCAATACGGTTCCTAAAATAACATGGGCTGCATGAAAAGTTGGTATGACAAGATGATGATCAGAACAGCACATGTTCCCCTCCTGTTTCAGCTCTCTATGTCTCTGGAAAAGCTTTTGGATTATGCTTTGGTGCAGAGGACAGCAGTGAGTTGAACAAAGAAATATTAATCCATTGCTTTCTAAGTTGAATCGCTGTATCCTCCAAATGACAAGAGTGAGATGAATTAAATATTAGCCTCTTTATCTTTCTCAAATTCACCCTGCAGAGACATGTTAGCATCAGCAAAACATTTTATGATGTTCCTATATAAAGGCATGCATTCTGCAAGCATAAATACCTATGTTGATCGGAGCCAGTTGTAATAGGAACAGAAATTCCCTGTTGTAACAGATTCACTGGCTGTTGGCCTGTTTCTGGGTACAATTCAAAGAGCTAGCTATTATTTATAAAGCCCTGTACGCATCTTGGGTCCAGATTATCTGAAGGACAACATCTTCCCACATGCTTCCCATATACAAGTACTTTTAAAATCTTGTGAGGAACCCCTTTTAATAATTTGGACTTGTTTTTAATATAAAGCCCAATATTCTATTTGTACTCTATTGAAGACCCACATTTACTTATGTGTTGACTTATCTCTTTAGCATTTGATTCAGTTGGTTTATTCCTGTAGTTGAGATTAGCAACAAAATACTAGCCAATTTATTTGTTAATAATTCATTGGTTTAGGTATCTGGCAAGGGTACACAAAAAGAACTTCCTCAAAGATTGTGGTATTTTTGAACCACAATCAGGTGTACTCCAGGCAATGGCAACCTTGTTGTGCCAGCTAATCTTTCTCGCACTAAATCAGGCTAAAGGGACTATGGAATGAATTCAGCAAAAGGGAGCTTTGTTTTGGCAGTTTCATGTCTGGCCTAGACACAGAAGAAGAAGAAAATATCTGGCTGTAATGCCATAGATTAGAAGTTTGATTCTCCACTGTGCCTCCTTGACAAGGACTGGTTTCAATGGTTCATAGGGCCCCTTCCAATACTGCAGTTGTAAGATTATTATATTAGTGTTAATGTTCACTATCTGTTTTCTAATGATTTTGTGAGGTATACCTGAGTTCCTTATTTTTAAGTGAGCATACAGATGTGCCATTATCAAGTGGCTAAGATGCTGACTGGGAGACGGAAGGTCAGCAGTTTGATTCCCGAGTACTGCAGGACGGAACGAGCTCCCGTCTTTGTCCCAGCTCCTGCCAACCTAGCAGTTCGAATGCAAGAAATTGCAAGTAGATAAATAGGGTGGGAAGATAACAACGTTCCGGGCGCTCCAGTGTCTAGTCATGCCTGCCACATGACCACGGAAACGTCTGCAGAAGCAGACAGCGCTGGCTCTTCGGTTTTGAAACAGAGATGAGCACTGAACCCTAGAGTCGGATATGACTGGTTTTCGAGCAAGGGAAACCTTTACCTTTACTATGGTTAACTTTACGAGATTTCAGAGTCTAGCATTTTAGGAAGTCTCCTTAAAATCTGAGTGGATAGTGGGGTATATCTGTTCGAGGTCACCACCATCTCTTCACAGGTGATGAATTTCAGTAGTTCTCTTGGCGATTTTCAGGGTGCATATCTGAATTCCGAAAAGATTTTAGAGATGAATCACTTTGCTATGAATTTTAATTTCCTTTGTTTTAGTGGTGTAAAACCTTCTATTTGTATCTTCACCATCAGGAGTAGGAGACTAGCTTTCCCCACCATACATCTTAACTAATGTTCTAGAAATTGTTAAAAAGGGGGTAGGTGAAATGTCCACCACCTCCATCATCCCCTGGCAAAATTAAGTAAATTGATGATGTAAGGAAAGGAAAGTTTATGTTCCTCATCTGTATTTGCATATATAAATAAGTAGTTACAGTTCAATTTATATTGCAAAGCAAATAATTCTGTATTTGTTGTTGTTCAGTCACACAGTCGACTCCAACCCTTTGCAACCCCATGGACCATTGCACGCCAGACACCCCTATCCTCCACCATCCTCCTCAGCCCATCCAGCTTTGTGCCCATTGCATCAACAATACTATCTAGCTATCTCATTCTCTGCCACCCCCTTCTTCTTTTGCCCTTGACCTTTCCCAGCATCAAGGCTTTCTCAAGTGAAGCCTCTCTTCTCATTTGATGTCCAAAGTACTTTAACTTCATCTTCAATATTTGACCTTCCAAAGAGCAGTCGGGGTTGATTTCTTTTAAAATCGACCTATTTGTTCTCCTCGCTGTCCAGAGTACTCTCAAAATTTTTCTCCAGCACCACATCTCAAAGGCATCTATTCTTCTGCACTCAGCTTTCCTTATGGTCCAGCTCTCACAACCGTACATTACTACCGGAAATACCATTGCTTTGACTATGCGGACTTTTGATTGCAAGGTGATGTCTCTACTTTTAACAATGTTCCCCAAATTTCTCATAGTTTGTCTCCCAAGACTTAGTCATCTTTTTATTTCATGCCTGAAATCACCATCTGCAGTGATCTTTGTTCCTAAGAAAGTAAAGTTTGTCACTGCTTCTACTTCTTCCCCATCTATTTTCCAGGGAGTGATAGGGCCTGTTGCCATTATTTTGGTTTTCTTGATGTTGAGTCTCAAGCCAGCTTTTGCACTCTCTTCTTTCAACCTAAGCAAGAGCTTCTTTAATTCTTCTTCACTTTTTGCCATCAGGGTAGTATCATCTGCATATCTCTAATTGTTGATGTTTCTCCCAGCAATTTTAATTGCAAATTTTGATTCATCCATCCCTGCATTGTGCATTATGTGCTGTGTGTATAAGTTGAATAAGCAGGGTGACAAAATGTAGCCTTGTCTTACTCCTTTTCCTATTCCATACCACTCCGTCATTCCGTATTCTGTCCTAACTGTTGCTTCTTGACTCATGTACAGATTTGTTACGAGACATGTAAGGTGTTCTGGTATTCCCATCTCTTTAATTACTTGCCACATTTTATTGTATTCCATACAGTCAAAGGCCTTGGTGTAGACAATGAAACAGAAGTAGACTTGTTTCTGATATTCCTTCGTTTTCTCCATGATCCAATGTATATTAGCAATGTGGTTTCTAGTCCTCCTGCCTCTTTGGAACCCAGCCTGCACTTCTGGTAGTTCTCTTTCCATGTGCTGCTGAAGCCTATCCTGTATTATCTTGAGCATGACCTTGCTAGCGTTTGGGATGAGCACAATTGTTCGATCATTTGAGCATTCTTTGGTGTTGCCCTTTTTGGGATTGGAACATATTCTGTATAGCAATTGGTATAATGTAAGTTGAAATCTTACTTCTACATTGTGTGATGTTCCTCCCCAAATCACTGATGTCTACATGTTTCTCTTAAAACCTCTTGCTCCAGCCATTGCAGTAAGATTATTTTTGAAGTTTTCTTCATGGGCACATTATGTGATAGTTCAACATCCACCCATATAACTGGAGATGACTTTTGCTACTGTTTGAGTCAATAAAAGGAGGAACCACATTTCTAGACAATTTCACTCATGACAGGTGAAGCTGAATGTTTCAAACAGTCATTTATTAATGCAGGTTGCCTAAAGAAAAAAGTTTTAAAAATTCATTTCTACAAAGAAAGATCATCATTCTCTCTTTGTATTAGTTGACATGAATGAAAAATCTTTACTTGCAGGAATGTTTCAGGATTTTCTAGATATAACACAGAAACCCTGTAAAAGCTTTTTTTAGCTTTAAAGCTAGATCCATGAACATAAGATCAAATTTAATTAGAGAAAAATCTCATTTATATAACTGAACGCTAGAACACCTTTAGTTATTTTGTTGCTTATTTAATAAAATACCAGTTTTACAATTCTTGCTGTTTGGATGATTTAAAAACCCTTCACCTCTGTGCTTGGTTGTCAATACAAATGCAAGCTTCTCAAAAATAAATATTATTCAATGATAACAACCAGTGCAGCATTAAACAGCAGTCTAGAAAAAAATAAGACCTTCAAAGATCAGTTGTGGCAGCTCTAGATTTGCACAGAAACATACATAGAGGCCAATTTAAGTAGGTGTACCTTGAAACAATAGTTTCCTGCTATGACAGAGTATCCTTCTGAGTCTTTGCCTTGTATAAACATTAGAGAGTCTTCTGGTGTTTTAAAGACTCTCATGTGCTGCATGTGCTGCAGTCTTCTTCATCAGATATGTCTGGTGAAGAAAAGACTTTATTCAAGCCAAGTACAAAAGAACAGTTTAACCTCTAGATGCACTCTAATGAGTAAGAGACTAGAATAAAAAAGAACTGAAGAGAATGAGAATATGAAAAATGCAAGTACTGGCCATAAAATTAAAAAAAACTAGGATAGTGGCACAGACCACCCTGCGTAGATAAGTTAACGTACTTTGTGAAAGAAAAAAAATGCTTTATTTCTCTTTTAAATGTCAGTATAGTATATAGAGTTTAACTATTCATCAGCTATTTCCCTTTAAAGTTCCTTTGTTCATGGCTGGCTGGCTTCAGATCACAGGCAGAGTGTCCAGGGAGACTGACTGTTCTCTCTCTGGTTGTTCTATTTGTTTTAATGTTTTTGATGTCATACATCTATCCTTCCCAGTGTTTTCCAATGTTTGGTTTTTGGACCTCAATTCCCAGAAGCCTAAGTCAATTACCCAAAACACTGATCAGCCAATGTATTGACTTAGGCTTCTGGAAATTGAAGCTCCCCCTGTGGGGCATAGGCCCCACATTGGGAACCACTGATCCATTCCTTTATTCAAATAGTTTGTGGTCCTACACAAAATGCTGTGCGATGTTGCTTGTAAAAGGTGGTACTAGGATTGTATATATATCATCCTATTTCATCATCAAGAGCTGCAGATTATTCCTTTAAAAATAACCACTAAGACATGGAACATCCAAACTCAACTAACTGTCATTAGTTAGAACAGCCGTAGGATTTTACACACTGTAAGTAGTGTAATTACTTGAATTATTTATTGAATTAATTGGAACGTTTAGCCTCTGCCCTTTCTCTAGAGAGCTTATGATCCCAAAGACAAAAAATATATATGAATTAACTGTGTTTTTAAAATCTTACCATACTATAGTAAAAAAAAATTGAAAGGGAACAGATTAACAATTACTCAATAACCAAAGATATATTTTTTTAATACAGTACATTAAGATTGTTCTCCAAAAAAACATATTTCTCCACATATTTTCAATAAGTTATCAGAGAAAACTGAAGATGGGTTTCCCTTATGAAACAATTCCCAAACACTAAATATAGCTGCTAGAAGGGCCCTCTTTCAAATTCTCATTAATCGTTTTACTGAGAAAGCTAGGATGTACAGAGAGCTTTTCAGAGATTATCTGAGTGACTCAGGAGGCAGTCCTTCAAATGTATCCTAAAATTCATCACATGTTAATACAGCTGTTTCAAATATGCATCTGCATGCTTCTCACGTAGCATACTCATGTTAATTACTTTTATTTGTATTCTGGACCAGGTGTTGGTCCTAAGTCCTAGTCAAAGGCATCCCTCTATTCACACAACATAACTAATTTATTTTCAATTAGAATTTTCCTGGGCTATAAGATAATTAAGGGTATCTATTTCCCATTTTTAAAATGCTGTGTTTCTCATGGTTGTTTGCTAAGTGCCTCATGCTATACTGTAGATTTATGGTTATTATGCTAGTTGTTGAATACTCAAGGTAGCATTGCCTTGCTTTGGATTTCCCATTGCCTTAGCTTTGGGTATGGCTAATTATTTTTTTAAAAAAAAACAGCATTCCTTTGCTCTACTTTTCTCTATAACTGTAGCTTTCAGAGCCTGGCACGACATCCAACGTCCTGTACCTGCTGGGTACATTTGACATAGAATGGGGTGGTTGAGGAAAATGTACAGCCTGGTGGATCCAGGGCCAAATCTTCAACTAGGCAAACTATAACTTGGATGTCATTAAAATGTCAGCATAAGAACATTAGAAGAACTCTGCTGGACCAATTCAAAACATTCTGTTCCTGCATTGACCAGCTGGATACAGGTGGGAACTAGATAGGTAAAGGTTGCAATTTCTCAAAAGCTAGCAGCATATGACTCCAGGGTTCAGCACTCTTTTCATCTGCAGATGTTTCCATGGACATGTGGCAGGCATGACTAGACATTGGAGTGCACAGAATGCTGTTTACCTTCCCACCAAACTGGTACCTATTTATCTACTTGCAATTTCTTGCTTTCGAGCTGCTAGGTTGGCAGGAGCTGGGACAGAGACGGAAGCTCACTCTGTCATGCAGCACTCGGGCCTCGAACTGCTGACCTTCCAGTTGTAAAGCCACTGCAGTCTCTCAGGAACTAGAAAAGCAGGCCATAAAAGCAATGGCTGTTGCTGATGGGCTGAAGTTCCCAGGAACTGGTTTCAGAGAGGTATGCTTTCTCTAATACTGGAGTTCTCATGGCTGATGCCCACTCATAGCTGTATCCTCTAATGAATTTGTCTAGTCCCTATTTAGAGTTGTCCATATTGATAGTGGCCGCTAAATCCTCTCTAGGACTTTCAGATTTTCTGCTCTATAAATACCATAATTTTCCACGCTAGGAGTTATACTGACCTTTTAGGCACTTTTCAGACACTTCCACATGATGGACGTCTATTAGAAGGTTTTGAGGCTTAGCTAGGCCAAGGGCCATCCTGCTCAAAAGTCTCCTGCTCAGAAAGAAAACTGCCATTTAGCAATGGGACAGGAACAGGACACTTCCTCTTTTCTATATGAAGGCTAATCCTCACCATACCTGTCAACCGCGGCTCTGGACAATCCGGGACCTGCGCACAACGGTTCTGCGCAAGTCGGGTTCTACGCAAGCGTAAAAGCCTTCTACGCATGCGTAGAATGTGACTTGCGCAGAAGAGATGCGCAGTACCTCTTTTTCCCCCACTGCCAATTCCGGAGTTTTGGCAGCTGCGGGCGGGAAATGGTGCAAATCGGCGCTGAAAATCAGGAAATCCCGGTCAATCCGGGAAGGTTGACAGGTATGATCCTCACAGCCTTCTGATTTAGTCCTTTTCCTCAGGTATATCCCATTGAGGTGTTTGAAAGATACCTGTAGGGTAAGTAGAACTCTCAGAATGGGAAATTATAGTATTTGTAGTCCAGAAAATGTTATTGATCCTTAATTTGCCACTATCCAGCTTCATTGGATATTCCTGTGTTCAGGTACTGAACTAAAGTACTAATGTGTGTGTGTGTGTGTGTGTGTGTGTGTGTGTGTGTGTGTGTGTGTGTGTGAGGGATATAAACTTCTCATTTTGCTGTAGTTTTTCTCTGTGCATAAATTTTGCTGTAATTTTTCTCACTATCCTTTTGCTCTGGTTCTTATCTGGAGTTGTCTGCATTACTCTCTGTTCTCCTTCGTATAGTTTGTGAATCCACACTCATGGGTTATGCGCCTGCGCAGAAACATATAATATGTAATTCCATTTAGAGCACCTGGCAAAATATTTTGTCAGTTTTTTTCTCGTATTACTTTTTCCTTTCTTTTTTAACCCCTCTTTTTGATGTGGTTTTCAAATACTAACCATACTATCAATTCATCAAATTGAAATGATATTTCCAGATCATTGCTACAGACCAGCAGAAGCAAACACACATCCCGCATCTTGTTGCACAGCTAAACCTCTTCCACAGAATGGGATGAACGAATGAGACCAGATGGGTGCACAATAACTAGCCTGCTTCAAAATGAGAACAATATACACTAAATTTGTTCTTCTTTAAATCTGGAACAATATACAGTAATGTCAATATATCAATCAATAGACAAAGATGACAGTTCTGTTACAAAGATGGTACAGCTCTTTTGTCATGAACCGTGAGTTCTGCTAAAATAGAATTTTGATTTCTGCAGAAGTGCTTGTCTCAGATCTAGCTCAAACACAATGCAGAATTGTTCAGCGCTGTAGGTATACACCTCTTTTAACCACAGACAGCCGTGTTTCCTTTTCTCCTCTGAACGGCCGTGATAAGAAAAATCCACTTCTTGGTTATGCTAGCAAGATGTTTGCTTTTTAAACCAGGTGAAGCTGTAGTTAGTTTAAACCTGGGGTTCTCAACCTTTTCAAGTCAGGGGCCGGGTCATGCTTCCTCAGACAGTTGAGGGGGCCGGACTGGTGTTCCTTCCCCTCCCAGTGTTTATGACAGCTGTAAACAAGTCTACAGCTGATTCCGGAGGTGGTGGGTGGAGCAATGGTAGGGGCCGGATTATTTGGCACCATGGGCCAGATCCAGCATGTGGGCCATAGGTTGAGAACCCCTGGTTTAAACTATGACTCTTTTAAATAAGTCACGGTCAAACTTTGTTTTGTGATACTAATTAGGAATATTTCTAGTCCCCTAATAGCCACAGAAAAAAAGCAATGCTAAAGCAAGTCCATTTTAATAAGGCAGGGATGGAGAGCATTGCAACTTCCATCATTGATCATTACTAGCTAGTCTAGCTAAGGTGGCAGGAGCTGTCAGTCCACAGATTGCCCATCTCTGTCATAAAATAGGGTTCAGCACTGGTGCCATGATATGTAAAATGATATCAAAATGCTATTTTTAGCACAGTCTTCCAAGATGTAGAGTAACATCACTGTATCATGAGCTTAGGTCACGCATACATCTGAGGAATACTGTCATTTACATATAGTTGAGACATTAAACCACAATAGATTGAGGAAATGTGTAGTATGATTACATAACAGGATTTCGCATCTTGGTTTTACACTTTTCTGCTTGGTCATATTTCTGTACGTGAATGGTACATATCGACTCAGTCTACAGTTCTTGATGTTGCCTGTTATTGAGTGAAAATTTTCTGAAATATTTAATTGTACTGCAGTGCTTATGACACAAACAGGGAAAGAATACATCTGTAACATTTGCAAAAGAATGTCAGTAATCTGTTCAATGTATGTACTTAGCAGAACCCTTTGGACTGAGGTAGATAGTTGTGGTTTTTTTATTTCCACAAGGTATCCATTAAAAGTCTCCCTTTCAATATTCACAAAACTGGCTTTAAAGGGATTCCACACAAGAGGAGACTGTCTATATGATCCATCTGTGTTAGCCAGGGTGGAAGGAGTGATGATTTCCATAAGAAAGACACAATTCATTTTGTCTATGTGCTTGACAGTTCGAATTTATTCTCTTTTGTGTGGGATCCCCTAATAATGGATGAGTAACTTCTGCTGATCTTGTAAAAGGCCTAATATGCATCTTAGGGAGTAACCACGGTACCACAAACTGGAAAATACTACGAATTTGGGGCAGGGTGATTCACTTTTTCCCCTGTTGATTGGAAAATGCAAAGAGAAATATGACTAAGCCCAGAATCCCACCACCCCTCTCCAATCTGCAATTTTTTCTGTCCACCAGGGAACCTACATCATAAAATTTCAAATCCTTTTTGCATTGGATCAAGCATATTGCCACTTGCCCAGATGCAGAAAGGGTGGGCAAAACCTGTGTGCGTGCGTACGTGTGCGTGCGTGCGTGCGTGCGTGCGTGCGTGTGTGTGCGCGCACGTGCACACACACACAAAAGTGTTTTCCTATCTTTCCCTAGCCTTTTACCTTGTTAAGGAAGAAGCATGCATACACAGCAGTGTCAGCCTAGGAAAGCCTCTCTCCAAATACTTTTATTTATTTTTAAACTTTTTCTCGAGGGCAACAGTCCTATTATTTTTCTTTTTCTTAATTTTTAATAGTTTAACATGTCAGAAGCTGACAATCAAAACAGGAAAAAGCCTGTTTCATTGCCTATTAATGCAGCTCATTGAATAGCGCCACCTGCAGAGCTGTAAGTAGCACTGCAAGCAGTTTGATCTAAGTGTGGCTATTTAAAATGGAACTGATCCAAATTCTCTGAGGCAACTTCTCAGCTAGTGAAAAGGCCAATGTGCTGTATGCCTATATTTTGAGAAATCCTGTTTTTATTACTCATTTTCTAATGTATTAATATCTTGTTCTAATGTATTAATAACTCTGGTGGTGCGGTGCTTAAACTGATGTACTGCAGTATTGTGAGTTTGATCCAGACCAGGGATCCAGGTTGACTAAACCTTCCATTCTTCTGAGGTTGGTAAACTGAGCACCCAGCATGTTGGGAGCAAAATGCTAATCAACTTGTGAACCACCCAGAAAGTGCACTAAGTGCTCTGGGCCGGTATATAAGTGTAATTGTTATTGCTATACAGCAGGGGTGCCCAAACTACAGCCTGTGGGCCAGATCTGGCCTGTGGCACCAAGTAATCTGGCCCACACCACCAGCGCTGCTTCTAGAAGCAGACGTAAAATGTGCATGTGCGGGTGCCAAACACACCCACGCATGCACAGAGCGCTGTTGTAAATGACCCGCTGCTGTTATAGATGTGTTTACAATAACCACAGCTTTCTGTGCATGCATGGGTGCATTTGGCACCCACGCATGCATGTTTTACTCCCACTTCCGGGTGTGAGGAATCACGTGACTGATACACTTGACCACGTGACCGGCCCATGGCCTGAAACGTTTGGCCACCCCTGCTATACAGGGTCTACTTAGTTCTTGTTGTCTTTTGGAAACCTGCGGGTAAAACCTGAGATGTTATTGTGACCTAAATTATCTTTACAAAAGGAAGGGATTTTATAATGGAGTGCCATGTTACATTTATCTTTTTTGTCTTGTTGCCATGTTCTTTTTAGGGGATTAAAACAGTTACAGCTGAGGACCCTAATCCTTTTCTATATAGAACCCTTCCTTAAATTCTTCCCAGAAACCAGAATATAGAGTTGAACACCCTTATCTTTAACTTGTTGGCTCACGAGACTTTTAGGAGAGACTGAAGCCATTACTTAGAGTTACTTTAATACATTTCCATTTCCTATCCGCCCACGATATCGTAGAATGATTAGAAATGGATGTGTGACTCATTCTGAAATGAGGCAATGCAAAACCTGTCAGTGATGTCTCACCCCGATCAAACAGATGCTGTGGCATGCAGATTGTTTTGTACTGATCACGCTTGTCAATTATAATTCTTTATACTGTAAGTTTTCAAGGAAAGCCATTGCAGGCGCACCCCCCCAATAACGGACACAGACAACATTGAAAGTGGATAACAGCAAAGGGCCACATTTATTGATTCAATGCCCTAGTCCGAATTATAAATTTGTATTGGTAAAACGACCAATCATAATTCCTAAGGCAAGCAGGCCGAAGTAACACTGGTAAGGTACCACCCCAAAATTGCCAACGGCAATTGGTTACAATGTATCAAATTGTATCAATTTGTTTGTTAACAACAAACAAATTGTTGACCGTAGTCAATAACTAACTCATGACCCCACCCTCTGACGCGTATCCGTGAAATCACAGGGGTGATGCATGCTGGTTAGCAATCATCATCACCCCATCGCCTGATTCGTCGTTGACCGGACAACGTTTAACTACTTTATTCCTGTCTAGTGTTGTCCAGTCAATTGCGAACCTGCCGGATACTTGTGGGTCATACTGTTTACCTTACCAGTGCTACCCGCCCATGTGACCAAAGTCAACAGTAGGAACGAAGAAAGACCCCTATATCAAACCATAGCAACAGTGTGGGATGGGCAAAAAAGCCAGGACCCGAAGCCAATATGGGTCCCAACCAAAAATTCCCACCCGGCCCCGAAGCGACCATAATCACACTGTTAACTAGGGAGGGGGTGGAGGGGAAAAAACTTCTCCGCTCCGTCGCTGAGGCAAAATGGCAGCGCGGCTGCCTCGTGGCCACCCCTTTTATAAGGGAGCTGGCCACGCCCCTAACTACCCGGATTCTCTGTCCTGTGGGGGGGGGGCCCGCAAAGGGCGCGGCGGCCATTTTGGCGCCGCGCTTGCATTGCAGGCGCACCCCCCCAATAACGGACACAGACAACATTGAAAGTGGATAACAGCAAAGGGCCACATTTATTGATTCAATGCCCTAGTCCGAATTATAAATTTGTATTGGTAAAACGACCAATCATAATTCCTAAGGCAAGCAGGCCGAAGTAACACTGGTAAGGTACCACCCCAAAATTGCCAACGGCAATTGGTTACAATGTATCAAATTGTATCAATTTGTTTGTTAACAACAAACAAATTGTTGACCGTAGTCAATAACTAACTCATGACCCCACCCTCTGACGCGTATCCGTGAAATCACAGGGGTGATGCATGCTGGTTAGCAATCATCATCACCCCATCGCCTGATTCGTCGTTGACCGGACAACGTTTAACTACTTTATTCCTGTCTAGTGTTGTCCAGTCAATTGCGAACCTGCCGGATACTTGTGGGTCATACTGTTTACCTTACCAGTGCTACCCGCCACACGGAGGGGCTTCACAGAAGACCTGACGCCCCCCCCCAGACCGTCAGCTCGGTCAACAGGCCTGCTCGCCAGTCACCCAACAGGAGGTCCATACCTCCTCGCGACAGATGGACCCCATCCCCTGCATACAAGTCACAATTTTGTAGACTAATATCGGGGTGATGACTAACCCGTCCCCAAGCCCTGGTGGTGAGAAACCGCGCCACTGCCGTATTGACCGCGCGCCTAGCTCGGTCAAGGGCCAGGAGGTTAACGCCCCCTCTGTAAGAGTGGCGCGGAACAATGTCCGACCAAACCAGGGCTGTGGCAGGCCAGACATAATGCAAGTAGACGAGGTCCTCGCAAATCGCATGCTTGAGCGATAAGCCGGTGACCTGGCCCAAATCATTGCCCCCCAAGTGGATGATTAGAATGTCAGGCGGGTCAGCCCCCAGGCCAGAAAAAAGGAAAGGCCGCAGCTCCCGCCATAACATCCCAGGCTTACCGTGCCATGAGAGACTGGCGTGGTCACCCAGTCCCAGTCGGGGTCCCCACTCTGTCGCCGCAGCGTAACGCGCTGCCCTGAGCACATAGCTGTGGCCCACCAGCCATACTGTCACCGGTGTAATACGACACCCAGGGTCTGTAAGAAAATTGAGAAAAAGGAAGGTAAGGTGACTGGATTGGTACTCATGGCGGGAGTGGGCGCACATAAAACTGAAAACATTGTGAGCCCCACCTCCCCATGCTACGTATGTCAGCCCCAGAGTACCCAAAAGCAGCTGCTGTAGAGGCTGCGCCAATACGGAACGAATGTGTGCCATAACGGGCACCTGGTAGTCCCACCCTGGTGAGGGCTCTGGCTGTCACCTTCCAAAACTGAAATTTAGTAAGGGGAGACCCATCTTGGTGACAGAAAAACGGGCCGTGGTGCCAGCCACGCAGTGCCAGGTATTCCTGTAGGGCACCAACCGGACAGATGTCTGCCAAAGAACACTGTAGCAGTCTTACTCCACTGCCTACGCCATGCTGATCTGTTTTGGAGGAGCGAATCCTCAACTGGGCCCAGTCTTTGGCAACATATACATCTCCGAGTTCCAGTGCCCTACCACTTGCATCCGCCTTAGACAGCATCACGAGTTCGCTGATGCGGAGCGCTCCAAAAAATGCCACCGTTGTGGCTGCATGAAAAAGGGCTGCCTCATAATGATCAAAACAGAGGCCTGGCCAGCCCCGGGCCAACTGGGTAAGAACCCCTGGGGAAATAGGGTGCCGGTCATCCGGGCAACGCCCGCGCTCGCGCACCCACCCCTCCAAAACGTGTCTCACACGGAAGTCAGAGGTGGTATCCACATGACCCCCTACTTTGGCCATAAAAACCAACGCCGAGAGCTTGGATGCTATGGTGCGAGGTGCAAGGCCCTGTGCATGCAGGTGAACCATGAACCGCAGAACATGGTCCACCGGGATGGGCCAGGTCTCTGGCCATTGAAATCGAGTAGCAAAAGCCCTATACAAATTGAATGCTTGTTGATACGCCTTACGCGTGCGTGGCGCTAGTGACAGGCCAATCGCCCGGTTCACCTCTCCTTGCCAATAGTCCACATCTCGTCCGGGAGTGGCGAGGGAAATTCCTCCGCATCCGGGGCCAAGGCGCGGAACCGGGAGATCTGCAGGCGGGACAAAGCGTCAGCAATATCGTTATTAACCCCTGGGACATGCCTGGCCCTGAACAAGACGTTGAGGCGCAGGCAGCGCAGCACAAAATGGCGCACTAGATCCATGACCCTGGGCGATTTAGAAGTCTGTGCATTGACAATGTGCACAACGGCAGCATTGTCGCACCAGAAATGCACCACCGAATTAGCCCACTGTTCGCCCCATAGCATCAAAGCCCCCAGAATGGGAAAAAATTCCAGGTATGTGAGATCCCGCAGGCGACCTGTGCCTGCCCATGCCGGTGGCCACCCACCATAGGCCCACTTCCCATTGAAGTACATCCCATAACCCAGGGATCCTGAGGCATCAGACTGGATCTGGAAATTGGGGGATGCCAGGAGGTCAGACCTCCAAAATGAGACCCCATTAAACTCCCTCAGGAATTGCAACCAGACAAACATGTCTGCCCTGATACCCCGGGTAAGCCTGACTCTGTGGTGGGGCCTGGATAACCCTGCCATGGCGTCGCATAAGCGCCGGGCGAAAGCCCTGCCCGGTGCGACCACCCTGCAGGCAAAATTGAGGTGCCCATGTAGCACCTGCAGTTCCCTCAGGGATGCCTTACGCTTAGCCAGCAATTCCGAGATAAGGGTCACTATCCTGGACACCTTATCACCCGGTAACCTAGAAGCCTGTACTACTGTATCAATCTCAACCCCCAGGAATACTAGTTTGGTCGACGGGCCCTCGGTCTTTTCGGGCGCTAAAGGGACACCCAGTTCCTGCATTAGCGTCTGAAATGTATTGAGGAGACGTGCACACGTGTCCCAGCCCCGTTCACCCCCGAATAAAAAGTCATCCAGGTAATGGGCTACAGACCGGGACCCTGACCTGCGGACGAAAGCCCACTCTAGGAAGGTACTAAAACGCTCGAAAGCCGAGCATGATATGGAGCAGCCAAAAGGCATGGCCTTATCAAAATAATACTCCCCTCTAAACTTAAAACCCAGCAATTCAAAGTCGCCCGGGTGCACCGGCAAGAGGCGAAAAGCTGACTTAATGTCGCACTTGGCCAGCAAGGCACCCGGGCCACACGAGCGCACCATGCGCAGCGCATGGTCGAACGATGTATACCTGACCGAACAAAGGTCATCAGGTATCGCATCGTTGACCGATCGGCCGGCTGGGTAGGACAAATGATGAATAAGGCGAAACTCACCTAGGGACTTTTTAGGAACCAAACCCAATGGTGAAACCTTAAGGTTGGGAAAAGGGGGTGCGGGAAAAGGTCCGGCGACCCTGCCCGCGTCTAACTCCTTTTTAATGCTGGCCTCGGCTACCTCCTCCCTTCCTCTGAGGGATAAAAGGTTGGGAGCATCCTGAGGGGATCTATCACCCATAAAAGGGATACGAAATCCCTGCTTAAAACCTTGGATGAGATACTCCCTGTCCTCTCCCCTTGGGTACGATGCGAGCCAGCGCTCCAGCATGTCCACCTTAATTGGGGAGGGGGCCTTTCGGAGAACTAGTTCCATCTGTGGCAGGCTTGCCAGCCCACTGTCCACCCCTCCCTCTGCCTCGCACCCCCCCAGGCTTGGGACAAGCAGAGGCTGCATGGGGACCAGAACATGTGGGACACTCGTGCTTATACCTGCAGTTCTTCCGACTGCAGGAACCATTGGACGAGAAAGTCCAGCACAGCAGGCGGGCTGGAACCCCCTGCCCCGCCATTTGGCGGGTAACCTGCGCTGGAGCTGCTCGCTGGACCGCATGTCCACAATGGTATCTATCCCCCGGGGCAGGACGTGTGGGTGTCATATACAAGAGCCACAGTCTCTGGCACGGCTCATCCCATCTCATCTCGGGGTGCAGGGGAATCCTCATACGGAATTCCTCATCATATGCTAGCCATGAGGGGCCCGGGAAATCTACCATCGCCCTGTATATGTTGTCCAAATATTGGACCATGGGAATAGCTAGATCCGGCCGCGCCCTCAAATACACCGCCATGTATATCAAATAAGCGGGGAGCCAGTTAGCCCAGGTACGCGGCGGCTTACGGCGGCGTGCCTGCTCCTTGTCCTTCTCATCCTGACCCTCCCTTTCTTCCTTAGTGGGCTCTCTGTTCAGGAGTGAGAAGATATCCACGTACTCCCCTCGCCATATCTTTTCTCTGGTAGCCTGAGCCAAGTGATCACCCAATGGCAAGGAATACCCTGCCGTCGGCAAAGCCGAAAAGGGGATAGCTGGCCTACCCAAAGGGGCCTGAGTTAACCCTGCCACCCCAAGTACGTTCCCAGCAGTGTAAGAACCAAGGCCCACCCCAGCGGGCATGGTGGCAGTAGTTGTCGCCGGGTGGGTCGCCAGCGGCGTAGCCCCTGCACCACCCGCGCGAGGCCAAGGCCACTGAAAGGTCCCCCCTATATTGGGAATGTGTGTGGATGTACTCGTTTGCACCATATACTCACATGCTGCACCCCCGCGGGCCGCCCCCAACGGGGGTTCCGGCCCACTGGGGGCGTCGGAGCTCACGACCGATGTAGAGCTCATCACCGGGGCTTGACCCGCGCCAGGTTGCTGGCTGGGGAGCTGCGAGGCAGTGGCCGGAGCCGCGCCACCCGCCTGCAGCAGCTCAACCCTCCCCGCCGGCCGTTGTCCTGCTGCCGATAGCGCCTCAAAAGGTACCCCGAAAGGGGCACCTGCCTGACTGGCCCGGGCCAAAGACTCCTCTAAGGCCGCAATACGGGCCAGTAAGGTGTCTACATTAACCATGGGTAAAGAGCCGGCCGGCCCACCTGACCCTTGCATGGGGACAGTTCCCTGCACCCCATGGCCCATATATGGCCATTGGCCAGGGCCGAAGCCCGGTAGGGCTGGTGAGGAAACCTGCCAAGGCGGGGCACCGGGCCACCCCCCAAGGCTAGAGGGCCCCGGGAGAGGCTGCGGCCCAAAAGTAGTCGGCCCAACGGGTTGGGCGGAAGGAGGAGCGGTGTCCACCGCTCGCGGGCCGCGGGCCGGAGCGCCCTCCGCGCCCGCACTCTGAACGGGCCAAGGGGCGATAGACCCAAAAGGCTTCCCGGCAATACCAACGAGCGACGGAGGCGCAGGGGAAAAAACTTCTCCGCTCCGTCGCTGAGGCAAAATGGCAGCGCGGCTGCCTCGTGGCCACCCCTTTTATAAGGGAGCTGGCCACGCCCCTAACTACCCGGATTCTCTGTTCTTACAACAGGATCTGCACTTCTGTGTGTAAAGACCTGTATCTTTGCAGCATGAGAACTGATGTACAGGTCTTTGTTTCTGATATTTCACAGGTAGAATTAATACTCCTAATTCTTCCTCTCTTTTTTGTGATAAAAGTATATCTTCTTTTCTGGCTATCTTCACTTGAATACCTAACTGCCTTTACAAAAGATGGATAGCTTTTGTAGATAAGAAGGACAGATGGGTTCATGCGTTCAGGTCTCCCATCCTAGTTCAGTGTTGCAAAAATGTGTGCCTTCCACCAGAAATTGCTTGTGAAATCAGAAAAATAAGAGACTTGGAAGAATATAGTTTGGGAGAGTTGGTTTGGGTACTGATGAGTTCATTGTTCCAACACATTACACATAGGTAACACTCAAGAATTTCTGTTCTCCCCCTCCTTCTGTGTCTAAGCCAGACGTGAAACTGCCAAAATGAAGGTACCTTTTGGTGAGTTCATTCTGCAGTTCCTTTCACCTGTGAGAAAGATTAGCTGGCAACACAAGGTTGCTGTTACCAGGGTACGCCTGATTGTGGTTCAAAAATACCACAGTCTTTGAGTAGGCTCTTTCTGTTACTGCTGTCTCCTTTTCATAATGTCTGCACACAGAACTTACAATATTTTTGTGACTAGCGAGCATATTCAAGCAACCATAAACTGTGTTGTAGATTGAGAGGTTGGAGCACAGTGGATTGCAGAGTTCAAAAAGTTACTTGAGAAACCAACCACCATGATGCTCTAATCTCTTGAAGCCACGAGGACTGTCTTGGATTGCATCACTTCATTCTAAAAAGCTATTTATATATCTAAAGTTTAGACCAGGGATTCTCAACCTGCAGCCCGTGGGCCGGATGTGGCCCACAGCACCATTTCATGTGGCCAACCTCCACCACACCAGGAAGTGCCATGTGGTATAGGAAAAGCAAAATGGCCATCCAGCCCCTGAAGTTGTCTGAGGGAGCCTTACCCGGCCTCCAGCTTAAAAAGGTTGAGCACTCCGGGTTTAGACTTTTAAACAAATGTTCCTTTCTTTATTTTATTTTTTTAAAAAATATCTATATCTAAAGAGAGAGAGAGAGATGTATACAGTTGCTGGTAGTTTTAATGTGTGAGTTTATGCTGTTAGCTGCCCAGAGTAGGAAAATCTCCTAGATGGGCAGGGTATAAATATAATAAATAAATAACAAATAAATAAATAAGCCATGTTCTAATTCTGAATCTGTGTTAACCACCACATCATCTATTTGCATAAATTTATCTGAAGAAAATGTATATTGAGTTTACAATAGTTGACTATCAGGCAGGGGCGTAGCCAGGGGGTGGCCAGGGGGGATCAGCCCACCCCCAGCTAACAGCCCGTCCACCCACCCACGGCAAAGTTCTAATGATATATATATGTGTGTGTGACATTGTTGCCCCTCTTGAAAAAATATTTGGCCCGCCCCCACATCTAGAATCCTGCCTACGGCCCTGCTATCAGGAAATAAGCCTAAGAAGGCTGAAAAAACTTAGTAATATGTTTATCTTGATCTCATTACCGTTGCTTAATAAATTGTATCTTGCATAGATCCCATTTGCCCTCACAGTTCGCAGGGGAAAAGAATCCTTTATTAAAAAGAAATATCTTGCAAGATATGCTCATTATTTCTCTTCCCTCTTGATGTGCGGTCTGTAGGAATGCATTGATGCTGGATGGTGGGAAGGTGAGCTCGGTGGTAGAAGAGGAGTATTTCCTGATAACTTTGTTAAACTGCTGCTTTCTGATTTCGAAAAAGAGGTATGGACAGATTTCTCTTTATTTATTTAAAGCATAACATTTCAAGAAAAATATTTTTAAAAAACCTCTGTAATGTGTGCAGGTTTAGTCCCATCTAGAAGAGACCTATTGAAGTCAATGGGACTTAGGTTACTGTTGACAAGCTAGTCTAATACATTCCAGTAGAGCTGTTCATGATGGAACTAAACATTGGACTTAATATTTTGTTTTGAACCTATAACAAAATGGACAAAAGCAGAAGGTTTAAAAACCCATTAAAAGTAATTTTGTGCATAGAAGTATGGTTATAGCAGTGCATTTCTGTATTATACTGTGTAAGTATTTTATTGTTGTTATGGGCTGTCAAGTCAAAACAGACTTACAGCAAACCTGCTAGAGCTTTCAAGGTAAATGAAATATTTAAGGAATAGTTTTACTCTGCTCAGCCATGGAAACCCATGACTCTTTAATCCAATGTCAGAAGAATTTTGAAAAATAGTTGGTGGATTTGTGATTTTCAATTAAAAAATAAAATAGATCTGTGTATACTACAGCGTGGCTCATAAGGCCCTACCTGACCCTTAAGTCCCTACCCAACCTCTCTGTGGGCATGTGTCCCACCCCACTGCCCAGCAGTCTTCCTCACTCCTCCCAGCACAGAGTTTGCCCCGCGCCTCTGCCCGGCAGCCCAATGGGAGCGCTTCCTCCCTCCCCCAGCAGAGCCCTACTCTCTTTGTGGTTGGGTAGGGATGTACAGGCCACCCTGTACACCCTACTGCTATTTTAATATTATGACTAAGTGGACTTGATCCATGAAAGCTAACATTGAAATATAAAAGTTTTTCTTCAAAGTGCTACAACATTTTTGATTTTGTTTTGTTTATTCTCTGATATACTTGAAACACAGACTAATATGGCTACTATTAAAAAATAATAATATTATGAGTGCTATCTGTTTGGAGAGTACTACATCTATACCTATAAAGAGGGACGTTAACCATTGGACTCCGGCATATGTTTCCACACCCGGCCCAACCATCCCTAACTGAGCCGCCTGCACTTACCTTACCCCTGCCTCACGAACCCCACAAGGGTCCGGAGGTCGCCAGTCAGGCAGTTGCCCCACGAACGCGACCCAAAAAAAACCCTACAAGTCCCAGAGTCCTCTGTGCTGCGCAACCCCTCAGCCAATCAGGCTGAGGGATGCAAGCACAGAGGAGGCCAGGAACGTGTGGCGTGCCAACTTTTTTAAAAAAACGCCGAGAGGGAAAGACTTTGAAAGACCCAGCCGGAGCCAGGAAAAGGTAAGTGCGGTCGGTGGGGATTAGGGAGTGGGGGAAGGCACAGCCCCAGTAACCATGCCCCCCGCCCAACCACCTAGCCCCCCCTCAATGCCCGCATGGACAAAGGAGAGGCCAGAGCGCCTCCTGGCCTACCGGAGAGAGGACTCGCTTCTCTCTGGGTTGGCTGGGAACGAAAGTTCCCAGCCATCCCAGAGAGAAGCAAAGCCCCTCCGTGCTGGGGATTCATTCTCTCCGGGAAGCAAAGGTGCTTTCGTTCCCAGCCAACCCAGAGATCTCTCTCTCTGTCTCACTCACTCTATCACACACACTCACTCACTGCAGGACAACCGTCCCCCGCCCCACCCACCAACCCACACACACACAACAAACTTTCCCTCCCTCTGTCTGACTGTCTCCACCCTCACTCTATCTAACTCACTAGCCCCCTCTGGTGGTCTACTCTATCTGTCAGTCTCTCTTCCTCTCTCACTCACTCTCTCTCTCTCTCTCTCTCATACACACACTGCTTCTCTCTCTCACACACACACACTACCCTCCTGCCTTGCCAGTAATTTTTAATGTGTGTGTTGGTGGTTCAAGTGGTATTGTATGGGTGGTGGTGGTGGTTGGGAACACCCAAAACCACCCCTAACCACCAACACACACATTAAAAATGCCCGGCTAGCCGGGCACAAATATGCTAGTCCATAATTACATTGCATAAAATTGTTTTCCTTTGTCTATATTTCCTTCATAAAGTTTGTTTGCTATATTGATAAAAGGCTTTCTAATCACTTTTTTCTCCAATACATTGTAAGAATAGAATTATTCTTCTACCAGGTTCAGATTCTTGTTAGTAATTGTGTGTTCATTTCTACTTTAGAGACCTAAGAAACCTCCTCCTCCATTAGCTCCTGCCTTCAAACAAGGATCAGGTAATACATAGCTGTCATGAATGCACATGAAAAAATACACCTCACAGAGACAGTGCAGCCACTTTTCTGCTTCTTAATGAAAGCTCGTAGTACCACTGTCTCAATCATGCAATTTAAAAATGGTTAAATTACAGGTACTTTCAAGCTGTAATAGAGTCCTCTTAAAGTTTCCGAGTGGTTCATGTCAATGAGAAATTTTAAAGCAGCCAAAGCTAGTTAAGTACTGGTTAGATTAAATCTTCCTTTGCCCCAAATTAAGCAAGATGGTAGCGATTATTCAGCTTCTTTATGTAAAGAGCAGAATCTACATACTATTTCACTATAATTCATTATTAAAAATTTGATATTCTATTGAAAATCTTTAATGCATACACATTTTAACTTTATGACTTGCTAATATTTCTTGTCAGGCAAACACTATAAATTATATTGTAGCAATAATATACTTTTGCCATCTAGTGATTGTTTACTAAAAACACTAATGATGTTTATCTGCTATTCATAATTGACATTAAAACATTAGCATTTGTAATATGTTGTCTGATTATAACAAACCTTCAGGAATATAAAATAATTTTAGAAACAGAATATTTTATGATGGAGGCTATTGCATGATGTGGTTTTCTTGCAACAGTTTTATTTACTTTAAAAAGAGAAACACTACATTTTGTCCTATTGGCTTGTTTGTTTGTTTATTTAATTTATCTCTATTCTACCCTTTTCCCATAAAAGAAAATGTGTGTGTGTGTGTGTGTGGGGGGGGAATCAATAAAACAGAATACTAAAATACAATTAAACAAACTAATAATAATAAACATTTACTAAAGCAGTTGAAAACAGCCAGTGTAAAATTCTGTAAAGGCAGTACTAAAATGCGTACACACCACCTTCTAGCAAAAACTTTCTTGGAAGCACATTCAGTTTCCAAGGAAAAAAAACTGCTTTAAAAGGGTTTTTTTCCTGCTGTCTGGAGGATATTAGGAAGTGAGCCAAATTAATCTTCCATCACCTGGGCTCTCTCTGTCTTTTGAAGTCTTACAGAGAAGGTATTCTCTCATTCCTGCCACGTTGAAATGTAGTTTTGGTGAAGACACAGAAGGGCATTTTGGTGTCCAGGCTCTGGAAAAACACTATCCTTCAAATAGCCATCACTCATTCTGCATAGGGCTTTGTATGTCTCTGTCAGCACTTTGAATCGGAACCTCCTGGATTTCAATTTATAAACTTTAAAAAAAAACTTTTTGTACAAAAATCTCCTGCTTAGCATAACAAATTGCACTAGAGTAGAGTAGAATAAATTGAGGGTCTAGTCTAGTGCAGTGATGGTGAACCTTGGCACTCCAGCTGTTCTTGAACTTCAATTCCCAGAAGCCCTGATCAGCACTCCTGCTAATCAGGACTTTGGGTAATTAAAGTCCAAGAACACCTGAAAGTGCCAAGGTTCACCAACACTAGTCTAGTAAGTCAATTTCTCTGTAATTTCTATTGATTCAAAGGGGTATACTCTAATTGTGGCTTACTTTTGCATATGAGGTTGCAGTTAGAAAAGGCCATTTGAATCAGTGGAATTGACTTACCAAATCGCCATTGATTCAGTAGGCCTTCTTTTTCATGCGCCATATCCGATTCCCAATATTGGCGATCATCATGGCAATCAGTCATGAAGATTGTCCTGCAAATATAATACAGTAGCCTTTCATTTGCCTTTCACATCGCAGCATGACACCCATACCACTGAGCCAGTTCTGTGAGTCACTTTCTGGTCCTGAGCCCTTTTGGCACACAGTCCTCCTCAGCCCAGGCCAATATTGATGAAGCTGCTGCCCCTCCATCAAGATGGATTCAGGTGGGATTTGATCCACTTGGGGACCATCACACTTCCCTGAGGACATCTCCACCCAAGTCCTCCTGGTTGTCAGGTTAGTTAACCACCGCCTGACAGTTGGTGTTCAGTCACTGACAGAATGGTCTCCTTTATTACCATAGCAGGATAACCTGGCCGGACTAGCTTAATAGGCTTACTGCAGAGCAATTTACAATTTGAAGTAACAATATTTTCACCTGTGTTCAAAACTTCCCGTTCCCCAATTTCAATTTTCTCTTATTACTCAGTCCCATACTTTTTTTTGTGAAGCTGGCAGCCCACTAGGAGACAACCTCACTATTATTGGGAGAGTTGTACCAGGTGGGCAGAAGTTTAACAGTCACTGTTCTCTTTAGCAGCAAGAATTAGAGTGCTGTCGCTTTGTGTTTATAGGTATTGAATGCACTATTAGTCTTAAATAGAATAGATCCATTGAATCAACAGGATTTACATAAGAATTGACTTTCAAAAATCCAGCCATTTTAGTTGGGTTTTTCTAGTTGGGATTAACTATTGGATTCAGGACTAAAATGTTTATTGTGACCTATACTTTCTTACTCTGTAGCCCACTTGATTAGATGTGTCTTGTATTTGACAAAGTAGAAAGCAATTTACCTGAGCTTGTGCCACAGTAAATATGTGAGCCTTTAAGCCAGGGGTGCCCAAACTATGGCCCCTGGGCTGGATACAGCCCCCGAAGCCATTTCATCCAGCCCACAATGTCCTCATCAAACCAGGACGTGAATACGGATGCTTCTGCACATGTGTGGATGTGTCCATATTTACTTCCTAGTTTGACACGCATGTTCTCGTGCATGCACAGAAGCATCTGTATTTACTTCCTGGTTTGGCGCAGACATGCTTGTTCATGTGCAGAAGCATCAGCACCAAACCAGGAAGTAAATATGGTTGCTTTCATGCATGCATAGAAGTGTCCTCACCGGACCAGGAAGTTGTTCCAGATGCACATGCACAAACACGACCTGTTCCAGGGGCATGGTTTGGTCCATTCAGGTGCTCCAGGGGGTGGTCAGTCCCCCAGCCCAAAAGGTTTGGGCACCCCTGCTTTAACATACCCAGGGAGGGATAAAGATTTATTTAAGTACTTTTTCAGAACTTTGAATATGATGTTTAAGGCATCATGTTTTTAATGAACTATCTCCCTTTAGTAACAACAACAACAACAGCAACAACAACAGCAATAACATTCCACTTATACCCCACCCACTATTCCTTGGAAAGAACAATAGGACATGTGCAAGGGCCTCAGAGGTGTATTCTTTGAGCATTGTTGAGATTTATTTTACACTGCAAATAGATATATAGAAACAAATCATATACAACTTTGAATGAAGTCTGTCGTATCTGTGAACCAATAAATATATTAGATTTCAATATTTTCAAATTCAAAAGATTTCAATATTTTCAAATTCTTTAGCTATGTTCCTTTCCTATTTTTTGGCAGCTACCACAGACAGAAAGCATGAAATCAAAAAAATACCTCCTGAAAGACCAGAATGTCTTCCTCATCGAACAGAAGAGAAAGGTAAGAAACAATAGCAATTATTCTTATCCACCACCCCATAATGCTCTGGCCAGTTTACATGTAATTAAAAGTTTTCCCCCCAAGATGCTGGGTCCTCATTTTACTGACCTTGGAAGAATGGAAGGCTAAGTCAACCTTGATCCCCAGTCAGCATCGAACTCACAATCTTCTGATTGCAGTACAGATGTTTAACCAGGGCTCATTCCAAATGTACTTCCACATGAAAGAGTGGGTGCCAAAATAATTAAACCAATGTGATTTATACCTTTTGTATGCATACCTTCCTAGGCCAAATTCATTTTGAGAAGCAGCAGAAAAGGTAGTAAAAAGATCCTATGGAGCGGGCACCATGCAGGACTCCTCCTGCAGGTACTGTACATTCAAGGCAAAGGAGGAAGATTTTGGACCCTAAAATCCATTTGGTTGCCAATCTCTATTGTAATGGGTTCATCCTCTCTCTCTGTTTAACTGAATTATGTGAGCCACACACCCACCCAGCTCTTCAAAATTAAAAAGAACTCAGACTGTAAACTGAAGCCACCTATTGCACCACTCACCACTCTCAGCTCCCACTTCCTCAAATGCTCTCCCCTTGTGCAGTGGTAGCAGAAACAGCAATGAGAGACTGCTTTTATCAAATGATACAGCTTTATAGCTCTTGTGTGTCTGAAATTAATTTATTTTCTCAATGGGCAAAGGGGGAACAGAACTGTTAGAAGAAGCTCAAAACTGACCCTTCCTTGATGAATGACAAGGCTGTTCTAAACAGTGTTAGATAAAAGGGAAGTATTTCATATATTAACATAAGCAACCTTGACCTACTCCAGGATTTCTTACAGTTCTAAAGATAAGTTCTTAAATTACATTATCTGCATAGTCAACTCTAGGCTTATTGGTTTAAGAATAGAGAAGATTGTGAAGCATAAATTGTACTGCGGATCTAAGTGATGGTGCAAAAATTGTGGGGTTTTGTCTACAGTATTGTGTGCCAGCTAGTTCTGTTTTAAAATGTCTTTATTCTTTTGTGGGGAATTGATTTGAAGAAAGACCAGAGAGAGAGCAAAAGCTGTTAGATTTACAGAAACCTTCTGTTCCTGCTATACCACCGAAGAAACCTCGACCACCCAAAACAAATTCTTTGAACAGACCTGGTACATTGCCACCAAGAAGACCAGAAAGACCAATTGTGCCTATGATTCATACAAGGTATTGGATTGATCTGTCTTTTCAAAAGAAAATGCTTCTGTGATAAAACATGTAAAACCTTATGCTGCAGTCTTGTACATGGTTATGGGTGCAGTGCCACATAATTCTACTCAGGGGTAAATTCTATGCTCATAATGCAGTTGAAGAAAGACACCAGTATAAATCCATCAGCATATACAGTAATACCTCATACAAAGTCCGCTTCATACAACATCGGATTCATACAACATCGCCTAATTCCTTGAAAAAAGTTACCTCATACAAAGTCGCTCGACTTTGTATGAGACATTGGGGTTTTCCCCAGGTTGCAGTGTGCCTGGGGCAGTATAAAAGCCAGGACACATGCATGCCCTTGTGGGTTTTGCATGAGGCAAAGAGTGTTTAGGAGTGGTTTTGAGCATAATTTTGGATTTTTTGGATTTTTTTGTCAGAATTTTTAGACGCATTCCTGGGATTTTTGCAGCATTCTTCAGGTTCTTGGACGATCAGGGTTGTTGCACATGTTTTTGTAATGTTTTTAGCCTTTAGACAATGATTTCTTAAAGTTCTGTCACTTTCCTGTCTGTTTCCTTGACTTTGCCCTGAAGTCAGGGGTGTTACAGTACAATGTATCTCTATGGAAATGACGTTGTATGAGGCATCGCGGCAAGGATTTGGACGTTGTATGAGGCATCGCGGCTAGGATTTTGCATGCCTCATACAAAGTCCAAATCCGTATAAAGTTCAAACTTGTGGAACCAAGTTTGGATGTTGTATGAGGTATCACTGTACAGAGAGTTTTTAATTTCATTTCATTTCAAGTTTAATTTCTATACCGCTTTACTCACCCAGCGGGCAACTCAAAGCGGTGTACATAGTAACAATAAAATAGTGCAATAACACAAGTAAATATAACACAATAAATCAATAATACAATAATAAAGCAATAATGTCATCAAATTACAAGATTACAAGTCAGGGGAAAAAACCACAATATTAAATACAAAATACAAAATCAAGCCCCATTAAGAAACCCTTCAAGAGGTGCCACCCAAGTACTCCCACTTCCCTGTGGCCAATGCCAGATTGGGGAAGGATCTCGGGTGATAACCGCTTTCTTCCCTGCGCCGGTGGTGAGGGCGACGGGGATTAATGACATCTCAACCCCCACCTTTTAAGTCCGAGGGGGGAGGGCGGGGCCCAGCAGGCCGGCGATGGAATGGCCAGAGGGCCTCTTCGCCCCCACTGGGGCCAGAACGCGCGGCAGCAGTTTCCCCGGCACCCCCCGCCTTTTAAGTCCGAGGGGGAGGGCGGGGCCCAGCAGGCCGGCGATGGAATGGCCAGAGGGCCTCTTCGCCCCCACCGGGGACAGAACACGCTGCTGTGGTGAGAGTGCCAAAAAGGTATACATATTTTAAGAAAGGAAAAACTATTAAAATTGTAATACTCAATAACAAAAGATGAATATAAGTAACATTTGGCTTTTGCAATTACAAGAGGTGCTCAAAGTGGTTACCATCAGCGTCCAGACACTTCTGATTACGGCAAACTACTGCTTCAGCAACATTGACCAAAGTGACTTCTTGAATTGCTGTTCATGCCATGTCAATTCCTTCCCAAAGAACCTCCAATGTAGCTGATTTTCTATGGTAGACCACATCCTTTAAGATCCCCCATAAGTAGAAGTCAGGGCCCCCATAAGTAGAAGTCACGGGGTGTTGTCAGGAGAACGTGAGGGAAATTCAACCTCACTTCTTCAAATTGTGTTGAGTTCCTTGAATGACAAACGTGTTTCCACCATTTTCTTTTACTGTCTATGGTGATGCCAGCATTAATTATTTTTAGTGAATGTCATCTACACGAGGGGTTCCCAACCTTTTCAAGGCGTGGGCCGGGTCACTCTCTCTCATTCAGCTTCAAAGGCTGGATGGCATTTTGCGCTGCCTGCATGATGAGAATGGCCATTTTGTCCCAACAGCTTCAAAGGAGTGGCCATTTTGTTTCTTAATGCCCTTGGAGGGGTGGAGGGCTACATGAAATGGCACCATGGGCCATATCTGGCCCACAGGCCTTAGGTTGGGAACCCCGTACTACACATTGCTACCATAATTCAATTCAACTTTGAAAAATAAGACATAGATAACATCTCTTCAAATGTGTATACATTTTGGCACCCTATCTATTTCAGTAGCAAATTGCTGTTAGTAACTCGCTGTAGGCATTCTCACTAATTTGCATGCCTGGTTTGTAACACCTAATACCTGCACTGACTTCTTAATTAGCAGCAGTTTTTCACTGAGATTTATGCTGATGGACTTGCACCAGCTAGCATAATGAATAGGCTTCTGGCCATGGTTTCCAGTGACACTTGCTTCCATGTGGATATCTATTGAAAACAAGTTATGATAATGAAAGCGCGGTGACAAAATGGCCGCCGCGCTCTTTGCGGGGCCCCCCACCCGGACTCAGACATCCGGGTGAGTTAGGGGGCGTGGCCACCCCTCTATAAAAGGGGTGGCCACGAGGCAGCCGAGCTGCCATTTTGGAAAAGCGACGGAGAGGAGATGTTTTCTCCGTCGCTCTTCGTCTTTCTAGGGAAGCCGTTTTTGGCTGCAGAACTTAACGCGATTTTTGCTTCTTATTTTCGGCTTCCCAGCCATCGGGTTTCGATCTCTTGGAAGGGATCGTGCTTGCTTATGCCTCCTAAGAAGAAGGCTATGGCGACTACGGCTCGCCCGAATAGGAGGCTGCAGTCGGGTCGGAGGACCGCGACTGCGCCCCCCCCCAACAGGACCCCTTAACGGAGGCACCCACCGGGACCAGTGGGATGGGGCAGCTTAGGCCATGGCCTGCGGCTCTCCAGCCTCAGACCGGCCCTACAGGGGCTCCGGCCCCCGGCCCGCATTTGCCGGCCATGGGCTTTGAGCATGGGGGAGGGCCTGGCGCGGTTGGGGCTTCGGCCCCCGGCCCGCAATTACCGGCCATGGGCTTTGAGCAGGGGGGAGGGCCTGGTGCGGTTGCACAGCAGGGCTTACCCCCGGCCCCTTATGGGCCGGAGTTTTGGGCATGGCCCTATTTGGGGCCGGGCTCTCAGGTCCACCGTCCGGCCCACCAGGCCCCCTTTATGCGGGGGGATCTGCGACAGTGGATGCATTACTGGCCCGCGTAGCGGCGCTAGAGGCATCCCTAGGGATCACCAATAACCTTATGGGGGGGCTTCATTGCCATCTGGGGCCCCCTTTTGCCAGCCTGCTACCACGACAGCCGCCACTCTCCAGCAGGCGGCCAGTCGGGTTGAGTTGCTCGAGGCGCGCAGGCCTGTGCCCGCCGTGGTCTCGCAGCTCAGGAACTGCAGTCAGGTAGTGGTCGGATGTGTCCTCAGAGCTCGATTTCGGTCGTGAGCTCCGACGCCCGCCGTGGGCTGGAACCCCCAGTGGGGGCGGCTCACGGGGGTGCACCCAGTGAGTATCTGGTTCAAGCTAATGTGCCCACATCACACTCCACTTCCGGGGATAGGTTCAGTGGCCATGGCCTCGTAATGTCGGGGCGGGTGGGCATCAGTTCCCGGCTTACCCGGGTGCAGCTTGGTCCCATACTGGCATAGCATTGGGCGGGGGGGGGGGGTTTCCGCCCCCGGGGCTGCACCGGGTGTCGCAGGGACGGTCCAGGCTCCTCTCCTGATACCCCGTGTCAATCCTGTGCCGGTGTCGGCATTGCCGACGGCCGGGTATTCCTTGCCCCTCGGGGATCAATTGGCCCAGGCCACAAGGGAAAAGATTTGGCGGGGGGGAGTATGTCGATACATTTGTTCCAGGTCACGAGGGAAAAGATTTGGTGGGGGGAGTACGTGGATATATTCTCCCCATGAACCGGGATCCTTATAAGGATAGGCGGTGCGGACAGAAGGACAGAGACATGTGCGGTCCCGCCGTAGTAATCCATCACGCACTGGGGTGTCCGCCCCCGGGACAGTGCTGAGCATCGCAGGGGCTGTCCGGGTCCTGCTGCGCATGCCCTTTATGCAGACTGTCCCGTCGAGGGCTTTGCCGATGGCCGGCTATTACTTGCCCCTGGGTGTTATTGGCCGCAGGCCATGAGGGGTAAGGGCTGGAGGGGGACATGTGGATATTCTCCCTATTGAACTGCGAGCCCACTAGGAGGAGAGAGAGGGACAGGGCGACTGAGACAAAGAGATGTCCCATCGTCGTGAGCCACCGCGCACCTTGAGCCAACTGGTGGGCGGCATACCTTGTATGTATGGTGGTATGCCGGAGGGCTTGACCTGTTTGGGTCATCCTGGTGCTTCCATCCATCAACCATCATCTAATCAACCATCGCTAATATTTGCAGGGCGATGGTTGATTAGATGGGCCCATGGCAGTTGGCTTACGGTGAGGCATGGGGATGAGGGTGGCTCTGTACCCTGAGGGGAGGTGGGATGAGCCCTGTCAGCAAGTGTGCTCGTGTACATCACTCCCACGTGACTGGTGCCTGGTGATAGGTACCATGGTGGTCATGCTGAGCAGCGGGCTGCTCAGACGCAGGCTACACGCTAACTGGTCGGGCAGGGGGTTCCAGCCCGCCTGCTGTGTTCGGCCTGCTCACCTGACGATGCGTGTACTAAGCACCACGGTCGTTACCGACTTCGTGTCCCCTTTTGCGCTGGCCCTCACGCCGCCTCCGCGTGCCCGCGGGTTGGTGGGTTACGGGGCAGAGGTAGGGGTGCACAGGGGCGATCAGAGCTCCGTCTGAAGCAACTAACCTTGTCATAAGCCCCCCCCCGCCCCAATTAGTATAGTCAACCCGGAGAGATGGCACTCAGTTCATCCAGGAAGGGATTGGGCGGAATGCCTGCTGGAGGGTTTTCTATGGGGGCTTTTGTATTCATTCGGGGGTGTTGGGGGTCCCAGGATGCTACTAATCTAGTTCCCTTGCAGGGTAACGAAGAGGGGGCTCCACTGTACACAGCTAAGGGAGTTGGGGCTACGAGAGTAGCGGGGGCCCTTCTTGGAACCACCTTTCCTAAGTCGAATGTCTCCCCCATGAAGCTCATACTGAGCTAGAACTAGGGTGAATGTCATTTAATCCTCCATTCAGCTTACCCTGTGGGTTCTCCATTCAGGGATGCCATCCCTGATGACCTTGTCGGTCAGGTACTCGTAGTTGATTCGGCTACTATGGGTGGCACGCTCACGCAGTTCTGGTGCTGTTTTGGCACAGTGTGATATGCACTCAGCTTTCAGATTATTGCCAGTGCACCCAATGATTTAGACCTATTGGGTTTTTTAGGCTCCGAGGGGAATTTTACTTAGATAAGGGCAAACCCCTTCTGACTGAGTTAATTCATGTTCAGCACCCGACCGATCGGGGACTTCACTCAGGGGCCATTTGCGCACAGGTCGGGGTCTCGGTCTCTAGCCCATTACTTCGACGACTTTTGGTTCGGGGTAAACGGGGCTTGGACACGTGCACGCGTCTCCTCATTACAATTCAGACACTCAGGTGGGAACTGGGTGTCCCCTTGGCGCCTGAATAGACCGAGGTCCCATCTACTAAGCTCACATTTCGGAATCGACTCTGTCGCGCGGGCATCCGGGTTAACCATGATTACGGTGGCTTGGATCTCCGCGGCGAGTTTGGCATTGTTTGCCAAACATAAAGTGTGCCATCGTGGGCTGCAGTTAATTCATGGCCACCTTAATTTTGTCCGGTCTGGCTCAAATTACTCCTGGGTTTGGCGGGGTCTCTTCCTGGAGATCAGACCTGATGGTCTGCCCTAGATGTCAAGTACGGTCGGATACCTCCGGCTCCCGGGCTTATGGGGGTTTACTCCGAGGGTGGGTGCACGGATCGCCTACGCGATCTTATCTTCCTTGCGTTTTTTTTTTTGCCCAATTTGGAGAGCACCGTTGCTATGGTGCAATGAGTGGGCCTACTCAGTGGTCCAATTTCGGTGTGACAATGAGGCAGTGGTGCACATTGTCAACACCCAGACATGCAAGTTCCCCAGGGTCACGACATTAGTTTGTCTATTCTTTTGAGAGGCCTACGCCTAAATGTGCCGTTCTAGGCCAGACATGTTCTAGGTATTTATAATAACATTACTGCTGCTTTCCACCGCCTGCAGATCACCCGGTTCCGTGCCGTACTCCGGAAGCAGAGGGATTCCACTCGCCACTTTTGGCCGATGGCTGGACGTTTGGCGAGGAGAAGGGAACCGGACATGTCATTGGCACCTCGCACGCGTAAGGCGTATCACTATGCGTTCAGGCGTCGTGTTTGGGAGGGGTGGACACGGGAACGTGTCCGCCGCCTGTACACGCGTCACCCCTGTTCCCAGAGTTTCCGACCCACCTTGCACGAGGATGGCGTTACTTAGGTACAGATAGGTGTGAGGTGGCTCTTGGCCACGCAGCTACCACGGTAGCCTTTTTGGAGCGCTCCGCATCAGTGAGTGGGTGCCAGAGGTGGTGCCACCTGTGTAAGGCGGATGTGTCTCGTAGGGCACTGGAACGCGAAGATGTCTCTGTCACACATGAGTGGGCTCAAGTGGGGACGCGGTCCTCACGGGTTATTCAGCACGGTGTAGGCAGTGGTGTATACTGCTACGAAGTTTTTGAGACATCTGTCCGGTTGGTGCCCTACATGAATTTTCGACAGTGCCTGCTGCGCGCCCCAGCCTGTTTTCTGCCACCGGGATGGGTCTACCCTTACCATAGTAAAGTCCCTGAGGGTGAGCGGTGCCGCGTTTCGCGGTGTGGGGCCCGTTTTGGCACCATTTACTTAAGATAGGCGTCGCGTTGATCGCGGCTACGTTTGAGGTACTCGGAGGTGGATATGCGTCTACACGCAATTTCAGATATGTACGTACCCTCACTGCACGAGTACCTAGTTATGTCCTTCACCTTTTTCTCCTCTTTTACAGATCCTAGGGGTCTCAACACACCGGTGGCAGGGGGCTGGTGGGCCGCAGCTATGTGCACTGGGCAGCAGTATATGCTGCAGTGACAGAGAGTGGACCCCGGCAGGGCTGTGCGTATCCGCACGTATGCTATGGTATGGTATGCGCGGCACATGGGGGCAGGAACTGTGGCCATTCCTGCTGTCTGACAGGGATGCTGGACCGCCCAATGTTTTACAGGCACCTCGGCGGCAGCAATCTTATATGGATCACTGCTGTTACTAAACTGTCGAGGGGCTGTGACTTGGCATTTTGTATCACGTATGGCTTACATACGGTCGCTATGGTCTAACATCGTGCCGAGACACCAATTTAGGGGAGATGCGGATCTCCCTTGTTCGGACTGTTCCGGCAGTCAGTGGACGGGGCTGTGGCTCCGTCCCTTTCTGAGCATGGCTGTGAGATGGCCATTGGAGACCGGATGATAGGCTTACACAAATATTTTGCTGGTAGGCAGGAGAAGGGGTCCACCTGTCGGCTAGAGGTATGTACCTCGTTCTGGGTGTGATGCAAGCAGGCCTGGCGACCGAGCTGACGGTCTTGGGGGCGGCGGTGAGTCATCATGGATGCCTCCCCGTGTGGTGGGTAGCACTGGTAAGGTAAATATTTATGACCCACAGGTATCCGGCAGGTTCGCAATTGACTGGCCAACACTAGATAGGTACAAGTTTGTTAACATTGACCGGTCAACGACGAACCAGGCAATGGGGTGATGGCAGGAGCTCTTCAGCATGCATCACCCCGTGATTTTACGGATACACGTCAGAGGGTGGGGTCAGTAGATAGTTTATTGACTACGGTCAACAATTTGTTTGTCTCAACAAACAAATTGATACAAATGGATACATTATAGCCAATTGCCATTGGCAATTTTGGGAGGAACCTTACCAGTGTTACTGCGGCCTGATTGCCTTAAGAATTATAATTGGCTGAGTACCAATTGAAATTTATAATTCGGACTAGGGCATGAACCAATAAATGTGGCCCAATGCCGTTATCCACATATACCGGTGTCTGAGTCCTTTTTTGGGGGGTGCGCCTGCAAATGAAAAACAACATGAAAGATATACTTTCTTTGTTTTCTGATTCCTTTGTTCATTTTCAAAAGAGATTTGTTAAAATCTTAATCCTTCAAATTAGCAAATTTGAGTTTCTCATTCAGATTATCTTTCTTTGACGCATGTAGGTAAAATCACCTCACCCATTTCGGAGGTCAGCCAGTATTCTCATTTCATTTTTTTTTTCATTTCACTTTTTATTTATATACCACTTTATTCGGCCCGAAGGCGACTCAAAGCGATTTACACTGCACAGCAGACAGCAGCAAAAAAGCGAAAGAAATACAATATAGTACATATAAATATCAAATAACAATAAATCAAACAACAATGCAAAATACAAATATAATATAACTATAATCACAGATCAAAAATACAAGGCACAGTTTACAATACAATAATTGCCCCACTGACCAAAAAAACAAAAAATCACACCCAGCAACTCACCCCAGTCCCCCGAAACAGTCCCAAGAAGGAAAGTAATGGAAGTAATGGGCCCCTGCCACCATGCTGTCTTACTACTCTGTGGGTGGCCCTGGCAAGGAACAACCTGCCATGATGATTGATGGCAATCATAAATTGATGATGAGAATAACAATGCATATAAAATAGTGCCACTTTACATAAGTCTGACAGTGATGTTTATGATGAGGACTTCTGTTTGTCATCTGTACTGTTTCCTGCTCATCAACTGAGGAGTTGGGGGAGGAAAATGTGATGACAGTGTGAACTTTAAAATACTGCTAGTGCCTACTTATGTCTAATAATTAATTCTGCTTCCTCATTTACTGTTGTCATCCAATTCTGAATTAGATGATTGCTTGTTGCTTACTTACACTGTACCAAAACAAGGGCTTGGCCAAATGGCTTAATTGGAGCAGGATGGTCCTGACTAAAAAGGGTTGCTCAAGGTCGTAGTAGTTAATAAGCTGAACTTGATGACTGGAAGGTCGGCATGTCAGCAGTTTGAGACCCAAGTACTGCACGATGGAGTGAGCGCCTGTCTCTCTCCCAGCTCTTGCCAAGCGAGCAGTTCGAAAGCAAGATAAATAGGTACCACTTTGTTGGGAAGGTGAACAGCATTCCGTGCACTCCGGTGCCTAGTCGTACCTGTCCATGGAAACGTCTGCCAATGCAGTCAGCGCTGGCTGAGCACTGAACCCTAGACTTGGATACGCCTGGCTTTTGAGCAAGGGTGACCTTTAAGGTCATATAGAATTGCAGTATGCCATTGGATGCAATCCTTGTATCCATATGGCATACTCACCTCCGGCAGCCCTATTTGGTCTGCCTTCCTTAAGAAAAAAAAGAAGAGAAATCCTCCTTGCATCCTCCTGTCTTCTCTTCTTCCTCCTGGGAAAAAGTTTTCAATTTTTATTTTTATTTTCTAAAAGGTATAGTGTATCGGTGCTGCACTAACAGGCTTTTTTTTAAAAAAAAAACTTTGTTTCTTCCTCTACTTCCTCTGCCCTTACACGGAGGACCAAAGGAAGCTTTTCATTTTCCAAAACCATTAAGTAGCTAAGCTTAATTCTATTCAGAAAATGAAACCAGATGGGAAATAGCAAGCTCCGCTTTGGTTCAGTAGCAATTACACATGCTGGAAATGAACCAGCATGTCCATTTAGGGAACCAGTCAGATTGAAAATGTTGCAGCTAGCCACAGAACTTAACTAAAGAACTAAAAAAACACACTAAAATCCCATTATCACAGCTTGACACTTCATACCTTTTTCAGTTAATGGCTCTCTAGCATATTCTGCCTTTTAGACCAATATGATTTGGGGGCAGAAATTATCATTTGTAAAATTGCTCTTTGAAAGGTATCTTTTTTTCCCCTTCATCTCAAGATGCAACTAACATTTGAGAAATTGTTTAGGACACTAGTGTGTCTAAAATAGGCCCTTTTGACAGGTGCTAAAGAGAAACAAGATAGGGTTAATCCAAGCAGCTTGTTGGTTTACGGGAGATGGCTTTCTCTGACAGCTTGCAGTGAGCCAGTGCTGTGCATGTGAATGATTTATTCCCCTCCAGTTTATAAGTTGCAAGATAGAAATTTACTTTAGCACACAATTTCAGCAAATGTCTCTTTTGTATCTAACTTCAGGAGTGACATCCCAAAAGTAGATCTAGTAGGCTGTACGTTTTCTAGCACCTTAGAAAAGGACTCCACGGAGAGAAGCAATGACATTGGTAAGTTGTGCTGTTTATATCTGACCTACATCTTTAAAGCACGTTACTTTTGGCTATTAATACAGTATAGTGTGTTAATGTTTTTAACCAGCAGATATATCCTCTCCAAATTGTAATTTTTAAAACAATTTTCCTTTGCAATCGAGTCGGTACAGTTTTAATGCTTGTGATCCCTTGTTTGGTTGCATAAATCACTTCATTAACTAAGTTTCTAAAAACTAGAGACTTTTTTCCCAGTTACCTGAAATAGTTGCTTCTGTTTCAGAAGGAGTTGTAGATATTTATAGTAGTTGATCAGACTTTTTGAAGAACTTAACATTTCACCGTGCACTCCATGATTGGAAAAGGAAAAATAAATAAATGTTATTTCCCCCTCTTTTGACAAATGTGCAGTCTATAAAATCCTCCAAATGATGGGATATTAGACATCTGCTGGGAAGTGAGGTGTTCACTGCTGTTACATATGTGTAAGCAAGCCCATGGGTCACTTTCAGATGGAAATAATCCAATGTCATCTGCTTCAGTCACTCAGTTTAGTAACAACTGTACTGCAGCAGACATGGTTTTGTAAGAGGCACAGTCTTTGTGTCCTAAATTGTAAGCATTACTGCATTTCATTGAGAGCACGCACTGTTATTTTTATGATACTGTTTCTTGTTAGCACACATGTTGATGAAACATTGTGCTATGGCAAATAATTTTTCTTTAGCCCAGATTTGGCAATTCTGCATTTATTTGCAACTGTTATGCTAACACTGAAAACTTAAGTTTTTAATAAACTAAAAGCCAACTCACTATGAAGTAAGTCACTTTGCATCCATGTTTGTAATAAGCTTACCAGTGTGTTGAGGACTTACATTTTTACAATCAACTTTTTGTTTGCTTGTTGTGTGTGTGTGGTTTTTTTTTAAGTTGAACTTTGCTCACAAGATTGTATAAAGTCTGTTTTTTGGACACACATTTCATTGAAAACAAGTTGCATGAACATTTAAATGGGCCTATTTAATATATTCAATTTTGGTTGTTATTTGTACAAGGCGTACATTTTTCATATGTTTTAATAAATAATAGTGCTTAATAATGATGATAATAAGAGTGCAAAAATTGTGAGCAAGATGCAGAACATTCTGTTTTCTTAACCTTTTTTTATTTATTCAATTATATATATAGCTATAATTTTATACTCCAAAGCTTTTAGCAATAATCTAAAAAAAAAACAGTAGTACATTCTGTTAGACCAGGAGTTCTCAACCTTTTAAAGACGGGCCGGGTCACGTTCCCTCAGACAGCTTTGGGGGCCTTGACAGCCATTTTGCCTTTCCTCCACCACATGGTACTTCCTGGTGTGGTGGAGGCAGTGGGGGCCACATGAAATGGTGCCATGGGCCACATCTGGCCTGTGGACCACAGGTTAAGAATCCCTGTGTTAGAGTCACTTTCTGTCGGGTTGAATCTGCAACAATAATAACATTTGCAGTAACAAAAATGAATTTCATAACAGGAGTAACAAAAATGAATTTCATAACAGGATCCTTCTTGCCACTTTGGAATAGGAGATTATTTTAGTATACTCAAAAAACAACAACAGAGAAAATACTAAGTACATACAATTAACATGAATTCTTACAACTGCTTACAAGTATTTTAATTTGGGTGGACTCAACTATATGAATCAATGTGCAAGACTAACACATTTGTAGGCATAAAAAACCAAGGTCATAGTGATTTATTGTTTGTTGTGGCAAAACAGAACTACAATTAACTAGAATTTTTAAAAACATGAGCATCAACCCTACATTATGGAGCACCAAATTATTCATAACTTGTTATATTTTTGTAAAAGTTTCACAAGCACATACAGAATCAGAATATGTCAACACTGAAAAAGCATTATGCATCGTGTTTATATGCTAGAAAATGTGGCCAGTATCCTACTGAGCTTCCGCTGAAAAGAAAGTCATTCTGTAGTAATGCAGAATCACACAAATTGCACAAACATTGTCACTGCATATGTAGTGATATCCATAAAGAAGAACTTCCCTCTGGTTGCCAACAGTAACACTTACACAAGCAGAACAATCTCTCATTGTTACACTTGTGAGGCTTTCCTCGCAGAGGAAACTCAGTCACACTGTAGCCACACTAAGCTGTTTTGTTATGTGCCATTAAGTCACTTCTAACACATGGCAACCCTAATAGGATTTTCACATCTTTGAGAAGTTCAATAAGTGGTTTACCTTTTCCCTCCCCCATGGGTTTCCATGCTGAAGCAGGGAGTTGAACCCAGGTGTCCTGAGTCCTATTCCTTCACTCCATCTACAACACCACACTGGAATTTTACAATAGTCTAGGGCAGGGGTTCCTAACCTTTTCAAGTCAGGGGCAGGGTCATGCTCTCTCAGTCAGCTTCGAGGGCTGGATGGCCATTTTGCCCTGCCTGCACGATGGGGGTGGCCATTTTGTCCCAACAGCTTCAAAGTGGTGGCCATTTTGTTTCTTGAGTTCCCTTGGAAGGGTGGGGGGGCCACATGAAATGGCACCAGGGGTCGGATGCAGCCCAGGGGCTTTAGGTTGGGAACCCCTGGTCTAGGGATTCTTATAAAGTTCTCAATGAATTGAGGCAGGAAGAAAATAATGGTGAATTTAATAAATTATTTCTTGGCGGTACCTGAATATTGTAAGGAAATATAATGACAGAGTTCTATTCATTTATATCAGCGGTGCCCAAAGTGTGTCCCGCAGGCCCAATTAGGCCCGTGCATATAATTAATCCAACCTGTGCTGAGTACCCAGGCTCTCCTAGGACTGTCCTCACCTGACATTACTTACAATGCCAGCCGTGTGTGCCATGGGGCTTTCCTAGCGCCGCGGATTTTGAAAGGGGGAAGGCTCCAAAAATTTCCCCAACACAGCGATCCATGTCCTCAAAGGCTGCTGAAGTGAGAGGACTGAGCCAGAATCTGCTCGGAGCAGTGGGGAGAATGCACAATCACCGCCACCACCATGGCTGATGTCGGAACCAACAGCGAAAGGAACCGGCCCAGGAAAAAAAGTTTGGGCACCACTGATTTATATGCACAGATAGAGAGTAATGTGGAACACGTGTGAGGTGGGGGTGTGGGGAAATCTTATAGTTTAACTGTGAGACCATTTAACTGATGATGATGAATATGAGCTCATCAAGGATGCAGTAGCCTGAAGGTAGCATAATGTGATCATGGTTTGTTTCAGAATTGCTAACAGTTGAGAAGGATATGTTGCAAGATAAAACTAAAATCACATTACACCATGATAGTGTCTTCTTAGATAGGAGAGGAAAGAGAATACTGCTGTCTAGTATCTTAGCCAAATATTTGGAACTCTCTTGGACAGAGTAGTGTTACGTTTAACATCATGTCAGACAGAAATAGATTGCCATCATTTGTGTGTGAACATGGCTCTCCAGAGTGTGTTGTTGCCTGATGTAATTTTCTTGGCATAAAGACTGAGGATATTTATATTTAATGAAATAGGATTACTCAGTCTGTGAATGGTGACTGGATGACATTGTATGTATCTTGTTTATTCATTTATTTAATATGACTATCAGCACATAAGATATTTTTCTAGCTTTACCTGTGTCTCACACTTCCTTCTCTTTAAAAAAAGGTTGTTAGTCTTATTGTTAAGTGTGTTTGTAGAAATCTATTCCTTTTACTCCTCACATCTTTTTTTTCCTTTTCTCTTCTTTTTCTACATTTCCAGTGGTGCCTTTCTTTTCCTTTACACTCACATTTCTTCAAGCTTTCCCCATTTCCATCCCTTTACCATGGGTAACTCTTCTTCACTCGATGATGGTAAGGCTGTTTTACCACCTTCTGTCTGTCCTGTCATTTTAACTGGGGATGAAGAGCATGAACTGTATCATTCTCTTGGCATCCTGTTGTCGTGTGCTTTACTGTAGATAGTTGATGTGTAATTGTTCATCTAATACCCCTGAAAGTAAGTTACATTAGTTTGTACATAGCATAGTATATATGTACACACTGTTGATTATGACTGTGAAATGTGTGCCTGCTTAAAGTTTTGATACTCAACATTATAAAAGCATTATTATACATTAAATCAAAATCATCGTTAAAATACTCAAAGCTCATTTCTACTATAAATTTAAAATACATGCCTTTTGGACCAATAAAACATTTAATGGGGGCATAATGCACTTTTCAGGGTTTCTTGTTTTTGAGAAAGAATCCATGCATACACCAGGATCCTATGCTTTTGGAGGTCTCCTATTAATCAAACAAGTGGACCACTATAAACCATGAATCTTACATAATAAGTGAAATAATTGATTATTGCTAGTGTATGGTTATACAAGGGCTGCAGTGGCTCAAGTGGCTAAGATGCTGACTAGGAGGCGGAAGGTCAGCAGTTCGATTCCCGAGTACTGCAGGACGGAATGAGCTCCCGTCTCTGTCCCAGCTCCTGCCAACCTAGCAGGTTGAAAGCAAGAAATTGCAAGTAGATAAATAGGGACCACATCAGTGGGAAGGTAACAGCATTCCATGCGCTCCGGTGTCTAGTCATGCCTGCCAAATGACCACGGAAACGTCTGACCACGGAAGTAGACAATGCTGGCTCTTCGCCTTTGAAACAGAGATGAGCACTGAACCCTAGAGTCTGATACGACTGGCATTCGAGCAAGGGAAACCTTTACCTTTACTATGGTTATTATTTCAGACTAGGTGGATATTTCAAGACAAAAACAATACAATTTCAATGGTTTAGTTTAATTTTAGAAGACTTTGCATATTGAACTCATTGTCAAGGTCATTCCTTAGTAAAATGGAGAGCAGGGCCGGTCATGTGGTTCCTCCCATACGGCAGCAGAAGTAAAACATGGCTGTGCAATCATAGAACGCTGCCGTAAATGACCTGTGGCTGTCGTAAACAGAGAAGTCTTCTGCCCATGCTCGGGCTCATTTTACCTCCACTTCCGGGAGCAGTGGGGGACAGCGTGGGCTCCATGAATTAGCATTAGGGGCCAGATCTGGCCCATGGGCTGTAGGTTGGGAACCCCTGATGTAGAGCCTAATCTTCAATGTGGCTAGATAGCTCAATGATTTGGGTACCTGGCTGGGTGTACAGTTCTTCTCATGACCAGACTTGGGTGAGCTACACAGGAGAAATCCTTTAAAAAGGAGACGCTAAATTACTTCTGAGTGCCCTATGCCTGTAAAACTAGAAGAGATAATCATAAATTGGAATTTACTATACATACTTACTATTAAAATTTTGAAAGTTTGGATGAATTCTTAATGGCTTAAAGAACCATCAGTACATAGGAAGGTAATGCAGAATTTAACATGTGGAGAACAGTTTGTTTTGTCAAGGTAGTGAGCAGATGAGTTCTCAGCAAACCACAAAAAAGGCATTAACGTGGCCTGTTAGCAATACAAATGGACACAGATATATGGGATTATCTTTTTGCAGGTTTTTAAAAAGTAAATCTAGGGCCCCACTATTGAAGCATAAATTCTGTTACTAGTTCTTATTTTTCAGAACCAATTTAATTTGAATAATTATGTATTGCAAGTTTCTTTGTGTGTGCATTAAGACTGTCAGAAAGCAATGTATTTTGTAAGGCTCATTTATCTGCTAATTAAGTCTGGTATCTTCTGAGTTCACGATAAAAAAATAACCTTAGTGAATAATTAGAGGTCAAGCAGTTCTTATTAATCTCCTTTTCTCACTGAGCATCTATGAAAATATTCAAACTCAAAAATATTTTTAGATCTGTGGTTTGTTATCTGTAGCAGTTATTTATTATTCCAATTCATTATTATTTAAATCAATTTCTTTATGTTCTACTACTTGTATTTCTTTACTAGAAATAAACTGGCTAGTAAACTGTGTTAATTAACAAGTAAATAGCATATTTAGACTACATTTCAATCTTAAAACCAAGTTTTATATTTCTTTGCTATACATTATACATCTGGTGTCTCTCATAACTAGCTGCTGTGACAGTTTGTGAGGTTTAGAACTTGTTTTCTGGGCAATTTGTTTGTAGGCAAAGTTTAAATGTTTACATTTGAGAAATGTCCAGGTGGTTTTTTTCATTGCACACAGTGAATTTTGTATAAACACAGAATCCATTTGGAGATAATTGTACATCTAACATTACTCGCATTCAGATTATTTTCTATCACCTAATATCAGACTGCTGGCTGTCAGCCCCTCCCATTTAAAATAAAGCTGCAATAGAACATTGATTGAAGAAACACACGCTTATCCCAGAAGTTTTGACCAGCTGTAGATGAGCCTTAAGTTTGCTGTTTTTGGTTTACAGTGATTGGTATGCGTGTATGTATGTGCGTGCATGTGTGTGTGCAACTTTGGGCACTGAAAGATCATAGTGATTAAATTACCTATTTGGTTCAGACTTCTAAGTGGAATATGGAACTGAGACTCATTTGATTGTCTTGGTAGATGACCTAGGCTACTAACTGGATGAGGGAGTCTCATATGCTTTTAATACCAGTCAGACATACCCTGGGCAATGGCAACCTTGTGCTGGCTAATCTTTTTCACACTAGGTCAGGCAAAAGGAATTACAGAATGAATTCACCAGAAGGTGGCTCCATTTTGGCAATTTCATACCTGTCAACCGCAGCTCCGGACAATATGGGACCTGCGCAGAACGGTTCTGTGCAAGTCGCCTACTACGCATGCGTAGAAGGCTTTTACGCTTGCGTAGAACCCTTTTACGCTTGCGTAGAACCCTTCTATGCATGCGTAGAAGGGTTCTACGCAAGCGTAACAGCCTTCTACGCATGCGTAGAAGGCGATATGCGCAGAAGGGATGCGCAGTACCTCCTTTCCCCCCGCTGCCAATTCCGGGGTTTCGGCAGCTGCGGGCGGGAAATGTCGCAAATCGGCGCCAAAAAATGGGAAATTCCGGACAATCCAGGAAGGTTGACAGGTATGGCCTAGACATGGAAGAAGACATGGTATCAGTTTCGGCTGTCTGGCTAGGTTAGGTACTGAAGGTTTTCTGGATAGATTCTATGTCACCGATATGCTGTTCCTCTCTGTCAGATTATATCCAGGAGGCAAACCTGGTTTCACTGTTCTGACACCATGGGATTTTATGTATGGGGTCCTAAAGAGTCCCTCATTACAGTATATCCAATATCTGTATGAAGCCACTGGAGAGGATGTGTTCCTGCCATCTCTCCCTCAGATTTTGCCAAGGGTTGTGCCAGAGATTGATAATGGGTTGGATTAATGTGAACAAGATGAACTTAAACTCTAACAAGGCAGAGGTATAGTAGGTCAGTAGAAGCTCCAGGTTTGGGTTTGAAATTAAACTCTTTCTGGAAAAGGTGGAGCACATCCCCAAAGGTCATGTTCATAACATGGAAATGAATACTCTCTCATTGTGAGCTGTCCCTGGATTTGAAGTTTGTCAACAAAGGAGAAGGGAGAAGCTTGTCAACAAGTTCACCTATGATCTTTCCTTAGTCAGCTTGACTTGGCAGTGGTCATCTATGCCTTAGCTGCATTGTGTCTGAACGGCTGCAATGTGCTCTCTATGAGACTATCTTTGAAGAGTGTCAGCAGTTGGAATATTTTGCGGCACTTAAAGCTGCTAACTATTACAAGTTATCATGATAATGTGTCCCTGACACTGAAAGATCTGCCCTGGTTGTTGTTGATTTCTAGGCCTAATTCAAGTTGTTGGTTTTAACCTTGGTAGTCCTGAATGACATAGACCCCATCTCATTATTAGCCCATCCAGATCTTAAGCTCTTTAGGAAGGGAATGCATGATCTGCAGAATTATACTTGATGGGCACATAAGAAACCCTTTATCTTGTGTTGCTCCCAGACTGTGACAAAGAAAACCATAACTCTGCAAATCAGGAAGGAGCTGCATAGCTGTGAATACTGCTTACTAGATATCAGAGAAACCTTGAAAGGGATGAGCTTAGCTGAAAAAATTAGTATAGTTTCCTACCATGGAGAGCAGAGAAAACAAGAAAACCTCTGATTCTCCAGTGGCTCCTTTTTTCTAACATGGCATGCGGGCCAGGCTCCTCTTAGCCCAGGGCTATCAGTACCTGTCTTGGCCAGCCTGCAAGCCAGGGATTGCTGTATGTCTTCCCTTTGATGTGAATCCTCATGTTAAGCAGCTAACTAATAACCCCAGTGGCGTCTTCAAAATGTGGCAATATTAATTTGGAAAAGCAAACTCAGAAGCCTGAGGGGATTATAAGATCTGGGCTGGACCTTTGCCAAAGACATAACCCTAGGCAAAATTTGAGGGAGAGAAGACAGGACTGGTGAGAAAAAGAAAGATGTGCCAAAACATTTCCTTCATAATTTCAAAAATATTAGCTGTTTTTGTTTTTATTTTAAACCAGAAACAACAGAATCTTGTTTTCTATGCTTTATTGATACTTTAATTTATACAGTTGTAATAAATGTATACATTTATACATAATAAATGTGTGGCAGTACAGGGTTTTTTTGTGCATTTGATGAAGTGGACTGCTATTCTTGTATCCTTTCAAGTTGCTTCCAACCTGTAGCAATGCCATGGACCAGTGACCTCCCAAAGTTAGTACTGTTCTCAAGAGCTCTTCTCAGCTCCTACAAGCTCAAGTCTGTGGTCTCGTTTACTGAATCAGTCCATCTCATCTTGTGTCTTCCTCCTTCCTTCATCTTTCCCTCTCATTGCTGTCTTTTCCAGTGACTCTTTTCATGAAGTGCCCCAAAGTAGACTACAGTCCAGGAAAGCTCATGCTGAAGCCAAGCTGTTAGTCTTTGAAGGGGCTGCAGGCTTCACCTTATTTTCTTTTTCAAACAAGCTTCATTTTTATAAACCTATAGAGCCAGAGCTGAACAGCTTGCACATTTTGTTTAGACATGAGAGAAAGAAAGGTGATGGTCTCTGAGTGGATTAAATCCCACTTGAATCCATCTTGATGGAGGGCAGCAGCTTCATTTATCCTGCCTGGGGCCGATGAGGACTTTGCGTGCCAAAAGGGCTCAGAACCAGAAAGTGACTCATGGAGCTGGATCGGTGGTATGGGTGTCATGCTGCAATGCGGAAGGAAGATGAAGGGCCACTGCATTATATTCTCAGGACAGTCTTCATGGCTGATCATCATGATGATCACCAATATTCAAATTTGGATATGGAAGAAGAAGATGATGATGATGAGAGAAAGAGAAATGGGTGAATGGAGTCTGCTGTGAAGTGGAACCTGCAGGCCAGGGTGACTGCTGCCAATGCTTGCACTAGACATTGCTAAGGAACCAGTGGCATTGTTTTTGGATTCCAGTCACCTATGGTTATTAGCACATCTCATTTTGGCTGTTCAGTTTCTTCCTGGTTGCTTGCATAGAAGCTTTCAGTTTCTTCTTCTTTAGCATCTGTAGTTAGAGTATAGGTTTAATTGATGGTTATGTTGATAGGTTTTATAAGAAGTCATTAATATTATTTGGTCAGACTTTGCATTATAGCCGTGTGCTATTTTTAGTTTCAACTATACAATTCCTGCTGATTTGATCATTTCCAGAGTAAAACACTTTGCAGTTGTCTGACTGAAAATGTCATTCAGTATTTCAGCCCACTTCAGTTTGTTCACTCACACCAAGTACCGAAATGTTTACACGTTCCATTTCTTATTTTGCAGCTTCTCCAATTTACCTTGATGGATACTCCTCTCATTGGCCAGTATACATTCTTCAAGCTTTAGTCTAGTTCAGTGGTTCCCAACCTTGCGGCTCCTGATATTGTTGGACTACAACTCCCAGAAATCTTGGCCAGCACAGCCAATGGTGATGGCTTCTGGAAGTTTTAGTCCAATATCATCTTGGTCTAAAAGGTTGGGAAGCACTGGTCTAGTAGCTTCTTTAGTGACTGTGTTACTTGTACTTGTTCTTTGCTCTTTGCCAGGAGCTAATTGAACGTCTTTTGACCTGTGAGTCTCATTCCCTAGTACAGTGGTACGTCAGTTAACATAATTAATCTATTCTCCGGGACGTTTCTTATGCCAAAAATTGCTTTAACTGAATTTCCCATAGGAATGCATTGAATGCAATTTTCCTTAGGAATGCATTGAAAAACAAAATATAGTAACCAAAATGTGGTTTCCCATAGGAATGCATTCAAAACCAATTAATCCATTCAAAACAATATATCTGTAAACCGAGCAACTATTTTCTATGGATTTCCTTTTGTTATGTGATTTTTATGTTAACCGAGCCATTTGTTAACCGAGATTCCACTGTACTATCTTCTGTTTAACCTAGGATTTTCAAGATATGCAATATTAAAATGTGCTTTATCATAAGAAACATGTTAGCTTGAATTCCATAGCTCTTATCCTCGAGAGACCCTTTAACAGTGTCACATTTGTCACATAACCTGCAGGGAAAAAACCATACTGCAGGTTATCTGAAACATTCTGTTCCTGCCTAATAAGTGGTTCAGCTGCTTATGAAATGTAAGAAACTTTTAGAATGAGAGGATTCACATTTTAATGCCCCCTTTGAAACTGACACCCATCATTTATCATCTATTCCCTTATCTACAATGTTCCAATTTTTTAAAAACAAAACACCTGAGAGTGGAGAAAGCAGAAAGAGAGAGAAACCTTTTTGGAAACTGCACTAGTGTAGGAAGGGTATCATCATCTTATGCTAGTACTGGTAGCTTTTGCCATTGTGAAACTTGGTTTTGACTTTATATTATTATTTTAAAATTAAGTGCGCAAAAGCAATTGTGTTGTAATCTCATAAACTATTGTAAATCCCTGTTGAGAAAATATGCTACTACAGCTTAACCTTCAAATGCTCTCAGCATGTAAACCTAGTATCCTTCCTTAAGAGTGACCTACATGTCCTTACTTGATGTAATTTGATTGCTCCATTCCAAAGAAGGTTATGTACTGCTTGAAAAAAGTATTAATAGGACGGATAAATAAAGATAGTAGTAAGTGGATAAACTAGTAATTAATAATCATCTGATCACTTAGTAATTATTAACTTATGGTTGCAATAAATTATTTGGCAAACATTATTTGATAAGCTAGCTGAAATAGAAAAAGATATAGGATAGACCCATAGTTGTGAGAGCAGAGGGGGAAACCATTCACACCTTTCCTTCCCCCTTTTTACTATGACTGTCTATGCCAATGGTAGCGAACCTATGGCATGCGTGCCAAAGGTGGCAGGCACTCTCTGTTGGCATGCGCACCATTGAGGAAAAGCCCCGGCCTGCCAGCATCAATAGCAGTGCCACTTCCCCACCACCCCTTTCCCTTGCCAATGGGGAGGTGAGAGGGGATGCTGAAATCCCGCCTGGGAGGAGGCAGCAGTGTGAGATTTGGTGACCAGACACCCACCCCACCCCACCCCTCCTAGTGGTTGGGCACACCCACAGGGGGTTGGGTGCACCCACAGGGGGTGGGAGTGCCTCTGGGGGGAGGGTGCACCCTAGTGACTTTGCCAGAGGCATGCCAATGGTATCATATGGGTGTGTAGGCATGCACAGTGCCTGGCCACAGGCTGCCTCCTTCTCCTTGGGCACGCAGTCTCTAAAAGGTTTGCCATCATTGATCTATGCCTTCCAAGAAGCTTCTGCTGGAGATTTGGTGTCTTGGTGATGAGAGTTCCTGTACAATCTCCCAGGCTTTTCTGAAGGGTTCCCCTTCTTCATCAACAAGGGAAGGAGAAGGAAAGAAAGCCCATTAAATGTGGAACTGTAGATTCAGCCCATTATGAATAATTGTTACTGCTCTCTTTCAGTTTACTATCTCTGTATAGAGGCTGCAAGCATAAGTTAATGTCGTGCAAAATTCAATAGGATTTCACATTTAAAAATGTATTATTCAGACTAGTGGGTTCCCCCCCCCCTCCAATATAGGTGGAATAAAATGAAAAAAATACAAAACAATAAAATTTGTTTTAATAAATATTAGTATATAAAACTATCTTTATGTTAATGTCATGAAATTCTTGTGTAAGATGGAAATGCATAATGTAAAATACACTAATTAGTTGCCTTCTTGGACTTTGTAACTGATCAACATTACACTTTCCTCTTCTTGTTTTCAAGATCTTGAAGGGTTTGATTCTGTAGTACCAGTTGCTGAGAAGCTTAGCCATCCAACAACTACCAGACCAAAAGCTTCTGGTAGAAGGCCTCCTTCACAGTCATTCACATCTGTAAGTATGGTATATTTATTTGTCTCCCTTCCTTACAAATTCAGCAGTACCAATTAACACATGGACTGGGACCCAGTTTCTTCACATGTGTAACATCCATGTGCCAAATATTACTATAGGATCCATGGATTTCTTTCCCTTCTACTTTCTGACAATCATTAGTTAGGGTGTTTGAACCAAGGCTCACAAGATAGATCTGTTGTAATTAACACAAAAGAAATGTTTTCATCTGATTCAATCTCCAGACTTACAGAAGTTACTAAAATATTTGTTATGGTTATGTGCAGGAGAAGTGATCTTCTGCTGGATTTTTATTTGCTTAATGGAATTGTGCTAGACTGAAAGCTTCTAATCAGAGAAGCTCTTCTCACCTGAACTCTATGACTTCTACAAAGTGTAACAACCAAACAAAATGTCTGGAGTATGGAGGGAAAAAACAACAGCAATAGCAGTAACATTTATATACCACCCTATAGTGCTTAGTGGACTATCTGAGCAATTCACAAGGTACTGTAATTAGCATTCCCCCCCCCCAAACATGCTGGGTACTTATTTTACTGACCTTGGAAAGATGGAAGGCTGAGTAATCTTGGACTCAACAGGGTGTTTTTTCCCTCCCACTTTGTTTTAGTCAGTACTGGTTTAAGCTTCGTATTATCTGAATATTAAACAAACGCAACAAGTTAAGGCATAAGAGCTCTGTCTTTTTTTTTAGCTACCATGTGTACTCTTGTAGGTTCAAGTCAATACAGTAGACCCGGGTTTCTCAACCTCCCCCCTCCCCCCATGTTCCTGGACTTCACTTACCAGAAGCCTCAATCAGGACATGTACTGACTTGGGCTTCTAGTAATTGAAGTCCAAGAACATCTGGGAGCCAAAGTTGAAAAATCCTGTGGTAGACTAATAAGGGGTTGGCCACATCTGACTGCTGGATGGTGCTTTGTTTCCTTATTTCCTAGTTCTCTATTGGGACAAAACTCTGACACAATGTTTGGTCATTCACCTGAAAAAGAAAGCTATGTTTATATTACCCTATAGCTGCTCCATGTTGCATATCACTATAATCATGAAACTTTCCTCTTCAGAATTTTGGTGGTTTCAGCCAAATAAGCATTGGCACTTTCTACAGCAGGGGTGCCCAAACTTTTCGGGCTGTGGCCCTGACCATGCTCCCTGAACAGCTGATCAGGCCGGTCATGTGGCTTTTCCCACCAGGAGTAGAAGTAAAACATGCATGCGTGGGATGCATTACACACTCGCGCATGTGCAGAACACTACCATAAATGACCCACAGCTGTTGTTGATGCGTTTACAATAGCCTTAGGTCATTTACAGCAGTGTTCTGTGCATGCATGTTTTACTTATGCTTCTGGGAGCGGTGAGAGTGTTGGGGGCCAGATCAAATTGCTTTGGGGGCCAGATCTGACCCATAGGCCATAGTTTGGACACACCTGGTCTACAGGTTCCCCTGAAGAAGGGAAGGCCTTCTGTGTCTCCATTTTTTGTTGGAATCCTTGGCCACCTGCTAGTCCAACTCTCATTTTTAGCACAAGGCTCTCCATATAACAATAGCAATTATATTTATATATTGCCCCGTAGTGCTTAGTGCACTCTCTGGGCAGTTGACAAGGTAATTAGCATTTTGTCCCCCAACATGCTACATAAACACCAGGGAGAATGAAAAGGAGGCAGCAGGCCAAATTGAGATGGGCAGGAAACTGCAAAGCAGAATGCCTCTACTGTGAATTCTCACCATACTCCTAGTTCAAATGTGTGCATGGATTGTGATACATAGCAAGGTATAAATCTTTCATTTAGATCAGTGATTCGCAACATGGGCCCCCTGCCCCTCTGGGAATTGAAGCCCAAAACCCAAAGATTGGGAAACACTGATTTAGAGGAAACCATAATGCAGTAGTGTTTAAACTTTATTGAATTATTATGGGTTTTTAATAGAAAGAAATTACTTTTGTGCTTCCACAGTCTTCTCTTTCGAGTCCTGACTTTTTTGATTCACCAAGTCCTGAAGACGAGAAGGAAGAACAAGTTTCCCTTCCACCTAAAGTAGTTGAGCCACAGAAGAAAGCAAAGACTGTTACAATATCACTGGTAAGTTATTTTCATTGTTCAGAAGAAACCCCTTTCAAGACTCATGGGAACTGGCATGTATTATATTAATTGATAAACCTGGTAAGGAGTCTCAAGAACTGGATTCAGATCACCCTATAGCTCTTTTGAACCTGGACTCTAAATGGTTTAGTAGTGTATTAGCTGAGAAGCTAAGTTATATTTGCCCAGTTCAGTTTTATTCAAAAAAGGAAGATATGAGATCCAATTCTCAGATTATTAAATATAATTTATTCTGGAACCTCAAAGAGAAATACATCTTTCTTCAAAATGGTATACCTATTCGGCCTTTGTGAAAAAATGGGTTTGTTATTCTTGAAAATTATGCATATCTTATATAGCAGTCATGAGGCAGTGGTACAAACAAATGGTATAAACTTTCCCAGTTTATAGAGGAACAAAGCAATCTCATTTACATTTGCCATTGAACTCTTGGCTATAACATTCAGGAGTAACCTTAAATTAAAGGGAATACAAATTACTAACAGGCAGTGTTTTATCAGTCATTTTGCCAACATACTGAAATAGTTTCAACTAATCCAGTGGAAGAAATCCCAAATAACCCAGAAGAACATTTCAAGCGGTTTCAGGACTTCAAATTAACATATTAAAATCCTGTGTTCTGAACATAAACATGTTGGTGGATCTAAACAAATTCTGTACTGGGGATAAGTATACTAATTAATTTCTCAATCAAGTATCTTAGAGTAATATTACATGGCATTTTAGCTGGAATAGTGCCTTTGAATTTTAATGCATTGTTAAATTCTGTGTTGCATGATCCCTTCATGGGACAGGCTTAGTTTGTTGTGGCAGATTGGATAGAGGCTGTGACAATACTTGCCAAAATATAATTATTAATTCTATTTCTGACCTCTACCTTTTTCAAATCACTTGTTGAAGGATTGGCAAGCCTATTTAATGACATTTGTTAATCAAAACAAAAAAAGTATTAAGCCACCATACTTCAACATACCAGATCAAGGAATGGGAATCCCCTACTTATATCTCTATTACCAAGCTTATCATTTAAGTAATTTAAATTAATTAATTTAAGTAATTTAAATTAATTAATTTAAGTAATTTAATTAAAATCATTACTATGGCTCAGAAGAATTGCTCCCTTTAAGATGTTATGATATTGATCTAATACACAGATTCCCTTATAAAACTGATGAACTTTATATCAGTCACATGGTCCAGAATGCTGGTTTACAGGTATAAAGAAATTTGATCATGTTTCCCCAGCCTTGGCAGGATTGCACTGGCTTCCTGTTCTCTACTGTGTCAGATATAAGGTGTTAGTATTACAGTATCATATAAGGTCTTACATGGTTTGGGACCCTTATTATCTGTCTTTCCCTCAGAACAACTTCCTGCATCACCCACACATTGCAATCTATGCAACTTCAGATGTCGACCCCGAGGATGGCTAGAAAGTCTATGACTAAAAATAGAGCCTTCTCGGTGGCAGCACTGTCACTGTGGAATTTACTAACAGTTGAGCTGGACATCTTTAATAAAAAACAACTTTAAAATGTCCTTTGGAAGAAAGTCTTATGGATATCATGCCATTGGCAATAGGTTAGCTGGCCAGGTTCGAGCTGCTTGCCCTCAGATACCGTTAGGTTTTTATTTTGCTCTTTATTTTATTTTGTTGTTTGTTTTATTATGTTGATGTTATTTGTCTATACACCACCCAGAGTAGGAAATATCCCGTGGGCAGTATAAAAATGTAATAAATAAATAATACATTTCACATCCCTTTTTAACATCTTAAAAAATGAATGTGTTACTATATGAAATTAATACCCCACCCCCGTTAGTACCTATGTTATATCATCAGCTTTTGGGTGGGGGATACAGACAAATCCAGATAATTTGGGAATGGAGTGAAGTACTATATTTTTAAGAGACCTATACATTGGAGCACAATCTAATACAGCAACAGAGCTTAAAAATCAACTGGGGGAAGATCCCATATCATAGCTCCAAGTATTTCAAGTACAGTACTACATTTTAAAGGTATCCATTAGTTTCAAGTTCAGACTTGTACACAGTTGCTTTTTGAATCTCTGAGTTTATGTTCTGCAAAAGAAAAGAAGTCTAGCCTCTACATTGTACAGTATATTATTGGATGTATTATTCAGTGTTAGCCAAATTTTAAAGCAAGTTTGGGAGGAGAATCTACTACTGATAATATTGATTGGAGACTTGTTTGGAAATCTGTGCTGTTTACCTTACTTTCAGTCAATGTAAGGGAGAATTGTGTAAAACTAATTAACAGTGGTATTTCACTCCTAACAGACTAGATAGCAAGAGTGCTAACTACTTGACTGTGTACCCAGGGATTGAGAATTCAATTTCCCACTGTGCTTCCAGGATGACAGCTAGCCTGTGTATTCTTCAACAAGCTGTACGGTCCCAAGAGAATAGGAAACAATTTCTGAGCACCCTAGACCTAGGAAACCTTGAAAAGAGTTGCCAGCAATCAGAATCAATTTGATAACACATAATTATGATTATTATTTAATATCTTTAAATTGATTCATACTAATAATGGATCCTCAAGCTTATGTTGAAAGAAGCATGGCCAGTTGGCTCATACACACATCTTTAGTTTTTGGTCCAATGGTTCAATAATTTTGAAAATTAATTTTTAAGGAGCTTGAGTTGATTATCCATCAATCTATACCCCTGGTGGCTAACCTTGGCACTGCAGCTGATTTTGGACTTCAATTACCAGACGTCCAAGTCAGCACCACTCCTGATCAGGGTTTCTGGGAATTGAAGTTCCAGAACAGCTGGAATGCCAAGGTTCACTATCACTGATCTATACCATATGTCCTCAAACTTGGCTCTCCAGGTGTTCTTGGTCTTCAATTACTAGAAGCCCAAGTCAGTGAGCAGGCTTCTGGAAACTGAAGTCCATGGATATGTGGAGGACCTATGATCTATACTTATGTCACCATCTTGGTTTGAGGACCTATGATCTATACCTACATCACCATCTTTATGTTTTCTCTCCTTCATTTTATGGGAAATTCTAATTTGAATAATCAAATAATAATGTATTTGCTTTGTTTACCAGCTAGACAACTGATTGCAATCAACTTGAAAATAGTAATCGCCTCTCGCTCTCTCAGTGGCTGTTTGGAGCTTGGCATAATGGTTCTTATGGAAAAGATAACATTGCAGGTTCAATCACTCAGAACTGGCAATATCAGAAATACATTTTTGGATATGGAGTTCTCTTTAAAGCAATTTATTTCCACACCAATATCACATATGAAATTTTGGGCCACTTTAATTTAATTTTTAATACAAATTCAAAGTGGAAATAAACTTAACTTTTAAAGAAAGATTTCAGAATGAAATCTGCCAAATTGTAGGTGACTTGTTAAGATCATTTTGGAAGTAAGTTCATAGCCAGTTATATGAACCATCTCAATGGAGTTCCTTCTGCTGGCAAAAAAAAGAGTTAATTAGATGGTCTAAGGCTTTTTAAAAAAATCATTGGTGTCCAAATGTTTATGCATGGTTTTGCTATCATTTGTACAGGTATCTGATAACAAAGCTTCATTGCCTGCCAAGCCAGGAGGTGTAACAAGTGGAAGCAATCTCCCATCTTCACTTTCATCCTCATCTGTACTTCATCCAGTTCCAACCGGAACAACAGGTCATAAGTCAAATTCCCCATCTTTATTCAGTACTGAAGGAAAGCCAAAGACTGACCACTCCAACCAAGGTGAAGCAGCTTTGGAAGAGCTAAGAATGCAGGTTAAGGAACTACGAACTATCATTGAAACAATGAAAGACCAACAGAAGTGAGTATCACTCATTCTTCTAGTATTGTCGTAGCCGCACTTCTTTCTAGACTTTCAAACTATAGTCTATGACCAGGATCCTACTGAGCTTCTGTAGCACGGGATCACATTGTTTAAGTAAATGTTGCAATTGTGTAAGAAGATGTTGTGTTTCCTTCATGCAGATCACTACTTGTGCAATTGTAATGTTTGATTAATTGGCACAGTTACGTGTTCCAAACTAAGTGAGACCTTCCCTTTAGTAAAAACTCAATATAATGTAATCTTTTTCTGTCCCTTAACATTTTATGTATTGTGTAAAGCTAGTTCACCTCTTCGTGGTGCACCCTGGGTAACACTAAATGAACTAGCACTCACTGGCAGCCAGATAATCACACACAAGTCTCAAGTTTTAATGAGTTTTACTACAAGGGCCATAAAAGGCATATATTTTTTAAATAGTAATGACCAACAAAATTATCAACTGTTCTTGTCAGGACCAGAGGACTTTAAAATTGAGACACTGTATCTGAATTTGCCAATAAAAAATAGGGAAGTATCAGCAGGAGTAAAAGTCAGCTTTTACACAAGATTTTAATATACCGTATTTTCTGGCGTATAAGACGACTGGGCGTATAAGACGACCCCCAAATTTTCCAGTTAAAATATAGAGTTTGGAATATACTTGCCGTATAAGACTACCTCTCTTCCAATGCACACCAAATAAAAATTAACCCACACTCAACCCGAAGACGCGCAGCCCTCCGAGTCGAATGGGCAGGTTCTGGTGGAGAGCCAATCCACGCTCACTTTCTCCTCGAGGTACAGGAAGATGTGTGCAGCTTGCTTCCCCTTGCTTCATACTCCCCGCACAGAGCAGGGACTCGGCCGCGGCATCCCCCACCATATGCGCCGGACATATGAAGCAAGGGGAAACAAGCTGCAGTTAAGTACCTGTCCTATAAGACGACCCCCGACTTTGGCACAGATTTTTTGGGGTTAAAAAGTAGTCTTATACGCCAGAAAATACAGTGTTTTAATGTTGATGCAGTTGCACTACAGGAGATGCACACAGATAGTAAGGAAAGGCTTTATGCCAGAGGGAAGATATTTGAATATGATATTATTGGAGCAACATACCATCATTCTCATGGAGTAGCCACATATATGAGAAACAAAATAGAAGATGTTTATCTTATGTCAGCTTCCATAGAAAACAAAAATACCATACGCTAAATAAATAAATCATCTTTGCTTTGTGTTTTTCTCTCAGGTTATATACCAAGTCTTAGTAAGAAATGCGAAGTTAAGGCTTTACAAATGAAACCCCACTAAACACATAGTTGGTAGTGCTGTATATACAGGTGAAATTCGGAAAATTAGAATATCGTGCAAATGTTCATTCAGTTCAGTAATGCAACTTAAAAGGTGAAACAAATATATGAGATAGACTCATTACATGCAAAGTGAGATAGTTCAAGCCTTACTTTGTTATAATATTGATGCTTATGTCTTACAGCTTATCCCCAATCTCATGTACCCCATAATCATCACATAAAGTAATCTCATGTACGCTGTACTCCATGATCATCACAATTATAATGAATTAAGGCATGACATCTCTCGCTTTGCATGTAGTGAGTCTATCTCATATATTTGTTTCACCTTTTATGTGAAATGAATGAACGTTTGCACGATATTCTAATTTTCCAAGTTTCACCAGTATAATGCACAAGTTACCTAAACTTGTAATAAAGGGTGTGGCAAAACAAATGTTAGATTAAAAAACAAGGCAATTCTGTCATAGCTGAGATCCTATGTAATCTGCAAAAATTTGTTTGTTTATCTTTTAAAAGTACTGTCAGTGGAACGGGAAACCTCTGTGTGTAAATGAATGCTTAATTTAGCCTGGGAGGAAGTTTATGTAGTCAGTTTGGTAGACTGACCTTTGCCTTAAACTACTCTTTCCAAGCAATCATGAACTACATTTGAACTGGGGTTTGCACTGTCAGGGTAATTTTAAAATATTTTCAACTAGATAAGAACTGAATTCAAGTGAACAGGAAGTCTTCAGGTGATTGTTCCATCTTGATATTATTTTAAGGGATGGCACATTCTGTCTCTTAATTTGTACTGAAATCCTCACTGGATTCTGCAGACGGCTCTCACTCATGTCTCTGTGGAAGGAAGAGACATTCAAAATAGCATTTCAATATGAACCAGGAAACCAGGAAATGTTTTTTCCCTTGTTACCCTTTTTTATATATGTATTCCTTCCTACTTTTGTCCTTTTACATCCATTTCATTATATTCCTTCTACACTTATTTTTATGTTCAGTTTCTCCCAAAGTCAGTCAACATTCTTTACTTACTGGAGTATTTACAATCTTTTTGGGGCTGTACTTAGAGTTTCCTCCACCTGAGAAATTGTTGTTCATGTCCAAACCTCCGGCTTCCCCTGGTCTGCCAGTATTTCCCTCTTTTACATAGATGCCTTCTTTTAGCTATATGAGACTGTGGACGCAAAGCCTTTTTAGAATATACAATGGCATTCATTATATCCTGCTTATTGTCTAAGCTTTTAAAAAGTACAGTAAAACCTTGCATAAAGAGCACCTCGCTTAGAGACTGACTCGCTTAAAGAGCAGAATTTTCTCTGAATGGTCGCCTCACTTAACAACTAAAATCAACCAAAAACTCACTTTATAACTAAATCGGGGTTTGCAATCCCCCCCCCCGCAGAAATCACAGTTGGTCACTTACAATGGTGTTTCGCTTAATGAGCAAACTCACTTAAAGAGCAATCTGATGGAACGCATTATGCTCTTTAAGCGAGAGGTACCACTGGACTTTGGAAAATAGATAACATTCCTACACAGATTTCATAATTTTTCTCCAAAGGCAGCTGCCTCAAGATTAGTAATCATTTTCAATGACTAATACAGTTTTTAAAAAGACTTCTTGTGAAGTTCCTAAACATTTTAAAGAATGTTTATGCTGTATTCTGTTTTCAAATGATAATTTTTTTCCATTTTAAAAATAAATTACATAACCAAAAAGAAAGACAGTTCCATCTTTACCCCAAAACTATTATTCTGCTAAGGTGTACTCACAAATAGTGAGAATACAATAGAAAACAGATGTTGTAGGACAGTGATGGTGAACCTTGGCACTCTAGCTGTTCTTGGACTTCAATTACCAGAAGCCCAAGTCAGCACTCCTGCTGATCAGGGCTTCTGGGAATTGAAGTTCCAGAACACCTGGAGTGCCAAGATTCACCATCACTGTTGTAGGGTAAAAAAAGGGAAAGACTAGGAACTGTAGACATCTACAGCTAAGTAGTTATGTACTGTTATATTCAGCTTGTTATTCATAACATATTATGGCCATATGTGTTTAGCTTGGGACTGCGGTGGCTCAAGTGGTTAAGACGCTGAACTTGATGACTAGAAGGTTGGCAGGTCAGCAGTTCGAGACCCTAGTACTGCACAATGGAATAAGCTTTTGTTTCTTTCCCAGTTCCTGCCAACCTAGTAGTTCGAAAGCAAGAAATTGCAAGTAGATAAATAGGTACCACTTCATGGGAAGGTAAACAGTGTTCTGTGCACTCCGGTGTCTAGTCATGCCTGCCACAAGTCCATGGAAACGTCTGCAGATGCAAACAGCACTGGCTCTTTGGCTATAAACAGAAATGAGCACTGGACCCTAGAGTCGATTATGACTGGCATTCTAGCAGGGTGACCTTTACCTATGTTTATAGGTAAAGGTTTTCCTTGCTTGAAAGCCAGTCGTATCCAACTCTAGGGTTTATGCTAGATATGGTGGCTAAATAAAAACAAATAAACTGGACAGAACTTCTGTGTTGATATTGAAGCTTTTCAACCTGCCTGCCTTCTTTGATGCTGCAGTCCATCATGATGCGCCACCCCACAATGTAAAGGAATTCCAGAAAATCTTGATACTCTGTAGAAAGTGTTGCAATGTAAGTCCAGAACTAGAATGGAATAAGAAATGTTGATAATCTTCAGGTGTACATCTTCAGGTGTACTTGTGTATTAGATGCATTTGAATGAACCAATGGAACACACTCATTAAAGCGTCACTGGGTGGGGTGGGGTGGGGGACAATTTTCTACACTGAGAAATCTTGCAGAAATCCTGCTTTTAAAAAACTGCCAAGAAATGAAACCAGAAATCTGCTTTGACGTTTAAAAAAGGAGTATGTTTTGGTGTGAGATGGTGCATTGCAGGGCCTGGGATTTATTTAAAAGGTCACATAAATGTGAGGGGAGGCTTAGGGGAGTCATGAGAACATAGGTTTTAAAAGCAGGCTTCAGCAGCTGCACTTTCCCCATCTACAAACTTTATTAATCTGACAAAAAGAGAGATGTTTCCCCTGTTAATACAGAAAACAATTATAAAACAAAATTGCGGTCAAAACTAGATAATATCACAGAAACTTAATAACCTGATCTTCTATGATTTATGTTGTTCATGGGAAATGAAATTGTGAGTGTTTGGATAAAGGTAGAATATCTATAGGTTTGGGTCATAATAATGCCAAGGCAAGGAGGTTTTTCCAGTCCTCACCCGCAACCCACTGTTCACGCCTTGATAATCATGTCAATACCTATATAATTCTTGTATCAAACATACAGCTCTGTGATAAGTGCATGGAGTTATTCAGACTGAAAAAGTAGTGCAGAGGGTGAAGGCAGTGATGGCGAACCTTTTAGAGGCCGATTGCCCAAACTCACCTTCGCCTAAGATTCAACAGGCTGCTGTCTGTGCCGCACCCTCACTTTACCCCAGACAGGGGAGGTAGGAAGCGCTCCCATTGGGCTGTTGGGCAGAGGGGCAGGGCAAACTCTGTGCTGGGGGAGGGAGGCAGTGCTCCCATTGGGCTGCTGGGCAGTGGGGCGGCGAACTCTGCTGGGGCAACCGTGTGCAATGCCACAGAGAGGGCTCTGAGTGCCGCCTCTGGCATGCATATCATAGGTTCGCCACCACTGGTGTAGGGTGTAAACTACTACTGAACTAAATTAGTGGATTTTCCATTAGAAATTTTTAAATGACATTAGCAATGCATATGATGTGGTAATGAAATAATCTTTGTTCTGCTTTGTTTTTCTAGAAAAGAAATTAAGCAGTTGCTTTCTGAATTAGATGAAGAAAAAAAGATCCGGCTACGATTACAGGTGTGATAAAACAACTGAACCTTGTGGGGGTGAATTTTTAAAACAAATCACGCCTTTACACATTTTTTTTTACAAGAGGACCAGCACAAATTTAAATCCATTGCTTTTATTCATTACCAGCTTTCCACTGGTACTTGTTATCTGTCATTCTTACCTTTTAAATCTCTTATTTTTTTAAATCCTTCTACATATCTCATGAAGTTGCTTTAAAAATGCTTAATCCATTAAAATGCCCCCAAATAATTTTCTACCCAAAAAATAGCAAGAAAACAAAATATTTAAACATTATTCACTGGCCCACATTCTGTTGCTTAGTATAATAAAGCATGCTAGAGTAAACCTATTGAATCCGTGGGTATTTGGTGAGTCAGCTCCTCCATAAATTCCATTGATCAAATGGACCTACTCTAACTGCGAATTAATTTAACACACTAAATCTTAGAGTAAGCTATTTGAAAGTGGAATTTATGGAAGAGCAGACTCATCAAATCCCCACTGATTCAGTGGTTTATTCTAGTACGATTTATTACATACTAGCATATGTGCCCGGACTTTGCCCGGGAGGGAGTGAAGCCGCATCTGGGATTCCTAGGAGCGAGGGGGGGTGGCAAGGACGGCAGACAGTTATTCGCAAGGAAAGGCTTCTTCCCTTGCGGATAAATGCCTGCCGCCTTTGCATTTCCTCTCGCTGTGTCGAGGCCAGTCTCGGAACTGCGAGGGGGAGTGGCAAGGGCGGCAGGCAGTTTCTGCAAGGAAAGGCGCCTTCCCTTGCGGAGAAGTGCCTGCTGCCTTTGCTTTCCCCCTCGGTGCTTTGATGCCAGTCTCGAATCAGCGAGGGGGAATGGCAAGGGCTGCAGGAAGTTATCCACAAGGGAAGGTGCCTTCCCTTGTGGAGAAGTGTCTGCCGCCTTTGCATTCCCCCTCGCTGTTTCGAGGCCAGTCTCGGAACAGTGAGAGGGAGTGCGGGGGATTGCGGTGCTTGGGTGGGAGGCCGGTCAGGGCACATTGGCATGAGGGGCGTGGCGGCCGCCTCTGGTGGCCTTGCATCCCTGTTGAGCATGGGGGATTGCTGGGCTGGGTGGGAGGCCAGGCTGGCGGCAGCATTGGAAGTATCCCTGTGCCTGCTTCCTGCGGCCTTGCCTCCCCACCCATCGTTGGGGTTGGCAGTGCCGGGTGGGAGGGCAGATGGTCCGTAGTGTAGCGAGGGTCATGGGCGGCCTCGCATCCCACTTCAGTGCGGAGGATTGCTGGGCTGGGTGGGAGGCCGGGCTGGCAGCAGCATTAGGAGTCTCCCTGCGGCCGCTTCCCGTGGCCTCACATCCAGCTGCGGTGCGTGTGCGCTTGTGCATGCACGCTCACCAGCCACAAAGTTGGGTGCCAGGGTGTGACGTAAGCGCCCCGGCTGTGCTTTCATCGCTACCCTCGGTCAGGGTGGGTGGGATGCGAGGGTATTTTCCCCCTCTCCCTCGCAAAGAAGGGGGCAGGTTTGGGGGCTTCTTAGCCTGGCTCCCTGCCTTGCTATGCGAAGGGTGGGGATGTGAGGGTGTTTCCCCCTTCCCTCTCACAAGGAAGGTGCCCTGGTCTCGTCTGGCCTCGACGTCTTGACGTGGGGTTCCCAATAGGCTGCGGCATGGTTCTTGGGCTCCTGAGAGTTGTAGGCGTGTTTTTCCCCAGTTGGTGGGGTGCCCCCCCATGGCCCCAGGTACCTCCCCTTTCGGATTCAGGATGACCTCGGTAGGTGTATGGCCAAGCTCAGGGGATTTGGTTGCTGGGTGTAGGAATGCATTAGAGACATACTAACGTACGTTTCTGCTTTATAGGTAGAGATTAAACAGTAGGCTTTTGGTCTCTATTTTGCAGGAGTAACAATGTTTCTAGTTATTATATTGTTTTGTAATGTGTTAGTACCATGGGGCTGTGGTGTCTCAGTGGTTAAGAAGCTCGCCTTGTTAGTTGGAAGGCTGGCAAGTCAGCAGTTTGAGACCTGGGTATTGCATGACAGATTGAGCACCCATCTCTGTCCAAGCTCTTGGGGACATGAAAGGAGCCTCATTTGGCCATTCCCCGAGCAGAGTTTCTTCTGCAAAAATCTTTTCAACCCAGAATAATTTCTGACATTAAATTATTATTACCATGGTGCAGAAACAATTTTAGAAAAGTGGGAAAGTATTAACGAAGGTGGGGAAAATGTAAATTTTAAGCTGCAGATATATAGTTTTTGGCTGTGTAAATTTTAATCTGTTTGTACTATGTGAATGAAGAGAAATAGAAATAAATAAATTAAAAGGCAAGAAGCAAAAAAATTACTAAAAATTGCTTGAAATCTCCCTCCACTCAGGATTCCTCATATTCAAGATTTACAGTAATATTTTGATGCACCATAAGACAAAATGGCAAAATCCATCATTATTTCCTGTGGATCCTGGGCCTATTGAAATTAATGAGTTTTAAGTTAATTGTGCGAGATAACACTCATTCATTTAAATGGCTCTTATAAAGCGGAGTTAGACCAGAATACAAGGAGCAGAGAGGCAAAGTGATTCACTGATTGTTAATGACAGCATTCATATTATTTTTCATTTTAGTTTGGATGGGCAAAGCAGCCTTGCAGGTGATCATTTTCTGCCTAATGAACAGTCCCAGATTGGCTCCTCTCGCCCTTGCCACCGATGATCTTCCTGTGCAGTCAGGGCTACAATCTCACAATAGTCTTGGCTCTCCTGGCCTGTCGAATGAGGCCAGAGAGTGATGCCCTTATGAATCTGCTTACACAGGGGAGATGCCATCATCTCGAGGTAGAATGACCTGTGCTGTACCTGATGTTCTAAGTGGCAGCAGCACCAGACTGTGTACTAGCAAACTGCCCCTTATAATAATGGCAGCAAAGAAACCTAGTGACTGAAATCCTATTGGTTACTTATGCATTTGTATGTGCAATAAAGTAAATTGCAAAGGCAAATTACTGCTCATTAACAGATTGCTCTGTGTGTTCCCAGTCACACATGAATTGGAAGAGTTGGCATGCAGTAAGAGCTCCTCATTAACCAGCAGTAATCTACAACATTGGCCTTTACAAAAAAAAACTATGCTTTTATTTCCTTGTTATGTCTAACACCAGCATTATAACTTTTCTTTATTTGTTTCAGACACACCACCAGCATATAATATCATTATATGCTGGTGCTTCTGGATTGAGAGGATTAGCCGGTGCTAGATCACCATTGCCCAGGGGATACCCAATCGCTGAAATAGCAATTTATTTTATTTTATTTTTGGGGGGTGGGGCTGTCCTTTCAAGTCTCCCTGCATTAGGATTCTGGCTGCTGCTTATTTTCATTCCCTTTTTTATTACTATTGCCTGCCACTGACCTAACAATGGATACATACTACGCTGCCACCAATTAGGTAGAAGAACAAATGAGGTGGTGTTGAGATTTGATAAAATGACTATTTGTTTGGAAGGGGTTTAATCTCAAGTTTTTTGGGTTGTCTTTTTTAGATGGAGGTTAATGATATAAAGAAAGCTCTTCAATCAAAGTGAATTTTGGATCGATGGAATGTTGTATTGTTCATTGTGACTGAGACTTAATGCCCCGGATAAAAATAACTTTGTGCCAAATGGTTAAAGGTCTGCCTAACATCCTTTTGTTTGAACAACTAGCACAAGAGTTTTAATAGCACAACACGAATTCCAGCAGAGAGGAAATTTCCAAGTGACACTCTTGCTCCGTGATGACACTGGTTGTGACTGATATTATTCTTACTGTGCTAAAACCTTCTCTACTTTCGCAGTCAAACGGAAAACTCAGGCAGTTTAGTTCATAGTGGTACTATTTTAATGATATTTTCCATAAGTAAAATGTACTCTTCAGGTTTTATCAGTTTACAGGTTTTATGATTTGACTTTTTAAACTGTCTTTTGTCACACAGATTCTTAAAATGTTTGTATTGCATATAGCCAGAAATGAATGTTGATGTTGATATCTCTCGCTTCACCTAGAACAGCTTAATTTGTGTTATTTTACATACTATTACATATGCAATCTTATGTCCAAAATTATTTACACGATGAATCCTAAGTTTCTGTAAAAATAGTGTATTTAAAAAAGAAAAAAATGAACAGGAATTTGGTCTTTGCAATGATTTGTGCCTTCTTTTGCCAAACACTGATTGGAACTGGTTATAGGCCAGATGTTAAGAAATGTAGCTATCACAGTGAAGCCTAGCAATCCACTAGAGGTCGCTCTTTCAGCATCTTAACTGCTTGCTCTTAAGAGATCTGATTGTGCGTGTGTGTATGTGTGGTATATATGCATGTGTGTGCATGTGTTCTGGGTCTGGGCATAATTGCCATTGCAGGTTGGGGCAGCTTTATTTCAACACCTGTAGCTTGTTAAAGTTACTACTCAATTGAAGAATTTCCTTTTGCTTGATTTCATTCAAACTTTTAAACACCTGCTTCACAGCTCCAGTTTTGCACATCTTGGGTGAACAAATTATAAATTATTTAAGAGCAAACATGAATAAAATATAAATCAATAAGAGAGAGAGAGAGTGTTGTATTATTTTCAAGACACAGAATTTTGTGCAGTGTAAACTTCATGTTCAGTGTCAGCTGCCAGAATTCTTGTTGAACTTGCTGATGTGGAAAAATAAGTGGTATTGTATAATGACATACTTAATCTATTCATAGACTGTGATAATTTCAGCTTTAGAAATTGACAGCGTGAGTGTATGCATCCCTACGTGCAATCTCAGAAAGAGACTTGTGATAAAAACTGTAGTTGGGTTTCTTAGCAGGTTCATACAAATAAATAAATAAAATTAACAGTGCAATCCTATGCATATCTACTGAAAGAAGTAAACCCTGTTAAGTTCAGTGAACTTTGCTTCTAGATGAATGTGAATAGGATTTCAGGCTGAGTGTGCAAACTTAAATACATTTAATAGGAAGTAAGTCCCACTGAATAGCATGCAGCTTAAGGACTGCACTTGAACACCTGAGTTATATGTGCTGCTGAAACATCCCACCTTTTTCCTGTGCTTTGGCACTGCTCTAGTTAATGTTTACATTAAGTATCAAACATTGTATCTGTTTTATCATATTAGATGTGACAGTTTTGCATTTTCTGACTAGAGGACACACAGCATGATAAAAAGATTCCCATAATGTTGAAATCTATTAATATTTATGTACCAGGATGGAACAACAAGATTTGAAAGGTAGTAATGTGTCAGAACTCTTAAGTTAATCATGTGTATATCTTATTTGTTAACAGTAGCAAAAGCTCAAATTATTTGTCACTGTGATACTGCTAGGATCTTAAAACAGCATGAATATTTCTGTGTTAAAATAACCAAACCAGTCCTTACACAGTGCTTTAAGCTTGAAGGTACATCCTTCACATTTTGATCTTCACAACATCCACATGTTTGATAAACAGTAGTACTGCATTACTTTCTCATTTTACAGAAGGAACTCTATTGCCCAGTTCTCAGACGTCTGTACAAAATCCTTGGGCTATTGTGCTGCAACAGACAGTGCTTATGTAGTATTACAAAAAATCATTATCTGGCAAAGCAGCAATTCTGCAACAGATATGCTGGCTTAGTGTTTAGGAATGGGCAAATGGCTAGTGGAATCTTTGGATGTGGGCTTCGGCATATGAATGTTCTAATGGAAATTGGTGTATTTAACATGCATATATATATTATATGCTGGGGGGTTCTTCATGTTGCATCACACAGCAGGGTCAGTGTAGCAATGACGTGAATATGAAAATCTGCTGTGTCCTTAGTCTATTCCAATGGCACTCACAAGAGTGCTGGTTCGGTTATTATTGTAGTATGGGAACTGTTTCCACATGGCAACATCACACGTTGCTCAGATCCTGACTGATAAAAACAGTGATATGTCAGGTGAACAAAATCAATTTCTTTCCATGCCAGCATCCCTTCTCCCTATGGCTCTGTGATATGGCACGGAAAGTATTGAAGCTTACCATTTCTCCGGTGTATAGATCTGACACTAAAAGGTAGGCCTTAGTGGTCTGGATGTGGCTCCCATACCCCAACAGTATTTGGGCTTGAAACTATTGAATAAAATGAGCTCTGAGCCAGTGTTTCTTCCTGGGCTTCTGTAATTCTCTTACAGTGTTTTTTTGTAATAGCAATACAGTTGATAGCTACTAACTTAAAAAGTAAGAGAATTCAACAGGTGGACAGATAGGCCTTCTAAAATATGTATGAACCTTGGGGTTACATGATTACACAGTAGGTTTTTTTTTAAAAAAAATCACTCACTTGAAGAACTGGCTGTAAATATTTACAAGATGGAATTGAAGAAAAGTTCTTGAAAAGTGGGACATAATTCTAAAATGTTATTTTGAAAAGAAAACAAAGTCTATCTGGCCTGTAATCAGGGTCTCTAATTTCTTTTTGTCCTTCTGTTATAATGGTAAATTGTCATTTTATAAAACTGTATTAAGGAGTCTAACGTATTGTGATTTGTAAAATAAGATTAAATGAGATTTTGTGGAAATGTTTTGTTTATTCGTGGAAATATGAGTTTACTTTTACTGCATTATGTTTACAAAAAGAGCATTTTACAAAGAACTTACATTTTAATGATTTTTTAAAAACACCTACATTATTATAACGTTGCTATGTTATATTTAATTTTCTGGTCAAAGCAGACAGCTGAGGACACGTTGGGAATTATGAGTTGATGTTGATTCAAACTTTTCTTTTAGTTGTATTAAGTTGCCTTTACTCAGTAAAGATGAACTATCAAAATCATGCTAACTTTACTGCTTTATTGAATAACTTTTGTCACTTGCTTTTTATTTTATACTGTTGTGCTGCACTATCAAATACAGTATATGGCTTTGATCGTAAACCGCTATTTTGGTTTTACAAATTATATCTTCTATTTAAACGTCCGTGGTATACTTTTTATAACGTTTCCTTGTGTGATTCATGGAATTCAAGCTCTAAAGTTATACAGCATAACTAAGCAGAATCCTGTTGCACTGATCTGTGTAAATAATTACTTATTGTGTGAATTGATTGAGATTTTCCAGGTTTATGCAAGAGAACACCTCCTTGCATCAGTGTAAATCCCGTTCTTGCATGGGAGTAAATCAGAGACGTCATAGAATGATTTAATGTATCATGTTCTGCTGGTGGAGGAACAGGATTCTGGCCAAAGGGCGAAAATGCTACCTTAAAAATTAACAAATTTATTGTGACATAAGCTATCCTGGAATTTGTCACCATCCTACATCTGATAGAGCGGATTGCATCCACAAAACATTATCCCGTAATTACTTTGTTCGTTTTGAGAAGTCACAAGACTTTTTGCTTTTCATGCAATGGACTAACATGTTTAGTTCTTTGGAAGTTTTATGTTTTAATTCTTCAAAGTAGCACTCTTCAGGTTTTTTGAACTACAACTCCTATCCAATTTAGAGTTACCACTGGTTAGGGACAATGGGAGTATTGGTTCAAAACATTCAGAAGGTACCAATTTAGGAAAATCTGACCTATATATTTCATGTTGTTGGAAATCACCTCAAATCAAGAGAATGCCAAGTTCTATATTAATTTAGATATTAATTTATAGTTAAGGAAGGTAGTTGTGCTTGTATATATACAAAAAGAAATGCATAACATCTTTAGTTCCTCCAGATTTGTATCAAAAGAGGAGAAGGGCGTGGAGAGAGGTCAAAACATTGGTTATTTTCTTTTCTGCCTTAAAACCAACCTGAAATAATGAAACAATTGCTGCTAATACAGTACTACAAATCTGCTTCTTTCTGTGGGCCAACCCTTGCCTGAAGTCATGTGATTAAGGCAGATTTTCATATCTGAGAAATTAGACTTGTAAAAGAAGAGCACACGTCTATCTTGAAGACCATCACAAGTTTGGGAGGTCCTGCTGTGAGAATCACAGTCTTAACACGTACATATTTTCCTCTTCTAGTGATGGATAGGTATCTGGCTGCACAGTCAGCAGCTGAAGTTCAATTATCCACTGTATCTCCCAGGAGAAGAACCAGCCTGAGGAAGTTGTGGGCAAGTTGCACAGTCCCAGGGCATCCCTGGGAGAAGGGATGGTAAACCAATCTGTATATCTCGAACATCCCCGAAAGGATTGCAATTATTACTAGTAGTGATGGATTATCTAGTTAGTGTCTGTAATTAATAGCTAAGCCTCTGAGAGTTGCCAGAAGCCAAAGAGATATGCTTATAACTGAAGATTTGTTCAGTCGCACAGTCGATTCCAACTCTTTGCGACCCCATGGACCATCACTCTCCAGGCACCCCTGTCCTCCACCATCCTCCTTAGTCCGCACAGCCCCGTGCCCATTGTATCTACAATACCATCTAGCCATCTCATCTTTGGCCGTCCCCTTCTTCTTTTGCCCTCCACCTTCCCCAGCATCAAGACCTTCTCAAGTGAATCCTCTCTTCTCATTTGATGTCAAAAATAATGTATACTTCAGCTTCATCTTTGTTATTTGTCCTTCTAAGGAGCACTCAGGGCTAATCCAATATTGACCTATTTGTTCTCGCTGTCCAAGGGACTCTCAAAACTCTCCTCCAGCACCACATCTCAAAGGCATCTATTTTTCTTCGCTCAGCCTTTCTAATGGTCCAGCTCTCACAGCCATACATTACAACTAAAGATAGAATCATATTTTGTCAGAGAACAGAAGACACTGAGATATTCTCTTCCCACAAGGTATCTGTTTATTGCCATGAATTTCTCTAAAAATTTAAAACCAGATCATTAAATGGGAAGAGGTTTTGTTTGCTGGACAAGTGAGCTGAATGGAGCTTAGGGGTTGCTTCTGGACATGGAGAATCCCTTACTGGATTGGAAGGATGGTTCTTCTTATAGAAGAGTGTGTTTTAATGTAGAAATTTTAAAAAACAGCAATTAATTGTTCATTTTTAAGGAATGTCATATTTACTGGAATGGGAGGATGATAAATATTCTAACTTGAAAAGTAGAGTAAAAGGAATGATACTCTACTGCAGGATTTCTCAACCTTTTAAAGACGGAGGCCAGGTCATGCTCCCTCTAACAGCTTCGTGGGGGGATGGCCATTTTGCCCTTCCTCCACCACATGGCACTTCCTGGTGTGGTGGTGGTGGGCCACATGAAATGGTGCCATGGACTGCATCCAGCCCGTGGACCGCAGGTTGAGAATCCCTGCTCTACTGTTTTCTACAAATTGCAACTAACCTAGTTGACAGCTTATGAGCATCCCTGCAGAATTATCTCTCAACTTGATGCCCACTTGAGTTCCAGACATGTCATTCTTACTGAGAGAAGTAATTATCCCCCTATGATACTTCTAAAAATAGTCCTGGTCAAGATCAAAAGAGTCATGTAACCGGTTTTCACAAGCACAAAGGCTATTTGGGGTCATTTCTTTAGGAAAACAGCACTCTATTTCTCAATAGATTTTGACAGGTTCTTAAAATGATCTTTCAGAAGAGTGAAAAAGAGGGAGGGCTCCTCCCCCTTTACTCTTCCCACTTCCAGAATGAACTTTTCAATTTTTGAACACCTTTTAAAGTGGTGGAGTGCATCATTACTGCTCTAATACAGTTTTTTAAAAAAAACTTTTACTTTCTGTGTTCCTTGGAGCAGAGGAAGTGTTTAACTTCTTAATATTGTGAAGTGGTTTCTTAAGCCACTTAATGATATGAATGAGGAAAGCAAATTGACAGCTATCACCATTGCTTTGGTTTGTTTGCAGTGATCACGTGTGCTGGAAATGAAGAAAAACAGAGTGACCCTGCATTCACCAAAGTCGTAGTCCCTGACAGATCCAAAATGTACAGGTAGGGATAGTTTGGAATCCAGCAATTATATCTTTGTCATTGCCAAAAAACAGGAGTGAACTACTGTATCCCATCTCCACAGCAAACCAAACAGTAGGATGAATGCCTCATTAATCGTACCTTAAGTTCTTATGTTCCTAATGGTTCTCTGACATAATCCTTATCAACTGGGATTTGAGAAACAAGATAGATCAGGGGTCAGCAAACTTGGTTCTCCAGATGTTCTTTGACTTTAATACCCAGAAGCCCTGATCAGCATGTGTACTCAGTGCTGGGCATCAGCAGGTTCGCACCAGTTCGCTAGAACTGGTAACAAATTCTGGCTGGCCCCGCCCATCCAATTTTGAAATAAAGTACAGTGGTACCTCATACAACAATTTTAATCTGATCCATGGGGCTCGTTGTACAAAACAATTGCTATATGATGCATGTATCGTATAGCGATTTTCCCCATGGATGTGTCGTACAACATTTTTTTTTTTTTTGCTAAGTGGTTTTTCCCATTGAAAAATTGTTGTACAATTTTTTCCATAGGGAAAATTGTTATGCAGGATGCCATTCCCCCCCCCCCCAATTGTTATGCAATTTCATTGCTATATGGGGTGATTTTTGTATGAGGTTCCACTGTCATTCTAATTTGGGTGTAACACAGGGCTTTCCCCCTGGCCACGCTCACCATACCACGCCCGCAGAGTAGGTAGGAAAAAGTTTTTGGGAGCCCAACACTGGGTGTACCATACCTGTCAACCACCCCGATTTGGCTGGGATTACCACGGATTTTGACGCCGATTGACGTCATAACCCGCCCCGCGCTGCCAAAACCCTGTAATTTGGCAGCGGGGAAAACGCTTTCCACGCATGCGTGGAAGGGTTCTACACAAGTGTAAAACCCTTCCGCGCATGCGTGGAAGTGCTACACCGCTTGTGCAGCCCCTACGCAAGCGGTGGAGTGCTTCCACGCATGCGGGGAAGGGTTCTACACAAGTGTAAAACCCTTCTGCGCATGCGTGGAAGGGCTACGCTGCTTGCATAGGGGCTGCGCAAGTGGCGTAGCGCTTCCACGCATGCGTGGAAAGCGACCTGCGCACAAGCGATCTGCGCAGGTCCTGTTTTTTCCAGAGCCGCGGGTTGACAGGTATGGGATGTACTGGCTTGGGCTTCTGGTAACTGAAGTCCACAGACACCTGGAGAGCCAAGTTTGCTGACCCCTGAGATAGATGAGCTTCTTTGCAATCTCTTTAGACTACAGAGGTTCCTCTCAAATAATGGAAGGTGAAGGGAAAATAATGTAATGGTAAACCTTTAGTTTAGGCAGTGGGCAAGAGTAAGTGAAAAAAATGGCTAGATCTTTTTCCACATTTCTAATATGTTTTTGTGTGTGGAAAGCTTGTGAACTCAGTCTTGTTTGGGTATCCACACAAAGCAGAGTATAATAATCCAAATGAGTATTGACTGTAGCAAGAAGCAGAAGTTAGAAGCAAAGTGTAATTGCAACTGAAAACATGTTAATGTTGCGGAGGAGTGACTCAGGCTGGTTTGTGTAATCAGTCTTAGCAGACTTCTGTATTTACGCTCTGAAAACTAATCACCAAACAAAGTAAATTAATTTCCATATCCCCAGAGGTGAAATCAAGGTACTGTAATCTACATCGTGGCATTCTAAATTATGAGGTACAAATATGAAACCTGGACAATGAAGAAAACAAATAGTGGGAAAATAATTTGAAATGTGATATTTGAGGAGAACTACTTTACAGATACCAGGACTGACAGAGAGATAAGTAAGTAGATGCTAGATCAAATCTAACAAATGGTGACTAGATACCACTGAAACTAACAAGTCAATCTGAATATGTCTATGTTTGTTGCCACGGCGTTCAGAACCAAAGATGACAAAACAGATGCTGTCAATGATTGGTCACAACCAGTGGTGGGATTTAAAAATTTTTACTACCTACTCTGTGGCCGTGGTATGGTGGCCGTGGCCAGGGTGAAAGCCCTGTGTTGCACCTGGGTTAGGACTACTTTATTTCAAAACTTGATGGGTGGGGCCAGCCAGAATTTCTGCTACAGGTTCTGGCGAACTGGTGTGAACTTGCTGAATCCCACCACTGGTCACAACAAGAGAAGAGAAGAGAAGACTTCTTTTATTTTGTTATTTGATTTTCCTTATTTTAAAAACTCAATAAAAATTATTATTTTAAAAAGAGAAGACTTCCTGGAAATGCTGAAGAGAGTTCAAAATAGCAGAAAATAGTAAGACTAAATATGAGATAGATTGACTCAATAAAGGAAACTATGGTCTTGAGTTTACAAGATTTGGCCAGGGCTATTGACAACAGGACCTTTGGAAAGCCATTGGCTTGTAGAGTCACCACGATTTGGAATCACGCATAACAACAGCAGAGGGGAGAGAAAAATCCAGCTCTTGACAATTAGAGGCTTGCACTAGTTAAGGTTTGGTTGCTTCTAGTCACTGGCTATTCCTAATACCGGTTTCTTGCTTACAACACATGTATCATAATAAAGTCATTCCTACCCAGAGCTGTCTACCTACATAATTGGTAACTGTACAAAAGTAATAAAGGAACGGATGCAACTGAAGTCAGTGGTAAGTAAGCACCATTGAACCTAACCAGCCAAACTGATGATGTCTAATTTGGGTATCAATATGTTCAGGTGAAATTAGTCTTCATTAACTTTCAGTGAAGTAGGGCAAGTCTCTGCGTCGACCAGGAAGTGTTGGAACCACAAAAAAGTAGTATGTGACAACCACAGGAAATGAGAAGGGCTTTCTCAGCTTAGAAGGACAAAGCTGTTTTGTATATTTTCTTACATGTCTACCTCCTGTCCCTAATCAGGATGACTGGAAGGGATTGAATGTACGAGCTATATTCCTGAATTATAGCCTGTGGAGGGAAATAAAGTAGTCAAAGTGTTTTGTTTCAATATTTTGAAGTTATACATCATGATCTGAGCAAAGAATGGGCATTTGCACGCTGCCTATACCTGTAAAAAGTGTTAAGATCAACAAAAAGGAAATTGATAATATGAATATTGAAGAACATAATAAAGAATTGTTAACAATAATACTGACAACAGCAAGACAATGTATTGCTAGAAATTGGAAGAAAGATTCTACAGTGGAAATAGAGGAATGGTATAGAGAAATGTGGCAACTTGCCTTAAATGATAAGTTAACATGGGAATTCAAAATTAAAAGAGGTATGATAGACAAAAATAAATTTGGGATTATTTGGAAACCATTCCTGGTGTATACATTGTCTGAAGGTAAAGGTGGCAGACCAGCCCCAAATCAAATGAGTTTTTGGCTATGATATGGGATGCTGGTCAGTTTCACAATACCCAAGGTATTGTATATAGCACTGGGTTATTATGTCTAGATTTGGTTTTAAGATAGTATATATTTTATACTAAAATAGTATAAGTTCAAATAAGATGGTTGAAATAAGGTAAAATGAATATATATTATCTGTTATTGTATTTTTAAATATGTGATTTTACTTTTAATTCTTATGATTGATTGTAATTTGTATTTTTATGTTATTCTGTACTATGGATGTCTTTTTGCTTTTTTTTAAAGTTCTTTTGGTTAGTTTTTTTGTAGTTATTGAAAAATTTAAAAAATAAATAAAAAAAGATCAACAAAAAGGAAAAGGAAAAAGATTGTTTAGATTAGTTAGTATCTTTATTGTTCTTATGTGCTGTCAATTGAGAATGGACATATAGCAACTCTAACAAATGAGATATATAAGGAGTAGTTTTACCAGTTCCTCACCCACAATGAACTTTTGTGGCTGAGTGGGGATTTGTACCAAAGGCTCCTGAGTCATAAGAACATAAGAACAGCCTTGCTGGAACAGGCCACAGCCCATCCAGTCCAGCATTCTGTCTCACACAGTGGCTCACCATTTTCTTCAGGGTATTCCCAAGCAGATGCCTTCACCTGCTTAGGATTCCCTGGAAATGGCATTTAGAGATATCCTGCCTATCTCTCCAACCCGGAGGTTGTCCTTAAGTATCCATAATTATAGCCATTGATACCCTTGTCCTCCATGAACTTGTCTAATCCTTTCTTAAAGCTGTCAAGACTCACAGCTGTCACCACTTCTTCTGGCAGGGAGTTCCATAGACCAGTAATCCTCTGGGTGAAAAAGTACTTTCTCTTATTTGTTTGAGAACTAGTACCCAAAAGTTTCATGGAGTGTCCCCTAGTTCTAGTGTTATGCGAGAGGGAAAACAGTTTTTCCTTATCTACTTTGTCCACACCGTGCATGATTTTATAAACTTCAATCAGGTCACCTCTTAGACGTCGTCGTTCAAGAGTGAAGAGGCCCAACCGTTGCAGCCTCAGATGGTAAGGAAGGTGTTCCAGTCCCCTAATCATTCTGGTTGCCCTCCTCTGCACTTTTTCCAGCTCCATAATATCCTTCTGGACGTATGGCGACCAGAACTGTACACAGTATTCCAGATGGGGCCTCACCATAGATTTATAAAGAGGCAAAATGACACTTGCTGACTTATTTTCTATACCCTTCCTAATGATCCCTAGCATTGAGTTTGCCTTTTTCACTGCTGAGGCACACTGGGTTGACACCTTCATTGAGTTGTCCACCAGGACACCAAGGTCCCTTTCCTGGTTTGTCGCAGAGAGTTCAGACCCCATCAGTTTATAAATGTAATTGGGGTTCTTTGCCCCAACATGCATCACTCTGCACTTACTAATGTTGAAGCTCATTTGCCACTGTTTTGCCCAATCCCCCAGTGTCAAGAGATCCCTCTGGAGCTCCTCACAATCTCTCACAGTTTTCACTACCCTGTATAATTTAGTGTCGTCAGCAAATTTGGCTACCTTGCTTTTTACTCCTACCTCTAGATCATTTATGAAGAGGTTGAGAAGCAGGGGTCCCAGTACTGAATCTTGGGGGACCCCACTCTTTACTTCCCTCCACTTGGAGAAGTGTCCATTTAGTGCTACCCTCTGTTTCCTGTCCCTTAGCCAGTTGCTGATCCAGGACAAGACCTGTCCCTTTATTCCATGACTGGTAAGTTTATTCAAGAGCCTTTGGTGTGGGACCTTGTCAAAAGCCTTCTGAAAGTCCAGATAAACAATGTCAACTGGATCCCCCTTATCCACATGCTTGTTGACACTCTCAAAAAATTCCAACAGATTAGTGAGGCATGATTTGCCCTTGCAAAAGCTATGTTGGCTCTCCTTTAGCAGCGCCTTCTCTTCTATGTGCCTATTAATTCTATCTTTTAGGATGGTTTCCATCACTTTACCTGGGACACATGTCAAACTGACAGGTCGGTAATTTCCTGGATCACCCCTGGATCCTTTTTTGAAAATTGGTGTTACATTCGCTACCTTCCAGTCATCAGGCACAAAGCCTGATTTGAGGGAAAGATTATATATTTTGGCCAGGAGATCAGCAATTTCATCCTTAAGTTCCCTGAGAACTCGTGGATGGATGCCATCTGGTCCTGGTGATTTGTTAGTGTTTAGTTTAACAAGACATGCTAGGACCTCCTCCCTGGTTATTTCTATCTGGCTTAATTCTTCGGTTTCCCTCCCTACGAAGATAGGCTCTGTTTTGGGCATGTGGTCTCTCTGTCTTCTTCAGTGAATACTGAAGCAAAGAATTCATTGAGTCTCTCTGCAATCTCTGTTTCCTCTTTAATAACCCCTTGCCTTCCATTGTCATCTAATGGTCCAATGGCCTTCCTAGTTGGGTTCTTACTTCTAATGTACTTAAAGAAGTCTTTGTTATTTCTCTGAGTATTTTTAGCTATACGCTCCTCAAAGTCTTGCTTTGCTTTCCTGATTGTTGCCTTGCATTTGTTCTGCCAGAATTTATGTTTCTGCCTGCTGTCCTCATTCGGACAAGCCTTCCATCTTCTAAATGAGCTTTTCTTGCTCTTGATCACTTCCCGAACAGCTCCTGTAAGTCACATTGGAGTCCTCTTGGACCTGGCAGTGCCCTTTTTCCTTTTGGGTATGCATTCCAATTGGGCCTCTGTTATTGTTTTTGTAAACAGCCTCCATGCCTCTTGGAGTGTTTGGACTCTCTCAATTTTCCATTTCAGCTTCTTTTTTACTAGTTTCCTCATCTTTGGGAAATTTCCTTTTTGAAAATTTAAGGTCTCTGTGTTAGATTTTATCAGTGACTTGCGGTCTATGATCAAGTTAAACATAATTGAGTTGTGGTCACTGTTCCCTATTGGATCAGTCACATTAACATCTTGCACCAGATCCTGAGTATTACTCAGGATCAAGTCAAGGATTCTTGTACCTCTAGTTGGGTCTTCAACCATCTGTCCCAGGGAACAATCATTTAGCATATCTAGGAACTTTATCTCTTTATCATGTGCTGAACAACAGTTCACCCAGTCTATGTGAGGGTAATTGAAGTCCCCCATTATAACCAGGCTTCCCTTCTTGGATGCCTCCTTTACAACATTCTCCAACTGCCAGTCTCCCTCAAGAGTTTGGGTTGGAGGCCGATAGTATATGCCTACTGTTAGACCATCCTTGTGGCCTGGTACTCTTACCCACAGAGCTTCTAATGGTGACTCCAAATCACCTAGATATTCCAATTCATACGATTTTATCACTTCTTTGACATACAAGGCTACACCACCTCCCGTTTGCCCCTTCCTATCCTTCCTGTACAGTTTGTAGCCTGGGATAACTGTATCCCATTGGTTATCATCCGTCCACCAGGTTTCAGTGATACCAATAATATCAATATTCTTATCTATTGCTAAGTATTCCAGCTCCCCTATTTTGTTCCGGAGGCTTCTGGCATTTGTATACAAGCATTTATATATGCTTTCCTGATAAAGTCTTTTGAGTGCAGTTGCATTGTTAGAGTCCTAGTCTGTCACTCTCCCCACTACACCACATTGGGTATCCCCATATTTTTATCAGACCACTACAAAATTACAAACAAAAGCTAGCTTTTGACCTCTGCAGCTCTTCATCTGGCTGGGAACCACAGAATGGTCGATACTGCAGAGAGAGAGAGAGAGAAACTTTAAAAAAAATTAAATCCCTGGTTGGATGTGGTCAGATTTCTAATCTAATGAAAACTTATACAAGATTCTGTTTGTAATGCTTTAGCGCAGGGATTTTCAACCTGTGGCCTGTGGGCCAGATGAGTCCTACAGCACCATTCCATGTGCCCCCCCCCACTGCCTCCAGACCAGGAAGTGCCATGTGGTGGAGGAAGGGCAAAATGGCCATCCGGCCTCTGAAGCTGTCTGAGGGAGCGTGACCCGGCCCCTGGCTTTAAAAGGTTGAGAACTCCTGCTTTAGTGGTTTAATAAAGGTATTTCCCACATTCTCACTTCTAGATTGTTAACTTACTAAATATAATCATATATTGACACTTTTAAAACATATTTAACAAACATCGGTATTTAACAAGGGAGCGCCCGGACACCGGGCGCTCCCTTTCCCTCCCGGCCAGACCGGCGGGAGATGAACAGGCACAGCTGGAGGGAGTTTCGGCAGGCAGCCTCAAAAGTGGGGCCGACGCTGCCAACGCCAAGGACACCGGGCGCTCCCTTTCCCTCCCGGCCAGACCGGCGGGAGATGAACAGGCACAGCTGGAGGGAGTTTCGGCAGGCAGCCTCAAAAGTGGGGCCGACGCTGCCAACGCCAAGGACACCGGGCGCTCCCTTTCCCTCCCGGCCAGACCGGCGGGAGATGAACAGGCACAGCTGGAGGGAGTTTCGGCAGGCAGCCTCAAAAGTGGGGCCGACGCTGCCAACGCCAAGGACACCGGGCGCTCCCTTTCCCTCCCGGCCAGACCGGCGGGAGATGAACAGGCACAGCTGGAGGGAGTTTCGGCAGGCAGCCTCAAAAGTGGGGCCGACGCTGCCAACGCCAAGGACACCGGGCGCTCCCTTTCCCTCCCGGCCAGACCGGCGGGAGATGAACAGGCACAGCTGGAGGGAGTTTCGGCAGGCAGCCTCAAAAGTGGGGCCGACGCTGCCAACGCCAAGGACACCGGGCGCTCCCTTTCCCTCCCGGCCAGACCGGCGGGAGATGAACAGGCACAGCTGGAGGGAGTTTCGGCAGGCAGCTTCAAAAGTGGGGCCGACGCTGCCAACGCCAAGGACACCGGGCGCTCTCTTTCCCTCCCGGCCAGACCGGCGGGAGATGAACAGGTACAGCTGGAGGGAGTTTCGGCAGGCAGCCTCAAATGCGGGGCCAACGCCAAGGACCGCCGCTGTGTTCGGCCCCGGCGGGGGCGAAGAGGCTCGCTGGCCTCACCATCGGCCGGCGTTTTGGGCCCCGCCCCCCGCCCCTCGCCAGGACTCAAAAGGCGAGGGGGCCTGCCGGACGAAACATCACCGCCGCTGTGTTCGGCCCCGGCGGGGGCGAAGAGGCTCGCTGGCCTCGCCATCGGCCGGCGTTTCGGGCCCTGCCCGGCAGTTGAGGGTTCAACACAGTTGTGGAAGAATGCCCCACCACTTCCATCACCACCGGAGCCGTGCGGAGGGTGGTGGGGGGAGTGAATGGGGCGGTTTTATATTGGGGTGGAAGGGAGGGAGGGAGAGATTGCCAGGCCAGCCAGGAAGGAGAGGCAGCATTCTGTCCAGGGCAAGCAGGGAGGCTCCGGAGACCAATATAGAGGTTGTGATGGGCATGGGGCGATATAGCGGGTACCGAGGGGCGGGCCGCACCCGGGGAACGCGGGGCAGATGCTTAGTAGCTGTCCCTCGTTCCAGCCCCACGGTTACACCTCTAGGTCCTGAGCAGCTGACCCAGGGTGACCCTGTCCTTAGGCTGCTGCTGATGAATGCCAGGTCGGTATGTAATAAGGCCCCCCTGATACAAGACTCTATTATGGGGGAGCGGGCCGACTTGGCATGTATTACTGAGACCTGGCTGAGACCAGAGGATGGGGTTCCTCTGTCAGAATTGTGTCCAGCTGGGTTCAGTATTTGGCACCAGCCTAGGGATAAGGGTAAGGGCGGTGGCGTCGCCATCATAGCCAGGGAGTCACTGGGAGTCACCAGGGCTACTGCTCCACAAATTCTGGGTTGTGAGGCCCTGCTTCTGCGTCTGGGCTCTAAGGGTCAGTTGGGAGTCTTACTCCTGTACCTGCCCCCTTGCAGGGTAAGGGACTCCCTGCCTGAGCTCCTCGAGGCCATCTCAGCATTGGCGTTGGAGTTCCCTAGACTGATGGTTCTGGGGGACTTCAATTTACCCTCACTGGGGACTGGCTCCGAGGTGGCTCAGGAGTTCATGGCTTCCATGGCAGATATGGACCTGATTCAGGTAATTCAGGGCCCGACCAGGGGCAGTGGCCACACACCAGATTTAATCTTTTTGTCGGAGCGGTGGCAGAGTGATCTGAGATTACGGAAATTAGACATAACACCTGTGCCATGGTCAGATCACTATTTGGTGGCTCTAGACTTCCTGGGTACGTCGCTTTACCGTAGGGAGGCAGGGCCTATTAGAATGGCCCGCCCCAGGCAACTGATGGATCCTGATGGATTCCAGAGGGAACTGGGGGATTTTCCTCTGGATCGGCAACACGATTCGCCCGAGGCACTGGTCGACCTGTGGAACAGGATGACAACAGCGGCCTTGGATGAAATCGCACCACTACGGCCTCTCAGAGCTCATCGAGCTAGGTCATCTCCATGGTTCACAGATGAACTGCAGGAGCTCAAACGGGCAAAGAGACGCCAAGAGCGCCGCTGGGTGAAGACCCAGAGAGACTCCGATTGGACACTAGCTAGGGCCGCTATTAGGGCCTATCTAGTGGCGATGGAGGTGGTGAGGCGACAATACTTCACCACCCTTATCGCCTCCGCTGATAATCGCCCAGCCACCCTGTTCCGGGTTACCGGGTCTCTCCTTGGTAGGGGGACCCCGGTGCCCGGTTGGCAGGGGTCGGCTGAGGACTTTGCTGACCATCTAGTGGAGAAAATCGATCGGATTCGCTCTGGGTTTAATCCTGGCGTGGATGGGGAGAGTCCGGAGGGAGCCGGAGCACAGTCTTGCTATGCCATCTGGGACCGGTTTGATCCAGTTGCCCCTGATGAAGTGGACAGGCTCCTTGCAGCTGTGCGCGCCACTACCTGCCCTTTGGACCCCTGTCCCACCTGGTTGGTGAAAACCTCCAAGGCAGTGACAGGTGGCTGGGTTGGGGCTGTGATCAATGCATCATTGCGAGAGGGGGTGTTTCCTGCACCTTTAAAACATGCTTTGGTGCGCCCCCTCCTGAAGAAATCTTCCCTCGACCCAGCTGTCCTAACTAACTATAGGCCTGTCTCAAACCTCCCCTTTTTAGGGAAGGTGTTGGAGAAGGCAGTGGCGTGTCGGCTGCAGGGGGTACTGGATGAAGCGGATTATCTGGACCCTTTTCAGTCAGGATTCAGGCCTGGATATGGTACCGAGACGGCATTGGTCGCACTGATGGATGATCTCTGGCGGGAGCGGGACGGTGGTCACCCATCCGTCCTCGCTCTTCTTGACCTCTCAGCGGCTTTCGATACCGTTGACCATGGTATCCTTCTGGAACGGCTCCGAGGTTTGGGAATCCAGGGTACTGTGTGGTCCTGGTTTTCCTCATTTCTGAAGGGTCGGTCCCAGTCGGTGTGGTTGGAGAGTGAGAGGTCCAGTCCTAGGCTCCTCAAATGGGGGGTTCCTCAGGGCTCGGTGCTCTCTCCTCTCCTATTTAACATCTACATGAAACCGCTGGGTGAGATCATTCGTTCCCATGGGGTGCGGTACCATCAGTACGCGGATGACACTCAGTTGTACATCTCGGCCCATGGGGACCCCAGTGATGCTGTCAAAGTCCTTTCCAGATGCCTGGAAGCTGTGGGGGTCTGGATGGGGGCTAACGGGCTACAATTGAATCCCAGCAAGACTGAGTGGCTATGCATAGGGGGTCCTGCGTTAATCCGGGAGCTTCCATCGTTGGTTCTGGATGGGGCTATTTTGCCCCAGACAGACCCGGTGCGCAACTTGGGGGTCCTCCTGGATTCACGGCTACTGCTAGAAGAACAGGTGGCGGCTGTGACCAGGAGGGCTTTCGCCCAACTTCGGGTGATTCGCCAGTTGCGCCCACTCCTGGACCGGGACTCCTTGCTCATGGTCACCCATGCTCTGGTTACCTCCAGACTAGACTATTGCAATGCGCTCTACATGGGGCTGCCCTTGACGACCATTCGGAGGCTACAGCTGGTCCAAAATGCGGCTGCCCGGGTGGTGATGGGGTGTGGCCGTTATGCTCATGCTTCGCCACTGCTCCGGGAGCTGCACTGGTTGCCAGTATGTCTCCGGGTGCAATTCAAGGTGCTGGTTTTGACCTTTAAAGCCCTATATGGTAGTGGGCCAGGTTACCTAAGAGACCGCATCGCCCTGAGGACGTCTGTCCGTCCAACCAGAGCGGACCGGAGGGGCTCTCTAATTGTTCCATCAGCCAGAGGGGCTCGCCTCTCTGGCACAAGGAGGAGAGCCTTCTCCGTGTCTGCACCGGCCCTCTGGAACCTCCTGCCAACAGAATTACGTCTTCGGACGGAGTTGCTGCCTTTCAGAAGGGATCTTAAAACCTGGCTGGCAGGTCAAGTGTGGGGTGCGGGTGGAAGGGTAACCACCATGGGGTGGTTGGTGTAGAGGAACTCTTCCCCATGGTGCCTTTTCGATCCTGCAGCCCTTGCTTTTTAGGGGGTGGGTAGTCTTAACTTTTTTTACTGTTTTAACTGTTTTTAGGATTATTGTTGTATTTGTGAATATTGTCTGTAAACTCCTTGGGTTGCCCTGGGGTTACTTTTTATGTTGTTAGCCGCCCAGAGTCGGCCTTGTGTTGAGTGGGCGGGATATAAATTGAATAAATAAATAAATAAATAAATAAATAAAATTTCCAGAGCAGTTTCTGGTCTTGATATGGTATGATATCCACCAACAAACTTGCTTTAAAGTTACAGACCCGGTACGCAATTTAGGGGTCCTCCTGGATTCGGGACTGCTACTTGTAGATCAGGTGGCGGCCGTGGCCAGGAGGGCTTTCGCACAGCTTCGTGTCATCCGTCAGTTGCATCCGCTCCTGAACCGGGACTCCCTGCTCAGGGTCACACATGCTCTGGTCACCTCCAGGCTAGATTATTGCAATGCGCTCTACATTCGGAGGTTGCAGTTGGTCCAGAATGCAGCGGCCCAGGTGGTGATGGGGTGGGGGCGTTATGCTCGTGCCTCACCATTACTTTGGGAGCTGCACTGGTTACCAGTTTGCCTCCGGGTGCAGTACAAGGTGCTGGTTTTGACCTTTAAAGCCCTTCATGGTAGTGGGCTAGGTTACCTTAGAGACCGCATCATCCCAAGAGGGTCCGCCCGTCCAACCAGAGTGGACTGGAGGGGCTCCCTAATTGTTCCATCTGCCAGAGGGGCTTGTCTTCCTGGTACACGAAGGAGGGCCTTTTCCGTGTCCGCACCAGCCTTGTGGAACCTCCTGCCAGTAGAGCTGCGGGAGCAGACGGAGCTGCTACCTTTTAGGAAACACCAAAAAACCTGGTTGGCGGGACAGGTGTGGGGCCCAAATGGAAGGATGGTCCCCGCCTGTTGGCTTATTAAATAAGTCCCCATTTCCTTTAATTCCAATGCAGGCACAAGGAGGAGAGCCTTCTCTGTGTCCGCACCAGCCCTTTGGAATCTCCTGCCTGTGTAACTGCGTCTCCAGACGGAGTTGTTGCCCTTTAGAAAAGAACTAAAAATCTGGCTGGCGGGCCAAGTTTGGGGTGCAGGTGGAGGGGTGGCTTCCGTTAGGTGGTTAATATAGGGGAGGATGCCTGCCCCACGGTTTCTTCAGTTCCTGCACCCCTCTCTTTTTAGGGGTGGGTTCTTATTGCTGGTTTTTATCTGTTTTATTTGTTTTATCTGTTTTTACCCACTGTTGTGAACCGCCCGGAGTCGGCTTTGGCTGAGTGGACAGTATAAAAATTTAATAATAAATAAAATGGGATAGGTGGGTGGGTATGTTGGGTTTTAATGGCTCAACTGTTTTTTATGTATGTTTTAACTTGTTGTGAGCTGCCCAGAGTCAGGTTTACCTGATTGGGCGGCATAAAAATTTGAATTTAAATAAAATAAATAAATAAATAAATAGCACTATCTGGAGTAGAGTTCAAAATTTTGCAGGCTACTGGCATAAATATCTTGTCCAAAGTCACAAGCATCTCTGTACTTGTAGTTAACAAAAGCTTCGGCTTCTGCCAGTCATTGAAGCCAACTCCATGTTTTTCTATGTTTCTAAACCAATGAACTGGATAACTAGACAGTGAAAAGTAAATCATTTACCCTCATAATGCATGTGTATTGCTATATATACATATCAATTGCTCAAAAAAAAAATGTAGGGCCCAGTTAAATGACGTGTGTGTGTGTGTGTGTGTGTGTGTGTGTGTGTGTGTGTGTGTGTGTGTGTGTGTGTGTGTGTGTGTGTGTGTGTGTGTGTGTGTGTGTGTGTGTGTGTGTGTGTGTGTGTGTGTGTGTGTTAAGACCTGTCCTGCTACTAACAGAACAAGGTGGCAGCCTCAGGAAGAAGATAGATCAAATGCTGGTGTCACAAACATATATAAATTTATGTATTTATTTCTTTTCCATTTCATTTATTCTCCACTATTGGAAAGTTTACAAATGATTACTTTTTTAAAAAAAAGATACAAAGGAAAAAATCTAGTAACTTATGGTATTTAAACAATTAAATATGCAACTATGCTAAAAAGCCCACCTGTGTAAAAACACACGAGCAAGCACAAAATGTAACACTGCTCTTCCAGCGGAGTTATACCACGCCCCATCATTGGATGTTTTTAAGAAACGTTTTAAACTGTACTCTTTGAAGAGGCTTTTAAGAACATTCCCCATGTAGCCAATAAATAAGTACAGTATATAATTGGATTAGGATGCCATCAATTGTTATTGTGTAGATTTCTGGTTTTTATTATCATACACCACCCAGTGTGGGAAATATCCTAGATGGGTGGTATAGAAATATGAGAAAGAAAGAAACCACTTTTTCAACCGTCCAATGTAGGTAACTAAAAGCCTGCTAGTAGCATCGCAATCAGGCATGTGGGCATGATGCATTTCGTCATCTTAGAGACAGAATATTCCACAACTCCGAGTGAGGGTGTGAGATTGGCATGATAGAGAGAAGGCCTGAAAAGCAAGGAAGGGGCACATGGGATAAAGCTATCTAGGGCTTTATGGGTCATGACCAGCACTTTGAAATGGGCCAGTGAAGCTGTTGTAACATGGGGAGGCATCAGCTCCATAGAATTGGCCCTGTAGAGCTGTAGCATTCTGAACCAGATGAAGCTTCCAAACAAGCTTTCTCTAGTAGGCACTTCTGTATTCCAAGTGCAATGCTGTCAAGGTATGTCTCGTCACAACCAAGCCAAACATCTTCAGACACCAGCATTGCTGGCCCATTGGTTTTAATCGTGCACACATTCCTGGCACCAACTGGAGCTCAAGGTTGCAAGAAACTAGTACTGTTTCCAAGCTGCAAACCTGATTGTTTTGCACCCAGCTGAATTGTGTAACCCCATAGGCTAAACCAGGGGTGTCCAAACTATGGCCTGGGGCCTGTATCTGGCCCACAATGCCAATTCATCTGGCCCACAATGCCCTCATCACTCCCAGAAGCAGAAGTATAACCCGTCCGTGTGTACGCATTTTACTTCTGCTTCTGGGAGTGACGAGGGTGTCGTGGGCCGGATGAATTGGCATCAGGAGCCAGATCTGGCCCCTGGGCCATAGTGACCTGCCCCCTGAACCACATGACCGACCCACAGGCCAAAACGTTTGGGCACCTTTGGGCGAAACCCTCATGCCCTGATCTGCCTCCAATTTACCAGGAGCACTCTGTGTTCTATAAATTAAGCTTTAGTGTGTTCATTCTCACTCAGGCAGCCTCCTTGGAGTCAAATAGAAAAGATTGATAAAGTTTAGGGCACTGAACTCAATACTATTTCTCCTAACAGTTTCAGATAAAAATTAAAGACCTTGCTGTCACAAACGGACCCTGAATGTCATCCAGGATGTCAAACAAGCATCCACCAGCAGCACCTTTTGAATTCACTCCTCTGGGAAAGACCGGGAAAGATATAGCACCAACAAGTACTCCTCCTCAAGACGTGGCACAGGAGAATATTTCTTCTTCCATGTCTAGGCCAGCCGTGAAACTGCCAAACTGAAGCTACTGTTTGGTGAGTTCATTCTGTAGTTCCTTTTGCTTGAGTTACTGTGAGAATGATTAGCTAGCGCAACACAAAGTGGCCATTGCCCAGGTTATGCTTGATTGTGGCTCAAAAACACCACAATCTTCAAAGAGGCTCTTTTTTGTGTGCCCCAGGAGAATACTGGGCTTGATGGTACGGAAAGGCACTGAGAGATCCAGCAGAACCAGAGGGGACACACCTATACCCTCCAATTCCCAGCACAAGTCACCCACCAAGGGGGCCATCTCCGTTTGTCGTGGGACTGAAAAGGGTACTCTTTTGGTTGGTCATTATTGTGCTTTTTTAACTGCCAGGATGCATAGCTGTCAAGTCTCCTGTATTGGCCGGGAAACGCCCGTATTTTACCCTTTCCTGCTGTCCTCCCGTATTAGTTAGACTGCAGTGCCTTAATACCGCCATTGGAGGGCTGTGTAAGATAAGCATAGCTGTCAAGTATCCCGTTTTGGCAGGGAAATTTCCTATTTTCAATTCCAAAACTTGACAGGTATGCCAGGATGGGCAGTAAGGCAGATCCCTTTTGGGGGGGGGGACATAAATCTGGCTGTCTTTGGGGTATAATCATGGCCTGGACACAGGGTGTGTGTGTGTGGGGTAAAGGTTATCCTTGCTCGAAAGCCAGTCATATCCAATTCTAGGGTTCAGTGCTCATCTCTGCTTATAGCCAAAGAACCAGCACTGTCTGCCTCTGCAGATGTTTGTGTGGACAATGTGGACTTATGTTATTCTGTGTGCGGGCGCGCACATGCATGTGTGTGTGCGTGTGCAAAAAAAATTTCTTTAGGGCAGGTGGAAATCTTCATAAGATACTGGAACCCACTATGTGGGATTTTTACCCACTAAACCACCTCCCATTAAGCCCTATCATTCTGCGGAACCGCTGTCAGGCATTACTCTTTCTGGCTCTTTCACGTTCGTGTCATACCTGTCAACCTTCCCGGATTGGCCGGGATTTCCCGTTTTTTGGCGCCGATTTGCACCATTTCCCGCCTGGAGCTGCCAAAACCCCAGAATTTGGCAGCGGGGGGGGGGGGGAGAGGTACTGCGTATCCCTTCTGCGCAAGTCGCCTTCTATGCATGCGGATTATCCGGAGCCGCGGTTGACAGGTATGTTTCGTGTGTGTGTGTGTGTGTGTTGGTGTCAGGCATTACTCTTTCTGGCTCTTTCATGTTCGTGTGTGTGTGTGTGTGTGTGTGTGTGTGGTCAGGCATTACTCTTTCTGACTCTTTCATGTTCGTGTGTGTGTGCGTGTGTGTGTGTGTGTGAGAGAGAGAGAGAGAGAGAGAGAGAGAGAGAGAGAGAGAGAGAGAGGGAGAGTGGTCAGGCATTACTCTTTCTGGATGTTTCATGTTCGTGTGTGTGTGTGTGTGAGAGAGAGAGAGAGAGAGAGAGAGAGAGAGTTATTTGCTGCTCCAGCACATGTCCTGAACCAAACTGGGTCTTGCCCCTTAAACTCCCAGTCACAGGCACAGGAGGGGGCCTGTTCAGAGGAGGGAGGCCCAGGTCCTCTTTCCCTGGGTGGGGCTCTGACTGCCTCTGAACAAGGCTCAGGCTCAGCCCACCAGCTCCTCACGACGTCCCTTTCCAAGCACCTTGCCTATAAACACCCCAGGCGTGGCCTTGGGCGGGAAGAGCGAGGCGCTGAGGAGGAGAGGAAAGGAAGGAAGGGGGGGGGGGGTCCGCTGCTGCCGCCTTGCTGCTCCGCATAAACGTCCCGCGCGGGGCTTCTCGGCCCAGCCAGCGCTACGGGGCTCTGCGGGAGCTTTCCGTAGGGCAGCCTTGAACACCGGAGGCGGCCGGAGAGAGAGGCGCCACTTGGGCTTTGCCGCCGCCCTCCTTCCTTCTCTCTCTCTCTCTCTCCCCTCAGCCGGCTCAACTTCCCCTTGACTTTGGGCAAGTGTCGTGAGGTGAGAGGGGAAGTTTGTGGGTCTCCCGCCGCACTTGTATTAAGGCGGCGGGCTCCGACTGAGGCGAGCGCCGGGTTCTCCACAGGGAGCGCTGCGGGGGCGAAAGAAGGGCGCGCACGTCCCACCTCCCCGACCCCCGTCGTCCGACTCCTTGCCGCCTTTAATCTCCCCTCATGGAGAACCCCGGGAGCAGCAGCAGCAGCACGGGACTGGCCGTCGAGCCCCAGCAGCAGGCAGCCGTAGGGGGCTCTTCCCAGGCAGCGCCCGGCGCCCTCGACGGCGCCGAGCAGGCGCCGGGCTCCGAAGCACCACCAGCAGCAACAGCGCCCTCCTCGGGGGAGTCAGGAGGCGGCGGCGGCGGTGGTCCGGCTTTGCGCCGGCGCTCGCTGCGAGCCGTGTACGTGCTCAACGACAACGACCCCAAGAAGGGGGTCCCCGGGGGGGCGCGGAGGAGCCCCCCTGAAGCCGGGGCCGTGCAGTGCCTGGTGCGCGCCTGCGAGGCCGAAGGCGCCCAGCTCGCCACCGTCAACTTCGGCGAGTTGGACTTTGGCGAGACGGCCGTGCTGGACACCTTTTACGATGCCGGTGAGTCGCCCGGCCGGGGGAGGAGGAGGAGGAGGTGGGGCTTCTTCTCTCTTCCTGGCTCTTTGTTGGTCGTTCGTACAGTCAATCAATCGATCAGTGACCATAATCTATGTTGCGGCCCAAGACCAGCATAGAACAGCAAAAGGGAGCAGAAGAAGTTAAAATGAGGGCACTTAGAAAAGGTCAAGGTTTCCCTTGACCGAAAGCCAGGCGTATCCGACTATAGCCTTGAAGGCGAACCATGGCACTCCAGAAGTTCTTGGACTTCAACTCCCAGAAGCCCAATCCCCTGTGAATCCACACGAATGGGTTTGCTGCAATTCATCTGGCCCGCACCGCCCTCGTCGCTCCCGGAAGCGGAAGTAAAACGCGCCCGTAATCTCTCTAAAATGAGAGATTAAACTGCTTTTGTAATTTTACACATCTTTAAAATAATTTAGCCCAGATCACCAAATTGCACTGCAGACACTCCTACATTAAGTATTCATAAACTCACAGGACTCCCCGTGGATAGAGAGAAATAGAGCACATAGTGTAAGGCAGAAAGTGCAGGGATTAGTGTGGTATGCCCGCATGCCTAGATTGGCCATTACTCTTCCCGAGGGGTTCACTCGCTAACGCACACGGCTTGAGAATCAACACGGGCTCTGATGGAAGGGAAATTGGGGTGCGGGCTAGATTAGTTTTTTTAAAAATGAGGTGCTACAGATACAACAAGAAGGGACATCTTTTTAGTCACTGTTTTATTATGAGTTACTACCAGATTTACAGTCATAATAGTTTCTCTGGTCCAGATCCCAGATGTTTTCACACCTTGTTTTTTGCATTATATGTGCACTCGAAAATTGCTACACAATATAAACTATTGTCCCCCCCTACCCCCATTCTTTTGTAACCTTTCAATGAAGTAAAGTTCTGGCATGTACATGGAAAAATATAGGTAATGTATTATTATTTCTGCAGATACAGTAATAGAATAATGTTCTGTCTATCAAAATTATTCTTTCATAAATAATTTTGTGTCAGAGATGACTCTGCGTTGAAAGGTTTTTTTAGGGGATTCACGAATGAGGCTCCTTCCATGTCTCCAAGTGCAGTTCTTGAGTATTGAAACCTGACCTTCCAGTCTCCAGCTTTCTTTGCCTATGTTAATTTACAAATACTAAGTAACTGGTGATAGATCCTGATCTTGGGGAATTGGATATATGACATTCATGCAAGATTGTGCCTTGATCCAAACAAGTGCATTCCTGATCTGCTCACTTATTGACCCAGCAGTAAGGTGAAATGCTGCTCCAGCTGTAATTTCTCTCTCTCTCACACACACACACACATATATATATATATATTAAATAAATTAAATAAAAATCAGGGGAAGCTCGGGGGAAGGAAGAACACAAAATTTTATGAATTTAGTCCACTTGTATCTATAGTCACTAGCAGTTGTCCATATTAGATACAAATTTAAGCAGCTGCTCTTGGATGTTATCAAGGATTGCACTTGCAGTATTTTGGACTGAAAACACGAACACTACCTCTGAATCACAGCTCTTTCCATCTTCATCATTAAGAATTTGAATGTCATTTTTGTGTGCAATACTGAGAAACATGTTCAAGCTTTTCTCTCCCCTCCCCCCCTTTATTTTATAATATAAAAAATGCAAACTTCTGGTCATCTCATCCACCTGCTCAGCATTATCTTGCTCATGTGGATGCCAGTTAGCAGAAGTATTATCTGCAGAAACATGTTTTGCAGTGGTTCAAGTGGCTAAGATGCTGACTGGAAGGCAGAAGGTTAGCAGTTCAATACCCAAATACTGCATGACGGAATGAACTCCCGTCTTTGTCCTAGCTCTTGCCAACCTAGCAGTTCGAAAGCAAGAAATTGCAAGTAGATAAATAGGGACCACTTTGGTGGGAAGATAAACAGCATCCTATGCGCTCTGGTGTCTAGTCATGCTTGCCACATGACCACAGAAATGTCTGTAGAAGCAGACAGCGCTGGCTTTTTGGCTATGAAATAGAGATGAGCACTGAACCCTAGAGTTGGATACAATTGGCTTTCGAGCAAAGTTGACCTTTACCTTTACTTTAAACTACAGCATTAGATGGGCTGTGCTACTTCCAATTGTAAATGAGAAATCAGTTTAATGCAGTTTAAAACAAAATGTTATAGGTTGCGCATTCAGGTCTGCAGCTGGGTTGCACAAGGGATTGCACAAGTGGAAATTGCATTGGGTTTTCCCTTTCTCATAAACCCAGAACTGTGTGCATGGGTGTCTGCAGTGTCATTTCTTTTTTCAAATTGACCCTGTTGGATGAGTCATTTTCTGTGTCATGAAGCTGAAAGAGCACCAGTGCTGCTCTAAATATAGATGTTGTTGACTTAATTTACGTTTTCTGTTTGCTTTGAATAACTTAAAGGAATAAATAGAAAGAGAGATGGTAAGGATGGATTATTTTTAGCAAGATTAAATTATAAATTGGGATTTGATGGCATTTTTCCAAACTCCAATTAAGTATTAAAAGATCAACACTTAAGTTAAGGACCAATAGATGTTGAAATTTGTTCCTGACAGAGACTGGAAATCTTCATTCATCAGCAGCTTCAAAAACACCAGTAAAGACACTTGATTAGATTTGTCTTTATTTGCAACTTGTTGCTGAACAAATATTTTTCTATTACATATTTACCTTATATGTGTATCATTTTTTTAGTACAGTATCTTAAAAAAATTATTGGCTACAATACTTGTTCCAGTGACATTAATGGCAAAACTTCCATGTATTTTAGTGTTTGTGTTTTAGGGTATTCAAAGCAAAATAAATGTAGGTAAGAGAATAATAATAATGAGTTTTACAATATGCTCTAAGTATGAAGTAATCAGAACAAATTTGTTTTGAAGGTGGACACAATTAAATATCAAGGAAATAAAGAGCATTGTTATTTTTAGCCAGTGATATGAGTTCCAGGAATATGATGGGATACGTGGAGTTTGGGTACAACAGTAACCTAATACTTAATACGTTGGTATATATTTAGGAGAGACCATGTTTAACTCTGCTTATTCATCTCAGGCTGGTTCTATAGGGGAAAAAAATCATATACAGTGGTCCCTCATACAACGATTTTAATCCATTCCACGGGGCTCATTGTTGTATGAAACAATTGCTATACGATACGATTTTCCCTATGGGATGCATCGTACAACGATTATTATTATTATTTTTTGCTAAGTGGTTTTCCCCATTGAAAAATTGTTGTACAGTTTTTTCCATAGGGAAAATTGTTATGTGGGACACCATTATATATTTAAACCTAAATGTTATGCGGTTTCGTTGCTATACGGGGGAATTGTTGTATGAGGTTCCACTTATGTGTAAGTCACCATGGGCACCCTGTCTTAACAGAAATGTATGGTGCCAATGAAGGCTATGATACAAACAGCAGCTGTGATTCTGTTATAACATTTTGCATCATATGCATATGCTCAGCAATAATTAGCATTTAAGTTGTAGCTGTTGTGCATTAATGTTTTGCTGCAAGTAGTCTATTTCTAATTTTTGTTTTGGTTATTTTCATATCTTCAATCTTTATGGTTTTAAATGATATTGCTAACAGCCAGGCGCGTGCTGGTATAATGAACAATCAGGCTTTGTCCCGCCCTCACCTCTGGCACTCTGGGGTGCCAATAACAATATATGGGATTCCCCCCAACCCTACCCAAATAGGTGTCCCCACCACTCCATGCCCGATGCCTTCCCGTAGTGCCCTTCCAGTGATGGGCATCAGCAGGTTTGCACCAGTTCGCCAGAACTGGTAGCAGACATTCTGGCTGGCCCCGCCCATCCAAGTTTTGAAATAAAGTAGTCCTAATTTGAGTGCAACACAGGGCTTTTCCCCTGGCCATGCCCGCAGTGTGATAGTAAAAAAATTTGGAGTCCGCCACTGTGCCCTGCGCACCCCTGCTAACAGCCCAGAGAAAGTTGGTTTTAGCCAGTGTGTAGGTACTGTTCAGAATTATAGATACTGCTCAGATTTGCAGTTGATTAAATAGCTGAGGCATTTTTAACTCATGTAATCAGTGGAGCCTCTATTTTCATGAGTGATGGCCTGGGTCCAGACTTTATTCATATTTAAAATAGACTAATTAAAATAACTGGGACTTAAATAGAATAGACTGAAGTATGATCTAGCCTGGGGTCAAGAGGCAGCAGACAAGAAATGCTTCCAGACCTGCTTATCGAGGTCCTGTGAGCATCTCGCCGGCCACTATAAAATGGAAGACTTTGGGGGATGATTCAGTACTTGGGTCTTTACTCATAAAGCCTGTATGGTTAATGTTGATGTCTCTTGCTATAGCCTTGATTGTTAGCTTCACAATGGGCGCTAAAAGACCAAAGAAAGTGTAGGATATGACTGGAGATGCCTCATTTTTATCCTCAATGCTTAGATCAGGGGAAGAGGGAGAACCTAGTACATTTGTAAGCAGGAAAGAAAAGGACAACCTTAAAGTTATTGAAGTGAGATCAAAATACACACACACACACACACATACACACACACACACACACAGAGCTGATTTGCTGTGAGCAAAAATCAAGTGGACTGGTATCTTTCCTAGAAATATTGCGCAGAGAACTGTATCTGCTGGGATCTTAATGCTGTGAGTGTCTAATTAAATTCAACTTGTATACATGTGTAAATAAACCATATATCACCAGAACACCATTAACCTCCAGGAAATAAGCTTGAGATAACCCCTGGCATTGCCACAGTTTAGAGCACCGAAGTGCAGAGGAAGCAGTGTTGTCGTCACTTCTTTATAATACAACATATGGTATTGTTCCACATACTGTGACCCCAAATGAGTGAGATCATTAGACCATCCAGACCTAGTGTTGTTTGTTTCATGTGGCAGTGGTGCTCCAGGTTCTTAGTTAGTAGTCTCAGCCTTGATTCCTGAACTATATCTTAGGATAGATATCAAGAGTTTAGATAGATATCATGTTTGTTTGTTTGTTTGTTTGTTTATTATAGTTATATATTTGCTTTATCCCTTAGAAGGTGCAGTGGCTCAGTGGTTAAGAAGTTTTCCTTGTTAGCTGGAAGGTCAGCAAGTCCGCAGTTCAAGACCCAAGTACTGCAAGATGGAATGAGCAACCATCTTTGTCCCACCTCCTGCCAACCCAGCAGTTCGAAAACAAGAAATTACAAGTAGATAAATAGGGATCACTTGGGTGGAAAGAGATCTTGGGGACATGAAAGGAGCCTCAGTTGGGCATCCCCTGAGTGGAGTTCCTCCAGCAAAAAAATCCTTTCAACCCAGAAAGCACCTTTGTGTGACATGATTTTTTTTTAAAAAAAACCTTTAATAAGAAAGTTGGCACATTAGGTGAAATCTTTTACTTTGTGGCACTTGATTTCCAAAGCCCTGACTGAATAAAAAGGTCTCCTTCTGCCATTGGTAGGATAGTAGGAAGAGGGCATACCTTGATGAAGAGTTCCATAGCCTGGGTGTGGCCACCAAGAAGAACATTTCTAGTCTAGAGTCTCCATCAAATTGTTCTCCGAGGTAATGAGAACATGAGAAGGGACTATCCAAAAGATTTTACATTAGGATATTACCAGAAAGGACATGAAACACTAAAAAGGATGACATTGCTCATAAAAAAGGTTGGGAACTACTGTACTAGGGATTGTCTGGGACCGCTTCTGAGTTTGAAGCTGTTTTTTATTCCTTATCTGTTTGTGTATATTTTTGTTTTGCAAATGTTCATGTTCATCAAATAAGGAATTTAGTTTTGAAAGGGTTGATCTAGAGCTGTGGTTCCCAATATGGGGCCTATGTCCCACCAATTTCCAGAAGCCTAAGTCAGTACATTGGCTGATCTGTGCTTTGGTGAATTGACTTAGGCTTCTGGGAATTGAAGTCCAAAAACCAAAGGTTGGGAAACACTGATCTACAGTTTTCATAACTGCTTATAAAAAAAGATGAATCTATTTAGACATAATTTTAGATTTTCCCTCCCAGTTGTACTGTATCATATTTCTTTATTGCAGATGTTGCAGTAGTGGATATGACTGATATCTCCAGACAGCCATCACTTTTTTATCATCTTGGAGTTCGTGAAAGCTTTGATATGGCCAACAATGTTATACTCTACCATGATACTGATCCTGATACTGCTCAGTCACTGAAGGTATGTCTTCATTAGTTCATTTATTATATGAAAAATACTGTGTTTGTATAAATACTTGACTGCTTTTTGGTATAAATACTTGACCTCTTACCATGTGGTTATTATTGTATTTTTTCAACAAAAATATAAGTATATGTACTTATGAACCAAGTTCTAGGGCTAAAAAAAATCTGGTTCATAGAAGAGATAAAATTCTTACAATAGAAAGAATGCATAATCCTAAAAAAATTCCTTTATTTTCCAGGACATGGTATCGCAGAAGAACACAGTAAGTAATTAAAAGTCTTGTATTAGAAAACTGGGGGAGCAGGAGAGATGCACAGATCAGCAGATTGATGGAGAGGATCCTTGGTGTCAGTGGAGAGTTTGTGGTGTTTCCAAGATAAACTTGTGGTGGAAGCTGAGAAAGACTCCAGCTGATTGGCAGAGATAGTCCCAGTGATCTGTGGTATCTCCACTGCAGCTGACCATAATGAATCAGCTGGGCCCAGCCCCAACCAGTCAACTACAGCTCCTCTTAGTTCGAAACCAGGAATCATTTTTAAAAAATATTTATTTGAATAAATATAGCATAAATTTACATAAATCCCATTGCTTTGATGGGTCTGCTTTGGGTGAGGACTGCTCTTTGGAGGCCTCAGTCACCATCTCTGGCTCTCTCTATGGGTCTCGTGTATTGTTAGTAATTTATTTATTTATTTATTTATTTATTTATCATTCACATTTGTAACTGCCGCCCACTCAGGCAGAACCCGACTCAGGGCGGCATTACAGCAGCTCAAGAAAATACATAAAAACATTATAAAAACCTTATAAAACCCACCCAATAAAAAACCCACCCAATAAGAAAAAACCGACATCCACCCCCATTTAAAACCCATATCCCACTAACCCGTCCCACCTACCACACAGAGGGAAAGAAAGAGAGTCTTATAAAAGCCAGCCGGCGGGGGCCATAGTCCCGTTCGGGCCCCACACCTGCTCTGCCAGCCAGGTCTTTACTCCTTTCCTGAAGGGCAGCAATTCACTTTGAAGTCTTAGATCTGTTGGTAGGAGGTTCCAGAGAGTTGGTGCGGACACGGAGAAGGCCCTCCTTCGGGTGCCAGTCAAATGTGCACCCCTCGTTGATGGCACCACCAGAGAGCCTCTCCGGTCCGCTCTGGTTGGACGGGCAGTCACTCTTGGGACGATGCGGTCTCTAAGGTATCCTGGCCCCCTGCCATATAGGGCTTTAAAGGTCAAAACCAGCACCTTAAATTGCACCCGGAGACAAACTGGTAACCAGTGCAGCTCCCGAAGCAGCGGTGAGGCATGGGCATATCGCCCACACCCCATCACCACCCGGGCCGCTGCATTCTGGACCAGCTGCAGCCTCCGAATGGTCGTCAAGGGCAGCCCCATGTAGAGCGCATTACAATAATCTAGTCGGGAAGTAACCAGAGCATGAGTGACCATAAGCAAGGAGCCCCGGTCCAGGAGCGTGCGCAATGCTCTTTTTAATATTACAGACAGATGATGCTTGGATCTTCTCTAGTCTTTGTCATTCTATATATTTTGTCTGAAGTCAAAGGTGGGATACCCTTATTAGGCCACTAAAATATTACAAGCCGTTACACACACACACACACACACACACACACACACACACACACACACACACACACACACACACACACACACACACACACACACACACACACTATCCCACCCAAAAACAATAGAGAGGTGCTAAGTGACCGGCAGATCATTGTCTAAATTGGAAATGGTACTCTAAACTGGGGGTTCTCAACCTGTGGCCTGTGGGCCAGATGCAGCCCACAGCACCATTTCATGTGGCCCCCCATCGCCTTCACCACACCCGGAAGTGCCATGTAGTGGAGTGAGGGCAAAATGGCCATCCGGCCCCCAAAGCTGTCTGAGGGAGCGTGCTCTGCTCCCCAGTATAAAAAGGTTGAGAACTCCTGCTCTAACCTGTATCATCAAAGGTAGAATCTGAAACCTGGTACCCTTAGTTTGCTGATTTTTGAACTTGCTTTTAATAGAACAGCATGGCACATAACTGTATATCTTGCCATAATTTTTGGAATTTCTGTTTCTTCTGCACTACCCCTAGCTTTGTAATGACAAAGACTCGGTGGAAAGCTAGCTCTGGTTGTAATATTTTAGTTATTTAATAAAGATACCAATCCCACACAGCTTTTTCTCCTTTTTGTCCTTCTATACATATTAGATCCATTTTTAAAAAACCCTAAGCAAGAAGTAAGTAGGAAACAGTTTGAGTGTATAGAATATAAGAAGTTGGCTGGGCAGTTTTAAAGCTCTCAGAGAGTGATTAGCCAGATCACCATGTTATAGTGAAACTACTGCACAGAATTATTGTGATCAGCAGGTGTGTTGACTTATGCTTCTGGTAATTTTGGGAGGAGGAGAGCAGCCAGTATCTATTGGATACATAAATTTTAAAAATATCATCCATGACCCTCTGTCTGTGCATTGGCCAGTGTGTTTGGTATATGTGTGTTTGCACTGCATACCAACTAGGGAAAGAAACAGAGAAAGATGACCAATGAGGTAATTTCCCCCTCTCCAGTAAGTCAAGCAATTTTGGCTAGCAGCGTCCCAAATTCTGTAGCTAGTACTAGTAACTGATGTGGTTATTTTTGTCCGAGCTATGTCACACAATCACTCTCCTGCTTCTTAAATCATCTGCATTCCTACAAGTATTATGAGCTAAATCCAATTGCATGTCCCAACTAGAGTAGACCCAATACATTAGATTTTCAGTGAGAATACTCTATGTAGGTCTAACTAGACTCATTTGGATTTAGTCCTAAGTGAGGAAGGAATTGTGTGATTATCAGTCATGCTGCCAAACTCTGCACTCATCAGTTTTCTGCATGACACTGTGTAAGCAAAACACCTTCCTCTCCCAAGAGCTGTTAGTAGTAACCTCTATGTACAGACTTTCATAAAACTACTTAATGGTGTAGAACTTGTAATGGATGTTCCTTTTCAGTAAATAGACGTGTGTGATGAAAAGCGGGTGTAGAATTGGACCTGTAAACATCATTCATCAAGGAAGCATGGAAACTTTCATGAGGTTTGGGCTTCAAGCCAAACTGACTGGAACATGGGAGAACTGTGTATTTGTTTTCTTCTTCAGACCAGCTAAGATCTTTTTAGCCACTGCATAACTTCTAGTGGTGTGTGCACACCTTTGTTCTTTGTCTTTTATGCACGGGGGTGCCCAAACATTTTGGGCCACAGGCCTGACCACCCCCCCCGAACAGCTGATTGGGCTGGTCACATGGTTCTTTCCTCCCACTGGAAGCGGAAGTAAACATGCCCGTGCATGTGCAGAATGCTGCCGTAAATGCACCCGCAGCTGTCGTAAATGCGTTTACGACAGCTGCTGGTGCATTTAAAGCAGTATTCTGCACATGCACTGGCATGTTCTACTTCTGCTTCCGGGAGCAGTGAGGGCAGCATGGGCCGGATGAATTGGGATCAGGAGCTAGATCCGGCCTACAGGGCGTAGTTTGGCCACCCCTGTTTATGCACGTTCTTCATGTAGTAGAAGAAGAAAGTAACTGACTTAAAGAAAGGGGGAAAATAATTTTTTGTCTCTACCTTGTTGATAACAATTTGACATGCCAGTAATAAATCGTGTTTAAATCAGAATGCTAATTTGTTTTAAGAGAGGAGGAAGTGGAACTTAAAGCTGAGAACAACAGTAATAAAAGCAATTTAATCATTAATGTATCTACTGGGATATGGCCTTTGAACCTAGCTAAGCTAAAAATGAAAATCCTCCTGTAGTTTGGTAGGTGCTCTGAATGATAAAAAGCTAGAGTATGTATTTTTTTTAAAAAAGTCACAAACTATGTTTTGTCACTACTGTTATTCTAGCAATGAAATGTTCTGAGATGAGATGTTATCCTTCTTGATTCCTACAAAGCAAACAATCGCAATTCTGTACTGCTAATTTATTGCTCCATCGAGAGTCCTAAATCATGAATTATAAGCTGCTTCTAGCATCCTGCAGTTCAGTTCCCAAAACAGAAGTAGCCTGCTCGTAATTAAAGGTCACGGTTTCCTATGACTCTTTATCATTGAAGCTCCTTAGAGAGTTGAAGTCTAGCTGCCAGTTTCAGTCAGTGGTATTAGCGTGTGTAATGCTCTGGCAAGCCTGATGAAATACTTATCTGCAAAACAAATTATGGATATTTAGCTTTGTGAATTTCTAGGAGTTGCCATAATTTATAAAATGAATTCTAATAGATGGCTAAATCCAGGATTATTCCCAACTGGAGCAGCCTCTTGCCCTAAATCAAAGTGGAGAGAAGAATAGATTATTGAATCGATATGTTGTACAAAAGTGTTTGGAAATTAATCCAGCAATCTACTGACTCTGGATGGACCTAGCAACTAAATTTATATAATTGGATGCAATGGAACATACATTACTGGTGACTGTAATGCCACCTGCAAATGGCCCTTTGAAATAATGTTGTGACCCATATTATTTATGTTGGGTTCCTAAATTCTCATGACTACCCTATACCTAGGCTATGGACTGAAGTCTGAAACAAGAAGATTTCATTATTGCTTGGTAGAGGTAGCAATGCATAATTAAGCTAAACCTTAATTTGAAAATCCTGCCAAGTTTTTGTGTGAATGAATATGCAAGAAATCCAAACTGAAAGGACAGGGGGCCTTTAATTTTGAATAGGTGAAATTAATATTTGATTATTTTTCAACTGTCTGCTTCTTTTCCACATGCACAGTAATAAAATAATAGTGGAAGATACTGTTTATTTGAACATTTGCTGTCCTCTGCCTGTTATCAACTTGTTTATATAATAAATAGATAAGTCTTTTTTGTACACTATCTGATCAACTGGACTTTTTGTGTTCTTGTAGGCAACAACACAATCACAATGAAGTATGCAACACACACATCATATAATCTGGAGTTTGAATTTACAGTCATGTTACTGGAGTGGAGTTACATTAACATGCTAGTATAAAAATTTGGTCCGATAGTCAATGCAATAATTAAACTATTGCTCTTTTGGAAAGAATTAAATGACACTGCATACACGTGTGTGTGCGTGTGCATGTGCGTGCGTGCACACACGCATTTGTGAGATTATTTTCTACAGTAATTCAAATTTTTTGGGACAGAGTACGTTACACATTTAATGCTTTTGTACCAGAAATTAAATTTGGAATATGTCTGTTCTGCAAATATTAGAAATTTCTTAATCTTTCATACTATGCTCTTTCTTTTCCCACTTTCTATTCTTTTCCCAATAGCTTTCTCTCCTCCTTCACCTTTAGTCCTTTCCTCTGCTTACTCTCCTCCCTCTTTTCCTCCCCTCTTTTAGCTGTTCGAAGAGACCTAGGGTTCAGCAGAGGTAAACACCCTCCCTTAGAAATCCTCCAGGGCGATCAACATCCTAGATCTAATTGCAGAGTTCTCTATGGTTAGGATGGTGCCTATTGACTGATTAAACAGAGATGTTAAATAAATAATGCTAAGAAATCCATTAAGTGTATACCCAGTAGTGGCCCCCTACTATTCATGCTCAGTTTTCAGTCTTCATGTTTTTAAAAGATGTGGCAGAGATAGACAGACTTAAGCATACCTCATGTTCTATTTATGAAAAACAATTGTTTGTCACCTCACAGTTGTCAGATCTTATTTGAAGCTTGAGCTGAGGACATATCAGAAAACTATAGACATTTCAAGGTACAAGTCTGTTAAAGAAAGCAGTGGCTTATTTCCACTTCACGTTCTCTCATGATTTTCAAAGATACAAAATTGTTAATAAATATGCCAAAAACAAGAACATCTATGCTAAGGGAGGACTTTTACTGTTGTATAACCTTATGAGGACTGTGGTGGCTTAGTGGTTAAGACGCTGAACGTGACAACTGGAAGGTCAGAAGTTCAGCAGTTTGAGACCTGAGTACTGCATGATGGAGTGAGCCCCCATCTCTGTCCCAGCTCCTGCCAACCTATCATTCGAAAGCAAGAAATTGCAAGTAGATAAATAGGGACCACTTCGGTGGGAAGGTAAACAGCATTCCATGCACTCTGGTGTCTAGTAATGGCTGCCACATGTCCACAGAAATGTCTGCAAACACAGACAGCATTGACTCTTTGGTTATAAACAGAGATGAGCACTGAACCCTAGAGTCGGTACAACTGACTTTTAAGCAAGGGTGACCTTTACCTAACCTCATGACAGATTGTACAAATCAGCTGCATATTTATTGCAACATGGAAATTTTTGGACTGTGGTCTGAATATTTAAACTCGGAACAGCCAGATAAAATGATTCAGTGACTTGGTTTTACTAATGCTGTAAGAGCAAACTTCCACTTCCAGGGCTTTTCTTCTTAGGCAGAAATAAATGGAACAATGAACTGAAACACCTTAAATATAATCATGCATGTACAATAGACCCTCACATAACGACATTACTTGGTTCCCCAAGTAGCATTGCTAAGTGATTTTTGTTGTTATGCGGGTTTCTATGGAGTTTCCTGCATAACAACGTTTTTAGTGTCATTGTTTGATTATTTTAGCGTTGTTGTCCGGACAATGACACTAAAACGTTATGTGGGGGAACACATAGTGCATAACGACGTGTTGTTAAGCAAAAATGATGATATCCGAACGTGTTGTTATGTGAGGTTTGACAGTAGCTTATACCTCATAGAAAAGGATCTTCTTAATACACAACAATATACAGTATTGGTAGAAATTGCACATTTTTCTAAGGGAGAGACCATCATTTATGAAACCATGAAAACTGAACACTGTGGTCAGGATCCGAAGAACTAATTTTGAGGCACCCATGTTTGGTATTTTGTTCTACCAAGAGAAGGGCATGTTGCTTCTGGAGACGTGTCTGTTTCTTTGCATCATCTTTTCTTTGTACTAGACTACTAGTCAAGACACAAACCCTTCTGTTTCTTGGTTATTAGAGTGATAGCAGCCATGGATTTTAGCTGACAACAATATTTTCTGTGCATGAAAATAAACCAGTGTTTATTCACAATAATATACTATACATGCTAAACATTTTTCATAGAATGATTGTGATCATATCAATTGTTAAGTCTTAACATACTTTAAAAGTGGGTTAACTTTAGATTTATGAGGGTATTGATCTGCAGTGGCTTAAGTGGCCAAGACGCTGACTGGGAGGCGGAACGTCAGCAGTTCGGTTCTTAAGTACTGCAGGACAGAATAAGCTCTCGTCTTTGTCCCAGATCCTGCGAACCCAGCAGTTTGAAACAAGAAATTGCAAGTAGATAAATAGGGACTGCTTCGGTGGGAAGGTAACAGTGTTCTGTGCATTCCAGTGTCTAGTCATGCCTGCCACATGACCACAGCAGAGGCTCTTTGGCTTTGAAACAGAGATGAGCACTGAGCCCTAGAGTCGGATACGACTGGCTTTGGAGCAAGGGAAACCTTTAATTTTACCTTACCTGAACTTCTAAAAGGAAACTCCACTTTGGCTCCTAATGAAACCTCGGGAGCAAGGATTCTCAACCTGTGTCCATAGACCAGATGCGGCCCATGGCACCATTTCATGTGGCCCCCACCACTTCCACCACACCAAGAAGTGCCATGTAGTGGAGGAAAGGCAAAATGGCCATCTGGCCCCCAAAGCTGTCTGAGGGAGCATGACCCAGCCCCCAGCTCAAAAAGGTTGAGGACTCTCACCGCAGATTCCATAAATACTTTTATTACCAATGTATACTTGCTGCACCTATTACTCAGTTTTCCTCCTTTTAATAACTTTCCCCATTTTTTCTGTTTCTTCTTTAAAATATGTCTGCTTCTATCATCTTCATTTTCCATTAATGTTCCATTACAATTTGGTGTAGGCTGCAGTTGCCAACCAAAAAACTTATCTTCGAGTGCAACTACCTCCAGAATACCACAGTGGTAGTGTGATAAGCAAAGTACGTATTTTCATTTTAGTCCACTTTATGTTTTACAAGTGTGACTATATGCATCTTTTCCTGTCATGTTTTTGAAAGCATGTTTGCATGCTTGTTTCAGAAAACCTTTGCATTAAATTACTCAGGCTTCTTTAGCTAGCTTTTGTGTCTGCTTTCTTTAAAAGTAGGCTACTAGTGGCTTAGTTAAAACCCTGAACATGACAACCGGCAGGTCAGCAGGTTGATACCTGAGTGCTGCATGACAAAGTGAGCACCTGTCTCTGTCTCAGCTCCTGCCAACCTATCAGTTTGAAACAATAAATTAACTGTAAATTTTGTATCTCTGTATATTTTGTATCTGTGTTGTCACTGTGATTGATACTGATATGTAACTTTGTAATTGTATTGTATATTCTCTACTGTAAGCCGCCCTGAGTCACATTTTTGTTGAGTAGGGTGGGATACAAATCAAATCAAATAGTGGGAAAGGTAATGGTCTTGTGTGTGCTCCAGGATCTAGTCATGCCTGCCACATGATCAAGGAAACGTCTGATAGCACTGGCTCTTTGGCTGTAAATGGAGATGAACACCATACCCTAGAGTCAGCTATGACTGGCTTTTGAGCAAGGAAGACCTTTACCTTTTACCAGTGAGGGAGCCCTTTCAGCATAGGTCCTTCCTTAGCAGTGAACATCATGAGAAACCCTGGGCAAAATGTGAGAACCCACAATGCTGCTTCTCTCAGGACCAATGTTGTCCTGACTTCTCCAGCCTGACATGGAAAAAACCATGCCTCATATTACCTGGCAGCACAGGAAGGAGCAGTATTGTCATGTCTTCCATTTTGTCAGCATAATAGAAGGCATTTGCAAACAATGATATGGTTAGCAAGCAGAGATTAAAGACATCCCTTTGCTCTAACATGAGCTTGCCTCAATTTGCATGTCTCAGCTTGACTTGCTTTGTTTTATGGTTGGCCATCAGCAAGTAAATACCTGCTACATTTGCAAATGTGATTGTTGTGAGGGGAACCTATGAAGGAACTGTGTATTTTGAGGGGAAATGTCCTAATGAAAGACATTGTACCATATATACTCGAGCATAAGCTGACCCGAATATAAGGTACCTAATTTTGACCTGAAAACCCAGGAAAATAGATTGACCCGAGTATAAGCCAAGGGTGGGAAATGTAGCAGCTGCTAGTGAGTTTCAATAATCAAAATACATGATAATATGGTACAATTAATTAAATTGTTGGCACATCTCAATCTGGCATAGTCTTGGGACCCTCGTGGCCATTGACCCAAGTATAAGCCGAATCCCCTTTTTAGGGCTAAAAAACTCGGCTTATACTCGAGTACATAAGTATTTCCTTTTAACGTGCAATTTTACTCTTGTTTATCATATGCTTGATTTCAAGGTAAATACTGATATAAGTAGATTTTAGAGATGCAGCTATATTATAAACTAGGTATTTGTGTGACAGACATATTTGTGTACATACACATGTTTTAGGTGAAAGCAGGCAGATTTTCACCTGGTGTTATAATAGACCTTAGTCCTTTACTCAGCAAATAAACTGAAGTCTAGAGCATGCTCCCATGGGCAACATATGGGGACTTTGTATGCCATGCTTGTTAGCCGCTTCTAAGAAATAATACTGATCTTGCTTTTACTGTACAATTATTATTGTTATTTTGTTAGGTTTGTATTTTTATGTTGATACATTGAATCAACATAAAGAACACTAAGCAACGTTTCCCAACCTTTGTTTTTTGTGCTTCAAATCCCAGAAGCCTAAGTCAATTCCCCGAAGCACTGATCAGCCAATGTACTGACCTAGGCCTGTGGGCCGTGGGCCCCATGTTGGGAACCACTGATCTAAAGTGTCCTGTATCATAGCCAAATTCAAAACCTTTTGCGTTTGCTTTGATAACTGTTATAGAATCTCTATTCTCCTGCACATCCTTCCACTTTTGAACATGATTGTTTGCACAGTAAAGTGCTCGTTTATGCTAGGGTTGGAGAGATTTCCTGTATGCCTGCTGCAGTTGAGGGTGGGTGTGGAGAAATTGCAATTTCAATGCTGTGATCTAAGCCAACTCAGCTAAAAGTTTAGAATTCCTACTTATTACCTGGAGTTATAGCACCCTATTTGCACAACTTTTTTTAACTAAAGAAGGGACTGTGGTAGCTTAGTGGTTAAGATACTGAACTTGACAACTGTAAGGATGGCAAGTCAGCAGTTCGAGACCCTAGTATTGCATGACGGAGTGTGCTCCTGTCTATGTCTCAGCTCCTGCCAACCTAGCAGTTTGAAAGCAGGAAATTGCAAGTAGATAAATGGGTACCACTGTGGTGGGAAGGTAAACAGTGTTCCGTGCACTCTGGTGTCTAGGCATGCCTGCTAAATGTCCACGGAAACATCTGTAGATGCGGACAGTGCTGGCTCTTTGGCTATAAACAGAGGTAAGCACTGAACCCTAGAGTCAGATATGACTGGCTTTTGAGCAAGGAAGACCTTTACCTTTTCCTAAAGAGGTCCACTTTCAAGTTGTCTTGGATTTTAGATTTTGCCTTTTGTGCTGTCGTTTAATTGTAATTAAACAGTTTGCTGTTATTTATTGACTTGTTAGATTGTTTTTATTTATCACTTATCTCTATTTAAACCAGTCCTATAGTTTTGTCATCTGGACAGCAGAGTCAAAATATCCTAAATAAGTTAAAATCTAATTGGAAATAGTATTTAAAGTGGTCTCAGCCTCAACTGAATGGTGAACATAATGTATCAACATAAAAATACAAACCTATCACACCTGGTGAGCATCAGGTTGGGAAAGGCTATTCTAGCTGGTGTTGTTTTTATACTAATCACTGGGCATTTAAAACTTCATAGACAATTTTGCCAGTCTGAAATTCTGGGAATGCTCTGGTATGCTTGGAAGCTGCCACATTCAGGTTATTTATACTCTACTTTTCAGCTGAAGGATGTTTAAAATGAATTGCAAAGAGTAAAAAAGCAATAAATACATCAGAGCAATACAAGATTCCCTCAACACCCAATAGGGTAAAATAGGAAGCAAAGAAGAAGAAGAATACAAGATTAAATTTAAAACAGAGACAGTGTCATAACATTTACAACACTGTTGTTTTTGTTACATGTCATCAATTCATAGCAACCCTATGAATGAGAAATCTTCAAAATGTCCTCAACAGCCCTGTTCAATTTCTGGAAGTTATTGCCTGTGCCCAGGGCCATGACCGGGCGGGCATTGCCCACCCTGAATTAGCAGTTTGCTCACCCTCAAACTCCTGGCTGCTTATTTACAGTATATGACATACAGTGGAACCTTATACAACAATCGCTCCGTATAGCAACAAAATCGCATAACAATTAGGTTTTGGTGGGAAATGGTGTCTTGCTTAACAATTTTCCCTATGGAAAAAATCGTACAACAATTTTTCAATGGGAAAAACCACTTAGCGGGAAAAATCGTTTTAAGGTGCATCCCATGGGAAAAATCGCTATACGATGCATACATTGTATAGCAGTTGTTCCACCCACATCTAGAATCCTGGCTATGGCCCTGCCTGTGGCTTCCCTTAGGGCAGTGATGGTGAACCTTTTAGAGACCAAGTGCCCAAATTGCAACCCCAAACCCACTTATTTATCGCAAAGTGCCAACACAGCAACAGGGAAGGAAGGAAACACTCCCACTGGGCAGGGTGAATTCTGTGCTGTGGATTGGGAAGAAGTGCTCCTATTGGGCTGCTGAGCAGAGGAGTGGGGTGAACTCTGTGCTGGGGGAGGGAGAAAGTTCTCCCATTGAGCTGCTGGGCAGAGGGGCAGGGCAAACTGTGTGCTGGGGTTACTGCACGGGTGCCCACAGAGAAGGCTCCGAGTGCCACCTCTGGCATGCATGCCATAGGTTCGCCACCACTGCCTTAGGGAATGTGGTTTCCAGGCAAGTTACTTCTGGAGAAACCAGTTATCGGGGCTTTATGGCAGTACTCTAACTGGAAAATTTAGCTTAAAACTCTTGCTGCCACTGATTAAGCCTTTGTAGAGGATGAGGAAAAGTGTACAAAATTGGAGAACCACCCAATGACAGTTATTATACAAAAGGAAGAAATCCATAAGGGCTGAGTTCAGCCCTTGAGCGTAAGGTTCTCCACCCTGGTTTCATCGGTTCAATAGGAAGATACACATTGGTAAAAGAACAAGAATAATGTCTATTAGGATAAACTAAATTGACAAATATTATCTGAAAGACACTTCCACTGAAGCAAAGTCCACTGATGATCAATTGAGCCACCTTCTATATAACACACATGTAGAGAGAACCTTTGTGCCTTTAGCTTGGTTGAAAGTCAGAGAAGGAAGAGGGATTTCAGTAAAATAATGGAAGGAATGAATGAATGAATGCTATAGAGGGGCTTACCTCTTCACCAATCAAGTTAGTGGCAAAGAAAAATCACATTAGGCTATAAAGCCCCCTTTCACTGATACCTAATGTTAGTACATGCAAGATTTCTGTTGCCCCAACACAAAATAAAATTTTATACATTTAATAGGGTTTTTTATTGGAACAAATAACAGTTTAAGATGGATGTTCTTACCATAGTAGGGTGTAAGACATATCTGTCAAGTATCCCAGTTTGGCCGGGATTTCCTGTATTTCCGCGCCAATTTTCGCCATTTCCCGCCCGGAGCTGCCACTACCCCGTAATTTGGCAGCAGGTGAAAGGAGTTACTGCGCATCCCTTCTGAGCAAGTCCTTTCTACGCATGCGCAGGTCCTTTCTACGCATGCGTAGGTCCTTTCTACGCATGCGTAGAACCCTTCTACGCATGCGTAGAAGGCTTTTGTGCAGAAGGGGATGCGTAGAAGCCTTCTACGCATGCTTAGAAGTGAGCTGCGCAGAACAGTTCTGCGCAGGTCCATTCTACACATGCGTAAAAGCCTTCTACACATGCGTAAAAGCCTTCTGCGCAGGTCCCGTAATCTCCGGAGCTGCACTTGACAGGTATGGTGTAAGAAAGACTATCTGGATCAGCCAGAGACCATGCTGAGCTAGTTTCAGCCACCTGTGTTTTCTTATGCAAGAGAAGCAGAGTAAAATGACTGAAGCACTCGGTGAACCAGGAACAGCAGAACAAGGACAGCTAATTACTTTTTTCATTTCTTGCAAAAAGGATGGTGACCCACGTTTGACCTGAATAAAGCTACCAAATCACTTAACCTGTCATGTTTTTTCCCTATGACCTGTATGTTTTTAAAAGCACTTTCTCCACTACATGGTTCTTTTTTGGGGGGTGGGGGTGGACGGTGAATTTGATTTTTGTTTTGAGATAATCAGAATTTGGTGTGGGGATGTAGGAAAGGAAATCGGAATGCTACGTTTGGTTGGGAGCCTCAGAAATATCCGCAATATTTCCCCCCAGGCTTATCAAACTTTAGTGTAAGGGACCAAAGACAATTAAACAGCCGAAGGGTTGGCTTAACACAGGTTTATTGCATGATGATCCGGAGGAACATGTGGTAATGGCGGATGAGTAGCTCAATATATACAGCTGGCTATACATTTGAATGTGGCTCGTCGACAGACTATTGGTTGCTGCCTGCGTGACGTCGTAGAAGGTCACGCCCTTCTTGACCAGGTGAGGAGGTTGCGGGGAATCTTCCCGCGCTGCTGAACCAGGTGAATCTGAGCCATGAGAGCTGGACGCTCGCTACTGCCCTCTGGTGGTCACTAGCTCGCGTCCCCTTATCAGGTTTACATTGATACAGCTGATGGTTATAATGTTGCACACAGAAAGGTTACATTGTTAACACATGGCAAAGGTACATTGTTAAAGGCACAGCTTTACAGAACACAACATCCCTCCCCCCTAGGATGAGACGAAGTCTCTCAGCCAAGATGGCTTGTTGCATGTGCGTTTGGGCCGTGAAGAGGGCTGCCCCCCCGGGGGCGTTATTGCTTCTTTGTTCCCTGGTCCCTTGTCCTGAAATGGGAGAGGGAGACTTGTTAGTGGCTTGCCGCTGTCTGGCGGCCTTAGGGGAAGGGAAAAACTCCATTGTGGGCAGACCGGGGGCAGTCGGGGCTAACGAAAAACCCCTCTTCTTGCTTGGATGGGTGGGGGACCACTCCGAAACCCCCCCCCCGGTTCTGAAAATCAAAATCTAACTTAGTAGGGGTGTCCGCATTTGTGGGGACCTTCCGCGACATATGTATGGGGTCGGGTCCCTCCTCCTCGGAAAGATCCCCCAGGGTATCTACGAGGATATCCTCCTCCCCCCTTGGTGGGGGCCCGCGGTCCCCCTTCCCTCCCCCTTGGGCTGAACGGGTGGGGGAGAACCCTAACGCTGACTTATGCCCTACTTGGTCTGTGCCCTGCTCATCGGAGACCCTGCGTCGGAGCTGGTCCACGTGCCGCCTCCACAGGAGCCCTGTGCTGGTTTCCACGCAGTACGACACGGGGCCGGTTTGCTCCACAACTACGCCCGGTACCCAGGCTGGGCCCGTGCTGGCGTAATTCCTGCAATGCACGGGGGCGCCTACACTGAAACTCTTTGTAGCCTCTAGCCCGATGTTCCTTCCTTTGTCCTCTACCCTCGTGGGGTCCAGCCTAGTAAGGATGGTGGTCAGTTTCCTACGCATTAAGAGCTCTGCGGGGGAGTATCCTGACGCCAACGGGGTCACCCTGTACCCTAGCAGAAACTGACACACTTGTAGGTTCAGATCCCCGGGGCCCATGCGCCGCAACGCGTCCTTCGTGGTGCGGACGAGGCGCTCTACTTGGCCATTGGTGGCTGGGTGAAACGGGGCGGAGGTGATGTGCCGAACGGCGTTGATCTCCATGAAAGCCCTGAACTCGGAGGACGTGAAGCAACTAGCGTTGTCGCTAATTAACGTGTCGGGTATGCCGAACGTGGAAAAGAGCCTCCGCAAATGCCTAATGGTCTGGGCCGAGGAGGTGCTCGTGACTGGGATAACCTCCAACCACTTGGAGAAGGCGTCCACTACAAGAAGGAACAGGGTGCCTCTGAACGGGCCCGCGAAATCAACGTGCACCCGGGACCACGGCCCCTTAGCCGCGTCCCATTCCCTGTGGGGAAGGCGGGCCTCCTCTGGTCTGGAGCATTGGCAACTATCACAAGTGCCGACCATGTGCTCGATGTCGGCGTCCAGCTGGGGCCACCAGAAGTAACTCCGGGCCAGCGCCTTGGATCGCACGATACCGGGGTGGCTGACGTGCAGCAGTTTGAGCACCCGCGGCCGAAGGGAAGTGGGAATCACCACCCGCTGCCCCCACAAGAGGCACCCCCTCTCTAGGGACAGTTCTAGCTTTTTTCTGAAAAATGGAGCGAACTCCTCCGCTGGGGAGGACGCCGGCCACCCTTTCTGCACCCAGGAGCTAACTGCCGCTAACGTCTTGTCCTTCTCTGTCGCTTTGGCAATGTCGGCGGGCACTACGGGGGGCGAATCCAGCACCTCTATCATGAGAACCTGATGGTCCCGCTCCCCCTTGCTCACCTGGCTGGGCGTTAGGGGAAGGGGAGACCTAGATAGAGCGTCCGCATGGCTGATCTCTTTTCCGGGCCGGTAGACCAACGCGTGCTGATACGCGTTGAGAAAAATGGCCCACCTGAGCATCCTCGGGGACAGGATCTGTGGGGTGGGCTTATCTGCGGTAAAGATGCCTAGCAGGGGCTTGTGGTCCGTTACAATGGTGAAGGGGCGGCCGTACAGAAAATCGTGAAATTTTTTCGTCCCCGCGACTATTGCTAGTGCCTCCCTGTCTGTCTGTGCGTAGTTTCTCTCCGCTTGGGACAGGGACCTGGAGTAAAATGCTATCGGGGCCTCCCTTCCATTTTCCAACACGTGGCACAGCACCGCCCCCACCCCCACTGGAGATGCATCACAGGTCAGAACTACTGGGCGTTTGGGGTTGAAGTGGGTCAGTATGGCATCGGACGCTAGGAGGCTTTTGAGCTCGCTGAATGCCCTTTCTTGGTCATCGCCCCACTTCCATGCCTGGTCTTTCTTTAGCAGTTTGTGTAGCGGTTCAGCCACCGCTGCCTTCCGGGGGAGGAAGGAGTGGTAAAAGTTGAGCAGCCCTAGGAACGACTGCAGCTCGGGCTTGGAGGTGGGGCGGGGGGCTTTCTTAATGGCTGCTACCTTGGACTTGGATGGTTTTATTCCCTCAGGAGTCACACAAAACCCTAGGAACTCAACCTCGGTTGCGAAGAAGACGCATTTGTCCTTCCGCAGCCTCAGCCCCGCTTTTTCGAATATTGTCAGGACCTTCCCCAACCTCTTGGCCAATTCAACCCGACTCCCCCCCGTTATTAACACGTCATCAAAATAAGGCAACACCCCCTCCAATCCCTTCAGGAGGCGTTCCACGAGTGACTGGAAAATTCCAGGCGCTGAATTCACGCCAAACTGGTGGCGCGTCACCTGGAACGCCCCCTTATGGGTGACTATGGTCTGCGCAGCAGCGGCGGCAGGGGACACCGTAAGCTGCTGGTAGGCCTGTGCTAAGTCGAGCTTAGCGAAACACTTTCCCCCGTGTAACCTGGCCAGCAGATGGCTGACTACCGGCACCGGATAAGCATTCGGGCGGATCGCCTTGTTGATGGTGCACTTGTAGTCGGCGCATATGCGGACCTCCCCATTGGCCTTTAGTGCGGTTACAATTGGAGTTTCCCACTCCGCAGAATCTACAGGCACAAGGATCCCCTGGCCCACCAACTTGTCCAGTTCCGCCTCTATCTTGTCCTTAAGTGCGAACGGCACCCTGCGTGGTTTAAGGCGAATTGGGCGGACCTCCGGGTCCAGGTCGAAAGTCACTGGGGGCCCCTTGAATTTCCCCAGTCCTTTTTTGAAAACTTCGGGGTGCACCTCGCACACCTGAATTGGATCAGTCCCAACGGCGTGCATCCCAACGGCGTGCACCCCCCCAATAAACAACCCCAGGGGCTGGAACCATTGAGTCCCGAGGAGGCTGCAATCTCCCCCTTTGAGCACGACTAGGGGAAGGGACGCGGCGTGCTCCTTGAATTTGACCTGAAATTCTCCGACCCCCAACACTGGAATGCTGTTCCCTTGCACGTCCCGTAGTGTGGACCTCAAAGCTTTGAGCTTGGGTCGCTTGTGGGGGGCAATTCCCCAAAACTCCCTCTGGGAAATGATTGAATATGAGGACCCCGAGTCAATTTCCATCCTAATGGAAACCCCTTGGACTAGTACCTCAACAAAGTAGCGGGGGTGTCCTGTAGACACGCTGAACACTGGGGCGTCGTCCTCGCTGCCGTCGGAGATGCGGCCCACGCCGTCCTGCTTCCGCGTGGCCTGGGCGCCGTCCTTGGGTCTCGTTGGGCGGTCTTGTCCCGCGGAACGGTCTGCGGAGCTCCTCCGGGTCTCGCGCTTCTTCCTGCACACCTTGGCGATGTGCCCGCGGCGGCCGCAGTTGTGGCACTCGGCCTTCCGGAAGGGGCACTTTACGCGGTCGTGGGCCGCTCCACAGCCGTCGCATCGCCGGCTCTCCTTCCGGACCCTCCGGACGTCCTCGTCGTCGCTGCTCTCTGTGGACGACCTCGAAGCTCGCCGGGCCGCCTGTACCGGAGTCTCTGCCTTGCTCGACTTCGGCCGCCAGTCCTGGAGTTCTTGGACCCCGGCCTTCGTAGCTTCTGCGGCCTGGGCCGCTCTGACGACCTCCTGCAACGTGGGAGGCGGCTCTTGGTTCATTAATGTGCGCTGGGTTTCGGCGTCGTTCAGGCCGCACAGCACACAGTCCCGGAGGGTGATTTCGGCATTCTCCCATTTGCACGGGCCGGCCGCCAGCCGCAGGGCCGCCACGAATGCGGCGACCATCTCCCCGGGCGCTTGGACTCGCCTCCAGAACGCACTCCGAGCGGGAAACATCGCCGTGGCGGGCCGGACGTGCTCACGCAGCATCTGCATGAGTTCCTTGGACTTGAATTCGCTCACCCTCCTCGGTGCAATCAGGTCCACCAAGGTCCTTTTGGTTTCTTGTCCGAGCATCCTGGTGAAGATGGCCCTTTTCTTCGCCTCTTCCGTGACTTCGGACTCGATCAGTGCGGCCTGGAAGTCCATCTCGAAGATCTCCCAGTCGCCCGGTTTCCTGATTTCGAAACCGGCGCATGTCTTGGTCCCGTGGGCTGCCATATCCCATCCTCGTCGCCAATTTAGTGTAAGGGACCAAAGACAATTAAACAGCCGAAGGGTTGGCTTAACACAGGTTTATTGCATGATGATCCGGAGGAACATGTGGTAATGGCGGATGAGTAGCTCAATATATACAGCTGTCTATACATTTGAATGTGGCTCGTCGACAGACTATTGGTTGCTGCCTGCGTGATGTCGTAGAAGGTCACGCCCTTCTTGACCAGGTGAGGAGGTCGCGGGGAATCTTCCCGCGCTGCTGAACCAGGTGAATCTGAGCCATGAGAGCTGGACGCTCGCTACTGCCCTCTGGTGGTCACTAGCTCGCGTCCCCTTATCAGGTTTACATTGATACAGCTGATGGTTATAATGTTACACACAGAAAGGTTACATTGTTAACACATGGCAAAGGTACATTGTTAAAGGCACAGCTTTACAGAACACAACACAAACAGATTAGAAAATCAAGTGACTTCCTTCCCACTGGCCTTCACTGTAATTTGAAAGCAATAGCAATGGATGTGCTTCTAAGCGTTTGCATTTATTGCTGTCTTAAACTCATTACTATGTACTAAAGTAAAGATAAAGGTTTCCCTTGCTTGAAAGCCAGTCATATCTGACTCTAGGGTTCAGTGCTCATCTCTGTTTCAAAGCCGAAGAGCCAGCATTGTCTGCTTTTGCAGACGTTTCTCTGGTCATGTTGCAGGCATGACTAGACACTCGAGTGCACGGAACACTGTTTACCTTCCCACCACAGTAATCGCTATTTATCTACTTGCAATTTCTTGCTTTCGAACTGCTAGGTTGGCAGGAGCTGGGGACAAAGACAGGAGCTCATTCCGTCCTGCAGTACCCGGGAATCGAACTGCTGACTTTCCGCCTCCCAGTCAGCGTCTTAGCCACTTGAGCCACTGCAGATACATTACTATGTATCCTGGCACATGTTAGAAACTGTAAGCTATAAATGGACAGCAGAGTTCACAAAGGGGAAACAGGCCAAAAAAGGGTTATCACACATGAATTGCTTCTATAAAAAGTTTCCCTTCATACCTTTTGCCCTTGGCACTGGGTGATAGTTGTATTCTGTCCATTCTGTGCAGAAATGTGCTACGTTTGAGCATTGTTTTTTCTTTCATTAATAATTAAATTTACCCAGAAAATTATGTGTATAGGATATTTTACACTTAAAACTAGTGAGTTGATAATGACAAGTTGACTGAATTGAATTTGCTTTTAAAGGCTTTCCTTCGTGTGCCAACACCATGGAGAAATCTACCATCCCTTAGTTGCCAGTTTATAAAGATCAGGCAGGAAAGGCGTGAATTTGAAAATAGGAAAAGGCCATTAAGGTAGTAGTAAAACAAACAGGTCTTGCTATGTTCAGTGGGACTTAGTCATGGGTAAGTACATAAAGCAAACCTGTGCTCCATCAGGTAATGTTTTAGATGGCAGCCACCCTCAGCCCTACAACCATAGCCGAAGAGGAGGGGAAGAGTGATTTTTGCAAGCCAACCCCATCACATGTGCCTTTCATTCCTTATTCATGGCATACAGTTGACCCTAAAATTACAACAGCTTGCTTTACATACCTTATTTCTATGACCACTCCCATGTTACCCAATGCCCCTCCACTGTAGCCCAAATGTCAGTTATATGACTTCCTACCTCACATGAAGCATGAGAGTTGCAGCAAGCAAAACATTGCTGAGTGTGTTCTATATTAAAAGTGATAGAAAGAATTAGAATTCTGTGTGATCCTAGCTGAGTGTCATAACCATTATTCAGTGGTGGAAAGTAGATTGGAGGACAGCCAAGAAGGATAAAAAGTAGGGCGGAAATGAGAGTTTGAGGATTGTCCCAAAACCAATCCAATGTGTTAATATTCACTTTAATGGCAAAATAGGTTTTGACTTACCACACTGTACAACTGTACACAAGAAACCAATTGTCCCACAAGGGTCTGTTGTACAGAGTTACATGTGGAAAATGTTGCATCTGTACCACCATTATGTGTTTTTACCTCATTTAAAATACATAGAATCCTTCCCTTTATAACACCTGCCGGCTAGCATAAGGGACCCTCTTTTTCAATTGCTTGTCATTCTTTTAGCAGTGACTTTCTGCAACTGCATTTTACCCCTCTGGGCCAAAATTCCATTGGTTGCCACATTATAATCTTGGTTCTTTGGAAACATTGAACGCTTTCTTACATTACAGTGACTTCAAAAGCTTAATTTGAAATTGTGAAGGGTCACCGCACACATATTTGTGTTCTGATATAATGACAGATGCAAAGTTTTTTGTTTGGGCAGCAGAGGACGCTGTGCTTAGATTTCAGTCTTAGTGTTTCGAATGTGTAAGAGTGCAGGTGTTTCTGCAATATATTTTTGCCTTTTGTATAATTGTCGTTTTGGTCTAATATTTTGATGCCTTGTCTTTTTAGGCTTCAAGTGGCAATTACTACTTCATTCCTTACATTGTAACACCCTGTGGTGATTATTTATGCTGTGAAAGTGATGCTCAGCGGAGAGCTTCGGAGTACATGCAGCCAAACTGGGACAACATCTTGGGCCCTCTCTGTGTTCCCTTGATGGACAAATTTATCAACCTGCTCAAGGATATCCATGTCACATCATGGTAATTTTTTGTTCTATTTTTGCTCATAATTGGAATGGGGGAGATTCCTTTCCCAGGGTTATATGTATGTGTGTGTATGTTTATACAAGCCCCAGGATCTCTAGGAATAATCTATTACCCCTGTGTAATATACTAGCTGTGTAATATACTGTGTAATATATTAGGACTGCAGTGGCTCAAGTGGCTAAGATGCTGACTGGAAGGCGGCATGTCAGCAGTTCGATACCCGAATACTGCAGGACAGAATGAGCTCCTGTCTTTATCCCCAGCTCCTGCCAACCTAGCAGTTCGAAAGCAAGAAATTGCAAGTAGATAAATAGGGACCACTTCGGTAGGAAGGTAACAGCATTCTGTGTGCTCCGGTGTCTAGTCATGCCTGCCACATGACCATGGAAATGTCTGCAGAAGCAGACAGCGCTGGCCCTTCGGCTTTGAAACAGAGATGACCACTGCACCATAGAGTTGGATACGACTGGCTTTCGAGCAAGAAAAACCTTTACCTTTACCTATTATTATTATTATTATCATGAAAGCAAAAAATTGCAAGTAGATAAACAGGGACCACTTTGGTGGGAAGGTAACAGCATTCAGCTGCTGCAGACCTTTCCGTGGTCATGTGGCAGGCATGACTAGACACCAAAGCGAACAGAATGCTGTTACCTTCCCTATTTATCTACTTGCAATTTCTTGCTTTCGAACTGCTAGGTTGGCAGAAGCTGGGACAAAGACAGGAGCTCATTCCGTCCTGCAGTCCTCGGGAATCGAACTGCTGACCTTCCGCCTCCCAGTCAGCATCTTAGCCACTTGATAATTACCGGTAGTTATTTCTAAGAGAATAAAAGCTTGGCCCCAGTGGCCCACTGCCCTTTATCCCTCCTGGTAGGAGCAGGGAGGGAGAGGCAGGACCCCTTGCAGCTGTGGCGGCGCTCCAATAAAGGGCCGTGGGCCGCCTTAAAGGGGCAGTGTAGGCAGGCACTGGCTGTCTGCCGGCGTTGGAAGAGGGGTAGTCTTATAGGGTGAGTATATTCCAAACTCTATATTTTAACTTGAAAAGTTGGGGTCGTCTTATACGCCCAGTCGTCTTATACGCCGGAAAATACGGTATTTGGTTTTATCTGGTATGGGTTTTAATTGATGTTGTGAGCTGCCTTGGGTTGCTTAGGCAAAAAAGGCGGTTATATAAATCCAATAAATAAATAAATTCAAGATATGCTTAGTGGAACAAGTTAATTATTACAGATTTTCAACATAAGTAACTTTGGTAACATAGGAAACATGGGACTTAATTGCAACTTACCATTCTTTTGAAGTTGGTAATGGTTTAATTAATTGATAAAATAAATAAATTTACTGTCAGAAATTTATATATTTGATGAAAGAGATAGAAAACTGGGTAAATGAGAAAGGATGGGACAAAAAATGTTGGTAAATGCTTTGTGCTATTAACTAAGTATTAAGAGAGGCATTTTAGCCTTTTAAAGTAAGAGATAATATGAAAAAGCTGAGAAGTCAAATGATGATGTAATAAGGAAGAGTTTTTGTCCATCCAGCAAATATAAAAGGGCTGGATTTGGCCCTGAGGTTCCCCAATCCTGGTTTATAGTCTTCCTTTCATTTTTCTGAGTTTTGGTCACACTTTTTTAAAAAAATGCTTTAATCAGTTTTAGAACACGGCCTATGCAGTTAAACAATGCACATAACTTTTCTTTCAGCTCATCTCCATTCCATGGCCAATTTGGTTGGAAAGAGAATTTTTTTTAGACATGTGCAGTTTCCATTTAAACCTCCTCCAATTATAATTTACAGATGAAACATATGAGTGGACTTTGCTATTACTATTTCCGCATGATGCCCCTTCATTTCTAACATTTTGATTAAAAAGTTATTTAGAAATTGAAAGAAAGATTGGAATCTGCCATGAACAGTGTCAACTCTGGAATGCTCATGCTACCCTGTGTGCTGAGGTTGAATCTGTTGGTCCCTGATGTAATTTATTGTTCTCTGCATTGTAATTTGCAAGAAGTTAATTTGTGCTGTAACGTGTGGACTTTGGAGCTAAAATCTAAGCCCTAGCTGCAATTAACTCTGACAGGAACTTTAACTGTATAAATATGATATACAGTGGTACCTCATACAATGATTTTAATCCGTTCCACAGGACTCGTATAGCGATTTTCCCTATTAGATGCATCGTACAACGATTAATTTGCTAAGTGGTTTTTCTCATTGAAAAAATATATGATTTTTTTTCCATTTCCCCGGCCTCAAACCTAATTGTTATGCAATTTTGTTGCTATACGGGGCGATTGTTGTATGAGGTTCCACTGTATTGAGTAATGAGAGGGAAATTTATGATTTAAATGCTTTCTGTTGGATCTATCCCTTTACAAATTCAGCATAATTTACATTCTTCCCATGCCTCCCATATCACATCTGTGTAGAACTCCTATTTGCTTATTATATAATTTTATATGATATCAATCTTTACCTATAAGGAGGGACGTTAACGGTTGGAATCCGGCATACACGCCCGCACCCATCCCTACTATCCCGTACCAAGCCAACTACACTTCCCTTTAGACAGACCGACCATTGCCGCAAGGGTCCGGCAGCCGCGAGTGGGGCATCTGCCCCACGAACGCAGACAGAAAAAACCAACTACAAGTTCCAGCGTCCTCTGCGCCGTGACCACTTCAGCTAATCAGGCTGAAGGGCGTGAGCACATAGAACGTTGGAAAAGCCAGTGTGCGAAAAATAAAATAAAATAACGCCTCATGCAATGGGAGTGCAAGGCCACCGAAGGTGGACGCAGTACCTCATGTCCTCGCTACCCCAAACGCGCCAAAGCCACGGTGAGGCCACCGCCAGCCTTCTTCCCCAGAGCAATGGGGAGAAGAGTGACTCCCCCTCCTCCCCGCTACCCCGCCGAAGACACGGCAAGACCACCACTGGCCTCAAGGTAAGTTGAGGTGGGAGGGGAAAAAAATCCAGCAGCAGGCAGCACTTCGTCAGGGGGAGGCACACTCCCTGGCGAATGACTGGCTGCTGCCTTTGTACTACCCACACCACTGATTCGAGAACTAGCACATAACAGCGATGGAGGTAATAGAAAAGCAGCAGCCAGCAACCCACAAGGAAGAGTGCAACCCCTTATGGATTGTTGCCTGCCGCACTACAATTTTACAAAACAAACAAACAACAAAAAAAACAGCTTCACAGCCACAAACACAGATCTCCCGTTAGGTAAACCAGGAGAAAAGGAGGCTGTGAGGAGAGAACCATTGTAAAGCAGATAGCTCTTCTCTGCCTCCTTCTTCTGTAAACGACCGAACGAACGTTACCAGGCGAAGAGCGAGCTGGCTGCCAGCTCTTCATTTTCTCCATCGCCAGCTCTTCATTTTCTCCAAAGCTAATGTCAAAACAGCAACCCTTCCAAAACCCAACCCTTCCAAACCCAGGGGACCAGGGAGAGGGGATCGATTCCACACACACCCAACACTCCATTTTTAAAGAGAAGAAACCACTTGGTTTCTTCTCTTTAATAACGGGATGTCCTACGGGAGGATCCCCTCTCTGCCGGGTCCCCTGGCTCTGGGAGGGTTGGGAGACAGACCCCTTTTGTCCTCCCAAACCCAGGGGACCAGGGAGAGGGGATAGATTCCAGACACACCCCAACACTCCGTTTATAAAGAGAAGAAACCGCTTTCTTTCTTTTTAAAAATGGAGTGTTTGGGCGGTTGCGATCCCCCTCTCCGCTGGCTCCCCTGGGTCCAGAAGGGTTGGGGGGACAGACCCCCTTTGTCCCCCCCAAACCTCCCAACCCCAAGGGAACCAGCGGAGAGGGGGATCGCAACCCCCCACCCACTGATATTAAAGGGGAAACTCCGATCGGGTTTTCCCTTTTAATATTGGGGGTGGGGTGGATTCGATCCCCTCTCTCCAGTCCCGTGGGTCTGTGAGGGTTGGGGGGACTCTTCTGGATCCAGGGGAGCCAGCGGAGAGGGGGATCGCAACCCCCACCCACTGATATTAAAGGGGAAACCCTGATCTACTTTCACGGCTCCACACAATCAGAGCACCATAAGGCAATGTTTTGGGCCAACTAACATGGCAGACTGTCAGATTAGTTGGCTTCAAGTTTGTGACGTCATGTCATCTCCTGTTTTTTATACCTCCATGGTTCTTTACCCCAGAAAACACAACCACAACAAATCAAATCAGTTTTTAGAAACAACACCATCAAAAATACAAACACAAATAAATAAACAAAAAATTCAAGTAAACCCAGTAAACAATAAACAACGAACTCAACAAAACACATCCAAAATACAAAAGGCTAACAAAAAACCATGACAACTCACTAAAAACACCTATCTATAACATAACAACAACACAAAAATACCTTACTCAAAAACCAGTAACAACACAAAGTACACAAATAAATACGGAAAAAATCAAAAAAAGAAATAACAACCATAAACATTCAACACAATAAAACGCATAAAAAATCCAAAAGCAATACTAAACAACTACTGAAAACACTTAATTAAATACACTAATACTCTACTTAAACCCCCCAGCCCAGCACCCCAAAATCCCAACAAAATTGAAAATAAAATATTAACACAGAAGCACTTACAAAACACATCCTCCCTCCATGCCTCCGCAGCAGAACTGAAGAAACAAAGAAAATCAAACTCTTAATCACAGCCCCACCTAGAGGCCGGAAGAGTATCCTACAGGCAAATAAATATTTAAAAAATCCAAATAAAATATAATAAAATTAATAAAAATCAAATAAATTCAAAAAACACAAAAACTAAAACCAAAAAATCTAATTTATTTTAAAAAATCTCCCCACAAACAAACAAATGCATAGAAAACTAAAACAAAACCATTCTTCCAAATTTAGTCACCACCACCCAAACCATCCCTAACCACCAACACACACATTACACATGCCCGGCAAGGCCGGGCAAAATATGCTAGTGTTTAATATTTTGATGGGTGTATTTCAGTGAGTTCTATGGAGAATTTTTAGAGAATATTATTTTACACCTGTTCTTAATTCCTCAGTACATATTACAAGGAGACTTTGTTAAATGACATAAGAAAAGCAAGAGAGAAATACCAAGGAGAAGAACTGGCAAAGGAACTGGCTAGGATTAAACTTCGTATGGATAATGCTGAAGTCCTAACCTCTGACATTGTAATCAATTTACTTCTGTCATATCGTGATATCCAGGTATGTTGATTTTACCCTAACATCCTCATGTTATTCTATTATAATTTTTGGCTGTTGTTGGTCTTGGCTGTGACTGTTTCAAGTTCAGGACCAGAGCCTTATTTACAGTAATGTGCAGTCAGTTTGTTTCCTATCATGTTAATCCATGTGATTTGCAAATTGACATAATGAACAGCATAATTGCTTTTTATCTGAGTCTCCAATCTGGGTTTCACTTACTACTGTATGTTCCTTTGTTTTAATGCCCTTCTACTTTTAATTGTACATAGTAATTATGTACAAAGTTGCTTTTAAAATTTTACTCTGATTAATGCCCTTCTGTTTATAATTGTACATAGTGATTATGTGTTAAGCTGCTTTCAAAATTTTACTGTGCACTTTTCTCCAGCTGCAAATAAAAAGGTGTTTAAAGAAAAAAGTAAACCCTATATTGATAGGAGTGGTTAACACAAGCAAGGGTAGGTCCCAGGCAATATTACTTTGGTTGTTAAATCTTGCTGTTTATAATTGTACATAGTGATTATGTGTTAAGCTGCTTTCAAAATTTTACTGTGCACTTTTCTCCAGCTGCAAATAAAAAGGTGTTTAAAGAAAAATGTAAACCCTATATTGATAGGAGTGGTTAACACAAGCAAGGGTAGGTCCCAGGCAATATTACTTTGGTTGTTAAATCTTGCTCCCCGGTAGGAATTATTTGTCATATTTTCCCAGTGGATTTTGTTCTAAGATGAAACTGCTATCTGAAATAAAGGCTGTACTATATATATCAGTGCTGTGCCAAAAAAAGAGTATCCTATAGCGTTCTGATCATTCTTACTTACTTTAGAGGAAAATAGGTTCCCTGCACTAAGAATGTTAAAGAAGTACAATTTGGTGTACAGTACAGTGATACCTCATACAACGTCCAAACTTGGTTCCACAAGTTTGGACTTTATATGGATTTTGACTTTGTATGAGGCATGCAAAATCCTAGCCACGATGCCTCATACAACGTCCAAATCCTTGCCACGATGCCTCATACAAGGTCATTTCCATAGAGATACATTGTACTGTAACAGCACAGACTTCAGGGCAAAGTCAAGGAAACAGACAGGAAACTGACAGAACTTTAAGAAATCATTGTCTAAAGGCTAAATACATTACAAAAACATGTCAAACAACCCTGATAATCCAAGAACCTGAAGAATGCTGCAAAAATCCCAGGGATGGTTCTAAAAATTCAGATGAAAAAATAAAAAAAAAAACAAACAAAATCACGCCCCAAACCACTCCTAAACACTCTTCGCCTCATGCACATCCCACAAGAGCAATTCCCGCATGTGTCCTGCCATTTATACTGCCCAGGCACAATGTAACCTGGGAAAAACCCAATGCCTCATACAAAGTCAAGCGACTTTGTATGAGGTAACTTTTTTCAAGAAATTAGCCGATGTTGTATGAATTCGATGTTGTACGAAGCGGACTTTGTATGAGGTATTACTGTAATTAAGAAGAAGCAGCCAGCATAACGGGGCCAAACACAACTATATTGGACACACTTTTCAGCTCCGCAACAGCGCCTTATATACAACTTGGGAAGGATACATTTTGGTGAGAAACAATTGGATTGGTTGCTGAAACTGGGGAGAGAGTGGGGTGATCCTTGACTAGAGACCATTCGCGTGTCTCGTGGTAGAATGGCGCGAACCCCAGTCTTGTGATAGTTCAACTCTGAGAAGAACTCAAAATGGAGGATCATTTTATTGAAATGCATTAACACAACATTACATACACAACATACACATTTTGGAGAAATTGCCATGGATTGGATTAAGGACTCTTGTGTTTATTTTATGAGGTGGCCAAGGAGTTCATTAGCACATCTTGGTTTTAAGACCACAATCATCTTTATGGCAGTTTAGAAACCCCTTATCCAATCTCAACTTTCCACAGTTCACTTAAAGTGAAGGAGGAAGATGTCATAATCTAACTCTTGCCACAGGGCTTTATTTTTCAGGAAATGTTAGGAACCAAGGGAAGCTATCGCTAAAGAAGAAACATGTAACAAAGTGCAGAAAGTGGTCACCATTCTCTGTCACCTTTCAGTGCTATGCTAAGTTTAAAATGCCACCCAAAGTTATGGTTATCAAGATATCCTAACCCGCCCCCTTGCCCCCCCCCCCCAGTTACAGCAGCTACACTGTGTATTTATAAGTTTATGTCCTGGAACACTTTACAAATCCTAAAATTTTAATGAAACACTTTGTTTTTTGTGACATTGTAGCTTTTTACAACTGACAATGGAAAAATCCCCGGTTGATATTCAAACTTGCTATTGAAACTTGCAGTGAAGCCAGCCCCTACTGATTTGCAAATGGTTGCAAAACAAACCTCTCTTTCAAGCTGATGCATCACATTGAAAGGGTGGGTGCAAAACAAACTTTGTGGCATTACACATTTGCCAATGAGTTTTACCAGAATTTCATATTCTTTCATGGAACATTTATTGACCTGCTATGGAACACCAGTGTTCTCCTTCGTATAGTTTGTGAATCCACACTCATGGGTTATGCGCCTGCGCAGAACGGCCGATCGGAGGCTTGAAAAGCTATTGGTCAAAAGTTTTGGCGGTAAGACCGCCCACCGTACCGCCCACCCTGAGGCGCCCGCGCGCCATTTTACCTCAGTTCTCTTCTTTCCGCCGTAGCAGCAGGACGATCGTTGAGAGCTTCCTCAATTTTTTCGCCCTTCTGAGGGAAAGTCTTTTGGCAAATTTCACAATTTTTTTCGGTGATCTTGTCCTTCGGGCAGGATCGCCACCCCGGTGCTGTTTCTTCCTTCTGGTGGACTCAGTTACCTACTCGCTTCGGTCACCGTTTCCCCCCTCAAGGGGGTGGCGGCTGGCCAGCCCTTCGGGGTAACCGCGTTCCAGAAACTTCCATTGGAAGAATTTTTTCTTTGATGGCCGCGGCCTTCAAACAGTGCTCGGCTTGCCTGAAAAAGTTTCCGGCTTCCGACGGGCATAGCCTCTGCCTTTTCTGCCTCGGAGAGTCTCATCAGAGCCAGTCTTGCCCCCACTGCAAGAAATTCACCCGTCTGGCCGTGCAAAACCGGAGCTACCGGCTCAAAGCGCACCTGATGGAACTCTCTCTGGCTCCCGTTGTGGCCGCTTCTACCTCGGCTAGCGTCTCTCAGCCTCCGCCGCCTTCGACCTCTTCTTCCGCCACCATCAAGAAGAAGAAGAAGAGGGACAAGAACGGAGACAAGAAAAAGAAGCGCGGGTCGGAGAAGAGGCGATCGCTCCCGCCTACTCCGCACACCCCTGTGTCTCCGGGACCTTCGCCACCATACTCGGTCGCGAGATGTCCGTCTCCTGGGTCCTCCATCTGGGGAGGACGGTCCTCCTCGGGTTCGGCTGAAAAAGGACGCAGGGCTGGGGCTCCAGCTCGCCCACTTCAGGTACTCCCGTCACCGCCTCGTGGGAGGGCCCGCTCGCCTATGAGGCAGGCCTCCGTCTCCCCAAGGCCCAGGACTCCGACGCTCGACGACGCGGCGATCACCATGCCAGCCACCATTTCGTCGCCGATTTTACCGGCCACCTTTTCGTCGCCGACCCAGCCAGCCACCGTTTCGTCGGCCACCGTTTCGTCGCTCCCGATGGTGGGGGACCCATCCCACAGGGAGTTCCTGAAGGAGATGTTTGAGGTCATGGCTCAGACTTTTGCCAACCGGTTTCAGACCTCCATGCCTGCGGCCTCTGCGGCTCCGGTACCGACCACCGCAAGCCACAGGGATGCTGGCCCTGCTGTGGCCCCACCGACCTCCCGAGGGTCGAGTGTCCGCTCCGCTGGCCCACCCACATCGTCGCGGGTTGGTCCAGTCGTTGAAGCGGTGGACTCCCATCCCGTCGGCCCGCCCAGGCCGTACTGGCGCGGTCCCGACGTGGATGTAAGAGTTCCTCCCTCGTCCTCCGATGACTCCAGCGCCTCTTCGGAGGAGGACGAGGGAGACGTCGACGCCGAGCGGACGCCGGACCAGGCCATCGGCGCGGTTGACCCACCGCGTGGTGAGGATCAACGCTCGCTCACGGCCATGCTGACGCGCCTGGGGACCGCGTTGAACCTGAAGGTCGACCAGCCGCCACTGGAAGGTGAGGACCAAATGACCGCAAAACTGGACAGGCGTGCGGTACGGCCGGTCCATATCACCATGCTTCCGTCCATGCTGACGTCGGCGAAGGCAACATGGAGGAAGCCGGTGTCGGCGCACTCCGTTTCGTCCAGGCTCGACGGCATGTATAGAGTCCTGGACGAGAACGTCGAGTTCCTGCAGGCACATCCCCTGCCGAACTCCCTGGTGGTCAAGGCCTTCCAACACAGGATGGCCACCAGCGGGTTCCCGGTTCCGTCGACCCCGGAGGGGAAGAAGCTGGACGCGGTGGGCCGCAAATTCTACGCCACCGGTTCCCTCTTCCTCCGTGCCGCCAACTACTCGGCTGCCATGGGCCTGTACCAGTCTCACCTCTGGGAGCGGGTGAAGGCCGAAACGGCGACGTTACCTGCCGACGCCCAGAAACGGATCGACGCGCTGGCATCCGAGGGCGATTTCCTGGCGGAGCAACAGATGCGAACCGCCAGGCATATAAATGACTATGCGGCGAAGGACATGTCGTCTGCGATCCTGCTCCGCCGCCACGCCTGGCTTAGGGGCACCTCCCTCGATGATGCTATGAAGAAGCTCATCGAGGAGTTTCCCTTTGACGGGCAAGGCCTTTTTGGGCAAGACACGGACAAGGTCCTCAATGAAATGCGGCAGACCAACTCCACCGCCAAGTTCCTGGGGCTCACCACGCCGGCTCCGCCTGCCAGGCCGAGGTTCCAGCCCTTCACGCGGCGCTACCAGGGGAACCCGCAACAACAGGGTGGCCCCGTAGAGCAGCCCAGATCTGGCTCTTACAAACAACGACGCCAGCACAAGCCGCGCTACCAACCCTACGGACACGGCAAGCGTTCGGACCCTAAGTCCAAGTCGCGCGTTTGAAGCTGCGACGGCCGAGTCTCTCACGCTCCATCTCCCATACCTCCCCCTCCGGAACTTCCTTCAGGTATGGTCGGGCATCACGGACGACCGGTGGGTCTTAAGGATCTTGTCCTCTGGCTACGCCATCGAGTTCATGTGGGCGCCTCGGGTAGGAAGACATCGTTTCACCACCTCGTCCCCCCATTTGGAGGAAGAAATATCAACTCTTCTGTCCAAGGGAGCCATCGAGCGGGTGGCCCCGCCTGATTGGGACAACGGCTTCTACTCGAGGTACTTCGTGGTCCAGAAGAAGGACGGAGGACTTCGCCCGATCCTGGACCTGCGCCGCCTCAACAAATGCATCCACACCAGGAAGTTCCGGATGGTGACCCTGCAGACCGTCCTTCCCCTCATCAACAAAGGGGACTGGTTCACAGTCATAGACCTCAAGGACGCTTACTTCCATGTCTCCATCCTCGAGGAGCACCGGAGGTTCCTTCGATTCCGCATCGGCAATTCGGTTTACCAGTACCGATGTCTACCATTCGATCTGGCCACGGCACCGCGGGTCTTCACCAAATGCATGGCTCCGGTGGCCGCCTTCCTTCGCCAGCGGGGAATCAGGGTCTTCCCATACATCGACGACTGGTTGATCGTATCCCCCACCAGCTCGTCGGCCATTCGGGACACGCAGTTCACGGTCCACCTCATGGAGAGTCTCGGCCTCAGGATCAACTTCACCAAATCGAAGCTGATCCCCTCTCAACGCGTCGAGTACATCGGAGCGGTACTCGACTCGCTTGCCACCAGAGCCTTTGCACCCCAGAAGCGCCTGCAGGACATCGCGCAGGGAGTGAACGACCTACGCACCAAACCGTGCATCCGGGTGAAAAAGGCTCAAAGACTGCTAGGCCTTATGGCCTCAACGACGGCTGTGGTCCCTCACGCCAAGTTAAAGTTCCGGTCCCTACAGTCGTGGCTTCTGCACGAATTCGATGCGCTCCGGGAGAGTCAGTCCAAACGGCTAACTCCATCCCCGGAGCTGATGGACCAGCTGGTGTGGTGGACGACACCACTCAACGTGGCAACGGGGAAGAGTTTTTACCCCCCGCAACCCTCGCTGCAAATATTGACCGACGCAAGCAACCTCGGCTGGGGGGCTGCCTGCGGGACTCTCACGGTCAACAACCCTTGGTCGCCTCAGGAGATGGTGCACCATATCAACTACTTGGAGCTGCTGGCCATTTGGAAGGCCCTCCGTTCCTTCGAGACCTTGCTCATGGGCAAGGCGGTCCAAGTGGCCTCGGACAACACCACGGCTGTGGCGTACCTGAACGAGCAGGGAGGAACACGATCCACCATCCTTCTTTACCTCGCTGTGCAACTCTGGGAGTGGTGCCTGGAGAGGCACATTTTCCCGATTGGAGTGCACATTCAGGGCAAGCTGAATGTCCTGGCCGACCATCTCAGCCGCCTCACCTCGACGACCCACGAATGGGAACTGAACGACGAGGTGTTCCAGTCGCTCTGCGAGGCCTGGGGGACTCCGAACATCGACCTCTTCGCATCGGAGTCCAACACGAAATGCCACAGGTACTGCTCCAGGGCGGGCATCGGTGCCAACTCCGAGGGCGATGCCTTCATGAAACGGTGGGATCAGGACTATTTCTACGCTTTTCCTCCGTTTCCCCTGGTCCAGAAGGTCCTCACCAGAATGCTCCAGCACAGGACCAGAGCCATCCTAGTGGCCCCAGCATGGCCTCGCCAACCATGGTTTCCGCTGCTGTTGCGCATGTCATCTCAGTATCGCACGCTACCGGAGTCACCGACGCTCCTCCAGATGGAGCAGGGCCAGCTCCACCACTCGGACCTGCCCAGCCTCCACCTCACCGCGTGGAGGATAACCCCAGACTGTCCAGGATCCTGGAGCTAGCCAGGCGCCCGTCCACAAGGAAGTCCTACGCTTCCAAATACAGACGCTTTTGTGCTTTCCTGGCATCTCAGCAGACCCCCCTCTTGCAGGTGGAACTGCAGGACGTCTTGACCTACCTCCTCCATCTGGCGGAGTCTGGCCTCAGCATCGCCTCCATCCGAGTACACCTCGCAGCGGTGGTGGCTCACTCTCCAGCTGGCTCGCCCGCTTCTGGCGCTTTCCGCGACCAAACGGTGAAACGCTTCCTCAAGGGATTGCGGAACGCCTTCCCGCCGGTCAGGACTCCGACGGCCCAATGGTCACTCTCTACCGTCCTTAACGCGCTCACCAGGACTCCTTTCGAGCCCATGGCTACCGCGGATGCTCGTCTCCTCACATGGAAGACGGCCTTTCTGGTGGCCATCACGTCTGCTCGACGAGCTGGTGAACTGGTCGCCCTGCGGGCGGACGCACCCTTTCTCCAGTTCTTCAATGACCGTGTGGTGCTCCAACCGGACATCACCTTCCTCCCCAAGGTGGTCTCCCAGTTTCATATGGCACAGACTATCTCCTTGCCAACATTCTTCCAGAACCCCGCTAACGCCCAAGAAAGGACTTGGCACACGCTGGATGTCAAACGGGCTTTATTGTTTTACACCAGCAGGACAAGGGAGTTCAGGAAGTCGCAACGCCTTTTCGTGGCGTATGGGGGCAAGTCCAAAGGTGAACCCATCTCAGCGCAGCGGTTCTCCAAATGGATCACCTCTACCATCTACTTGGCCTATGAGTCGGCATCGCTGCCCCCTCCACCGCATGTCAGGGCGCACTCTACCAGAGCGGTTGCAACATCCACGGCCTTTCTGGAGGGCACACCGCTTGAGGACATCTGTAAGGCTGCCACCTGGTCCAGACCTTCTACATTTGTCCAGCACTACAGGGTGGACACCAGAGCCACTGCGGATGCCAGGCTTGGCCGTGTCGTCCTCACTCGGGGTCTCCGGGCCCATCGCCCTTGACAGTTCACCCTGCCTGACCGTCATCATCTTCATCGTGGGATCCTCTCATCCGACTGCCCACCGACCAAGTAAGTGTGAGTTTGCTAATCTCCCATGAGTGTGGATTCACAAACTATACGAAGGAGAAAGTTCGATTTCACTTACCAGTGATAACTTTCGTTCTTCGAGTATATAGTTTGTGAATACACACTACCCACCCTGCCTCCCCTCTTGAGCTGCACGGATGAGATCAATTGGTTTATCCTGTGCTTGGCTTAAGTATGGAACTGAGGTAAAATGGCGCGCGGGCGCCTCAGGGTGGGCGGTACGGTGGGCGGTCTTACCGCCAAAACTTTTGACCAATAGCTTTTCAAGCCTCCGATCGGCCGTTCTGCGCAGGCGCATAACCCATGAGTGTGTATTCACAAACTATATACTCGAAGAACGAAAGTTATCACTGGTAAGTGAAACCGAACTTTCCGCGGAACATAGTTTGGGAAATGCTGCTCTAAACGATTTGAGTCTAAGCTATTTAAAAGACCACATCTCTCTCCTATGTGGTTGGCCAGGGTTTAAGATCTTCAGGGGAGGCTTTTCTCTCCATCCTACTAGCCTCACAGGTGTGTTTAGTGAAGACACGTCTTGTCTACCTTCTCAGTCCCTGTTCTTTGACTGTGGAAGTCCCTCCCATGGGAGGCCAGGTTAGACCCACCTTTGCTGCATACCTGTCAAGTTATGGATTTGAAAATAAGGGAAATTTCCTGGTCAAAACAGGATACTTGACAGCAATGCTTATCCTGTGCAGCCCTCCAGTGGTATCATTAGGGCATTGCAGTCTAACTAATATGGGAGGACGGAGGGAAAGAGGGTAAAATACGGGAGTTTCCTGGCCAATACGGGATACTTGACAGCTATGCACTGAGCTGGAGACTGTAAGGTCGGGTTTCGATACCCAGAACTGCACTTAGGGACATGAAAGGAGCCTCATTTGGGCGTCCTCTAAAATTCCTTCCAACCCAGAGTAATCTGACACAAAATTATTATTTATTTGCATACTCATTGCTGACCAATCACTCTGTGCCTCTGCATCTGATGTACATAAATTGATGCCATGAAGTCTCACTCCCATCCCATGTGTGATGAAGTAGACTTGATCCACAAAAGCTCCACCTCACATGGCATTTTCCTCTTTGCCTACTGCCTTCCATTTTGCCCTAATGTTATTCCATTTCTCAGTGGGTCTTTTCTCCCTGTAAGGCATGCAGCCTAGAAAGTGATGATGGATGGCGGAAGGATATCGAGGGAGATGAAGGCCATCAAACTAAATAGTCTAAGCTGAGATATGAGATAGATTGCAAGGTGAATTAACTGCTGAATTAGCCTTCTCTCTATGCCAGTAGTTCCCAGCCTATAGCCTGTGGGCCAGTCCTGGCCCATGGCACCATTTCACGAGGCCCACTTCCACTGCACCCAGAATTGGAAGCGGGCATGTTTATGGCAGCTGTAAAATGTGCCTGCGCATGCATAAATGTGCCTGTGGTTGTCATAAATGTCGAAGTGGGTGCATTTACTTCTGCTTCTGAGGGGTGTGGTCCAGCCCGCTCAGCTGTCTGGGGGGCATGGTCAGGCCCGGGGCATAAAACGGTTGGGAACCTCCTCTATGCAAAGAGACACATCCTTTATATGGATTTATATGCATTCTCCGATACGAGTTGAAGCCAACTCCTCCTCCTCCTCCTTAGAAATGCATATATAGCCACCTAACTTTATTTACAATATTAGTAGTTTTTTATTCTTAATTATTGTTAGTTTTTGCATCCTATCTTCTGTAGGAGGGAACTTTTAAAAAGTTTTTTCTTGTTGGTTTGGTTTGGTTTGGTTTGGTGTTGCTGACTGGGCGAGGGAGAAACTTTAATATACGCATATTAATGTTTGTTTATTTTTACATTTTTAACCACCCAGAGTGGGAATTTCCTCCCAGATGGGTGGTGTAAAATATGCATTCAATAAATAAAAGTAAAGAAATAAATCCAGGATGTGCAAACTTAGTGTCCTTAATTAATTTCAAGCCCTCATCCTTTCCACCCGTTTGTTTCCAAGCTTCGATGCATGAATTAAATACAAAAGTAGATTCACAAACAGCGCAAAGTTAAATAAGAAGAAAGCAAAACAGTTTGTAAATATATACATATCTATCTATTCTTTGTTCCTATACACAAACTTATGAGGGATTTACAAATCCTTCACAATTAAGCAATCCCTTTATGAGGAGCAATTAAATAGTCATAATGAGCAAACTTTGGCATTCTCCAGAAAACAGACTGCAGGAGGAAAGAGGAAAGGACCACAACAGTACAAGGACGAAACAACTAACAGTTATGAGTTTGATCCTGGCCTGGGATCAAGGTTGTCTCAGTCTTCCAAGGTTGGTAAAAGGAACATCCAGCATGTTGGGGACAAAATTGTGAACCGCTCAGAGAGTACACTAAGAGCTATGGAGCGGTATATAAGTGTGATTACTTTGCTTTATTATATAAATATAGAAAAGAAATGGATCAGTGGTATGGGTGTCACACTGCAATGCAGAAGGCAAATACAATCAACTCTTGAATTAAGAACGATTCAACTTAAGAAAAACTTGAGATATATCTGGAAATCTCAGGAAAAATCCCGTTCGAGATACACATTTTTAATAGTTTTTTTCAATATACAAAATTATATGCATTCCTATGGGAAACTGCATTCAATGCATTCCTATGGGAAATTATATATAACATTCTCCTCAGCCCTCCAAGCTCTGCGCCCATTGTGTCCACAATACCATCTATCCATTTCATCTTTGGACGCCCCCTTCTTCTCTTGCCCTCCACCTTTCCCAGGATCAAGGCCTTCTCAAGTGAGACCTCCCTTCTCATTTGATGTCCAAAGTACTTTAGCTTCATCTTCACTATTTGTCCCTCCAATGAACAGTCAGGATTGATTTCTTCCAGTATTGACCTATTTATTCTCTTTGCTGTCCAAGGGACTCTCAGGACTCCTCCAACACCAAATCTCAAAGGCATCTATACTTCTGCGCTCAGCCTTCCTAATGGTCCAGCTCTCACACCCATACATTGCCACTGGGAATACCATTGCTTTGACTATGCAAATTTTTGTTTTCAAGGTGATGTCTCTGCTTTTCACTATATTCCCCAGGTTTCTCATAGCTTGTCTCCCCATAATCAGTCGCCTTTTTATTTCATGGCTACAGTTGCCATCTGCAGTGATCTTAGATCCCAGGAAAGTAAAATCTGTCACTGCTTCTACTTCTTCCCCATCGATTTTCCAGGGACTGATCGCACCTGTTGCCATTATCTTGGTTTTCTTGATATTAAGTCTCAAGCCAGCTTTTGCACTCTTCTCCTTCAATCCAATCAAGAGGTTCTTTAGGTTTCCTCACTTTCTGCCATTAGGGTGGTATCGTCTGCATATCTCAAATTGTTGATGTTTCTCCCAGCAATTTTGATCCCATATGGTGATTCCTCCATCCCTGCATTGCGCATTTTGTGCTCTGTGTATAGATTGAATAAGCAGGGTGATAAAATGCAGCCTTGTCTTACTCCTTTTCCTATTCCAAACCACTCTGTCATTCCATGTTCTGTCCTAACTGTTGCTTCTTGGTTCGTGTACAGATTTCTCATGAGACATATGCGGTATTCTGGTATTCCCATCTCTTTAATTACTTGCCACATTTTGTTGTGGTCCACACAGTCAAAAGCCTTGGTGTAGTCAATAAAACAAAAGTAGACTTGTTTCTGGTATTATTTTGTTTTCTCCATGATCCAACGTATGTTGGCAATGTGGTCTCTAGTCCCCCTGCCTCTTCTGAAACTGGCCTGCACATCTGGTAGTTCTCTCTCCACATGTTGCTGAAGTCTATCCTGTATTATCTTGAGCATCACCTTGCTGGCATGTGGGATGAGCGCAATTGTTCGGTAATTTGAGCATTCTTTGGCATTGCCTTTTTTTGGGATTGGAACGTACACTGATATTTTCCAATCCTGTGGCCACTGTTTTGTTTTCCAAATTTGCTGGCATATTGAATGCAGTAGTTTGATTCCATCATCTTTTAGGGCTTTGAAAAATTCAATTGGGATACCATCATTTCCACTAGCTTTATTGTTTGCAGTGCTTTTTAGGGCCTTTCTGACTTCACTCTCCAGAATGTCTGGTTCAAGTTCAAATTTCTCATTATTGTTATTATCAGGAGTGTTGAGGTCCTTTTTGTAGAGTTCCTCTGTGTACTCTTGCCATCTTTTTTTGATCTCTTCTGCTTCAGCTAACTCTTTTCCATCTTTGTTCCTTATCATGGTCATTTTTGCTTTAAATGTTCCCTTGATTTCCCCAATTTTTTTGAAAAGATCTCTAGTCCTGCCTCTTTTGTTGTTTTCCTCCATTTCTTAGCACTGTTCGTTCAGGTATTTTTCCTTATCTCTCCTTGCTTTTCTTTGAAATTCTGTATTCAGGTGATTGTATTTTTTTCTTTCTCCTTGGACTTTTGCATTCCTTCTTTCCTCTGCTATTTTAAGGGCCTCATCAGACAACGACTTTGCTTTCTTACGCTTCTTTTCTTTTGGTATGGTTTCTCTTGCTGCCTCCTGCATGATGTCCCACGTCTCTGTCCATAATTCTTCTGGTACTCTTTCTATCAGGTACGGGACATTAAATCTGTTCATGACCTCCACTGTGTATTCTTTAGGGATGTTGTGTAGGCCATATCTATCTGGTCTAATTGTTTCCCCCATTTTCTTTAATCTAAGCCTGAATTTTGCGATCAGTAGGTTGTGATCTGAGCCATAGTCTGATCCAGGCCTTGTTTTTGCTGACTGAATGGAGGTTCTCCATCTTTGACTGCAGAGTATGTATGTAATCAATCTGATTTCGATGCTGGCCATCTGGCAATGTCCATGTGTAAAGTCGCCTCTTGTGTTGCTGGAAGAGGGTGTTTGCTATGACTAGTGCATTCTCTTGGCAGAACTCTATCAATCTTTGCCCTGCTTTATTCTGTGTTCCAAGATGAAACTTGCCTGTTATTCCATTTACTTTTTGATTATCTACTTTGGCATTCCAATCTCCTAAGATTATGTGGACATCATTTCTTGGTGTCTGTTCTATGAGGTGTTGTAGGTCCTCATAGAACTGGTCAACTGTGGCTTCGTCTGCACTAGTGGTTGGTGCATAGACTTGGATTACAGTGATATTGAAAGGTTTGCCTTGGATTCTGACTGCCATAATTCTATCATTTTTGATGTTGTATCCCATTACTGCTTTCCTCACTCTTTTGTTGACAATTATGGCTACTCTATTTTTTCTGAGGTTTTCTTGCCCACAGTAGTAGATATGATGGTTTCCAGAGCTGAATTCACCCATCACTGTCCATTTTAACTCATTGATGCCCAGGATGTCAATGCTTATTCTTTCCATCTCGTTTTTAACCACTTCCAGTTTTCCTTGATTCATAGACTTCACATTCCATGTCCCTATGCAGTATTGTTCCCTGCAACACTGTATTTCTCATCCCCCTTTCATATCCCTCCCCCTATTCAGATCTTCTGTGCTGAGCATCCCCTTGTTTTGCCTTTTGTTTTGGTCCATAGGGTTCTCTTGGCAGACTTTGTGGCGTGCCTTGCCGGTCTTTACGCCAGCCTCTTCCCATCACACATGTTATCACAGTTTAAACAGTTTTAAAACAAAGTATTATCATGCACAATATAACAGTTTATCACATAGTATCAAAGTAAAATTTGAACTATTAAATGAAAGGGAAAGAAAGAAAGAAAAAGTCCACTATATCAAGTCTCTACGTAAGTCAGTTTTTTGTACAGTCACTATGTCAGTTGCTATAAGCCATCTATGTTTAGTCAATTATATTATTTCAGTTCAATTACTTATCCTTTTCATGCATGCAGCAGCTCTCGCCACCCTTTGGCCGCATGGAGTTGGTCAAAGGTGCCGACTTGGGCCTTGCTGTGATGGTGGTTGTGGATGGTATCTCCTGGGGGTGGTCAGGGTTCTCCGGGGGTGTCCTTTTCTCTGGCCCCAGGTTTTTGGATGGGGAGGGAGGGGCAAGATCCTTCACTCAACTCCCCTTGGGCCTCTCTGGATGGCAAATGGCAGCAGAGCTGGGCCTGTGTCTTTCTCCTGATGCCTTTTCCTTCTCTCTGGCCGCAGGTTTTTGGATGGGGGGGGGGGGACAAGATCCTTCACTCACCTCCCCGTGGGCCTCTCTGGATGGCAAATGGAATATATTGCAATATACCCAACCTCGAGGAACAAATTAAAGTAGACCATACTGCCAGCAACTCAATGCCGAGTGTCAGACTACCATACCTATCAAGTTTTGGATTTGAAAATAAGGGAAATTTTGCCCACACCCCTCTGTGGGTATGGCCAAATCTGTGGGCATGGCCAAATATAGCCATGTGACTTGCTGGGCTCTAGTCATGCCTGCCACATGGCCATGAAAATGTCTGCAAACACAGACAGCACTGGCTCTTTGGCTGTAAATGGAGATGAGCACTGAACACTAGAGTTGGATACGACTGGCAGATTTTACTTTCTTAGGATCAAAGATCTCTGCAGATGGTGATTGCAGCCGTGAAATAAAAAGGTGACTGATGCTTGGGAAACAAGCTATGAGAAACATGGGGAACATAGTTAAAAGTAGAGGCATCACCTTGCAAACAAAAAATTGCATAGTCAAAGCAATGGTATTCCCGGTGGTAATGTATGGGTGTGAGAGCTGGAAAGCTGAGCACAGAAAAATAGATGCTTTTGAAATGTGGTGTTAAAAGTAGGTCGATCCTAGAAGAAATCAACCATGACTGCTCATTAAAGGTCAAATAGTAAAGATGACGCTAAAGTACTTTGGACATTAAATGAGAAGAGAGGATTCACTTGAGAAAGCCTTGATACTGGGAAACGTGGAGGACAAAAGAAGGGGGTGTCCAAAAATAAGATGGCTAGATGGTATTGTAGATGCAATGGGCACAAAGCTGTGTGGGCCAAAGAACCCTTTCCCCATCTTCTTGGGGGACTTTTGTTTTGTTTTCTTTCTTGTTTACTCAGTGGCTTAAGTGACTAAGATGCTGTCTGGGAGGCAGAAGGTCAGCAGTTCGATTCCCGAGTACTGCAGGACGGAATGAGCTCCCGTCTTTGTCCCAGCTCCTGCCATCCTAGCAGTTTGAAAGCAAGAAATTGCAAGAAGATAAATAGGGACCACTTTGGTGGGAAGGTAACAGCATTCCGTGCGCTCTGGTGTCTAGTCATGCCTGCCACATGACCAGGGAAATGTCTGCAGACACAGACAACGCTGGCTCTTCAGCTTTGAAACAGAGATGAGCACTGAACCCTAGAGTCAGATACGACTGGCTTTCGAGCAAGGGCGACCCTTTACCTAACTCAGATCCCCTTACACAACCGTGCAAGCACACTGGATCTATGAACTCTGATAATTCTCCCCGTGTATTTTGGATCTGCTCTCTCATACAAAAAGCAGCTTCTTGCTCTAAAAGTTGGCTGCTATAGGAATCTATGACTGTGATGGTGAACCTTGGCACTCTAGATATGACTGGCTTTCGAGCAAGGGAAACCTTTACCTTTAGCATATAGTGATCAAGCAACATCCCCCCACCCCTCCCAAGTTAACTCTAGAACTCTAGAAATTGAAGCCTCCAGCCAGGAGACAGGGCAGAAACAGCTCAATAAAACATGAGAGTGAGAGAGAAGTCTCTCACTGATTTGCCCCTGCATATATGAAATATCGCTCACCTCTAGAGTAGACTCCCGTCCCATCCATGGTGGCTCTGAACAGCAGCAGCAGCAAAAATGAAGCCTCCATGACGACCATGTGGCAGGGAAATGAAAGAGAATCTAACTACAGAATGCCCCTACCACCTTCTCTCTCTCCCCTTCCACAAGCAAAAAGCCTGCCACACAGCGACCTCTGGTGGCTGGAAAAATATACTGCAGCTTCGCCTGTGAGGGCTCCGGTCAGGATTTTTTTAAAAAAAAATAAGGGATATTACGGGGAAATTAATAAGATGGGAGGGGACGGGAAGAGGGGTAAAAATAAGGGGTTTTCCTGGGAAAAACAGGATACTTGACAGGTATGATTTGCTATCCTTCCATAAACAGTTAAAGACTTTCCCTCAGTGATTGGCTGTCTAAGAAGAGTGTTCTTAAAATGGGCTCACTTGTGTCTTGTTGCTTTTAAATGTGATTTTAGGATTTCTTTTATGCACTATTTTTAAGATGATATTTGTTTGATTCTGTTTTAATATTGCAATAATTGTTTTTAGCGTTATATTGTCTTTTTAATGGTTTAAGCCACCTTGGGTCCTTAAATAGGAGGAGAAAGGTGAAGTAAAAATATATTTTTAAAAAAGTTGTAGCATTATACTAATGTCGCCATTTCCCCAAAACTGAACACAACACTGCCATTTCTTATACTGTAAATGCAACAGGGCTTCTAAAGTAATGAGCTGAATTATAAAGCATTTTCAGTGGAGACAAAAAAAGTGTATCTAGTGACTCTTCTAAATGTAACATTTGGGAGAATCTATTGTAGGTGATGAAATGTAAAAAATAATCATAAATGCTAAGCCAAAATTTCTCAGAAGACATTTTTTTCTGAGAAATTCTAGAAGGTTTTTTTTTTTTTACAATTGGAGTGACTACCCAAAAACAAACGTTCTTTGGGATGAGAGGGTGAGAAGAATAAAGCTGGGCTATAAACATTGATAATTGTGGTCCTCATTTTTGAGAAACAATTGGGGAATTTGTTCTTCCCCTGGACAAATTCACTGAAATGGTCCCTCTATATATATTTTTCTGATCACAAGCTGGCCCTTCTACCACTTCTGTTGAAATTCTGTACACTGCTCAATTATGTACTATTGTTAAGAATTATTAGCCAATATGGGGAATCAACAAAAACCTGAAGAATTTATATATCAATTATATCAGGAAAAATCCAATTAAGGATATATAGTTAGTAAACTTTATATGATTTTAATGGAACATGGAATTGCCCAGAAAACACTGAGAGAAATATGGGAAGTGGATTTGAAAAGTGGAATCACAGAGATAGAATGGAACAAAATTTGGAACCAAAGAATTATGAAAAATATGTCAGTGAGAATTAAAGAACATTGGAGGTGGTATACTACCCCAATTCAAGTAAATCATTATAATCTATACCTATAAATCTGTGTGTTAACCGTTGTGATTTGACAAAGGATGTTTAGCCAGGCCCCACTAGCCCTGAGCGAGCATTCGTGCACTCGCCCGAACTGGGTGCGGAGGTTACTGGGGGGTTGAGAAATGCGCCAGTGGGGCAGGAGCCCTCCGGACGCAAACAAAAAAAGGGAACTTCAATTCCCAACATTCCTTGCGCCGCGCCGCACCAGAGCCAATCAGGCTGAGCGGCGCGAGCAAAAGGAACTTTCGGAAATGTGCCACGGCCAATCAAAAATAAGCCGCAGGGAAAAAAACGCTGCAGTAACCAAAATCGTGCACACCAAACTACAAGCCCTAGCGTCCTGTGCGCCATGAGCGCGCAGAACGCTGAGGCAGCCGGCGCGTGGAAAAGAAAAGAAAAAAACCCCACCACCACTGCCCTTACTTTTGACGGGCCAGCCATCGAGCCTGGCCCGTGAAAAAAAATGACACCACCCCCTGCCCTTTCCTTTCGACGGGCCAGGCTTCGAGCCTGACCCGAGGAAAAAAAGACCACCCCTCCCTTTTCTTTCCACGGGCCAGGGATTGAGCCTGACCTGTGGGAACGCCCCCCTTTTCTTTCCACAGGCCAGTGATCGAGCCTGACCCATGGGGAAAAAAAGACACCCCTCAAAAAAAAGTACACACAAAAACATCCAAAAACAGTAAAAAAGAAACACAAAAACATCCAAAAAGTAAACACAAAAACATCACACAGATCCCCCCCAAAAAAAACCAAAACAACCCCCCCCAAAAAAACAACAACCAGAGAGCTTACCAGGAGACGTCTTCACTCCATGGCGCCCGGAACTCAACTGAGAAAATAATGAAAATACTCACCGGAAGAAGAAGCGACACCCAGAGGACAGTAGAGAAGAATTGTGGAGTAGAAGAAAAGCTCACCACCCCCACCCAGAGGCCACAAGAGAAGAAACATTCTAATATATTGAAAATATTATGATTAATTCCCAAATTAATCAAATAATTTATCAAAACATTCAAAAATATTCACACTAATCACAAAAAAACCCAAAAAATCCCAGCAAAAAATTCACTCAAAAAAACAAAACAGAACATCTAAACACAGTATGGAAACATTGATTTAAAAAAAACACATATTCTTACACATTTTAAAAATGATTATCCAAAGCACAACTATTAAAAAAACACATAGTAACACATTATTTGTATAATACAATAATTATAAAATATTTTATCATCCTTTCCTCTTTTGAAAAACCAAAAAAACAAAAAACAAAAAAATGCGTAAAAATAAATATTTAAAAAAACAAAATAAAAAACTAACCTCATTTGCATAAACATAAAACAAAAGCCTGCCAAAACCATTTTAAAGAGCCCGGCAATGAGGAAGCCGGCTTGCAAAAAATAAAAATAAAACACACACTGGGAGCGCAAGTCCGCCACAGGCGGACGCAGTGCCTCAAAGCCACAAAATCACAAAACCTTTCAACACCATTTAAAACAGCCTGGCACCATTTGTTCAAGAAAAAATAACGAAACCCTTTACTATCCAATACAATTTTTAAAAGTCCGGCACCGCCAGGCAAAATATGCTAATTCTATCTATAAGAAAGATTGCTGGAAGGGGCTGCAGTGGCTCAGTGGTTAACAAGCTCAACTAGTTAGCTGGAAGGCCAGCAAGCCAGCAATTTGAAACCCGGGTACTGCATGATGGTTTGAGCACCCGTCTCTGTCCCAGATCCTGCCAACATAGCAGATCGAAAGCAAGAAATTGCAAGTAGATAAATAGGAACCACTTCAGTGGGAAAAGATCTCGGGGACATGAAAGGAGCCTCATTCAGGCATCCCCTTGGCAGAGTTTCTCCAGCCAAAATCCTTTCAACCCAGAATAATTTCTGACAGAAAATCATTACTATTATTGCTAGAGATGCAACAAATATTTTGGGACATATTTTCATTTATGGTATGAGTGCAAAGAGGAGAATAAAACTTGGATACATGTTTTTGAAGAAGTAAGTAAAATATTGTCACTTAGAATATGAGCGTGTCCCAGGATTGCTTTGCTTAAATAACTGGGAGGACTAAATGTGGAAAAATACAAGAAAGCTATTATGATGATGATGGCGACGACAGCAGCAGCAAGAATGTTAATAGCTGAAAACTGGAAAACGTATAGATATTTAGGAAATGTGGAATATGGCAATTAAGGATAAACTGATACTGTATGTGCATTGAGATTGTAAAAAGGTATTTTTAAGAAAAATGAGTTTCTTGACTTTAGGGGAGAATTTATTGATTTTGTCTTGAGAAAATCTAAAGAAAATAAACCTGGATATGAATATATGCCATTTTGGAAATAGGGGGAAAGGTTTATGTAACTTATATAGTTGAGTTAAGTAATAACCTTGGATAAGAAGTAATGCCCTCCGGGTGATGGGTCTACACCTTATTGTAATCATATATTATGTGTAAATGATTTTTGTTGATGTATGTTTTTAATGAAAAAATAAATAAAATATTTTTAAAAATAATTATTGGCCATGATCACATTTAGTGAAGTAGGAAAGTGAAAAACATTCCTAACATTGAACTTTGCTTAGTAATGCTCTGTCTGTCTGTATACCCATCCATCTGTCTTATCTGTTTTGGTCATTAGGACTATGATGCTATGGTGAAGCTAGTGGAGACTCTGGAAATGCTCCCTACATGTGATTTGGCAGATCAGCACAATATCAAATTTCACTATGCATTTGCACTGAATAGGTAAGTCCAAATTGTGTTTATGTGCATTTATGATAAACAGAGGTAGAGAATTACTCTACCTTTGCAAAGGCATTTACAACTTAAAGGGATTCTCAACCTGTGGCATGTGGGCTGTATGCGGCCCACGGCACCTTCATGTGGTCCCCTACTGCCTCCACCACAACAGGAAGTGCCATGGTCATCCAGTTCCTGAAGCTATCTGAGGGAGCGTGACCCAACCTCCAGCTTTAAAAGGTTGAGAACTGCTTTAACTGCAACACACAGAGTGATACATTTGTTGGTTGAAGAATGTTCTTATCCCATTATCAAACCAATTTCCTTTGTATTCAAACCAAGGATTGATGAACTGTGAACCTTCAGGTGTTGTTAATATTGCGATTCCCATGGACACTTGGTAGCATGGCCAGTGGAACAGAATGCTGGGAATTGCAGACCAATATCTGGAGGTTGCATTTTGCCCACCACTGACCAAGCCTAACACCATGGAAAATTTTGACCACCTCAACAAATAACGATTCTTTAGAATAGAGCGATGATAATTAAAGCTGTACTGTGCAGTGCAGATACAGTACAACACACTTTGAAGCTCATGAATTAGAGTCCTGCCCAAAAAGAAAAAGCTTTGCCTGCCACCGGAAGGACAAAAGGGAGTGGACTAATTTAGCTTCCCAGAGAAGTGCATTTCCATACATGAGGGGATTGCAACAGCCCTATTGTGTGTTTCCCCCATGCTGTTTCCCGTCCGAGACTGTACAAAGCTGAGAAGTATTCCAGTCAGACACACTCATGAGTTCATATGGGTGCCTCCCCACTTCTGGGAAGTCTTGCAGTGGGATCTGAACATGTGAGGGATGAACGGATGGAATGGAATGGAACTGATCCCATCTAGTATAGCAATTGTGTGTTGTTGAGCAATCTTTGAAAATAGTTATTATGAAAAACAGATTTTTGTAGGATAACAAAAAATTAAAATTTACAACTAGAATAATGAGGGCATTATCTCTCAAGCCATCTTCTGTTTCTAGTGAATGAGTGCCTTGTCAATGCTGACAAAGATCTTGTGACAATTTAACTCGTCTCTTCAGGAAAAGGCTCTAATGATTTCTGTAATTTTTAATGTTTTAAGAGTTCATAATTTTCTGAGTGTTGGAATATTAACATTATGAGCTGCCCAGAGATGCTCCGGTGAGCGGGGTGGCTATATAAGTTTGAGCAATAATCTTAACCTATAAAACCAAGGGTTAACTGTTGGAACTGGCTATAGGCTGCTATGCCTCGCCCTACTTGCCTGCACTCACCCTTCGTGCAAACGGCCGATCTGGGTCCGCAGGTCAACAAAGGATTGAGAAAACAGGCAGTGGGGCAACAGCTCCACAAACGCGAAAAAAGGGAAACAACTAACTTTCCCAACATTCCTTGCACCGTGCTGCGCCAGAGCCAATCAAGCTAAGAGGCTCTCGCACGGCGCGGCCCAAGGAACGTTCGGAAATGCGCCGCAGCCAATCAAAAGAAAACCGTTTTAAAAAAACGCAGCACAAACACAAAGCACAAACCCATAACTACAAGCCCCAGCATCCTGCGCGCCATGAGAGCAAGTTCGACAAGCCGCGGGAACCAAAGCCCCCCTCCCCATCGGCGCCTTAAGCTCCTAATCGGAGCTGGGTGGGGGCGGGGGTGTTGTGCTCCCCCTCTCTACTGGCTCCCCTGGGGTTGAGAGGGTTGGGGGGACCAAAGGAGCCTGTCTCCCCAACCCTCCTGACCCCAAGGGACCCGGCAGAGAGGGGATTCCCCTTCCACACACACACACGCCCCATTTTAAAGAGAAGAAACCAAGCGGTTACTTCTCTTTAAAAACGGAGTGTGGGGGGGGAATCCCCCTCTCTGATGGCTCTCCTGGGTCCGGAAGGGTGGAGGAGACAGACACCTTTTCTCCACCCAACCCTCCCAAACCCAAGGAAGCCAGAGGAGAGGGGGATCACACACTCCCCCACTGATATTAAAGGGGAATCCCCAATTGAGATTTCCCTTTTAATATCAGAGGGTAGCCTGGATTCGATCCCCTCTCCTGGGTCCCATGAGTCTGGAAGGTTTGGGGGGACCAAAGGAGCCTGTCTCCCCAACCTTCCTGACCCCAGGGGACCTGGCAGAGAGGGGATTCCCCTCCCCCCCCACACACACGCCCCATATTAAAGAGAAGAAACCAAGCGGTTACTTCTCTTTAAAAATGGAGGTTGGGGGGGAATCCCCCTCTCGGTGGCTCTCCTGGGTCTGGAAGGGTGGGGGAGACAGACCATTTTCTCAACCCAACCCTCCCAAACCCAAGGAAGCCAGCGGAGAGGGGGATCACAACCCCTCCCACTGATATTAAAGGGGAATCCCCAATTGAGATTTCCCTTTTAATATCAGAGGGTGGCCTGGATTCGATCCCCTCTCCTGGGTCCCATGAGTCTGGAAGGTTTGGGGAGACAAAAGGGGTCTGTCCCCCAAAGCCTTCCAGAGCCAGGGGAGACGGCAGAGAGGGGATCCCCCCCGTAGGACACAAAAAAACAAAAAAAAAACAATCAAAAACATTCAAAAATACACAAAAACAAACAAAAATAACACCAAAAAAGTTAACAACAACAAACATTTCCAAACACACCCAGCACCCAGCCAAACACCACAAAATCCAAACACCACCACCACCCCAAATAAAGAAAAACAGCCAACTCACCAACACACGACCTCATACCACAACGACTGGAAAAGAAATGAATAAAGAAAGAGACTACTTACTGGAAGAAGCTCCACCCAGAGCCCACGAGAGAAAAAACAGTCAAAATACAAGATAACCCCTACCAGCAGCACTTGCTGCCCACAATAATAATAAAAAATTCAAAAAAACACAATAGCCCCACACAAAAGGCCCCAAGAGTTTTTTTGAAAAAGTATATCATCCTTTATTCTTTTTTTCATCCACAAAACCAAAACACCAAACAAAACTCATCACAGTTTATAACAGGCCATCTAAAAAAAATTTGTATAAGTAAAATTTTTGAAAATTTCAATTATAGACTAACCTCTTCTTTACAAACATTAACAACAACAAAAACAAAAACTTTCCAACACCATTTAAAACAGCCCGGCAACGCCGGGCAACCTTTGCTAGTAAATAAATAAATAAATAAAGGCACACAGCTTTATTAAAGAGAAGAGACAGTACAGAAAAAAAAAGCACAAGCAGTAAAATAGTTAAATAGAGAGAAACTGCAGCATCCCTTCTGCATGCTAGAATTCCCTGAGGAGTCCCTGTAGAATGGGAGCCAGTGACATTTTGGTGATTTGGTGACAATTGAGCACACCAGTGGGGGGAGAAAACAAAATCAGTTGTTATACAGCACTTTTCAAGTGTGTAGTATGCTCTGAAGTTCATCAACAGCCAAAGTCCCTCAGTCCTCCTATATCTTTTCAGGCAAATCTCTTTGATATTCTTCTGCAAAAGCACTACAAAGAGTCAGCGAAATAATTTCCTCATAAAAGTGGCTTCTGAGAAGCTGCATTCCACTTTTTGAAATAATCATGGAGCATTATTACAAAATTGTAATCCGTATGGGTGATACTGCTTAAATGAAAGTTTTTCCAAAGAGATTTAGTTTTATGATTGGCTAATATGAATAGCTGCCATTCTTCATACTATCTATATTGTTTTCCTTTGATCTCAGTCGCCACAACTCCATGATGCATGTGTGCATGCATGTACATACATATAGACATAGGTACACACATACAGACCTGAAATTACTATTTACATCATGCATCTGAAAAGGTATACAGTAAAACCCCTACTTACGTAAAAAGTCTGTTCCATAGGCTTTTATGTAAATTGGTTTTTTACTTAACTCGTGGCAAACCCATAGGAATAATGAATTTTTACAGAACTCAAAGCAAACCCATAGGAAACAATGAATTTTTTACTTAACTTGAAGCAAATCCATAGGAAAATAATATTTATGTAAATTGAAGCAACCCCATAGGAAAAATGATTTTTTTTTACATAACACGAAGCAAACCATAGGAAATTACTACTACTACTTACTTTATTACGGAAATTGTGTTATGTAAATTGGGATATTTATGTAAATCGGGACGTGGTTTTAGTGCAAAAATCATTATGTAAGTCGAATTTTATGTAACTCAAGGCATATGTAAGTTGGGGTTTTACTGTATTATATTTCATAAAAGTATGTCCGATAATAAATGTAGCAGTGTTATGAATGTTACAGGACTCTTTGGAACAATTAGATGTGTTACTAGTCAGAAGAACACTTGACAGTGACTCATGCTGTCCTTAATTTGTAATTATATTGTTTCCTCACACAAGAAACAGTATTTTATAACATAGAAGCTGTAGAAACCTGTTTCATTTGTAAAAGGTTAAGGCATAATGACTGTGATGGTGTTTTTAGTTATGTTTTAAAATAATCAGTAATCATTAAGGTTATGATGATAATACACTTTGAGTCTAAGGAAAACCTAAGTTATTTTTAACTTGTTTACTCTACTGAATTAAAATAATGTGTTTGCTTATTTTAAACACTGATTACTCTGTGAATGGTTTCATCATACTTACTGTAGACTCAGCTGTCCTGTATGGTCATTACTGTGCAATCTAAAGCTGAGGTCATGTTTATAAATGATAACTTGCATAGTAAACTATTGGTGATAGCTATTTCAAAACTGAAGTCATAAACTAAGTATTGTCTAGAGATGAGCATGATGAAAAGATGGCCAATCAATGGCCAGGACTGTCAGAACACAGACTTTTAATCTAGCACGTTGGGTAGACTTTCAGCTGCTAGACTCTTCCATGAACAAAAAGTGTTGAGAAGTAAGATGGGACAAAACATTTCTGGTGGGAATATTATAGTGACAAAAATCAATTCTGACTTATGGTAACCCTTTCCAGGGTTTTCTAGGTAAGGAATATGCAAGTGGTTCCTCATTCTGGGGGCACCCTGATTGTGCAACCTGTCCATTACTACATAGGCTGGCTGTTCTCCATAGAGGTACAGTGGTGAATTGAATTCCCAGCCTCTAGCTCTTCAGTCAAATACACAGACCACTGAGTTAACCAGTGATGTACATATAAACAAATGTTTTAAAATTACAAGACAATATTTCATGTCTGTGTTAATCTTTGTTTTGCAATAAGATAGTTATAGTCAAATACCTTTCCATGTTGGCTTTAATGTTTAATGTGTTCTATCAAGTTCTTTTAACAAAGTTTTGGTTATTTAATCTCACTCATTTCCTCTATTCCCTTTCTACTGCAAGCATAACCGAGTATTGGGTTAGGGAACTAAGATATATAAAAGGTGAACAGTTGGGCTGATACACATATGTAGGTGCAGGAATTATTCTCTAAAAAAAGAAAGGCAACTGAGAATGTCACAAAACTCAGCAGTTTATTTAGTGGCAACATTGCAGATCAAGTTAATACCTAAATATAATGCCTGTAATGCTTCCAGTTCACATCACCATATACTGAGTATATTTTATTGACAATGTTTATCTTCTTTCCCCAAAGAAGAAAAGTACCGAAGGGGCAGGAAGAATTAGGAAGAACTTGAATTTGCACCTTGAAACGTGCATTTGGTACTTTGAGAATACGGAGTATTGTATAATAAAGTGTATAACATATGGGTTAAAGTGAAGGATTTATGACAGCAAAAGAGAATGAACCAGCTAGGTTTCACATTTCCAGTCTGACAGATTTCCAGTTGTTGGATGGCACCTACCTTCATATAAGGCTTTCTGGTTTGTTAAACCACAGTTTGCCATTACTTCTTCACCAGAAAACTAATGTTTAGGTGTAGGCAGTAGAAACAAGATTGTGAACCAGGATTAGACGGGCTCTTGCATGATAATGATTTGCCAGGAATTACTTTTATTACATTATCTAAGAAAAACCAATTACAGTATTAGGTGTTTTCTAAATATAGTTCATAAATAAGAATATGGCCTATGTAGTGGGATAATATTCCAACTGCCAGAATTGACTTGATAGTACACACAGGATAATAAATATGGCAGCTATTGATTGCATCTTCAAAAAGCCACACATTCCTTGAAATCCAAGAAACTCTATAATATGTTAGGAATTACTTTGTTGAATATTAGAATTTCTGTTGATTTGGTGATCTGTGCACAATGTTCATTCCGTTATAAATGACAATATTTGATCTGCAATATGTAGATAACCTGATGCAAATCTCATGTAATCAACCTATATCATAAGCAGTTACCAGCAATTTGAAAGATGCTTGCAGTGTATAGTTACACTGTTTCAGGAAAATTATTTTCCCAGCTTAATGTGCATAGAAACATGCTTTACACTGTAGACATTTTTGAGGTGGTAGCCATGTTAGTCTGTCCAGCATATCAGAGAGTGAAACAACCCCACCCCCACCCACGCCAAAAAACCCATTGTGGCACCTTAAAGACTAACTTGTGTATTTTAATGTTAGCTTTTGTGGATCAAATCCAATTTGTCAGACATAAGAGTGAGTTTTCATGGTATCCATTGATACATCTCAGGTATAGATGCCCAGGGTGGCTGGGCACACAATAGTTGGTTGGTTCAGCAGATGAGGTTGCAAATCAGTGAGCTATTTACCACCAGTAAAAACATACAATCAGTGTGGCTTTTACAGTGTAATACGGTAATCTTTTAATTTTCTTTTAACGAATTCAAAAATTGTAATCCATGTAATGTCTTCTTTACTTCCTCTTTTACCTCTTTGGGTGTTGAGAAAAATTGTATAATGTATATAAATTATTTCCTTTTTATGGAGATAGTGGGGAAAGTACTAGAATTCACTAGAGAAGACAGTAATTATGGAAAAGTTTGAAGGCAGCAGGAAAAAGATATGGATTGACTCACTAGGAAGCCACATCCTTGAATTTTCAAGAGCTGTGAGCAAGACTGTTAAGAACAGGACATTTAGGAGATTTATGGCCATGGGTCCGAGGTGACTCAGTGGCATGTAGCAAAAACAAACCAGGAATGTGTTCCTGTCACTAAGATCCTTGGTACTTCTGTTTTAAAATGTAAGCATCTTTCCTAGATATCTTACTAAAACATTTTTGCATATTTTTTCGAGGTGCTTCCTGTTGTAGAACTGTGCTCTAAGGATTCCAGGGCTGCTCAATGATTTTCTATAGCAGGTGTTCTACACTTGTGGCCCACGGGCCAGATGTGTCCCACAGCACCATTTCATGTGCCCCCCACTGCCTCCACCATACCCAGAAGTGCCATGCGTGGTTAATGTATAGGCCGCCCCCATTGTGCAGGCAGGGCAAAATGGGCATCAAGCCTCCAAAGCTGTCTGAAGAAGCGGGACCCGGCCCTCGGCTTCAAAAGGTTGAGAACACATGTTCTATAGAATATACACATTTAATTGCAATTCAGGCTATATATTTACTTCTCAAAAAGAGCAACAAAATTCATCTTCAAAATTCAATTTCTTTAATACAAACTCAAAGTCCTTACTTCAAGAAACAAAAATTTCTTAAAGTGAAAAGGTGTATAATTTGTAGAGTTTATAGGAAACCGAAGCCAATCCGGTATAAAGTGGCTTTTTTGACCTTGCTTCTTCAGGGTTTTCTCTTAAATGTTATTAAAGTTATTAAAGTTATATTTATTCGTGTCAACGGGCTCTTTATTCAACCCTGAAAAAGCAAAGTCAAGAAAAGCCACTTTATACCGGATTGGCTTCGGTTTTCTTATTCAAATTATACACTATAAGAAATTTTTGCTTCCTGAAGTAAGGACTTTGAGTGTGTATTAAAGAGATTGAATTTTGAACATGGATTTGGAAGACGGATTTCGTTGCTCTTTTTGATATTCCACTACCTGGCCATATTTTCCATTTACTGTATATATTTGCTTCTGGCAAAATCCTATTAAACTTCTTAATAAACAGTCTAGCTTTCAAGTCCTCATCATGTCAGACAACCATGAATAATTTTGCTTTGTAGTGACTTCCTAACATATGATTGATTAAGTTTGGCTAATGACAGAGCCAAGAACGTAGCTTCATTTTGGCAGTCCAGGGTTTCATCGGGACACGAAAGGAGAAGGATTGTCTGTTCTTCAAAACAAAGGAGATCTGTATGGGATGAAAAGGTTTAATCGGAGGTCATTTGAAGCAAAAGGAATATACTGTATACTAATGTCTCTGTTTTAAAACCAATGTTTGTGTGCGTGAGAGAGAAAGAGAGAGATGGCATATTGAGCTGATCATAATAGGCTCAATCACTGGGCATGTCTAATCACCAGCAATTCAGACTACCGAGGGCCGGCTGCTTAACTATTCTTTCAAAGATTCACCAGAAGGAAAAGGAAATGTTTTGCTTAACATGCAAGCCAGGGATTCTCAACTTGCAGCGTGTGGGCCAGATGTGGCCCATGGCACCATTTCATGTGCCCTCCCCCCACTGCCTCCACCACACCAGGAAGTGCCATGTGGTGGAGGCAGGGCAAATGGCCATCCGGCCCCCGAAGCTATCTGAGGGAGTGCACCCAGCCCCTGGCTTTAAAAGGTTGAGAACTCCTGATGTAAGCAGTATGTATCAAGTTGTGGAGAACTCTGCTAGAAAGAGGTTAACTTTATCCATCTAGATTCTAGCTAGCTAGCTACAGTAGCTATGGAATACACATTTAATTGCAATTCAGGCTATATATTTGCCTGAATTAGCTAGCTATTTATTAACATATTATAGCTAGCTATAATAGCTTGCTATTTATTAACATATTATAAATGGTTAGCAAGTATAACATAGTTCATATATGTTTTTATTCAATATTCAGAATGTTAGCTATGTAGATAATTTACTAAATTACTCCAGTGAGCAGGAGCCTCTGGGGTGGGAATAAGTTTCTAATAGGAGAAGAGCCAGCCTGTGTGCTACACTGCCACACACAACACTGCCAGATTCTATGTCACAGCGTGTAAAATCAGAAGAACAATCCTGGCAGGTTCCTCATCTAAATAAACTGCCAGTGCTACATGATAGGCTTAATAGTATTAATCCTATACTGTATATTAATCTAATACTCCAATAACTCCTTTTAAAATGTATTTTAAGTACCCTCATTTTAACTTCTGCCTTTTTTCTCTTTTGCTGTACTATGCCGCAATTTTAATCTACTCCTGTTACCCAGAGAAGATATGGTCCTTTTAATTTGTATTTAAATGTGTATTTTGTTAAATGAGGGTCCACTGTATATGGATTTTGTCCAAGCTTATGCATCTCATTTTCTGCTTAACGTCTAGAAGGAACAATGCAGGTGACCGGGAGAAGGCGCTACAAGTGATGCTGCAGGTCCTGCAGACATGTGATCATCCAGCACCAGACATGTTCTGCCTATATGGGAGAATCTACAAAGATATATTCCTTGATTCAGATTGTAAAGACACCAATAGCCGAGACAGTGCCATTGAATGGTGAGAAAGACAATGGTGTTGGATTGGAGTTAAAACTCCTTATATAAAGAAAAACACACAAATGAGGCCATGTTTATATGCATAATTTTATTTATCATTTTAGTTTCATTTTTGTGTTCTCTTTCCTTCCCAAAAGCTCAATGTTGGTATACATGGCTCTCCTCTTCCTTTTCACTTTATCCTTACTGTGAAGTCAATCAGGCTGTGAGAAATGGGTTGCCCCATTGTCCCCAGAGAACTTCATGGTCTAGTCTGGGCTTAAGCCTGGGTCTCTCCAGTCTTAATGCAGCAGTTCTGACTGTTGAGCCAAATGTAGTTTGAGTCTGTTGAGATTTATTACCAGGATAACACGTACGTCAAATTGTGATATTTAGCTTGCAATCTCTCCACTGTGAACATTACGTATGGAAGAATTCTTTAAATTTCATTTGAAATCTCCACATCAAAAGCGAACTATAAAGTTAAAAATAGGCTGAAACATAGGAAACTCTTACTTGATCCAACATGCTGCTTTGTTATGTCATGGTCTGGCATTGGACACTCTTTTTTTAACAGTGTTCCACAGATTTACAGGTTATAAAATGAAATACAGCTGATCTGCAGTTGCTTATGTTGACTGATTAAAGTCTCTTTCCCACCTGTCCAAGAAAATGAGCAAACAAACAAAAAATGAGCTCATATTCTATACTTAGAATGATGAACATATTTTCTGCATTGAAGACTGAGAATTTGAGATGCTTTGTCTCTGAGGTGTGTTTTCTATTTTATAAAATCTTGTCTCTACAGGTACCGTAAAGGGTTTGAGCTCCAGTCATCTCTATACTCTGGAATTAATCTTGCAGTCTTGCTGATTGTTGCAGGGCAGCAGTTTGAATCCTCCATGGAACTAAGGAAAATAGGTGAAAAAAACCCTGAAAGTGTTAATTCTCCATCACAATTCAGAGCCTGGATCCAAATATTATATTCCATGTCAGAGTTTCTATTTCTAAGAAACCCCACAAAAAACAAACCTTTCTGCTCATGGAACTTAAAACCTTTGGATCTACCCTTTTGCATGAATGTGCATGAAATGCCATATTTCACGTGTGAAGCATGTCTGAATATTATCACATCAGTTGTGTGTTACATAATTTCCGTACAGTACTACACTTCTTTATTTAATTGGATTTATATCCCGCCCTCTTGCCCTAGGGCAACTCAGGGCAGCACAATTACACCTAAAAACTGTAAACCCTTTAAAAACTTCCATAAAAACAAACCATGACCCTCTCACATTTAAAAGACCCTCCCTTCCCACCTAACAATTAAAAGGGGCCACTGCTTCTAGCAGAGCCAGCGGGCGGGAGTCATCACCCCATCGGCCCCCATACTTGCCCCGCCAACCAGGTTTTCAGCCCTTTCCTAAAGGGCAGCAATTTAGTCTGTAGCCGTAGGTCTGCCGGCAGGAGGTTCCACAAGGTTGGGGCGGACACGGAAAAGGCCCCCCTCCTTGTGCTAGAAAGGCGAGCCCCTCTAGCCGATGGAACACTGAGAGAGCCCCCTCCGGTCCGCAACTTAGGTTTCATAGGATTAGAATTTTCATCTAAAGAAGTAAGCTTCTGTCAAATAAAACGAGTTCATTCTAAAAGTGCCACAAAACTGCTGGCTTTGCTGCATGCAACAGATTTACAGGCTAACAGTGCAGTTGAAACTCAGAGATAAACTGGCTGCAGTGGGTTTGGAATGGGCATAAGCCTGTTCTGTTGGCATAACCCTTTGTGTTGACACAGCTGGATCTGCTAGCATAGCTGTTGTAGTAATTAAAATAAGCTAGCAGAAGTGAAAAACAAGGGGTGGACAAGGAATGGAGCAAATGGGGAGCTGGGTTACAACAGATCAAACCCCCTTTCAGTTTAGGGACATGGTCACTGTCCCAGCACAAAGTTATACCATGGTCAAAAGTAATTTCCAATATTCCTAGGTTGCCCCTCAGCAATCTCAGCTAGTTAGGATTGCTTCCTAATTTGGTTACTCTAGAAATTAGATGACATTTAAATTTGATTGCTCTTTTCTCTCAACATGACTAAATGAAGAATGAATCCCATCTGCCACATGTCTCTCCAGTAATCATTTAATTGTGAATAAAAGGCCAGTTTCTTTCTTTATGTACAATTTGTCTCTGTCTAACATTCTTTAATGCATTGCCTGTAATTCAAATGCATGTTTGTTCTCCTTTTAGTTAGAGAGTGTATGTGTTTATGTATATGCTCGTGTATAACAAAAACCCTTTTAATGTAAATTTTAAGGTGTGCGATTAAACAGTTTATTGGGAAGAAAGGGGAGTCTGGAAAAAATGAACAATTACTGGGACGTTGGGCAATTCTTCAGTGTTAGCATGCTGGCCAGTGACATTGGAAAAGCAGTGCAAGCAGCAGAAAGGCTGTTTAAACTGAAACCACCCATTTGGTAAGTAACATCCAGCATATAGTCAGATCTGTAAGTCCTCCAAAGCTTGAAGACATGATTTTGTTTATCACATGATGGAAATATTTGCCTTTTTGGTAAATATGCAAATTAAATACATTCTAGCCTTTGCACAGTAAGGTGTTTTCAGTTCTGAATGCTGTTTAAAATTGTACTTCCTTTCCTATTCTTTAGCCCAATCTTCTGTGTTCAAATTGTATAGTATATAACAGTGATGGGGAACCTTTTTTCTTTCAGAAAGCCACATTAATTTAGCTGCAATTAAATAAGGCCACATTAGAAGGCTAAATTAATTTTGATGTAATCAAATAAGGCCTCATTCAAGAAACTTCAATTAGAAACACTTGAAATGTACATTATTTTATAATTTCTAGCTACTATGTAGTTAATAAGGGACAAGTCACCTGACTTGTCCCTTAAGGCAAAAGAGGCAGAGGTTTTTACATGTGTTTGCACAGTCAGATAAAATAACTGTATCAGCCACCAAAATAAGCCTGTTCCAGAGGCTATGCCTTAAATTCTATAAAACAGGTGGAGAAATGTGAAAATAAGGTGGTGTTTACTAGAGCCCAACTAAGCTTGATGGCTTCTGTTTTCCTCAAATAACACTTTGGAAACAATTTAAATGCACTATTTTTAATATAACTGCCCTTGTGATTCAAGACAGGTTGAAGATCTTGTACGTACTATTAATACCTTGCTTATAATGTGTTGAGAATAGGAAAGTCCGAGTCACATTTTAGAGATGGGAAAAGCTGGTGTAGATGAATGAGTTGAACCCAGGGGCTGTGATTTCAAATTCCCACTGAGCCTCCTCAGGGGGAAAGCTGGTGTATGTGTAACTGAGGGGGTTGTGTGTCTTGCTCCCTGTATGGCATTTGACAAGCTGTACAGTCTCAGAGCATTGGCAGAAAGAGGGACTAGTAAATTACTTCTGAGTAATTTATACTTAGAAAGTCCTTTGAGGACTGACACGAGGCAGAATTACCTTGACTGCACATACAGTACTTGTATGACAGGAGAGCTGTTAAGAAGATTAGACTTTTATTGGGATGTGGGCAAGACAGACATGTATCTGTGAATGATACATCGTTTATCTTGTAATTTGTGATGGAAGAAAAATTTAGTATGAGAATGCTATTAATTCTTAGGGTGGGTCTGACTTCCAAAGTGCTGGTTACATATAATCTATGGTTTAGGTGGTGTTACCTTGTATGGTCCTGTATTTGTGGATTTTTGCGCAAGATGCAAAACAAATGAAATGAATATTCATGCCCTTATTAACATGAAAATATATTGGCATAGAACTGTTGTTAGGAATAGACCCAAAAAGAGTTTCTGTTCCTTTAAGAACTGCATGGGTAGGAACATTCTTTATTCTTTGTCTGCCTGTAATGGCATCCTCCTATCATTTCAGCCAATTGATGAAAACGGTCGTCCTTTGTGAAACTCTCAGTTCCAATGTAACTTTTACAGGTACAAAAACCTGTTAGGTTGTAATGGTGCATTTCCTCCTAAATGGGATTAAAGGTTCTGCAGAAATAAACCACTTAAATTTTGTATTGCATAAGCATTTTGATTTTTGGGGTGCATGTTAGGAGTAAATAGCCTCACAGTAGTAATTCATCCCAAGAATCTACAAAAATATCTTTTTTTAAAAAAAGTTATCATGAAAATACAGTGTAGACCCATATACTTATTTTGTGTCTTTACAGAAATCACACCTGTACCAGCCGTACTGATATTGGGTTTTAAATTTTTAAAGCTTAAATCACAAGGGGAAAAACTGGTGCTCCAGTTAACTGAGTCTGTTGGACTGAGTAGCTATCTTACTTTTAAAAGAAAAAATAGTCTTTGCAACTATAGATTTCTATTCCATCTAGTTTCAATAACAGATTTATGATAAATCTCAAAATCTCTTGTTCCATTCTTAACATAAAGGAAATAATTGTTATTTTTGTTGTTTATATGTATTTGTTTTCAGGTATTTGAAATCGTTAGTACAGAATCTGATGCTGATTCAGCGTTTCAAGAAACCCAACATAGAACACTCTCCTAAACAAGAGAGGCTGAACTTCTGGTTAGACATCATCTTTGAGGCAACCAAAGAAACAACTAATGGCCTAAGATTCCCAGTAAGACTGTAACACACAAGCTGATGAAGAATATTTTTGATTAACAGCAGTTACAATACTCACCTGGGAGTAAACCCATTAAAGCTGTCATATATTTTGCAACAAGTAAAAAGTCTTACTCTGTCATGATGACAGTGCTGGTGAGAATGCTGCAAGGACATTACAACACATACACACAATTGTTGAATAGATGAAGTATGTCATAACTTTGTTAGTTATAGCTGAAGAGGCTTGGTGCTCCATAGCTAATTGCTGCAGAAATCAGGTGAACCAGGTGCTAACAAGTGAACGACATACTGAGCCCACTTGCTGAAGCAAAGCATGGTGTGAGAGAATTGAGTACTACCTGGGTGCTCAGCTGTTCTGTAGCAGTGGTGACTCACTGCTCCTTCACCAAAGCCTACATGCCAAGATCTTTTAAAGCAGAGGTGCCCAAACTACGGCCTGTGGGCTGGATTGGGTCCACAGTGCCTAATAATCTGGGCGATGTCTCCCTTGCTGCTCCCATAAGCAGAAGATAAAGGCACTCGCGCATGTGCAAAACACTGCCGTGAAGCACCCGTGGCTGTCATAAACATGTTTATCACAGCCAGGGGTGCATTTTGCACATGCACAGGTGTGTTTAACTCCTGCTTCCAGTGGGAGGGACCACATGACCAGTCCACTCAACCACGTGACCATCCTGCGGTCTGAAAAGTTTGGGCACCCCTGTTTTAATGGGATCTCCAATACAAGATATGAGTATAGGCTCCATTCCTCTGAAATGGATTTATCCCAGTACCCATCTATACTATCCATGGCCCAATAAAATTATAATAAAATGTTGCAATAAAGGAGAATGCAGACTCTCTACAAGTTGGATATCCTTACCATGTGGCAACTTCAGTACCAGCACAGGGAGACTGGGCAAGTGACCTCCAGTGATGACCGAATAGTCTGAACCTTTGTTGATGCAAAAAGTTTACTATAGTGAAATATGTGCTTATCTCGTCTGCATGCAAAGTCCTGTCTCCAGACCTAGCTAGCAATCTGATTGTCTGGCAGAGCAGCATGCCACCTGAGTGCAAGAATGGTGGTCCCTTTGTTTGTGCAAGGAGACTGTGAGTGTAAGATTGCCTCTCAATCTCTGAACAGAACAGCAAATCAGACTTTCAGTGAGTCAAGGGAAAACATCATTTGCTTGTCTTTTTTATTTTTGAAAGATCCCAGCTATCTAAAATAAAACCTGCATTGTGTGCTCTACATTGTAATGCTATTTCAGCTAGCTGAGAAACAAATGTATTTTATGTTTGCCAAGGAACTAGTAAACACTTTGGTCTCAGTAAACACTTTGGTCTCAAAGTGTATCAGGGTAGAGCATTAAGTGTCTATCCTGTGCTTTGGATTACAACTCATCAGTCTAGCCAAGTGTGGTCAGTGATCGGAGATAAGAAGACATGTGTTCTAAAATGTTTGGAGGACACTGTGGTTGTTGCTGGTCCTTCTACTGCTGATAGTGATAGGCTCCTCTGCCCCACATGCAGGATTTAGCCCAGCTCCACAGTGGTTAATAATGCCTGGAAATGATGTCATTTAGATGTGATTTCAAGTCATGAGCTTGAAGGAGGAGACCAGTGGTCTTAAGGTAGGGACTGTGATGGTAAGCCAAAACTCGGAGAGAACAGTGTGCTTATCAGGTGAAGTCTTGCTTCCTTCTGTCATTCTGGACAGAGGGTGACTGGTCAAACAAGTGCTTGGAAGAAAGTATTCCTTTTCCTAAAGCCATTCCTTAACCTTTTTATGCCGTGGGCCAGACCATGCCCCCCGGACAGCTGAGCGGGCCAGTCATGTGGTTCCCCCTGCCATAAACACTGCCGTATACCGTGGCAGGTGCATTTGCGCAGGCGTGTTTTATGGCTGTTGTAAACACATCCACTTCCTCTTCTGTGTGGCAGCAACGCAGGGCACATGATGAAATGGTGCCATGGGCCAAGGCCGGCCTGCAGGCTGTAAATTGGCCACCCCTGCTTAAAATGAATGGAATAAACATGTCCTTTATCTTTCTTTTTCCACTCAGAACTGAAAGAAATAGAAAAGGATTGAAAGGGCAGGATGACCTGTTTTGTAACATAACATGTCCAGTTAGAAAAGGCACCTTGCCTACAGGACATAGACATGGCTGTGTTTGAATGTCAGATTTTATAATGTACAACCCAGCTCCACTTTGGCAGAGGTCACAGCCATATTAAAATTGTCATAGGTTTTCTTTATTGTAGGGTAATTACAACAGTCTTGCAATCTTATGTATTAAAAACTTGTGAACAATTTGATTGTAAGCATTAAGGTTTCTGTTACCTTACCAAACCTTAAGCCTTCTGTTGATAATGTTCTTTAGCACATCAAAAAGGCTGCAGAGCAGCTTTTAAACTGATAACTGGGGGAAAGCCGACAGGAGCTGGGCAGCATCCGGTTCGGGAAAGTGTGTACTTGGGTAGTGAGGAGGATGCAAAAATTACTGAGCAGAGCGAGGAGCTAGTCACTAGCATTCTAGCAGAAGGATGCAAGAGGCAGTCTAACAATGCAACTGGACACAAAAGACTGTGTTAGAAAAGCATATATAAATGCTTGTATACAAATGCCAGAAGCGTCCGGAACAAAATAGGGGAGCTGGAATACTTAGCAATAGATAAGAATATTGATATTATTGGTATCACTGAAACCTGGTGGACGGATGATAACCAATGGGATACAGTTATCCCAGGCTACAAACTGTACAGGAAGGATAGGAAGGGGCAAACAGGAGGTGGTGTAGCCTTGTATGTCAAAGAAGTGATAAAATCGTATGAATTGGAATATCTAGGTGATTTGGAGTCACCATTAGAAGCTCTGTGGGTAAGAGTACCAGGCCACAAGGATGGTCTAACAGTAGGCTTATACTATCGGCCTCCGACCCAAACTCTTGAGGGAGACTGGCAGTTGGAGAATGTTGTAAAGGAGGCATCCAAGAAGGGAAGCCTGGTTATAATGGGGGACTTCAATTACCCTCACATAGACTGGGTGAACTGTTGTTCAGCACATGATAAAGAGATAAAGTTCCTAGATATGCTAAATGATTGTTCCCTGGGACAGATGGTTGAAGACCCAACTAGAGGTACAAGAATCCTTGACTTGATCCTAATACTCAGGATCTGGTGCAAGATGTTAATGTGACTGATCCAATAGGGAACAGTGACCACAACTCAATTTTGTTTAACTTGATAATAGACCGCAAGTCACTGATAAAATCTAACACAGAGACCTTAAATTTTCAAAAAGGAAATTTCCCAAAGTTGAGGAAACTAGTAAAAAAGAAGCTGAAAGGGAAAATTGAGAGAGTCCAAACACTCCAAGAGGCATGGAGGCTGTTTACAAAAACAATAACAGAGGCCCAATTGGAATGCATACCCAAAAGGAAAAAGGGCACTGCCAGGTCCAAGAGGACTCCAATGTGGCTTACAGGAGCTGTTCGGGAAGTGATCAAGAGCAAGAAAAGCTCATTTAGAAGATGGAAGGCTTGTCCGAATGAGGACAGCAGGCAGAAACATAAATTCTGGCAGAACAAATGCAAGGCAACAATCAGGAAAGGAAAGCAAGACTTTGAGGAGCGTATAGCTAAAAATACTCAGAGAAATAACAAAGACTTCTTTAAGTACATTAGAAGTAAGAACCCAACTAGGAAGGCCATTGGACCATTAGATGACAATGGAAGGCAAGGGGTTATTAAAGAGGAAACAGAGATTGCAGAGAGACTCAATGAATTCTTTGCTTCAGTATTCACTGAAGAAGACAGAGGCCACATGCCCAAAACAGAGCCTATCTTCGTAGGGAGGGAAACCAAAGAATTAAGCCAGATAGAAATAACCAGGGAGGAGGTCCTTGCATGTCTTGTTAAACTAAACACTAACAAATCACCAGGACCAGATGGAATCCATCCACGAGTTCTCAGGGAACTTAAAGATGAAATTTCTGATCTCCTAGCCAAAATATATAATCTTTCCCTCAAATCAGGCTTTGTGCCTGATGACTGGAAGGTAGCGAATGTAACACCAATTTTCAAAAAAGGATCCAGGGGTGATCCAGGAAATTACCGACCTGTCAGTTTGACATGTGTCCCAGGTAAAGTGATGGAAACCATCCTAAAAGATAGAATTAATAGGCACATAGAAGAGAAGGCGCTGCTAAAGGAGAGCCAACATGGCTTTTGCAAGAGCAAATCATGCCTCACTAATCTGTTGGAATTTTTTGAGAGTGTCAACAAGCATGTGGATAAGGGGGATCCAGTTGACATTGTTTATCTGGACTTTCAGAAGGCTTTTGACAAGGTCCCACACCAAAGGCTCTTGAATAAACTTACCAGTCATGGAATAAAGGGACAGGTCTTGTCCTGGATCAGCAACTGGCTAAGGGACAGGAAACAGAGGGTAGCACTAAATGGACACTTCTCCAAGTGGAGGGAAGTAAAGAGTGGGGTCCCCCAAGGTTCAGTACTGGGACCCCTGCTTTTCAACCTCTTCATAAATGATCTAGAGGTAGGAGTAAAAAGCAAGGTAGCCAAATTTGCTGACGACACTAAATTATACAGGGTAGTGAAAACTGTGAGAGATTGTGAGGAGCTCCAGAGGGATCTCTCGACACTGGGGGAGTGGGCAAAACAGTGGCAAATGAGTTTCAACATTAGTAAGTGCAGAGTGATGCATGTTGGGGCAAAGAACCCCAATTAAATTTATAAACTGATGAGGTCTGAACTCTCTGCGACAAACCAGGAAAGGGACCTTGGTGTCCTGGTGGACAACTCAATGAAGGTGTCAACCCAGTGTGCCTCAGCAGTGAAAAAAGCAAACTCAATGCTAGGGATCATTAGGAAGGGTATAGAAAATAAGTCAGCAAGTGTCATTTTGCCTCTTTATAAATCTATGGTGAGGCCCCATCTGGAATAGTGTGTACAATTCTGGTCGCCATACCTCCAGAAGGATATTATGGAGCTGGAAAAAGTGCAGAGGAGGGCAACCAGAATGATTAGGGGACTGGAACACCTTCCTTACCATCTGAGGCTGCAACGGTTGGGCCTCTTCACTCTTGAACGACGACGTCTAAGAGGTGACCTGATTGAAGTTTATAAAATCATGCACGGTGTGGACAAAGTAGATAAGGAAAAACTGTTTTCCCTATCGCACAACACTAGAACTAGGGGACACTGCATGAAACTTTTGGGTACGAGTTCTCAAACAAATAAGAGAAAGTACTTTTTCACCCAGAGGATTACTGGTCTATGGAACTCCCTGCCAGAAGAAGTGGTGACAGCTGTCAGTCTTGACAGCTTTAAGAAAGGATTAGACAAGTTCATGGAGGACAAGGGTATCAATGGCTATAATTATGGATACCTGAGAACAACCTCCGGGTTGGAGAGATAGGCAGGATATCTCTCAATATCATTTCCAGGGAATCCTAAGCAGGTGAAGGCATCTGCTTGGGAATACCCTGAAGGAAATGGTGAGCCACTGTGTGAGACAGAATGCTGGACTGGATGGGCTGTGGCCTGTTCCAGCAAGGCTGTTCTTATGTTCTTAAGTACATCACAAGGCAAAATGTGTGCTGGTAAGCACATCATAATAAGTTGTAGTGAGGATTGTTCCTGTTCAGGCAGCCTCACCTTTTCCCAGGACAGAAGGACACACAATTATGTTTGCTCTCACATTCAGGTGATCATTTCATGATTACAAAAATCAGGATTCCATTCATAATGAGCGTGCTCACTTCTCATTATTTCCCGTGTTCTCATTCTTTCCCCTTCCCTTCTGTAAAATTTGAGATGTCTCTGCCACTCCTGATACCCTCCTGTTTGGCTAATGATTACCTCTAAGAAGAGAATTTGTATGTCGTATACACATTTAGCAGTAGCACAGATGAACCAAATTGCATAAGAAACTGCAAGAGAGAATCAGTATGAGAAACTGTATGAAACTTGGTTATAATCAGTTACCCATTTTACAAGGAACAGGAAATTGGTATTTACTATAAGCAAATTTACTGTTCAGGCCTATGTTGTTCGTGTAAATCCAGTTCCCTATAAATTCAATGGGGCTGACTCTCTACTGAGTTTGGTACTGCAGCCTTAGCACTAGTGTTCTGCTGGTCTTGCTGACAGTCAATGTTATATTTGTATTGAGATTTCAAAAATCCTTTCAACCCAGAATAATTTCTGACACAAAATTATTATTATACTGAATCAGCTTGTGTTTTGTTTAGGTGTTAGTGATAGAACCAAGTAAGGTCTATCAGCCTGCATATGTTTCAATCAACAATGAAGCAGATGAAAGAACTGTTTCCCTCTGGCATGTGTCTCCTACTGAAATGGTAAGAATTTTCCTCTTCATAAACACATTGCGTAACCATGTACCAGCTTTTCTGATAAGATCTGAGGGTACTTCACTAAATAGGCATCACTTAAAATATCTTCTTAATTCCACAGTTATTAAAACTGCAGTGTTAATAGTAATTGACAGCATTACTGTAAGTCCTAATGAAATGCTGTAGAATATAGGATACTGAGGTTAAAATGTTTGTTGTTTTGTTTATTTTAAACAATAATATATTTTATTTACAATTCATAAAATTATGAATTCTGATAAAGATTCAGTTTCTTGAATCCTTGTTAAGCTAGGAGATGAGGCTTGTCACAATGCATTTCTCTCCTGAATCTCTATTTTCTGTAGCTAGAGAGGATTGTAGTTCCAGGAATCTTTATTTATTTATGTATTTATTTAATATTACTCTTTCTGTATCATTTGTAAGTTTAGTACAATAAGTACAGTGGAACCTCATACAACAATCGCCCTGTATAGCAATGAAATTGCATAACAGTTAGGGTGTGTGTGTTGTTGTTGTTGTTGTTTTTTGGGGGTAATGGCATCCCGCATAACAATTTTCGCTATGGAAAAAATTGTACAATAATTTTTCAATGGGAAAAACCACTTAGCAAAAAAAAAATCGTTGTACGATGCATCCCATAGGGAAAATTGTTTCGTACAACAACGAGCCCCATGGAATGGATTAAAATCGTTGTATGAGGTATCACTATATTCTATAATCAGCTGCATTTTGTAAAAATTATCATATAGGTATTCTATAACGTGGTTTGTCGAGTCACTCTATCCTGGTGTCACAAGTGTTGAGCCACAAAATCCAGCAATCAAAATATCCATTCCATTAACCCTTGGGTTAACACTTCATTTTCAGTACCTTCACTGTGTAGCTTGTGTCCTCTCTACTCCATGGGTTTGAACATGCTATGTCAACTAATGGGAATGGAAGTATTAGTTCACAACCACATTGTATAGAAGAACATGAAGAGCCATCATGACCTGGCTGCATGAAAGAAAAGAGGTTTCTTAGACCACCAGTGGAAAATGATATGGGATGCCATGATCTGTAACAGGAGTGGATAAATGCACAAAGGTTGGGAAACTGTCAAAATGGCACTATGAAGAAAGAACAAGTCACTACTGAGAATTTCAGTGGATCCGATTCTTTTACCAAGAAGGGCATATTTGGTCCCAGAGTGTGGCATTCCCACTTCTTACTTTCTCACAATTTTCAGGTTTTTAAAAAAAATGCTAATTCCTTTGCTATATATAGCAAAATGAAAGGGAAACTAATATCTACTCATGTAAGCAGTTTATGTATGCTCTTATGGAGTGTACTTTATTCAGACTATGTGCTTTCTAGGTTTTTAGAAGTACACATGAACAAATGCCTCTCATGGGGATGTCTAGTTTTAGGTTCTACCTATTTCTGCAAATGCTGCTTCAATTCACAGTTCAATTCTATAGTCTTCTTTAGTTTGGATGCATTTCAAACTTCTCTTTGAAAGGCAATTTAAAATTGGTCCCTTTTAGGAAGACTGTGTTACTTCTGCAGTAGGGAACAGAAATGTGATCATTCATGGCTCACCTATTCAGCATTTGCATGTATCTATTGTTATTCAGGTCATCCCCCCTCCCCCCCGGGTTGTGTATGGGAAGAAGTATGTTTCTTCTGAGATTGTAATAAATTTAACCTTGCTTAGACCTTAGAAGAGTTATTACTTCTTTTTAACTACAACTGGCCATGCTTGTTAAGAGTTGCAAGTAGGGACCCCCTCAGTGGGAAAGAAATTAGGTTGAAAGGATTTTTCAGGAAGAAACTCCACTCAGGGAATGCCCCAAATGATGGTCCTTTCATGTCCTGAAGACCTGAGACATCGTGTAGTACCTAGGTCTCGAACTGCCGACTTGCCAGCCTTCCAGCTAACAAGATGAGCTTAACCACTGAGCCACCGCAGCCCCTCTTACCCCTTTGGGTGTGTAGAGAGATACAACGGTCTTACTCTGGCCTCTCTAACGGTCCTCCTCAGTGTTAATAGTTTTCTGTAATGTTTCTGTGAAGTTATCTCTACTTCTCTACTGCTGGGTGGGGAAGGGTTGGGTGTTCTTAATATGGGATGTTTTATACAGTTTTTATTTTATTTTTTTATTATTACTTTTTATGGATTTTCTGAGGATGTGTGTATATTGTCTGTGTATTGTGCGCTGCCCTCAGTTGCCTTAGGGCAAGTGGGCGGGATATAAATTTAAATAAATAATAATAATAATAAAAGTTGTAGGCCAAAAAGTAGTTTTGCCAAGTTCTAGGTAAGACTAACTGAAGTTTATCTAAGGTTATCTAAGGTATCTTCTCATGGACCTCAATATCCTTTCTACTTTGCTGGCCTAAATGAATTGAACCAACAGCCTTGCAAATATTGCTATATACTGCATCCAAACAAAAGCCTGGCAAAACATTGGTGATGAGATAACCTGATATGTAATCTTCATCTAGAATAACTTGCTTTTAAAACATCAATTTGCAGAAACAAATTCATGAGTGGAATTTTACAGCTTCTTCCATTAGAGGAATAAGGTTGGTATGTTTTACACAATTTCCTTTTTGTCTCACCTACTTCCTTTACTGACTATCTAGCCTGACATCCCACTACAGTAATGGAGTAGACCGTACAGCCAGCGACTCAACGCCAAGTATTGGGCAGCGGTAAATAACCTGACTCGCTAAAGGGGCCAATGGCTATTGGCGTATGAGCCCCTTTAGGTGAGTGATGGTTCCCCTCAGTGGAGAAAATGCCACTGGAAACCATGATATTGGGCTCAATGGCATAGATCTCATAACATAAGTTAATTGATACAGGATGTGCTACTGGACTCTCTTTTCCCATGTTTATACTCTTTCTTGTTTAATTCTATTCCAGATTCATTTTAACCAGGGACTGGTTAAGATGGAATTCTGGCTAGTAATAACAGAATTCAACAGGTATTCTAATAAAGAGTTTGATCTGGGCTCAGTCATACTTAGAGTAGGCCTGTTAAATTCCATGTAGCTTAATATAGTTGTGACTGATGAGTCAATTAATTTTCATAGGTCTTCTCTAAATTAGCAACAACTAAATTAAATGATGCTGATTTGATGGTGTCTGATCTAAGTTACTCTCTAATACATTAAGTCCCATCGATTTCAGGGGGAAAACATCCCATTCCTTGGCATTAAATTTTGGGTGACCACTGATTAAATGGAACCTCATTAATCAGTTCAAATGTGTAGTTCTTTTACCTGATACAATTGAGAAGTTCATTCATGTATAGTAGATGAAGTCAAATGCTACTAGCTCAGACTAACAGTTCATTTCAATGGAAAAGAGAAGGTAAACCTTCCTGAAACAAAGGTCCTAAGGGACTTTAAAAATCAATGGTGAGAGGTATGACCTTTGTGGGATTAATACAGATGTCTCTTCTGATGCCTCCATTATAGAAACAATTAATGAACTCATCTTCTTCATGTTGAGATGATGTTTCCTGAAACATGAATACTTGTTATGTTGCTCATGCTCACACCGTCATTAATGAAGTAGTTTTTAGAAATTGAGTTTCATCTTGTTCCACATACATTCTGCACAGAATGTTATATTTAGATTGGCAAATTGGAAACTTGAATGGATATTGATTAACTTTTCCTCACATAGCGCTTGAAAATTGTCATTGCTTTCCCCTTTTGTTCATCTTGTGTGGTATGGATTTATCTCTGTCATGCATATAAACCTAGACAAACACTGTATTCACCAGCAATTTGGAGATGCCTTTTAGAAAACAGAACAGTGAGGAAATGAAAATGCAATGCCTTTCCCCCCTTATACTGTTTCTTTTTAATTATTACATATACAGGTGAAACTCAGAAAATTAGAATATCATGCAAATGTTCATTCAGTTCAGTAATGCAACTTAAAAGGTGAAACAAATATATGAGATAGACTCATATATGCGAGATAGTTCTAGCCTTACTTTGTTATAATATTGAAGCTTATGGCTTACAGTTTATGAAAACCCCAACCCCCCAATCTCATGCACCCCTTAATCATCACATAATCTCATGTACGCTGTACGCCATGATCATCACAATTATAACGAATTAAGGCATGACATTTCGCTTTGCATGTAGTGAGTCTATCTCATATACTTGTTTCAGTTTTTAAGTGAAATGAGTGATTTGCATGATATTCTAATTTTCTGAGTTTCACCTGTACTTTTCTAGGCATGTAAACCTGAAAATGTCTTTACTTGTAATTGGATTTTAAAAGGCTGTTGGTACAGCATCAAGCAGTTTAAGAGAGAAAAATCACCAAAACAGTTCATTATCTGCATTAAGCTAAGGAAGCATATTACAATATCTTGTGTTGGCACTTTTGGAAGGTCACATATCTTCCCCTTTATTCTATCATGCAACATTTTATTACTACTTATATATTGTCACTTAAAGTAGTAAGTTAAGCTAGAGCAGGCTCATTGAATCAGTGAGGATTTGGTGAGTCAACTCTTCTATAAGTTCCTTCTCTGTAAGTTTTATTGTTTTAAATGTGTCTACTCTAGTTGTGGATCTACTAAAATAAGTCTTAGCAATAGGAAGCCACAAGTAGAATGAAACTGACAGAGGAGATAACAGACCAGTTCTAGTATGACTTACTAAACTAAGCAATAGGATTTCAGCCATTATATAGATTCATTCATCTTTTTGTGTTTTATCTTCTTACTTGGTTGATCTGTCCTCTGAGTTGTCAATCAGAAGGCAGACATTTTAGAATGGTGACAATTATTCTAAGTCTGATTGATTCTGTGCTCCTGCAGTTGTAAGAGGAAGACCAAGATAATGTGTATGTAACTGTGTGTAACAAATTACTTCTCTTTGTCTCCCGACCATAACATCTTTCCCTATTAATCTCAATTCTCCCAAGCAATAAAATCATTCTCACTTAATTTTTTCAGCATATCTAAATTTGACGAACGTTGTTGTTTTTTATACGTCCATGACAACTCTGATGACTTTCAAATATACTTTTCTACAGAGAACCAGTGTTCTAGGTGAGAAATTGGTTAGTTTGTTTGGCTTTGTTTTTCATAATGGTCACAGTGACCATACTGTTTAAAGATTTTTTTATGCCATCTGGCTTTTTTCTTGTGGTTTTCTTCTGTTTTTATTGGATATTACAGGTTGATTTTTATATACATATACATATGCATATTGAGTTGTGTGACATAGCAAATAACAGGCAATGCCTATTGAGATTTCTTAACTTACAACAAATCATGTCTGAATATTACACCCTTCATTTAACTGTGCCACAAGATTTCAGCAAATGTGTTATAAATGCTTGATTTTGGATTAATAGTCCAAATCTTGTGCTATTTGTGCACACAACTCAATGTTATGCCAAAGGTAGGTGCACAATGACCAAGGTAGAGAAGTGTAATCTCTGAAGCACTTCTGGTGGTGCATTGCACAGTTAGTCATACCAGGACTAATTGTAGAATTGCATAGCACAATTTGCATAACATAATGCTCAGTAAATTTAAATAGTGTGACTTTATGTTACACTGGCACAAACAGGCCAGCAGCCACTGAAGTTTCTTTCCATATAAAAGAGTGCCATAATATCAAGGTAATAGTGCGTTTTTTCAAAGTATGTTGACAACTGTATTGCTTTTTATATGGATTATGACTATATAGGTAATGTTTTTTACAATTTTAACTGTGAATTGCATGTTGCTTTCAGATTCTGTGGCTTAGTTAAAGAAATTTTAACTGATGCTATAGGAACGGCTTTGGAACTTGAAGCAGAGATTGATGGTGACACATTGGAAGTAAGTAATTTTTGAAAAGTTTAAATATGTAGGAGATATGGAATTTAAACATGTGTTGCAACCAATTTGTGCCATAGTAAATAAAAAATACTCTCCTAGAAACCAGATTTTTGCAAAAATAAAAACAAGTAAACTAAAATTGATTTTCACAATATGTCTTAACACATGGGACCTCAGCTGAAATTTAGTTAGTTACTAGCTGCCAGTTTCTACTTTTCTGTGTGATCCCTCTAAACATGGCAGCCACTAAGACCATTCTTCCACAGTTATAGCTGGAAGTGATCAGATGACAGGCCCCATGTTCATTGGGTGTTAGCATGCACCAAAAGATCTTACCTAAATGGTGAGATATCAATATGGCAAAGATGAATATATGCTGCAGCTATTTATACATAATAGATGAGGGAACTTGAAATTTACAGGATTGAACTAATGTTGTTTTATATCCTCTACCTTTGCTCTGTTCCTTATCAAATAAGCTTCAGGGCTGGAGCATCTAATACAGGACAAAGATCCTTAGTTTTAGTCTTTCATTTACTTAATGTTTCTCCTTAGCTGTTTTCCATATACAAATCCTTTAATCTTTTGCATGCTAACCTAGGTGTAAGCCCCATTGAAGACATAGGATGACAGTGGAAACATGTGTAAGATTGTTTTATTTTGTGCAATGTCTTTTGTTGGAAATATACAAAATATTATATTTAGGCTAATCGTTTGCAAATAAAATTGATTTCCTGAAGACACCTCTATATTCTGGATACTGTTGTATATCTGTGGAATATGGATATGCTTTTAAGAACCCCAATTATCCAATTCTCATTGTGTTGTTTTGGGTAATAGTTCAGTATGATGAACTGTGACGTGCTGAAGCATGAAAAATGGAGCTCTTTGAAAGGTGAACTCATTTGGTGAGGAGGTCATGTTAGACTTTTCAAAGATTTCCCTTGTGTACTCCTCCTGCCTGACAACCACCTTCAGAATGAATTGCAGAAAATTTCAAGGGCATATTGACAGATTTGCATAGACATGTGGGATACTTTTAGGAGCCTGGATTTTAGTGGTACTCTAGAGAGATGGAGAAACTGGCAAGAAATGTGGGTGTCATAATCTTTGAAGTGATGCAGCTATGTATCTGACATTTGTGTTTCAAAATATGCTAGCTTCATAAACAGTTGTTTTCAATTTTTTCTCCTACACATTTGTGCAAGTATCATTTCTGCTCATTTACTACAGCTTCTCGTTTACCATTGTTCAATTCTTATTTCAAATGAAAATCCTCCTCAGCTGCCAAATGTAAAATCTGCTTATGAAGTCCTTGACATGACATTGTCTTTTTTAAAATTTCAGTTATTTTCTTGAATTTTTGGGTTTATCAGACAAAATATTTTTGCAGCAACTTATCATGCACTACAGTAAGCTGCATATATGTCAAAATGCTTGCTTATTAAGTAATTGCAGTTATGTTGAACTTGCGGCCAATTAAAACTTTATTAATAGATTGTGACAAAATCTCTGATATTTTGACAGTGTTCTTTCTTTGTGTTTTTCTGCTTTCAGTATGAATATGATTATGATGAGAATGGAGACAGAGTAGTGTTAGGCAAAGGAACATATGGGATTGTTTATGCTGGAAGAGATCTTAGCAATCAGGTCCGAATTGCCATCAAAGAAATACCAGAGAGAGACAGCAGGTGAGTGTTGATATTATAGTCTTTCTTCATATATTTGTGTAATTGTTGGGAATACTCACTTTAGAAAGTGATTATTTTAAAAACATATTGACAGCATAAAAGCATGTGACTAATAAAAAATATAGGCCAGATCCTACTAGATAGTTCTTTCTTCTTTATTCATGTCAGATGCACCACCAGCATATAATAATACTAGATAATTGCACCAGTGTAAGTGTAATGGCACAAATTGCAGTGGCAAATTGCCACTAATTAACACATTGCCACATGCATTGCTTGCCACATACCAACTCCACAGCTGGTGCATGACAAGAGAGGCAAGAAGCAACGTTTGCCATGCAATTGATGCCATTGCAATTAGACCACCATAACTGACCAATAGAATACTGATATAATTTCAATAAAGCACATGATAAAATGTCAAAGTTTAGCACATATATCGTGGTACACAGAAAGAGCCTCCTTGAAGATGGTGGTGTTTTTGAATCACTATCGGGTGTACTCCACGCAACAGCAACCTTGTACCAACTAATCTTTTTCACACTAGGTCATGCGAAAAGATCTATGGAATAAATCCACTAAATGTGGCTTCATTTTGGCAATTTCACATCTGACCTAGACACAGAAGCAGCAGCAGCATATGTATTGTGTTGGGCATAAGCAAAAAATATGAATGGTTAAGGGGTGGTAAAAATAACTGAGTGCTGTCAAGTCAATTCAGACTTATGACAACACTTTCCAGGGTTTTCTAGGAAGAGAATACACAGAAGTAGTTTACCATTCCTTTATTCTGGGGGGTCCTCCAGGATTGTGCAGCTTGTCCATGGTTACACAGGATGGCTTTCCTCCCAGGAGGCACAGTGAGGGATCAAACTTCCAACCTCTGACTCTATAGTGAGTCCTCCTCCTCTTGCCATATCCATAATACGAATATTGGCAATCATCATGGTGATCAGCCATGAAGACTGTCCTGAGAATATAATGCTGTGGCCTTTCATCTGCCTTCCATATTGCAACATGGCACCCATATCACTGATCCAGTTCTGTGAGTCACTTTCTGTTCCTGAGCCCTTTTGGCTCACAAAGTCCTCCTCGTCCAAGGCCAGTATTGATGAAGCTGCCGCCCTTCATCAAAATGGATTCAAGTGGGAATTAATCCACTTGGGGACCATCACCCTTCCCTGTGGACTTCAGCATCCAAGGGCATTAGTACTCCGGGTGGTCAGGTTCGTTAACCGCCACCTGACACTCGGTGTTGAGTCGCTGGCAGTATGGTCTACTCTTTTATCATAGCAGGATAACCTAGACAAACTGCATTAGTGAGTCCTAGCCAATGTTTTATAGCTGGACAGCTTGAAGAGAACTAATTTAGGGAGACTACACGGCTGACTGGATTGGTAATACAGTGATGCCTCATACAACGTCCAAACTTGGTTCCACAAGTTTGGACTTTATATGGATTTGGACTTTGTATGAGGCATGCAAAATCCTAGCCGCAATGCCTCATACAACGTCCAAATCCTTGCTGCGATGCCTTGTACAACGTCATTTCCATAGAGATACATTGTACTGTAACAGCACAGACTTCAGGGCAAAGTCAAGGAAACAGACAGGAAACTGACAGAACTTTAAGAAAACATTGTCTAAAGGCTAAATACATTACAAAAACATGTCAAACAACACTGATTGTCCAAGAACCTGAAGAATGCTGCAAAAACCCCAGGAATGCTTCTAAAAATTCTGATGAAAAATTCAAAAAAATCTAAAATCACGCTCAAAACCATTCCTAAACACTTCTTTGCCTTGTGCAAAACCCACAAGAGCAATGCACGCATGTGCCCTGTCTTTTATACTGCCCAGGCACAATGCAACCTGGGAAAAACTGAATGCCTCATACAAAGTCGAGTGACTTTGTATGAGGTAACTTTTTTCAAGAAATTAGGCGATGTTGTATGAATTCGATGTTGTATGAAGCGGACTTTGTATGAGGTATTACTGTATTCAACAAATATTTTAGGGTAGAGAAGAACAAAAGTTAAACTCACTCTTGTTATGTTGCTTAAGCACAATGGGATTGCCTGGCCAAGGTGAGGCAGAGGAAGTGCTACAGTACTTCCCTAGTTATAAACATTGCAGGTTAGTTAATATGATTTAGTAAAGTTATATCTGTTTTAGTTTAGACCAATTAACAAGTCTCATGTCTTTATTCATGGGCATGAGAACAGAGTAGCAACTGCAGCTATATCCCTCTGTTGCACAGTGCTAAAACTTGGGTCAAAGGGTACCTTGTCTTCTTACAGCTTTCTACCTGCACAGCTTTAGCTGAAGGCACATCTTCACAACATGAACCCTGTCCTTCCCTGTGGAACAGTGGATTATTGTAGTAGTTATTGCAGGCTCTTTATTTCTTGATTGGTAGAACTGCTAATTTAAACATGTCCAACCCTTATGTGCTGATGTAAGATATTTTAAGTTAGTTGTTTTTTTCTGGTTTTTATAAGTTTCAGCTGTTTTTCATGGTATATATTTGTGATAGATATTCTCAGCCACTGCATGAAGAAATTGCCCTTCACAAATATCTAAAGCATCGAAACATAGTCCAGTATCTTGGTTCTGTTTCTGAAGATGGATACATTAAAATCTTCATGGAACAGGTCCCAGGAGGTTTGTATCATCCTAATTTTGCATTTTTCTTCCTTCCTATAAGTCAATGCCAAATGTTGCATTCAGGTCAGAACAATTTATTTCTCAAACATCACTAGAATTTTTTAGACCTCATATAAATCAATCAATATGGACCTAATCTGTATAAGAAAATCCATGCATATATTACTTGCTTAATTAAGAATGTGCTACTGTGTTCTGGTATAACTAGTCTCTTACAAAAGCGATTTCTGTGTTGTTCAGAATGGGATATCAATATGCTTAGAATATAAGACTTTCAATTTTTAACTGCTTTCACATTAAATTTTGAGGAGAACAGTCTGAATCAAGGATTTGACTCTGGCTCAAGGAATACGTTTAAGACAGAAAGCACACATGCAAACTAATGTATTTCAGTCATAATTATTTATAAAGGGCAGAAAAACATAGGTCGTTGTTCCAGAATTAAAAAGTTAAAACATTCTGTTTTCAAGATACTTACAGTCTAAGCTACAAGACAAATCATGTAAGGGAGGAAGAGAAGAAAGTGAGGAGAAAGATAATTGAAAGAAGCTGAGTTAACAGATGGGTCTTCAGAAGGTACTTGAAATGTAAGTGTCGGCATTTAGCATCAAATGTCAGGAGTAAGGACATATCCGGTAGTAGCAAGCTGCAAGCAAAAAGGAAGACAAAAAGGAAGTGAAATTTCGGTCTTATACACAACTAATTTATAGGAAGATGAGAGGTTGGGTGGCTGTGAACTGGCATGACACAATGCACAAAACACAAATGCACAAGAAGGACAAGGGTATCAATGGCTATAATTATGGATACCTAAGGACAACCTCCTGGTTGGAGAGATAGGCAGGATATCTCTCAATGCCATTTCTAGGAAATCCTAAGCAGGTAAAGGCATCTGCTTGGGAATACCCTGAAGCAAATGGTGAGCCACTGTGTGAGACAGAATGCTGGACTGGATGGGCTGTGGCCTGTTCCAGCAAGGCTGTTCTTATGTAATGCAAAACAAACTAAAAGAGGTGGGGCCACATTGATAACGGTGAAGAGTGTGAATGTGGCAAGAGCCAAGATTTTGAACATCTAATCTGTGGCAACATGCCTGAACCATGTGATATCGAGGATTTGTTTGAATGACAGGGCTATTCAAACGGCTGAATGTTGGAAAAGTAGAATGTGAATATGTAAACACGTAGCTTGTGTATGCATACGTTTTTAGATGATTAGCATTTTTTTAAAATTACATCAGTTTTAAATTTCAGTGTTTTGGACTTAGATAAATAAATGTAATAACTCAAAATGCCAATTGGTTTAAAATTAGTTCTAAGCCCAAGATCTTATTAAACATCAGTGGAACCAAAACTTTTTCTTGAAGTAGAGAGTTCTTTGTTCCAAAGGGGTTCCTACATTTTATACTGCAAACTTTTCTGGGTGTGTGTATATGGCATGGGATATAAAGTTTTGCTTTGAATTAATAAGGCTTTAGGCACAACCCTATTTTTACTCAGCTCTGTGCAGTAAGTTTAAATATTCAGTCCTCAGTACAGTATTTATGAGAGTTTGCTAGGGTTTCATTTATCTTGGATATCCTGGTCAGAATAAATGTTGTGCCTTTTCCTTTCTGCTTCACCCCAGGAAGTCTTTCCGCTCTCCTGAGGTCAAAATGGGGACCATTGAAAGAACCAACCATTAAATTCTACACCAAGCAGATCTTAGAAGGCCTGAAATATCTCCATGAGAACCAGATTGTACATAGAGACATAAAAGTGAGTACAGTATATGCATACCTGTCAAGCGCAGCTCCGGAGATTACGGGACCTGTGCAGAACATTTCTGAGCAGGTCCATTCTACCCATGCATAAAAGCCTTCTACGCATGCGTAGAATGGACCTGTGCAGAACCGTTCTGTGCAGGTCACTTCTACGCATCCCCTTCTACACAGAAGCCTTCTACGCATGCATAGAAAGGACCTGCGCAGAAGGGATGCGCAGTAACTCCTTTCCCCCTGCTGCCAAATTACGGGGTAGTGGCAGCTCCGGGCGGGAAATGGAGAAAATCGGCGTGGAATTACGGGGTAATCCCGGCCCCCGGCCAATATGGGGAACTTGACAGGTATGTACAGTAATACCTCATAAACGTCCGCTTCATAGAACGTCAGATCCATACGACGTCGCCCAATTCTGGGGGAAAAGATGCCTCATACACCGTCGCCGGATGTTGTATGAGGCATTAGGAGCCGGGTGGGAGCGAAACTGGCCCCAGCTGTGAGGCGGCCAGAGAAGCGACCGTGGGGGAATCCCCCAAAATATCCCCCAAAATATCCCCCACGGTTGCTTCTCTGACCACCTCACAGCTGGGGCCAGACTTTAGCCCCCCGCCTCCCCGCTCTCACAAGGGGAACGACATTATACAAAGCATCAGTGGCAATCATTTGGACGTTGTATGAGGCATTGCGGATAGGATTTTGCATGCCTCCTACAAAGTCGGAATTCATACACGTCCAAACTTTTGGAACCAAGTTTGGACGTTGTATGAGGTATTAGTGTATATGTATATTTCACTATGCTGATTTATTATACACTAGAGAAATGCAGTGTCTGTTTTACCATTCTACTAATGAAAAATGAATTTTCAGGTAGGCTTAATAAATTTGTAGCAAATACAAAGATGCAGTTTGTCAGGTATGATATATTGATGTACAGTAGAACCCCGCATAACGAAAAAACTCCGTTCCACAGTGCTCTTCGCTATGCGGGTTTTTCGTTATGCGAAGCTAATGGGAGATGCCCAGGATATTGAACAAAAAATGTTCGTTATCTGGGGTTCCCATTGACCGGGTATACCCCAGTTACCAAAAAACCCCGCATAATGAAAAAAATGTCATGCGGGGTATTGCCATTGCCTAACAAATGCTTCGTTATGTGATTTTTTCATTATAAGAAGTGTTTGTAATATTAAAATAGATAATGATAAGAAAGAGTTGTTGTCTATGATGTTAGTAATGGCAAGAATGTGTATTGCAAAAAATTGGAAAAGTGATACAATGTTAAAAGTGCAGGATTGGTACGGGCAGATGTGGGATCTCGCATTGAATGAAAAACTAACATGGGAATTAAATCTTAAGAAAGGTATAATAAAAGAAAGTAGATTTTGGAAAATATGGCGAAAATTTGTGGAATACTCAATGACAAGAGATGAAATAAAAAAATTGACACCAGACCAAACGAAATTTTGGGAACAATAGAAATGAATGGGAGATCCCACAACCTCCTAGGACAATGTATATAGCACTAGGGTGATGAAGTCTGTAAGTGTATGTAACATACAGTCTGTCTTATCATTTATATTATGATTTTATTTTTATTAATTTTTTGTTATTTTTTTCTGTTATGTATAAAATGTTTGTTTCATGTCTTATGCTTTAAAAAATCAATAAAAATTAAAAAAAAAAAGAAGTGTTTGTTATGCGAGGTATTAGTGTATATTGTATTGGATGAATATGCGCGTCTATCACTTTAAGAGACTGTAACTGTTGAGCACAGCTGTAAGCACTGATGTCTGTGACTCAGCAAAAATGCTCTATAAATGAAGTGCTACCTGAGCTACCAACTATCCTCTTTAACCAGAGTGTGTGCATGTTTTGTGCTTGAAAGGACTGAACTGTTTTGTGCCAGATAAGATGAAGCCAGAATGAGTATTGGTTTTCATTCCGTCTTGAACCTGCTTTCATGAACTGAACTACCAAAGACTTAAGCAAAACAACCAGCCTCTTATCCATCTCTGAAAGACCTTGGAAGACTGCTGCCGAGGCAGAGAGACTATGAGTTTGTGTAAATATGTTATATAAGAGAAGCTATCTTTGTTTATGTTTTGCACTGAGAAATATCAGCACCTGAAAAGTAAAGGCAGTTTATTTTCTGTTGAACTGTGTTGCTGTTCTTCTGTGTGTGTGCAGTCCAACGCACACCACTTCCACCTGTGTAAAGCTTGAATGCTACTCTGCTACTGCTGAACACGCACACACACAATAAAACTTAACACAGTTGAATCCCTGGAGATTTTTACATTTGCCTCTTATTGTTTATTTTCTCTTAGGGAGACAACGTTTTAGTAAATACCTACAGTGGAGTGGTAAAAATTTCTGATTTTGGTACTTCCAAGCGCCTTGCAGGAGTCAATTCCTGTACAGAGACATTTACAGGTATGAAGAAAATTAGAAATCTTCTCTCCTCCCGCCCCCAACAAAATGTCAGACTGATTAAAGTCAGTTATTGGAATTTGTTTTATTGTTTTGTTAAAGTTCTAAGAGCAATTTATTAATTAGTGACAGTTTGCCACTACCTGTTGTGCCATTTATCTTCTGTGGGTGTTAACTACAAAACAAAATATTGGCCAATGAGTTGTTATCCATTCCAGAAATTTATAATCTATGATTATAATTATGGGTCTGTTACCCTCAAACAAAGCATGGGCCAAACCAATATATCATTCACCCACACTCCCTAGAAAGTAACTTCTAGAGATGTGATAGGGATCTCACAGCCTACTGGTTTCACACCATCACTCACGCAGACCATATGCTGGTCTGCCTGATTGTCTTTTTTTTTTTGTAGATTTCAAACCTTGTTTGGTTTGCCAGTTTCAGTGCATTTCTTGCTTTCCATTATAGTTCTTGCTCTATGCATATTTACTCAGAAGTAAGCCACACTGTTTTTACCAAGAGCTATTTTCAAGTAAATAAACTTAGCCCTAGACCAGTGAAGAGAGAGAGAGAAATGTTCCTCTTTAACAAAGCTTTATGGTTGTTGTTGTTTTTACTGTGGACAGTTATGTACTTCACTATTATATCTCATTCCTGTTTTCAGTAATGCTGGTGAATTTTAACTATCTCTGAGTTCTGTAAATACTCCCTGTGTCTTAGATGTGACTATGTAACTGTGGCAAAGACATACATTTTATTTCAGTTGGCTTAATAGTTCATAGGTCTCGATATTTGGCTGCATATCCATAGGCTGGGTGTTCCCTATTGTGCCTCCTAGGAGAAGAGTCAGCCTGTGTAGTGATGATCAATCTGCCCATTCATTGAACACACTCAGAAGAAGGAAATGGTAAACCACGTCTGAGTGCTTTGTGCCTGAAAATTCTGAAAATGTTGCCCTAAGTCAGAACTGACTTGTTGGCATGCAATTATTACACTGCACAGCAACGATTTTGCTACTGAGAATAACACATGTGATTTACATGATATTGAGTGTGCTGATTCCAAATCTGAACTCAGAATTTGCCTATTACGTTACAGATTTTAAGGCGTGCTATAGCTGGTCAAATGGTCAGTAATTGGGTAACGTATTTTTACATGGGAACAGAATAACAGTTGCTACCACTATGCCTGCTGCTGCATTAGCTGAATCACGTCGCCTAATGGCATGCATGTTCCAGCAGTGGCTGTGCATGTCTGGGCAAGTCAGTGAGCTGACATCAGAAATAGGCATATAAGGCGAGATGGCTTGTCTCTAGTGTGAAACTATCTTATTGGATAGTACAACTAGGCCATAGCAAGTCTGTTATGAGCTAAAGATGAGTAGGCACAGCTGTGTTAATAAGCCGAACAATATTTTCTACATTTGTGGCAAATATACCCCATGTGATCAACACAAAGACCCTAACCAAGAAGGTGAGATTTATTAACTTAAGAGCCTGACATCCTAGGCAGAATCGGAATTCAGATTTGGATTCAGCACACTTGATTTAGGACACATGGGTTATACCAAGTAGCAGATAATTTTTTTTTAATACAGTGATTATTATTCGATAATCTGATAATGTATGTTGATGTTTGATGCTTTGATTTATTTCATTGCATATCTCTTGTTTGGTTGATTTTGAATCATTTGCTTTTCCATTCTTAAAAGTAACGGGCAGTGAAGATAAATGTGCATGGGACGTTTGTATGTGTGAAATCTGTTTGTTCTTCACAAACATTGTTCATCTATTTCTTGGTTATTGATTTCCAATAGAAGTTGTGTTTATTTAAGGTTTATGTGTTTCTTCATTTGTCTCTTCCTGAATGCCATCTATGCTGCTGAGCTTGGCTACCATCATGACAAAGCTCCACCTACAGTAATTATAATGCCAGAATTAATAATGAAAAGAAAAAGTATTGCTATTGTTTCTTCTGTGGTTTTCTTCTATTATCCTAATTAATCATAAACAATATGTGTATTCCTTGCCTTTTTAGTGTAAATGTACAGAAATGATTTAAAATGTGAAGCAGTGGTGAAAGTACTTGAAAATATGCACTGAGTGGCCTAACCAAGAACAAAGCTGTAAATATACAGTACTAGCAGAGGTTGCCCGGCGTAGCCGGGCTGTTTTAAATGGTGTTGGAAAGTTTTTGTTGTTAATGTTTGTAAAGAAGATGTTAGTCTATAATTGAAATTTTTAAAATTTTTATTTATACAAATTTTTTTTGGCGTCCTGTTATAAACTGTGATGAGTTTTGTTTGGTGTTTTGGTTTTGTGGATGAAAAAAAGAACAAAGGATGATATACTTTTTCCAAAATATTTATTTAACCCAATAATTTTGTAGTATGTATTTTTTTAATAGTTGTACCGTAGGTAATAATTTAAAAAATGTGAAAGTACATGTTTTTCACAATAAATGTTTTTTAACTGTGTATTGATGTTTTTGTTTTTTATTTGAGTAAAAATTCAGCACAGGATTTTTGAATAGTTTGTATTTTATTTTGTTGACATATGTTTTTGATTTGTGTAAAATTGTGATTTTGTATTTTTTTTTACTTGTTTTTACTCTTGGGGCCTTTTGTGTGGGGCTGTTGTGTCTTTTTGAATTTTTTTTACTATTGTGGGCAGCAAGTGGTGCTGGTAGGGGTTATCTTGTATTTTGACTGTTTTTTTCTCTTGTGGCCCCTGGGTGGAGCTTCTTCCAGTAAGTAGTCTCTTTCTTTCTTTCTTCATTTCTTTTCCGGTCGTTGTGGAGTGAGGTCGTGTGGTGGGGAGTTAGCTGTTTTTCTTTATTTGGGGTGGTGGTGGTGGTTGGATTTTGTGGTGTTTGGCTGGGTGCTGGGTGTGCTTGGAAATTTTTTTTGTTTACTTTGTATTTTTTGGTGTTATTTTTGTTTTTTTGTGTATTTTTGGATGTTTTTGATTGTTTTTTTGTGTATTTTGGTGTCCTACGGGGGGGATCCCCTCTCTGCCGTCTCCCCTGGCTCTGAAAGGCTTGGGGGGGACAGACCCCTTTTGTCCCCCCAAACCTTCCAGACTCATGGGACCCAGGAGAGGGGGTCGAATCCAGGCCACCCTCTGATATTAAAAGGGAAATCTCAATTGTGGTTTCCCCTTTAATATCAGTGGGGGTGTGTGATCCCCTCTCTGCTGGCTTCCTTGGGTTTTGGAGGGTTGGGTGGACAAAAGGGGTCTGTCTCCCCAACTCTTTGGGACCCAGGAGAGCCATTGGAGAGGGGGATTCCCCCCAAAAAACTCCATTTTTAAAGAGAAGTAACCGCTTGGTTTCTTCTCTTTAATATGGGGCGTGTGTGTGTGTGTGTGTGGAAGGGAATCCCCTCTCTGCCAGGTCCCCTGGGGTCAGGAGGGTTGGGGAGACACTCTTTTTGTCCCCCCTACCCTCCCAACCCCAGGGGAGCCAGTAGAGAGGGGGAGCACAACCCCTCCCCCACCCAGTGATATTAAAGGGGAAACTCCGATCAGGAGCTTCAGGCGCCATTGGGGAGGGGGGCTTTGGTTCCTGCGGCTTGGCGGACTTGCTCTCCAGGTGTTTTTTTATTTTGTTTTTTGCGCGCCGGCTTCCTCAGCGTTCTGCGCGCTCATGGCGCGCAGGACGCTGGTGCTTGTAGTTATGGGTTTGTGCTTTGGGTTTGTGCTGCGTTTTCTTTTGATTGGCCGCGGCTCGTTTCCGAACATTCCTTGCACCGTGCTGTGTGAGAGCCTCTCAGCGTGATTGGCTCTGGCGCGGCACAGCACAAGGAATGTTGGGAAATGAAGTTGTTTCCCTTTTTTCGCGTTTGTGAAGCTGTTGCCCCACTGCCGGTTTTCTCAATCCTTCATTGTCCTGCGAACCCAGATCGGCCGTGTGCACGAAGGGTGAGTGCAGGCAAGTAGGGCGAGGCATAGCAACCTATAGCAAGTTCCAACGGTTAACCCTTGGTTTTATAGGTTAAGATAGCAAAAATGTATTTACAGAGCTGTAAATATATAGGTAACTCTCTAAAATGTGATTCAGGTCTTTCTAGTTCATCCCAAGAAGATTTCACATGCTTTCAAAGATATTGCTTACTCTGAATGTAGACATATTATTGTTCCTGTTCTCTTGTTAGAATTAAAATCTAATTTAGTCTATAATAAGCTTCTTATTTTAATACGTACCCAGCCAGTTTTAGTTGTTCTTTAATTTGTCATACTACGGGATTGTATCCATGTTACTATCCGTACATCCAAACCTTTCTATGTGAAAAAAATATGGAAAATATAGTCAAGAGCAATATTTTCAGTCTAATTAAATGGATTAAATGCATTTTCTTCCTTTGAAACAAATTGCATAAGCAAAGGCAGTCGTCCAGAAAAACTGTGGTGAAATGCAACTTATCAGCTGAGAGTAAGTCACATTGGCATTTCTCCATCTGTTAAGTCCATCTGCATAACAAATGACATTTTGCAAAACAGAAAATGAGATGGGATCTATTATTTTTCATCCCTTTAGGAACTTTACAGTATATGGCTCCTGAAATAATTGATAAGGGACCTCGAGGATATGGTGCCCCAGCAGATATTTGGTCATTAGGTTGTACTATTATAGAAATGGCAACAGGAAAGCCTCCATTTCATGAACTAGGGGAGCCACAAGCAGCTATGTTCAAAGTAAGTGTTGTTAGTCAAATATTATGCACTCTAACAAAGACTCCTTGGTGCAATCCAGTTTATAATAGGAATAATTGGAGTTCATTTATTCCAGTAGCCTTGCTTGAATGTCTTACTTAAATTGAACATTTTACTATTGTGATAATATAATTGTAGTCTCACTGTACAAATGTGTTTGCTTCACATACATGTGAAACTCGGAAAATTAGAATATCATGCAAATGTTTATTCAATTCCATAATGCAACTTAAAAAGTGAAACAAATATATGAGATAGGCTCATTACACACAAAGCGAGATAGTTCAAGCCTTACTTTGTTATAATATTAATGCTTGTGGCTTACAGCTTATGAAAACCCCAACCCCCCAATCTCATGTACCCCATAATCATCATATAGTCTCATGTATGCTGTATGCCATGATCATCACAATTATAATGAATTAAGGCATGACATCACTCACTTTGTATGTAGTGAGTCTATCTCATATATTTGCTTCACCTTTTAAGTGAACTGAATGAACATATGCACGATATTCTAATTTTCCGAGTTTCACCTGTATACTGGTACAGATGTTAATATAAAGTCACTAGAGTGTAAGAGGGAAAGTACAAATTAGTTTTTAAAATGCAGATTATTTATGCCAGTGATAGTGAACCTTGGCCCTCCAGCTGTTTTTGGACTTTAATTCACAGAAGCCAAGTCTCTGTGAATCCACACAAATGGGTTTACTGAATGTAAACCCATTCGTATGGATTCACAGGGATTTGGACTTCTGTGAATTGAATTCCAAGAACAGCTGGAGTGCCAAGGTTCACCATCACTGATTTATGCAAAATTTTCAAGTGGTTTTACTTTCTAGTATGGCACACCATTAATTAATTACAAGAAAAAGTAAGAAATTCTACAATAACAATTTGGATGGCAAACACAGACACAGAATTAAAGTATGTTTGAATGCTAGCCAAGATGTGACTCTTTCAGTTGGACAGTCTAAATAAAGTGTGGTCATCCAATCAACTACTAATGGCATTATTATATGTATTGAAAAAATATTGATGGGTCCCACAACACAAAACAATCCAGACCTAGAGTTCACAAATCCACATCCTTTCTGTTGGAGAAATAATATCTCTAAATCTTTGTTTTGAAAGCCCTTGGGAGATTCCACAGACTTATGGATTCTGCTATTTAGTTTCTTTAACTGCTTGTGGAGCTACACTTTTACACCTATACTACTTAGTAACTAAAATCTCTCCAAGCTGCTTCATGTTAATGTATAAACAAGAGGTGATAATAATTTTAATTAGGCTGCTATGCTAGGTAACACTGTGGAAGTATTGCTATCCCTTCTGATAAGCCCTGACAATTAAAGTACAGTATGTGGTTTTCATTTCTGTGTGGGTTGCTAGCATGGATAACTTGGTACAGCTGCAGTATTGCAGCCAAACCTCTGCTCATGATCAAAATTTGATCCCCACAACACAAACGCAAGATTGAATCTGCCTTCCATCTTTCCATGGTCGGTAAAATGAATACTGTACCCAACGTATTGGGGACAAAGTGCTAATCACCTTGTGAACCATGCGAAGAGTGCTCTAAGTACAATGGGTAGTATATAAGAATAATTCTATCATTATGCTTTTTTGGAGGGTTACTATCCCCGGTGTTATGTACTGAATGAATGTTGCAAGTACCCTTTAACTGATTGTATTCGGTAATTGTACCCATTGTATCTAATCAGAGATACATTGTAGCAAGCTGTTAAGGATGCGAGCTAAGTGGCCACTGGTGGCAGTAGCGAGCATCCGGCTCACATGGTACAGATTCCCCTGAATACCTGAAGGGCGGGAAACCTTCCCGCCGCACCACACCTGGAGAAGATGAGTGTGACGATCCATGACGTCACGCAGACAGTAACCAATGAACTATCATCCGGGTTATTCAAAATGTACACTGTACTATAAATAGAGCTGTTTGGTCCGCCATTACCTCATGTTCACTCTGACTACCATGCAATAAAGTTGTGTTTTAGACCTTACTGCGGCTCCTTCTTTGTCTTCCGTGCAAGACACCAAATTGGCGACGAAGGTGGGATTGGCGTCCCGAAAAGTGAACATCGCGCCCTTTGACACCACGAAGCCAGAAAAATGGGAACTCTCGAAGGCATCGAGGAGGAAGCCCAGCGCCGGGCATTCCTACTGGCCCAGTGCGGCCTAGAGACTTTGGAACTGGCCACCAACCTCCTGACACCAAGACCGCTCAGGGAGGTACCCCTAGACGAGATCCTTGCCGAGCTGAGGAAGCACTTTTGTCCAAAAGTGTCGGTGTTCCCGGCAAGGTTGGCGTTTCAGCAGCGGTGCCAGCAGGCCGGTGAGTCCGTGGCAGAGGGTGGCTGCCATGCCTTGATGAGGGGGCCAGGAAAAAACTACTGGCCAAGGATGAGAGCATCTTGTTCAAGCATGTCCTGTGCATCGCCCAAGCCGCCGAGTCAGTGCAACAAGGCGAATGGGTGTGCCGGGCCAGGACTGCCACGGTTGGACTCACGGAGAGCAGGGGCCCTCCGAGTCTACCACGTCCACCTCCGACTTCAGCGAGGATGACGACGTGCAGCGGGTGCAGAGAAGGCCCGAGGTTCGAGACCCCGCCAGAGAGGACCGCCGCTGTGACAGATGCAGGGCATCCCACGACCGGAGCCGATGCCCATTCCGGAAGGCGGAAGGCCACAACTACGGGCGGCATGGGCACATCACAAAGGTCTGCAGGCGGCGTCGAAATGACGGCAAGGGCCAGGCGGAACGGCCCCAACAAAAAGTGGACAGGGTTGGCCGAATCTTTGACGACGACGAGCCCCAGGAGCACCGCGTGTCTCGACGAGTTCCCGACAACCGCGACCAGGCGGTCTGCAGCTTGCCGTTGAGGCACCCCTGGTTCTTTGTTGAGGTACTGGTACAGGGGGTCCCAGTAAGGATGGAGATCGATTCGGGGTTGTCATACTCCATCATCTCCCACCGGGAATTTCTGCGCATTCCCCCAAAGTCACACCCCAAACTGAAGGCCCTAAAGACTAACTTGCGGGACGTTCAGGGCAAAAGTATCCCAGTGTTGGGGGTGGGAGAGTTCAAGGTTCAGTTCAAAAGGTGCTCCGCGCAGTTGCCCCTAGTAGTTCTAAAGGAAGGGTCCTGCTGCCTCCTGGGTATGCAGTGGTTTGGTCCCCTGGGGGTTTTCATTGGAGGCATACACGCCGTGCAGGCTGACCCGATCACGGAGGTGTGTAACACACACACCGCTGTTTGTGAGAAGGGGCTAGGGAAGTTCAAAGGGCCCCCAGTCTCTTTCGAAATGGACCCCGACATCTGACCCATCAGGATGAAGCCAAGGAGAGTGCCTTTCGCACTAAAGGACAAAACTGAGTGAACTGGACAAACTGGTGGGTCAGGGGATTTTGGTACCGGTGGACTCCGCCAAGTGGGAAACCCCCATTGTTATGGCGCTTAAGGCTAACGGGGAGGTCAGAATCTGTGCTGATTACAAGTGCACGATTAACAAGGCAATTTGCCCAAATGCGTATCCGGTGCCGGTAGTAAGTCACCTGCTAGCAACCTTCCATGGGGGGAAGTGTTTTGCCAAGCTAGACTTAGCGCAGGGCAGGCATACCAGCAATTGACGGTGACCCCAGCTACAGCCGCCGCTCAAACAATTATTACCCAAAAGGGAGCCTTTAAAGCGACGCGCCTCCAATTCGGCGTAAATTCGGCTCCGGGGATCTTTCAGTCCCTTGTAGAAAGATTGTTGAAAGGGCTCCCAGGTGTTTTCCCCTATTTTGACGACATTTTGATAACAGCGGGAGGGGGTCAGGAATTGGCCAAGAGGCTAGACCGGTTACTAACTGTGTTCGAGAAAGCGGGGCTCAGGTTGAGAAAGGATAAGTATGTGTTTTTCGCTGAGGAGGTAAAGTTTCTGGGTTTTCGAATAACCCCTGAGGGTATCAAACCAGCAGAGTAAAAGATGCTCCTCGCCCCACCACCAAGGCTGAACTGCAGTCCTTCCTAGGACTCCTAAATTTCTACCACTCTTTCCTCCCGGGAAAGGCGTCGGTAGAAGAACCGCTGCATAGATTACTCAAAAAAGATGCGGCTTGGCGGTGGGGGGGACAGCCAGGAATGGGCATTCCGGGGGCTCAAGCAGCTTCTATCTTCCGAGGCTGTGTCGACCCAGTTCGACCCGAAGAAACCCGTTGTGTTGGTCTGCGATGCCTTACTGGTGGGGGTGGGGGCAGTCCTCTGCCACGTGCTAGAGAGCGGGCGAGAAGCCCCAGTGGCATACTATTCGAGATCCCTGTCCAAGGCAGAGCGCAAATACGCTCTGGCGATTGTTGCAGGAACCAAAAGTTTCCACGATTTTTTTTATGTCAGACCATTCAAAGTCGTGACCGACCATAAGCCCCTTTTAGGAATCTTCACCACAGATAAACCAACCCCGCAGATCTTGTCCACAAGGATGCTGCGATGGGCGATTTTCCTCAATGCGTACCAGTATGCGTTGACCTACTGCCCCGGCAAGGAGATCAGCCATGCCGATGCCCTTTCCAGGTCACCCCTCCCACAGGCAGGGGACCCAGAGTGCGAGGTAGAACAGGACCACCAGGTGCTCCTGATCAAGGCCCTAGAGTCGCCCCCGATTCTGCCAGCTGAGATCGCCAAGACTATGGCGAAAGACAAGTCATTGGCCCTAGTCAGTTCATGGGTACAGAAAGGCTGGCCAGCAACCTCCCCTATGGAGGAATTCAGGATTTATGGTAGGCGGAGAGACGAGCTCTCCCTAGAGAGGGGCTGCCTACTCTGGGGGCAGCGGGTAGTAATCCCTGAAGTTCTGAGGTCCCGGGTGCTCAAGATGCTGCATATCAGCCACCCAGGGATTGTGCGCTCCAAAGCGCTAGCTAGGAGTTACGTCTGGTGGCCCAAACTGGACACAGATATAGAGCACATGGTCGGCACTTGCGAGAGCTGCCAGAGCACCCGGCCCGAGGAGTCCCAACTTCCGCACAGAGAATGGGACACAGCCCGGGGTCCGGGGTCGCGTCTACATGTGGATTTTGCGGGTCCCTTCAGGGGCACCCTTTTCCTTATAATAGTGGACTCCTACTCCAAGTGGTTGGAGGTAATCCCGATGGCCAGCACATTGTCAGCGGCGACGATTAAGCAATTACGCAAGGTATTCAGCTGTTTCGGTTTACCTGACATACTTGTGAGCGATAACGCCAAAACTTTCACATCAGCAGAGTTCCAGGGTTTCATAGAGATTAACAAAATTCGCCACATAACTGCGGCCCCCTTTCACCCTGCTACAAATGGTCAAGCGGAACGCCTGGTGCGGACAACAAAAGACGCACTGCGTAGGATGGGCCCCGGGGAATTGAATTTGCAGCTCTGCCAATTCCTACTAAGGTACCGTGTAACCCCCTTAGTGTCAGGGCTCTCACCTGCCGAGCACCTCATGCGGAGGAAACCCGCCACGATCCTCTCAAGATTAGACCCAACCAGGGTGGAGGACACGGGTAGAAACATAGAAACCGGGGGCACCAAGAGTTTTGAGATCGGCCAGGCAGTGCATTGCCAAAACTACGCGGCCAGCGGGCCTACTTGGGTACCTGGGATAGTGGTCAGACAGACGGGGCCAGTCTCCTACAATGTCGAGACAGGCACAGGACTCCTGGAGGAGGCACGCTGACCAACTCAGAGGTAGAGTAGTGGGAAGGCAAGACGTGAGTGACCAAATGGAGCAGTCAGCGTTAGGTTTCTCCCCCACCCGTTTATCCCAAGGGGGAGACACAGACCACAGGGGAGAGGGAAATGAGACAAACCCACATCCTTTTGACCCCCCGGGTAACAGGAACAATTTGGAAGAGAGAGATTCCAAGGAGTTGTTAGATTTTGAGTTAGGAGACCAGGGGAATTTTTCAGAGTGGTCCCCCACCCATCCAAGCGAAGAGAGGGGTTTTCCTTTAGTTCCTGGAGCCCCCGGTCTCACATCCCTGGAGTTTACTCCCACACCTAGACCTAGACCTCCCCAGTCCCCGGCTCGCGACTCACAGCCAATCGCTAACAAGTCATTCTCTCCCAATGCAGGGACTCCGGCCCGAAGTGCGGCCACCACTCGCCCAAGGCGAACATGCGGAAAGCCTCAGTGGCTAAAGGACTTCGTCCTCACCTAGGGGGGAGGGGTGTTATGTACTGAATGAATGTTGCAAGTACCCTTTAACTGATTGTATCCGGTAATTGTATCCATTGTATCTAATCAGAGACCCATTGTAGCAAGCTGTTAAGGATGGGTAAGTGGCCACCGGTGGCAGTAGCGAGCACATGGTACAGATTCCCCCGAATACTTGAAGGGCGGGAAACCTTCCCGCCGCACCACACCTGGAAAAGATGGGCATGACGATCCATGACGTCACGCGGACAGTAATCAATGAACTATCACCCGGGTTATTCAAAATGTACAGTGTACTATAAATAGAGCTGTTTGGTCCGCCATTACCTCATGTTCACTCTGACTACCATGCAATAAAGTTGTGTTTTAGCCCTTACTGCGGCTCCTTCTTTGTCTTCCGTGCAAGACACCAAACCCAATAACCCCTCATGTAGCATGACTATACTCACCATAAGGTTATGTGAGTTTATGCATTTAGACAGCCCCTTCATTCCTGTGATTTTACAAAAGCTATCTCATTGAAGTTAGTCTGACCAGGTTATCCTGCTATGGTAATAGAGTAGACCATACTGCCTGCGACTCAACGTCAAGTGTCAGGGGAAGTTCACTAATCTGACAACCCTCAGGACTAGCAGCCTTGGCAAAGTCTACAGGGAAGGGTGATGGTCCCCAAGTGGATTATATCCAACTCAAATCCATCTTGATGGAGGGCAGAAGCTTCCTCAATCCTGGCCTGGGGCTGAGGAGAACTTTGCGTGCCAAAAGGGCTCAGGACGAGAAAGTGACTTGTGGAGCTGGATCAGTGCTACAGATGTCATGCTGCGATGCAAAAGGCAGATGAAAGACCACAGCATTATATTCGCAGGACAGTCTTCATGGCTGAGCGCCATGATGATTGTCAATATTCGGAATCAGATATGGCACAACAAGAAGAAGAATCCCTATTGAAATGCAAATTGCAAACCTTGCCTAGCAAAAGTGCTGATCTCAGTATATAAATAAAAGTTCTGGTTTGGAAACAGTTCTGACATTAATATTCAATGGTGTGACTCAAATAAATTTTTCTTTTGCTCAGCATTCTAGAGAACTATGTACCTAGATAGGCAGGATATAAATATGTTAGTTAGCTAGCTAGCTGGTTAGCTAGAGTAAAATTTCCTCTGAAATCATGTATACCATCCTTATTTCTTGCAGGTTGGGATGTTCAAAATTCATCCTGAAATTCCTGATTCACTTTCAGCTGAAGCAAGAGCCTTTATTTTGCTCTGCTTTGAACCTGATCCAAATAAACGTGTTACAGCGTCTGATTTGCTTAAAGACCCATTCTTGAAACAGATGAACAAAGGCAAGAAAAACAGAATTGCATTCAAACCTTCAGGTAATGAATTTTTCAAGGCAGAATATTTCAGTGCTGAAACAGCTGAAGCTAGCAAAGTTACGAGACAAATGGACTCTAAACAGGCTTATTAAAATCAGAAGTAATTCTCTCAATGGTTGGGAATCAGACAGAAGGTCCTCCTTAGCTGACTTCCTGAGTGAATACACTGGGGAAGGTTAAACCCATTCCTGCTTTAGATTGAAAGGGGGGCCATTCACATCAACCATTTTGTGCTGGTTGAAAATCATGCCACTTTTCACAGTGTCTTCATGTCATTTATTCATAGCTTTTACACTGCTTTTTATTACAGTTCTGTTGTTTCATTTGCCTAAAAGATGGATAAATGTTATCCTTTCCTCTGTGCATGCGTGTGTGTTCCAGATTATAACCGTAGCACATCTGTCCCTCTGACTGTCCAAGGGGAGCTGGTTGGTGGCAGCAGCAGCAGTGAACACGGCTCTGTCTCACCAGATTCTGATATGCAGCCTGAAACGTTGTTTGAAAAGGCAAAGCGCTCTATGTCGGAGATTCAAGCAAAGACTCCTATCTTAAATTTACTGAGGTAAAGCCATATCTGTGCAAAAACCTGTATTATGAGCATTACAAAAGACCATTCTTTTTATATTTAATATACGATTTAAAAAGTTATACTCACTTTCTGAGGCAGAATAAAAGGATCAGTTGGTGTTAAAGATTTGTTTGTTTATTGTAAGAATCTTGTTGTAAAAATAAGATGATTTGTTGAGAAAGAGGTGTAATCTCTTCAAATGAACATGTTCCATGTTATTAGACCGCCCTGTTACTATTAACATTAGTAAGTAAAGTCCAGTTATTATCCCCTGCCAGAGTTAGTTCTATAGCTGAAATTCTGTCGCTTAGTTTAGTAAGTCACAACTACAGTAGGCCCATTACGGGAGAATTGGTGAGTCAGTGGCTTTCATTAATTTACTGGACAAATTTTCATTACTGTGTATTATGTTAAGCAACACGACTGCCGTCACTGAATTGACAGGAGTTAGGTAACTGTTGACTTAACCAGTCTCATTTTTTCAGTGAATAGAGTAGAATAGAATCCTTTATTGGCCAGGTGTGCTAACACACCAGGATTTTGTCTTTGGTACATATGCTCTCTATATACATGAAAAATTAAATTACATTTACTAGACCCTCTACTACACTTCATAATAGGTGCTAATCATAATACTAACAACAATCTCACATATCCCTAGAAAAACAATAATACAATAAAATCATACAATTTGGTTATTCAGCAGATTAATGGCATTTGGAAAGAAACTATCCTTGTATCTGGTTGTTTTAGTATGTAATACTCTAAAGCATTGTTTCAATGGTAGATGCTGGAAAAAGTTATTTTCAGGATGTGTGGGGTCTTTGTATATTTTCTCCGCTCTCTTTTTAGCTCGTGTAGTATATAGATCTTCAATGGAAGGTAGATTAACAGCAATATTTTTTTTCTGCAGTCCTAATTACTCGTTGGAGTCTATGTTTATCTTGTTGAGATGCAGAACCAAACCAGACAATTATAGAGGTGCAGATGATGGATTCTATGATCCCTCTGTAGAACTGGATCAACAACTCTTTAGGCAACTTGAGCTTTCTGAGTTGGTGCAGAAAGAACAGTCTCTGTTGTGCTTTCTTAATGATGTTCCTAATATTAGATGACCACTTTAAATCTTGAGATATGGCAATTCAGTACCTAAGAACTTGAAGGAATCCACTATTAATACTGGATTATTTAGTAATGTAAGCGATGAATATGTGGATCGAATCCTCCTAAAGTCCACTATCATTTCTATGGTTTTGCCTGCATTCAATTCAAGATTATTTCGACTACACCACAAGACTAGTTATTCAACCTCTTTTCTATATGCGGACTCATCATTGTCTCATATCTATGTTAGTCTAATTTAACAATAAGATCTGGGGGTACAAAAAAGCCACATTTATTTATTTATTTATTTATTTGAATTTATATCCCGCCCACTTGCCCTAGGGCAACTCAGGGCGGCACACAGTCACATACATACCATAAAACACCCCAATAAAAAATTTAATCAGACTATAAACATATGATAAAAACTATATACAAAGATCCTGAATTTAAAACAACCCTCCCTCCCCACCCATCAGTAAAAAGGGCCAAAAATTCTAGCCAAGCCAACGGGCAGGGTTCACCACCCCGTCAGCCCCCCAAACTTGCCCAGCCAGCCAGGTTTTCAACCCTTTCCTAAAGACTCCTTTTGGTCCTTTTACACACTACAAAGACAAAGGTAGGTAATAACCTTTGTTAGACCATTATAGTAACATAAACATATGTTGGTTTCCAAATCCTCTTGGGATCTTCATCAGTCTTTAAATTATGGAACCAGGGGTAGTTCAAAAGTAACATGAAAGTTCCAGAATACATGGCTAGAAATGCAAGCTAGATTTCTTTATTTAAAGCAAATTCTAAAATGGAGTCTTCAGAGTCAAGGCTTCTGGGTTTAGGTCTGACTTTGTCTGCTGTGTGGTGTAAAGCTTTGGGTTCGTTGGGCATTGTCATTGCATATCACAAATTCAAAGATTGTGTTAACATTGGGGTAGTTTTATTGTTGACCCAATTTGATTATTTGTAGTTTCCTGTGAATCTGTCGTTTTTCTGGCCTAGTGTTCCTGACGACAGTTCAGCTTCAGATGAGCGAAGCGCTTCCTCTTCGCTGGAAGAAAAGGATATTGGTCTTTTCTTATTACGGAAGGACAGTGAACGTCGTGCGATTCTCTATAAAATCCTCAAGGAGGAGCAGAACGAAGTTGCTTCCAATTTGCAAGAGTGTGTAGCGCAGGTAATAATACTGTGAGATGATTTACTGGTTTGGAGAAGGTAAAGATTATTATCATTATCTTAAAATGATAGCCCCGTAAGAAAATTTTAGAACAAACAATATTTTGTCAGGTCTAAAAGATGGATATTGTAGGCTAACAACATGAGGTGCTGGATGATCTTGCTCCTGCTTTCATGCTATGGATTTCCTAGACTCAAGAGAGAGAAAGAGAGAGAGAGAGAGAGAGAAGGAGAGGGATAGAGAGGGAGGGAGGGAGAGGGGGGGAGAGCAGGGCCACCACAAAAATTTCTGGGCCCTGTACTGAGCAATCATATTGCCCCCCCCCCCAACACACACACACACACATACACACACTTTTCTCTCTTCTCACATTGGGCGGGGGGGGGGGGCGGCTGGTGGAATACACAATTTCCCAAAAGAAATTGATGGGCAGTTGTATCCAATTTTAGAGTTCAGTGCTCATCTCTGAATACAGCCAAAGAGCCAGTGACCTTGATCCACAGCAGTAAAATACAGCAGTTAGTCTTTAAGTCTTGCTTGAAAGCCAGTTGTATCCAACTTTAGAGTTCAGTGCTCATCTCTGTTTCAAAGCCGAAGAGCCAGCGCTGTCTGCTTCTGCAGACGTTTCCGTGGTAATGTGGCAGGCATGACTAGACACCGGAGCGCACAGAATGCTGTTACCTTCCCACCGAAGTGGTCCCTATTTATCTACTTGCAATTTTGTGCTTTCGAACTGCTAGGTTGGCAGGAGCTGGGACAAAGACGGGAGCTCATTCTGTTCTGCAGTACTTGGGAATCGAACTGCTGACCTTCTGCTTCCCAGTCAGTGTCTTAGCCACTTGAGCCACTGAAGTCCTTATGACCGCAGTTTTGCGCCACCAGGGCTCAGAAAGGAAGGAAGGAAGGATGGATGGAAGAAAGGAAGGAAGGATGGATGGATGGATGGATGGAAGAAATAAAGGAAGGAAGAAAGAAAGGAAGATGGATGGATGGATGGAAGAAATAAAGGAAGGAAGAGTGGATTAGTGAAAGATAGACAGACAGACAGACAGATGAACAGTGATCATGGAATCAAATGGGAGGGGAGGGGGCAGGCCAAAGAACAGCAGCTGCCCGCCTGAACTGCCAGGAGGGGTGGGGGGTGGCCCTTCACCCCTCCCCCCAATCCCCAACTGGAAGACAATCTTCAACAAGGCCCCAAGAGGAGCGGAGCAGGCGAGGGAGGAGGACTGAGGCCCTGCTTGCCTTCACGCCCATTCCCTTCTGCCCCGTTGGCCTCAGCGGGCATCGCTCCGACGGCCCTCTTCCTACCTGCTGGGTGTCCGCCGCCGCCACCATACCAGGGCCCCGAGTGTCGGGTTTCCCCCGCGCTGCTTGGGGCTGCCGGAGGCACAGTTTCCCCTCCTCCTCCTCCTCCTGGAGGATCCTCCTCCAGGTCCCTGTTGGACCGGCTCCTCGTGGGCTGAAGCCTTGTAAATGTCTGCTTCTACTCCAAATCCTGAAAGCAGTGTTAGACATGAGAGGAAATCTGTATCTTGTTCAATTCATTAAAAAGGGTTATGACACACTCACAGGATACAAGAGGGTAGAAGTTCTTAAATGCACCCTAGAAGCTATAAAGTCTTGTGTGGGTGCAGACTGGAGACTCTTAAGTGACCACCATTTTGACTCAGGAGTGGGCATTTTCTTGTCACGATGTTCTTTTTGATGTATTACCTTCCTTCAGAAAAGCACTGTTCTATAAAATAATAGCGACTGCAGTGGCTCAAGTGGTTAAGACGCTGAACTTGAGGACTGGAAGGTTGGCAGCTTAGCAGGTCAAGACCTGAGTACCAAACAATGGAGTGAACTCCCATCACTGTCCCAGCTCCTGCCAACCTAGTAGTTTGAAAACAAGAAATTGCAAGTAGATAAATAGGTACCACTTTGGTGGAAAGGTAAACAGCGTGTACTCTGGTGTCTGAGTCATGCCTGCCCCATGTCCACGGAAACATCTGCAAATGCAAAAATTGCTGGCTCTTCGGCTGTAAATGGAGAGAAGCACAGAAACCTAGAGTCGGATATGACTGGCTTTTGAGCAGAGGCAACCTTTACCTTTACCTGTAAAATCATTCACCAGGCTCCCCTGCCCTCCGCCATTCTCCGCAGCACACACAGGTCTACGTTGACACAACGGGTGTAGACCTGTGTGTGCTGCGGAGAATAGCGGAGGACAGGGGAGCCTGGCGAATGATGGTTGGTGGGGTTGGAAAGGGTTGGACTCGACTGTGCAGCTGAGCAACAACATAAATAAATAAAATGAAAAGTAGAGAGTCTTACTTAAAGATTGGTCTTAATAGGCAGCAATTGTTATATAGGCTTAATGGATCCTGTTAGTAGTCAGGGCTTCCTGTGTTGCCTGGTATGTGGAGAACTTCATAAACGGATTGGAAACTCTACAGAGTGTAGTGAAGAAGTGCTGGTGGGGTATTGGGGCAAAAACAGAGGCTATAGCAGTGATGGCAAACCCGTGGCACTCCAGATGTTCTTGGACTTCAATTCCCAGAAGCCCAAGCCCCTATAAATCCACATGAATGGGTTTGCTGCGATTCATCCGGCCCGCATTACCCTCATTACTCCCGGAAGTGGAAGTAAAACGCAAACGTATGGGCGTGTTTTACTTCCGCTTCGGGGAGCAACGAGGGCAGCGGGGGCCGGATGAATTGCAGCAAACTCATTCGTGTGGATTCATGGGGGGGGGGGCTTGGGCTTCTGGGAATTGAAGTCCAAGAACATCTGGAGTGCCAAGGTTTGCCATCATGGGGCTATAGGCATTGCCATATGCATTCACACCTGTGTTCCAAAGCCCTTTCTAACATTGCTCTGAAGTGCAGGGAAATGGGATTTCTTACTCATGTTGTCTTTTTGCACCATGAAGGTACTGTAGCTGTAAGTAGGTAGGGAACTTGTTTGTTTGCCTGACCTGCACAATTTTTTGCTGTATCTGTGTCTTTCCTGCTATTGACAACAACATTAATTTGTGTTCAAGGACTGAAAAGGACACGGCAATGCATCATTATCAATTTGTTCTGTGCCAAAAGAGAAAAGAAATATATTGAAGCACTTAATTTCAGACGTCTGGTTGCTTTGATGTTGAATTTTGTTTTATGTTCTGCCTGTTCTCTGCCTGCTTAATTTAATCCATGAACCGAAATGCTTCGGATGGTATGCCCAATGGAAGACTGCCCTCTGCTGCTCCATGCACGAACTGTTAGCATTTGAGACTAAAAATGCGTAGCATAAATTGAGGCTAACGGTGACACAGTTCAGCTTCTGTGTTTGTTGATCTCCCAGTACTTAAGACACAACAGTATTGAAAGCTTAATTAATATGAGTAGGCTTAAGAACTTTAGTGTATGAGAGTCAAGACACAGGAAACAGCCAAGGGCTGGGTTAACTCAGGTTTATTGCATGGTGGACAGAGGGAACATGAGGTAATGGCGGACGAACAGCTCTATATATATGGTAGTAACGTATTTGAATGTGGCTCCACGATAGCCCATTGGCTACTGCCCACGTGACGTCATGGCTGGTCACGCCCTTCTTGTCCAGGTGTAGGTAGCGGCGGGAAACTTCCCGCGCTGTGGCCTTTGGTGGGTTTGAACCAAGAGAGCTTGGACGCTCGCTGCTGCCAGCTGGTGGTCATTAGCTCGCGTCCTATTACAGGGTTTATAGTGATCAGCTGAAGGTTACATTGTTACTCGTAGGCAAGGTTACATTGGTTCAGATACATTGTTATCACATGTAGAAGGTTACACTGTTAGAACACAACACTCCTCCCCCCTAGGATGAGACGAAGTCTCTCAGCCAAGATGGCTTATTTCGAACACGCTGGGGTCTCGGCGCGGGCTGCCCTGCCCCGGCTTCGCTCCCTTCTCCTTGCTCCCTGGCTTCCTGCCCTGTAATCGGAGAGGATGACTCGTTAGTGGCTTGCCGCGGCTCTGCGGCTTTGTTGGGAGGTGTGTGCTTTGTTTGGGAAGAACCGGGGGCACTGGGGGCTAACGAAAAACCCCTCTTCTCGCTTGGATGGGTGGGGGAACACTCCAAAAAACCCCCCCGGCTAGCAAAATTAAAATCGTAATCAAATTCGGGGGAAGCGGCAGCGGCGGCTGCAAACTCCTTTTCCCCCTCCCCGGGCTCGGATAGAGCTGGTAGAACTGGCGTGTCAAAAGGATATGAGCCGGGCTCACTGCTTTCCCCCCTGGCTTTGGACTGGTGTCCTTCTCTGTCTCCCCCTTGGGCTAAACGGGTGGGGGAGAACCCTATCGCTGAATCTGGTTGCTGAGCCCCACTGATCGGTCCCTCACTCACTCGGCGCCGCAGTTGGTCAGCGTGCCTCCTCCAGAGGAGACCGGTGTTCGTTTCCACCCGATACGACACTGGTCCCGTCTGTTCTACTACCGTCCCTGGCACCCAGGCTGGGCCTGCGTTGGCATAGTTCCTGCAGTGTACAGGATCGCCTACGCCGAAACCTTTCGAGACCGCTAAACCTATGTTCTTCCCTTTGTCCTCGACCCTCGTCGGGTCTAACCTGGACAAGATCGTGGTCAGTTTCCTCCTCATCAGCAGCTCAGCCGGCGAATATCCGGACGCTAAGGGGGTCACTCTGTACGCTAACAGAAATTGACAGACTTGGTGATTTAGATCCCCCGAGCCCATGCGCCGCAGCGCATCTTTTGTTGTGCGCACCAACCGTTCCACTTGGCCATTCGTGGCCGGGTGAAACGGCGCGGATGTGACGTGCCGAATTGCATTTGCCTCCATGAATGCCGCGAACTCAGCGGACGTGAAACAGCTAGCGTTATCGCTGACCAGAGTGTCGGGTAAACCGAACGTGGAAAAGACCCTCCTCAGCTGGCCAATGGTAGTGGCGGAGGATGTGCTCTTTACCGGAATGACCTCCAGCCACTTTGAGTACGCATCCACTACCAGGAGAAAAATGGTTCCTCGGAACGGGCCAGCAAAATCTACGTGCACCCTGGACCACGGTCCCCTTGCTGCGTCCCATTCCCTATGCGGGAGACGGGCTACCTCCGGTCGGGAGCCCTGACATGCCTCACAAGTGCCAATCATATGCTCTATGTCGGCGTCCAGCTGGGGCCACCAGAAATAACTCCGGGCCAGTGCCTTGGAACGGACGATTCCCGGGTGGCTGACGTGCAGCAGCTTTAGCACCTTCGGTCGCAGGGACGTAGGAACCACCACCCGTTGGCCCCACAAGAGGCACCCCCTCTCTAATGACAATTCTATTCGTTTTCAAAAAAATGGGTCGAATTCCATGCTTGGGGATGACGCCGGCCACCCCTTCTGTACCCACGAGCATACTTTCTCCAGTGTTCTATCCTTTCCCGTTGCCTTGGCAATGTCGGCCGGTACTAATGGGGGTGAATCTAAGACCTCTATTAGCAATACCTGGCGGTCTCTTCCTACCCCTGCCTTCTGATCGTCCGACAAGGGCAACGGAGACCTTGAGAGCGCGTCTGCATGGCTGATCTCCTTCCCGGGCCGGTATTCCAACTCATGTTGGTATGCGTTAAGAAAAATAGCCCACCGCAGCATTCTCGGGGACAGGATCTGTGGCGTGGGCTTATTTGCAGTGAAGATTCCTAACAGGGGCTTGTGATCAGTCACGATCTTGAACGGGCGACCATACAGAAAATCGTGAAATTTTTTGGTTCCCGCTACTATCGCTAATGCCTCCCTGTCGGTCTGTGCGTAATTCCGCTCTGCTTGGGACAGGGACCTTGAATAAAACGCTATCGGGGCCTCCCTTCCGTCGTTCAACACGTGGCAAAGCACCGCCCCCACCCCCACCGGGGATGCGTCGCAGACTAAAACTACTGGCCGTTTGGGATCGAAATGAGTCAGGATTGCCTCGGATGTTAGGAGTTGCTTTAACTCTGTGAACGCCCTCTCTTGCTCGTCACCCCACACCCATTTTTCCTCTTTTTTAAGTAACTGATGGAGCGGCTCGGCAACAGACGCCTTCCGTGGAAGGAAGGTATGGTAGAAATTGAGAAGCCCCAGAAATGACTGTAGTTCGGTTTTGGATGTGGGGCGAGGAGCTTTCTTGATGGCGGCTACCTTAGATTTGGACGGCCTAATTCCCTCGGGCGTGACACGGAACCCTAAAAACTCAACCTCTGTTTCGAAAAATACACATTTGTCTTTTCTCAGTCGCAGCCCCGCTTTTTCGAACACGGTCAGAACTTTATCCAATCTATGTGCCAGCTCGGCCTTACTCCCCCCCGTTATCAACACGTCATCAAAATATGGCAACACCCCCTCCAGCCCCTTCAGGAGGCGTTCCACGAGCGACTGAAAAAGGCCAGGTGCCGAGTTCACGCCGAACTGTAAACGCGACACCTGGAACGCCCCCTTATGTGTAACTATTGTTTGTGCCGCCGCTGTGGCGGGGGTTACGGGGAGTTGCTGGTAGGCCTGTGCTAAATCGAGCTTAGCGAAACACTTTCCCCCATTCAGCCTGGCCAGGAGGTGGCTGACCACTGGCACCGGGTATGCATTAGGGCGGATCGCCTTGTTAATTGTACACTTATAATCAGCGCAAATGCGCACCTCCCCGTTAGCCTTCAGAGCTGTTACAATTGGAGTCTCCCACTCCGCGGAATCCACAGGAACAAGAATCCCCTGACCCACCAGTTTGTCCAGTTCCGCCTCTATTTTGTCCTTTAGTGCAAACGGTACCCTGCGCGGTTTGAGTCTTATCGGGCGGACCTCCGGGTCTAGGTCGAAGGCTACAGGGGGTCCCTTGAACTTTCCCAGTCCACTTTTAAAAACGGCGGGGTGTGCGTCGCACACCGCTTGTATTGGGTCCACGCCTACGGCATGCACCCCCCCTATGAACAAACCTAAAGGCTGGAACCATTGTGTCCCGAGGAGGCTACAACTCCCCCCTTTTAGCACCACTAGGGGAAGTTCCGCAGAATGTCTCTTAAAACGAACCCGGAATGTCCCGACCCCCAACACTGGAATGCTGTTCCCCTGTACGTCCCGTAGTGTGGCCCTCAACGCTTTAAGTTTGGGCCGTACGTGGGGGTCGATTTTCAAGAACTCTCTCTGGGGAATTATAGAATAGGAGGACCCCGAGTCAATTTCCATCCTAATAGGGGTCCCTTGTACTAGTACCTCAACGAAGTAATGGGGCTGTCCCGCAGACACGCTGAACACAGGAGCGTCGCCCTCGCTGTCGTCCGAGATGCGGCCCACGCCGTCCTGCTTCCTCGTGGTCCGGGCGCCATCTTTGGACCTCGCTGGACGGTGCGGTCTGGCCGAACGGTCTTGTGACTGTCTCCGGCCCTCTTTCCCTTTCCTGCACGCCTTGGCGATGTGCCCCCGACGGCCGCAGTTGTAGCACTCGGTTTTTCTGAATGGGCACCTCACGCGCTCATGGGCCGCTCCGCAACCATCGCAACGGCGCCCTCCCCTTCGGACCTTCTGGACCTCCTCGCCGTCGCTGCTTTCCGAAGATGACTTCGAGGTCCGTCGGGTTGCGTGCACCGACTGTCCGGACTTTCCGTGCAACGAGTTTTCCGCCTTGCCGGCCCTCGGACGCCACTCACGCCACTTGTGCATCTCATCTACTCCAGCATTCGTGGATTCCGCGGCTTCCGCGGCCTCTACAACCTCTGTCAGTGTGGGTGGCGGCTCCTTGTTCATCAGGCTGCGCTGCACTTCCTTGTCCTTCAGGCCACACAGAACTCCGTCCCTGAGGGCCATCTCTAGAAAGTGGTCCCATCTGCAGGGGGTGGCGGCTACTCTCATAGCTGTTACGAAGGCTTCTACCGACTCGTCCGGCGCTTGAACTCGCCTCCAAAACGCGCTCCGAGCGGGAAACATTGCCCTCGAGGGTCGGAAACGCTCACGCAGCAGTTTCATGATGTCATCGGCTTTGAACTCACCCATCTTCTTCGGTGCAATAATGCCCACCAGCGTTCGCTTGGTCTCCATCCCAAGCATGCGGGTGAGGATGGCCCTCTTCCTTTCCTCGTCGTCTTCTTTGACTTTGAGTTCCACCAGTGCCGCCTGGAAGTCCATCTCAAAAAGCTCCCAGTCTTGCGGTTTGGTAATGTTGAACCCGCTCTGTGCCCTGGCTCCTTGGGGATCCATAATCCCATCCTCGTCGCCAATTTAGTGTATGAGAGTCAAGACACAGGAAACAGCCAAGGGCTGGGTTAACTCAGGTTTATTGCATGGTGGACAGAGGGAACATGAGGTAATGGCGGACGAACAGCTCTATATATATGGTAGTAACGTATTTGAATGTGGCTCCACGATAGCCCATTGGCTACTGCCCGCGTGACGTCATGGCTGGTCACGCCCTTCTTGTCCAGGTGTAGGTAGCGGCGGGAAACTTCCCGCGCTGTGGCCTTTGGTGGGTTTGAACCAAGAGAGCTTGGACGCTCGCTGCTGCCAGCTGGTGGTCATTAGCTCGCGTCCTATTACAGGGTTTATAGTGATCAGCTGAAGGTTACATTGTTACTCGTAGGCAAGGTTACATTGGTTCAGATACATTGTTATCACATGTAGAAGGTTACACTGTTAGAACACAACAAGAACTGAGACCTAGGACTGGTACTTCAAATTGTTCATGGCTGTGATTGGGAGGTAACCACAGGAATTGATTCACCCCGGCCCTTAGAACAAATTCCCAATTCCAGCTTAATACTAAACAGGTCTCCTGTTTAACCAGGATTGAATTGTAACCCTCACAAATGTTAAATACAAGTCTCTTAGCATCCTCTCTACTGTGAGAATGACTGTGCTCATATGAATACAGTTATGAGGGAGCTAGCATTATGCACAGTTCTGATAATCATTAAAACATGTTTCCAGAGATTTCTGACCAACTTAAATTTGACTAGCCATTTATGATGTGAGAAACCTGGCAGCCTGAAGCAGTGTTTCTAAAATGTTGATGCAGTACATTTAACGTTGCTATGGATAGAAACTGGATGTGGTTTGCTCCGTCAGCTGCATGAATAACAGACGGATCCCTTTCTTCCAATTATAAGTCAACAGTGTTAATGCCATCTGCAGGGCTTCTCAGCATGATTGGCCAAAATGTGGACTGTTTCAAAGCATGCTGGAACCATTAAAAATACTCCTCACTTACTGAGAGCATGGAAATCAGCGTAGCACAGATATGTCTGTTCTGGCACACATAAGGTGGCGATGATCCCCAAAGAGTTACAGTACATGCTCTAGTTCCTCTCACAGCACCATGGTGGCATCAGAGCACTAGATCTGCCTGAGAATCATTGATGGGGAAAGAGTATGGTTGCATGAAAAAGGAAACAAAATGACCTTTTTCAGATACAGTCCCAGTGTTAACAGTATTTCTTTTTTAAAATCCTCTTTTAAAAAGACTTACAATATGGTTCAAATTATGAACAGTGAACACATTTTATTAGACATACACACATCAGAAACTTCCTTTTCTTTCTTTTTTAGTTTCTTTCAGGGGCTGCCTCCTTAAGTTACTTTTTTGTGGGGGAAGCATGGCTCCTTTACCATGAAAAATGACTTCTCTTTTCAGCCACTTCAGGCAATTTTGATAAAGGAAAAGTTTAATGTAGTAACAAAATATATTGCAGCTCCCTGGGTGGCTTAGTGGTTAAGGCGCTAGGCTTGGAGACTGGAAAGATGGGTTCGATTCCCTGAGAGTTGCACATTGGGGGACATGAAACGAGTCTCATTCAGGCGTCCCCTACAAAAATCCTTTCAACCCAGAGTTATCTCTGACACAAAAACGAATGAATGACAAAATATATTTTTTAAAACCACATAATTTTCATGCCCTTTGGGTTTTAAGACGCTCTGTTTGAGCAATCCACTAAAGGTCCCATCTCTCCTGTATTGCCTTCTTGGCAGTGGTGGGCTCCAAAAAAATTACTACCACACTGAGGGTGTGGTATGGTGAGTGTGGATAGGGGGAAAGCCCTGCGTTGCACCTGAATTAGGACTTTATTTCAAAATATGGATGGGTGGGGCCAGCCAGAATTTCTCTACCGGTTCTGGCGAACTGGTGCGAACTTGCTGATGCCCACCACTGCTTCTGGGTAACCTGAAAATCCCACCCTTAATTCTTATGTCCATGTAATTCACTGTTTGCTGGTATGGTTCCTTATAATTGTTCATATGTGTATTTTTTTTTTTTTAGAGTTCTGAAAAACTACACCTTTCAGTCACTCACATCAAACAGATAATTGGGATTTTGCGGGATTTCATACGCTCTCCTGAACCCAGAGTGATGGCATCAACTATATCCAAGTTGAAAATAGACCTGGACTTTGACAGTACTTCCATCAATCAGATTCATCTAGTGCTATTTGGATTTCAGGATGCTGTATGTTTCATCAAATATTCACTTCGAGAATGTGGGAAAATATAGCGCTTAGAATATGCTCTTGCAAACCAGACTCGTCTTCCCTTGACAGTTAGCATTCATCCACTGTTACACAGACAGCACTACAGAGCATTTTCAGGGCATACTGCCATTTCAGTCCAGAGTACTGTATCTCAATTATAGCATCCTGGGACAAAGTAGAGTATCCTGTGGTGGATGATGTCCTACAAGGAAGGCATTAGATCCATTCTTTTCATAGTAGAAGGACCAAAGATGCAAGTCAAGACAGACACATGGTCTCCAAGATATTTTATGTGCTCCCACTTCTTGCTTTGGGTGTGGCTTTTAGGAAGTAGCATTATAAAACCCAGCAAATGTGCCCTGGGCTTGTGCTATTCGTAACCTTCTAATAGCTGTCCTTGCTTTTGCTGTGATGCTGATGAAAAGAATCACAGTTAATACTTGGGAAGTTTAGTTACTTTTATAACAGAGATAATACCACCTGAAAGATTAGGAAATATTCCTGTACAAAATCATAACTTATTAATTAATGTGTAGTCCAAGAGTGGAAAACTTGTGGGCCTCCAGATACTGTTTTAGATCAGTGTTTCCCAACCTTTGGTTTTTGGACTTCAATTCCCAGAAGCCTAAGTCAATTCCCCAAAGCACTGATCAGCCAATGTACTGACTTAGCTTCTGGGAATTGAGGTCCCCCTGTGGGGCATGTGCCCCACGTTGGGAACCACTGTTAGATTCTTGTATTCATCTGCCACAATGGAAAACTCAAGGCTGAAGGTGGCTGTAGTACAGCAATGTCTGCAAGACCATATACTATAGGTTAGTGGTGGCAAACCTATGGCATGTGTGCCAGAGGGGACACTCAGAGCCCTCTCTGTGGGCACACGCGCTGTTGCCCCAGTACAGAGTTTGCCCCAACTATATCTGCCCAGCAGCCCAGTAGGAGTGTTTCCTCCCTCCCCTGTCTGGGGTAAGACGGGTGGCTCACATGCAGCGTGAGGGTGCAACGCGGATGTCAACCTGTTGAGTCTGTGGCAAAGGTAAGTTTTGGCACTTGGTCTCTAAAAAGTTCACCATCACTGCTATAGGTTATTTGAACCCCAAACTGTCTTTTATGCAAAATAATTGATTCTTTTACTATTAATACATAATTCAGACTTTGACTTTTAATATATATCTAGGGAAATACTATTTTGGAGGATAAACTGTGGAGTTGTGTCAATATTTAAAAATTTATTCTTCTCCTTCGTATAGTTTGTGAATCCACACTCATGGGTTATGCGCCTGCGCAGAACAGCCGATCGGAGGCTTGAAAAGCTATTGGTCAAAAGTTTTGGCGGTAAGACCGCCCACCGTACCGCCCACCCTGAGGCGCCCGCGCGCCATTTTACCTCAGTTCTCTTCTTTCCGCCGTAGCAGCAGGACGATCGTTGAGAGCTTCCTCAATTTTTTCGCCCTTCTGAGGGAAAGTCTTTTTGGCAAATCTCAATTTTTCTCGGTGATCTTGTCCTCCGGGCAGGATCGCCACCCCGGCTCTGTCTCTTCTCTTGAGTGGATTCAGTAGCCAATTTTTCGCATCGATCACCGTCTCCCCCCTCAAGGGGGTGGCGGCTGGTCGGCCCTTCGGGGTACTCGTCTCCAGAAACTTCCACTGGAAGAATTTTTTCCGCGGTTGATGGCTGCAGCGTTTAAACAGTGCACGGCTTGCCTTAAGAAGTTTCCGGCTTCCGACGGACACAGCCTGTGCCTCTTTTGTTTGGGAGAGTCGCATCAGAGCCAGTCTTGCCCGCATTGCAAAAAGTTTACGCGCCTCGCGGTGCAGAACCGAAGCAATCGCCTCAAGGCTCACCTGATGGAGCTCGCTCTGGCTCCCGCCGCGTCCGCCTCCACGGCCGCCGCTGCCGCTCAACCACCGCCGGCCTCTTCCTCCGTGCTTCCGATGAGGAAGAAGAAGAAGAAGGACAAGAACGGTGAGAAGAAGCGCAAGCGTGGGTCGGAGAAGAGACGGTCGCTTCCCCCCACTCCGCGCACACCCGCCTCTCCCGGGCCTTCTCCGCCGTTCTCGACTGCCCGATGTCCTTCTCCGGGATCCTCCATCTGGGGAGGACGGTCGTCTTCCGGGTCACCTGAGAAAGGACGCAGGGCTGGGGCTCCAGCTCGCCCACCTCAGGTGCTCTCCTCTCCTCCTCGGGGCAGAAACTCCTCGCCGAGGCAGGCCTCCGTCTCTCCACGGCCCAGAACACCGACGGACGAGGCGGTCGTCACCGTTTCGACGACCGTTTCGCCGACACCGACGCCGGCCACCGTTTCGGCTCCCACCGTTTCGTGGGCCACCATCCCGCCGGCCACCGGAGCTCCACCGCCAGCGGACTCGGACGCGTCTCAGATGGCCCTCGTCCGAGAGATGTTTCAGGTCATGGCGTCGTTTGCGACCAGGTTCCAGACCTCCACGCCTGCGGCCTCTGCGGCTCCGGTTCCGACCACCGCAAGCCCCGGGCATCCCGGCTCTGCCGCGGCCCCACCGACCTCCCGTGGGTCGAGTACCCGCTCCGCCGGCCCACCCAACCCGTCATGGTGTGGTCCGGACGTTGATGCGGTGGACGCCCATCCCGCCGGCCCGCCCAGGCCGTACTGGCGCGGTCCGGACGTGGACGAAAGACTGCCTCCCTCGTCCTCCGATGAGTCCAGCTCGTCGTCGGAGGAGGACGAGGGAGACGTCGACGCCGAGCGCACGCCGGAACAGGCCATCGGCTCGGTGGACCCACCGCGTGGTGAGGACCAGCGCTCACTGACCGCCATGCTCACGAGGCTCGGCACCGCCCTCAACCTGAAGGTCGACCAGCCGCCGCTGGAGGGTGAGGATCAGATGACCGCGAAGCTCGACAGGCGTGCCGTGCGACCGGTCCACATAACCATGCTCCCCTCCATGATGACCACGGCGAGGGCGACGTGGAAGAAACCTTTGGCGGCACACTCCGTTTCGTCCAGGCTCGACAGCATGTACCGGGTCCTGGACGAGAACGTCGAGTTCTTGCAGGCGCACCCCCTGCCGAATTCCCTGGTGGTCAAGGCCTTCCAGCATAGGACGGCCACCAGCGGATTCCCGGTCCCGTCGACGCCGGAGGGAAAGAAGTTGGACGCGGTGGGGCGTAAGTTTTACGCCACCGGTTCCCTATTCTTTCGGGCCGCAAACTATTCGGCCGCCATGGGCCTGTACCAATCTCACCTCTGGGAGCAGGTGAAGGTTGAGACGGCTAAACTGCCCGCAGATGCCCAGAAGAGGATTGACGCGCTGGCCGCCGAGGGGGACTTCGTCGCCGAGCAGCTGATGCGCACTGCCCGGCATATCAACGATTATGCGGCAAAAGACATGGCCTCCGCAATCTACCTCCGTCGCCATGCTTGGCTCAGGGACACCTCCCTCGATGACGCTATGAAAAAGCTCATCGAGGAGTTTCCCTTCGACGGGCAGGGCCTCTTCGGTCAGGACACCGATAAGGTCCTGAATGAGATGCGCCAGACCAGTTCCACGGCAAAGTTCCTGGGGCTCACCACGCCGGCAACTTCCACCAGGCCGAGGTTCCAGCCCTTCACACGGCGGTTCCAGGGCAACCCACAGCAGCAGGGACCGGCGGAGCAGCCTAGATCCAGCTCCTATAAACAGCGGCGACAACACAAACCCCGCTACCGGCCCTACGGACAGGACAAGCGTTCGACCGCGAGGCCCAAGCCCCGCGTTTGAAGCTGCGACGGCCGAGTCTCTCTCGCTCCACATCCCGTACCTCCCCCTCCGGAACTTCCTCCAGGCATGGTCGGGCATCACGGACGACCAGTGGGTCTTAAAGATCTTGTCCTCTGGCTACGCCATCGAGTTCGTGCGGGTGCCTCGAGTAGGAAGACATCGTCTCACCACCTCGTCCCCCCATTTGGAGGAAGAAATAGCAACCCTTCTCTCCAAGGGAGCCATCGAGCGGGTAGCACCGTCCGACTGGGACAACGGTTTCTACTCGAGGTACTTCGTGGTCCAGAAGAAGGACGGAGGCCTTCGCCCTATCCTGGACCTACGCCGCCTGAACAAATGCATCCACACCAGGAAGTTCCGGATGGTGACCCTACAGACCGTCCTCCCCCTCATCAACAAAGGGGACTGGTTCACAGTCATAGACCTCAAGGATGCCTACTTCCACGTTTCCATCCTCGAGGAACACAGACGGTTTCTCCGCTTCCGTATCGACCATTCCGTGTACCAGTACCGATGCCTACCGTTCGGTCTGGCCACGGCACCGCGGGTCTTCACCAAATGCATGGCTCCGGTGGCTGCATTCCTCCGCCAACGGGGCATCAGGGTCTTCCCATACATCGACGATTGGTTGATCGTCTCCCCCACCAAATCGTCGGCCGTTCGGGACACACAATACACGGTTCACCTCATGGAGAGTCTCGGCCTCAGGATCAACTTCACCAAGTCGAAGTTGACTCCCGCCCAGCGCATCGAGTACATTGGAGCGGTACTCGACTCGCTCACTACGAGAGCCTACGCCCCCCAGAAACGCTTACGGGACATTGCGCAGGGGGTGAACGAACTGCGCACGAAACCGTGCATCCGGGCGAAGAAGGCTCAGAGACTTCTAGGCCTGATGGCCTCAACGACGGCAGTGATCCCCCATGCCAAATTGAAATTCAGGTCCCTGCAATCGTGGCTCCTTCACGAGTTCGACGCACTTCGGGAGAGCCAATGCAAACGGTTGACCCCATCTCCAGAACTGAGGGACCAACTGCTGTGGTGGTCTACACCACTCAACGTGGCCACGGGGAAGAGTTTCTACCCCCCGCAACCTTCACTGCAGATACTGACCGACGCGAGCAACCTCGGCTGGGGCGCTGCTTGCGGGACTCTCACGGTCAACGACACCTGGGCACCGCACGAAACGGTGCACCACATAAATTACTTGGAGCTGCTGGCCATTTGGAAGGCCCTGCGCTCCTTCGAGACTCTGCTCACCGGCAAGGCGGTTCAAGTGGCCTCGGACAATACCACGGCGGTGGCGTACCTCAACAAGCAGGGAGGAACACGGTCCACCACCCTCTTGTACCTTGCAGTGCAGTTGTGGGAATGGTGCCTGGAGAGGCACATTTTCCCAATTGGAGTGCACATTCAGGGCACACTGAATGTCTTGGCAGACCACCTGAGCCGTCTCACCTCGACGACCCACGAATGGGAGCTGGACGACGGAGTGTTCCAGTCCCTGTGCCAGGTCTGGGGGACGCCGAGCATCGACCTCTTTGCATCGGAGTCCAACAAGAAACTCAGCAGGTACTGCTCCAGAGCAGGCATCGGACCGAACTCCGAGGGCGATGCCTTCATGAAACGGTGGGATCAGGACTATCTCTATGCCTTTCCTCCGTTTCCTCTGGTCCAGAAGGTACTCACCAGGATGCACCAACACAGAGCCAATGCAATTCTGGTGGCACCGGCGTGGCCGCGCCAACCCTGGTTTCCGCTACTGTTGCGCATGTCGTCACAGTATCGCACACTGCCGGAATCACCGACACTCCTCCAAATGGAGCAGGGCCAGCTGCACCATTCGGACCTGCCCAGCCTCCACCTCACCGCGTGGAGGATAACCCCAGACTGGCCAGGATCCTTGAACTAGCGCGGCGCCCTTCCACAAGGAAGTCCTACGCTTCCAAATACAGGCGTTTTTGTGCTTTCCTGGCCGCCCGGCAAACGCCCCCCACCCAGGTGGGACTGCAGGACATTTTAACCTACCTCCTCCAGCTGGCGGAGTCTGGCCTCAGCATCACCTCCATCCGAGTGCATCTCGCAGCAGTGGTAGCGCACTCTCCTGCTGGCTCGCCCGCTTCCGGGGCCTTCCGCGACCAAACGGTAAAGCGCTTCCTCAAGGGACTAAAGAACGCTTTTCCGCCGGCCCGGACACCGACGGCTCAATGGTCACTGTCCACCGTTCTCAACGCGCTCACCAGGACCCCCTTCGAGCCCTTGGCTACCGCCGATGTTCGTCTCCTCACATGGAAGACAGCATTCCTGGTGGCCATCACGTCTGCACGACGAGCTGGTGAGCTGGTTGCCCTGCGAGCAGACGCACCTTTTCTCCAGTTCTTCAACGACCGCGTCGTCCTCCAAGCGGACATCACCTTTCTACCCAAGGTGGTCTCCAAGTTTCACATGGCACAAACTATCTCCTTGCCAACCTTCTTCCAGAACCCCACTAACGCCCAAGAAAGGACTTGGCACACGCTGGATGTGAAACGAGCTTTATTGTTTTACACCAGCAGGACTAGAGAGTTCAGGAAGTCGCAACGCCTCTTTGTGGCTTATGGGGGAAAGTCCAAGGGTGAACCCATCTCTGCTCAAAGGTTCTCCAAATGGATCACCTCTACCATCTACCTGGCCTACGAGTCAGCTTCACTGCCACCTCCACCGCATGTCAGGGCGCATTCCACCAGGGCGGTTGCCACATCCACCGCCTTTCTGGAGGGCACACCGCTTGAGGACATATGTAAGGCTGCCACCTGGTCCAGACCTTCCACATTTGTCCAGCACTACAGGGTGGACACCAGAGCCACTGCGGACGCCAGGCTTGGCCGTGTCGTCCTCACCAGAGGGCTCCGGACTCAACGCCCCTGACGGGTCCACCTACGGGTTCTTCAGCTCATCGTGGGATCATCTCATCCGACTGCCCACCGACCAAGTAAGTGTGAGCTTGCTAATCTCCCATGAGTGTGGATTCACAAACTATACGAAGGAGAAAGTTCGGTTTCACTTACCAGTGATAACTTTCGTTCTTCGAGTATATAGTTTGTGAATACACACTACCCACCCTACCTCCCCTCTTGAGCTGCACGGATGAGATCAGTTGGTTTATCCTGTGCTTGGCTTAAGTATGGAACTGAGGTAAAATGGCGCGCGGGCGCCTCAGGGTGGGCGGTACGGTGGGCGGTCTTACCGCCAAAACTTTTGACCAATAGCTTTTCAAGCCTCCGATCGGCTGTTCTGCGCAGGCGCATAACCCATGAGTGTGTATTCACAAACTATATACTCGAAGAACGAAAGTTATCACTGGTAAGTGAAACCGAACTATCACATTTATGCACCGCCCTTTTGGTCCAAGACCACACGGGGCAGTGAAACGGACTGTATTTTCACTATAACCTGACATTTATCCTTATTTTTCATTTTAATGGCAAACTGTGAGTTAAATTAGACACTTTGTTCATTTGAACCTTTCTTCTAGGTGAACAAAGTTCTAAGAAATCATTTAATTAGGCCACATTGGATGTTTGCTATGGATAATATAATACGACGTGCAGTTCAAGCTGCTGTCACTATCCTTATTCCAGGTAAGTCCAAGTGGAGTAATAAAGAAATGTTATGGCCTAACATATTGTGCGTAGCTGAAAATTAATATGATCATTGGTTGAAATTCTGTTGCTTAGCATTGTAAGCTGTAACCAGTGTAAATTCATTGAATCAGCGATTTGGTAAGTCAGCTCCTCCATAAATCCCATTTATTCACTGGGCCTACTCTAGTCATGTTTTATTGTGCTAAGTAACAGAATTTACTGTTATTTGGGGCAGTAACTAAGTAACAGCAGATTCATCCATACTGGCCTGGGGCTGATGAGGACTTTGCGTGCCAAAAGGGCTCAAGATCAGAAAGTGACTCGCAGAACTGGATCAGTGGTATGGATGCCATGCTGTGATGTGGCAGGCCAGTGCATTATATTGTTCCCAGGACAATCTGCATGGCTGATCGCCAAGATGATCACCAACATTTGGAAATGAACATGGCACTTGAAGAGCAGAATTTCAGCCAATGAGGCATAGTAGTTAAGAGTGATGAGATGGGTCACGGGAAATGCAACTTCAACTCTCTGCTTGGCTGTCATGGATCCCATGTTCAAAGACTCCCTTCTATAGTAACTTAGCCACACTGACTTTCTCACTTGGAGTGAGTGAGCCCAATAAAGGATCAGTTATAGAAATGACTATAAATCTCTCCCTTGCACCATATACTCCCAACAATCCAGTCCACTTTGGATTCAGCAATAATTGTGGGAGTTCACACGGCTAGGCGTTAGGAAGCAAGATTCCTACCTTGCAAGTGTAGCACTGCCACCACACCCACTAAAACAGGGGTGGCCAACCTTTTTGTGCCGTGGGCCTGAGCACGCCCCAGAACAGCTGAGCGGACTGGACCGCGCCCCTGGAACCTGAAGCGGGGACATTTATGGCTGACGTAAATGCTCCCACTTCCGCAAATAAGTCAGCTATGAGTGTGTTTGTGCATGCATGTTTTATGGTTGACGAAAACACGCCCGCTTCTGCTTCTGGGTGGTGGAGATGGTCATGGGCCAGTTGGAATGGTATTGCAGGCCGGGACCGGCTCACAGGCTGTAGGTTGGGAACCCCTGCACTAAAACAATACCAACTCTCTTAGATTAGGTTGAGGCAGTGTCTGGATTTCAGCACCACAAATCTTAAGGCAGATGGTTGAAAATATACTTGTACTAGTCAGCTGTGCTTTTCCTGAATATACTTAATTTTAAAATATTTTAAACTGTTTCCTTTGTAACTGCTGTCTCTTACCAAAAAAATGCATATTGCTAATTGTCCAATTTTTATTTTCTCCAAATAACAAATTAATCACATGGAAGAGCCCTGGCTCTAATAAAGATTTCAAATGTGATTAATTTGTCCTTTAAAGAGTAAAAGAAAACTGGAGTACTCTCTAGTACAGTACTTGCATTTTCCCCTTATACTTCAAATATATATATATATATATCTTCAAATATTTTAAAATATAAATACACTCGCCAGATGCTCTCTCTCTCCTGCTACACACCCCAAAGCATACACTTCAAAAACCAGGGGAGACAACCTTAATTCTCTATTGCTTTGTGCAGAACTTCGAGCTCACTTTGAACCAGCATCAGAGACTGAAGGTGTAGAAAAAGATGCGGATGAAGCGGAGGAGGATTATCAGCAAACAGAGCCAAAAAGACTTGAGGAACCAGTTCGAGCACCTGGAGTGTGCATGCTTCTTCCTTCTGTATCCCCTGATACACAGCAGCAGCTAAACCTGCAATTGAGCCAGCTTAAGCAAGAAACAAACAGGTAAAACGTCTTCTGTCAGTACACGTGTGGTGTTTAAAGTGTGTTAGGACTTCAAATCCAGCCATTCTCTTGATAATTTTTAGTGCGTACAAGTTGTCCCTTAGGCGAGCCTCCTGTTGCTGTAGGTCCATGGTTCCCAACTTGGGGCACACGCCCCACAAGGGGGCAATTTGATTTTTAAGGGGGGCAATTTGAACTGTTTTAGACCGAGTTAGTGACCTTTCAGGCTTCCTCCACGTATTTCAACTGGTTCAGAATGCAACTGCCCATGTGGTGATGGGGTGCGGGCGTTACGCCTGTGCCTCACCACTGCTCCGGGAGCTGCACTGGTTGCCGGTATGCCTCCAGGTGCAATTCAGGGTGCTGGTGATGACCTTTAAAGCCCTACATCGTAGTGGGCCAGGGTACTTAAGAGACCGCATCACCCCAAGAAAATCTGTCCATCCTACTAGAGCAGACCGGAGAGGCTCTCTAAAGGTACCAACAGCTAGAGAGGCTTGTCTCTCTAGCACCAGAAGGAAGACCTTTTCGGTGTCTGCTCCGGCCCTATGGAACCTCTTGCCAACCGGGCGTGTTTTACATCAGCTTCCAGGAGCGATGAGGGCGGCGCAGGCCGGATGAATTGCAGTAAACCCATTCGTGCAGATTCATGGGGGCTTGGGTTTCTGGGAATTGAAGTTCAAGGACATCTGGAGTGCCAAGGTTCACCATCACAAGACTAGTTCATCGCAGTTTAAACGGCTTCTAGTTTTGGGTTCCCTGTCACCAAAGCAGCAGCATATGCCAGTTTTCATATTCAAATTTTTAATCTAAAGATCCCAGCCAACCCAGGCAATATAAAATGGTCAAGTGTTGCAATAAAAAATGTGAATTCAATCATGTTCAGAAAACATGGCTGGCATCCCCATTATGGAAAGAATGATAAAACAGGTTTTGAAGTAAATCATATATGGCTCATACACACCTGCAGAAACTTTAGAGAAGGGTTCCTCAACCTACAGCCTGTGAACCGGATCTGGCCCACAGCACCAAATCATCCTGCCTATGCCTTCACACCAGCCACTGCCACCACCTCAATCATTCTCTGCTTGGCTTGGCTTGGCTTACACCATCCGTCCTGCTACAGAGCACCGTTAGGGACACACCAAGCTAAGTGGAGGAGACAAGGATTGAGGAGGCGTTTCCTTCACCCATGTAACGCAGCTCCTACAGGCCAGTAAGCAGGGGAATGGTGTGGGGTGTGTGGGGCTTTTTGGGGGATGTGGTGGGCTTGGGGTGGAGGTGGAATCACCAGTCCAGCCCCTCAACTGAGGGAGCGTAACATGGCCCCCAGCTTTAAAAGATTGAGGACCCCTGCTTTAGAGTACCCAGCATGCTGGGGGCAAAGTGCTAATTAACTTGTGTACTGCCCAGAGAGTGCACTAAGCACTATGGGGGAGCATTAAGTGTGATTGCTTTGCTTTAGAAATACAGTAGCTAGCTCTACTGCACCAGTCTGGCCAGGTTATCCTGATATGGTAATAGAGTAGACCATACTGCCAGCGACTCAACTCCTAGTGTCAGGTAGTGGTTAATTAACCTGACAACCCTGAGGACTAACGGCCTTGGGCGTCTAAATTCACAGGGAAGTGATGGTCCCCAAGTGGATTAAATCCCACTTGAATCCATCCTGATGGAGGGCAGCAACTTCATCAATACTGGCTTGGGACTGTTGAGGACTTTGTGTGCCAAAAGGGCTCAGGACCAGAAAGTGACTGGCGGAACTGAATCAGTGGTACGGGGGTCATGCTGCAATGCAGAAGGCAAATGAAGGGCCACGTCATTATATTCTCAGGACAGTCTTTATGGCTGATCGCCATGAGGATCACCTTGATTCGGATTTGGATACGGCAGAAGAGCTCTACTGCAACATACTGTAGTTGTTCGGACTCGTTATTTTATGCAGTTCATACTGCCCTCTAGTACTGGTAACACAGTTGTTACCACGAAGTACTTTTGGGGGAAATGTTATGTCTGACCCAGCACCGGTTTCGGTTTCTTGACAGGCTACTGGAGAGCCTAGTACAGAAAGAGAGAGAATATCAGACTCTTTTACAACAAACCTTGGAGCAAAAAATTCAGGCTTTGCAGCTCCTTCAACTACAGTTGAAAACTACTGGTAGGTATGAAAATGAAAGCTATAAATGACTTTCTTAAGGATACCAATCATAATGTTTTTTAAAAATTATACCTGAAGGCAAGCAAGCCTGGATAGTGTGTTCCTTTACCAAACAATGAAATTGGATAATCATATTTGGATTGTTACAGAGATTGACCCATTGCCCTCTGTTCTTGAGCCCAACGTGGATGAAGACCTTATTAAATGGTTAAAACAACAAAAGGCTGATTCAGATACAATAAATAGGGTAAGATTAAACAAGAAAATTTCAGATTTTACGCCCCATTCTGTCACTACCATTTAAACATAATGAAAGTATTTGTTTTTCAGTTTGTCCAAGAGGACTATACACTCAGTGATATTCTAAATGACATTACAAAAGACGACTTGCGATTCCTTAGACTACGGTAAAAAAAGAATAATATTAGCATAGTTCTAGAAGTACATGTTTTTCCCAATAGATTTCAAACTAACATTTTTATCCACCGCCACCCATACAGTGGCGGTCTTCTCTGCAGAATCTGGAATGCCATACTGAAGCACAGAAAACTGAACAATAAACGCCTGGAAATGGAAAGTTAGCACTTCAGTTATGCTAAGTCAAGAACACATTCCAACTAAGTTATTGCTCTTTGTACATATTTTCTGTATACTGGTCCTTTCGAGTTTTGCACAAAAATATACAAGTTCTCTTTGGAAGTATTATGTTAAAGAATGGGTGGACCCACCAATCCTTTGATACACAGTATGATTTGTGATTTTTCTCTTTGAAGTTCGTCACCCTGTATTGTAGCATTTTGATGTACTAGAATAGACAAGAATTTGTATCCCCCCCACCCCCACCCCGGTAGGTAAATGAGCTTAGGAAATGCTTGCATTAGATCTAAACTTTAGCTCAAAGCACTTTAAGCACTCGTATTTAAATATAAACATGATAGTTTTATGAATATCAGCTGTTGTTAAAATATGTTTGGCAGTTTTCTGCTCTCTTCCAATTAAACAACTTTGTAAGGCAACAGATAAAGCCTAAGCATTTAAAATTATGCTAAGGCTTCTAAAAGAGGAAGCATGACATGACCATTGCAAGTACATGCTTGAAAGGTTAAAGTTAAAAATAAATACATGGAAAGCAGATTATTTTTCCCCATGGAAGTGGGGAGGGGGAGTTTGGGAGAGAATAAATAAGAATTAACATACAAACACACACAGAGGCAATGGGAAGTATCTCATCAGACGTTTTAATGTGACAATTTTTACTGTACATAAGGTGATTTTAGAATAATAATTTTCAGAAATACAGCAACTGAGAGCATGAAGTTTATGTATAAATTAATAAACACCTTTCTCGAGCAAGCGCTTGTCAGCATTGAATGCTATGACATTTATTTTCCTCACCCCTGCGATGTCTACTTTGCTTCCAGATGTCCTTCCCCACATCCAAATGAAAAGACACAATTAACTTTAGTATAAAATCCACCAGTTTCATTGGTGTATGCAGTAAAAAATAATAACTTAGCCAGCAGATTTGTACCGAATCCACTGATTTGTGCCACGCACCTCAAAAGGTGGCTCCTTATAATAGATATAATTGCCTAGCTCTTCCAGAGGTGGTTCTGGATCAGTTGTGGCAAACTGTGCTGCCTCTTCAATTTCTTTCCTTACTTCCACATCGATCTCCTGCAGAAGAAAGGAGAAAACATCAGTGCAAGAAATAAGACTTTCCCTGATGAATTTACATAAATGAATCAGTGACATCTGATGGGTTGCAGATAAACTCTCAATACTAATAAGCTGTCTTATTGTTGAAGTACAATCTGGACTTGAAGAACTGCAACTTTGAATGCAGCTGTGGAAGTTTCAAAAACTGCAGTATTTCAAGAATGTCTTCCTTTCCTAAGAGAAGACCCTGCTTTACATTGATCTCAAGCATTTTACACTTCGGTGTCACACAAGCCACATTATTTAAATGATTACCCGAGGCCAGATGGTGAACCTTTTAGAGGCCGAGTGCCCACACAGAGCGCCAGGGCGAACGGGGGGGAGGGAGAAAGTGCTTCCACTGGGCTGCTGGGCAAACTTTGTGCTGTGGTGATGGCACGCCTGCCAACAGAGAGGGTTGGGAGTGCCCCTATGGTATGCATGCCATAGGTTTGCCACCACTGCCCTATACCCGTGATGGCGAACCTTGGCACTCCAGATATTCTTGGACTTCAATTCCTGGCCCACGTACAGGGCGCGTTTTACCTCCGCTTCCAGGAGCGACAAGGGCGAGCCGGATGAATCGCAGCAAACCCATTCGGTGGATTCACGGGAGCTTGAGCTTCTGGGAATTCAAGTCCAAGAACATCTGGAGTGCCAAGGTTCGCCATCACGGCCCTATACCAACTGCTGTGTTATGTGACAATTTAGAAGCAGAATCTGATAGAAGTGCCTATTGCAGCAGATGAAACTAAAGGACGGCAATGACCAGACTAAGGATAGGGTAACTGGCCTGTTAGTAGTATACTGCTCAAAAAAATAAAGGGAACACAAAGATAAGGCATCCCACGATCTGAATGACTGAAATACTGCATTCCTATTGTCGTTCACATACTGCAGTCAAATGTGCTGACAACAAAATCACACAAAACTGAACAATGACAATCAAATCCATCAACCTATGGAGGTCTGGATTCTGGAGTTACACTCAGAGTAACAGTAGAAGAAAACACTACAGGCTGATCCAACTGTGATGTAATGTCCTTAGATCAAATCAAAATGAGGCTCAATAGTGTGTGTGGCCTCCATGTGCCTGTATGACCTTCCTACAATGCCTGGACATGCTCCTGATGAGGTGGTGGATGTTCTCCTGAGGGATCTCCTCCCACACCTGGACTAAAGCAACCCCCAACTCCTGGACAGTCTGGTGCAACATGGCGTCGGTGGATGGAGCGAGGCATGATGTCCCAGATGTGCTCAATCGGATTCAGGTCTGGGGAACGGGCGGGCCAGTCCATAGCATCAATGCCTTCGTCTTGCAGGAACCGCTAACACACTCCAGCCACATGAGGTCTAGCATTGTCGTGCATTAGGAGGAACCCAGGGCCAACCGCACCAGTATATGGTCTCACAAGGGTCTGAGGATCTCATCTCGGTACCTAATGGCAGTCAGGCTACCTCCGGTGAGCACATGGAGGGCTGTGCGGCCCTCCAGGGAAATGCCACCCCACACCATTACTGACCCACCACCCAACCGGTCATGCTGGAGGATGTTGCAGGCAGCATAACATTCTTCATGGCATCTCCAGACCCTGACACGTCTATCACATGTGCTCAGTGTGAACCTGCTTTCATCTGTGAACAGCACAGGGCGCCAGTGGCGAACCTGCCAATCGTGGTGTTCTCTGGCAAATGCCAAACATCTTGCATGGTGTTGGGCTGTGAGCACAACCCCTACCTGTGGTCGTCGGGCCCTCATACCACCCTCATGGAGTCTGTTCCTGACCATTTGAGCAGACACATGCATATTGGTGGCCCGCTGGAGGTCATTTTGCAGGTCTCTGGCAGTGCTCCACCTGTTCCTCCTTGCACAAAGGCGGAGGTAGTGGTCCTGCTGCTGGGTTGTTGCCCTCCTGCGGCCTCCTTGACGTCTCCTGATGTACTTGCCTGTCTCCTGGTAGCGCCTCCATGCTCTGGACTCTACGCTGGCAGACACAGCAAACCTTCGTGCCACAGCTCGCATTGATGTGCCATCCTGGATGAGCTGCACTACCTGAGCCACTTGTGTGCGTTGTAGGCTCCGTCTCATGCTACCACTAGAGTGGAGGCACGGCCAGCGTTCAACAGTGACCAAACCATCAGCCAGAAAGCAAAGGAACTGAGAAGTGGTCTGTGGTCACCTCCTGCTGAACCACACCTTCATTGGGGATGCCTTGCTAATTGCCTCTGATGCCCACCTTTTGTCTCTTCCATTTGCACAACAGCATGTGGAACTGATTGTCAATCGGTGTTGCTACCAGGGTGATTTCACAGAAGTGTGATTGACTTTGGGTTACATTGTGTTGTTTAGGTGCTCCTTTCATTTTTTGGAGCAGCATAGTTGAACTACTACTTGTCATCATGACCAACAGTGAGAGATGATGGGAAATGGGCCACAAATCCCTGAAAAACAGTATTTGTGTACTAGATAACATTCTCTACAGAGTACATGACAGAACTAATGAGAGGCGCAGCTAGTTCAATGGCACTGGCATAGGCTGGAAGAGCAGTCAAGGTATAATAAAAGTGAACAATAAAGCAACTGCAGCACAAAATGCAGATCTCAGAAGTGGTCAATTCATCCAATGCCAAAATAGGCTGTGATGTAAAATAACTTACTGTTTTACATAAACACTTCCTACTGATTTTAGTATCTTACCAAAATGATTTCACTCAATTGCAAGTGAATGCTTATTACCTTTAGCTCTTCAACATTAGCCAAGTTGTTGTTTACCATTCTGTCCTTCAAAAGAGTGATGGGATCACTTTTGCTTCTCACTTCTTGAATTTCTTCCCTTGTTCGGTAACTGCCAAAAAAAAGAGATCAAATCATTAATATACAATTTCTGCTGACTTAACAGAACCAATTGGCTCTAAACCTGTTGACAGTGTAAGTCAGGCATTTGCAACCTATGGCTCACAGGCCAGACCCGGCCCCCACACCAATTCATTCGGCCCCCGATGCCCTCGCTGCACCTGGAAGCAGAAGTAAAATGCACCCGACACATACGCAGAATGCTGCTTAAATGCGTTCTGCACATGTGTGGGGTGCATTTTATTTCCGCTTCCGGGTAGGAGGAACCATGTGACCAGCCCGATCAGCTGTCCAGGAAGTGTGATCCGGCCTGTGACCTGAAAACGTTGAGAAACACTGGTGTAAGCCAAGTTATTATTGTTGACGATTCCTTCCTGCTAAACAAAAGGTCGCCATTGCAGTTCTTTGGGAAGAGGGCATATACCAAACTGGCATGTGCACATGATCCCAAGAATCACAAGAGGGGCACTGTTGACCAGTGAGGAATGGGTCAGAAGTTACTGTTTGGCTTATGCTGTAAATAGGATTTAATAATAATAATAATAATAATAATAATAATAATAATAATAATAATAATAATAATAATAAGTTTTATTTCTACCCCGCTTTCCTAGCACAAGTGCCACTCAAAGCGGCTTACAACATATATAAATACATTAACACAAATATAATTACACCAATAATCAACAATAATACAGTATAAGATTAAAAAACAAAAAACATAGTATCAGTATATCAAATAATACATAATTACATAGCATCATATATATATGTATATGTGTGTGTATATATATATATATATATATATATATATATATATATATATATATATATATATATATATATATATATATATATATATATATATATATATATATATATGTATATGTGTGTGTATATATATATATATATATATATATATATATATATATATATATATATATATATATATATATATATATATTCAATATTAACAAAATCCCCAGGTGATGGAGCACAACTCACATCCCCGTTGGCGCCCCTGCCCAATGTCTTCAGCTGCAGTAACATCAGCCTGTCTCCATGTCCATCTGACTCTCCCTCTCCCTGCCCCCGCTCTCACCACGGGCGGGGAAGTGACAAATCCAGAGGCTCCATCAGCGGCATGATAGTAAAGCCGCAATGGTCGCCCCACAACTGGGGGCCAGTCTTTCACCAGTCTCTCTCTCCACCCATGCTCTCACCAAGGGTGGGGGTCCGAGAACGTAGCAAGAGCGGCAGAGTCTTAAAGCTGTAGAGCAGCTGTCAGAGTCCAGGGCACCGTCGGTGTTGCTCCAGCGTAGCTGCCTCTTATAACCCCGAGGAAAGGGGCGGAGGGAGGCGGGGCTGTCCGGGACACCAGTGATGGGGCTCTCCCGCCAGCTGTCAGAGTCCAGGGCACCGTCGGCGTTGCTCCAGCGTGGCCGCCTCTTATACCCCTGCCGTGGAAAGGGGCGGAGGGAGGGAGGGCTGTCCGGGACGCCGGTGTTGGGGCTCTCCCACCAGCTGTCAGAGTCCAGGGCGCCGTCGGCGTTGCTCCAGCGTGGCCGCCTCTTATACCCCTGCTGAGGAAAGGGGCGGAGGGAAGCGGGGCTGTCCGGGACGCCGGTGTTGGGGCTCTCCCGCCAGCTGTCAGAGTCCAGGGCGCCGTCGGCGTTGCTCCAGCGTGGCCGCCTCTTATACCCCCGCCGAGGAGAGGGGCGGAGGGAGCCGGGGCTGTCCGGGACGCCGGTGTTGGGGCTCTCCCGCCAGCTGTCAGAGTCCAGGGCGCCATTTCAACCACAGAAAGAATGGTTCCTCCCAAGAAGATATTCCCATGCCAACCAATCATCAAATACAAGTTTACAGTGCAACACTTCAAGTTTGGAAGGATGACTCTATGCCAGGAGTTCTCAAACTTTTTAAGCCGGGGGCCGGGTCATGCTCCCTTAGACAGCTTCGGGGGCCCTTCCTCCACCACATGGCACTTTCTGGTGTGGTGGAGGCGGTGGGGGGCCACATGAAATGTTGGGCCGCAGGTTGAGAATCCATGGTCTATCCCATTGTCCAGGGGACGTCTGCTTGACTTGCAATGCTTTTTACTCCTTGAGGAGGGTCCTTCAATGTCCCCCAATTGGAAATCACTTAAAAGACTTTGAAGTGAAGTAAGAAGATCTAAGCATAATTAAGTAAAATGAGGCTACTTGGGCAAATTTTATGTGAATGAGGAGAAATTCAATCAATGCTGCATTTATGTGCATGTAACTTATGCCCCACCACTTAGATAAAAGCTGAGATAATGCCACTGAAGTAGCCCTCTCCTGATTAAAAAAAATCTGATTGTGTTACACTCTGATATGAAAAAAAATCAAATGCAAGCCAAGTATACTTTATTAACATTTTTTCTACTGTAATGACATAACCCCATATGAACAAGTGTCAAAGCAATCATTATACACACATTGCATATACCACACTCATATCTATCAGACATTACTTAAGGTGGTGTCTGTAGAAATATATTTAGCAGATTACGAGAAAGAATGAGACATCAAGCACGGAGTCTGAGACACAAAGATTACTTTGTAGTAAAAAAAATTCTTATAAACATCAGTTCAGTAGCTGTGTTTATTAAATAAAAGAATTTAATAGAAGAGATCTTGTTTTCTGTGAAAGGTTCTTCCATAACAAGGCGAAAGATGACTTTGTGCACTCAGGACTGTCAATACTTTTTTATTTTTCAATGAGCAAAGGTGAGTACATGTTTTATCTTTCAAGTATCTACAACAAAATTAATGTGGCTCTCAACAAGTATGCCGCCTTTAACCTACAGCAGGGGTGGCCAACCTTTTCGCACCATGGGCTGGGCTACGCCCCCTTGGACAGATGTGGTTTCTCCAGAGGCGTGGTTCCTCCTGTTGCTTCCGCCACTTCTGGTGGTGGCGGCAGCAGCAGTGGGTGCAATCACGGCACCTTTTCTGGTGTTTTGGCCGCTTCTGCCACTTCCAATGGCAGCGGGAGCAAGTGTGTCACAGATTCACATTTTCTTGTTTTTTGGGTGCTGTTGGCGCATTTTTGCCATGTTTTTGATGCTTCTGGCACATTTCCCCAACATTTCTTGCATGTTTTTGCTGTGTGTTCATGGGGTTTCCAGCATTTCCAGTGGCAGCATCGGGATCCTCACCCCGAGCCAGATTAATTGGTGCCACAGGCTGGGTCCGGCCCTCGGGCTGGGAAACCCTTGACCTACAGCTTTAAGGTAACTAATGTGTAATGTGCCTGACAGTACATTTTCAAGATTCAGTTATAAACCGGGACTTCCTTTGTGATTTCAGGATGCACAGAGCCTGTATTTTGTACAAGAAAGATGCATGTACCATGAAACAACAAAAGGAAGCCTTTAAATCAACACCAGTCTGTCACTGCCAACAATTCACATAGGCAGACACCATGTCCAACAGGTTTGGGCCAAAGATTTATTTTTAAAGTAACAACTAGCTGCCTACAGATACCCCATGTACAGTATTGCTAAAAGAAACAGAGTACTGGACTTGGCTCCACTAACAGCAAGACATTATAACTAGGGATGTGTCAAGTGTTTTGTTTTGGATTCTAACTCCTGGAATTTCCCAATCAGAATTCTGGAAGTTTCACACCAAGATTTACACCACTATGTCAACATTTCAATCACATGGACCCTCAGGCCACATAGCTCTCTCGGGCCTTGTTTCATGTTGTTAGTGCACATGCCAAGGATGCTGTCACACTGCTTCCTAGGAATTGTAGTCTCGCTGCCTCTCAGGCATACTTCCTGTCCTTGAGTTATGAGAACAGGGGCCAAACCTGAATTCTTTATGTAGCCTCCTCTAATCGAATAGATGCACACAGGTATGAAGAAGGCAATTCTACCATACTCCTCCCTTCGCTGTGCAGTTAAGGACCAGCAGGCTTTGCCCCAAAATAAATGATCCTAGAAAGACCAAGAACATCTAAAAAGTCTTGTACTTATTCACTAAGGGAATCAAGAATCCCATTTTTCTTCCATTTTAATGACAATGTCTTGAACATGCAAAGAAGGTAAATACCTGACTCCGGGATCACTCATGCTGTGTCCGTGATATCGATATGTCTGCAATTCCATCACGATAGGACCCTAGTAAGATTAAAGTTCAGAACCATTAATAGTTTTGAAATTAGCGCTCTATTTTCTTGATAGAAAGCCATGGTAATTTTATACATGCTTTAGGATGACTCTTTAGACTACTGTGGTAGTTTGAGCACTTTGCTTCGGAAGGGCCACTTAATTTTGGAATAGAGGAAAACAAGAGTAGAAGTGTTATACTGTACTGTATTCTTCCTAATCCATTCTGCCTTGGCCTTATACACAAAGAGAGAGAGAGAGAATAACAAATAAATAAAAAATGGTCAAGACTGAAGATGGAACTTTCAGGGGGGGGGGGAACTGAACTCAATCCTATAATTCAGCAAGACATCTCCACCCCAGCCAAAAGATGAAGCTGAGAGCAGTCAAACAGCAGGCAACAAAGCAGGCCTAGCCATGACTGATAGGTAAGGTAAAACCTGTCAATTTCTGGGCATACTGGAGCAATTTTGTCATGAGATGACAAGATAATGCACATAGCAGAAGATGAATACAGTAAAACCTGGTATACAACCACCTCGGTTAACGTTTGCCAGTTTGCAACAGCAAATTCTATAAAAATGTCCCAGTTTACGTCGTTGTCATCGTCGTTGTCGTTGTCCCTCCCCCCCCCCCCGGTTTACGACCGGGAATTGCACCATTTTAGAGTCTAAAAGGGCACCCTCCCCCCACTGTTGGAAGTTTCAGTTTATCACTTACTGCTGCGGAGGCTGTGGCGGCGGCTCTTCCTCTGACTTCCCCCTGCAGTGCTACAGCGGGCAATGCGTGCCTCCCTGGAACTTCCTGGTTATGCGTAGGGTGCCCAGGCGTGCATTCCTGGCTGTAGTGCTGCCGGGGGAGGTCGGAGGAAGACTGGAACAGAGCAGATATGTACCCCCACAGTCTTCACCTGCAGTTAGAAGCAGCGGACACTGTGCAAACAGCACCAAAAAAGCCTCCGCCACTGCCGTGTTAGCTTCCCGGACGGCCAGACAAACCACTCAGGAAGAAGCAGCAGTGTGTAAAAGGTAGGGAGATCACTTTGTCCTTTACTGTCTGATCATGTCTAGCAATTATTATTATTATTATTATCATTATTATCATTATTATTATTATTATTATTATTATTATTATTATTATTATTATTATTATTATTATTATTATTATTATTATTATTATTATTTGGGGGGGCTTGTGATTTCTTTTATTGTTTTTGATCCGTTTGGGACTGTTTTTTTAATTTTCCAATGCATTCCTATTTTTTTGGTTTACAACGGAGACTGTCAGAACGGACCTTGATCGTAAACTAGGGTTTTACTGAACTCATACAGACTATAACTGTATATAAAACATGAAACCTCATTTTAACTGAATAAGTTAAAAAATGACACTTATTTGGCCCACACACCAGTTTATTTATGTAGCCCCCTCTAATCTCACAGAAATATTGATCTATGAAGAAATCAAAATGGTATAAATCAAGAGCACAGATTCCCAGGCACTTCCCCATCTTCATGCCAACTACTTAGTGGTTATTTTAACTTATTTAAAAGTTAGTCAGTGAGGAACATTGTTTATTGGCTTTCCTTTTGCATAACATAGCTATTGTCAACCTTAATTGAATGAGGAAGCCTTCAACAAGCATAATTTCTGGTTTTCTTGTGTTAATTGGCAACAGTTTATAATTTCCTATTACATGCTTCGAAGGTTATGGACTGTTCTGGGCATTAACAAACCACAGAAATGCGAAATTACAAATAGTCTTCAATTAACTGAAAAGGAAGCAATGAAATAATTACCCTTTATGTAGTTGAAGAAATTAATTTATAGAACCAAAATCTCACACACCAAAATGTTTACATGCTAGATAACCTCAAATACATTTGAAATAATTGGCATGAACTCAGAAAAGCACTTGGGAAACCAGGTTTGAGAGGCAGTCCCAAGCTGCTGGCTAAAATGAAAATTAGACAAACACACCTAACCAAACAACCCCTGCAGATGTGAAGATGGTTCTGGGATTTGCAATTAACTACAAAGCCACCCATGTTGTGTTCAAAATAACAACAAAACCACCAGCTTGAATTATCACTGCAGTCACCTAACTTTCTATGCAGGAAGAAGCCAATACATGTTTGAACAATGAAATTGCAACTTACTTTTCCCGATCTGCAATGATCAGCAGCCAATTTTGCTGCTTCTCTTACAGCAAGAATATCCATGCCATCAACCTATAGGCAACAATAAGGGGGGGGGGGAGGAGACACATAAGATTTAATTCAGATTATATATTTTTTTTCTTCTCTAGAAAATGGTAAATGTTAAAATTATTCTTACTCTAACTCCTGGAATAAAATCTCCCCTTTTATAATAGTCTGTGCTGGCTGCAGCTCTTTCCACTGAAGTTCCCATTCCATATCGATTGTTCTCGCAGATAAAAATGCAAGGAAGCTTCCACAAGGCTGCCATGTTGAATGTTTCAAATATCTGTCCCTGAAAAAAGAATGGAGGCTCAGTACACTGTTTAATCCATACATGCATGCAAGAAAGCTCAATGCTCAAGGGTAACCACAGGAGTTTATCCAAAGACAGGAAGAAACTACATAGCACTCTGTGAGCAATAAAATACAACCTATGCATTTCCCTTGCATGTGCACACATGTGCTGGTCCTTAGCCTAACATTCAAAGATATCTAAAAAGCCTCCAAACAGCGGAAGAAATGTTCTCAGAACGTGGAATTCTGCAGTACTAATGCAGAACACACCGGGCATTATGAATACCAATAGATATTACAGAGTAAAGGGCATTTCAGGTTACCCAATGTGTGGGGGACACAGTGAGAAACTAGGATCTACCTCAACTTTAATGACCTATTATGGTAGTTGTAACTCAAGTCCAACTTGATAGGACATAGCAAGGGACATTTAAAGATTCAGCCCAAGGGAGGGGCCACCAGTTGAACAAATAAAGGCAAGCATCCTGTTGCCTAAATGCAGAGTGGAGGGGAAATTATGTAAGAAACGTACGTGCAGTAAACCCATTCGTGTACATTCACAGAGACTTGGACTTCTGGGAATTGAAGTCCAAGAACAGCTGGAGTGCCAAGGTTCACCATCACGGCTCTAGTAGCTTCTTACCGCATGGCCATTCCCGTACTTGCTGTGAGATCAGTCATACAACTGATTACACGACATTTGGACAATATGGATACTAGCCACTGTACTTTAAATTTTATTAGATGTATTTATACATTAAACCGGGGTTCCCAACCTTTTCAAGCTGGGGGCTGGATCACACGCTCTCAGTCAGCTCCAAGGGCCAGATGGCCATTTTGCCCTGCCTGCACAATGGGACGGCCATTTTGTCTTAACAGCTTCAAAGCGGTAGCTATTTTGTTTCTCAAATGCCCTTGGAGGGGTGGGGGTGGGGTCACATGAAATGGCACCATGGGACAGATCTGGCCCACTGGCCTCAGGTTGGGAACCCCTGCATTAAACAGTACAGCAAATGTGCCACACTGCCATGTCAAACCTTTAAAAACTCAACTATTATAGTGATCTATAGTCAGAAACATTCTGCGTGCAAAAAATTGGCCTGTATTTCTCCCACCAGGAGCCACAGCATAATTTCTAACTATGTCAAATGAATTTTGACTGCTTACCTGATTGGCGGCCCCATCACCATACAATGTCACACAGATCTCATCTTTACCAAAGTACTTGCATGCCAAGGCAATACCAGCTCCCAATGGGACCTATGGTACATTGCAGGAACATTTATTTATTTATGAATATTCATTCACAAACTGCTTACATCTCAAAGTTTTAAAGTGGTGTACAACAATAATAGAACAGGCAGAACACTACAACCTGAAATCTATTTTGATTTGAGATAGATTTTAGGCTGGCTACAGATGGAAGACCTACATAAACAGGTGTATTTTCAATATACACCTAAACTTTAAAATGATGTGTGGCACATGTTGAATTTGTGAGGGCACTGCATTCTACACATCAGGTGCCACAATGCTGATGGCTCTCTGCAGAGGAGACCTGAAAAGCAGGTGGCATCACAAGATGATATTTCCAGGAAACCTTAAAGATCAAACGAGCCTCCACAGGACAAAGAGATTGCTCAAAATAACAGGTCTTACGTGGTTTAGGATTTTATAATCTAGTAGCAAATTCTTAAATTGTAGCCCAGAAACAGGCAACCAATACAATTCCTTCCCACATATTAATTATTTGTTTCCAGCAGGCTGCCCCGCGCAGAAGTTCTAGCCAAAGCATTCTGCATCAACTGCACCTTTCACACCAGCCATAAGGCAAGCCCCACATGATGTATAAAATATCCAGATTTAGATATTTAGATCACACAAGCACACAGAGATCATAGTGTAGCTCATATTTATTTCCATTCCCCCCAAAATAATAATAATAATAATAATAATAATAATAATAATAATAATAATAATAATAATAATAATAATAATAATAATAATAATAATAATAATAATAATAATAATAATAATAATAATAATAATAATAATAATAATAATAATAATAATTTCATTTATGAAACTTACCTGGGCACCAACGATACCATTTCCACCATAGAAGTTTTTTCCATACATATGCATTGAGCCTCCTTTGCCTTTAGCACATCCACTGACCCGACCTGAAATGATTAAAATTCATGTTTTACGTCTGATCGGTAGCCTGCTTAAGTCAGCATTAACAGAACAAAGCTTTACCCAACCTATCAACCCATTTGCTAATAAATTAAAATATTAAGAATTCTAAAATTATATACAAAAAATAGTTCCCTACATTTCTGAAGCCTAGAGAAGCTTGGGGGAGGGGGATCTTATTGATACCCCAGCTTTACAGGCAAATGTGTTAGTAAAGGTAAAGGTTTCCCTTGCTTGAAAGCCAGTCGTATCCAACTCTAGGGTTCAGTGCTCATCTGTTTCATAGCCGAAGAGCCAGCACTGTCCGCTTCTGCAGACGTTTCCATGGTCATGTGGCAGGCATGACTAGACACCCGAGCGCAAATATTTAAAAACATGGTGCTACTCTAACCAACGACAGAGATGCTACAGGCATGTACGCACTGAGTAAACAAGACAGCTTCTCCTTAAAGGCTTAAAGTAAGGAGGGAACATCTTTCTAATAGAACAGATCAAATGACCTAAAAGATTAAATTAGGCTGTGATTTTATAACTGAGCCTCTGTTGCCTATCAGCTGTAGTTCTTTCTCTTTCTGCTTCCCATTTTTATATATTATTTTATTTATTTAGTTGCAACATTTATATACCATCCTTTTGATCCAAGATCAAAACAGTCATATAAATAAATCAGTTAATATTCATCAAGGCAATAGAGAAGTTAAAAACAACCAAGTAAAAAACAAAATGGGCCATAAACAGTCAACCAACAAACCAGCATCAGGCCCAGGAAAGGAGACTATCACAAAAAGACTCTCTGAAAAGTTCAGCCTTTAGTAGTCTCCAAATTCTTGGAGGGAAACAGCCAGGTGAATATCTCATAGGAGGGCATTCCAGGCGGTTGAACCCACCCACTGAGAAGTCCCGGTTCCACATAATAACTGTCCAGGCCTCCTTCAGGGTGAGCAGCCAGAGCTCCAGTGCTCTAAAAGACTGGGTGGTTTGAGCTGACTTTAGTTAATGTTCTATTGGTACCAGGGTCCCAAAGCATGTAAAGCTTTGTACGCTAGTATCAGAACCTTGAATCAAACATGGAAGCTGATAGACAGCCAACATACCGTATTTTTTGGACCTTAAAACACACTTTCCCCCCCAAAAAAGTGGGGAGAAAATGAGGGTGCGTCTTAAATAGTCCAAATTCTGGTCTTTGGCCAGCTGTGGTTGTTGTAAAAGGATATTTTACAAGAGTTGCAGCTGGCTGAAGACTACTGCTGCCGCCTCTCAGCTGTTCAGGGGCAGGGGGAAAAACATATGAAAAACAAGTGGCCACTAGAGGGCGAAAATCACAATTTCCCATTTAAATGCATTGGAAATAAATTTCTTGTATTCAAAAGTTTTCTGTTTGTATGTTCCCAATGCATTTAAGTGGGAAACCAAACCTGTGCTTAAAAAGAAAGGGTTTCACTTACTTTGATGCCTTTGTCTCTACTCCACGTGGACAAAATGGAGGGGGAAACATGCTTCCTGGTTGAAAGGAGAGCAAGAGTATCACTTCCTTCCTCAGTGCAATTGGCCTGGCCTGCCCATTTCCCCTGCAACACCACCACTGGTTGATGGTGCAAAATACAGTTTTAAATTATTATTTTTTGTTTTCCTGCTCTGAAAAATGGGTGCGTCTTATGGTCCAACAAATACAGTAGGTGAGCCAAGACTGGAGAGATGTGGCTGAACATGGCACTTATCATCTCCAACTTGGCCACCACATTCTGTATCTGCTGCAGCTTCCATATAATCTTCAAGGGCAGTCCCACAAAGAGAACACTGCAGTAATAAATTCTTGAGATTACCAAGACATGGACCAATGTCATCAGAGACTTCACATCAAAGAATTTGCCCAGCTGGGCAATCTGTCTGGTTGAAAAAAGGCAGACTCAACCATGGTAGACATCTGTTTCTCTAGTGAGAGAGGTGGGTCCAAGACTAAGTCCAGATCCTGAACATAGCTGTCAACCATCCCGATTTGGCCGGGATTACCCCATAGTTCGGCGCCGATTTGCGCCATTTCCCGACCCACGCTGCCAAAAACCCGTAATTTGGCAGCGGGGGGAAAGGAGGCACTACGCAGCCCATCTGCACAGGTCGTGTTGCACGCATGCGTGGAAGAGCTCTACACTTCCGTAGCTCCCTTCCACGCATGCGCAGAAGGCTACGCTGCCTGCGTAAAAGATTACGCAAGCGGCGTAGCCCTCCATGCACATGCGTACAACACGACCTGCGCAGACCCGGTCTGCGCAGGTCCCGGATTCGCCGGAGCCGCGGTTGACAGGTATGATCCTGAATCTGATCTTTCAAGGGGAGTATGACTCCATTATGACTAAGTTGAGTTGCACTCAATCTATCAAGAGGGCCCCAGAATAACAATATGACTGCATGAATCCGCATCAGTGGTAAACCACTGCTCATTCCCAGCTTCTCCTCCTCCTTGTGTCAGACATTAAACTCCCAAAATTAATCAAAATGCTCACTCCCAGCTGAAATAATATAAGTGTTAGAGGCACTATACTTTTACTGAACAAACCTGTGAGCTCAGCAAGAATTTCTCGAACAGGAACACCGCGAGTGTATGTAAAGCCATGAGCTCGGTAGGCAGTGATCAAATGATCTGTCCGATTTAAAGCAGCCTCAAGTCCAACACAGCAAGCCTCCTGTAGCATACAGTAAGAAAAGCAAATCTAAAAATCATGTACAAGATGGCATAACTTATAGGTGAGAAATAAATTTAAGAACACGATACAAACTCAACCTTCAATGCAAACAATAGTTCAGGGGAAAAGAAAAGTTTACAAGTTTGGGTCCAAGAGATTTCTGAAAGGTAACCTGAAGAAGGCAGAGCTTTGGTGATCTGTTTACAGTATAGATTCTGTAATATAAGCCAGCAAGATAGTGGATCTTGTGTTGACTTTCATTACTAGCATTTCATTCTGTTTTCATTGCATTCTCCTACATGATCATAGAAATTAAAAATTCATTTCCTTTTCAATTGTTTCTGTTTTAACAAGAATAATTAGAAAGGGCTATAAAGCTGCAAGAAAGTTTTAGAATAGAGTGAACCTCGGTTAACAAACCGCTCAGATAACATAAAAATCACATAACAATCCATAGAAAATAGTGGCTCGGTTTATGGATTTTTTTTTTTTGGAACAGATTAATTGGTTTTCAATGCATTCCTATGGGAAATTGCATTCAATGCCTTGTTATGGGAAATTCGGTTAAAGTAATTTTCATTGTAAGAAATGTCCTGGAGAATGCATTAATTATGTTAACGGAGGTTCCACTGTAATTACTAACGTTTTCCCAAGCAAAAATATTTCTCTTGATAACCAGGAAGAAAAAATTAGCAAAAAGGGACAAACAAGAGACTCACATGAAGGACAACCAATAATATTCTGGAAAACATTATCTTAGATGACAATCAGATTCCAAAGGTTTCCCTTGCTCGAAAGCTAGTTGTATCTGACTCTAGGGTTCAGTGCTCATCTTTGAGCACGTTTCTGTGGTCATGTGGCAGGCATGACTAGACACCAGAGCGCACGGAACGCTGCTTACCTTCCCACCGAAGTGGTCCCTATTTATCTACTTGCAATGTTTTGCTTTCGAACTACTAGGTTGGCAGGAGCTGGGACAAAGACGGGATCTCATTCCGTCCTGCAGTACTCGGGAATCGAACTGCTGACCTCCCGCCTTCCAGTCAGCATCTTAGCCACTTGAGCCACTGCAGTCAAAAACAGAACAGCTAAGCTCTCGCAGGAAACCAAAGAGCAGCTAGAACAGTGATGGTGAACCTTGGCACTCCAGGTGTTCTTGGACTTCAATTACCAGAAGCCCAAGTCAGCACTCCCGCTGATCATCTAGTCTGGCAGGTGTGGGTATTTCACACTCAATAAAATAAAATAGATATGTCCCCCACCCCCGAACTGTTATACAGAAGAATTGCAAGTTACCTTTGGAAGACATTAATATTAAGCATTTCTTAAATCTTATGTGATTTATTACACTGAAACACATCACCTTCTTTTACAGTTGTAAGGGGCGGAGGCCCTCACTATTTTTATCAACAGCTTCTTCTCTGAAAATGTAAGGAAAGCACCAAATAAGCTTATACAGTACTAACTATGGATTTCTTTGGGTACAGCTACTGTTGTTGGAATGGCTGAATTCACTTCACTAAACACCATCTTGGAAAGAACTGGAAATACAATTGTCATGTTTCCAAATTCTAAATCATTTTTCTCCTTTGAGATGTGATTTATCTATCTGGGCCCAGAAGGGACATGCTATTCTTTACAAATGTCCTTTTCAACAAAAATCTTCAATAAAATTAACCTCACATAATAAAAATCTAACAGTCTTTTAAGGATATAGCTTCACAACTCAGTCACTCACTTGGCCATCATATAGATGGCAGAAGCCTCGAATAATCTTCTGCTTATACAACTGGTCTGATTTCAATTCCATGCGCCGTATGGTCTGCATAGTCTTGTAGTATTGCAAACCTTGTTCTCGGGTCATGACAGCCGTAGTGGGAGGAGCTTCTTCCAAGCGATGGATATCACATTTCTAGGAGAAATAAAAGTACAGTACTTTCAACTTGTTTAAAATCAAGATGGCTCTTTATATTTGACCACATTTGAGAAAGGAACCCAGAGTATAATAAATAAAGATAAAAGTCGCCCTTGCTCAAAAGCCAGTCATGTCCGACTCTAGGTTTCAGTGTTCATTGCTTTTTACAGCCAAAGAGACGTTTCTGAGGACATGTGGCAGGCATGCCTCAACACCGGAGTACATGGAAAGCTGTTTACCTTCCTAGCAAACTGGTAGCTATTTATCTACTTACAATTTCTTGCTTTTGAACTGCTAGGTTGGAAGGAGCATAGTATAATACAGTAAAACCTCGCATAAAGAGCGCCTCGCTTAGAGACTAACTCACTTAAAGAGCAGAATTTTCTATGAATGGTCGCATCACTTAACAACTAAAACCAACCAAAACTCTCTTAACAACTAAACTGGGGTTCACAATCCCCCCCACCAGAAGTCACAACTGGTTACTTACAATGGTGTTTTGCTTAAAGAGCAAACTCGCTTAAAGAGCAATCCCGTGGAACGCATTATGCTCTTTAAGCGAGGTACTACTGTACCTCATTAGTAAATACTTGTGCATCAATTACTGCTTTTTATCCATATCATCTGCATATTCAAGGGTCTAACGTGAAAACAGCACACCACATAGGGGTCTTGTTGGCAGCTACTCTAGAACTGCCAAATGACAGGCAATTATTGTTGTAGTTGCTATGAACTCAAATCTGACTTATGCCTATCCCTTCTGTGGTTTCAAGGCAGAGACTCCTCAGAAGAGGTTTACCAGTCCCTTCTTCTGAAGGCAATCTGGAACTAAGTGGCTTGCCCAAAGTTACACGGACTTGCTCCTTCTCCTGGACATAATGGGGGAATCAAACTACCAAATCCTGACTCCACGGCCAGGTAACCCTAATTGTCGGAGCTTCCAATTTCATGCAGGCACACGCTGGCGAAGTGCAAATCTACTATTGGGATTAGAGCACCAGCATTACAAAAGAAGAGTTGAACAATGCAGGTTGTTTCACAGAGTAGGACATTGGGAGGGGATGTAAAAAAAGCATTAAAATACACAGGGTGTGGAGCAAGTGAGAAATGAAGAGAAACATAACAAAACTCAGTACAGTAATACCTCATACAAAGTCCGCTTCGTACAACATCGAATTCATACATCACCACCTAATTCCTTGAAAAAAGTTGCCTCATACAAAGTCGCTGCGACTTTGTATGAGGCATTGGGATTTTTCCCAGGTTACATTGTTTCTCGGCAGTATAAAAGGCAGGACACATGCGTGCATTGCTCTTGTGGGTTTTGCACGAGGCGAAGAGTGTTTAGGAGTGGTTTTGAGTGCGATTTTGGATGTTTTTGAATTTTTCCGTCAGAATTTCTAGAAGCATTCCTGGGATTTTTGCAGCATTCTTTGGGTTCTTGGACAATCAGGGTTGTTTGACATGTTTTTGTAATGTTTTTAGCCTTTAGACAATGATTTCTTAAGGTTCTGTCAGTTTCCTGTCAGTTTCCTTGACATTGCCCTGACGTCTGTGCTGTTACAGTACAATGTATCTCTATAGAAACAACGTTGTATGAGGCATCGCAGCAAGGATTTGGACATTGTATGAGGCATCGCGGCTAGGATTTGGACATTGTATGAGGCATCGCGGCTAGGATTTTGCAATGCTCATACAAAGTCCAAATCCGTATAAAGTCCAAACTTGTGGAACCAAGTTTGGACGTTGTATGAGGTATCACTGCACCACCAAACTGAGCAGCGGTAAATTCAGAGTGGACAGAAGACATTTCTTTTGCACACAGCATTTAATTGGCTTTACAGAAGTAGATGGGGTACACAGGAAGAGCCTCCTTGAAAAGTGTGGTATTTTTGAACCACTTTGTGTTGCAGGCTAATCCTTCTCAAACTAGGTCAGGCGAAAAGAACTTCAGAACAAATTTACCAAAAGGTGGCTTCGTTTTGGCAGTTTCATGTCTGGCCTAGACATGGAAGAAGACAGAATCAGATGCTACAAGATAACCACTTGCTTAAATAACTTCAAATTTGCAACAGATACATTCACAAAACAATGGGTTATGAAGCTAACACTTCAGTCATCAATTGAAATGTCTAGGTTTGCAGGCAGTCTGTTTCAGTTCACTAAACAACACTCTGAACCCACCTGCCCACGTGGTGGCACAGAACTACTCAATGCCTTTCCCATGGAGGAGAGGGGGAAATAATAAGATAAAATAAGGTTTTTTTTAATTTAAAAAGTCTATTTGAAATCTACACACATTTCAAGACCTACACTTAACACATCAAACACAAGCTATCTGCTCTGTGAATAACACAGCATTAAAATGCACTGGCTTTCTGAAATAAGAAAATAAGTCTACTTACCTTAATATCAAATGTAGCCTCAGTTGCAAAATCTGCATAATTGCGAGAGGCAACAACCACACGGGTAACCTTTCAATAAAAAGGAGAAAAGAATCCAACTTAAACATCCAGTAATTTTAAACTATTCAAGATTGTAGTGCATATTCTACTACCATTACTTCTATATTCAAAGTACCAAGAACATTAGAATTTTCCTATATTATCTGTCAAAGTCGTGGAAATGACTTTATTGTATCTTTATAGCCAATCAAGATAGTATCTGCTGAGCTCATACCTGTCAACCGCAGCTCCGGTGAATCCGGGACCTGCGCGGACCGGGTTTGCGCAGGTCGCGTTGTACGCATGCGTGTGGAAGGCTACGCCGCTTGCGTAGCCTTCTACGCACACGGCGTAACCTTCTGCGCATGCGTGGAAGGGAGCTACGTAAGTGTAGAGCCCTTCCACGCATGCGTGCAACGCGACCTGTGCAGATGGGCTGCGCAGTGCCTCCTTTCCCGCGCTGCCGAAACCCCGGATTTCGGCAGCGTGGAGCGGGAAAGGGCAAAAATCGACGCCGAAAACCGGGAAATCCCGGCCAATCCGGGAAGGTTGACAGGTATGGCTGAGCTAGAAAATTTGCTGGGGCTCTCTTTGCCGTAAAAATTCATATTTAATTCATTTTTACGAACTGAGAGTTTAAAACTGCATTGCTTAATGACCCTACACAGTAAATGGCAATTCAAAAACGGTTTTAATGGTCAAGATGAAAAGATTACAAGAAAGAAAAAGCAAGAATACAATTCAGGAAACACTACTAAATTTTGCTCTTCAAGGAATTCTTACCACTAACATTCAACACATTCTTCAGAACGTAACCCCTGTTAAATCTGTTTCAGCAATATCAAAAACATAAAAATACGTCACTCCTTCAAGTCTAAGATACATGCAAAGCTTTGGATAATACAGGCATGTGAACATATGTACACGTGCTTGTAGAATTTAATTTAGTGTTCATCATTTTTAGTACAAATCCACACATGCACGCAGGTTTAAGTATCCAGTTTCAAGTATCCAAGGGTCGAAAATATTCAATAAAAATCCCAAAACATATAATATGTACCAGTAAGTATTTCTACAACACGTTGCCAGAGCTGGCCACCAGAGACCAGTGTCTGTATTGAAAAATATAGGGTTCGCTGTTCTCCATTATTTCAGGTATCTGCACTAGGTGTCAGAACACATCCCCTGCAGATAAGGGGGTGATCTATACATTCCATTTTTCTTTCAGTGGAAAAGTATCCAAAGAAATGGATTGTAACTAGAAAAAGTGTCACATGTTTTTGTGTAATTGACACTCAAGACACATTAACCAGCCATTCTATATTTTTTTTAATTGATCTTTTTCCTGGTATATGCCATGACTTACCTCTAAGTCATTACATTTATAAAATTTTGTTGTAATGGTCTGTGGGAGTCGAGGTGCTGAACTCAAGGAAGGCACGCGAGACTGATGTATGATGGTAAAAGCCAGCCCCGAGTCCTTGGGTGGTCTATATTTATTAGCTTGCATTCTGGATCACTTGCACACAGACTGCACATGACCCCTATGAGAGAAGGCTTTGCTTATGTAGCATGCTGCTGGCTTAAGGTACATTTGCCAGCCTAGGAAAGTACTGCGTGCCTAGGTTCGCCATAGGCATAATAATCAGCAGATGTAGCAAAACTCAATGTCAATGCCTTATCTCAAGCTTAGAAGACTCTGTGTACTTATGCATAGTTATTTTGTCTAGCTGTGGTTTGCTTTTGCTCAGCTCAGTCCGTGGACGTGAGCCAGATACTGTATGTTGTTTACGAGGCATTGTGACATTAGGTTGACTTCTGTCCCATTGCTTTCAGCGCCCTCAGCCAAGGAAACATGGAGTCACTATTGCTCCTTATTACTGATTTGCCCACACCCAATCGCCTTTCCGGTCGAGCCAGGATGGTCTCGGGATTGTTTGCAAAGCCCGACAAACCCATTGGGAAAGGTAGCTGTCCAATTAGTGGCCTGGGCAACCGACAAAATTTAAATTAAGTTTTTTCTTAATTTATTGTATCACCACCTGCCTGTTATTTATGTAGTTTATATGCTTTTAGTTATGTAAACCATCCAGAGTAGTTTTCAAGCTAGAGAGGTATAGAAATTGAATAAATAAGTACATTTTTAAAGAAGTCATAGTATGTTCCTATGTGTGCAGAATTAGTAAAAATGGGTGAGTGAAGTAACTCAAACAGCAATTGAATTCCTGAGGAAGATATGAAAGTCTAGACTTTTAAAAGAGAGGGTGGCGAGAAGAATGGGGGTAACTGGACATATACAAGTATAACGCTAATGAGAATACAGTGGAGCCTCGGATAACGAAGGGTCCAAATAGCAAAAAACTTGCATAACGAAAAGAAATCAAATGTGAATGGCACCCTCAGATAATGAAAATATTTATAGCAGTTTTTTCCGTTTTCAATGCATTCCTATGGGAAATCCCATTTCGCATAACGAAATTTTGTTAAGACCGCATTGTATGTGTTCCTATTGGAAATTTGCATAATGAAAAATGTTGCTATAGGAAAAACCTCAGAGAACACATTATGGTATTTTCATTATCCAAGGTTCCACTGTAACTTACTATGTATTGTAGATTGCTAATAAAGATTGACGTATCGGCATAGTTGGTACATATTAGGCTAAGCAAGGTTTTATTGCACCCTACTCATATGGCACCACTTTAATACTGCACAAAGGTTAGAGAACTAGATCACACTACGGTATATGTATCCTCAGAATGCCCATTAATTAGACATACTGCAACATATAAAAACAAAGTTCTTCTCAGACATCCTCATATCATGTGTTATGAACACAAAGTCAGGCAAAGTACTATATTTACACTTACAGCTGCAGAATTAAATCACACTATAATATAGATGACTAAAGGAAACTGAGAGGAAACTGTAGTGAATATAACTTGGAATATTTTGAAATTATTCTATAAATTATGTGCGCAGTGAGCGAGCATAAAATCTCTCTTAACTATTGTATATGCTGTCAATAAGATGGAGGAAGATCATACAAACAAATGAATATTATGGATCTTACCTCACTAACAGCTCCCTATAGCAGCAGAATTGGGAGAAAAATAGAAAAGGACATCAGCTACCATTATACAGATCTAGGAAAATAATTATTTACAAGTAAACTTCAGTTTAATGTTAATGGTCATTGCTAAATAGCAAATTTATGACTTATTTTCTACCTTTCAACAGGAGACTTTTAAAAAGATTTCAAAATGAACTTTAAAATGCTAAAGTGAACTTTAAAATGTTATGCTAAATACTGTTTTAGTACGGTGTTTCAGTGCAAAAGAACTTGGAAGGATAGAGAATAAGGCCTAATGTTTTGAAAACAGTAGGCTTCTACACTGGTTCTATAAATCCTTATATTAATGTGAAACAAATCAACATGCAGATTAATAATGCAAATTATTATTAAAATTAAAATGCTCTTGTGAATTAAATTAATTATAGGTAGGATAGAGTATACTACTACAGTATAGTATCCAGAATATTCAAAGGTTGTCCTCCAGCTGTTCTTGAACTATAATTACCAGAAGCCCAAGTCAGTACACCTGCTGATCAGGACTTCTGGGAATTGAAGTTCAAGAACAGCTAGAGCACCAAATTTGACCACCCATGAATTAGACACGAGCATGAATTGTCAATGTTGGGCAGCTAGATGTTCTTGAACTTCAATTCCCAGAAGTCCTAATCAGCAAATGTGCTGACTTGGGTTTCTTTAATTGAACTCCAAGAACACCTGGGGACGAAAGGTTGAGACACACTGATCTAGCGTTTACATTGTACAATTGGTCTTACAAAACATTTAAAAGGTTATGTGGAAAAACAAAGCCACTCATAATGTATTATCTATTATTTCAATACCTGTTTTGAAAATGAAGACATGACTTAAGTCTTAAGTGTAAGTGATGACTAAGAACTGAAGGAAAACATGATCAGACAAAAAAAATATTTCCATGGGAACAGAATATGCTGTAAGACTAAAAACCAATGGGGGAACAAAACTCACACATTTCTCCTGTCAGGTCTGCGGGGCTTTTGTGTTAAATATACACTGGGCACAATTAGCAAAGAATACTTTTCTAGACAATGACCAATAAACACATCTAATTTCTCTCTATTCTCCTGTTTCCAACAATTCACTTAAACTGAAATCTTATGCCTGGAGTAAAGCCACAAGGAAATGAATACCTACATAGGTAGCTAATGTTCTCTCCTCTGTTCAGGGGGAAAGTATATGGCGGGGCAGTGGTTAAACTGCTATACTGTAGCCAAAACACTGAGTTCGATCCTGATAGGGCCCAAGGTTTACTCAGTGTTCCATCCTTCTGAAATCACTAAAATTAGGACCCAGCATGTTGGGGCAAAATGCTAATTAACTTATGAACCACCATAGCTGTCAAGTATCCCATATTGGCTGGGAAAACCCCCTTTTTAACCCTCTTCCCTGCCGTCATCCCATATTAATTAGACTGCAAAGCCCTATTGCCGCCATTGGAGAGCAGCAAAGGATAAGCATAGCTGTCAAGTATCCCGTATTTGCTGGGAAATTTCCCTTATTTCCAAATCCAAAACTTCACAGGTATGTGAACCATCCAGAAAGGGCACCAAGCGCTATAGACGCTATATAAGTGTAATTACTACTGATATTTATACTGCTCAATTCTATGACCCAGTGAATTACTGCCATTCTACCAACCTACAGAATTTCCCACATTTTAGCACACTCAAGACACAGCAGTCAACACAGACAGGGTTCAGGCAAATGAAACCTTTCAAGTTATAATCCTTATCCATCTTTCCCACAAAAATCAGCCCTTGGCAATAACTGATGGGGGACAATTGCTAGAGGAGACCGCTTGCCGCAGTCCTGCAACAGAGATGGATTTCCATGTGACACACAGGCCGCCCCATGTTTCATTTGTGAGTTTGATCTTGTTGGAGGATCAAGGTTGACTCAGCTCTCCATCCTTCCAAGGTCAGTGAAATAAGTACCCAGCATGTTGGGTCCAAAATGCAATTACCTTGTGAACTGCACGGAGGGTAAAACTAAGAAAATTAGAATATCGTGCAAATGTTCATTCAGTTCCATAATGCAACTTAAAAGGTGAAACAAATATGAGATAGACTCAATGCATGCAAAGTGAGATAGTTCAAGCCTTACTTTATTATAATATTGATTCTTATGGCTTCCAGTTTATGAAAACCCCAACCCCCCAATTTCATGTACGTACCCCATAATCATCATAATCTCATGTACGCTGATCATCACAATTATAACGAATTAAGGCATGACATCTCTGGCTTTGCATGTAGTGAGTCTATCTCATATATTTGTTTCACCTTTTAAGTGAAATGAATGAACATTTGCATGATATTCTAATTTTCCGAGTTTCACCTGTAAGTGTAATTACTATCACTAATTGCTGTTTGATCATTTACCTCTGCATTTTGAGAGAGGCCCAGCTGCTTTCCTTCTTGGGGGTCTGAGGAATCACAGCCCCAGCTCTCTTTGGGGAGATGGCCACATTATATGACAGGCGCAGCGATTTACACCTGAGCCCATTTACTCAGAGAAGAATAAGGCAAACCTGAGCGAGGCCCAAGCACAAAACCACCTGCTGAGCTGGGGAAAGCAATTTGGTTTTTTCCCCTCCACCACCATCTCATGAATCCCTCAGTCTCTGATGTCAAGTTCAGTTAGTGATTTCACATTGCACGCAGGCACCAGGCACGCACAGTGGGCATGGGGCTGCTGAACAACCACATCATCATCAACATGCACGCACACACACAGCTTTCCTCCAGAGAAGGATGAATTAATACCGCAGGGAGGAGGGGGAGCAAATTTCGGGTATGGTGTTTTTTCCTTCCCCCTTGCTTTAGAGATCCGTTCTCCACCTCAATGCAAAAAGGGCCATAAGTAGTTTACTAAAAATACCGTACTGTTATGGTTTTAAGATTTTCTGACACCATCTGTTTTTTCTCTCTTTTTTAATTTATTGGTTATTTCTGGCTAATTGATCTGTATTTAATTGATGCCACCAGAAACGTGTACCGGTGAAGATTTAATTTTGGCTACCCTGCGCTTTTGATAAGAGGCACACCACTAGAAATGTGAAATAAATAAATGCAAAGCCAAAGCCAAAAAAAAGTGGCTTCATTTGGGCAGGACTGACAAAATAAAGCTACTGTACCAATGGCTCAAGTTGCTAAGATGCTGACTGGGAGGCGGAAAGTCAGCAGTTCGATTCCCGAGTACTGCAGGACGGAATGAGCTCCCGTCTTTGTCCCAGCTCCTGCCAACCTAGCAGTTCGAAAGCAAGACATTGCAAGTAGATAAATAGGGACCACTTCGGTGGGAAGGTAACAGCGTTCCGTGTGCAGTGTTCCGTGCGCTCCGGTGTCTAGTCATGCCTGCCACATGACCACGGAAACGTCTGCAGAAGCAGGCAGCGCTGGCTCTTCGGCTTGGAATCAGAGATGAGCACTGAACCCTAGAGTTGGATACGACCGGCTTCCGAGGAAGGGAACCTTCTTGGCTTTGTCCTTGGCCAAAATTAAGGTCTTTGCATTTATTTATTTCACATTTCTAGCGGTGCCTCTCACCATAAGCGCAGGGTAGACATGTGAATAAATAAATAAATACACCACCACCCCCTCACAGATTAGAAAGGCATTCCCCACCCAAAAAAGCTTCTACAAACAGCATTGACTGAAAGGAGTCAAGGATTTCGGGGGGGGGGGAATGATTTATTATTTATTTATTTCACTCCACCGCACACCCGGAGGTTACCTACCAAAAACCGCCCCCATACACGTGTCCGTGTGAACCCCTCTGGCGGGTCGGGTTAAAGCCAGCGCCCCCCCCCCCCCCGCATAGAGAGACCGCGCCTTTCGGAATGTCCTTGAGGCGGGAAGCCATTTTCCGAATATGGAAAAATTGGGGGGGGGGAGAATAGGGAAATGGGGGGAGGGGGTTTGAAGGGCGGACCCCCCCCTCAAGTGACCCCCAAAAACCGCCGCCCCCCCCCCTCGACCTTCCCAACTGAAGCGGCGCCTCCTCCCTCACCGCTTTGTGTGCCGCGGGGCCTTGCAAGAGGCGGGACAGGGCGGCCAGCATCTTGCGCATCGAGGGCGCGGCGCGCACCGCCACTCGCAGCCGTCCCTTCCCCGGTGGGCGTCCGAGGCTTCTGCAGGCCCAAAGGGTCTCCTTCAGAAGAGGCAGCTGAGCGGCGGCCGCGGCGCAGCTGCGATGTGGCCAACGAGACAGCCGCCCAGAGCGCCCCCCCCCGGGAGAAGTGGCTCTCGGTCTCCCCCTGGCGCCTCCCGCCTGCACCGGACGGACACCGCCGAATGACCCTGTGCCTTTGGTTTGATTTGTCAAAAGCCATGCCCAAATGTGTGAATTAATAAGATCCATATGTAGCCACTTAATCCTGTGTAGCTAAATGGTATAAAGAAAGAATCGGCTGGTGTCATCTACTTAAGCAAATATGATCCCAGTGTATATTATGATTTCTTTCTTACTGCTTAACTGATTTTCACACACACACACACACACACACACACACACACACACACACACAGCAAGTTGACATCGCTGTGAATTCTCCTTCTGTATCCAGAACTCAAAACACACACACACAACACCACTACCACCACCAATGTCCACAGTTGACATTGCTGTGGATTTTTCTTTTGTGTCCAGAACTCAACACACACACACACACACCAAGTTGACATTGCTGTGAATTCTTCTTTCGTGTCCAGAACTACACACGTGCGTGTGTGCGCGCACGCACGCATGCACACACGCACGCGCGCGCGCGCGCACACACACACACACACACACCAAGTTGACATTGCTGTGAATTCTTCTTTCGTGTCCAGAACTCAACACACACACACACAACAACAACAACAACAACAAGTTGACATTGCTGTGAATTCTTCTTTCGTGTCCAGAACTCAAAAAACACACACACACACACCACCACCACCACCAACAACAACAACAACAAGTTGACATTGCTGTGAATTCTTCTTTTGTGTCCAGAACTCAACACACATACACACAAGTTGACATTGTTGTGAATTCATCTTTCATGTCCACATTAAACCCCGGACTGCCAAAATAAAGCCAATTTCTTCACTTTATTGTTGCCCAACCCAAGTCCTCATCTGTGAATGCGTCTGACAGTAATCAGCAGACCAGTAAATAAACTGGATTCTATATCTCTACACATTCATACCGCGTGTTGTTTTCTGCCAGCAGCCCCCCACTTGAGCATGTTGGTCTTGCATTTAGGGACTCCAACCCTCTGCCTATTCAGGAAACTCCAAGTGATATAGGGGAGGTGGAGATCCTCAACTATATCTTCCTCATTCCTACACCAGTTGAGAAAATATACCCTCTTGTTGAAGGCACTCCGCCTATGATTGGGAAAGAAGTAGCAGCAGACACTGAGAACACTAAGCAAGAGAATGACCCTCGACATCCCCTGAATGGATATGAGCCTCAAGTCTGCTGGCTCAGATCCAGAAAAAGCTTTATGTCAAGAACAAACATTCTTGAGGGTACTTTGATGTTTGCAGATTGATACGCAGTAGGCAGCAGTCAGGGGGCCAAACACATCTTTATTGCAGTGTAGTCAATCTGAATATGAGGTCAATGGTGGAGCGATGCTCCTTATATATGCAACAGTAATTATTCAAACCTGTCGCAAAGCCACATGATTAGTCAGTGCAGGTAAACAGCCAGGTGATAACACTTGATTGGATAATGAGTAAACAATAGGTACACCTCTGGTGGGAACGCAGTCCCACAATATCTACACAAGAGGAGTATTCACAAGGGGGGAAAGAAAGGGGGCAAATGGAGGATCGCTAGATCCAATTCATTCACATTTCACTTGGTTACATGTTTGCTTTCAATCACAGTTTGCTTAAGTTACATACACAACATCCCTCCCCGCTAGGATGGGACGAAGTCCCTCAACCATTGTGGTGGCCTGCATGTTCGTTTGGGCCGCACAGCTGCTTGCCTGAGCTTGGAGGAACTGGGGGGGGGGGGGTTGGGTTCCGCAGACTCTCGTTCCTCAGTGGGGAAGTGAGTAGCGTTAGCGGCATGTCGGGAGCACTGGCCCGATTCAGAAGAGGAACCCGGGAGGGAATACTGCAAATCAAAACCCTGTTTTGTTTCAGCAGGAGCAGGGGATCGCTCCAAATCAAAACCTGGAAGGGGTGGAGAATAACTTAAAGGAAATTCCTGCCTGTTACTCTGAGTAGGGGGCGACTCAGCAGAAAATTGCCTCGTTTGTCTGGGAGTAGAGGTAGACTTGAATACCAGAGGACGGGGGGTTACTGGGGAGAAATCAAAGCCCTGCTTCTCACTTGGACGAGTGGGGGAACACTCTGCAAACTCCCCCCGGTCCTGTAACTCAAAATCTAAACTGTCGGGGTCTGGGCTTTCGTACTCTTCCCAGCCTGTTTGCAAAGGATGAAAGAGACAGGGATTCGATTCCCTTGGTGGGCTGTCTGCCATGTCTGAGATAAGTGGGTGTGGGAGGACCCTAACGTTGAATCACCCAGACCTGCATCTCCCTGAGCATCCGTGACCCGACGCCTGAGCTGGTCAGCATGTCGCAGCCAAAGTAGCCCTGTACTTGTCTCCACCTGGTAGGACACTGGTCCTGTTTGCTCGACCACAACCCCTGGGACCCATGTTGGGCCAACGACCACATAATTCCTGCAATGTACTGGGTCCCCAGCTGCAAATACCTTGGTGTGCGCAATTTCAACATTCCTCCCCTTATCCTCCACCCTGGTAGGATCCAACCGGTCAAAAAGCGAGACCAGTCTCCTGCGCATTAGAAGCTCGGCTGGCAAGAGTCCAGATGCCAGGGGAGTTATCCTGTAGCAAAGGAGGAACTGGCACAATTGTAACTCTAAGTTCCCATGGCCCATTCGCCGAAGTGCCTCTTTAGTAGTTCGCACTTGGCGCTCAACTTGGCCGTTCATTGTGGGGTGAAATGGGGCAGACATAATGTGTCGAATTGCGTTCCTCTCAAGGAAAGCTTGGAATTCGACGGAGGTGAAAGTACTGGCATTGTCGGAGACAAGCACATCGGGTAAACCAAAACAACTGAATAGCCTCTGCAATTGCTTAATAGTTGCAGCCAAGGAGGTGTTGGGCATTGGAATAACCTCCAACCATTTGGAAAAGGAATCAACCACTAGCAAAAAGAGCGTGCCCCTGAAAGGACCAGTGAAGTCGATGTGTAATCAAGACCATGGTCCGCGGGCTGTGTCCCATTCTCTGGAAGGAAGTCGGGACTCTTCGGGTCGAGAACTCTGGCAACTCTCACAAGTGCCCACCAACTGCTCAATATCTGCATCTATCTGGAGCCACCAGAAATAGCTCCTAGCCAAAGCCTTTGAGCGCACGATTCCCGGGTGGCTAATGTGTAGCAGTCTGAGTACCTTTGAATGCAATACCTCAGGAATGACCACCCTCTGGCCCCATAGGAGGCAACCCCTCTCTATCGAAAGCTCGAACCTCTTTCGGAAATATGCTTTGAACTCCTCGGCAGGAGGAGTCATGGGCCACCCCTTCTTTACCTATGAAATAACCAGGGACAGAACCTTGTCCTTCTCCGTAGTCTTGGCGAGATCTGTGGGCACAATTGGGGGTGAGTCGAGGGACTTGATCAGCAATACCTGGTGATCCTGCTCAACCTCGCACTCGGGTTCCCCTAACTCAGGTAGGGGAGACCGGGACACACATCAGCGTGGCTGATCTCCTTGCCCGGGCGGTGGACCAGTGTGAACTGGTAAGCGTTTAGGAATATAGCACACTGAAGCATTCTAGGGGACAGAATCTGGGGCGTGGGCTTGCACATGGTGAAAATACCCAACAGTGGCTTGTGGTCGGTTACAATAGTGAACTCCCGACCGTAGAGGAAGTCGTGGAACTTTTTGGTTCCAGCGACTATCACAAGAGCCTCCCTGTCTGTTTGTACGTAATTACGCTCTGCTTTTGAAAGGGACCTTGAGTAAAAGGCAACTGGGGCTTCTCGCCCGTTTTCCAACACGTGGCACAGCACTGCCCCCATCCCCACTGGTGAAGCATCACAAACTAACACCATGGGCTTCCTTGGGTCGAAATGAGTTAAGATTGCCTCTGAAAACAGGAGCTGTTTTAACTCTTTGAAGGCCCTTTCCTGACTATCCCCCCACCACCAAACCACGTCTTTCTTTAAAAGATGATGCAGAGGCTCTGCTACGGAAGCCTTCCTTGGCAAGAAAGAATGATAGAAGTTGAGCCCCACCATCAAACCTGCATCTGTCTTTAAAAGATGATGCAGAGGCTCCACTACGGAAGCCTTCCTTGGCAAGAAGGAATGATAGAAGTTGAGAAGTCCCAAGAAGGACTGCAATTCTGGTTTCGCGGTAGGGCGAGGGGCATTTTGAACAGCGGCAACCTTTGAGTCGGAGGGCTTAACTCCTTCGGGGGTTATCTTAAACCCTAGGAAATCTACTTCCCTCGCTAGAAACACACATTTATCTCTTCTCAGTCTCAACCCCACCTTCTCAAACACTGTTAAGACTTTGTCCAACCTCTTAGCTAGTTCTGACTCACTCCCAGCTGTGATCAAAACGTCATCAAAGTAGGGGAGCACCCTGGGGAGACCCTTGAGAAGGTGTTCCACTAGAGATTGGAATATCCCAGGGGCTGAGTTCACGCCAAACTGGAGGTGTGTCACCTTAAATGCACCCTTGTGAGTAACAATCGTCTGAGCAGCTGCTGCAGCAGGTGTGACCGTTAGCTGCTGATAAGCCTGGGCCAAATCAAATTTTGCAAAGCATTTACCCCCATATAAAGTGGCTAGTAAAAGGCTAACTACTGGCACCGGGTAGGCATTGGGGCGAATAGCCTTGTTAATTGTACATTTGTAATCAGCACAAATCCTCACCTCCCCGTTTGATTTCATAGCAATAACAATCGGTGTCTCCCACTCTGTGGAGTCCACCGGAACCAAAATCCCCTGACCCACCAGTTTGTCCAGTTCCCCCTCAATCTTGTCTTTGAGGGCGAAGGGTACTCTTCGTGGCTTGAGCCATATGGGTCGAATTGCTGGATCCAGGTCAAACGAGACTGGGGCCCCCTATACTTCCTGAGCCCCTTCTCGAAAACCGCTAGGTGTGCATCGCACACGTCTCGCACTGGGTCAGTCTCGATGGCATTGATGCCGGACAGTTCAATACCCAAGGGAGAAAACCACTAGCTCCCCAGGAGGCAGCTCGAACCCTGTTTAAGAACCACTAGGGGCAGCTTCTCCATGAAACCCTTGAACTTGACTTTGAAGTCCACAACCCCCAAAACAGGGATCAGGTTGCCCTGCACATCCCGCAAGGATGTCTTGAGGGCCTTAAGTTTTGGGCGCACATTGGGGGGAATGCCCAGAAACTCTTTCTGGGATACGATGGAGTAGGATGAACCCGAATCCACCTCCATCCTGACTGGGACCCCCTGCAACAGTACCTCAACAAAGAAGTGTCGGTGTGCGTTGGACACACGGCCCACGGTCGGCTCCTCCATGGAAATCTTCCTGATGGCCTCTCCTTTTCCTCGAGGCCGCTCGGCTGGCTCCTGGTCCTGTTTCCGATGACCCCTGCATACCTTTGCAATGTGGCCTTGGCGCCCGCAATGGTGGCATTGAGCCTTCCGGAAAGGACACTTTTTCCAGTCGTGGGACACTCCGCAGCCATCGCTTTGGCAGTGGGCCTTCTCACTGGTGTACTTCTTGGCCGACTTTCTCCGGACTTTCTGGACGTCGTCGCTGGACCCAGACCCCGAGGATAAGGAGACCTCCGGAGATGAAGATGAACTGGATGAGTGTGGGGGTGAACGTCGGGTGGCCTGCACAGTGGACCTGGACCCTTCAGGTGCGGCAGGCTTCACCTTGAATACTTTTACCCCGAACCTCGCTGCTTCTGCCACCAGAGCCTCTTGCAGGATGGAGTTGAACGTGAGATGGTCTCTGGCCATCAGCCTCTGCTGGGCTTCCTTGTCCCGCACCCCAGACAGCAGGCGGTCCCTCAGGGCTTCCTCCAGGTTGTCTCACTGGCAAGGGGCAGCGGCCAACCTGAGGGTGGCGGTGTAATCGGCCACGGACTCTCCCGGATGCTGGTCTTGCCTGTGGAAGGCGACTCTTGCCGGGGAGATGGACACCTTCAGCTGAAGGTGGTTCTGCAGCGCAGCCAGGATCTCTTTGAGCAGGACCGTATTGATGTCCTGGAGCAGCAGGAGGTGCGTTGCAAGCTCGAGCGTGGGGAGGCCGCATTGGGCGAGGAGGCAAGAGCGCATTTGCTCCTCATCTTCAATCAGCTCGGTGGCCATCATGTGCCTGAACTGGCGCTCGTACAAAGTCCATTTCTCTGGTTCCTTGAGGTTGAACAGAGGTAGCTTGATGCTGTGGGAAGCCATATCCCATCACCAATTTGATGTTTGCAGATTGATACGCAGTAGGCAGCAGTCAGGGGGCCAAACACATCTTTATTGCAGTGTAGTCAATCTGAACATGAGGTCAATGGCAGAGCGATGCTCCTTATATATGCAACAGTAATTATTCAAACCTGGTGCGAAGCCACATGATTGGTCAGTGCAGGTAAACAGCCAGGTGATAACACTTGATTGGGTAATGAGTAAACAATAGGTACACCTCTGGCGGGAATGCAGTCCCGCGATATCTACACAAGAGGAGTATTCACAAGGGGGGGAAGGGAGTGGGGAAATGGAGGATTGCTAGATCCGATTCGTTCACATTTCACTTGGTTACATGTTTGCTTTCAATCACAGTTCGCTTAAGTTACATACACAACAAGTACACAAGAGCAAAATGAAATTAAAAGATGGAGGAAGTTGCTCACTGGGCTAGGAACATAATTTAAGGACGATATAGCTGAGGAACTCAACCTCCCCTACGTCACTTGGAGTTTCCTGAATAGGCTGAGGGTTGGATTCCCTAAATGCAAGACCAGCATGCTCAAGTGGGGGCTGCTGGTGGACAACAACAAGTATGAATGTGGAGAGATACAGAATCAGGCTCATTTTGTGGTCTGCCAATCACTTCCAGAAACACCTACCAATGATGGTTTAATATTGGCTAGTGACAAATCCAAGAAAGTGGCTTCATTTTGGCAGTCCAAAAAATATGAAAACAAAAGCATTCTCCTCTAAAAAGCGGTGGGGGGGGGATTGCTAAGCAAATCTCTAATGATGGATGCACATGACTGATACAATTTGGAGTTTCTGTTTATCTACCTATTTATTTTGCTAATCTTTCTCACACTAGGTCAGGCGAAGGCAACTGCAGAACAAACTCATCAAAGGGTGCCTTCATTTTGACAGTTTTATGTCTGTCCTAGATAAGGAAGAAGCAAAAGTTTCAGTCTATAAGACACAGTAGTTCAAGATCTCCATAAGATGGCAGTACTGTATTACTTAAGAGAAACAGTATTCAAAACTAGCTTTGATTTTTTTTAAAAAAATACATGTTAGAAATTATTCTAGGTTGAGAGGATTTTTCGAAAGAAACTTCACTCAGGGAATGCCCAAATGATGCTCCTTTCATGTCCCCAAGCGCTGGGACAGAGATGGGCACTCAATCCACCATGCAGTACCCGGGTCTTGAACTGCCGACTTGACAGCCTTCCAGCTAACAATTTGAGCTTCTTAACCACTGAGCCACTGCAGCCCACTAGCTATGTTAATCTGTGTAAGTAAGTAAGTAAGTAAGTAAGTAAGTAAGTAAGTAAGTAAGTAAGTAAGTAAGTAAGCAAGCAAGCAAGCAAGCAAGCAAGCAAGCAAGCAAGCAAGCAAGCAAGCAAGTCTTGTGTCACCTTAAGCTGAACATACTGTACTTGTTTTAACATCAGTTTCAATTTTCTTCTTCAGATGCAAGGAATCTGTGTCCAGTTTTCTATCCTCCACTTGGATGTTCTTGTCAAGTAGATTTTAAAATGACCAGCTAAGAATAACCACAATGATCTGTGTGCTACAGGTTGCTTGGTTACCGGAAAAGGTAGTGTTACAGCATTATTAGTGAAACCACATGAAAAATAAGCTTTGTACAGAGCAAAGGATGCAGATCTTTCACTGGTAAATAAAATTTGATGTTGTTCCTACGCTACATTTTCTTTTTCCTGTTCAAAAAAAGTAGTGAATCCAGTCCCCCCCCCAATGACTCAGAGAAATCCTGTAGTAAGTTTCAGTTAGAGTAGGACACTTGAATCAATGAAACTTTCAGAAGAGTTGACTCACCAAATCCCCACTAATTCAGTTGACCTACTGTGGCTTGCGACTTGCTTCTTGATTTCAGCTACTATCCCAAAGTGGATTGTAATTTTTTCCCCATCAAGAAGTGCCAGCTCTGATGTTCATTTGTAAGGATGAATATTTAAGCACAATTCTGTTGTGAAGTAAGTTTAAGTAGGGAAGGATGGTGCTGCTTCAAAGAGTATACTCTTAGTACAGCTTACAGTACATCCAACCCCCCAAAAAGCCTACAAATCAACTTTTTAAAAAAGAGTAGCAGATAAAAGCAGTATTAAAAATGCAGCAAAGATTAAAGAAAAATGAGGAGAACATTCTATAATTAGCATCAGAGAGCAAAGAAGGCCTTTTATCCATTTGCTAACAACTTCACTTAGAATGTAATAGGGGTACTCAGAGAGCAGTATCTCAAGATGTTCTTGGAGTATTAGCAAGATGATAGTCAGGCAATCAGAGCCAAAATCATGAGGAGATTAAATCAAGGTAGATAACAGCATTTTCAGTTGTGCCTAGAACTCCACCATAGGCTAATGCATCTGTTTAAGCATTCACAGGATATGTTGCTGTTACCAAGTTCCAGTTAACAACCTGATGGTAATTTTTAATAGCCCAGTCCCATACATATAATGTGCTACAGTAGAATACAACATACATACTTAGCTGTAGGTTACCAGAGCATGAAGAGCTGTGAGTAGGTAATCCCTATTACTGTTAAATCTGTGCAGTTTCCTGATGTCCACAAAAGCAGACGATGTATGCATTTGGGTGATTAGCCATGCTTGGTGTTAGACATATTTTGTTTCTTAAACTGCAAGTTGCACAGCAGACAATTTGCCAAACCAAGATACTTCTCTGTATATGATGCGATCCTGGTTTGTTTCTTTCCTGAGTCTTGCTTCTCTTTTCACCTCCTATTTCAGGTAAGGAGATGAAGAAACAAATTAGGGACAAGCCATGGCTGTGTGTTCAGTTGCCACAACAAGCCACAGTTTAAGCAAAGTTGCTAAGCTAACAACAAACCATGCATCCAGATTCAGTTTTAAAGCTGGCTAACAAAGTCTGTTAGCAGAGGTGGGGGACACCCATCACAATAAATCAGATTTCAACAAACTGTTGTACCTTGTTGTGCTATAGAAAGACAGTGAAAGTGTGCCAATATTACATAAAGTATTCCTCAAATTCAACTGGTCTTTGGTTACAAAAGCTAATGTACAGAAGGACTGAGCAGAGATAAAGCAATTCCTACTATCTAGGAGAGGAACATTAATTTGTTTATGAGAAAATTCTCACTAGCAGAGAGAGTTTCTTCATGCCCACAATTAAATAAGATTATACAAGTTTTCTCCCACTGTTCTTTATGGTCTTGATTCACCCTATTTGAATGGGTGGTTCCCTTGACCAAAAGATTGCATTAGTTTAACAAAGAAAGTATCTAGACATGACTCACCCTCTCCCTTGTTAATCTAATATGTCTCTTTGCATTCCAGATACTGGTTGTGCATATTGGACATTAACATCAGACTGAGAGCCCCCACCCCACCCCTTTCCCAAAAGTCTTTGCTGTGTAAACATTAACAGCGATGGAGGGTGAAGGCAGGGTGGGCCAAGGAAGCAGGAGGTCAGAAGCAAGGAATGATCAACCAGCAATGTGCCAAATTGTTCAGCTGCGGAGAAATTGTTCAATACTGAGAAACCTCCAGAGGGACAGGGAGTGGCATAAGCTCTTAATTTTTATAAACACCTTTTGACTCAATAACTTTTTTAAAAAGCTGTCTGCCACAGACATGGTTAAAAAGATCAAGCTTTGTGATTCCCCATGAATGTTCTTTCCAACCCTTTTCTTTGGGTTCAATCTGGTACTGGACCTTCAAACAGAGCTTAGCTTTAATAACATGTTTAATATGAATACATTTGATAAATAGACACCAATATAGAATACATTCTCTTGTATAAAAACACCAGAAAGAAGCCTGTACAATGGCATAAACTTGGTTTGCCAAAAGTGAAAATTTGCCCAGAGGTGAGTGAGGAGAGAGCTTAAAAATGGCATGTAATCTCATGTTATTTGCATTGCAAAATATTAATTAAAACATTTAGCTGGGGTGTGTGGAATCTAAAGTTCAGTTTACATAATTGAAGAAAGGCCTCTTAAAAGGATTCAGAATATATAACAAATTTGTTTTATTTGTAAATAGGAGGAGCTGACTATCATAAGTTACTCCAGATGTAGCCTCTCTTGGGTAGTGAGTCATTAGTGGTAATTAATCCAATTATATGAATGCTTGCCTGTGTCACATTTATTTTGCCATCATGATCCTCAATGGACAATATGCTAGAAAATTTACACTGGGCATTTGTTGCACATGTTTTTTACATATGAAAGATGACGTGGCACTCATTTAACACACTGCAGAATATTGAGGGAATAAATATTTGCAAATATTTCAAGATACTGTTTAAAGATTGACAAACATTCGTAAAATATATGTATATTCTTGCCATGTGCTAAACCAGCTTTTTCTTTACAACAGTGCCCTCCAGATGTTTTGAACTACAACTCCCAGATGGTGGGGTTGCAATGCAGAGCATCTGGCAGGCACCAGGTTGGAGGGAGGGAAACATTGTCCTCAGTGTAATGCACCAGAGACCTTGTTAATGTTTCTATGAGTTTAATGTTTTCCTGAATAGGTGGCTGAACTCACTATGAGGAAACAGATTAAACTGTCTAACGTTGACAAAGGAGAACCAATTTTTTTTTTGTAAAGTGAATGACTTAATTTCCCACTCAAGACACAATAATGTCTTGTCCCATTTTTCTTTTAGCCCGTGAAGGGATTGTAACTTAAATCAGAGGATATAGGAAACACTGGGGGTGGGGAATAATATTATATCCCTCGCTGTTCAGTTCTTTCCTACATTGTCTCTCAGCACAGCCCCAAATTCTGAATGCCAGAATCACATTGTGTACCCAAAATATATTTGTAAGTCCAATGGCACAGCTTATAAGGAAAAGTACTAGGTTCTATCTCTGGCAGAAGGACTGAGTTACAGTCAACATTTGAACACTAAACAGCAGTATGAAATCAGTACTTTCTGGGCTCATCTAAGTTCAGTTTGGTAGCATGAAACCTACCAGTGTCAAAAAAACGTAGATTAACCATGCAGTCCTATGTATGTGAATTCAGCGGGACATAATCCCAAATCAGTGCATATAAAGTTGCAGGCAGTAAGCATTGTTCCTCTGATTTCTGGTTCACTCATTTACTTGCCCACTATCTTATTTCACAAGTAATGCTAAATTTAAGAGCAAACCATCCTTGGCACCTGAGAAGGTGGGCAATTTTTAATGTCATGCTATATTCCTTACCAATAAAAATCTGAATGTTAAAATCACAAGTTCTATTGAAGCAACAAAAAATTCCAGCAGTTCTTGGGTGACAATTTTTGATTATTTAGAAACTGCTTTCTTTTGGTCAAGAGAAGTGCAATGGAAATAATAAACAAGGCTATGTGCATCAACTACATTAAAAAGAAGAGTCAAAAGCCCCCAGCTGCTGATATAGTGTAATATCCTCCAACTTTCCAACAGATAAACAGATAAAAGCCTAAATTAAGTTGAGTAAACCTATTAGTGGTTTTATTTAAATGACTTTGGGAAAGGAAAAGTGTAAGAGAGAAAAATGAATAACCTGAGAAACATTCGAGTAGATGAATTTCATAGGATGGAGGAAATTAGAAAAGTTTGTTAAGATGCTAAAGTCTGGAGAGAAATACAGGGAATTTTAGGTCTGGAAGCTTAAAATTTGTGTTAATGCTCCTTCTAATATAAGGACTTAAAAGGATACATAGCTTGCTTATTTATTTATTTGTTTATTTATTTATTTATTTATTTATTTATTTATTTATTTATTTATTTATTTATTTATTTATTTATTTATTTATTTAATGGGTTTGTATCCCGCCCTCCTGATGGGAAACACCACTCAGGGTGGCTAACAACATGCAGTACAACATACAGCATACAATAAAACAACAATACAACAACAGTTAAAACAACAATAGCTAAAAACAGCTAAAATAGCTAAGCCCCCCACACACACACACTAAAACAGAATTAAAAACACATAAACCTAATCAGATGATCATTAAAAACTACCCTCACACTCTCTCCACCCACAATAAAATAGCAAAAACAAGCAGGATCCATAAGACAGGCTAAACGAGCCAGCAGGCTTACGCAGTAGAGTCAAGCATGCCCCACACACCCGCTGGCATAGCCAGGTCTTCTGACTGGAGTCGCAGTTATGGTGGTAAGAGGTTCCACAGGGCTGGGGCAGACACAGAGAAGTCTATCTTCCTGGCCCCAGTAAGATGAACTTCTTTTGCAGATGGGACCACCACTGTCTGCCCTTGCAGGACGGGGTGAATACCTTGGGGTGATGCGGTCTCTTAAGTACCCTGGACCAATGCCATAAAGGGCATTGGAACAGAAGTAGAAAGTAACTTAAGCCTGAACCCACTGGAGAGACATGGCAACAGGGGAGTTTGCAAAGGACATTCTTTTTCCACTGCCAAATATATATTGAGAATTGACAAAGTACTGTATACAGTAAAACCTCGCCTAAAGAGCGCCTCACTTAGAGACTAACTTGCCTAAAGAGCAGGAATTTCTCTGAATGGTTGCCTTGCTTAACAACTAAAACCAACCAAAAACTCGCTTAACAACTAAATCGGGGTTCGCAATCCCCCCCCCCGCCAGAAGTCACAATTGGTCGCTTACAATGGTGTTTTGCTTAAAGAGCAAAGTCGCTTAAAGAGCAATCATGTGGAACACATTATGCTCTTTAAGCGAGGTACTTGGCTTTGAATCGGTTTTCATCAGATTTCTATATAAGTAGCTTATTAAAATGTTGTGGGAATGGAAACAAGGGACTGTGCCAACCCATAAAACATAAACGAATTACATCTTGCAAATGTGATTTTTGTATTATTTTTATAGCATGCAATGCCCTTTTATTTTGTGCACAGAATGGATATAGAATTTGTCGAGAAGAAAATTCACTGCATTCCACCGCATTTTTCAATTCATTGAAAACTTAGATTTCCATGCTATGCTACATCTACAGGAAATTTTTGGTGTGTAAGTCCTTGTTGTTCAGTTGCACAGTCAAGTCTGACCCTTTGTGACCCCATGGGCCATCGTGCACCAGGCTCCTTTATCTTCCACCATCCTCCTCAGCCCAATCAAATTTATGCCCATTGCATCTACAATGCCATCTATCCACCTCATCTTCTGACGTCCCCTTCTCCTTTTCCCTTCTATCTTTCCCAAATCAACAGTTATTGGCATTCTGTGACAAATGGGTAACAGCACTTAAACCTGAATGTGAAACACAAACTATTTTAATTCTAGTTTCTTTTCAAGAAGCTCAGGTCACCTTTAGTGTCTTGCACGGAAGACAAAGAAGGAGCCGCAGTGAGGGCTAAAACACAGGTTTATTTCATGATGGTCAGGATGAACATGTGGTAATGGCGGAGGTACAGCTCATTTTATACAGCAGTAATCCATTTGAAAAGGGTTGCACGGTAGCTCATTGGCTGCTACCGGCGTGACGTCATTCTGAGTCACGCTCATCTTCTCCAGGTGATTCTTGCGCGGGAAGGTTCCCGCGGCTGCCAGTGATTGGGGGAATTTGAACCATGTGAGCTGAACGCTCGCAGCTGCCCTCTATGGGTAGCTAGCTCGCGTTCCTTTAACAGCTGGGTTACATTGTAATCATTGTCAGGTTACATTCATACATTCTTAAAGTAATACTGTTACATACACAACATCACCCCAGTCAACATAAACCGGGACCCAGTTTGTGACCCGGTGATGCCCACTGCCCAGGAAAGCAACTGCTGTCTACCATGTTTCTCCTGCCACATGCAGTAAGAGCTTTCCAAACTGTATACACACCATCGGCTCCCGGGATTTGGCACAGGTGGGAGCCTCCGCCGCTGCCTCCACCACCACCGCCCGCCACCACCCGCAGTGCTCACTGCGTGCCCCGGGAGCCCACACCATCGGCTCCTGGGATTTGGCGCAGGTGGGAGCTGCCATGAACTTTTCTTGTCAGCTCCTGAGATCCCTCCTCCACTACTGCCACACTACTGGCTAGGACTTTGGGCTCGCAGAGTGTTGTGTCCTAATAGTGTAACCTTCTACATGTGATATCAATGTACCTGAACCAATGTAACCTTGTCGATGAGTAACAATGTAACCTTCAGCTGTACCACATAAACCCTGTAATAGGACGCGAGCTAATGACCACCAGCTGGCAGCAGCGAGCGTCCAAGCTCTCTTGGTTCAAACCCATCAAAGACCGCAGCGCGGGAAGCTTCCCGCCGCTACCTACACCTGGACAAGAAGGGCGTGACCAGCCATGACATCACGCGGACCAGTAGCCAACGGGCTACCGTGGAGCCACATTCAAATACGTTACTGCCTTATATATAGAGCTGTTCGTCCGCCATTACCTCATGTTCCCTCTGTCCACCATGCAATAAACCTGAGTTAACCCAGCCGTTGGCTGTGCTTTGTGTCTTGACTCTCATACACTAAATTGGCGACGAGGATGGGATAATGGATCCCCACGGAGCCAGGACACAGAGCGGGTTCAACATCACCAAACCGCAAGACTGGGAGCTTTTTGAGATGGACTTCCAGGCGGCACTGGTGGAGCTCAAAGTCAAAGAAGACGACGAGGAAAGGAAGAGGGCCATCCTCACCCGCATGCTTGGGATGGAAACCAAGCGGACGCTGGTGGGCATCCTTGCACCGAAGAAGATGAGCGATTTCAAAGCCGGTGACATCATGAAAATGCTGCGTGAGCGTTTCCGACCCTCGAGGGTGATGTTTCCCGCTCGGAGTGCGTTTTGGAGGCGAGTTCAAGCGCCGGACGAGTCGGTAGAAGCCTTCGTAACGGCTATGAGGGTAGCCGCCGCCCCCTGCAAATGGGACCACATCCTAGAGATGGCCCTCAGGGACGGAGTGCTGTGTGGCCTGAAGGACAAGGAAGTACAGCGCAGCCTGATGAACAAGGAGCCACCACCCACACTGGAAGAGGTTGTAGAGGCCGCGGAAGCCGCGGAATCCACGAATGCTGGAGTAGACGAGATGCACAAGTGGCGTGAGTGGCGTCCGAGGGCCGGCAAAGCGGAAAACTCGTCGCACGGGAAGTCCGGTCAGTCGGTGCATGCAACCCGACCGACCTCGAAATCGTCTTCAGAAAGTAGCGATGGCGAGGAGGTCCAGAAGGTCCGGAGAGGCGGGCGCCGCTGCGATGGTTGCGGAGCGGCCCATGAGCGCGTGAAGTGCCCATTCAGGAAAGCCGAGTGCTTCAACTGCGGACGTCGGGGGCACATCGCCAAGGCGTGCAGGAAATGGAAAGAGGGCCGGAGACAGTCGCAAGACCGTTCAGCCAGACCGGACCGTCCAGCGAGGCCCAAAGATGGCGCCCGGGCCACGAGGAAGCAGGACGGCGTGGGCCACGAGGAAGCAGGACGGCGTGGGCCGCATCTCGGACGACAGCGAGGGCGACGCTCCTGTGTTCAACGTGTCTGCGGGACAGCCCCATTACTTTGTTGAGGTACTAGTACAAGGGACCCCTATTAGGATGGAAGTTGACTCGGGGTCCTCCTATTCTATAATCCCCCAGAGAGAGTTCTTGAAAATCGACCCCCACGTGCGGCCCAAACTTAAAGCGTTGAGGGCCACACTACGGGACGTTCAGGGGAACAGCATTCCAGTGTTGGGGGTCGGAACGTTCCGGGTTCGCTTTAAGAGACATTCTGCGGAACTTCCCCTAGTGGTGCTAAAAGGGGGGAGTTGTAGCCTCCTCGGAACACAGTGGTTTCAGCCCTTAGGCCTGTTCATAGGGGGGGTGCATGCCGTAGGCGAGGACCCAATACAAGCAGTGTGTGACGCACACCCCGCCGTTTTTAAAAGTGGACTGGGAAAATTCAAGGGACCCCCTGTAGCCTTCGACTTAGACCCGGAGGTCCGCCCGATAAGACTTAAACCGCGCAGGGTACCGTTCGCGCTTAAGGACAAAATAGAGGCGGAACTGGACAAACTGGTGGGTCAAGGAATTCTCATTCCTGTGGATTCCGCGGAGTGGGAGACTCCAATTGTAACAGCACTGAAGGCTAACGGGGAGGTGCGCATTTGCGCTGATTATAAGTGTACCATTAATAAGGCAATCCGCCCTAATGCATACCCGGTGCCAGTGGTCAGCCACCTTCTGGCCAGGCTGAATGGGGGAAAGTGTTTCGCTAAACTCGATTTAGCACAGGCCTACCAGCAACTCCCGGTAACCCCCGCCACAGCGGCGGCACAAACAATAGTCACACATAAGGGGGCGTTCCAGGTGTCGAGGTTACAGTTCGGCGTGAACTCGGCACCTGGCATTTTTCAGTCGCTGGTGGAACGCCTCCTGAAGGGGTTGGAGGGGGTGTTGCCATATTTTGATGACGTGTTGATAACGGGGGGGAGTAAGGCCGAGCTGGCCCACAGATTGGATAAGGTCCTGGCCGTGTTCGAGAAAGCGGGGCTGCGACTGAGAAAAGACAAATGTGTATTTTTCGAAACAGAGGTTGAGTTTTTAGGGTTCCGTGTCACACCCGAGGGAATTAGGCCGTCCAAATCTAAGGTAGCCGCCATTAAGAAAGCCCCTCGCCCCACTTCCAAAACCGAGCTGCAGTCATTTCTGGGGCTTCTCAATTTCTACCATACCTTCCTTCCACGGAAGGCGTCTGTTGCCGAGCCGCTCCATCGGCTGCTTAAAAAAGAGGAAAAATGGCTGTGGGGTGACGAGCAAGAAAGAGCGTTCACAGAGTTAAAGCAACTCCTCACATCCGAGGCAATCCTGACCCATTTCGACCCCAAACGGCCCATAGTTTTGGTCTGCGATGCATCCCCGGTGGGGGTGGGGGCGGTGCTTTGCCACGTGTTAGACGACGGAAGGGAGGCCCCGATAGCGTTTTATTCAAGGTCCCTGTCCCAAGCAGAGCGGAATTACGCACAGACCGATAGGGAGGCACTAGCGATAGTAGCGGGGACCAAGAAATTTCACGATTTTCTGTATGGTCGGCCGTTCAAGATCGTTACTGATCACAAGCCCCTGTTAGGAATCTTCACTGCAAATAAGCCCACGCCACAGATCCTGTCCCCGAGGATGCTGCGGTGGGCTATTTTTCTTAACGCATATCAACATGAGTTAGAATACCGGCCAGGGAAGGAAATCAGCCATGCAGACGCGCTCTCACGGTCGCCGTTACCATTGTCGGACGACCAGAAAGCTGGGGTAAGAAGAGACCGCCAGGTGTTGCTAATAGAGGTCTTAGAGTCACCCCCGATAGTACCGGCCGACATTGCCAGGGCGACCGGAAAGGATAGAACACTAGAGAAGGTATGCTCGTGGGTGCAGAAGGGGTGGCCGGCGTCATCCCCAGGCACGGAATTCGACCCATTTTTCCGAAAGCGAGTGGAATTGTCATTAGAGAGGGGGTGCCTTTTGTGGGGCCAACGGGTGGTGGTTCCTACGTCCCTGCGGCCGAAGGTGCTAAGGCTGTTGCACGTCAGCCACCCGGGGATCGTCCGTTCCAAGGCGTTGGCCCGGAGTTACTTCTGGTGGCCCCAGCTGGACGCCGACATAGAGCAGATGGTTGGCACTTGTGAGGCATGTCAATGCTCTCGACCGGAGGTGGCCCGCCTACCGCACAGGGAATGGGACGCAGCAAGGGGACCGTGGTCCAGGGTGCACGTAGATTTTGCTGGCCCATTCCGGGGAACCATGTTTCTCCTGGTGGTGGATGCATACTCAAAGTGGCTGGAGGTCATTCCGGTAAAGAGCACATCCTCCGCCACTACCATTCGCCAGCTAAGGAGGGTCTTTTCCACGTTCGGTTTACCCGACACTTTGGTCAGCGATAACGCCAGTTGTTTCACGTCCGCTGAGTTCGCGGCATTCATGGAGGCAAATGCAATTCGGCATGTCACATCCGCGCCGTTTCACCCGGCCACGAATGGCCAAGTGGAACGGTTGGTGCGCACCACAAAAGATGCCCTGCGGTGCATGGGCTCGGGAGATCTCCATCACCAGGTTTGTCAATTTCTATTAGCGTACAGAGTGACCCCCTTAGCGTCTGGTTACTCGCCGGCCGAGCTGCTGATGCGGAGGAAACTGACCACGCTTTTGTCCAGGCTAGACCCGTCGAGGGTCGAGGACAAAGGGAAGAACATAGGGTTAGCGGTCTCGAAAGGGTTCGGCATAGGCGATCCTGTACATTGCAGGAACTATGCCAACGCAGGCCCAGCCTGGGTGCCAGGGACGGTAATAGAACAGACGGGGCCAGTGTCCTATCGGGTGGAAACTAGCACCGGCCTCCTCTGGAGGAGGCACGCTGACCAACTGAGGCACCGAGTGAGCGAGGGGCCGACCAGTGGGGCACAGCGACAGGATTCAGCGATAGGGTCCTCCCCCACCCGTTTAGCCCAAGGGGGAGACAGGGGGGAAAGCAGCGAGCCCGACTCATATCCTTTTGATACCCCAGTTCTATCCGAGCCAGGGGGGAGGGAAAAGGAGTATGCGGCCGCCGCTGCCGCTTCCCCCGAATCCGATTTTGATTTTGATTTTGCGAGCCGGGGGGGTTTTTCGGAGTGTTCCCCCACCCATCCAAGCGAGAAGAGGGGTTTTTTGTTAGTCCCCAGTGCCCCCGGTTCTTCCCAGACCAAGCACACACCTCCCAACAAAGCTGCAGAGCCGCGGCAAACCACTAACAAGTCATCCTCTCCGATTGCAGGGCAGGAAGCCAGGGAGCAAGGAGGAGGGAGCGAAGCCGGGGCAGGGCAGCCCGCGCCGAGACCCCAGCGTGTTCGAAATAAGCCATCTTGGCTGAGAGACTTCGTCTCATCCTAGGGGGGAGGAGTGTTGTGTCCTAATAGTGTAACCTTCTACATGTGATATCAATGTACCTGAACCAATGTAACCTTGCCGATGAGTAACAATGTAACCTTCAGCTGTACCACATAAACCCTGTAATAGGACGCGAGCTAATGACCACCAGCTGGCAGCAGCGAGCGTCCAAGCTCTCTTGGTTCAAACCCATCAAAGACCGCAGCGCGGGAAGCTTCCCGCCGCTACCTACACCTGGACAAGAAGGGCGTGACCAGCCATGACGTCACGCGGACCAGTAGCCAACGGGCTACCGTGGAGCCACATTCAAATACGTTACTGCCTTATATATAGAGCTGTTCGTCCGCCATTACCTCATGTTCCCTCTGTCCACCATGCAATAAACCTGAGTTAACCCAGCCGTTGGCTGTGCTTTGTGTCTTGACTCTCATACACTAAACAGAGGTAGTAGGTTTATTGTCTTATGACTCTGGGACTTTTTGGGGGGCTGGGTGAATTGATCTGTATGTTTTTGACGTTGTTGGGTAGTCTGTTGTACCCCGATATGCTACTGTATTTTTATTGGAATGGTATTTATTGTATTTGCTGTATTTTTGCCTTGCGTATATTATTATATATTTATTTATTGTGTATTTCGCAATTTATTGTACTGTTTTTCTTTGTTTACTGTTGGTAGCCGCTTTGAGTCGCCTTCGGGCTGAGGGAAGCGGGATATAAATAAACTATGATGATGATGATGATGATGATGATGATGATGATGATGATGATGATGATGATGATGATGATGATACCATTTTGTTGAGGGTTTGTGTGGTGGGAGTAGGGGAGGGAGCCAGCCAATGGGGCAGGGTCTTTCCTAGCAGACCAAAAGGAGATATTTTTTCCTTCCAATTGGACAGGGAAACACAAAGTTAGGCTCCAGCCTAGGGGATGGCAGTTGGATGTTAACTTTCTCCCACCATCCCAATTTATCTGTTGTGCATTATAATGTTAATTTATGTTACAGAGTGAGAAGGGGTGAGAATGTATCCTAAATAAGGGGGAGGGGAGATCAGCTCTATCCCAGGCCAGATATCCACTCCAGCAGGATCAAGCAGTAGGTGACTGACTTGGAGGACCACCAGAGTCCCCCAACAACAGATGTCCATAGACAGCCATCTGATTGCCTTATTCCGGGGCCGGTATTCATCTCCACTTGGTGGCCCAACAGGGACTGTGAGATTGCCTTGTTTGTCCTGACTTACCCCACTTCTCCTGCTGCACCAAGATTGGGCTACTGTAAACAATCAAAGCTATGAAATTTCCATTCACTTATAATCCTCTGTATTAACAATAAACTGGCCACTGTCTGGCCAGGTTATCCTGCTATGGTAATAGAGTAGACCATACTGCCAGTGACTCAATGTCGAGTGTCAGGTGGTGGTTAAATAACCTGACAACCCTGAGGACTAATGGCTTGGGTGCTGAAGTCCACAGGGAAGGGTGATGGTCCCCAAGTGGATTAAACCCCACTTGAATCCATCTTGATGGAGAACAGCAGCTTCATCAATACTGGTCTAGGGTTGATGATGTCTTTGCATGCCAAAAGGGCTCAGGACCAGAAAGTGACTCATGGAAGTGGATCAGTGGTACAGGGGTCACGCTGCAATGCAGAAGGCATTGTAAGGCTACTGCATTATATTCTCAGGACAGTCTTTATGGCTGATTGCATGATGATCACCAATATTTGGATTCAGATATGGAAGAAGAAGATCAACTATATTTTCCTGTACCCCTTATAATTTTCTACCTGTTTATATTTTTCTGGTGTATGTTATTGACAGTACAGGGGAAAAGTGCACAGGTGTCTCACCTGGGTCCACAAATCAGAAAGAATTAGGAACTTTTGTGTAGGGACCCAACTCTCTTCAGAAAGCTTTAGAATTCTGACTCTTAGCAGAACAGACTGTGGAGAGGGAGAGAACGTGTAAAGAAAAGGAGGCTTTTAAAAATTCTGAATACATGTAATTGAAACAGATGGTCATAGGCAATGGCTTCTGGAAAGTTCTCATCAACTGTAAAATGAGGTCTTGAATATGGAGAGTTCCTAATGGATTCCCCTAAGTGTAGTGTTTAATATATTACTAATGTATGTGTCCCTGGTTAAAGAACAACGTATGCCTAGCCAATTAACACAGTAATGTGTTATTTGAATAATATAGAATTTTTCTCATAATCTATTTTTCGTTTTAGTCACCTTAACAAGAAAAATAAACATGAACCTTATAACCATAATTATTTTTGCTCTTATCTGCTATCAAGTAATTTCTGACTTATAGTACTCCGATGGGGTTTCCTGGCACCTGCTACCTTGTAGCTTGGGGGGAAGAGGAGAAGACCCTCCTCTTTCCCCCTCTTCGGCGAGGCACAGGGGAGAAAATAGTTTCTCCCTGGTGCCAGCCACCCCATAGCTTGGGGGGGGAGAGAGGAGAAGAACCTCCTCTTTTTTCCCCCTTTGGTGAGGCACCGGGGAGAAAATATCTTCTCCCCGGCACCAGCTACCCCATAGCTTGGGGGAAAAGAGGAGTAGAACCTCCTCTTCCCCCCCTTTGGCGAGGCACCAGGGAGAAAATATCTTCTCCCTGGTGCTGGCCACCCCATAGCTTGGGGGGGGGGGAGAGGAGAATTACCTCCTCTCCCCCCCTTTGACGAGACACCAGGGAGAAAATATCTTCTCCCTGCCGCGCATGTGCACACGCATGCATGTGCTCATGCATGCATGCACACACACGCACCTGCACCTGCACCTGCACGCACGCACGCACACATGCACACACACGCATGCACGCACGCACACACACATACACACACACACACCTCTACTGGGCTGCACATTTCAAACCTGCACACACAAAAACCACTCCTAACCACCAACATACAGAATAAACATGCCCGGCTTGCCAGGTAAAAAATGCTAGTATGCTATAAATGAGGAGACATCTAATCTAACACTTCAAGAAGTTGTTCTATTCAAGCAGAAATTAGAAAAACTATTTAGTTACATACAGTAAAACCCTGTATAACAAAAAAATCTCCATTCCACAGAGCTCTTTGCTATACAGATTTTTTCGTTATACCGATCGCTATGGGTGATGTACCGTATAATGAAAAATATGTTCATTATACAGATCACTATTGGCGTTATCCTGTACAACAACAAAAAATTCATTGTATGGGGTATCGCCGATAGCAATCCATATAACAAACATTTTTTGTTATATGGTATATCACAGATAGCAGGTGAATGCTTCGTTGTATGAATTTTTCATTATATGAAGCGTTCATTATACAGGGTACCACTGTACAGTATTTGTAATACCTTTGTACCCAAGTTAAGGATTTAGATTTGCATAACTCTCATAAATAATCACTCTCGGCAATTTTTAGCTGGCCTTTAAAGTTTTGTTGTTGTTCAGTCGCACAGTCGATTCCAACTCTTTACGACCCCATGGACCATTGCCCGCCAGGTACCTCTGTCTTCCACCATCCTCCTCAGCCCGTCTAGCTCTGTGCCCATTGCATCTACAATACAATCAAGCCATTTCATTTTTGGCTAACCCCTTCTTCTTTTGCCCTCCACAAAAGGGACAGAACAATTAGGCAAAACACAAGTTGCACACAAAGACCTTCACATGGTGTCTGGAGTAGAAAGTAAAACAGCAGATTTAAGCCGAATCTATACCTATAAAATGGTGCGTTAACTGTTGGAATGTGACAAAGGATGTTGCACCAGGCCCCACTAGCCCGTAATGGGCCTCCGTTCACTCACCCGAACCCGGTTCGCAGGTAACTGTCGGGTTGAAATTTCCGACCCGGGGGCAGGAGCCCCCCAGTCGCAAACAAAAAAAGGGAACTTCAATTCCCAACGTTCCTGGTGCCACACCGCACCAGAGCCAATCAGGTTGAGCGGCGCGGCAAAAGGAACGTTCGGAAACGCGCAGCGGCCAATCAAAAAAAAGCCGCAAGGGAAAAACCACTGCAGTAAGCAAAAATGAGCAGCCAAAACTACAAGCCCCAGAGTCCTGCATGCCATTAGCGCGCAGAACGCTGAGGCGGCCGGCGCGCGAAAAATAAAACTTAAAAAAAAAACGCCCGCCGCCGCTGCCATTCTTCCCCACGGGCCAGCCAGCATGGCCTGTGGAGAAAAAAAATAAAAAACCCCGCCGCCGCTGCCCTTCCGTTCGAAAGGCCAGCTGGCTCACAAAAAATACAAGGAAACTCCCCCCCCCGCAACTTACCTTCTTCCCCACGGGCCAGCCAGCATGGCCTGTGGGGAAAAAAAAGAAACCCCCCCGCCGCCGATGCCCTTCCTTCCCACGGGCCAGCCAGCATGGCCCGTGGGAAAGAAAGCCTCCCCGCCATTGCCCTTCCTTCCCACGGGCCAGCCAGCATGGCCCGCAGGAAAGAAAGCCACCCCCCCTGAAAAAATAAACACAAACCAAAAACATTCAAAACCACACAAAAATCCAAAAAAGAATCACAAAAACAATCAAAAAGAAACAAGAAAAAACACACAGACACCCCCTCCCCAAAAAATCCCACCCACCCCCACTCCCCCCCAAAAAACCCCCAGAGAACTTACCAAAAATATCTTCCATCTATGAGGACCGGAACTCAAATGAGAAAAGGAAGAAAAAACTTACCGGAAGCGACACCCAGAGGACAGAAGAGAACAATTGCAGAGAGGCAACAATTGAAGAGAGACAGAAAAGTTCACCACCCCCACCCAGAGGCCAAAAGAAAAAAAACATTCAAAAATGTTAAAATTAATAAGATTAATTCCAAAATTAATCAAATAAGTTATAAAAACATTCAAAAATAAACACACTAATCTCAAAAATTACCAAAAAAACAAAAAAAAAACAGAAATCACTTTTCACTCCAAAAAACCAAAACAAAAAATAAAAATGCGTAAAAATAAACATTTTAAAAAACATAATTAAATTTTAAACTAAATAATATTAAATTAAATTAAATTAATTAAAATAAAAAAATTGCATAAACATAAAACAAAAACGTTCAAAAATCAATTAAAAGAGCCCGGCACTGAGGAAGCCAGCACGCAAAAAAACAAAACAAAAAACCAAACAAACAAAAAAAACCACTGGGAGCGCAAGTCCGCCACAGGCGGACGCAGCGCCTTGAAGCCACAAAATCACAAAACCTTACAACACCATTTAAAACAGCCCAGCACCATTGGTTCAAGAAAAAAAAGAAACCCTTTACTATCCAACACAATTTTAAAAAGCCCGGCACCGCCGGGCAAAATATGCTAGTAAAAGAATAAAACAAGCCTTTCCATCCTCAAAACTTGCCAACTCAAAAGAGAGCAAAAGAGTGGAACTATCCAGCTTTGGTGTCTAAATGTGAGAGAGACTAATCTAGAGCATCAATCTTTTCCCTTACTCAACTATCCAGAGCTCCATAGGAGGGACACTTTCATGAAGCTCCACAATAGCTTGAGTCAGTTGGCTGACTTGACCCATCAGCAATCTGCTCACGACAGAGTAAATGAATAGGGATTTGAAGCACCCAGGCTGTGGGGTGATTCTACAGCCATTCCAGTGGTCAGGTCATTCTGGCACAGAATTTCTCATCAATCACCTTCAGCTGTTTTATTGTTCAGTTGCACAGTCGATTTCGACCCTTTGCAACCCTATGGAGAATTGCCCTCCAGGCACCTCTGTCCTCCACCATCCTTCTCAACCCGCTCAGCTCTGTGCCCATTGCATCTACAATACTATCTAGCCATCTCATCCTTGGCCGCCCCCTTTTTCTCTTGCCTTCCAACTTTTCCAACATCAAGGCTTTCTCAAGTGAATCCTCTCTTCTTATTTGATGTCCAAATTACTTTAGCTTCATCTTTACTATTTGACCTTCTAAGGAGCAGTCAAGGCTGATTTCTTCTAAGATTGACCTATTTGTTCTCCTCGCTTTCCAGGGGACTCTCAAAACTCTCCTCCAACACCACATCTCAAAGGCATCTATTCTTCTGCGCTCAGCTTTCTTAATGGTCCACAGAAGAGATAAGGAAGCTCTCTGACCCCCAAACACCTGTATTATTTTGCACCTCCAAGGCCATCTCGTTTCAACGCCTTTAGCACATCGGTATAGCTATTAAGAACTGCAATAACTTAGTGTTTAAGACGCTGCAATCTGAAGACTGGAAGGTTGGCAGGTCAGCAGTTCAAGACCCAAGTGCTGCATGACAGAGTGGGCTTCCATCTCTGTCTCAGTTCCTGCCAAACTAGCCATTCTAAAGCAAGAGATTGCAAGATGCAGCTAAGATGCCAAATGACAAATCCAACTATTGTGCCAAAGCAAAGTTAAGCCAGGCTAAGTGTAATCCAAATGAATTTTCAACACCCTGAGACTGGGAGGAAATTGGATTCAACAAGGTTTAGTGGCTGCTCACCTGGCCCTCAGCCAATATGTCTAGCTTAGATTGCATTTTAAGTGTCCTTATTTTCTTGGGTCGGTTCCTATTTTCTACTAATTATGCTTGTAAATCATTGCCTCCTTTTGCCTTTCCGAAAGACCTTGTGAATGTTCTAGTACAGTCATTCCTTAATTTTCCACTTCATTTAGGGTTTTTTTTTCCAGGCTGTTTAAACCTGCTTACAGGACAAATATTTTATTGACTTTAAAATAGTGCAGAAGAAAATGCATTAAAACACAACAGAAGGATTGCCAGCAGCAGGCAAAATTTGAATCACTGGGCAAGAATTCTCAATATGATTATACAGATTTTACAAACATACCTCCATTTTATCTGTTGCCATCTAGAAAGTACAGAATAAGATTTTATCCAAACAAATAATTACATTTCCTCAGTATTTTAAACATTACATCCCTCAAGGCCAGACAAAATACAGAGATTTCAGAGTTTTGGTGAATCTGTGATGGGATAGAACTCTAAAATGAGGAAGGGGGTGTCAAAGATTGCCCCCCCCTTAGGTATTTAAGAATTTTTTGATCAGTGTGTCCAAGTGGATTCTCAGTATTTTGCTGTTTAAAGCAGAAGAACTACACCAAGACAAGACAGAAGCCAAAATTCCCACAATCAACAAGAAAAATGACAAAAACTTTGCAGCTTGAAGTGGCCAGATTGGGCCTGGCTAACCAATAGAAGCACAATACTGTATATAATATGACAGATAGAAAGCATTGAAACAACTAACTGTCTACTCAAGTCATTCTGGATAACTCAGTGATTTAGATATCTGGCTGCAGAGTATGAGGTTGGGAGTTCAATTCCCCACTCTGTCTCCAGGGAGAAGAGCCAGCTTCTGTAGTCATGGATCAAATGGCACAGTCCCAGGGTGCCCCCAAAAGAAAGGAATGGCAAACCACCTCTGTGTATTCTGTACCTAGAAAATCCTGGAAAGGGTCGCCATGAGTCAGAATTGACTTGAAAGCATGTAATAAACATTTATTACATGCTTTCAAGTCAATTCTGACTTATGGCGACCTTTTCCAGGATTTTCTAGGTACAGAATACACAGATTTCAGAGATTTGCTGCATGATGAAGTGAGCTCCTGGCTCTGTCCTGGCTCCTGCCAGCCTAGCAGCCTAGTTCAAAATCAAGAAATTGCAAGTAGATAATTTAGTGTATGCAAACCAAGACACGGACACAGCCTCGGGCTGGGTTAACTCAGGTTTATTGCATCGTGGACAGAGGGAACATGAGGTAATGGCGGATCAATAGCTCTTTATATACAGCAGTAATACATTTGAACGTGGTGCCATGGTAGCCCATTGGCTACTGTCTGCGTGACGTCATTGCAGGTCACGCCCTTCTTGTCCAGGTGTAGGTAGTGGCGGGAAAACTTCCCGCGCTGTTGCCTTTGATGAGTTCGGACCAAGAGAGCTTGGACGCTCGCTGCTGCCAGCTGGTGGTCATTAGCTCGCGTCCTATTACAGGGCTTATATGATACAGCTGAAGGTTACATTGTTGCTATAGGCAAGGTTACATTGACTCAGATACATTTCAATCCATGTGTACAGTAAAACCATCAGAACACAACATCCCTCCCCCCTAGGACGAGACAAAGTCTCGAGCCCACCTTAACACACTCCCCCCCCCTTATGAGACAAAGTCTCTCAGCCAAGATGGCTTATTTCGAACACGCTGGGGTCTCGGTGCGGGCTGCCTCTCCCTGGGATTGCTACCTTCTCTTTGTCCCCTGGTCTCCTGTCCTGCAATATGAGAGGGAGACTCGTTAGTGACTTTCCGCGGCTCCGCGGCGCTGTTGGGAGGTGTGCTCTTTCTTAGGGAGGAACCGGGGGCACTGGGGGCTAACGAAAAACCCCTCTTCTCGCTTGGATGGGTGGGGGAACACTCCTGAAAACCCCCCCGGCTCGCCAAATCAAAATCAAAATCACTATCGGGGGCAGCGGTCGCGAACTCCTCTCCCCCTTCCCCGGCCCCTGCTAGAGCTGGCGTATCAAAAGGATATGAGTCGGGGCCGCTGCTTCTGCTTCCTTCCCCCCATGCTTGGGACTGTCGTCCACTGCTGTCTCCCCCTTGGGTTAAGCGGGTGGGGGAGAACCCTAACGCTGAATCCTGTTGCTGAGCTCCACTGACCGGCCCAATCACTCTGCGCCTCAGTTGATCTGCGTGCCTCCTCCAGAGGAGGCCGGTGTTCGTCTCGACCCGGTACGACACTGGCCCCGTCTGTTCTACAACCGTCCCTGGCACCCAGGCTGGCCCTGCGCTGGAATAGTTCCTGCAGTGAACAGGGTCACCGGCAGCGAAACCTTTCGAGACTGCCAACCCCACGTTTTTTCCTTTATCCTCGACTCTCGTTGGGTCTAGCCTGGACAGGAGCGTGGTCAGTTTTCGCCGCATCAAGAGCTCCGCCGGCGAGTAGCCGGATGCCAAAGGGGTCACCCTATACGCTAAGAGGAATTGGCACACTTGGTGATTCAGGTCCCCCGGGCCCATGCGCCGCAGCGCCTCCTTTGTTGTACGCACCAACCGTTCCACTTGGCCATTCGTGGCCGGGTGAAACGGTGCGGACGTGATATGCCGAATGGCGTTTGTCTCCATGAATGCCCCGAACTCAGCGGAGGTGAAACAACTAGCGTTATCGCTGACTAAAGTGTCGGGTAAACCGAACGTGGAAAAGACTCTCCGTAGCCGGCTAATTGTCGTGGCGGAGGACGTGCTTTTTACCGGGATAACCTCCAGCCACTTGGAGAACGCATCCACGACTAGGAGAAACATGGTTCCTCGGAATGGGCCAGCGAAATCTACGTGCACCCTGGACCATGGTCCCCGTGCTGTGTCCCATTCCCTATGTGGAAGACGGGCCGCCTCAGGGCGGGACCCCTGGCAAGCCTCGCAAGTGCCAACCATGTGCTCAATATCCGTGTCCAGCTGCGGCCACCAGAAATAACTCCGGGCCAGCGCCTTTGAACGAACTATGCCCGGGTGGCTGACGTGCAGCAGTTCGAGCACCCTCGTCCGCAGGGGCGCAGGGACCACCACCCGTTGGCCCCACAGAAGGCACCCCCTCTCTAGGGACAACTCTAGCTTTTTCCTAAAGAACGGGTCGAACTCCGTACTCGGGGACGAACCCGGCCACCCCTTTTGCACCCATGAGCAAACCTTCGCCAGTGTCCTGTCCTTGCCTGTCGCCCTAGCAATGTCGGCTGGCACTATTGGGGGAGCGTCTAAAACCTCAATTAGCAACACCTGGCGGTCCTTTTCTGCTCTCGCCTTTTGGGCGTCCGACAATGGCAAAGGGGATCTCGAAAGCGCATCAGCATGGCTGATCTCCTTTCCGGGCCTGTACTCCAACTCATGTTGGTACGCGTTGAGGAAAATAGCCCATCGCAGCATTCTCGGGGACAGGATCTGCGGCGTTGGCTTGTGTGCCGTGAAAATCCCTAACAGCGGTTTGTGATCGGTCACGATTTTGAACGGGCGGCCATACAAAAAATCGTGAAATTTTTTGGTCCCCGATACGATTGCTAATGCTTCCCTGTCGGTTTGTGCGTAATTTCGCTCCGCTTGGGACAGGGACCTTGAGTAAAACGCTACCGGGGCCTCCCTTCCGTCCTCCAACACGTGGCAAAGCACCGCCCCCACCCCCACCGGGGATGCATCACAAACTAGGACCACAGGCCGTTTGGGGTCGAAATGCGTCAGGATTGCCTCAGATGTTAGGAGTTGCTTTAGCTCCTTGAACGCCCTCTCGTGCTCGTCACCCCACATCCACGGCTCCTCCTTTTTCAGCAACCGATGGAGCGGTTCGGCCACGGACGCCTTCCGCGGGAGGAATGTATGGTAAAAATTTAGGAGCCCCAGGAAAGATTGCAGCTCGGTCTTGGATGTGGGGCGAGGGGCCTTTTTAATGGCTGCCACCTTGGATTTAGACGGCTTAATCCCCTCGGGTGTGATTCGGAACCCTAAAAACTCGACCTCTGTTTCGAAAAAAACACATTTATCCTTCCTCAATCTCAGCCCCGCTTTCTCGAACACGGTCAGTACCTTGTCCAACCTTTTCGCTAGTTCAGCCTCACTCCCCCCTGTTATCAACACGTCATCAAAATAAGGCAACACCCCCTCCAGGCCCTTTAGGAGGCGTTCCACGAGCGATTGAAAAAGACCGGGTGCCGAGTTCACGCCGAACTGTAACCGCGACACCTGGAACGCTCCCTTATGTGTAACTATCGTTTGTGCCGCGGCCGTGGCGGGGGTCACAGGAAGTTGCTGATAGGCTTGTGCCAAATCGAGCTTAGCGAAACACTTTCCCCCATTTAGCCTGGCCAAAAGGTGGCTTATCACTGGCACCGGGTATGCATTAGGGCGGATCGCCTTGTTAATTGTACACTTATAATCTGCGCAAATGCGCACCTCCCCGTTAGCCTTTAGAGCCGTTACAATTGGAGTTTCCCACTCCGCGGAATCAACAGGAATAAGAATCCCCTGGCCCACCAGTTTGTCCAATTCCGCCTCTATCTTGTCCTTGAGTGCAAACGGCACCCTGCGTGGTTTGAGTCTTATCGGGCGGACCTCCGGGTCTATGTCGAAAGCTACAGGGGGTCCCTTGAACTTTCCGAGTCCTTTCTCAAAAACGGCGGGATGCGCATCGCAAACCGCTTGTATTGGGTCTCCCCCCACGGTATGCACCCCCCCTATGAACAACCCTAAGGGCTGAAACCACTGTGTTCCCAGGAGGCTACAGCTTCCCCCTTTCAGGACAACTAGGGGCAGTTCCGCCGAATGTCTCTTAAAATTGACCCGAAACTTCCCAACCCCCAATACCGGAATGTTGTTTCCCTGTACGTCCCGTAGTGTGGACCTCAACGCTTTAAGCTTTGGCCGCACGTGGGGGTCGATTTTCAGGAACTCTTTCTGGGGAATTATGGAAAAGGAGGACCCCGAGTCAATTTCCATCTTAATAGGGGCCCCTTGTACTAATACCTCAACGAAGTAATGGGACTGTCCCGCGGACACGCTGAACACTGAGGCGTCGTCCTCGCTGCTGTCCGAGACGCGGCCCACGCCGTCCTGCTTCCTCGTGGTCTGGGCGCCATCTTTGGGCCTTGCTGGACGGTCCGGCCTGGCCGCGCGGTCTTGTGATTGCCTCCGGCCCTCTTTCCGCTTTCTGCACGCCTTGGCGATGTGCCCCCGACGGCCGCAGGTGTAACACTCGGCCTTCCTGAACGGGCATCTCGCGCGCTCGTGGGCCGCTCCGCAACCCTCGCAGCGTCGACCGCCCTTCCGGACCTTCTGGACCTCCTCACCGTCGCTGCCTTCCGTAGACGACTTTGAGGCCCGCCGAGTCGCGTGCACCGACTGTCCGGCCTTCCCGTGCACCGAATTTTCCGCCTTGCCGGCTTTAGGACGCCACTCACGCCACTGATGCATCTCGTCCACTCCGGCATTCGTGGACTCTGCGGCTTCCGCGGCCTCTATGACTTCGGCCAGCGTGGGTGGCGGCTCCTTATTCATCAAGCTGCGCTGCACCTCCTTGTCTTTCAGGCCACATAACACGCCGTCCCTGAGGATCATCTCCAGGATGTCGCCCCATTTACAGGGGGCGGCGGCTATCCTCATGGCGGCCACGAATGCCTCAACCGACTCGTCTGGCGCTTGGACTCGCCTCCAAAACGCGCTCCGAGCGGGAAACATTGCCCTCGAGGGGCAGAACCGCTCTCGCAGCAGCTTCATGATGTCGCTCGCCTTAAAGTCGCTCACCTTCTTCGGAGCGATTATGCCCACCAGCGTCCGCTTGGTTTCCATCCCGAGCATTCTGGTGAGGATGGCCCTCTTCCTCTCCTCGTCGTCTTGTTTGACTCTGAGTTCCACCAGTGCCGCCTGGAAGTCCATCTCAAGCAGCTCCCAGTCCTGCGGTTTGGTGATGTTGAAACCGCTCTGTGCCCTGGCTGTTCCGTGGGGATCCATCATCCCACCTTCGTCGCCAATTTAGTGTATGCAAACCAAGACACGGACACAGCCTCGGGCTGGGTTAACTCAGGTTTATTGCATCGTGGACAGAGGGAACATGAGGTAATGGCGGATCAATAGCTCTTTATATACAGCAGTAATACATTTGAACGTGGTGCCATGGTAGCCCATTGGCTACTGTCTGCGTGACGTCATTGCAGGTCACGCCCTTCTTGTCCAGGTGTAGGTAGTGGCGGGAAAACTTCCCGCGCTGTTGCCTTTGATGAGTTCGGACCAAGAGAGCTTGGACGCTCGCTGCTGCCAGCTGGTGGTCATTAGCTCGCGTCCTATTACAGGGCTTATATGATACAGCTGAAGGTTACATTGTTGCTATAGGCAAGGTTACATTGACTCAGATACATTTCAATCCATGTGTACAGTAAAACCATCAGAACACAACAGATAAATAGGTACCACTTTGGTGATAAGGTAAACAGCATTCTGTGCACTCCGGTGTCTAGTCATGCCTGCCACACGTCAACGGAAACATTTGCAAAATGCAGATAGTGCTGGCTCTTTGGCTATAAACAGAGATACATAATTTGGGTGGGGGAGGGGGACACTCTATTTCCTGAATTGTAGCCTATTGAAGCCTACCCTGGTGGATCCCTGCCTGGTGCCTTCTCCCGGGGGAGTGGCTCGCTTCCCTCAGTAGGCGGGGGCCAAAGGTAGCCGTGCTTTCAGCCCCCCCCCCCCCGTGGTAGGCACTTGCTTCCCTCCGGGAGGCAAAGGTAGAATGGAGTGCCGTTCTCTGCCTTTGTCTCCCGGGGAAGTGGCTCGCTTCCCTTGGTAGGCGGGGGCTGAAGGCAGCCGTGCTTTTGCCCCCCCCCATGGTAGGCGCTCGCTTCCCTCCGGGAGGCGAAGGCAGAATGGAGCGCCATTCTCTGCCTTCCCCTCCCAGGGATGTGGCTTGCTTTCCTCAGTAGGCAGGGGCCGAAGACAGCCATGCTTTTGGCCCCTGGTGCCCATGGTAGGCGCTCGCGCATTGGCCGTAGTTTTTTGGTGTATGCCAGCTGTCCCGCCTCCTCTGTGCTCATGTCCTTCAGCCTGATTGGCTGAAACATGCCACAGCGCAGAGGATGCTGGGTAGCGTAGTTTTTATTTGTTTCCACGTTCGTGGGGCGTTGACCCCAATCTCGGTTCCCGAACCCTCATGGCGATGTTGTCAAGGACATAAGGTAAATGTGGCCGGCGCATTACAGGATGGGCTGGATGTATGCGGACACACATGCCGGACACGCATGGCCCAACCCTCTTTTTATAGGTATAGATTGATGTCCCCTTCTAGAAACGTCTCTCCTTTGTACAACATTGCAATGGTGGATCTTTCCATTATCAGTTAAATGCCTATTTGTTTACCGTCCTAGCCTAGGCATTTTCCTGATTGCTTTCCTGTTTGTTATTATGCTCACTTGCACCTCAAATCTCCAAGGTAGAGACAGGAGTACCTAGAATTCCTCTTTCCTTCCACATGACTGAAAAGAAGATCCACTGCTACAGCTGCCTCTTTCCCACATAGAAGGATGTGGAGGCATCAGCAGTGCTCTATCTGCCATCCAAAAGAAGAGCGGAATGAAGAGGGTCTCATCCACACAAGAATGAGTCAAGGTATTAGAGTTAGGATTATTACAATGAGTTATATAATAAACCTGAGGAAAGAGTTGAATTATGTGGGAATGGTGGGTAGAAAATCTTATGATTACAGAAATAGTTAGCTGTCAAGAGTTCCTACTCTCTTTGGGACAAGAGGTGCCTTCGTTGCTCCCTTGAGTTTTATTATGATTCCAACTAATTTGTTTCTAGACACCAGGATCGCCAAGTATAAGCTGAATAATACCATTTGTTTTACCAGCTCACCTTTGCTGAAGCTGAAATAAGATTTATAGAAATGTACATAGCCAAATGGCTTCCAGTTGGATCTACAACTGAGACAATTCAAAAATATAAATTATTCCTGCAATGTCTGGAGTATGTTACTCAACAAATTGACTCCATTTCTCCCAGACATTAGACCCAGGAATACATTACTCATTTAGTTTTTAGAAAAGAATCAATTCATAGCCAAGTTATGCCCTCGCCCACAGATGTGATTAAAAGCCTGGCTGTGTTATTTTAGCTGAATTTCATATTGCAGTTGTTAGTAAACTTTCTGCTATACTGGTTTTTCTAGTCCAGATGCTGCAGGCTTCCAGTGCTTTTAAGGACTGCATAAAATAGATTTTAAGGTGATCTAGGACAATTCAGGTTCTATGCAATTCTAATTAGACAGTGCCTTGAAAAAAGGACACTGAAAAAAATAGAAGCCTCTTCTATTTTCATCACTCTTTAGCGAATCTCTGAAGCCATTTCCCCCTTCCTCCAAGGCTTTTCCTGGGCTCCGTTTCACCCCAAAGTGCCTACCCAGCCACTCCGGATGGGGTGGGGAGGTGGGCGGGCCCAGCCATTTTTACTACCAGTACGCATGTACTGGTGTGAACCTGCTGATGCCCACCACTGGGTAAACCAAATTGTGGTTCAAAAATACCACAATTTTTGAGGAAGCGCTTTCTGTGTGCCCCTAACCCAACATGAGGAGAAGTCTACAAAAATCTACTGTTGCTGAGAGATCAGAGATCTGGTATAGCATTAAACTCAAAAGACTGGAGGCTCATCCAGAGTATTCATCATACCTGTCAAGTATCCCGGATTGGCCGGGATTTCCCGTAATTTAGCGCCGCTAACTCTTCTTTCCCACCACCATCCGCTGCCACTTGGGCAGATATCCTATTGGGATTTTAATCCACATTTATTCTTAAAACAGCACTCTCCTCTCCTTTTAAGAATTCAGTATCATTTTAGAAAACGTATCTAAAAACCTCTCAAAATCCTTGAAAAAATCATTTCAAAGCTCCTCAAAAACCAATTTTAACTAGTTTGTCTGCTGAATTTTTCTTTTTTTATTTGCTTTAACAAATTATGGCTTCTGATGGCTGTAGACTTTACTGTTAATCTACTGCAGAAATCAAGTATTCTCAAAAACAGCTCTTCCAAAAACAAACAGAAAAGCCCAGAAATTATTTTCTCTACTATATTTTTGTGCTTTTAGGTTTAAATGTAACAGTGCTGAACTACAAGCTTCTAACACAGGGATTCTCAGCCTGCGGCCAATGAGCCAAATGTGGCCCACGGCACCATTTCATGTGCCCCCTCCCGCTGCCTCCACCACATTAGGAAGTGCCATGTGCTGGGCAAAATGGCCATCCAGTCCTTAGCTTAAAAGGTTGAGAACTCCTGTTCTAACACATCACAAATTCATCACTTAACTGCTCTATTAATTAATTAATAGAGTAATTAATTAATAATTCACATTTATGCTGCCGCCCTCTCCCCTAGGTGACTCCAGGCAGCTTACACGTATAAAAATTACAATACAGCTTATACAAAACAATGAGATAAAAATATAAATTGTTTAAAATTTCATTCAAAGTTTCCCACCAGAGAAACATAAGAAAGAGGGCAGGAAAGGTAGTGTCATTAATTAAAAGAGGGACAAACTGGAGAATTCCAGAGACCTGTCTGGACACTTTTCACGGAAGAAAAAGAAAATGTTGATCAGGGTGAACAGGAAGGATCACTCAAGAGAGAAATAAATAGATTCACACTAAAGACAGGATCCTTTTTAGGATAAAACAGGCTGCTCCTGCATCTGGATGTGCCCGAAATAATAAATCAGAAATGTTGGATCGGGGCCCGATGTGGGCCGGAGGGTCCCGGAGGAGACTGGTCAAGCAAGACACGTGAGGCAAGATGGAACGAAGACCAGAGTTTATTGATCAGAAAGCAAAAGACTTTATACCTGCCTGGCTTGGCTGCGTGCATACGTTGCACATAGCCATTTACAGGAAAGCCCTGAGTCTGCACATCATGATTACACAAGTTACTAATTAGAGATGACTTTACCGGGGGAAGTTTCTTATCTAGCTAATTAACTAGGGGGACATGCATTGTTCATCGCTATCGGGAGCAAACAAGGGGCTGAGGTTGACTTTACGGCTTAGAGCTTCTGCGGATGCGAGATTACTCATTACGTGCCTATCCAGTTAACCATCTGGCGATCTTTGGCCCTCTATTGTCCTTGCTGCCCGTCAGGTCAGCAATCGGTGAATCAAACTATATCTAATATTCCGCTCCTCAATTTCTGTGCCCTCGAAACCAATGGCTCGAAGGAGTGTTCTCCCATAACTGTGGTTCTGTCAGGGACAGCTGTGCAATTGTGTATGCGGAATCCACACTGAAAGTCCCATATCTTGCTTTTACTACCCTAATTACATTTTAAAACTTATTTTAAATGAAAGAACAGCATTGGCCTTATGCAAGCCACACTGTCCCAGTCTCAGTTTCTCCTCTCCAGTCTTGCACCATGGAAAATAAGAGCAGGTGACTTGCATGCAAAGCTCTTTGAATGAGTTAATGCATATGAATTGTTTTCAAGACTTGGAAATTAAAAGTATTTAATTGTTATTGGGAATAGTTCTAGGAGTGACATGAGAGAACAATTCACCCCTAAAATTTGAGGAGGTGTCTTCTGCCCTAATTATAAGCCACTACTGTTATTGCTGCATCCAGGAGATGTTTCCTCCTGCTGAAGCCAAGATAAACACAAATAAGCTCTATGAAGCCGATCACATATTTCTGTTCACTTACACAAACAAATAACTGGCATACATCTCTATATGGGCAACTCTTGCGTCAGTGTGCTTACAGCTGAATTCCTTGAACACTTTTTGGCCCAAGCAGAATGGCTGTGCACATAGGAAAATATTGAGGCAACCTCTTAACAGAGGGCTACATCTTTCAGAAGTCACTTATCTTTAGATGCATCCATTGTTTATGTTTACGTTTACTGGATTTATACCCCGCCCTACTCAGCACAGACTGACTCAGGGCGGCATTACAACATAATTAAATACAAATACAGTGTAACCAGTACAAAAATACAATAGGAAAAAAACAATATCAGGATACAATATCACAAATGCAACAAAATGTACAGCTATGGTTACAGTAACAATTTATAAATCAAAGAAGGAAAAAAATACAATAATCCAAAGGGGGGGGTTGGAGTCCAAGGCTCAACGACCTCACAGAGACACAAGGGCGTCCGATAGCGGCGATAGTGATGCAGTCAAAGTTCTTTAGTCCGGCCACCACACTGCTCAGCTGGTCTTCATTCTCTCCAGGCAAGCCAAGCCGAGGGAAGGGCCATTGACTTTGCATAGTGTTGTAAGACTTTTTGTTCAAGACTTGGAAAATTTTACTTTTGGGACTAAAACTCCTGGGTTCTGCCAGTCAGTACGGTTGGTTGCATGCATCACTCAATGTAAAACATTTAAAATTGTCACCAGTTAAGATTCAGTCACTGAGAAGCCAACTGCTATGCAGAGTTGGAAGTAATGTAAGAGGTAGTTCATTCAGCAGACATATTATAATGCCTTATTAAAGAAGAAAGCATTGATTTGCCTTCTGGCTATTGTCATTAGTTAGTCATGGAAAATAAAGCCACATATGCATATTCTACTTCTGTGCTCGTTCCAAAGTATTGTCACTCATTACACTGCATCACAAAAAATAGATATTGTCGCTACTTGGTCTAATCCATGCATCCTATACTAAATCAAGTGCGCTGAATCCAAATCTGAAGTCCAATTCTGCCTAGGACAGTGGTGGTGAACCTATGACACGCATGCCAGAGGTGGCACTCAGAGCCCTCTCTGTGGACACTCCAGTTGTATCCTTCAATATAGGAAATTAAACGTCTGAAGAAGACAAAGCTGCTCTCTCTGTGTAGTCTCCCTATGTCAGATGAAAAGGCTACCTAGATAAATCAGCACCCCCATTCTTCAGATTGTTGCTATCTCATGTTGAAAAATAATGATCGAGTACAGGACTAGTATGCTTCCCACAATGTGTGCATGCACCATACATTCAGCTAATAAATACAATATTGTGCCTAGTTCTTTGGAACCATTTTTTTAAAAAAAGAAACAGTATTGATTAAATCAGAACCAATGTCTTACTTTCCAATGACCACAAGCAAGGCACAAGTTACTGTACTTGTAACTGTTTTACCTGAGAATGGGGAGGAAGAGGAGAAATAAGGGCACCATGAAGAAAGACTTCAAAAGTAACATAACCAGTAGAAAAGTCCTCTGACATGTTTGGTATGACAAGTTTGTCAGGTCATGTGACATTACATATTGGCTGGGCAGTGATACAAGTCATGAGGAATGACATCATGAGGTGTGCTCGTGAACACAACTTGCAATAACAGGAAATTAGGTGACCCTCTATTTTAGGGGAGATGACCCCTAAAAGTTTTTATGGCCTCGTCTGCATAAGCTACTTCCACCTTTTCGAAGACAGCCTGGGATTCCTACAACAATTAATGTGTTTACTAGTTAGTTTTCCTCGTTACTTTTAAAAGGCATATTTATACACTTCTGAAGACATTCTGAGTGAATTTTTGTAAATTTTATCCCATTATTTTATCAATAGTAAAGTTTAAAAAAATGAAAGTGTTTTAAAACCATGAACAACACAATAAGGTATATTTTGGAACACAATTTTATGAACCACAAAATAAGATAGTCCAGTTCTTTTAGGTTTTGTGTGTGTTTTGTGTGTGTGTGTGTGTGTGTGTGTGTGCTTGTGAATCACTTGCTGAGTTTATTTACTGTATAAATTTCAAGCTTTGCATCTTGGGGGTCAGTAGACAGCTGTTATCATGTCCCTGTATGGGTTTGCATAGTAGTGCTGGTGTGCAGTGACTGGATGCTGATTTAAATACAGTATACTGAACTCTAGCAACATGGATGGGCCAACTGTTAATACAGTGAAGGCCAGGTCAACAGTTCAAGCTGCACAATGGAGTGAGCTCCCATCTCTTGCCTATCTCCAGCAACCCTAGCAGTTTGATGGGAAGGTAAACAGTGTTCCGTGTCTAGTTATGTCTGCCACATGTCCTTGGAAATGTCTGCAGACACAGATAATGCTGGCTCTTTGGTTATAAATGGTGATGAGCACCGAACCCTATAGTTGGATACAACTGGCTTTTGAGCAAGGGTGCCCTTGCCTCCTTCCACTGAAGTCAGTGAGAAAGAGACTCCTTGTGCTGGAGCTTGGATGGGGGTAAAGTTGTGCCATCAACAGGCATGTGAAATACTGAAAGGGTATAGGATCATACTGAAAGGGTATAGGATCAGCTCTTTAGCCTATCTGTTTTGTTTTCATAGTTCTTTCAACAAAGGATTCTCTTTACTTGACTGAGGTGTGTTGCAAGTACAGTAATACCTTATACAAAGTCCGTTTCATACAACATCGAATTCATACAACATCGTCTAATTCCTTGAAAAAAGATGCCTCATACAAAGTCGCTGCGACTTTGTATGAGGCATTGGGGTTTTCCCCAGGTTGCATTGTGCCTGGGCAGTATAAAAGACAGGACACATGCGTGCATTGCTCTTGTGGGTTTTGCACGAGGTGAAGAGTGTTTAGGAGTGGTTTTGAATGTGACTTTGGATTTTTTTGAATTTTTTCATCAGAATTTCTAGAAGCATTCCTGGGGTTTTTGCAGCATTCTTTGGGTTCTTGGACAATCAGGGTTGTTTGACATGTTTTTGTAATGTATTTAGCCTTTAGACAATGATTTCTTAAAGTTCTGTCAGTTTCCTGTCTGTTTCCTTGACTTTGCCCTGAAGTCTGTGCTGTTACAGTACAATGTATCTCTATGGAAATGACGTTGTATGAGGCATTGTGGCAAGGATTTGGATGTTGTACAAAGTCCAAATCCGTATAAAGTCCAAACTTGTGGAACCAAGTTTGGACGTTGTATGAGGTATCACTGTATACTGGGCTTTCCACCAGTGTTGCACTGCAGCAGGTTCTGTCAGGTTCTGCAGAACCGTTAACGGAAATTCCCCCAGGCCACGCCTGCTTGGTTGGCCATGCCCACCTCCATAGCCCATAATCAGGATGTTTGGCCCCACCTACATTTTTGGCCCCGCCCACAGATTTGGCCAGCCCACAGAGTAGGCAGTAAATTTTTTTGCAGTGCATCAATGCTTTCCACAAAATATAATAATCTCTTAGCTGCTAGTTATTTAGCAATCGATTCAGAACATGGACTTTTACTGTTCCAATCTCTGACAAGATTGTGTCCTTAACCTCCTCTTTGTATATGTTAACATTTTGCCACCTCATGTTCCATTGTAATATTCTCTGGCTGAGTGTTGCTTATAGAGACCACACTGTTAAAAGAGGTTAATTAGGTTGCTAATGAATCGTTTCACCATGAAATATCAGCAAAGATTCCATGGGAACGTATTTGAACACTTTTATTACATATGCTGAAATAAAGTAATAATACACATCTATTCTATTAGCACCGAAAGGAAAGTAAGTTTCAGAATTGCAAATAGTGAGCCATATTTGGAAATGCTAGTGTTGTTGAAGCATATTGTGTGTGCGCATGTGCACACACACACGTGCACGTACACACGCACCTGTCAGGGCCTGGAAAACACAGACTGAAATAGTCCATGTGCTGCCTAATTTATGTCTCACAATTAAAGTCTCCATTTAAGCCTAATTAAGTTCATGTAGTCTCTAACAAGCAAAAAAATTAAACACACTTTGCCAGCTGGCTTTATTTCTGAAGCATTAGTTTGATTTTACAATGGAAAAAATGATGAAAGTAAAGTTTGATACTTCAAATAGCATCAACTCAGCCTGAAAACCATGTTGAAGTATTCTGTAGTAATGTAATGAAATAGGACTAATTTGACAACAAATTTGTAAAATGTATCAAATAAGTTCCACATACAACAATAAAGGAATATCAGTTTGTTTCTCCTGTTCTGCTTATGTTGTCCCTGTCTTCTTGACCGTATGTGTCAGTTGTGTGACATATTTAAAACAAATCCAAAAATGTTAGGTATTTTCTTTCCTTAAAACAACATCAACAAACACATTAGATATCATAACAAACATTACTTTAAAATCAAGGCAGGCAAAGAGTGCTCCTCCTGTAGAATTTTTCCCCTTACACAAACACAATATAGCTTATTTTGTGTAACAAGTGCCCTAGAAGCAGTGTTTTTCTGTTTCTAGGTTTGGATAGTCCCCAAGATTCCCTTGTCCTACCTCAAAACCAGTAGAGGTCTACCACTTCCTGTTTGACTTTTCTTTTCTTTTAAAAGTGGCTACATTCAGATATTTGTGGGCCAGATTTGAGGTTGAATCTGGCCCTCAAGCCTTCATTACCGTGCTCAGCCCTTCTTGAAAAGTTATTCTACTCCATTGAAATTTGTGAGTTCATACAGGTACTTCCAAAAAGATTTGCTTTCAGCTTATCTATCTATCTATCTATCTATCTATCTATCTATCTATCTATCCATCTATCCATCTATCCATCTATCTATCTATCTATCTATCTATCTATCTATCTATCTATCTATCTATCTATCTATCTATCGCTAGTAAATCAGAAACTTTATGAAGTGGTCAAGCTGCTGTTCTGAAACCAAAAGGTTGTGAGTTCTATCCTGACCAGAGCTCAAGGTAGCCTCAGCCTTCCATCCTTCCAAGGTTAGTAAAATGAGTACTGCACAGAGAGTACACTAAATGCTATGGGGTGGTATATAAGTGTGATTGCTTTGTTGTGGTATCCGCGCACACAATTGGCATACTGTCCCTGACAGAACCACGGTTTGGGAGAACGCTCCTTTGAGCCTTGGTTCCGAGGGGACAGGAATTGGGGGAGTGGAATATTAGATAGGGTTTAATTCACCCACAGCTGACCTGACAAGCAGCTCGGACAATAGGAAGCTGAATGACTAACTCACTAGTCATGTAATAGGTAATATCGCACCCGCGGATTACCCTAAGTCCTGAACCAATAACAGCCACATGTTTACCCCAAGATAGTTTGGAACAATGGATTTCCCCTGTCAGTGTTTAAGTTGGTTAATTAACTTCCCCTGAAGAGTTTCCCAATTAACTAGTGTAAACATGGCATGTGGATCCTATCAGATCGCAGTTCTTTCTGACGCAGCCTGAACATAATATATACTGATGATTTTCCCTCATTAAATCACTGGTCTTCGCTCCATCTTGCCTTGTGTCTCATTGCTTGACCAGTCACCTCCGGGACCCAATGGCCGCTCCGCGGCCCCGATCCAACACTTTGCTTTACATCAGATGTCAAAGTGCTCCATTGTAACTCATTAGTTTTTCCCACAGAGCTTAGTGGAAATCATGTAGAACCACTCCTTCTAAGCCACTTGCTTTCCCTTCCTCAGCCCCACCCTAGCTTGCATTTCTTGGTTCCAGCAGAATGCGTTAGAAGGATGAAACTGAGCAGCTAATCTTTATTTATCAGGAAAAAATATTATATTGAAATCCATATTTGAAAAAGGGCACCATAAAGGGATCCTAAATTAACAGCATGTGTAATTTTCACAAGTGATGACAACCAAAGGAGCACTCTTCTACTGAGAGGTTTTTAATTGTTACCCAAGTAGCACTATCTTTCTGCAAGAGAATGCTTCAGTTTCAGTGAAAGGATTGACTCATCCTAAGGAATGTATTCCATTACAGCTCTGCTGGCTTGCACCATAACTTGTATGTAGAACCAGTTAGTTACCATGGTGTCTGGCCAACACACACACACACACACACACATGCATATATAGTCAGATCAGGAACCTTTCAAGACAAGTTAGAGCACTTTCGATGACTGTACCAGGCCTAAGAAGGGTAGTGTCTTTTTTTGTTTTGTTTCCCAGGAGGTCATGAGGCTCTTTTAAAAACATCCACTTTCTCTCTTCCTTCTTCTCTCACTCCCTCAAACATCAGATATTGTTTTGGAGATAACAAACACAAACATGCCATATGTCACAAACCTTGTTTCATTTCCAAGTCTGTTTAAGATATGTCACTGTGGAATAATAATAAAATAACTCCTACTAGAATTGCTATTAATGCAAGTATGTTAAGATGATGAACTTGACGATGGGAAGGTTGGCAGGTCAGCAATTTGAAACCCAAGTACTGCACGACGGAATGAGCTCCCGTCTCCATTCCAGCTCCTGCCAACCTTGCAGTTTGGGGGTTCTAATTCCTCCTTAACATGGTTGAACACACAAATATTCAAACTCAGACTTTTAAGAATTGAACATTGAAACATTTTTAATAAATCTGTTAGTTCGCCCTTATCCCATATTGAGATTTCTAAAAAAAATTACTTCTTTCTGCACTTGGAAAACAAAGTAAGAAGTACAATTCTTATAAAAACTCCTGTTGATCGGTGTAATAAGTTAAATTAAAATAAGCCCATTGAATCAGTGAGGATTTGGCAGCTCCTTCCTAAGTGGATTCAAATGACCTATTCTAGTTGCAATTTACTTTAAGCACAGTAAGAGTGTGATCAGATGAGTATGTAGCCTGCTGTTTAGTTTACTAAAGGCACGAGTTGATTCCTTTTTCTGGTGATCACATGACATAATCATTGGAATGAACCAATGGGGGCTTCTGCTATTTTGGTATGCATAGGATCACACCATTTTGGTTCATTTCCAGTTCATTTGATTGCTAGAAATGAATGGAGCAAAAATTCTTCTTTGGATTTCCAATATCATGAAGTGGCTTAAGAAGACAGCCATTTCAGGATAATGGCAAATTAAATAATTCTTCTGCTCCATGGAGAGGCATAAAAAGTTACATTTTCTAGACTGTAAAAAATCCCAAAAATGAGATGTCTAGATGGTATTGTAGATGCAATAGGCACAAGCTGGCTGGGCTGAGGAGGATGGTGGAAGACAGAGGTGCCTGGCAGGCAATGGTCCATAGGGTCGCAAAGCGTCAGAATCAACTGTACGACTGAACAACAACAACAAAAATCCCCTCATTGCTTCCTCTCATTTTTATAAGTGATGCAGTGCATCTGTGCTTCTCTAATACTATCTAAAAATTCTCACTCATTCCAGATTAGTAAAGGTAAAAGTCACCCTTGCTCAAAAGCCAGTCGTATCCCACTCTAGGGTTCAGTGCTCATCTCTGTTTCTAGGCTTTTTTTTACAATTTCAGGATTCTTCATTGATTAGACCATTAATATTTGACATCTTATACTCAAATACATTTGAATGTTCTGCACATGCACATTTTGTCTCTGCTTCTGGGAGTGGTGAGGGCAGTATGGGGTGGATTAATTGGTGGTATGGGCCGGATATGGCCCACAGGCCATAGTTTGGGCACCCCTGATTTAGCTGTATAAGAACTTCTCTTTCAATGCTGTTTTGAGTTGGAAAGTGGCCTTCCCTTACCCATGGATTCCAGAGCTGGGACTCCCTGCTTCTGAAGTAGAAGATTCATTTCCCTCAAGGACCCTGGTTCTTCACACACAGTCTGCTCCACCATACAATCTGGTTCTAGAGCAGTGATGGGCAGTCTTGGCCCTCCAGCTGTTCTTGAACTTCAATTCCCAGAAACCCTGACCAGCTGGTGTGTTGACTTGGGCTTCTGGGAATTGAAGTCCAAGAACAGCTGGAGGGCCAATACTGCCCATCTCTGTTCTAGAGGCTCTAGATCAGTGGTTCCAAATGTAGGGCACACACCCTACAGAGGGACTTAAATTCTCAGAAGCCTAAGTCAGTACATTGGTCAGTACTTTGGGGAATTGACTTAGACTTCTGGGAATTGAAGTTTAAAAACCAATGGTTGGGAAACACTGCTCTAGATCTTCTTTCAGAAATAATTGCTTCATACAATGTGACAACTCCCTTAAGGGTGGGATAGATCACTGCCTCTTTTCAAACCAAAAGAGACATAACACTGTCCAGTGCAAGGCCTGTGTTAGAGGTAAGCTAGGTGACACTACAGTAATTGACGAAAGTAATATTTTTACAAGCATCTCGGTCACTAAACCTGCAAACTGGGCCCATCAGATTTAACATGTAGCCTTTGTCATTTGTTTGTAAGCCATCTTCTGATTCCTTTGCACAAGGACCTAGGTCATTTATGGAGCAGGTATCACATATCTAGGAAATGGGCAGCAGGGCAAGATGAATCCAACCTAATGATTGTGCATTCCTGTCATCTACAAAGATTTCAACAAACCAAAAGGATCGATAATTGTTTTACCTTCTGTGAGCCTAATGGGTGATTCTTTGCTTGTTCAATAGGAAGAATTTTATGAACTCTGTCTTTGCTAACCACATGATTTTCCCCACTTAGCATATACGATATTAGAAGGCATCATATTTGCCACGAAGCAATGTGCATAAGAGGAAAACAGAGATAGTGCTGAATGCTGGAAAAGAGTTACAAAATTGCCTATTCTCCAGTTTTATTTTCCCACTTTTCTTTTGTCTGCAAAGCCAGAGGTTTCCCAAGCTAGAATTATTACTCATGCAAGATACATTTATAGCCAAATACACTTCTTTACTCAGAGTCTCATAATAAGCAATTTTCTGAGCCAGGTCTTTTCCCATGAGAGCATGATGAGCACTTTCCTTTTTACTTGCTGCAACATACTTTCAGTTAAAAGTTCAGAATTTCTTAAAACGACATTTCCTTTTTCTACTAGAAAAGATTTGAGGAGATTCTCTGGAAAGAGAATCAAAGCTTTTGAAATGTGGATCTATAGATGGATGCTAAGGATATAATGGATTAACCGTGTGACTAATGTAGAAGTGTTGTGCCGGATGGATAAAGAACGAGAACTGCCTGGTAGTACTGCATTTAGGCCAAGTATTCTGCTTGTACACCGTTGGCTCTTAATTTAATTTAATTTAATGTAATTTAATTTTTCAACTTATTCGGCACCCACTCAGGCGAGCCCGACTCAGGGCAGCTTACATAATCTGAAAGACCCTACACAGTAATAGCAGTTAAAAACCCCACCCACATTAAAATCCCAGATTAAGATCCCACATTAAAATCCACATTAAAATCTACATTAAAATCCCACCCACCCACCCAAGAAGCAGAGAGAGGGTGTATCTTATGGTAAAAGCCAGTGAGCAGGAGCCACATTGCCCTCAGGGCCCCACACCTGCCCCGCCAGCCAGGTTTTAAGACCTTTCTTGAAAGGCAGCAACTCCGTCTGCAACCGTAGCTCTACTGGCAGGAGATTCGAGAGGGCCGGTGCGGACATGGAGAAGGCCCTTTTTCTTGTGCCAGATAGGTCCCCACCCCGGCTGATGGAACAATTAGGGAGACCCTCCAGTCCGCTCTGGTTGGACGGACAGACGTTCTTAGGGCAATGCGGTCTCTTGGGTATCCTGGCCCACTACCATATAGGGCTTTAAAGGTCATAACCAGCACCTTGAATTGCACTCGGAGGCAAACTGGTAACCAGTGCAGCTCCCGAAGCAGAAGTGAGGCACGGGCATAACACCCACATCACATCACTACTTGGGCCACCACATTCTGGACCAGCTGCAGCATCCGAATGGTCATCAAGGGCAGCCCCATGTAGAGCGTATTGCAATAATCTAGTCTGGAGGTGACCAGAGCATGTGTGATCATAAGCAAGGAGTCCCTATCCAGGAGCAGGCGCAACGGAGTTGTGCAAAGGCCCTCCTGGCCACGGCTGCCACCTACTTTTCTAGTAGCAGTCAAGAGTCCAGGAGGACCCCCAAGTTGCACGCTGGGTCTGTCTGGGGCAAAGTAGCCCCATCCAAGACCAAGGAAGGCAGCTTCCGGAATGACATAAGACCCCGAACCCACAGCCACTCAGTTTTGCTGGGATTCAATTGTAACCCGTTGGCCCCCATCCATACCCCCACAGCCTTCAGACATCAAGATAGGACTTTGACAGAATCGCTGGCGTCCCCATGGGCCAAGATGTACAACTGAGTGTCATCTGCATACTGGTGATAACGTACCCTGTGGGAACGGATGATCTCACCCAGCAGCTTCATGTAGATGTTTTAATTTAATTTAATTTAATTTAATTTAATAGTCATATTTATACATGCCGCCCACTCAGGCAGAACCCGACTCAGGGCAGCATTACAACAAGTTCTAAAAACACATGAAAACACTTTAAAAGCCCCATATCCCACCCACTTTTAAAAAAACCATATCCCACCCACCCATCCCACCCACTATAAAAAGAAGAAGAGAGAGTTCTTAATTCTTTACATAAGCCAGCAGGCGGGGACCGTGTTCCCATTCGGGCCCCACACCTGCCCTGCCAGCCAGGTCTTCAATCCTTTCCTGAAGGGCAGCAATTCTCTTTGAAGTCTTAGATCTGTTGGCAGGAGGTTCCAGAGAGTTGGTGCGGACACGGAGAAGGCCCTCCTTCGGGTGCTGGACAGATGTGCACCCCTAACTGATGGCACCATTAGAAAGCCCCTCCGGTCCGCTCTGGTTGGACGGGCAGACACTCTTGGGACGATGCGGTCTCTAAGGTATCCTGGCCCACTGCCATATAGGGCTTTAAAGGTCAAAACCAGCACTTTGAATTGCACCCGGAGACAAACTGGTAACCAGTGCAGCTCCCGAAGTAGCGGTGAGGCATGGGCATATCGCCCACATCCCATCACCACCCGGGCTGCCGCATTCTGGACCAGCTGCAGCCTCTGAATGGTCGTCAAGGGCAGCCCCATGTAGAGCGCATTACAATAATCTAGTCGGGAAGTGACCAGAGCATGGGTGACCATAAGCAAGGAGCCCCGGTCCAGGAGCGTGCGCAACTGGCGAATCACCCGAAGTTGGGCAAAAGCTCTCCTGGCCACAGCCGCTACTTGTTCTTCTAGCAGCAGCCGCGAGTCCAGAAGGACCCCCAAGTTGCGCACTGGGTCTGTCTGGGGCAAAACAGCCCCATCCAGTACCAAAGATGGTAACTCCCTGGATAACACAGGGCCCCTTATCCACAGCCACTCTGTCTTGCTGGGATTCAGCCGAAGCCCATTGGCCCCCATCCAGACCCCAATGGCCTCCAGGCATCCGGATAGGATTTCAACAGCATTACTGGGGTCCCCATGGGCCAAGATGTACAACTGAGTGTCATCCGCGTACTGATGGTACCGCACCCCGTGGGAACGAATGATCTCATCCAGTGGCTTCATGTAGATGTTAAATAGGAGAGGAGAGAGCACCGAGCCCTGAGGCACCCCATACTTGAGGAGCCTAGGGCTGGACCTCTCACTCTCTAACCACACCGACTGGGTACGGCCCTCCAGAAAAGAGGAAAACCAGGACAACACAGTGCCCTGGATCCCCAATCCTTTGAGCCGTTCCAGAAGGATACCGTGGTCGACGGTATCGAAGGCCGCTGAGAGGTCAAGAAGAGCAAGGACGGATGGATAACCCCCATCCCGCTCCCGCCAGAGATCATCCATCAGTGCGACCAATGCCGTCTCCGTACCATACCCGGGCCTGAATCCTGATTGAAAGGGGTCTAGATAATCCGCTTCCTCCAGGACACTCTGCAGCTGGCGCGCCACCGCCTTCTCCAAAACCTTACCCAGAAAGGGCAGGTTGGAAACTGGCCTGTTGTTGTTAAGAACAGCTGGGTCAAGGGATATTTTCTTCAGGAGGGGGCGCACCAAAGCATGTTTTAGCGGTGCAGGAAATACCCCCTCCCGTAATGATGCATTTATTATCAGCCCAACCCAGCCACCTGTCACCACCTTGGAGGCTTTCACCAACCAGGTGAGACAGGGGTCCAAAGGACATGTAGTGGCACGCACAGCTGCAAGGAGCCTGTCCACTTCATCAGGGACAACAGGATCAAACTGATCCCAGATCGTACAGCAAGACTGTGCTCCGGTACCCCCCCCTCCCCATCCACGCCGGGATTCAGTCCTGAACGAATCCAATCGATTTTCTCCACCAGATGGTCAGCAAAGTCCTCAGCCGAACCCTGCCAACCGAGCACCGATCTCCCCCTACCGAGGAGGGACCTGGTTACCCGGAACAGGGTGGCTGGGCGATTATCAGCGGAGGCAATAAGGGTGGTGAAGTATTGCCGCCTCACCACCCCCATCGCCACTAGGTAGGCCCTAATAGCAGCTCTAGCTAGTGTCCAATTGGAGTCATCCTGGGTCTTCACCCAGCGGCGCTCTAGGCGTCTCTTTGCCCATTTGAGTTCCCGCAGTTCATCCGTGAACCACGGGGATGACCTAACCCCATGGGCGCGGAGAGGCCACAGTGGCACGATTTCATCCAAGGCTGCTGTTGCCGTCCTGTTCCACAGGTCAACAAGTGCCTCGGGTGAATCGTGTAGCTGATCCAGAGGAACATCCCCCAGTTCCCTCTGGAATCCATCTGGATCCATTAGTCGCCTAGGGCGGGCCATTTTAATAGGTCCTGCCTCCCTACGATGAAGCGTCACCCCCAGAAAGTCAAGAGTCACCAGATAGTGATCTGACCATGGCACAGGTGAGATGACTAAATCCTGTAATCTCAGATCACTCTGCCACTGCTCCGACAAGAAAACTAAGTCTGGCATGTGACCACTGCCCCTGGTCAGACCCCAAACTACCTGAGTCAGGCCCATGGCTGCCATGGAAGCCATGAACTCCCTTGCCACCTCAGAAGCCATCCCCAATGATGGCAAATTGAAGTCCCCCAGAACCATAAGCCTCGGGAACTCCAATGCCAGCATCAAGGCGGCTTCGAGGAGCTCAGGCAGGGCATCCCTTACCCTGCAAGGGGGCAGGTACAGGAGTAAGATCCCCAACTGACCCTTGGGGCCCAACCGTAGAAGCAGGGCCTCACAGCCAGACACTTGTGGAGCAGTGGCCCTAGCAATTCCCAAAGACTCCCTGGCAACAATGGCGACACCACCGCCCCTCCCCTCACCTCTAGGCTGGTGCCAAATACCAAACCCAGCTGGACACATGTCCGAAAGAGGTACTCCATCCTCAGGTGTCAGCCAGGTTTCGGTGATGCATGCCAGGTCGGCCCGCCCCTCCTGGATAGCATCCTGGATCAGGGGGGCCTTATTACAGACCGATCTGGCATTCACCAGCAGCAGCCTAAGGGTGGGGTCACTCTGGATCTGCTGCTCAGGGCCCAGAGATGTACCTGTAGGGCTGGAATGAGGGACCACACTTAAACATCGGACCCGCATTCCCCGAGTGCGGCCCGCCCCACGGTACCCGCCATACCGCCCCATGCCCGTCACAACACCTATATGGATCCCTGGAACCTCCCTAGATGGAATGCTGCCCCTCCTTCCTGGCTGGCAGTACCAACTCTCTCTCTTCCCACCCCATCCACAATCCCCCCCTGGTTCCAGCAACAAGCATGGGCTCCCGGAACGAGCAGGGAGCGTTGGCGAGCCGCGGCATCAGCGTCTCCTTTTTCTTCCCCCCAGGTAGGAAGGGCGGAGGCAGAAGCGATGGCTCCCACCTGCCCCAAATCCCGGGAGCTGGTTAAATAGGAGAGGAGAAAGCACCAAGCTGTGAGGCACCCCATATTGGAGGGGCCTAGGGCTGGACCTCTCCAACCACACTGACTGGGTCCGGCCCTTCAGGAATGAGGAGAACCAGTACAACACCATGCCCTGGATCCCCAATCCCTTGAGCCATCCCAGAAAGATACGATGGTATCGAAAGCCGCTGAGAGGTCAAGGAGAACAAGAACAGACGGGTGACAGCTGTCCCGCTCCCACCAGAGATCATCCATCAGCATGACCAATGCCATCTCCATACCATACCCAGGCCTGAATCCTGACTGGAAGGGGTCCAGATAATCCGCTTTATCCAAGACTCCCTGCAGTTGGCACGCCACCACCTTCTCCAATACCTTCCCCAAAAAGGGGAGGTTGGAGACCGGCCTATAATTAGATGGTACTGCTGGGTCAAGAGATTTTTTTTCAGGAAGGGGCGCACCAGAGCATGTTTCAGAGGTGCCAGAAACACCCCCTCCCATAGAGATGCATTTATTATTGCTCCGACCCAACTACCTGTCACCTCCTTGGTGGTCTTCACCAGCCAGGTGGGACAGGGGTCCAAGGGGCAAGTAGTGACATGAACAACTGCAAGGAGCCTGTCCACTTCATCAGGGACAACTGGATCAAACCGATCCCAGATAACACAGCAAGACTGTGTTCTGCCCCCCCCCCCGACCCTTCCCGACCATGCCAGGATTGAGCCCCGAGTGAATCCGATCGATTTTCTCCACCAGATGGTCAACAAAGTCCTCAGCCAAACCCTGCCAATTGGGCACCAGGGCCCCCCCCCTCACCAAGGAGAGACCTGGTTACCCGAAACAGGATGGCTAGGCGGTTATCAGCGGAGGCAATAAGGTTGAAGTATTGCCGCTCTAGCTATTGCCCACATAAAAGGAAATAAAGTTGAATGGAGCCTTGCCACATAGGGCTTACAGTTCCCCAAGTAGCGTTGCTAAGCGATTTTTGTTGTTATGCGGGTTTCTATGGAGTTTCCCGCATAACAACATTTTTAGCATCATTGTCCAGTAATTTAGCATTGTTGTCCAGACAATGACACTAAACACATTGTTATGCACATGGTGCATAATGACACGTTGTTAAGTGAAAATGATGTTATCCAAACGCGTTGTTATGTGAGGGTTGACTGTATATATTTTATTCTAGGAACCTATGTTGCTTGCTTTATTTTTATTTTTTGCTAAATGATGTGTTGCATGCACTTGACACTGTGAAACTGGTATGGAACTATCAGACCATTTGAAAAGGATTTTGATTCTCCCCCCACCCCACCAAACTATGGTTGAATCTTGAGTATTGTTGAAAAATCAAAGAAAGGACAAGGAGAGGATAATGTCACAGTCCCTGAATAGCCATTAAGCAGTATCAAGGGGACAGGAGCAAGAGCTAATGGCAGGAAAACATCAAACATTTTAAAGGAGCTATTGATTTAAGAGGTGCTGCTATCACAGTAGTGAAGAACCATGGACTATTGACAAAATGGCAGATTGTCTGTTTCTGATAATAAATGCTGTAGCCCGTCAGTATTTATCAGGCTTTCCCAGGTGTCCTGTAATTGCTACTAATGTTGTATTTTCATCTAGTTTTTAAAAACACTATAAATAATGTCAACAGGCAAGTCAGCTTTTCCAGAAGTCATTGCAAATGCTAATTATGTTGGAGAGAAATTGATAAAAAAATAACAACCACACTTTTTAAAAATAGACAAGGCTTGTAAAAGATTAGACAACAATTACAAACATTTATTGGCCTGTTAAAAATAGGCTGACCTTTTGTATGTTTTCAGATTTTGGGACAATTGCCGTTGCAATGGGAGGCTAAAATGTGTGGTTGATGAAGCTGTTAGGTAAAGGTAAAGGTCGTCCTTGCTCAAAAGCCAGTTATATCCACCTCTAGGGTTCAGTGCTCACCTCTGTTTACATTTACAGACATTTCCATAAACATCTGGCAGGCATGACTAGACATGGAACTTTGTTTACCTTCCCACTAAAATGGTACCTATTTACCTACTTGCAATTTCTTGCTTTCTAACTGTTAGGTTGGCAGGAGCTGGGACAGAGACGGGAGCTCACTCCATCATGCAATACTCAAGTCTCAAACTGCTGACCTGCAGACCTTCCAGTTATCAAGTTCAGCATCTAAATCACTAAGCCACTGCAGTCCCTACCTCTTTGCAATTGAGTAAGGTTGAGAAGCCTTTGTTGTGATGCATCAAGTTGCTTCTGACTTATGGCATCTATGTAAGGATTTTCAAGGGACATCATATATGTTCAAAGAGAGGTTTGACTATTGTCCCAGTGAGTTTCTATAACTAGGTGGAGATCCAAACTCAGGTCTCCTGAGCTCTAGTTCATTACTCTATTCACCACACATTTTACGGCTAATCAAATATTTTGTCTTTGTTCATCAGGGCAAATCAGGGACCAATAGTCTAAAGTAAGGTGATGACCAAAACCTCCCCATTCCTGTCATAAAAGTTTCTGGATAGAAGGTAAATACAGGTGAAACTCGGAAAATTAGAATATCATGCAAATGTTTATTCGTTTCACTTAAAAGGTGAAACAAATATATGAGACAGACTCACGATATTCAAAGCGAGAGATGTCATGCCTTAATTCGTTATAATTGTGATGATCATGGCGTAGAGCGTACATGAGATTATGTGATGATTAAGGGGTACATGAGATTGGGGGGTTGGGGTTTTCATAAACTGTAAGCCATAAGCATCAATATTATAACAAAGTAAGGCTTGAACTATCTCGTTTTGCATGTAATGAGTCTATCTCATATATTTGTTTCATCTTTTAAGTTGCATTACTGAACGGAATGAACATTTGCACGATATTCTAATTTTCTGAGTTTCACCTGCACTTGGATGTATGTGAAGTAAATAATACAAGCACATATCACAGGATGCAAATGCATTTAGAAAATGTAAATGGCTCCACGGCAAATGGCCAATCTAACCTTTGAACCATGTAGGCTGTTTCTTTAACAGCTGTGGACTGTGGTTAGATCTGAAGTAAACAATTGGCAGCCAATAACATTTGGATCCATGATAGTAAAACTTCTGTCTCCTGATGTTTGAATGTTACAACTCTGTCCAAAAGGACAAGAGTACCATTTTTCTTTTCCTTGTCACTTAACAACTTTTTCATATAACTAGGACTTATTGGTGACACAAATTTGCTTTATCTTGTGGCAGTGCAAGGGATACATATAATTCAATTCAGCAACAACAACAAAACCCAACTCTGCCAGATTATGGATATTGTGGGATATTGTGCTTAGGTAATCATGATTCAAGACATCAGGAAATGGCCCAGTGTTGCTACACCATATCATGCCTGTGTTGCCAGCAGGAAAAAGGATGCCAAGCTCTGCTTAGCAAAGGTCAGCCCGAATATTGACAACACCAATGGCAGCAGTCAAGAGGATCTGTATTCACAAAGAGAATAGTATCATTCACATAGGAGATACCAAGCAAGGAATAACAAACATATCAACAATCAGATTGTTAACATCCTAGTGGTAGTACCTGTTAACCCATTTTTCATGTTTTTCTACTTAAAAGAATAGCCTCTGTACAAAAATTCAGCATGGGATGGTACCAGAGTAACCTAAAGAAATTCAAGAAGTGTGCAAGCTTTTGCAATCACTGCCTTTTCATCAGGCAAAATATTAAAACATTTCTTTTTCCCAAAATGTTACCAATCAAAGGAGCCACATATATAATTTTTTGGCAACCTTGCAAAAATAACTCAGTGGCAATTCAACAGCACCTCTGAGAGTTTCATTTTACAACTGAATAAGACACCAGGGGCATCTTTCACCTGTTTGTCTTGATTATTCTCTCTAGTCCCAACCTTTGCCCTGTTTCAAGAGATATCTGCTGTTTATCCTGCGACAAACCAGGAAAGGGATCTTGGTGTCCTGGTGGAGAGCTCAATGAAGGTGTCAACCCAGTGTGCCTCAGCAGTGAAAAAAGCAAGCTCAATGCTAGGGATCATTAGGAAGGGTATAGAAAATAAGTCAGCAAGTGTCATTTTGCCTCTTTATAAATCTATGGTGAGGCCCCATCTGGAATACTGTGTACAGTTCTGGTCGCCATACCTCCAGAAGGATATTATGGAGCTGGAAAAAGTGCAGAGGAGGGCAACCAAAATGATTAGGGGACTGGAACACCTTCCTTACCATCTGAGGCTGCAACGATTGGGCCTTTTCACTCTTGAACGACGGCGTCTAAGAGGTGTCCTGATTGAAGTTTATAAAATCATGCACGGTGTGGACAAAGTAGATAAGGAAAAACTGTTTTCCCTATCGCACAACACTAGAACTGGGGGGCACTCAATGAAAGTTTTGGGTACTAGTTCTCAAACAAATAAGAGAAAGTACTTTTTCATGCAGAGGATCACTGGTCTATGGAACTCTCTGCCAGAAGAAGTGGTGACAGCTGTCAGTCTTGATAGCTTTAAGAAAGGATTAGACAAGTTCATGGAGGGCAAGGGTATCAATGGCTATAATTATGGATACCTAAGGACAACCTCCGGGTTGGAGAGATAGGTAGGATATCTCTCAATGCCATTTCCAGGGAATCCTAAGCAGGTGAAGGCATCTGCTTGGGAATATCCTGAAGGAAATGGTGAGCCACTGTGTGAGACAGAATGCTGGACTGGATGGGCTGTGGCCTGTTCCAGCAAGGCTGTTCTTATGTTCTTATACCCTTTATAGGAGGGTGAAGCTGAGGAGTGGAGTGGGATGGCAGCAGGACCAAATGGAAAACAGGAAGGGCCACTTGGATTATGCTTATGCATAATCTTCTGGCTCAACATGTACATTCAAGGCTGTAGCCAGGGGGGGCGGAGAGGGCGAAAACGCTCTTGAGCTAACAGCACACCCCCACCCCACCCCGTGGTACCAACGTTATGTATGTGAGTGTGACATTGTTGCCCCTCTTGAAATTTTTTTGCCCCTCCTGAAAAAAAATCAACCCCCCCCCATCTAGAATCCTGGCTACGGCCCTGTGCACATTTAAAGACAGGAGGGCAATTGTTAGCTTTGATCCTGGTATCCTGACTAATTTTTGTCTTTAGGATTTTCTCAAGCAACACTGGCAGCTGGGTAAGTGTAACTCATGTCTGCTATATGTTTTGAAAAATAAAATCTGATAGCTCTAAAATAATTTTTGTCAGGAATTTCCACTTCTTTTGCAATGTTTTCAGAGATAGCATGCAGAATGTTTGTACCGTGTTTCCCCGAATATAAGACACTGTCTTATATTTTTTGAAACTCAAAAATTAGCACAAGGCCTTATTTTCAGGGGATGTCTTATTTTTCCATGAAGAAGAATACCAGTCTCGATCGCGCTTCCCCACTCACAACCGAGGAACGCTTCCCTCGGTTGTGAGTGGGGAAGCACGTTCGAGACTGGCCTCAGCTGTGAGGCGGCCGGTGTGGCCCATAAGAAGGCCTGCCGCATCGGAGTCTTGATCCCGCTCTCACCAGGGGAAACTTCTCTTAGTTGTGAGCGGGGAGGCAATTGAGACTCCGATGCGGCAGGCTTTCTTATGGGCCACGCCGGCCGCCTTACAGCCAGGAGGTAAGGAGGTCTTATTTTTGGGTGGGGCCTTATATTTCAAAGGCAGGGGGGAAAGGGGTGTGTCCTATTATGGGAGGAGGTCCAATATTCGGGGAAACAGGGTAGATCAGTTATTATTGCTGTAATTATAAGTAAAATGGAAACATCATGGAGACAAAGGGGCACAGCTGTGCTTACTGAGGCAAGAATGCTAGGTCTGGCTAACAAGTTGAACCTGCATTCTGTACACAGACAATTTCCCAGATCATATCTTTCATAATGCCTTCAGCTTTGAGGACTCACTAGGAGACACACCTTTGGAGGAACAGCCAATACTGCAGAGAGCATGATAACAAGATAACAAGAAGAGGAAACTGAAGTAGGAAGTCTTTTTACTACTTGTATGGTCATTCTTGGTAATGGTCTCATCTGAAGGCAGGGACATAGCCAGGATTCGAGATTTGGGGAGGGGGGATTTTCAGGAGGGGCAAAAAAAAATCAGGGGGGGCAGCAATGTCACACCCATATTTATAACAGTGGCAACATGGGGTTGACCAGGGTGTGTGTGCTGTTAGCTCAGGAGGGTTTTCACCCCTCCTGACCCCCCTCTGGCTACGGTCCTGTCAGACGGGCTATAGATAAAATTGCAAACACATGACAAAAAAAGAGAGAAGCTTTTTATTATTTTTGTATCGCTGCTCAACTGCTCAGATTCTAATTCCTTGGGATAACTTCACAGCAAGTGAAAGTGAACAAATTCACATTTCCCTCACTGTGTAGTCACATCCATACTATCAGATTGTCATTGTTGCCAAGCCTTTTTCATTCAGCAAATTACTGCTTAAGTATGTTGCTAATGTCTTGAGTTTATGGAGATGGTTTCTTGATGAAAAAAGCAGAGCCTAGAACAGTGATGGCTAATCTTGGCTCACCAGGTGAGTGCCAAGGTTTGCCATCACTAGCCTGCCCTAGAGAATATGAGAGACATACCTTCTTAAGGGAGGAGATGTGGATAAGAAAGAAAGAAAGAAAGAAGTCTTAAGAATGTAGATGGGTACATCAAGAGAGCAGATTGGAGAGAGAGAAAAATAAGTCACACCCTTTGGATAAAGTTGTCATATTCCAGTGCTCAGATCCAGTCAGGCTAACATTCATCCTAGGCAAGTATGCATGTTATAAAGCAGGTGAATTAAAAGTTTAATTGTCTCCTCCCTTAAGCTTAGGTGTGCCTCTCATATTATTTAGCCTCTGTTTACCAAGAAACCATCTACATACACTCGTAAGCTTAGACTCATAAAACATTAATCACACACTTAAGCAGTTGTGGGATCCGCGCACACAATTGGCATAGCTGTCCCTGACAGAACCCCGGTTTGGGAGATCACTCCTTTGAGCTGTAAGGTTTCGAGGGGACAGAAATTGGGGAGCGGAATATTAGATATAGCTTGATTCACCTATTGTTGACCTGACACGCAGCTAGGACAATGGAGAGCTAGTAATCACAGATGGTTAACTCAATAGGCATGTAATTTAAATTTAAATTTAATTTAATTGTCACATTTATATACCACTCACTCGGCCAAAGCCAACTCAGGGCGGTTCACAATAAAAATAAAAAACATGTTAAAAACAGTTAAAACTACCCACCCCCTAAAAACATGTAATGGGTAATCTTGCATCCTCAGATGCCCTAAAGTCTAAGAGTAAACTTCAGCCAGTTGTTTGCCCTTGATAACGAGGAACAATGCTTGTCCACGGTAGTTAATTAAGTTAGATAAGGAACTTTCCCCAGTGAAGACTTCCCCAATTAACTTGTGTAAACATGTTGTTCAGACTCAGGGCTTCCTCTGTATCGCTACGCGCAACATATGCACGCGGCCAGATTAGACAGGCATAAAAGGTTCTGAATTGTCATCATTAAACACTGGTCTTCGCTCCATCTTGCCTCCCGTGTCTTGCTTGACCAGTCTCCTCCGGGACCCTCCGGCCCACATCGGGCCCCGATCCAACAAGCAGTAATTTGCTAAACAAACAAAGAAAAATCTATCATATTCTCTTTTGATCAAAGTCATCTTTGCCATCAGTTTGCACAAATTCTTAAGAATACTAAAGGCACCTCCTACAAGTGACATAGTCTCATCTGATTTACAGGGGAAAATGTAGGAGAGAGGTCAAAATGCAAAATTCAGAATTAAAAAAGACAATTTTCCTCAGAGTTATTTTTTATTATTATTATTATTATTATTATTATTATTATTATTATTATTATTATTATTATTATTATTATTATTATTATTATTATTATTATTATTATTATTATTATTATTATTATTATTATTATTATTAAAAATATTATAGTTACTTTCCTTTGTTTTATTTCACTTTTAATCCCAATCTCTTGTTAAACCATGTATGCTAGGATGTCTGAGCTACCATCCTGTTACTACTTTTTAATGACTGAAATTAATTATCAATGCTAATACTTCTTGCATTTCCATGACCTGTCAACCCACTAACTACACTTTCTTATTAAAATATATATTTAAATAAAGAAAGCAATGCTCTACACATCTGATGGATGTGGGCTGCATTTTAGGAAAGTTTACGACATCATGTTTAATTAATTAATAGGACCAGCAATGTTTGTTTTTCACAAGGCTGGGGAGTTTAACTCCTCCTTCTGTAGGCACAATTTGTTTTAAAAAAATTCACCTTTAAAATTTTTATTTCTAAGGTTATCAGCCTTTTCACTGTATCATTTATTATCTGATTAGTTGTCTGATCATATCAGGTTAAAAAGTGATAAAATACATTCGATAAAATATGATTACAAAAACATGAATTAAAAGAAGATTGATAGAATCACAATGAAACGAGATATAAAATTTACATAATAAAATTAATCACCTTTTCATGCAACCCCTATCTGATTAATAAAACAACTTATATTTTGAGTGGATGCCCCGAACTATAAATTTGACAGTTCTAATATTTTCACTTTTCACTGGGTTCATAGCTGGGGGGGAGGGGGGGAGTGATATTTTTTCCCACACCACACATTAAAATTGTGCTCCCAGGTCCTTTGGATAGAAGTGGACCAAAATGTTCTTTTAACTGTGCATTTAGCCTCATGAGTACTTTGACCGGGAGGGTTCCTAAATGAAGTTAATTGGAAAGGCTTGGAGGGTGGAGCTGCCCAATTTGCTCTCCAGAGGATCTGCTGTGTTATACAATGGCCTGTTCGTTCTGTTGTCTGTCCTTTAAAATGCAATGTAATTTTGGCAAAATATGCTGTAGAACTCCAGTATTCTTTTTCTCCAGATTGGGCTTTCTATGGAGCTTCCCATTCATGGGAGAATTGGACATAATTTCAGAACAGAGTGGTCATGGCTCCTCATTTACAAAGTGCAGCTCTCCTTTTTGAAACGCTGCTGAGTCCAATGCCTGAGGTAAATTATTTTAAAAAAATAAGGCAAGAGGTCAGATCTACCATTAGGGGCACCTGGAAAGGAAACTCAGCAAGCATATGGTTCTCGTGGCCAATATCTTTCCTCTCCCCAATGACATATGTTGTTTATTAAAATGTTAGAATTATCATTATTACTACATATAAATAGCTCTGGTAATTTTAGGTCTTCTTTTGACCTATTTCTGGGTGATGTAGAAATGGTCATGCTATACCACTGCTGTGTATTTTTGTGGCCTATATATCCCTCAGCCTTAAAATGGATGTTAAGAACAGTCCTCAGGGGGTGGGGAAATGTGACCCTTCAGATACTGCTTAACTCCTGTTCCCATCATCCTCAGCCAATGTGGTTAATGGCCAAAGATGACAGGCTGGGGTCCGTGTTACCACTTTTCTATCTATCTGCAACCGCCTCTCCTCAAGGAGACAGCAAATATTACTGCAGAAAGGCACTTGAGATTAATATGTTTTGGGAATATATCACCTATTGGTAAAGCAGAAGAAATGTTCCCACTGCTCAAAATGAGTAAAGAATATGGATGTTTGTGAGGGGGTCGCTCCACACCACACAGCACAGTTCCTGTTAGCCACCTTTACCACCTCTCTCTGAAAATCCTGTGTCCTGACGGTAATTCATACCGCCCCACTCACTTCTCTAGCTCTGGACTTCCGAAGGGCTCTTGGGAAGTCAACTGGCCGACAGTTCCCCAAGAGCTAGTGCTGGAAACTCAACCCTCTGAGGATACAAGAAAGGGATAGCTGGGGCTGGCACTATGCTTTTAATAAAAGCAGCATGCCAAGTTTATCCTGTTATGGTAATAGAGTAGACCATACTGCCAGAGACTCAACACCAATCATCAGGCAGTGGTTAACTAACCTGACAACCCTGAGGACTAAAAGCCTTGGGTGGAGAAGTCGACAGGGAAGGGTGATGGTCCCCAAGTGGATTAAATCCCATTTGAATCCATTTTGATGGGGGACAGCAGCTTTGTCAATATGGGCCTGGGTCTGATGAGCACTTTGGGTGCCAAAAGGGCTCAGGACCAGAAAGTGACTCACAGAACTGGATCAGTTGTACAGTTATCACACTGTGATTTGGAAGGCAAATGGAAGGCCACTGCATTATATTCTCAGGGCAATCTTCATGGCTAGCCATGATGATAGCCAATATTTAGAATAGGATACGGCACTTGAAAAAGAAGTGAGACAACTGGAGCCCATGGACTTATAGCTGCAGGACTCAGCCACTGCCAGACCACAGGGAGAGGTGGCCAGTGGAGCTCACAATGTGCTCTATATCTCCCATTCAAGCAGTATGCTTCCTTTTTCTGATTTCTAGAATTCTTTAGGTTAATAATTGTCAACACTTTTCGTAATCTATGGTCACAAGGCTACGTGAATAATAGACTACTATAAGGAAGGAATGTAGCAATGCCATTTTAAAAACCATTAAAAGGAACAGCTGTGAAGCCCTGGTTTCCTTGCCAAATCAATCTCAGCATTGACAAGTTAAGGTTTTACTCAAGTACTTTTAAAAATGCTGAACTTGTTAACAGAGCACAGATTTTAGTCTATCGCCAGCAATGTTTTGTACATTGTATTTATCATATAATCCAGGGGTGCCCAAACTACAGCCCATGGGCTGGATCCGGCCCTTGATGCCAATTCACACGGCACACGGCACCCTTATTGCTCCCAGAGGCAGAAGTAAAACACGCCCATACAGGCGCATTTTACTTTAATTTAATTTAATTTAATTATCACATTTATATACCGCTCACTCGGCCAAAGCCAACTCAGGGCGGTTCACAATAAAAATTAAAAACACAAGTTAAAACAGTTAAAACAGTTAAAACTACCCACCCCCTAAAAACAAGGGATGCAGGATCCAAAGGCACCATGGGGAAGAGTTCGTCTACACCAACCACCCAATGGCGGTTACCCTTCCACCTGCACCCCACACTTGACCCGCCAGCCAGGTTTTAAGATCTTTTCTGAAAGGCAGCAATTCCGTCCGGAGACGTAGCTCTGTTGGCAGGAGGTTCCAGAGGGCCGGTGCAGACACGGAGAAGGCTCTCCTCCTTGTGCCAGAGAGGCGAGCCCCTCTGGCTGATGGAACAATTAGAGAGCCCCTCCGGTCCGCTCTGGTTGGACTTCCACTTCTGGGAGCGACAAGGGTGGCACGGGCTGGATGAATTGGCATTGGGGGACAGATCTGGCCCATGGGCTGTAGTTTGGGCACCCCTGGTTTAAGCAGAGAAGATGGCAGCTTAAAATCTATCTCATCCTGTTGCAAAACAGATTGCAAGTTGTGTTTTACTTCTGCTTCCAATAGGAGGAACCACGTGACTGGCCCACTGAACCACGTGACCGGCCCACGGCCCAAAAAGTTTGGGCACCCGTGATATAATCGATAAGTCTAAAAATAATATGTGAGGAAACTGTTCTTTGGAATGCAATTAAAGTGCAGGTGTCTAAATACCTTTGGGTTTCCTGGGCTTCAACTCAGGAAAACAGGTATAAACTTGTGCTCTCTTATCCATACACAAAACCGGTTGACACTATCATACTTCTAGTTTTATTCCCTCCCATGGTCTTTCCGATCCCTCCCCATGCACTCTTTCTCTCTCCCCTCAATTTTTCCAACCTCATTTTTTCACCACCTTCAAATTTGTTGCTCCCTTTCTCTGCACTGGTTGTGCTCTCTCTCCCACCAATTTGTTCTGCAGCAAGCATCTGCAGAGGATATTACATGGTCACCAGAGATGAGAGAAAGGGTACTCTGCAGATCTGTAGCATTACGTGTGCCTTGCTCAGCATTGTATTTCCCAACGTGCTTATGGGCACATATGGGGGAAATAATGGTGCTCAGCACCACTATGGATTCACCCTGTCTGCCAGAACTCCTTTTTAACATCTGAAAGTCAAGTAATATCTCTTTTTCCATTTTCTTCAAGTGGAAACGTATCTCGACCCTGACATACTGGTATGAATTGGGCATACATTGTCACACTCTGGGTTCTACTTCTTCCTTACTTGTTGTCTTGATTACTGACTGACAATTAAAAAACTTAATCTACCCTTTCCAGGCTAATCCTAAATGGAGCTGAAGTTGTGTGCAATGAATGACATATGGTCCACCATGTCCAAAGTCATGGCATGTGGTTTTTGGAAGGTTTCTGGGGCTTCTCCTGTGAAGAAATGGCTTTGCAGGCACACCCACCCAAATAAAGACTCAGACACTGGTATTAGATTAAAGGCATTGGGCCACTTTTATTGAATAATGCCCTAGTCCGAATTATCACTTTCAATTGGTGTATCATCCAATTGTAATTCTTTAAGGCAAGCAGGCCGCAGTAGCACTAGTAAGGTTCCACCCAAAATGCCTATGGCTATTGGCTACATGTATCAATTTGTATCAATTTGTTTGTTGACACAAACAAATTGTTGACCGAAGTCAATATACTATCTACTGACCCCACCCTATGACGTGTATCCGTCCAAATATCAAGGTGATGCAGGCTGTGAAGCTCCTAGCATCACCCCTTTCATGGTTCGCCCTTGACCGGCCAATCCTGTTACCCCTGTACCTATCTATGTGTTGGCCAGTCAATTGCGAACCTGCCGGATACCTATGGGTCATAAATCTTTACCTTACCAGTGCTACCCGCCACATTGGGAGGCGTCCATGATGACTCACCCCCCCCCAGACCGACAGCTCGGTCGCCAGGCCCGCTTGCACGTCCTGCAGAAAGAGGTTCATACCTCTGGCCGACAGGTGGACCCCATCTCCTGCATACAGGCTAAAATCCTGCAACCCTATCCCTGGGTGTCGAATGGCTGTCCCCAAGCCATTCTCAACAAGAAACTGGGCAACAGCCCTGTTCACTGACCGCCGGGCATGGTCCAGACCACGGAGATCCATGCCTCCTTTATAACAGTGTCTCGGCACGATGTCAGACCATAGCTACCGTGTGTACGGCCATAAATGGTGTAGAAACGCCAGGTCACTGCACACCGACATTTTTAAGGAAAGGCCAGTGATCTGTGCGAGATCATTGCCGCCGAGGTGCAGAATCAGAACATCAGGCGGTCCAGCATCCCTGATGGGCATCAGGAATGGCAACAGTTCCCGCCATCTCATGCCACGCACCCCATACCACCGCATACGTGCGGATGCACGCAGCCCGAGATGGGGTCCCCACTCCGACGATGCAGCATACTGTGCCGCCCAGTGCACATAACTGTAGCCCACCAGCCACACTGCCACCGGTGTGCGTAGCCACACAGGATCTGTAAAAGAAGGAGAAGGAATTAAGGACATAACTAGGTACTCATACAGTGAGGGGACGTACATATAAGGAAAAAACGCGTGGACCCCAACCTGCCCATCCGACATATATCAGCCTCAGAGTACCCCAAACGCAGCCGCAGTTGATGCGGCACCTATCCTGAATGAATGGGTGCCATAACGAGCCCCAGGGAGGCCCACACTGTGAAGTGCCATACCGGTCACCCTCCAGAACTGAAATTTGGTAAGGAGAGACCCATCCTGGTGGCAGAACAACGGGCCAGGGCGTGTACCATGCACTGCCAAAATTGCATGTAGGGCACCAACCGGATAGATGTCAGCAAATGTACATTGTAGCAGTCTAACACCACTGCCTACTCCATGCTGATCGTCCTTTGAGGAACGAATCCTCAACTGAGCCCACTCCTGGTTGATAGACACATCTTCGAGTTCCAGTGCCCTACAAGACACGTCCCCCTTTGACCATGGGACCAGCTCGCTGATTCTCAGAGCTCCAAAGAAAGCTACGGTGGTAGCTGCATGAAAAAGAGACTCCTCATACCTATTGTAACACAGTCTATGCCAACCTCATGCAAGGTGGGTCAGAATACCTGGTGAAACAGGGTGACGTGTGTCCGGGCGGCGGCCACGTTCACGTGTCCACCCTTCCAATACCTGGCGTATGCGGAAGTCACTCACACAGTCAGTAAAGCCCCGTGCCTTGGCCATGAATGCCAAGGTGGAAAGCCTGGTGGCGATGGTGCGTGGGGCCAACCCCTGATCATGAAGGTGCACCATATACTGTAAAACCTGGTAGACCGGTATCGGCCACATTTCAGGCAACTGCCTTTGCCTACAAAAGGTCCTAAATCGAAGGAGTGTATGCTGATACGCCTTACGCGTGCAAGGTGCCAAAGACATGCCGATCGCCCGGTTCACCTCTCCTCGCCAAATGTCCATATCTTGGCCGGGAGTGGAGAGGGAAGTTCCTCTGCGTCTGGAGCCAAGGCATGGAACCGGGAGATCTGCAGGCAGGATAAAGCGTCAGCAATATCGTTATTAATGCCTGGCACATGTCTGGCCCTGAGGAGCACATTAAAGCGCAAGGACCTAAGAACAAATTGGCGAACTAAGGCCATGACTCTGGGGGATTTAGACGTTTGGGCATTGACAATGTTCACCACCGCAGCATTGTCACACCAAAAGTGAACCACAGAATTAGCCCACCTGTCCCCCCAGAGCATAAGGGCACCCAAAATTGGAAAATTCCAGGAACGTAAGATCACGTAAGCGATCCGTGCCCTGCCATCCTTGGGGCCATCCTTGGGACCAGTGCACCACCCACTGAATAGGCACAAGGGGTTATTCTGCTGAAATAACCACAGACTGCAAGCTGGAATTCTGCCCAACAGAGCCAAGCCAGAGAGGAAGGAAAGCGAGGGAGTGGAACTGAGACCCTCTGCTGAAAGGATACAAGCAAGGAACTTCCTTCGTCAGTTGATGGAGCCCCAAAGAGAATTCTTTCAACCACCTGGAGCGCTTAAATTCATGCTATTAGAATAAGCTCTAATGCTCCAGCCCAGCAAGAGAAAGCTTCAGGAGGCTATGTTAGAGCGCAAGTTAAGTGACTTCCCCCAAGAATCTTGAAAAAGATACGAAATATCCGAGTAAACCGGACAGATATTGACCCTGAAATTCTGCCTTATTCTACTTGACGAATTATCTCTTCATGGTTCCAAACATTCGGAGTACAGCGAACCCCAGTAGATGTCATCGTTACTGATGGAACTTTGTCTTCCAATATATATTGCCTCATAGACTTTGCAGTTTCGCTCTTGGGAATGAGCTCCCGTCTTCGTCCCAGCTCCTGCCAACCTAGCAGTTCAAAAGCAAGAAATTGCAAGTAGATAAATAGGGACCACTTCGGTGGGAAGGTAACAGCGTTCCGTGCGCTCCGGTGTCTAGTCATGCCTGCCACATGACCACGGAAACGTCTGCAGAAGCAGACAGCGCTGGCTCTTCGGCTTAGAAACAGAGATGAGCACTGCACCCTAGAGTCGGATACGACTGGCTTTCGAGCAAGGGAAACCTTTACCTTTACCTTTACTATGACTTTTGGGATTTTGATACTTGTATTTGTACTGCCTTCATAGGTTTCTCTATATATCCCTAGCTATATGCTTTATAAGATTCATGTCTATTTATATTCAAGATTATTGTTAATTGTTTGAGATGAGATATAACTATTGTATGACCCCACTGCGATAACACACCTAGATACGCATTCTGCTACTCCGTATCGTTTGCCCGGGGTCCTCTCTCCGATTATTCTTGTTCCCCATGGTATATTAAAGAGCATTTTTAAAGCATTTTCATTGCCCTATTCCTTGGGTGGACTCTTCGCATCCGCTGTCCCCTATAATAGTGCCTCGGCACGATGTCTGACCATAGCAACCGTGTGTACGGCCATAAATGGTAAAGAAACGCCAGGTCACTGCACTCAGAAGTCTTTAAGTCCAGGCCAGTGATCTGTGCAAGATCATCGCCTCCGAGGTGCAGAATTAAAACATCTGGTGGTCCAGCATCCCCAATGGACATCAGGAAAGGCAACAGTTCCCGCCACCTCATGCTGTGCACACCATACCACTGCATACGCACAGTTGCACGTAGCCCAAGATGGGGTCCCCACTCTGACGAAGCAGCATACTGTGCCGCCCAGTGCACATAAATTGTGGCCCACCAGCCACACTGCACCGGTGTGTGGAAACACACAGGGTCTGTAAGAGAAGGAGAGAGAATTGAGGGCATAACAAGGCACTCATGCAGTAAGGGGATGAACAGACGGAGAAAAAAGGCGCAAATCCCCACCTGCCCATGCGACGTATGTCAGGTTCCAAGTACCCAAATGCAGCCGCAGTTGATGCAGGGCCTATCCGGAACGAATGGGTACCAATTGTAATTTGGTAAGGGGAGACCCATCTTGGTAGCAGAACAACAGGCCAGGTCGTGAAACACGCGCTGCCACAAACGCATGTGGGGCACCAACCGGACAGATGGCAGCACCATGCTACTACCCTTTCCATGCTGACTGACCCTTGAGGAGCGAATCCTCCACAGAGCCCACTCCTGGTCGAGCGACACATCTTCCAGTTCCAGTGCCCTGCAGAACATGTCCCCAGTTGAAAGTGGGACCAGCTCACTGAATCTCAGAGCCCCAAAGAAAGCCACGGAGGTAGTTGCCTGAAAATAGACTCTTCGTATGGAGCATAGGCGCTGGCCGCGTAGGGGTCATATATAGTAGCCACAACTGCTAGCAGGGCTTGTCCCACCGCATCTCAGGGTGAAGGGCCACCCTCATCCTCAGTTCTTCGTCATAGGCCAACCATGACGGGCCAGGGAAATCAACCACGGCCCGGTAAATATTGTCCAGGTACTAGACCATTGGGATGGCCAAATCAGGATGGGCCCTTAGATATCCTGCCATGGATACCAAATAGGCCGGTAACCAATTAGGCCCCAGTGCGAGGCGGCTTATGACGACGGGACAACTCCTTGACCCTGTCGTCCTGCCCCTCCCTCTCCTCCTCAGTGGGTTCACGGTGCAGGAGGGTGAAAATGTCAATATATTCCCCACGCCATATCTTCTCCCTAGTAGCCCGGGATAAATGGTCACCCAGGGGTAGGGAGTAACCGGCCGTCGGCAGGGCTGCTGTTGACACGGATCGGAGTGGGGGAACACATAATAGGCCCTATCCGACCCCCGAGAAGTTAGGCGGAAGCATTGGGGCGGTCACCCCTGTAAGAACCTGGGTGTAATTGGCCTGTTGCGGCCATGGCCACTGTACCCCCCCCAGTGTTATGAGCTAGTGTCACCGGTGTGCTGATTTGACCAGGATACTCACTCGGTGCACCCCCATGGGCTGCCCCCACTGGGGGTTCCGGCCCATGGTGGGCGTCGGGGCTCGCGATGGCCATCGAGCTCTGTGTCTCCGTGTGTCCATGCCAAGCAGGACCGGTCCCCGGTGGAATGCCCTACTGTAATGGCCTGATGGGGAGCTGCGAGGCACCAGCCTGTGCTGGCCTGATGACCTCCAGCAGCTCAACCCTGTTGGTGGCCCGCTCCGCAGCCATGGCCGGCACGTGGGCCGGAGCCGAAGAGCTGCCAAGCCCACCATCTGAAGGTGGTGGAGCAATTTCCATAGATGCCTCGAGTGCCGATATGCGGGCAAGGAGAGCATCCACAGTGTCAGACCCACCAGAATAAGGTGGGTCGGGTGGGCCGGACGGCCCGCCGTGCAATTGATGAGCGGGCGGAGGGATAAAACCGTGTGGTAATCCCTGGCCAGAATAGGGCCATGCCCAATAATCTGGCCCATGGGGGGCCAGTGGAACGGTGGGGTGCTATCCTGTGCCGCACCCAAATGGGCCACTATGCCCCATGAGCAAAGTTTGGATAGGGGTAGAAACCCCAGGGGAGCAGGCCCGCGCAGCCCCTGCCCGAGTCCTCCGACTGGGCGGGTAGGCCGAGGCCTGGTCACCGTCATTGGTGGCAGTGGGAATTGTAACCCTGCCACCCCCACATGGGGCGGCCGCCCGAGCCCTCCGGCCCAGTGGTTGCCCTAAAGAGGTCGAGGGGGTGAGTCGAGCCCTCCCCCTAGGTTGCGGCATAGGGGCCGCCTGAAACTTGCGCTTGGGTGCCATGGCCACCCAAGCGGTGTAGCACTGATCGGAGGAGAGATATCCTCCGATCAGAATTGTAAAAAAGAAAGGCAAGCAAGCCGGAGGGAGCAGCATCGGAGCGGACTTCTCCGCTGCGTCGCTTCTCTTTAGAATGGCAGCGAGGCTGCCTCGTGGTCACCCCTTTTATAGAGGGATGGCCACGCCCCCTGACTAACCCGGATGTCTGAGTCCGGGGGGGGCGCAAAGAGCGCGGCGGCCATTTTTGGCGCTGCACTTGCATTTGAGCCCACCAGGTTCAAGGCCACTCCTGTCTCACTCTTGCAGTAATCTATTTCCTACCACTGATGGAATTATTCAGTAGTGAGCTTCAGCAGGTTCACACCAGTTTGCCAGAACTGGTAGCTGAAATTCTGGCTGGCCCCGCCCACTCAAGTTTTAAAATAAAGTACAGTACTGTAGTCCTAATTCAGGTGCAATGCAGGGCTTTCCCCCTGGCCACACCCACCATACCACTCCCAGGTAGTAAAAACATTTGAATCCCACCACTAGGCAGACATGACTAGATCACCCACCCAGTCACATGCCCATGCCCACAAAGTGGCCCACACCCACAGTGTGGTAGTAAAAATTTTTGGAACCCACTACTGGAATTATTGCTAGAAAAACAGTAATCCCTAAGTTCAAGTGGTTAAGATGCTGACTGGAAGGCGGCAGGTCAGCAGTTCGATACCTGAGTACTGCACGATGGAATTAGCAACCATCTCTGTCCCAGCTCCTGCCAACCTAGCAGTTCAAAAGCAAGAAATTGCAAATAAATAAATAGGTACCACTTTAGTGGGAAGGTAAACAGTGTTCCATATACTCCAGTGTCTAGGCATGCCTGCCACATGTCTACAGAAATGTCTGCTGACAAGCTGGCTCTTCAGCTCTAAACAGAGACGAGTACTGAACCCTAAAGTCAGATATTACTGGCTTTTGAGCAAGGGTGACCTATCTGTAGAGATCCTTGTAAAATCCTGCTAATTTTTTGTTGTTGTTAAATTTTTAAACCTTGTTGTCACTACATTTTTCATCTTGGCAACAAGATCTAAAATTCATCAAGCCAATATGTTAAGAAAGTTTTTATGAAGCATCTGCAGTTTTATTTATTGACATCTCAAGTCCAGTGTGCTTTTGACATTGTTTTGTGCAGAGTAACATTTTCTAGGAAATGGTTGTAAAAAAAAATCTGTAGACAATTTCACACCATGATTTATAGTTAATCTTAACCATAGATGGCATATTTTTTTCAGATTCCTAAAGTGAATGAACTTTAACACCTGCATTCATCAATGCCTTGGAATTCCAATTATGTAATTGACATTAACAAGCTGTTGAGACAAAATGAGGAACACCCAAATATGACTGTACAGAATCTGCTAGAGATCTGATATGCTGCTGTTAATAATGCTGCACAGTAGAATACAGTATTTCTCTTAATTTTTGAAGCATTATGTTAACTTGATAGTTCTAAACAAGGAATTTTCCTGTGCAACTGAAGCTATTCTCTTGAAGAAACAGAAAATATATTCAATAAGAGTTTGAGTGTATTTTAATGCATTGTTTGTTTCATAATTGATTGTCAATGTATTGTTAATTATGAATCCTTACATTTTAAAAAAATAGACTTCCCCTCTGTAACTTGAAATAGCTCTGTTGGTATCACATTTAATTTTTTTCCATTGCTTTTGGGGAAGTTCTCACATCACTTTCCAAAACTGGAACTTAATGATAAAAAAAAAATTCCTGTCAAAAGTGCCTTCCACAAATGGCTTTAATCTTAACCTATAAAATCAAGTGTTAACCATTGGAACTTCAGATACAATCCTAAGCCAGGCCCTACTAGCCCGCACCGACCATTCGTGCACACGCCCAAACTGGGTCCGCAGGTCAATGAAGGATTTAGAAATACACCAGTGGGACAAGAGCCCCACCAATGCAAAAAAAGGGAAACAACTTCATTTCCCAACGTTCCTTGTGCCGCGCCGCGCCACAGCCAATCAGGCTGAGAGGCGCGAGCAAAAGGAACGTTCGGAAATGTGCCGCGGCCAATCAAAAGGAAACCGAAGGAAAAAACGACGCACAAGCCGAAAACGCAAACGCCAAACCACAAGCCCCAGTGTCCTGCGCGCCATGAGTGCACAGATCACTAAGGAAGCTGGCGAGCGAAAGATAAAAATAAAAAACACACCGGGAGTGCAAGTCCTCCGCAGTCGGACACAGCGCCTCACAGGAAAAAAACAGGGGGGTCAAGGGAGGAAAAGGCACTGGGCCCCCCTTGAAAGTGAACCCATTCCCAGGTAAGCAAAGCCATCGGACGGCGCTCCGTCCGCTGACTTTACTTACTGCAAAAGGGTTTCGCTTTCAGCGAAGCCAAGCCCTGGGAACCAAAGCCCCCCTCCCCAACGGCGCCTGAAGCTCCTGATCGGAGTTTCCCTTTTAATATCACTCGGGGGGTTGCGCTCCCCCTCTCTACTGGCTCCCCTGGGGTTGGGAGGGTTGGGGGGACAAAAAGGGTCTGTCTCCCCAACCCTCCTGACCCCAGGGGACCTGGCAGAGAGGGGATTCCCCTCCACACACACACACACCATATTAAAGAGAAGAAACCAAGCGGTTACTTCTCTTTAAAAATGGAGGTTTTTTTGGGGGGAATCCCCCATCCAATGGCTCTCCTGGGTCCGGAAGGGTTGGGGAAACAGACCCCTTCCCCCCACCCTACCAAACCCAAGGAAGCCAGTGGAGAGGGGGATCACAACCCCCCCCACTGATATTAAAGGGGAACCCCCAATTGAGATTTCCCTTTTAATATCAGAGGGTGGGCTGGATTCGATCCCCTCTCCTGGGTCCCATGAGTCTGGAAGGTTTGGGGAGACAAAAGGGGTTTGTCCCCCCAACCCTTCCAGAGCCAGGGGACACTGCAGAGAGGGGATCCCCGCGTAGGACACAAAAAAACACCAAAAAAACCCACAATAAAAAACATCCAAAAATACACAAAACCAACCAAAAATAACACCAAAAAACAATACAAAGTAAACAAAAACAAAAATTTCCAAACACACGCAGCACCCAGCCAAACACCACAAAATCCAAACACACACACACCCAAATAAAGAAAAACAGCCAATTCACCACCACATGACCTCACTCCATGACGACCGGAAAAGAAATGAATAAAGAAAGAGACTACTTACCGGAAGAAGCTCCACCCAGAGGCCACGAGAGAAAAAACAGTCAAAATACAAGATAACCCCTACCAGCCCCACCTGCTGGCCACAATAGTAAAAACAATTCAAAAAGACACAACAGCCCCACACAAAAGGCCCCAAGAGTAAAAACAAGTCAAAAACATAACACAAAATCACAATTTTACACAAATCAAAAACATATGTCAATAAAATAAAATAAAAACTATTCAAAAATCCTGTGCTGAATTTTAACTCAAATAAAAACCAAAAACATCTAAACACAGTTTAAAAACCTTTATTGTAAAAAACATGTACTTTCAATTTTTTAAAATTATTACCTACGGTACAACTATTAAAAAATACATACTAAAACATTATTTGGTTAAACAATTTTTTTAAAAAAGTATATCATCCTTTGTTCTTTTTTTAATCCACAAAACCAAAACACCAAACAAAACTGATCACAGTTTATAACAGCCCGCCAAAAAAAAAAGTGTATGAATAAAATTTTTAAAAATTTCAATTATAGACTAACCTCTTCTTTACAAATATTAACAACAACAAAAAACAACATTCCAACACCATTTAAAACAGCCTGGCAACGCCGGGCAACCTCTGCTAGTTGTTCTTTAAAAGTAAAGTAATAAATAACTAACCAAGTAAATAAAATATGCTACATGTTGCACATCAAAAATAACTTTGTGGGTACTTGATATATTACATTTACCGTAACATCGTAACTGTTATCTACATTATCTGTTACACAAGAAGAACTATTTAGAGGTAACAATTTTCTGGTCAAATAAATGTCTAGTCCTGCCTTCTGTTCACACATTCAGTTTTCCTTCCTTCACCTCTGGGAATTCCTCAATCAGGACATGAGAACAACCACAAGATAACATGCAGAGACCTGGCCCCTCCTTCTCCTTTCCACTGCAAGTTCTGAGTGCATCTTCCCAAAAAGGAAGTGCAAAATGGAATAGTCCCGTGATGGTGAACCTTGGCACTCCAGATGTTCTTGGACTTCAATTCCCAGAAGCCCAAGCACCCTGTGAATCCACACGAATGGCTTTACTGTGATTCATCCAGCCCGTGCTGGTCTCATTGCTCCCAGAAGTGGAAGTAAAACTTGCCCATATGGAGGAAATGTTAACCCGGAAGAGTCTTAACTGTATGGGCGTATTTTACTTCCACTTCTGGGAGCAACGAGGGCAGCGTGGGCTGGATGAATCACAGTAAACCCATTCGTGCTGATTCACAGGGTGCTTGGGCTTCTGGGAATTGAAGTCCAAGAACATCTGGAGTGCCAAGGTACGCCATCATGGGACTAGGTCTTAATGCACCTGCCTGCCCTTCCTTTTGGTAACTAACCCAAGCAGTTGCTGTTCTCCCTCTGCAGCCAGACAACTAAGAAGCAGGTACTGGAATTTAGCACCCCAGAACGCCCCAGTGAACATTTTGACACCAAACATTGCCTGAGTAAACAGAGCTCTGTTATTTAAACAAAAACAAAATAGGATGAAAAGAACAAGGTGATGCATACATCACTAGTTGATGCATACGTATCCAAAATAAAAAGACCTCCACGCACACACAGATCCCAGAATGAAAAGTAAAACTGCCAATTGATATGCCAAAATAAAAGCTGTTACAACCTTTCAGTCCACCCCTCCAAAGGAGCGACAGAGTGGAACTTCGCCAGGCTAGTGCATCAATCTTTCCCTTCAGAACAGTGGTTCCCACTGTAGATGAGCTGGATTCATACCAAGTTTGTTGTCCCCCAGCAGCCCCCAATTGAGCATGTTGGTCTTACATTTTGGGACTCCGACCCTCAGCCTATTTAGGCTCCTCCAAGTGACATAGGGGAGGTTGAGTTCCTCAGATATATCCTCCTTTGAAGATTCCCCGTGCCCGGTTGGGCATCAGTGGCTTCTGGCAGACGTTAAACCAGTGAGCAAACTCCTGGCCTCTGGCCCTTGTCAGGGCATAAGGGGGGGGTGAATTAATGATAGGGATTAATTCGGCTGCTTGTAGCCTGACCGACGATTCTGCCGAGCAAGCATCCTGCAGACCTCAGTTATCCATTAGAGTAATCACTCATCCTCTGGCCAAGGTAATCCCCGGTGTAAATATCAGCCATATTTACCCTTGCTGAAACCCTAAACAATGGTCTTCCTTGCTCCATGTTTGTCCAAGTTAATTAACTTCCCTTTGAGAGGTTCCCTATTAACCCGGGTACGTGGGTGAGGTAATTTTCCTGTCCGGTGACAGTTTCGCCACCGTTGCGCTTTTTTCCCTATAAATGATGTTGCCTTTTTCCAATAAAGTACTGATCTGATCTCGCTCCTTTTGCCTCGTGTCGTCACTTGATCAGTCTCCTCCGGGACATTAAGGCCACCCCAGTGGCCCCGATTCCTACATCTGGTGACCCCGAGACGTGATTTACTCGTGAGTAAAGCGGCCCAGGAGAGGTCTACTCACGAGTAGCGAACCACGCGGTCCGGTTCCACGCTTGAACCGCGACCCGTCCGCCCGGAGGACAGCGCGGCACTCTGGCCGGCAGCCAGTCGGTCAGAGGGACGGCCAGCGGCGAGGCATTCCAGGAGAGGCATTCCTGCACTTTGCTCCCGGCTTTCGGGGAGACTTGCGCCAAAGGGAAAAACGCGTTCCGCTCAGGGCAGCTGTGAGCCCCTGACAGCGCAGAGGCCGCCGAGGGCCCGTGGCAGGAGGCCACGCTCCGAGCTCCACCCAGACGATCGTCGCCAGAACCAGTTACCTTGCCCCAAGACGCGTCAACCCGTCCCGAGGAGGAAACTTCAGAGGACAACTCGCAGGTAATATGGGGACTTGTTCTCAGGGACAGAGTCCGTCCGCTAGCCAAAAAACTCGTGAGGAAGAGTTTAGAATCCTGGCCAGGGTATTTAAGTTACGCTTTCACAGCAGGGAGCTAGCGAGACTTTTGGCGTACCTTAGGGAACACTGCCTGCTTTACCCAGAAGTAGGTACGTTAACCCTACAGCTCTGGGATCGGATAGGAGACTGCATTCAGCAACCCCCGAAGGCCCCAGGAGGGATAGTTAGCACATGGAGGAAGTGTAGGAAACTCTTAGCTGAGATCGAGCCAGTCCGGATAGAAGCGGAAGAACCCCCGTTAGAGAAGTCATCAGTCCAGCCAGTCGAGCCGACTGCGCCCACCGCACTCTATCCGACATTCAAGTACCAGCAGAGTAGCGCAGGGAGCCTTCCCGCGGTGACAGCTGCAGACGTCACCGAGGGAATGCAGGGCATGAGAAGCGCAGGCGCTCCTCTGACAGCTTCGGCTTCCCGAGTTACCAAGAGTCCCCTTCAGCGCACAATTGAAGAGGAGATTAGGAAGGGGGAATTGCCAGCAGAAGAACTAGCTGAGCTCAGACAGATATGTCCAATCCGCATGGAAATGGACGCGCTCACGGGCGCACAGCAGATTGTTTATTCCCCAGTCCCGTATAAGCTGCTCATGGCTATGCGGAAGGCAATTGCAGAAACAGGGCTCCAAAGTCGTTTTACTAGGGGCACGCTTCAGCAGGTGTGCGAGACCACCATGTGGATCCCCCATGATTGGAAAGCCGTCATGAGGATGATGCTGACCCCTAGCCAGTACATGATCTGGGACAGCGAGTTCCGCCTAGAGGCGCAAACTCGGGCTGCCAGGATGGGAGGCACGGTGCTTCCTGAGCAGCTGTATTGCTCGGGTAATTTCGAGTCAATCAATGCTCAGATCAACCTGCCTCTCGCCACTCTCGAGATGTCAGCCAAGGCAGCCTTTAGGGCTTACTTTAAGATCCCAGCCACTGGCAAAGCGGCTAAGAATTACACCTCCATCAAGCAGGGAGCCCAGGAACCCTACATGGACTTCATCAATCGCCTGGAAGAAGCCATTAGCAGGCAGATTGATAATGAGCAAGCCCAGGAAGAGCTCATGATTAAGTTAGCCAAGGACAATGCCAACTTGGACTGCCGTAGAATCTTGCAGTCCCTAGGCAATCGTCCTGACTTGACCCTATCGGACATGATTAGAGCTTGCGCCGACGTTGGCACAGAATCCTATAAGATGGGTCTGCTAGCAGCAGCGGTGCAAGGAGGGAAAAGACCTAATGGTAAGAACAAAGGAGCATGCCACAATTGCGGCAAGATCGGTCACTTCGCTAGGGAGTGCCGATCCAAGGGAGGTGGGCAAACGTCCGGCCGTCCCAAGGCTCCGAACACCCTCTGTCCGAAGTGCAAGAAAGGCTATCATTGGGCCAGGTATTGCCAGAATTCGGGAAACCGGAACACGGGCATGTCTCTGGCCCCAGTCCAAACAGAGGCGTCCTTCACCCAGAACTCCCCAGAGCCAGAGTAGAGTCCAACCCCATCCCAGACATTGCGAGGGCACAGGCCAGCCCCAGGGGCGGCGCGGGACTAGTATTGACTTGCCAGGCGGACGTCACATGCGACCTGCCAGGCACAGTCTATCTGGTCGATTCCCAGTACATGGGACCCCTGCCCAGAGGCTTTATAGGTTTAGTTTTGCCCCGTAGTGTAGCTGGTGCACGCGGAATTTTTATAATTCCAGGAGTCATTGACTCCAATTTTTCGGGCGTTCTCCAAGTTCAGCTTTGGACACACCTGCCCCAGACCATCCCTAAAGGAGACACCTTAGCGCAACTGATCATGGTTCCTTGTCGCTCGCCAGCAGAGAGCCAGGGAGGGCTCAGTGACAGCTTCGAGTCCCGGTCAGAGGACCGCTCGAGCGCCAGTGAGGCAGCGCAAGGATACCAGGTCTTAGCGACAGTGGAGACCAACATTGAGTGGAAACAGCGCCCGGTTATTGAGGTATTTCTGAATAATCGATCATTCTCAGGCCTATTAGATACCGGAGCAGATGTCAGTGTGATAAGCAGAAGCCAGTGGCCAAGGGAGTGGGCCATTGAGCCGGTCTCCGATGTGTGGGGGGTAGGCGGCGTCCAGGAAGCGTTTAGGAGCCGAGAGTGGGTAGAAGTCACAATCCCAAGGGCTGAAGCACGGCGGTGATCCGACCGCACATTCTTGACGTGCACATCAACCTTTGGGGGCAAGACATTCTGCAGCAGTACGGTGCCACCCTTACCTTTGGGTAATAGCGTTGCCACTTAAATGGCTCACCGATACTCCGGTCTGGGTAGAACAATGGCCGGTAGTAGGGGAGAAATTGGTAGCTCTCAAGCAGCTAGTTAAGGAACAGCTAAACGCAGGACATATAGAACAGTCCACAAGTCCTTGGAATTCGCCAATTTTTGTTATTAAGAAGAAGTCGGGGAAGTGGCGACTCCTCCACGATCTCAGAGAGATCAATAAATGCATACAGCCAATGGGTCCTCTTCAATGCGGCATCCCGAATCCGAACATGATTCCCGAGGGGTGGGAGATCCTAGTCGTAGATCTCAAGGATTGCTTTTATACAATCCCCTTAGACCCCAGGGCACGGGAGAGGTTTGCCTTTACCGTGCCGGTCGTGAACCACAGTGAGCCCACGCAGCGTTACGCGTGGAAATTTTTGCCACAGGGCATGCTCAATTCGCCCACTTTGTGCCAAATTTACGTTCACGACGCACTGGCAAAGTTTCGAAACCTCTACCCACAAGCCTTAGTTTGTCACTTTATGGATGATATTTTGGTAGCGTTGCCGAAACTTGGCAGCGAAGTGTTTTCAGACCTCCAGGCCAGCCTGGGGGACAAAGGGTTACTCATTGCCCCGGAGAAAGTGCAGAGAACCGAGCCCTTCTCATACTTGGGCCATCGGCTTCTCCGCTCTTTCGCAGCACCAGTTTTGCCTCAGATTAATCTACAGGACTCAGTCACCTTGGTAGAATTACAGCAGGTTTTAGGAAACATTAATTGGGCCAGACCGTATTTTCGATTGGATACGGATCTTCTGAAACCGCTCTTCTCGCTGCTCACGCTAGGTAAGCAGCCAGCAGACCGGATAAAAATTTCTCGAGACGCGCGCTTGGCGCTCGAGAAAGTTAACCAAGCTCTCAGCCAAAGATGGGTAGATAGGATCGCCCAGGGGCCCTATGCCCCAATCCTGAATCTGTACATCGTGCGATCGGGATCCATGTTCACTGGGGCGCTAGGAGTAGACTCAGAGAAGGGAGCGAAAATTGTGGAGTGGGTATACTTGCCTAACACCTCATCTCGGAACATTGTTCCGCCCCAAGAACTGGTCTCCGCGGTGATCTACCGCGGCAGGCTGAGAGCTAGGGACATTTCTGGGCACGATTTAGCCAAGATCGTAGTCCCATTCACCAAGGAACAAATTCAGCAGTTGATGCAGCTAGGTGACTCGCTTCTGATAGCTTTGGAAGGATTCACTGGAAGCTTGGCATACCACTTGCCTAAAGACCCCAGACTCGTCTCGCTTCAAACAGGAACAGTCAGCTTGTTCGAATTGCTCTCGCTGGTCCCACTTCAGGGGGCCAGAACAGTTTTTTCTGATGGCGGACGCACCTATGGTGTCCTGACCTGGCAGGAGGGCGAAGCTTGGCACACGCTGCTAACTCTTCCACAGAAGTCCGCACAGCGGGCAGAGTTGGCAGCCGTGAACCTTGCTTTGCGCACCTTCGCCAAGGAACGTTTAAATATCATAACTGACAGCCTGTATGTTAGGAATTTGCTTCACAGTCTACCGGGGGCTTACATCACTCCCGCGATAGACAAGAATCTGCTTAGCCTGTTTCTCACTGCTCAATTTCACTTGCAAAACCGCACGGAGCCGCTCTATATTGCCCACATCCGAAGTCACCAAGACCTACCGGGTCCGATTTCCGCGGGCAATAGCAGAGCGGATGCGGCGGCAAAGGAAATTCAGCAATGTTCAGTTTTGGGAGTTTTCACTACTCCAATTCAAAGTCATGCCTTTTTTCACCAAAACGCCAAGGCACTCGCCAGACAGTTCAATTTGCCACTTTCTCAAGCCCACGGTATAGTACGCTCTTGCCAGCATTGCGCAGGGGCACCGGGGGGGCCCTCGTGGGGGGTTAACCCGCGGGGGACAGAGGCCAATCAGGTGTGGCAAATGGACGTCACGCATGTGCCGCAGTTTGGCAGATGGCAGTACATGCACGTCTGCATAGACACTTTTTCCCAGTTCGTTTGGGCGACGGCGCAGAAGGGGGAGACTGCCTCCCATGTGGAGCAGCATCTCCTGTCCTGCATTGCGGCAATGGGCAAGCCGCGGCACGTGAAAACGGACAACGCCCCATCCTACTGCTCTAGGCAGTTGGCCACCTTCATGGCCACCTGGGACATCAAGCACACATTTGGCATTCCCTACAATCCGCAAGGGCAGGCGATTGTAGAACGGGTCAATCGGATGCTAAAGTCCTATATTGACAAACAAACAGAAAGGGGGGAGCCACCAGCCCTCCCCAATTCACAGGGACAAGCACAGTTTTGTCTGAATAAGGTATTGTTCACATACAATCACCTCAATGTTTTTTCGGACTGTACGCCGCAGGAGAAGCACTTCCGCCGTTCGGAAGCTCTCCCGCGACCTATGGTCCGGTACCGAGTGCCACCGGACCCATCTTGGAGGGGCCCGGTGCCGCTCATAACCTGGGGGAGAGGGTATGCTGCAATTATGTCTCCAACAGGTGTCGTGTGGATTCCGGCCCGGTGTGTCAAGCCCCATCTGGAACCTCATGGCGTGGACCCAGACCGACCCGAGTCCGATCCCGGAGATGGAGGACCTCACTCTGACCGAGGAGACCCACCAGGAGAAGCGGCGGCTGCGGACCCAAGCGCCGAGGATCACCTGGGGGATGGTCAAGACCCTTTGCAGAGAGGCCGAGGACGCCCTCCAATGCGAGGAGATGGAGCCGACACCGGAGCACTTCGTTGCAGCAGTCTTTGCCCAGATTAATGCCAACTCCGTGATCTTCACCCTCATCCTGGCCCTCGCCCTGCTTTTGGGGGGAGGCGTTCAGGCCGCTTCACTTCAGGCCAACGGCCTGCCGCCCGGTGAAGACCTTTCAGCACGGATGCACTACAACTTGTGGGCAAGGTTGGCGGGTCTCGTCAACCAGTCCGATTTTTGCCTGAAGCAGGATATTGGTTCTGCCTCAATCCTCAGCACCTGTCTCATCCCAGTGTGCCACACTCTCGACGCACGCGCCAGGGATGGTGACTGGCTGCTAAAGAAGATTTTTGGACCGCACCTCCCTGCGACTTTTGCAGCCTACGCTCGCTGGGGGGGATTGCGGCTCACCATGACTTTGCCGGCTGATGCAGCCACTCTTCACACCCCGCGAGTGGCGGCCAGGCCGAACTCTACTTGCGCGCAAATAATCGGCTGCGCCACAGGCGGCCGGACCCAGCGCAGCTGCCTCGATACCGGCAGCAGCAACTGGACTTGTGCAAACCCAGAGACAATTGGTTCGTTACCTGCCCATATCACCCTACCCTCAGGGTGGTTCTTCACATGCAACCAGTATACCTTCAATTATATTCCTGCAAATGTATCAGATTCCACATGTTGCCTTAGCCGGTTGACACTGTTGCTCCCCACTAGGGATATGGTTGCCCCAAGCACAAACGTTTCTAATGTTCCACATGTTTCAAATGCTTCAAATGGTTCTGCACCCATCAGGCGCACTCGCACCACCCAACTAGACAGCTCATGTGACAGCAGCTTTAGAGTCCTAAGCCCAGCCGAATACGTCTCACTATCAGTCAGTATAGTCGGCGTGCCAGGCTTAGCCGTCGGCAACGCACGGAGAATTGGTCGCTTGGCTTGCGGTTTGGCAAAGGCTATCAACCATACCTCCACAGCGATAGCACTCCTCAATCAGGAGCAGGCGGAACTTCGCCATGCCATCCTCGATAATCGAGCGGCTATCGACTACCTCTTATTGTTGCACCATCTGGGTTGCGAATCCCTTCACGGTATGTGCTGTTTCAACCTTACTGACAACTCCCGGAAAATCCAAAGTCAGCTCACTGATCTCCACACCATAGTCCAGGGCATCACTGAGGGTTCCGCATGGGGGGCTTGGTGGAGTTCATTGTGGAGCTGGATGTGGTCATGGATCCCCTGGGGGTGGCTTCAGACGGTACTCAAGGTGGTAGTGGGGGTGACTATACTAGGCATAGCATTATGCTGCTTTGCGCAATGTATTCCCTCACTGATCTCGAAGTGCCGCCCCGAGAAGAAACCCCGTGACGTCATTCCCGATCAACAGCTGATGATGCTTCTGCGCAGAGTCACCAGTCAGGCTCTTAATATTAAAAAGTAAGGGGAGATGAAGATTCCCCGTGCCCGGTTGGGCATCAGTGGCTTCTGGCAGAGGTTAAACCAGTGAGCAAACTCCTGGCCTCTGGCCCTTGTCAGGGCATAAGGGGGGTGAATTAATGATAGGGATTAATTCGGCTGCTTGTAGCCTGACCGACGATTCTGCCGAGCAAGCATCCTGCAGACCTCAGTTATCCATTAGAGTAATCACTCATCCTCTGGCCAAGGTAATCCCCGGTGTAAATATCAGCCATATTTACCCTTGCTGAAACCCTAAACAATGGTCTTCCTTGCTCCATGTTTGTCCAAGTTAATTAACTTCCCTTTGAGAGGTTCCCTATTAACCCGGGTACGTGGGTGAGGTAATTTTCCTGTCCGGTGACAGTTTCGCCACCGTTGCGCTTTTTTCCCTATAAATGATGTTGCCTTTTTCCAATAAAGTACTGATCTGATCTCGCTCCTTTTGCCTCGTGTCGTCACTTGATCAGTCTCCTCCGGGACATTAAGGCCACCCCAGTGGCCCCGATTCCTACACTCCTTTAATGATGTTCCTTGTTTAGTGAGCTCCTTCCTCCATACATACCTGTCAAGTTGCCAGTGTCCAAATACGGGAAGGTTTCTAAGTGCCGGCGTTGGCGCATGCGTGCCACTGCCTCTGATGTCAGAGACAGCAACGTGCATGCACAGTAACCCCTGCATGCATGCACAGTAACCCCTGCATGCATGCGCAGAAACCCCTTCGGCCAGGAAAGGGGTTACTGCGCATGCGTGCCTGTCAGAGGTAGCGACACACTTGCGCAGTAACCCCTTTCAAATATGGGATGACAGCAGGAAGGAGCGTGACGGAGCGGTGAATTACGGGAAATCCCGGCCAAAACAGGATACTTGAGGTATGCCTCCATATTTTAATTTGGTTTTGCTCTTGTGTATCCTCAAGAATGTTTGTTCTTGTCATAAAGCTCTTTCTGTCCCCAGCTGTGATTAGGCCCAAGGTGGTTCCTGGGATGGAAGGGAGATAAGCCTCAGCTGGCTAATATTTTAGCACCTCAAGACCACTAGGTCTCCACTCCCCCCCCCCTTTAGTAGCTGACTTAACCCTTTCAGGGCAAGTTCTTCATAGCCATGTTTTCCTCTTCTCCTACTCCAATACCCGTGCCTCTAAAATAACCCCGGAAAAACTGCATCCCTTTGCTCAATTGTCATTCTGGAGTTTTGCAATAATAGGCAACCTCTCAGCTTCTGCAAAATTTTGCAAAAGTGGGCAAATTTTCAACTGATGTGATATTAGTCAGAGTCTGTCTGAGGCAAAGAGTCCTCCACCCATCACCTACCCACCCATCAAATTTTTTTCTTGCTTACCTCATGTTCCCTCTCTTCTTTGGGGAACAAGTCTGGCCCAACCATTAGAGCAAGGTGGCGGTTTCAAGCAGCAGTTTTTGGGCTTCATTAAAAAGGACAGATTGTTGATTTACTATATTAATATTATATTGTTAGATCCAACCAAAGGCACTTGAGCAATTTTCAGCCTCAGCTGCTAGAGCAAAATTGGCTGTTTCTCTGTTGGTTATATTAACTTGAACAGAGGATCAGCATTCGTCTTAAGTAGACAAAAGATCTTTAGGCTACCCTGCTACACAAAATAAATTTAAATGTTAAAAGTTCATAGCTGTAGCCTCTTCCTTACCCAATATCACTTTTAAAAAAGATTGTTTTTCTTGTCCATTTTCCATGCCATGTTCAGATATGAATGGCCAATGCATGTATAAGCACCAAGAATAGAAATGATCAATATACAGTCAAATCCCAACAAAAGGAGACACCAAAAAGTGTAGTAACTAGCAGACCAACCCATTAAGTTCCCATGCAACAAAAATGATGCTCATGATGTTAAATAGATTTACATACGTATTTGCCATAACTGGAAAAAGCCAGCTATTTAAAATAGATTTAAAAGAAAAAGAAGCTCTAGAGGTCATTCATTCGTTTGTTTGTTTATCATTTGTTTTTGTTTGTTCATTTGTTTGATTGTTTTTTCATTTATCGATTGAGTGATTGTACTTTTATACCACCCATCTACGAAATGCTAAATGGGCATTTCACATAGTTAAAAAGCAACATTCAAATACAAATAAGTACTGAAGCACCTCAAAGAATTCCAGAAGACAATAGATTATAGATTACAGCAAAGCCTTTGACTCTGTGGACCATGAAAATCTATTGATTGATCTAAAGGAAAGGGATATGCCACAATATTTGATTGTCTTAATGAATAATCAATATTCTGGACAAGAGGCTACGTTAGGATGGGACAGAATGATTTCTGTGGCATCAGATAATGTAGCCAGTCTATCTATACATAAAACACAGCACAGAGAAAGTTAGAATGGAAGTAATAGTGAGAATTGGTGGAGGAAAGAGCATTCATTTTAATTATGTACATGACACTGTATTATTAGTAGAAAATACAGTGAGTTAAAAATGAAATGCACAAATAGGTAAGGCGTTGAACACTAAGATAATGACTACAGAAAAATTACCAAAATTACCAAATAATGCTAATACAGAAAAACTGAAATTTTCCATAAATTGGCTCAATTATCTATCCAAATGAAAAACAAAATAAAAAATCAGAAGAAAACTCATACTCAGAAGGGCATATAAGAAGGAATTAGAGGATCCTCAAGTTTAATTATGTGCCACTGGAAACCAAGATCATCCATACTATGTTCTTGCTGATGACTGCTTGTAAATGTGAGAACTGCACAATGAAGAAAGCAGAGAGAAAAAGGTAATTCATTTGAAATACAGTATTGGAGTATAGTTTAATGGATAATATTGGCTGTCAGGAAGGCTAATAAATGGGTTCATGTCAAGAAGCCAACATTACTAATCTCTGAGGCTATCATACTTTGGACATATCATGGAGAGAAAAGCCTCACTGGAAAATATAGTAGGAAAATATGGAGGCAACAGATAAAGAGGAAAACCCAACATGAGAAGAACTGACTCAACAAAGAAAGTCATGGCCTCCTTTTTCAAGACCTGTGGAATTACAAGATCTGGTGGTCATTCATGAAAAATTGTTTGTTTTTCAAATATGCAGTATACAAACAAGTGTATATACAATATATGGCCAATTAAAATATAGAAAATAAGAATTAACCATATAGCCTGGTCTCTAGCCATATAGGGCTTTATGAGTAATAACCAACACTTTGAATTAGGCATGGCAACGCAGTGGTAGCTAATGGACTTGTTGTAGCAGGAAAATGATATCTTCCTTGTAATTGGCCCCAGTCTGAATTCTGGCTACTGGTTTTGAACCAGCTGAAGCTTCTTCTTTTTTTTATATAAATTTTTATTAATTTTTCAAAATATATGACAAACATTTAAGACATAATGACAACATCCAAAACAAGAAAAAACAACCATCTAAACACAATAAAAAAAACAAAAAACTATATATACAAAAATAAAAAAAACAGAAAAATACATTACATACAATTACATACTTCATCACCCTGTGCTATGTACATTGTCCTAGGAGTTTGTGGGGTCTCTCATTCATTTCTATTATTCCCAAAATTTCTTTTGGTCTGGTGTCAGTTTATTTGTTCCATCTCTCATCAATGAATATTCAACAAATTTTTGCCATATATTCCAAAATCTACTTTCTTTTATTATACCTTTCTTAAGATTTAACTCCCATGTTAATTTTTCATTCAATGCGAGATCCCACATCTGCCTATACCAGTCCTCCACCTTTAACATTACGGTACATCACTTTTCCAATTTTTTGCAATACACATTCTTGCCGTTACAAGCATCATGGACAACAACTCTTTCTTATCATTATCTATATTAACATTATCTACATCGGTCAATAAGGTGGTGCCTGGCCCCAATTTAAGACGCAATCCCATAATTTTTCCTATCTCTGTCTCAATTTTTGTCCAGAAATTTTCTACCACTTTACATTCATACCACATATGAACATATGTACCCAAAGTATTTTTACACCTCCAACACATTTTATTGTTCTTCTTATCTATCTGATGCAGTCTCATAGGGGTCAGATACCACCTCCATAACATTTTGAAATTGTGTTCCTTTATCCTGACCGATAGGGATCTCATAATTCTTTTTCTCCATTTATTTTGCCATTCCTTTTCCATTATCTTCAGATTCAACTCCTGTTCCCATGTGTTTCGTAATGTTTCTTATGGGTTACCTTCTGTATTTATTATTTTGTAGATTTTACTAACCAACCCTTTAATTCCAATTTCCTCCTTCCTTATTTTCCATACTAATTCCTCAAATTCCGTCCTGTCTCTTTCCAAGCTCCGTTCCCTCCAATATTTATTATTCCACTTATTCACCATTACTATCTGAAACCAATTCAACTTCATCTGAGTATATAATTCTCTTTTCATCCCATCATCTTTACAAACTCGTATCCAATCTTTCAACAGGAAGACCCTATTTGTCAACAAAATTTCTTTCATCTCATTATCCATTCTTATTGGGAACTTTTTCAAGTCTTCTATTTCAATTATCGGTGAAATGTTTGGGGCCAATTTCATTTTAACTTTCTTCCATACTCCCAACATTGATCTCATCATTCTATTTTTAACGGTTGTTTTCTCTATTTCCTTATCTAAAAAGAAGCTCTTACCCACTTCCTTTACCTCCTTCATTTCAATTTCCTCCCAGATAACCGGCTCCTTCATCAAAATCTTAACTACATTCTTTATCTGAAATGCTTTGTAATAGTTCTTTAAATTAGGTATTCCTAGACCACCATCTTTTTGAGATAAGTACCACATTTTCTTTAAGATTCTGGGTCTGCGACCCCCATTACAATAATTATCAAATAATTTTTGAAATTCCTCAATATCTTTATCTGTCAGTTGAATTGGTAAGGCATCAAATAAAAAATTTAATTTTGGTAATAACATCATTTTAGATAATGCTATTCTGCCAAACCAAGACAACCTCAACTTTTGATATTGCAGAATTTTAGCCTTGAGTTCCTTCTTTTGATTATCGTAGTTTAATCTTTTCAGATCCTCTAATTTATTGGAAATATTTATCCCTAAATATTTCAGACTCACTTTAATCTGCAATTTAAATTCATCCCTAATTTTCCTTTGTTCTTCCTTTTCAATATTGCTTAAGATCAGTTCAGATTTTTCCCAATTTACCTTCAAACCTGTAATTTGTTCAAAATTCTTTAAATGTTTTTGGATCCTTTCAATAGTTCTTCTAGGGTGTTTCATAATTAACAAAGTGTCATCTGCATATAAACTAATTTTATTTTCCATTATTCCTTCTATACTTTTATCTTCCCTTATTATGTTAGCTAATATTTCCATTGCCATGATGAATAGTATTGGAGATAGGGGACACCCTTGCCTTGTTCCTGCCTCTAATCTCAGTTCCTCTGTAAAGCCATCATTAACCCTAATTTTAACGTACCCTTGTTGATATAATTGTTCTATTGTTTTTATAAACCTATTACCAAATCCATAACTCTTAATTATCTCACTAATTGTTGCCCATTGTAAAGAGTCAAATGCTTTGAAAATATCTAACGATAATAGGCCTACTTTCTCTTTATTTTGTCCTGCCACATCTATTAAATCTAATACTCGCCTTACTAGGTCTGCCATATGTCTCCCTTTCACGAATCCGGCCTGATCTTTATTTATATATTTATCCATAAAACTATTCAGTCTATTTGCCAATATTGCCGTAAAAATCTTAGCATCTTGATTTATCAGGGAGATAGGTCTGTATGATTCTACTTTTTCTAAATCCTTTCCCGGTTTTGGTAATAAGACAATTATTGTTCTGTACCATGATACAGGTATCTGTTCCCCATTAAGTATACCGTTATAGAGTTTTAACAATTTCGGAATTACTATATCCTTAAACTCTTTATAAAATTCAGCGGGTAATCCATTTTCTCCGGGTGATTTATCTACTTTCAGTTTATTTATTACTTTTTTAATCTCTTTTTCGGTTATTAATTCTTCCATTCTTTGTTTATGCTCCTGACTTATTTTATTTTTAATTTGCGATTCCAGTCTATCTTTTAATTTGTCTATATTTATCTTCTTTTTAGTATATAACTCTTGGTAAAATTCTCTAACCACCTTACATTTATCTTTAATCTTATTATATCTTGTGCCTTCCTTATCCACTAAAATCCCTATTTCCCTTCTACTTCTTTTTTCTTTAGCCGCTCTTGCCAACAATTTTGAGTTTTTGTTACTATATTCGAAGTATTCTCTTTTTAAATATACTAAGTCTCTTTTCACCCTTTCCATATCATTTCCTATTAGTTCCTTCCTTAATCCCTGCATCTTTTCATAAACCTTTCTATCTTTAGTTATTACGTGTTTCTCCTGTAACCTTTTGATCTCTTTTTCAATTTCTTCTTGTTTACTTTTTAACTGTTTATTTCTAATACTTGCCAATCTAATACTTTCACCCCTAAATATTGCTTTCATTGTGTCCCATACAATACCTATTCCTACTTCCCCTGTGTCATTCCACTTCCAATTTTCTTCCCATTTTTCTACCATTTGATCTTTACACTTTTTATCTCTAAACAATCTGGCATTATATCTCCAATTTTTCGTACTCTTTATGGCGTCTATTTTCATTTCCAACAAAACTTTTGCATGGTCCAACTCTTTAAAAATTCCTATTTCTATGCCTTCTAAATTACTTATCAAATTATCCGTAACAAATATATAATCTATTCTGGAATATGTATTATACACTTGTGAAAAATATGTGTAAGCCCTTTCCAGTCCTTTAAGCGCCCTCCATGTATCTTTCAACCCCAAGGATTTCAACCAATTATTTAACACATACATTTTGTTCCCTCCCACACATCTCATTATATTTGTACTATCTATGTTTGATCCTATTAGATTGAAATCTCCCGCTACAATCATTTTTATTGTTTTTTCCTTCTCTAATATTCGATATACCTTATTTAAAAACCTATTTTGATGTTCGTTTGGTACGTACAAATTCACCAACGTTATTTCCTCTTCTTCTATTTTCCCCTTTAATATCAAGTACCTACCTTCTGGGTCTGATATACTTTTTATCATCTCGAATCCCAATCTGTTTGAGATCAAAGTTGCGACCCCCCTAGCCTTTGAGGAACCATATGCTTTTTCATAGATTTGAGTCCATCCTAAAAATAACTTATTAGTTTTTTCCGAGTTCTGGTGGGTCTCCTGAAGAAAGATTATATCCGGTCTGTCTTTTCTAAGTGCCGCTTCCAACCTCCTTCTCTTCACTTGACAACCAGTACCTTTCACATTCCATGTTATTACTTTTACATTCCTCATCTATTGTATTTCTCCCACCATTTTTTGCATTTCCCACTTCCTCCTACGGACATGTGATTAACATATAACATTTCCTTCACCTTATACAAGAAAGTAAAAAAAAAAAGAAAAAAGAAAACAACTAAAAAAACTACACTCAACAATCCACTACTATCCCTCCCCATTTTCTTTTTAACAAATGGCCTCTGAATTTCAGAGAGGGGAGGGGGGTGCGATCAGTCATAGGAGCGTGAGAGAGACCCGAACCTACTCCTCGCCTGGAACACTTCCTCCTTCTGCCCCTTTGGGCATGTTCTCATTTCCATTGCTATCCCGTCTTCTGTAACCACCAGATATAATCAATTCTTCCTTCAAATCAAACCACTCTTTGGTTCCTGCTTCCAATAACTTAGCATCTGTCATTACATCCAAGACATTAGGGCCCTCACTAATTAAATAACGTCTTCCCAAATAAAAAAACTTAATTGTCGTGGAAATTTCCAATTATATCTTATTCCCTTTTCCTGAAATCGTTTTGTGATTGGCTTCATCGATTGTCTCCAAAAACGACCCTCAATTGGAATGTCATTATACACTTCGATATCATGGCCTTCCACTTTTAAAACCTCTACTCCTTTTTCCCGTATAAGCGCCATTAAACGCAATTTGTCTGACACATTAGCAAATTTTAACATGACATTCCTTGACCCAGTTTTACCCCTTCTTGAACCCAACCTGAATACATTTACAACCTCCTGCGGCGTGAAACCATCTTCCATAATTTCATCAAGCCATTTCACTATTCTTTCTTTTAATTTGTCTGGAGTGTTCTCTGGAAATTTTCGAATTATGATGTTTGCTCGTCTTAATTGTTCTTCCACGTTTTCCAATCTCTTTTCATGGTCTCCCACCTTATTTTCTCTCTCCTTTTCTCTCTTCCTCAAATCCATAACCTCTACTTTGATCGTTGCCTGTTCTTTTTTAATATCTTCTTGTTCTTTTTTGAGGTTATTTGTTTCCTCTTTCACGCCTTGGATTCCCTTCATAATGTTTGCTAACATATCTTGCAGATCTTGTTTCCATTCTTGTTTAATTTGAGCAATCATATTTCCAATATTATTCCCCAGGCTATCAAATTTCTCATTAAGGCTTTCAAATTCAGATTTAGATCCTTGTCCCCCCCCCATTGCCGATACAGTTGGTGTTGTTGCTGTAGCTGTGGTTACAATCGTTGTTGGTGCTGTCCCTGCTATCGCCGCTGTAGTTGTTACGGTTGTTGTGGCAATTGTTGTTGTTGTTACTTTCGCTGTTGTTATCACGATTGATTTTACCGCAGATGGGGCAACAGTAGTTGGCGATATTATTGTCTTCTGTTGTTGTTGTAATTGTTGTGCCATCTTCTTCACTGTCTCCTGTTCCTCCAAGTCCTTTATCTCTTGCTGCATTGTTTTCTTCATCTCTTCTTCCTCTTCGTCCAACCTTGTGAGCCTTCTAAAGCTCCTATCCGAGGACGTTGGTCTTTGCACTCTTGTCCAAGCCAATTTCTTCTCCTTCTCTTTCCCTCTCCCCTGCCGTTTCATCCAAATATATTTCTAACTGCTTATTTTTATCAATTTACATAAACAATTTATCGTTCAGGATTCACCATATATTTTAACTCTATCCAATTTTAATATCTTTGTTTCCAAATACAATGCTTATCCCTTATCCTCTCCTCCCCCTCCCTCTCTGTCGTATATATGTGCGTGTATTTACACACATATACACACACATGTATACACAGGTAATCACCCGGATCTCACCCTATGTGAGGGTGATGAAGAGAAAAAAAATCAATAGTTCCAATTCAAGCCTGATTAATTTCCCTCTTAAATTTTAAATATTTTAATATATTTTTCCCCCAATTGAACAGAAAGGATAAAAAGAAAAAAGAATGAAAAAACAAAAAAAAAGAAAAAGAAAAATCGTGTTTAAAAATTGAAAAAGATAATAGTAAAAATTATAAAATTCCCACCAAAAAAAAGGGGGGGGGGAGTAGAAATAAAAGCAGTTAAAAAATACCCTCAAACTTTATCTTGAAAAACAAATGGTAGGGGAACCAGCTTTATCTTTCCATTATGGCTTACAAATAATATCCAGCTCTTCTTTAAAAAGTAAAAAACACTGACGAGTTCAAGCTCCTGCTCTCCAAAGTTCCAGCCTAACAGCAATTTATTTCTCACGACCCTGGGCCGCAACACCGTCTTGCTTCTCTTTGTATTTCCAAGAAAGTATGCAGGGGCAGACTTAAACCAACTCTCCTTTTTCTTTAAAAGTCAATTCTCCAAATTCACAGCTTAAACAGTTTAAACAGCGACAAGGGGAAGCGAGCAAAAAGGAAAAAAACAAGAAAGAAAAAGAAGCAGGAGATACTATATTGTCCCCTTTACTTAGCACCTGACTTATCAGCTCCCACCGGCATAAAACAGTACTGAAAACTCAGTCTCTTTTCTTCTCCTTTCTATTTCCCCATTTATCGTTACAGATTTTTGCAAGTTTGCTCACCGTCTTAATTTCTCCGCTTCTCCCCTTTACTCTTTTCCAGCGGACAAGGGAGCGGCGAGACCGAGCAAAGCCCACTTCGGCTTACCTCTTTCAACCCCCCGCCGAGCTTTCCCTTTTCGATCCGGTCGTCCGCTGATCGGCTTTGCCTACAACTTTTAACCAATTTTACCGGAGCGCCGATCTCCTCCTGTTTCCGACCCGTCCGCTCTTCAGTTAAGAGCTCCGGGGACTCGTCGCCATTATAGGTCACCCATCCCCTCGCTCTCTCCGAAATCGAAACTCTGTTTTATTTCCTTTTCTCGGCGCTGCTTTAAAGCATCCAAAATATTTTCCGCAACTGTTTTTCCTTCTATTTTTTCTAGTCCATTTTTTGCCGGTTTCAGGAACTATTTTCAGTTTTAAAAATCACTTTCATTTCTCTCCTTTCCGAGCGAAAAAAAAGTTCACCCCTCTCAGCCCTCCATCTTGACACGCCCCCCCCCCCAGCTGAAGCTTCTGAACCATCTTTAAAAGCAGCCCCATGCAGATTGCAGTAATCCAAACAGGATTTTACTAAGGCATGTGCAGTGGTGGGATTCAGCCAGAATACCCCAGTATGCCTGTACCGGTAACAGAAATTCTGGTTGGCCCTGCCCATCCAGTTGCCAGAGCCTTGGGTCATAGGCCTGTGCCTGCCTCCCATACCAGTGGTGCAGCCTCCCCAGGCTTCCCCCATCTGGTTGCTGGAGCCTCAAGAAATTAGGACAAATAAATGTTGTTGAGTTGGCCACAGCCACCCAGTCCCATGGCCACACCCAACAAGTCACATGGCCATGGCCACCCAGTCACATGGCCATGCCCATCATGCCATGCCCATAGAGTAGGTAATAAAATAATTTGAATGCACCACTGGGCATGTGTCACTGGAGCCATATGTAATCTTTCTATGCCTAAAATCCTAATTTATACACAACTGCACTCAGATCCAAAAGCTTTTGAAAGCGCGGCGCCAAAATGGCCGCCGCGCTCTTTGCGGGCCCCCCACCCGGACTCAGACATCCGGGTGAGTTAGGGGGCATGGCCACCCCTCTATAAAAGGGGTGGCCATGAGGCAGCCGAGCTACCATTTTAGAAACAACGACGGAGAGGAGAAGTTTTTCTCCGTCGCTCCTTTTTTCTTCTCGGCTCTCCAGCCCAGTCTTCGGCTGTTGAGCCATTTCGGCGCTTCTGATCCCCGAAAGGGATCGTCTTCTTCAGCTATGCCTCCCAAAAGGAAGGCCCCGGCGACCAAGCCGCGAACAAGAGGGAGGCACTTGCCTGGCCCTGCGCTTGCGAGGGGGCAGCAATCGGGTCGGAGGACCGCGACCGCGCCCCCGCAACAGGGCCCCACATCAATGGCACCCACCGTTACCGGTGGGATGGGGCAGATTAGGGCATGGCCCCCGGCTCTCCAGCCTCAGGATGGCCCTGCAGGGGCTTCGGCCCCCGGCCCGCAATTGCCGGCCATGGGTCCAGACAACGGGGGAGGGCCTGGTGCGGTCACCCAGCAGGGCTTGCCTCCGGCCCCTCATGGGCCAGAGTTTTGGGCATGGCCCTATTCAGGACCTGGCTCCCAAATGGGGATCCCCAGTGTATCAACCAGTGGGCCGTGTGGCCCACCTTGCCATGGCTGCACCCCTGCAATGGAGCAAGACAACACCTTTGCCCACCGTTACCGGTGGGATGGGGCAGATTGGGATATGGCCCTCGGCTCTCAGCCTCATGCCGGCCCTTCAGGGGATTCGGCCCTCGGCCCGCAGTTGCCGGCCATGGGCCAGAACGATTGGGGGGAGGGCCTGGTGCTGGCACACAGCACGTTTTACCCCCTCAGGGGCCGGAGTTTTGGGCATGGTCCTATTCTGGCCCGGGATCTCAAATTGGGGCCTCTGGCCCAATCCCTAGCCGGCCGGCCGGCCCACCCGGCCCACCTTATACTAGGGGTTTCCGTGGCAGGGGATGCCTGGTTAGCATGTTTAGCTGTGCTGGAGGCATCCTGGGCAATCCAGTGGGAGGGGGCCCTTCCCTATTTACCGGGGCCCTTCGTGTCTGCTGGCTACTTCGACTGCTGCCACTCTGCAACAGGCGGCCAGCCGGGTCAAGCTGCTTGAGACACTCCGGCCTGTGCCTGCCGCCGTCTCGCAGCTCCCTGTTTGTCCAGAACTGCAACCGGGGTGTGGTCGGATGTGGCCCCAGAGCTCGATTTCGGTTGCGAGCTCCGACGCCCGCTGTGGGCCGGAACCCCCAGTGGGGGTGGCTCATGGGGGTGCAACTAGTGAGTATTAGGTTCAAGTTGAATGAACCCACATCACAGTCCACTTCCAGTGGTGGGGTTCAGTGGTCATGGCTTCGCCAATTTGAGGCTAGTGGGCATCACTTGCTAGCCTATCCCAGTGCCCCTTGGTTGCATTCTGGCACGATGTTGGGGATGGGGGCTTCCGCGATGTCTGGTTATTTATTGCACCCTGGTGATCATTTGTTCCAGGTCACGAGGGAAAAGATTTGGTGGGGGGAGTACGTGGATATATTCTCCCTATGAACCGAGATCCCGATAAGGATAGGCGGTGCGGACAGGAGGACAGAGACATGTGCGGTCCCACCGTAGTAAGCCACCACGCACTGGGGTGTCCGCCTCCGGGACAGTGCTGAGCATCGCAGGGGCTGTCCGGGTCCTGCTGCGCATGCCCTTTATGCAGACTGTCCCGTCGAGGGCTTTGCCGATGGCCGGCTATGACTTGCCCCTGGGTGTTATTGGCCGCAGGCCATGAGGGGTAAGGGCTGGAGGGGGACATGTGGATATTCTCCCTATTGAACTGCGAGCCCACTAGGAAGTGAGAGAGGGACAGGGCGACTGAGACAAAGAGATGTCCCATCGTCGTGAGCCACCGCGCACCTTGGGCCAACTGGTTGGCGGCATACCTTGTATGTATGGTGGTATGCCGCAGGGCTTGACCTGTTTGGGCCATCCCGGTGCTTCCATCCATCGCTAATATTTGCAGGTCGACGGTTGATAGGATGGGCCCATGGCAGTTGGCTTACGGTGAGGCATGCGGATGAGGGTGGCTCTATACCCTGAGGGGAGGTGGGATGAGCCCTGTCAGCAAGTGTGGTTGTGTACATCACTCCCACGTGACTGGTGCCTGGTGATAGGTACCATGGTGGTCATGCTGAGCAGCGGGCTGCTCAGACACAGGCTCCACGCTAACTGGTCGGGCAGGGGGTTCCAGCCCGCCTGCTGTGTTCGGCCTGCTCAGCTGACGATGCGTGTACCAAGCACCACGGTTGTTACCGACTTCGTGTCCCCTTTTGCGCTGGCCCTCACGCCGCCTCCGCGTGCCTGCGGGTTGGTGGGTTACGGGGCAGAGGTAGGGGTGCACAGGGGCGATCAGAGCTCCGTCTGAAGCAACTAACCTTGTCATAAGCCCCCCCCCCGCCCCAATTAGTATAGTCAACCTGGAGAGATGGCACTCAGTTCATCCAAGCAGGGATTGGGCGGGATGCCTGCTGGAGAGTTTTCTATGGGGGCTTTTGTATCCATTCGGGGGTGTTGGGGATCCCAGGATGCTACTAATCTGGTTCCCTTGCAGGGTAACGAAGAGGGGGCTCCACTGTCCACAGCTAGGGGAGTTGGGGCTATGAGAGTAGCGGGGGCCCTTCTTGGAACCACCTTTCCTAAGTCGAACGTCTCCCCCATGAAGCTCATACTGAGCTAGAACTAGGGTGAATGTCATTTAATCCTCCATTCAGCTTACCCTGTGGGTTCTCCATTCAGGGAGGCCATTCCTGATGACCTTGTTCAGTCAGGTACTCGTAGTTGGTTCGGCTACTATGGGTGGCACGCTCACGCAGTTCTGGTGCTGTTTTGGCACAGTGTGATATGCACTCGGCTTTCAGAGTATTGCCAGTGCACCCAATGATTTAGACCTATCGGGGTTTTTTTAGGTTCCGAGGGGAATTTTACTTAGATAAGGCCAACCCCCTTCTGACTGAGTTAATTCATGTTCAGCACTCGACTGATCGGGGACTTCACTCAGTGGCCATTTGCTCACAGGTCGGGGTCTCGGTCTCTAGCCCATTACTTCGTTGACTTTTGGTTCGGGGGTGAACGGGGCTTGGACACGTGCACGCGTCTCCTCATTACAATTCAGACACTCAGGTGGGAACTGGGTGTCCCCTTGGCGCCTGAATAGACCGAGGTCCCATCTACTAAGCTCACATTTCCGAATTGACTCTGTCGCGCGGGCATCCGGGTTAACCATGAATACGATGGCTTGGATCTCCGCGGCGAGTTTGGCATTGATTGCCAAACATAAAGTGTGCCCTGGTGAGCTGCAGTTAATTCATGGCCACCTTAATTTTGTCCGGTTTGGCTCAAATTACTCCTGGGTTTGGCGGGGTCTCTTCCTGGAGATCAGACCTGATGGTCTGCCCTAGATTTCAAGTACGGTCGGATACCTCTGGCTCCCGGACTTATGGGGCTTTACTCTGAGGGTGGGTGCACGGATCGCCTCTGCGATCTTACCTTCCTTGCGTTTTTTCCCATTTTGGAGAGCACCGATGCTATGGTGCAATGAGTGGGCCTACTCAGTGGTCCAATTTCGGTGTGACAATGCGGCAGTGGTGCACATTGTCTACACCCAGACATGCAAATCCCTCAGGGTCATGACATTAGTTTGTCTATTCTTTTGAGAAGCCTACGCCTAAATGTGCCGTTCTAGGCCAGACATGTTCTAGGTATTTATAATGACATTACTGCTGCTTTCCACCACCTGCAGATCACCCGGTTCCGTGCCGTACTCCGGAAGCAGAGGGATTCCACTCGCCACTTTTGGCCGATGGCTGGACGTTTGGCGAGGAGAAGGGAACCGGACATGTCATAGGCACCTCGCACGCGTAAGGCGTATCACTATGCGTTCATGCGTCGTGTTTGGGAGGGGTGGACACGGGAACGTGTCCGCCGCCCGTACACGCGTCACCCCTGTTCCCAGAGTTTCCGACCCACCTTGCACGAGGCTGGCATTACTTATGTACAGATAGGTGTGAGGTGGCTCTTGGCCACGCAGCTACCACGGTAGCCTTTTTGGAGCGCTCCGCATCAGTGAGTGGGTGCCAGAGTTGGTCCCACCTGTGTAAGGCGGATGTGTCTCGTAGGGCACTGGAACTCGAAGATGTCTCTGTCACACATGAGTGGGCTCGAGTGGGGATGCGGTCCTCACAGGTTATTCAGCACGGTGTAGGCAGTGGTGTATACTGCTACGGAGTTTTTGAGACATCTGTCCGGTTGGTGCCCTACATGAATTTTCGACAGTGCCTGCTGCGAGCCCCAGCCTGTTTTCTGCCACCGGGATGGGTCTACCCTTACCATAGTAAAGTCCCTGAGGGTGACCGGTGCCGCGTTTCGCGGTGTGGGGCCCGTTTTGGCACCATTTACTTAAGAAAGGCGTCGCGTTGATCGCGGCTACGTTTGGGGTACTTGGAGGTGGATATGCGTCTACGCGCAATTTCAGATATGTACGTCCCCTCACTGTACGAGTACCTAGTTATGTCCTTCACCTTTTTTCTCCTCTTTTACAGATCCTAGGGGTCTTAACACACCGGTGGAAGGGGGCTGGTGGGCCGCAGCTATGTACACTGGGCAGCAGTATATGCTGCAGCAACAGAGAGTGGACCCCGGCTGGGCTGTGTGCATCCGCACGTATGCTATGGTATGGTATGCGCGGCACATGGGGGCGGGAAATGTGGCCATTCCTGCTGTCTGGCAGGGATGCTGGACTGCCCAATGTTTTACAGGCACCTCGGCGGCAGCGATCTTATACGGAGCACTGCTGTTACTAAACCGTCGAGGGGCTGTGACCTGGCATTTTGTATCACGTATGGCTTACATACGGTCGCTATGGTCTAACATCGTGCCGAGACACCAATTTAGGGGAGATGCGGATCTCCCTAGTTCGGACTGTTCCGGCAGTCAGTGGACGGGGCTGTGGCTCCGTCCCTTTCTGAGCATGGCTGTGAGACGGCCATTGGAGACCGGACGATAGGCTTACACAAAAATTTTGCTGGTAGGCAGGAGAAGGGGTCCACCTGTCGGCTAGAGGTATGTACCTCGTTCTGGGTGTGATGCAAGCAGGCCTGGCGACCGAGCTGACGGTCTTGGGGGGGGCGGTGAGTCATCATGGATGCCTCCCCGTGTGGCGGGTAGCACTGGTAAGGTAAATATTTATGATCCACAGGTATCCGGCAGGTTCGCAATTGACTGGCCAACACTTAGACAGGTACAGGTGTAATAACGTTGACCGGTCAACGACGAACCAAGCAAAGGGGTGATGGCAGGAGCTCTTCAGCATGCATCACCCCGTGATTTGACGGATACACGTCGGAGGGTGGGGTCAGTAGATAGTTTATTGACTACGGTCAACAATTTGTTTGTCTCAACAAACAAATGGATACAAATGGATACATTGTAGCCAACTGCCATTGGCAATTTTGGGAGGAACCTTACCAGTGTTACTGTGGCCTGCTTGCCTTAAGAATTATAATTGGCTGAGTACCAATTGAAAGTTATAATTCGGACTAGGGCATTATTCAATAAATGTGGTCCAATGCCTTTATCCATATACCGGTGTCTGAGTCTTTCTTTGGGGGGTGCGCCTGCAATGTCCCCCTTCCCAATGGGTACTCTAATTTGGCCTTTTAGTTATTTCAAAACAAGACAGAAACCCTTTCTTCGGTAGAGAGTGACTAATGATTTTTATTTTTAAACAGAGGCATACAATCCCATCTGACCTCTTAAAATACTTTTAAAAGCTTCAGTAAAAGGAGAAACCACAATTACCAATGCTTTAACAAAAGCGAATGACATTTCCTAAACACTGCACAACACATTGTGCCAGCTTTTCGCCATCTCATGGTCCTCTGGGCTAAGGCCAAAATGTGTTGTTTTGATAAAACAGAGCCTTTTGTTAAAACACTATAGTTACTATCAGAATTCCTATGTCTTCCAATTCAATATTGCCACAATCACTTTCAAAACTAACTTGTATGGGTGGAAAGACAGGGTTATCGCAAATGCCATGCAATGCCAGCTGAGCTGACAGGAGATGATATTGAAAACAAACAAAAGGTCTTTGACGTTGAAAGCCATGGGATTCTTTTATATTATCTTCTTACAGCTAAGGGCCTCTTTTGTTGTTTTCTCCTCCATAGCCAAACTGCCCCTTGGCTGATATTTGTATAAGGGAAACAGCACTTTTGTAGTCTTATGCTGGAATTTACATCATTCATTTGTCTTATTTGAAAACATGATGTACACCTGCTAGAACAGTTGTGGCATCGCCTTCTACTGTGGCTTTTGAAAGTATTTAATGAGAATTAGTCATTATTGTTGTTGTTGTTCGGTCACATAGTCGAGTCCGACCCTTTGCGACTCCATGGACAACTGCATGTCAGACACCCCTATCCTCCACCCCATCCTCCGCAGCCCGCTCAGCTCTATGCCCGTTGCGTCAACAATGCTGTCTAACCATCTCATCCTCTGCCTTTAGTAATAGAGTTCAGGTATTACTCTTAAGATGGGACTGCAGTGGCTTAGTGGTGAAGATGCTGAACTTGATGGCTGGAAGTTTGGCAGGTCAGCAGTTCAAGACCTGAGTACTGCACAACAGAGTGAGCTCCTGCCAAGCTAGTAGTTTGAAAGCAAGAAATTGTGAGTAGATAAATTTCATGTGTCTACTCATGCCTGCCACATGACCACAGAATGCAGATGCAGACTGCACAGGCTCTTTGTCTGTAAATGGAGATGATCACCACGTCCTAGAGTTGGATACAACTGGCTTTTGAGCAAAGGTGACCTTTACCTATTACTCTTAAGAGATTTCACTGGTAAAGATTACTGAGATGCAACTGATAGCTAGCCAGCTGAGATTGTACTGAATCAAAACCCCTCTTTGGTCCTGGCCTAACTATGTAGTGGCTATAAATGTAGGCAAAGAAGAGCTTGGATCTTGTTTAACTAACATACCTGTCAAGCACAGCTCCGGAGATTACGGGACCTGCGCAGAACGTTTCTGCGCAGGTCCATTGTACGCATGCGTAGAAGGCTTTTACGCATGTGTAGAACGGACTTGCGCAAAAACATTCTGCACAGAAATGTTCTACGCATGCATATAACGGACCTGTGCAGAAACGTTCTGCGCAGCTCACTTCTACATTTGCGTAGAAGGCTTTTACGCATGCATAGAAGGCTTTTACGCATCCCCGTCTGCACAGAAGCCTTCTACGCATGCGTAAAAGCCTTCTACGCATGCATAAAAGCCTTCTACGCACACGTAGAAGTGAGCTGCGCAGAAGGGATGTGCAGTTACTCATTTTCCCCTGCTGCCAAATTCCGGGGTAGCGGCAGCACCGGGCGGGAAATGACGTAAATCGCCACAAAAAATGGGAAATCCTGGGCAATCCGGGATACTTGACAGGTATGGTAACTAAGCGTCTCCCTCTTTCCAAATCTTTTGGCTTTTATAACAGCTGCTTCCATCCAGCATTGGCAGAACTTGGATCAGCTGGTGCAAGGGAATTGTACTGACACAAGAGACTTTGACCCATTTCAGACCCCCTACAAGTGGTATATGTTTCAGTTTGGATTGTACTGCTAGGTAAGCATATATTTGTGCATTGCAGTTTGGAAGATGAACTTTAGAATGTCAGTCTGCATATGGAGTAGTGATTTGACATGAAATAACAATATTAACATCTTGTTAGTTATACTAGATAGAAGTATGTGACAATTATTTTAAAGATTATTTAACACAGCAGGATACCTGCTCTTCCTTCATTTTCCCTTTCATCTACAGAAGATTACCCAATTCCATTCATGCACTTGATTTAATGCAATGAAAGCAACATTTTCCACCAAAACGTGGAACTCAGAATGAAATAATTAAAATCAAGTCTTCTTCTTCTGTTTCTAGGCCAGACAAATGCATACTTTGGCATTTCATTAACTTTTAGCTGAGAAATGCCATGCCTAAATGTGTGGTTTTGCTTTCATAATTTAATAGCAAAAAAAGAGTTGTCCATGTAGAATGCTGCACAAATTACAAATATGTATAACATTATGATTAACCACATGGAGTCCTTTTCCCTCTCTCTCTTTTAGAGTTATTGAAAGCAAGGTCAATGTTTTCACACAATTATGGTAATGTTGCTATGGTCTTTTCTGTGTTGCAGAACTATGCTTCTCAAACCCTAATTTATTTCCAATGTTTGGCCATCACCCAAAGCACAAAACATTTATATTTTTCTTATTGTTTTTTCCCTTACAAACACAAGGTGAACATTGCTTCTTTGCCATCACATTGCATCTAACTTATAGCAATCTTAATAGGATTTCCATGATAAGTGAGATATTTAAAGAATGGCTTTACTAATACCACATGTTTGCACAGGGACTATCCACAGCTGAGCCAGAATTCAAACCTAGGTCTCCTTAGTCCCAACTCTATCCAATACATCACACTGAATGGAAAGAGAAAATTCTAAAACCATAAATTCTATCTAGCAATGAAAACACAGATCTTTCATTTCATTTCATCCTACAGCTATGCTGAATACTTGGAAGACGATATACAATGCCCAGTGGCCACAGTTTGAGTTTTCCCTAGTGTCTCAGTGGTTGATGAGTCCAAGAGAGGCTTGGGGCTTTATTGGGGATTTCATCTGTCATTATTATCACATTTGACACCTTTATAATCCTTCTGTTTGTGTTGTATATTACTATTGATTTCTTCTCCCTCACTTGGAATCACCACATATCTTTTTTTTAAAAAACTTAAGCTCCAGATTGAACAAAGAATGGAAGGTGTGTGTGTATCTACACTGTTGGCAATTCAGAAGTCATGTGTTCCATTTTGTGATATACCAAAATCACACAAATTACCCAATTCAGTCAATTTTCACACATTTGTTAAATATTGTATCTTAATTTTTTAAGATACAGAACACACAAAGGTGCTTTCTGGGTTGAAAGGATTTTTGCTGGAGAAACTCTGCTCAGGGGACACCTGAATGAGGCTGCTTTCATGTCCCCAAAATCTTTTCCTACCTAACTAGTCCCTATTTACTTGCAATTTCTTGCTTTCAAACTGCTAGGTTGGCAGGAGCTGGGACAGAGATGGACACTCATTCTGCTATGCAGTACTCGGGTCTTGAACAGCCAACATGCCAACCTTCCAGCTAGCAAGGCGAGCTTCTTAACCACTGAGACACCGTAGTCCCATCATATCTTAATGATGTAATACCAGTATTTTCTAGAACAGCTGAAATTGTTGTCTTTAGAAAGCAACAATAATTCACCACCCCTGCTGCACTGTGTTTGGCATAAAAAGATGTAAACTGGAACAAGTGATGAAAAAACATTAGTGTCAAAAAGTGGGGAAAGGGAATGAATACAATAAATACATATCACAAACAGAACAAAGTACAGTCATGGAATGAAGCTAGTTTTGTTCATTTCTTTCTTGCCATTATTTATCATGTCCTCAATTAGAAAAACATGTTCCTCTGCACAGAGTATTTTTATTAGTGGAAAATATCAATATGTTTATAAAATGCTTCATGAAATACCAAGAATCTTCTCTTCAAAGTAGTTTCAATTTTAACACCTTCGAGGGCCGGACAGCCATTTTGCCCTGGCTGCACAATGGGGGTGGCCATTTTGTCCCAACAACTTTAAAGGGATGGCCATTTTGTTTCTTGAATGCCCTTGGAGGGACTGGGGGGCAGCGGCATGGAATGGTGTCACAGGCTGGATCCAGTCCATGGACCTTAGGTTGGGAACCTCTTGTCTAACTTGTTGGCCACTGGATATGTTTTGTTATTATTGTGTGTTGTGTTCTGATGGTTTTATCTTACACATGGATTACAATGTATCATAGCAACAATGTAACCTTCAGCTGTATCATATAAACCCTGTAATAGGACGCGAGCTAATGACCACCAGCTGGCAGCAGCGAGCGTCCAAGCTCTCTTGGTCCGAACTCATCAAAGGCAACAGCGCGGGAAGTTTTCCCGCCACCATCTACACCTGGACAAGAAGGGCGTGACCCGCAATGACGTCACGCAGACAGTAGCCAATGGGCTACCATGGCACCACGTTCAAATGTATTACCACTGTATATAAAGAGCTATCGATCCGCCATTACCTCATGTTCCCTCTGTCCACGATGCAATAAACCTGAGTTAACCCAGCCCGGGGCTGTGTCCTGTGTCTTGGTTTGCATACACCAAATTGGCGACGAAGGTGGGATCATGGATCCCCACGGAACAGCCAGGGCACAGAGCGGTTTCAACATCACCAAACCGCAAGACTGGGAGCTGCTTGAGATGGACTTCCAGGCGGCACTGGTGGAACTCAGAGTCAAAGGAGACCACGAGGAAGCAGGACGGCGTGGGCCGCGTCTCGGACGACAGCGAGGACGACGCCCCAGTGTTCAGCGTGTCCGCGGGACAGTCCCATTACTTCGTTGAGGTATTAGTACAAGGGGCCCCTATTAAGATGGAAATTGACTCGGGGTCCTCCTATTCCATAATTCCCCAGAAAGAGTTCCTGAAAATCGACCCCCACGTGCGGCCCAAACTTAAAGCGTTGAGGTCCACGCTACGAGACGTACAGGGAAACAGCATTCCGGTGTTGGGGTCGGGAAATTTCGGGTCAATTTTAAGAGACATTCTGCGGAACTGCCCCTAGTTGTCCTCAAGGGGGGAAGCTGTAGCCTCCTAGGGACACAGTGGTTTCAGCCCTTAGGATTGTTCATAGGGGGGGTGCATACCGTGGGGGGGGACCCAATACAAGCGGTTTGCGATGCGCATCCCGCCGTTTTTAAGAAAGGACTCGGAAAGTTCAAGGGACCCCCTGTAGCTTTCGACATAGACCCGGAGGTCCGCCCGATTAGACTCAAACCGCGCAGGGTGCCGTTCGCACTCAAGGACAAGATAGAGGCGGAACTGGACAAACTGGTGGGCCAGGGGATTCTTATTCCTGTTGATTCCGCGGAGTGGGAAACTCCAATTGTAACGGCGCTAAAGGCTAACGGGGAGGTGCGCATTTGCGCTGATTATAAGTGTACAATTAACAAGGCAATCCGCCCTAATGCATACCCGGTGCCGGTGATCAGTCACCTTTTGGCCAGGCTAAATGGGGGAAAGTGTTTCGCTAAACTCGATTTGGCACAAGCCTATCAGCAACTTCCTGTGACCCCCGCCACGGCCGCGGCACAAACGATAGTTACACATAAAGGAGCGTTCCAGGTGTCGCGGTTACAGTTTGGCGTGAACTCGGCACCCGGCCTGTTTCAGTCGCTTGTGGAACGCCTCCTGAAGGGACTGGAGGGGGTGTTGCCTTATTTTGATGACGTGTTGATAACAGGGGGGAGTGAGGCTGAACTGGCAAAGAGGTTGGACAAAGTACTGACCGTGTTCGAGAAAGCGGGGCTGAGATTGAGGAAGGACAAATGTGTTTTTTTCGAAACCGAGGTCGAGTTTTTAGGTTTCCGGATCACACCCGAGGGGATTAAGCCGTCTAAATCCAAAGTAACAGCCATTAAAAAGGCCCCTCGCCCCACATCCAAAACCGAGCTACAGTCCTTCCTGGGGCTCCTCAATTTTTACCATACATTCCTCCCGCGGAAGGCGTCCGTGGCCGAGCCGCTCCATCGGTTACTTAAAAAGGAGGAGCCATGGATGTGGGGTGACGAGCACGAGAGGGCGTTCAAGGAGCTAAAGCAACTCCTAACATCTGAGGCAATCCTGACGCACTTCGACCCCAAACGGCCAGTGGTCCTAGTCTGTGATGCATCCCCGGTGGGGGTGGGGGCGGTGCTGTGCCACGTGTTGGAGGACGGAAGGGAGGCCCCGGTAGCGTTTTACTCAAGGTCCCTGTCCCAAGCGGAGCGAAATTACGCACAAACCGACAGGGAGGCGTTAGCAATAGTAGCGGGAACCAAAAAATTTCACGATTTTTTGTATGGCCGCCCGTTCAAAATCGTGACCGATCACAAGCCACTGCTAGGGATTTTCACGGCAAGCAAGCCCACGCCGCAGATCCTGTCCCCGAGAATGCTGCGCTGGGCTATTTTCCTCAACGCATACCAACATGAGTTGGAGTACCGGCCCGGAAAGGAGATCAGCCATGCTGATGCACTTTCGAGATCCCCTTTGCCCTTGTCGGACGACCAAAAGGCGAGAGTAGAAAGAGACCGCCAGGTGTTGCTAATTGAGGTTTTAGACGCACCCCCAATAGTGCCAGCCGACATTGCCAGGGCGACGGGCAAGGACAGAACGCTGGAGAAAGTTAGTTCATGGGTACAGAAGGGGTGGCCGGCATCGTCCCCGAGTACGGAGTTCGACCCTTTCTTTCGGAAAAAGCTAGAGTTGTCCCTAGAAAGGGGGTGCCTTTTGTGGGGCCAACGGGTGGTGGTCCCTACGCCCCTGCGGACGAGGGTGCTCGAACTGCTGCACGTCAGCCACCCGGGCATAGTTCGTTCAAAGGCGCTGGCCCGGAGTTACTTCTGGTGGCCACAGCTGGACGCGGACATTGAGCATATGGTCGGCACTTGCGAGGCATGCCAGGGATCCCGACCTGAGGCGGCCCGTCTTCCGCATAGGGAATGGGACACAGCAAGGGGGCCGTGGTCCAGAGTGCACGTAGATTTCGCTGGCCCATTCCGAGGAACCATGTTTCTCCTGGTGGTGGATGCGTTCTCCAAGTGGCTGGAGGTTATCCCAGTAAAGAGCACGTCCTCCGCCACGACAATTAGCCAGCTAAGGAGAGTCTTTTCCACGTTCGGTTTACCCGACACTTTAGTCAGCGATAACGCTAGTTGTTTCACCTCCGCTGAGTTCGGAGCATTCATGGAGGCAAACGCCATTCGGCATGTCACATCCGCACCGTTTCACCCGGCCACGAATGGCCAAGTGGAACGGCTGGTGCGTACAACAAAGGAGGCGCTGCGGCGCATGGGCCCGGGGGACCTGAATCACCAAGTTTGCCAGTTCCTCTTAGCGTATAGGGTAACCCCCTTAGCGTCAGGCTACTCGCCGGCAGAGCTCTTGATGCGGCGAAAACTGACCACGATCCTGTCCAGGCTAGACCCGACGAGAGTCGAGGATAAAGGGAAAAACATAGGGTTGGCAGTCTCGAAAGGTTTCGCCGCCGGTGACCCTGTTCACTGCAGGAACTATTCCAGCGCAGGGCCAGCCTGGGTACCAGGGACGGTTGTAGAACAGACGGGGCCAGTGTCGTACCGGGTCGAGACTAGCACCGGCCTCCTCTGGAGGAGGCACGCAGACCAACTGAGGCACCGAGTGAGTGGGCCAGTCAGTGGAGCTCAGCAACAGGATTCAGCGTTAGGGTTCTCCCCCACCCGCTTAACCCAAGGGGGAGACAGCAGTGGACAACAGTCCCAAGCAAGGGGGGAAGGCAGAAGCAGCGGCCCCGACTCATATCCTTTTGATACGCCAGTCCTATCAGGGGCCGGGGAAGGGGGAGAGGAGTTCGCGACCGCTGCCCCCGATTGTAATTTTGATTTTGATTTTGCGAACCGGGGGGGTTTTCAGGAGTGTTCCCCCACCCATCCAAGCGAGAAGAGGGGTTTTTCGTTAGCCCCCAGTGCCCCCGGTTCCTCCCTAAGAAAGAGCACACCTCCCAACAACGCCGCGGAGCCGCGGCAAGTCACTAACGAGTCTCCCTCTCCAATTACAGGACAGGAAACCAGGGGACAAAGAGAAGGTAGCAAACCCGGGGAGAGGCAGCCCGCATCGAGACCCCAGCGTGTTCGAAATAAGCCATCTTGGCTGAGAGACTTTGTCTCCTAAGGGGGGGGGGGAGTGTGTTCAAGTGTGGGCTCGAGACTTTGTCTCGTCCTAGGGGGGAGGGGTGTTGTGTTCTGATGGTTTTATCTTACACATGGATTACAATGTATCATAGCAACAATGTAACCTTCAGCTGTATCATATAAACCCTGTAATAGGACGCGAGCTAATGACCACCAGCTGGCAGCAGCGAGCGTCCAAGCTCTCTTGGTCCGAACTCATCAAAGGCAACAGCGCGGGAAGTTTTCCCGCCACCATCTACACCTGGACAAGAAGGGCGTGACCCGCAATGACGTCACGCAGACAGTAGCCAATGGGCTACCATGGCACCACGTTCAAATGTATTACCACTGTATATAAAGAGCTATCGATCCGCCATTACCTCATGTTCCCTCTGTCCACGATGCAATAAACCTGAGTTAACCCAGCCCGGGGCTGTGTCCTGTGTCTTGGTTTGCATACACCAAATTGTGATAAATTTTGTTTCTAATTTATTGACTTTTAGTCAACATTTTGCTCTCAGTACTATATTTCATTTTGTTGGATGCCTCTACTTTTGATCATTAAAAAAGGTATCGAATTAGCCTGTGTTTCAGATCAAAGGCAAATAAACTGAATCCAGTGTTAGGCCTACTTAGAGTATTTCCTTTACATCAGTAAGGCTTATTTAGCTATAATTAATAAGTTCCACTCAGATTGGACTTTTTCACAAATTTAAAATAATCATACTTTTCCCATTACAAGATAGTGAGACTGATTCTTGAAAATGTTAATACCACAACCGGGCAATGCCTTGTGGGTCATTGACCTTAAGATGTCATTCCCCCCCCTTTTTTTTCCTTTTTTCGGTTACTCAAGAAGACTTTGGAAGTCATGCAAGTGAAAAATTCTTTTTGAGAGTGAGAATTGTGTTTCAACAGCATGGGGAGATTGTTAGCTATTCAAAGATAAAAGGTCCAAAAATCCCTTTTGACACGCTTAAATCTTTGGATGCACATGCTGACACCCCTAGCCTTCTACCTATTATTTGTACAGAGCACCAATAAGAATTTAAGAAGAATTTGCCAGTAGGAGACAAATAACAATGACTGCTTGCAGATGTTACATGTTTTTCTTCAAAACAATATGCTTTGGTTTTTTAGCTGAGATGAAATGGTCCATACAATTAGAGATGGGCTAGTTCTCTAAAATTCATTTTGGCTTCACTTGGAAATTACTCAAGACACTCTTGGGAAAAGGGAAGTTCTCCAGGACTCAGTTTAAGCAATAGCCCAAAGTACAGTATACAGTACCCGTCAAACAAATGTGATATATGAAAGTGTCCATTCAACCATGCACTAATTGATTCAGTTGAGTCTGCACTAGCTGTAGCCAGTGGTGGGATTCAAATATTTTTACTACCTGTGAGTGTGGTATGGTGGGTGTGGCCAGAAGGAAACCCCTACATTGCACCCGAATTAAGACTACTAAACTTGGATGGGTGAGGGCAGCCAGAAAGTCTGCTACTGGTTCTGGTGAACTGATGCAAACCTGCTGAATCCCACCACTGGCTTAAGATAACAATTGGATCCACAGTGGTAGTTTGTATGTATGTGTGTTCTCTGACACAATTGGATTTAAGTTCAGTTAAAAAAAATTTTTTACCAGACTTGAGAAGCATGCAAAATTATTTTCTTCCAATGACTATGTTGGCAATATAATTTATTGTCGTTGATAGTGGCTAGACCAACCATAGAGATGTGGGGGGGGGAATAAATGTGGTTTTTCTCTTCTCTCTCATGATTTACATTGATTAAATGCTACTGAACAACTTAAATAGCAGCTTTAAGATCCTGTACTTTACTCAAGACTAGACAAGCACAAACATTTAAACATGGGATGTCTCTGGGAATATAGGTTACATAAACCTTATATAGTAATGTATATAAATGGAAAACTGAATTAAGTGTAACAAATATTTAAAGTAATAAGACTGCAACAAGCTAGACCAATGGTTCCCAACCTTGGGGCTCTTCAGCTCCCTGATAGTTTGGCCAAGGCTTCTAGGAGTTTTAGCATAGGAACATCTGGGACTCAAAGGTTGGGAATTACTGGTTAGAACCTAATTGAAAACTCTTGAAAAGCATTGTGCCAAGAAGTAATAGAATTATGTGTAGGCTACAGGAGAAAGGAGGAACACAAAGCAAAGTTCTGTCCTGAGGAATCCGAAGTGATGCTTCTGTGCCATTCACCTAGGGATCTCTCTATGTTATGATCTGGTTCTTATTTATTTATTATTTATTTTATATTTTGCCCTATCGGCTGAAGCTACTCATGGCAGATTAACATACATATTTGTGATATAAAAATGCTAGTTTAAGCACAACAACTTTGTTATTATAGCTAGATCACTTGCAATTTGGATGTTAAAAAACTGAAATTGCAAAATTCAAAATGCGAATGTGTTCCAGGATGACAGTTACTTGCCAAGTTCCAATCTGAATAGACCTTTTTTTTGCCAAGTTACAACTCATTGAAAATATGCTTGTGTAATAGAAATGCTAACCAAATATAAAGGACTACTATCATAACCATGGGCTGTGGTAGCTCAGTAGTTAAGAAGCTCACCTTGTTAGCTGGAAGGCCCCAGAATAATTTCTGACATGAAACAACCACTACCACTACCACTACCACTACCACTACCACCATTATCATAATCATCATCATCATCACCATCACCATCAGTTTTACAGGGATATTCAGAAACTATTTTCATAGATACTGCATAGCTTCTCTAGCAACTACTCTCTTTCAGTTCATTCATTCGCTTTTTAAAATAATGCCAGGCTTTCAGCACTTTATTGGTTGCATTAGAAACATTTTGGCCATCCAAGGTCTGATCGGGACATGAAAGAAGAAGAGTTATCTGATATAAAATCCTTAATTATTAGGACACATGCCCATCAATATACAGTACATGCATACACACACACTTCTATTTCATGGAAATCCACAATTTGATTTAAAACATGAACGCTAACATTGTCCGTTGCCTGATACGAAAACCTAGCAAAGTGAGAACCGTTTGAGGCAAAAAGGAAAATTCTTATTTAGATTCCAATTTTTTATTTATTTATAATAGTCATGAGTCAAGCAATTAATCTTCAAATCAAAAAAGTTTCTTCACTGATTAAAGAAAATGAAACCTGTTTCATCACATGAAAATCACAAAAATACAATGCAAAGATCCAAAATGGTAGGTTTCAAAGTTGAGCTGGTTAATCAAACTTTTCAGAACACAATTATGTGCAAACGGTTCTCACTTTGCTGTATTTATACACCATTTGGCCGCTTGATTTTGATACGAAAATCTAAACAGAGGCAAAAGGTTCTAAACAATTAGAATGTTTTCAATGTATTTATTCTATAATCAAATTAAGAACTGTGTAAACAATTCTTAACCTATATAGAGTTATTATCCAAAAGACTGCATTCTTTCAGAGGAAAAAATGGTCATCAGCTGATGTTGACATCTCAGCTGCAGACAGACTCTGATGTTACAAGGACTGTCAGTTTAGTCAGATGGTTAAACAGATATAGCCGATGTAGACAGTAGACACTGACATAATTGTTTGGTTCCATTTCAGAGATCATTGTAGAACTTTAAGTCCCTAAAGTATATCAGAGAACTGCTAGGATCCCAAGACCACAAAAGGGCTTATTGGAGTGAATTATTTCCTCCCTTCCCAATAAAGATTACTAATATGGAACAAAAAGCAGGGAAGCCATATTGCACCCACACCCACATGCACTCGAGATGCTAAATAAGTAAAGATAATCTCATAGCTTTTAGTACTGATTTTAATAAATGCCTATCAACCAACATCCACTAAAATCCAAACTATACTAAATCAGAATAGTTCACTAAAATCACAAGCTAAATAAATAAAGGTCTTCCTAAAAAAATGTTCTCACACTATTATGGAACACCATCTGGGAAGGGGCGAGGTGAATCTCTCTAGTCAGGGAATTGCATAGTTCGGGTGTGACCATTGTGAAGGAACTCTCTCTAGTCCCAATCAAGCCCCTCTGCTGAGTTCACCACTTCACTTTAAGTCATAATAACCTTTTACAGTTCTTGATAATACATATTCTTGTCACATTTGTATCTGATTGCCAAGTAACTATCTGTTATACTTACTGAACAATATCTGCTTCAACCCAAGAAAGATCTAATGTGAGTGCCATACCTGTCAACCGCGGCTCCGGAAAATCCGGGACCTGCGCAGAACGGTTCTGTGCAGGTTGCTTTTTATGCATGCGTAAAAGCCTTCTACGCAAAGCAACTTGCGCAGAACCGTTCTGCGCAGCTCGCTTCTACGCATGCGTAGAAGGCTTTTACCCATGCGTAGAAGGCTTCTACGTTCCCCTTCTGCACAGAAGCCTTCTATGCATGTGTAGAAGGGTTCTACGCATGTGTAAAAGCCTTCTATGCATGTGTAGAAGCGAGCTGCGCAGAAGGGATACGCAGTAACGCCTTTTCCCCCGCTGCCAAATTCCGGGGTTTCGGCAGGAAATGGCAAAAATCAGCGCCGAAAAATGGGAAATCCTGGCCAATAGGGGAAGTTTGACAGGTGTGGTGAGTGCCAAAAATCCCTACTGTAATCCTTACTGTATTAACTCATATCATATGTTATAGGTTTGGAATAAGCTGTTAGCTGATAAAAACCAACTTTAGTATGGATAGATAGTTAGCATTTGATGAATCATGACAATGTTTGGTCCAATAGACTGGAAAAATTAATAGCTAAAATATTAAACACATCAAACATAAGAACTTGGAATTCAGATTATTTTCTGTCTTTTGATGCTCTGTTTCTTTTTCTAAGTAATGATGATTTAGTGGTTTATTCTATTTTGATTGTGGTTTTACCATATTACAATTACCTAAAGTGTATATATTTCTTCTTTTGTCCCACACCTTTAACTTTACTGAAAGGTAGAATTGAAATATTTAACAAATAAAACAACTGCGGTCTTGAGTTTAGGTTGGGAGGCCCTCCACATGTGTGTGGGAAAGAGAGATAGAGTTGGGATTGGGCTAGTGTACAGAGCTCCCCATGACCCACTCCCACCCTCCTAGGGTTGGCTGACTTCATCTCCACAATGTTGTTGGCATTCCCCAAACTGGTGTTGCTGGGGGACTTCAATATTCATGCAGAGGAGATGCTTGTTGATGGGGACTTGGAATCCATGGATGCCAGGATATCCATGGGCCTATCTCAGCATGTCATCAGACCCACACAAGTGCTGGGCCATACACTTGAACTGATATTTTCAAGAAGGCAGGGAGGCAATGATCTGAAGATGGTAGATCTCATACCTACCATTCTATCATGGTCAGATTACAACCTGCTGAAATTTAAAGTAGTGACACCAACGTCTCTCCATATGGGGAGCTAACACCAATTAAGATGGTTGGCCTACGAAGGCCATTGGATCCAGTTGGTTTCCAAGCAGCCTTAGATGGGTTTCCAGCTGACTCAGTCAGCGCTCCTGTTGAAGCATTAAGATAAAGCTTGCCATTTAGACATAGACCAGGGGTGCCCAAACTATGGCCCCGGGGCTGGATTTGGCCCCCAACGCCAATTCATCCAGCCTGCGAAGCCCTTGTTGCTCCTGGAAGCAGAAGTAAAATGTGCCCATATAGCCACGCCCACCATACCACACCCACAGTGTGGTAGTAAATTTTTTTGGATCACACCACTGGATTCATAGCTACTGAAGTCATGCTTCTACAGCACTCAGTCATGTAAACACAATGGGGAAATGAAAATAACACCTACAAAACAGACATCAAATGTTATATAACACATGTGAATTTATAACCTTGCGCATAATCATTTGTTTCTGTTTTTTATCCATGCTCATTAGCTTGCTCAGAGTCTCTGTGGGGTGTGGAATTCAGGTAGACGAGGCCTGCTTTAGCTTAATTCAGGCCTTGTAGTCTGGCACAACAATGTGTATTCAGCCACTGGATCATTAGAGTGGAAAGAGAAGAAAACAGAAATTTGTGACTTGAATCAACTACCAGTGACCCAGATCTTTATTGGCCATCAACAACTGTCTATCCAGAGAGAATGTATAATTTCAGTAACAATCTTTGACAATACTTGACAAACTCCCAACTTATTTTCCCTTTTCATTTCCTCTTTTGGTTTCACAGAGCACAAAACTGATTAGTAGTCACCATTCCAGGTATTTTTTCCAGATGTCAACTTTTATGAGAGAAGAAAGCACAGTACTGTATTATATGAAGCCAGTATTATATGTAGCCAAATAAAAGGCAGTATGAACGGTGAAATTTCTTTCTTTCTTTATTCGCATCAGTGTTGCATGATTGAAATTATGTATGTATGCAAAATATATAGGTAAAGTTCAAAATAAATTAAAATGTCAAAATAATTTGACTATTTTCAACCAGGAGTGGATTACTTTAATACTATTACCTTAGCTATTTACTAGATTTTTTTGTCCATGTGATTGGAAATAAAATGCATGCACATAGATGCTGCATTGATTGAATTTCTCCACATTCACAGAAAATGTCTCTGCTATCTAATTAACTTCATTTTACTAGTTGTTGTGGAGACACTTTTCGGAATTCATCCCTTCAACAAGGTATGTTGGTTTTACCATCCATAGGTTAAGCCTAACCTCTTCTGGTTTCATAGGTAGAGCTTAAGAGGTCTGCAGAAAACCTTTCCTTGATTTTAGCCATTAGGAAATTGGTGTCTATGAAATAGATAGGTTTGGTGCTGTGTTACCTTATTTGTTATTTGCTAGCACCTCTCAAAGTACTTCTGGAGAGCCAATGCCAGCTGAATAATAACCTTTCTCTGTGGAGATAGGTTTTGGGCAGCCACTTGTTTGGCATGTGCTGATATCTACTATAGGCCACTAGCATATTTTGCTGTGGAATAGCACAGGGACAAAGTTTTTATCCTTATTGTTTGCAGATGTACACTCCAATCCGACCAAGCCAATTTCTTAAGTACTGTATGTTATTTATTGTGTCAGCTTTCTGTTTGGAGTTTAGACATTTTTTTTAAATTTGAGGGCTCAATCCAGAGTGATGCCAAAATACTTGGAGTTAAGGCAAAGTTGTTATAAACATATCACAGTTTATCTGAGATTAAGGTAACAATTATTTGCATTCCAAGTGGACTGTATTCGTGTTGTTGTGAATTTCCAGAAGGGCAAGATCTAGCACAAAATGTAGTATGGGAAATATGATGAGAAATATGTTACTTCAAGAAACAGACAGTACAAAGTATTATTTGCCCTTAAATGTTCATTAGCATTTATTCAATCCCAGAGCTGAGAAAAGTTAGAATGCATTTTATTTTCAATAACAAGCACTAAATTCTACCAGCTAGCAAGCACACTTTCCCTTCCTTCCTTCCTTCCTTCCCTTCCTCTCTCACCCACATATCTCCTCCCTTAAGCTTAGGTGCAAGTATTTAAAAACTGCTTTAAACTGTTTACTTTGGCCTCTATTCCTACCTGTTTTGAATTTGTCTTTACTGTTTAAGATTAACCGATTCAGTGAAAGAGACAATGCCCTTCAGTTTGTAAGACCTGAGCAGGGCTATAAATAAATAAATAAATTTTGTACCAGAATTTAGGTTGAAATGATTATTGCTGGAGAAACTCCACTCAGGGGACACCCAAATGAGGCTCCTTTCATGTCCCCAAGATCCGTCATTCAGCACTCGGTTATTGAACCCCGACCTTCCATTCTCCAAGCTCAGCATCTTAACCATTAAGCCACTGCAGTGCAGTAGTAGGGCTATAAATGATGGACCTTCAGAAGTCAATTAATTTACACAGTCCCCATTAAACTTAAGCAACCTAATGACAAATCTTTAAAAACAACATTGTAGGGCAATATTGGCCTTGACATGGCAAATATTCTAAAACAGAATACTGATACAAATTCCTTGAAGTTCTTTACAGCTGCTTCTGTAGTACATCAAAGAAATAATGTTACCAAAACTAGTTATATTTCTTATGCTATCTTGTTTAATTTTGATTACTCAGTAAATCATATCAATATATCTATTCTTTCTTTCCTCCCCTATTTCTGGCTGGCTGGTCAGAATAAAGAACATGGGTAAGAGACGTACTGTGTAGTTTCTGTGGGTGTCTGTGAAAAGGAAGGTTTTCCAGCCTCCTTTTAAAGCTTCTTGCAACTTATAAATGGGCTCTCCAGCTGAAACTTGTTTTCTCATCACTTCTAAATCACATCGTGGCTGTTTTCATCTGTTGACTCTTCATTGTTTATTAGTTCCTCGGTTGGTAACTTATTAGTTCAAACACCTGTTTACAGTTTCTTCTCTATGCAGAGCACGCTGTCCTTTAGATACAGTACTTAGCTTGCACAATGCAGGCACCTTTGTCAACAGAACAATCCTCTTGTCCCCTGGTCAAGCCTAGTCCTAAGTATCTCCATTATTGTCTGTTATTACTAATTCTATTATCTAATCATAACAATATACTGTATCTTAATACCTCTCACAAGTTTAGGAGATCATAGCTTAATAATTGAAGACTGTATTGGAGCCCTGGTTGCACAGTGGTTAAACTGCTGTACTGCAGCCAGAAAGTTCAATCCTGACCAGGGCTCAAAGTTGACTCAGGCTTTCATCCTTCCGAGGTCAGTAAAATGAGTACCCAGCATGTTAGAGGCAAAATGCTAATTAATCTATCAACCGCCCAGAGAGTGCACTAGGCACTATGGGGCAATATATAAGTGTAAATGCTATTGTTAATTGCTATTTAAATATTTGGATCTTTCAGTCCTTAACAAAAGGAAAAGAAATGTTGACTTTGAACAGCAGTTGTGGAAAGGAAAAGATACCTGCATAGAAAAGCATGTCATGTATGCCAGGGCTTTACCTTGTGAATGCTTTAGAATTGGCAATCATAATGGCTTTATTTAAACTTCAAAAACTTCAGAAGTGTCTCCACTTTCTTGTCCTCTTGGGACATCAAAACAAATTAGGAAAATCCATATCTTGTTCAACACTGGCTAGGTAAAAGTTTGAAATATTATTAGTTTCTTAATAAGGCAGGATTTTTTCTGGTATGAAAACAATGAAGAGGTTTAGTTACAGACAGGCAATTAAGGGGCCTGGGAACCAATTTTCTACTACATACTGCAAAAAAGTGCTTCAAAATCCATAACACTTTTTTAAAAAATGAAACTTCCACTTTTTGAGAAATACATCTTTTAATGTGTTACACTTAGGGAAGAAGGGACTTGACCAGTATAAAAGGTCAGTGTAAAAGGTAAAATGTTTACTCCAAAGTATTTCAAGGATCTCCTATAGGGTAACATATTTATTACTTTGGCTTTTTATATGACAGAGAAAATTTAATAAAATTATAATTGTAAAATGCATATAATAGAAGCTTTGTCAAAACTGTAACAAAACTTAGCTTCTGACAGTTTCCTCTTTCAACTGTGTAGCATATATATCTTAAAAGCCTTCATGCTTGAAATGTGGTTTGTTGAGCTCTCCCAGAACAAATCTTAAAAGAGATTAGTCAATGTATACATGAAAGCATGGACACAAACACAGGTTGCTATGGTATTTGTTCACTCACTTGTGAATCCCAAAATATACATACTAGATCCCCAAGGAGGCTGATCTTACATTCAGGAATGAAAAGGGCACATAAATGATTTATAGTGCAGAGGAAGTCCCACTGTGTTAAAATATTTGTTTCCAGGTAAATTGGCAGATGATTGCAACATCGGAAATATAACTAGGCTTTATTAGTATGTTATATATGAAAGCAATAAACAGGCTGGACTGTGTGGGACAGCAAAGAAAGGGCCAAAGAAATAGATGGGGGAAAGTTTAAGCTTCTTAAAGTCTCTTAAAAGAACTTTGATTTCAAGCAAAATGTGATGCTTGAAACTATATGCCCCAAAGCATTCAGATCTCAGACCAACCTCACTTCATGCAACAGATGAACATGTTGAGGCATCCTTCATCTTGACTAATACCAAAGGAAGCACTGTAGAAAAAATAAGCTCTACATTGGTAACCTGCATGGGGGGAGGAAACTAATCACATTGGTCTAGCAATATTCAAATAACTGTGGATAAAACCTTACTACAAATATATTGTTTGTACATGTTAACACCATCATTGTTTATGTTAGGTAAAGGTAAAGGTTTCCCTTGCTCGAAAGCCAGTCGTATCCGACTCTAGGGTGCAGTGCTCATCTCTGTTTCTAAGCCGAAGAGCCAGCGCTGTCTGCTTCTGCAGACGTTTCCGTGGTCATGTGGCAGGCATGACTAGACACCGGAGCGCACGGAACACTGTTACCTTTCCACCGAAGTGGTCCCTATTTATCTACTTGCAATTTCTTGCTTTCGAACTGCTAGGTTGGCAGGAGCTGGGATGAAGACGGGAGCTCATTTCCGTCCTGCAGTACTCAAGAATCAAACTGCTGACCTTCCGCTTCCTAGTCAACGTCTTAGCGACTTGAGCCATTTCAGCTATTCCACACTAACAGTATAATATATAGTGGTAATATATGGAATGACTAGTGACATTAATTAATTACTGTTCAATGGGACTGAAAGTTACAGTACCCATGTTTTAAGTCAGAGCAAAGAAGTGTTTGATCTGTCATCTGAATTTTCTTTCTTTTTGGTGTGCAGCCACAAACATTTTTACAGTAAAACAAAATATGCTTTTTCAAAAGTTCTTATGAATGTTCTGCTTTTTTAAATACAGAAGCCCATAAATACCAGTGTTGAGGAAATTAAGTCTTTTAATGAGTAAGTTAAGACAAGCTACTATACAAATCAACAAAACAAATAGTCAACAGCAATACTTTGGACATACTGTACATTATGAAATATGCAAGGATTTCCCACCCAACTTTAGGTGTATCTTTAAGGAAGACACCCGCTCGAAAAGGAGAGGGAGGTGCCATTTAGGTCACTTTTCAAGTGATAGGTCCCGCATAGTATAAGATGCTACTCATAAATCTGCCTCCATAGGTTGTTGATATGCTGCTCAGACCTATTATCTGTGGAAAACATGTTTCATGAGTCCATGTACTCCACCAAAAAAAAAAGCATGTCAAAGGAAGAGGGTAAAAAACAACACCACAATTTCCTCCAGACAGATAAAACCCCAGCATCAGTTTATATAATAGCCACAATGAATACCAAAAAGAAGTGAAAACCCACTGGCTGTAGTATCCCTTTCTGCATGGGACATAACAAAGAAACTTTGAATCAACCATTATATCCAGGGGCTAGACCAGGGATTCTCAACTTGTGGCCCATGGGCCAGATGTGGTCCATTGCACCATTTCATGTGGCACCCACCACCTCCACCACACCAGGAAGTGCAATGTGGTGGAGGAATGGCAAAATAGCCATCTGACTTCGGAAGCTGTTCGAGGGAGTGTGACCTGAACCCCGGCATAAAAAGGTTGAGAACTCCTGGCCTAGACTTATTATTACTGTATGTTGTTGTCATCTATGGTAAAGTATTCTAGCTACAGTTACTAGCATTGTCTCTAAAAATGTTTCAGTCAAATTGTTTCAATCCAGGCCAACTTTAATCTGCCTCTTTTGGGGTTGCATTCTATGTATTCTGTTGAGAAGCAGCTACCACTGAAAACCAACAACCAAAATAAATTTCACAGATAAAAGTATGCATGCATATTGGAGGATTTTTTTTAAAAAAAAATATTCTATTTGAAAGTGAGGAAGACCTAAAAAAAATCTCTTGATTGGGCTGAAGGAGGAGAGTGCAAAAGCTGGCTTGAGACTCAATATCAAGAAAACCAAGAAAATGGCAACAGGTCCGATCAGTTCATGGAAAATAGATGGGGAAGAAGTAGAAGCAGTGACAGATTTTACATTCTTAGGAGCAAAGATCACTGCAGATGGGGATTGCAGCCATGAAATAAAAAGGCGACTGATTCTTGGGAGACAAGCCATGAGAAACCTGGGGAACATAGTGAAAAGCAGAGACATCACATTGCAAACAAAAATTAGAATAGTCAAAGCAATGGTGTTCCCAGTGGTAATGTATGGATGCGAGAGCTGGACAATAAGGAAAGCTGAACGCAGAAGAATAGATGCCTTTGAAATGTGGTGTTGGAGGAGAGTTTTGAGAGTCCCCTGGACAGCGAGGAGAACAAATCGGTCAATATTAGAAGAAATCAACCCTGACTGCTCATTGGAAGGTCAAATAGTAAAGATGAAGCTAAAGTACTTTGGACATCAAACGAGAAGGGAGGATTCACTTGAGAAGGCATTGATGTTGTGAAAGGTGGAGGGCAAAAGAAGAAGGGGGAGGCCAAGGATGAGATGGCTGGATGGTATTGTAGATACAGTGGGCACAGAACTGGGAGTGCTGAGGGGGATGGTGGAGGACAGAGGCGCCTGGAGAACAATGGTCCACAGGGTCGCAAAGGGTCGGAATTGACTGTGTGACTGAACAACAACAACAACTGCCTTCCACGTTTACTATTGAGTCCTGTTTTCTTAAAATATGTCCAAAGTATGATAACTTCAGTTTAGCCATTTTAGATTCCTGTAAGAGCTCAAACTTCATCTGATCTAGAACTTACTTGCATTTTTAGCAATTCATGGTTTTCATAAAGTCCTCATCCTTCACTAAATTTCAAATAAATTGGCTTAGTTTGTATTCACTTCTTCATTGTCCACTTTCACATTGTACTGTATGTGAGAAACAATACAGTATTTTGTCCTTAATCTCCATATACTAGTGTCTTTACACATCAGGACCTTTTCTAGTTCTTTCAAATCTTCCTTTCTGAGTCTCAGTCTTCATCTGATTTCTTGGCTGCAATATCCATTTTGATTTATATTTGAACCAAGATAATTGATGCCTTCATTTTAACGATTTTTAAGTTGCATGGGAAAATAATGTGGTGGTCCAATAGTACAGTGGTACCTCATACAACGTCCAAATTTGGTTCCACAAGTTTGGACTTTATATGGATTTGGACTTTGTATGAGGCATGCAAAATCCTAGCCATTGATGCCTCATACAACGTCCAAATCCTTGCCGCGATGCCTTGTACAACATCGTTTCCATAGAGATACATTGTGCTGTAACAGCACAGACTTCAGTGCAAAGTCAAGGAAACAGATAGGAAACTGACAGAACTTTAGGAAATCATTGTCTAAAGGCTAAATACATTACAAAAACATGTCAAACAACCCTGTTTGTCCAAGAACCTGAAGAATGCTGCAAAAATCCCAGGAATGCTTCTAAAAATTATGACGAAAAAAAATTCAAAAAAATCCAAAATCGTGCTCAAAACCACTCCTAAACACTCTTTGCCTCGTGCAAAACCCACAAGAGCAATGCATGCATGTGTCCGGCCTTTTATACTGCCCAGGCACAATGCAACCTGGTAAAAACCCCAATGCCTCATACAAAGTCGTAGTGACTTTGTATGAGGCAACTTTTTTCAAGGAATTAGGTGATGTTGTATGAATCCAATGAAGCGGACTTTGTATGAGGTATTGCTGTAATTGTAATGAAAAGTTTCTAGTTTGGGCCATTATTTTGTTTTTTTAGTTTTTGGTATATTCCTATTAGGATTTAACCTCTAGACTAGAGCCTGAAATAGTCATATTAGTATCCCATCTATTCCTGGTGATTTCTTTTTTCCAATTGCTTTGAAAGCTGGTTTATTCTTTCTTTTTTTCTTTTTTGAAGAAACAAATGTCTATCAGCACATCCTGTTTTGGCAGGTAATCAATTTTTCTGCCTGTCATCTGCATAAAATATTTCAGCATTTTTCCCCCTTCAGCATATGTAGTTTTAAATTTGAATTATTGTTATTTTGGCAGAATTTCCATGAAGACTGATTGATACTATTCATTTAGACATTGTACTGTAGCTGGTAATTGCTTGTGCTGTGTTACTTCTCACTATTAAAGATGAACCGTTTCTAAGCCAAACAGTTTCTTCTGAGTTTGTTATTTCCAGAGTAAAGCACTGCACTATCTGGTTGAAAATGCCCTATTAAAATTTAACTTCACCCACTCACTCCAAGTATTAGAGTGTTTAAACATTCAGTTTTAGTCTATGATCTTGGCTAATTTGATTCATATTTTTCACATTCTAAGTTCCAATTATAAGCACCATACAGTAGTGAACTTTCCTTTTGCATCTGCGCACATCAGCAACTAAACTTTCTCTCAGCTTTAATTTCTTAGCAACAGCACCATTTGCACATAATTGTTTATCATTTCAAGTAACATATTGATTTTTTCTTACCTGAGAATCTCCTCCCTTCTTAGCACTGGCTCTTGTTTTGCAATAGATTATTCTGTCATAAGATTTTTCAAGTATAAAAGATTCAGAAGTAGTTTACTGCTGCCTTAGTCCTTAATCACTAAATTAAAAGGTTGGGAAAGATTTCTGCCAGACACTTCAACAGGAAACTACTTCCAGTTAGAATAGATAACAGGGGAGCAAACAGACAACTAGTTTGCTTGGCATAGGGTAGTTTCATGATCCTCTGAATCTTATATTACTTCTGGGTCCACTCTGACTGTATCATAGCTGTCAAGTATCCCTTATTGGCCGGGAAAACCTCTTATCTTACCCTCTTTCCCGCCGTCATCCCTTATTAATTAGACTGCAATGCCCTATTGCCGCCATTGGAGGGCAGCACAGGATAAGCATAGCTATCAAGTATCCCTTATTTGCCAGGAAACTTCCCTTATTTCCAAATCCAAAACTTGACAGGTATGGACTGTATACTCGCAGTGATGACAAACCTTGGCACTCCAGGTGTTCTTGAACTTCAATTCCTAGAAGCCCTGATCAGCAGGAGTGCTGACTCAGACTTCTGGTAATTGCAGTCCAAGAACAGCTGGAGTGTCAAGGTTCGCCATCACTAGACATTTACCTGTGGAGCAGCAAATGTCACTTCCAGATAATGCCTTCAGTGGAAGAGCTGAGGGCCCAAAGTCAGACACTTTTATTTTTGCACAGGACGTCAAAAAATCCTGAAGAAACTCTTTCCAAGCTTAAAATTAGGTAAAAATGAGATTAAATAGCTGTCAATGTCCCCTTGGAAAGAGCTTCCTCAAAGACTGTGGGGTTTTTGAATCACAGTCAGACTGTGATTCACAGGCAGTCATACCCCAGGCAATGGCTACCTTGTTGTGCCGGCTAATCTTTCTCACACTAGGTCAGGTGAAAGGCACTACGGAACGAATTCACCAAATGGTGGCTTATTTTTGGCAGTTTAAAGTCTGACCTAGACAAGGAAGAAGTGGTGCCCCCTTCCTTCATGGTACTCAAAGCCTGCTGCCTGAGGCTTTGGCATCATTCTGGCTACTACCAGCACCATTCACAGGGAACATAAGCCCCATATAATATGGGCATCTTTTCCTAAAATTCTCTTGCTGGGTCAGGGATGTGAACTCAGCCTAGCTGGAGAAGGGACCTCCAGGACTGGGCATGACCTAAGAGCTGCTGGGCAAGGGAAGTTTGGGAGGTGTGGGGCCCTTGCTTCCTCTGAAGGTTTTTCAGACCTTATTTGATTTATTTATCAAATTTCTAAAGGTAAAGGTCTCCCTTGCTCGAAAGCCAATAATGTCTGACTCTAGGGTTCAGTGCTCATTTCCGTTTATAGCCAAAGAGCCAGCACTCTTTTTCATGGTCTTTTCATGGTATAACTAGATACGTTGTCACCTTTCCCGCCAAAGTGGTCCCTATTTATCTACTTGCAATTTCTTGCTTTCGATCTGCTAGGTTGGCAGGAGCTGGGACAGACGCCGGGCGCTCACGTGTCCTGCAGCACTCGGGTCTCAAGCTGCTGAACCAGTCGTCAAGTTCAGCGTCTTAGCTACTCAGTCACCGCAGCCCCGAAATCAGCGTTGGGCTCCAAATTTTTTTTACTACCACACTGTGGGCGTGGTATGGTGGGCGAGGCCAGAGGGAAAGCCCTGTGTTGTACCCAAAATAAGGTAAAGGTTTCCCTTGCTCGAAAGCCAGTCGTATCCGACTCTAGGGTTCAGTGCTCATCTCTGTTTCAAAGCCAAAGAGCCAGCGCTGTCTGCTTCTGCAGGCATTTCCATGGTCATGTGGCAGCGTGGGCCGGATAAATTGGCATCGGGGGCCGGATCTGGCCCACGGGACCTAATTTGGGCGCCCCTGGTATATAATATTGTCGGGGATGCTGGGGCTAGAGCTGGGCCTATCCTCGGGGCGCCTCTCCGTGAAGGAGCAAGTTTCTCAGGCCCTGCTCGCTCCAGGTTCCTCCTCCCCCGCCCCGCGTTGCCTCCTCCTCCTCCTCCTCCCCCCCCCTCCCTGAAGCCGCGGCCGATTCTGCGGCAGCCAGACTATAGTCTCTGGTCTGCGCCGCCGCCGCCGCCGCCGCCTACTACTCGCCAAAGGCGCTCCAAGTGCCCGACTGGATGGACGGACGGAGGTGAGAGGGAAGAAGAAGAGCCAGGGACGGAGCAGGAGGGGAGGAAAGAGAGGGGGAAAGGGGTGGTGGTGGTGGTCAGTCAGGGTCCCATCCGTGGAGGGATAAGTTGGTAGGAGCTGGGACAGAGACGGGCGCTCAAGCCGTCATGCGGTACCCGGGTCTCGAACTGCCGACCTTCCAGCTGACAAGGGCGAGCTTCTTAACCACTGAGCGGTACCTATTTTATCTACTTGCAATTTGTTTGTGTTTTTTTTTTTGGGGGGGGGGAAAGTATCGTCTAAGGTCGCCCTTGCTCGAAAGGCAGTCGTATCCGACTCTAGGGGTTCGGTGCTCACCCCCGTTTGTGGCCAAAGAGCCGGCGCTGTGTGAGCCTGCTGACGTTTCCGTGGTCATGTGGCAGGCATGACTAGACACGGAACGACCGCTGTTACTTTTCCCCGCTGCTGCTGCTGATGTGTCAGAAATTATTCTGAGTTCAAAGAATTTTTGCTGGAGAAACTCCGCTCAGGGGAGCCTAATGAGGCTCCTTTCATGTCCCCAAGATCTTTTCCCCCCACCGAAGTGGTCCCTATTGTTCTACATGTAATGTCTTGCTTTCAAACTGCTAAGGTTGGCAGGAGCTGGGACAGAGACGGGCGCTCAAACCTTCATGCAGTACCCGGGTCTTGAACTGCCGACTTGCCAGCCTTCCAGCTAACAAGAGTGAGCTTCTTAACCACTGAGCAGTACCTACTTTATCTACTTGCAATTTCTTGCTTTCAAACTGCTAGGTTGGCAGGAGTTGGGACAGAGACGGGCGCTCAAACCTTCATGCGGTACCCGGGTCTCGAACTGCCGACTTGCCGGCCTTCCAGCTAACAAGGCGAGCTTTTTAACCACTGAGCGATACCTATTTTATCTACTTGCAATTTCTTGCTTTGAAACTGCTAGGTTGGCAGGAGCTGGGACAGAGACGGGCGCTCAAACTTTCATGCGGTACCCGGGTCTCGAACTGCTGACTTGCCGGCCTTCCAGCTAACAAGGCAAGCTTCTTAACCACTGAGCAGTACCTATTTTATCTACTTGCAATTTCTCGCTCCGTCGCGCAGCACTCAGGTCTGGAATTGCTTATCTGCTGACCTTCCAGAGGTCAAGTTAGGCATCTTAACCACTAAAGTAGTCTTGGCTGCATTAATTAACAAAAAGGAGAATTGAATTGAATTGGGGGAGGCTCTGTGTCAGGGGTTCTTGCAAAGGATTTGTTCTTAAGGTTAGAAAGGCTGGCTTAAGGGCCTGGGGAGGGTGTGGGGTGGGGAGGAGGGAGAAATAACTTAACACTGGGAAAGTTTCTCGCATCCTCTTTGAAGAGCCAGATCTGGAAAGCCCTGTTCAGTTTTTCCACCCGTCAGCTGGTGGAACCCGGGAGGAAGAAATGGGTAATTGTGGCAGGAAATCAGAAGCTTCTAGTTGACAGCTCTGGAAGCCAGCACTAAAATAAACTCGAGCAGCTAAAGGGGTTTTGCCTCCTTCTTGAGTTTGGAAGTGAGTTCTGCTACCGAAGCAAAAAGAGCAACAGGTGTGAAGGTTGGTTTCTAGCTTGGTGGGATACTGAAAATGCGGCTCGTTTTATAAAAGATAATTGATCGGAGTGTAAGGAGATTAAGAAATGAGGCGATGATCCAGAGTTGAAAGGATATCAGTCCAATCCCTTTTATGGCTGCTTAATTTCCTATCATGCTTTCTGTTAAGAGCTGCTGGAATTAATTACGTGTGAAGCATGGACTTTCCACTTTCCCGGAAATGTTGGCTGGATGGTTAACATAATCTATTTAGCTGATTGAGCTTTTTAAATATATATATATATGCCAGATAACAAAAAATAAAAAATAGCATGGCTTATAGTCCCCTCCCCTGCTCCCCCTCCTAGCAATGTACCTTTGAAGGCTAAGTAGAGATGTATCTTCTTAGCACTGTTTGATTAACTTGGTTGTGTAAATAAGAAGTGTGCAATGGTGTAACTAATTGTTTGACATGACTGTCAAAGTACTGTATGTGGTTCTGTTTTTTCAAATTGTGGACTTTTAATAGGCCACTTTGTACCCATAGCTCATAATGTACAGTATGTATGGACACAATGGATTTAATTATTTTCAGCGGGACACAATTAAACATAAACTGATACTGAATAAATGACATTTTTGAAGTGGCACCCTGTTCAAGCATATCAGAGAGTGAATAAAATAAAACAACAACAACAACAACAACAACAACAACAACAACAACAACAACAACAACAACAACAACAACAACAACAACAACAACAACAACAACAGTTGTGACACCTTAAAGACTATCTCCTGTATTTAAATGTGAGCTTTCGTGGATCAAGTCCACTTTATAAGACAACTAAATAAGTGGCAGGCATGTACCCTACTTTTAAGTGTTTGATTGAACACTTTTATGTACCACTGACTTCTGCTAGGCAGTGGAGGAATGCTTGTGTTTCCAGCTCAAATTAATGGGATATTTAATCCAGCCTATTAACATGTATACCTGTGCATGTTAGTCCCATGTTTTTCAGTGGGTGTAGTTCCTGATACTGTATATATTATTAGATTCTTCTAACCTGTGAGGCAAAGGGCATGGGGCAGTGCTAGAATCCATGCATTATGTACTGAAGATCCTACATTCATTAGATTTCTAGTATCTCCATTTAAAGATGGGAAGGACCCTAAGGCCCACTGTCAATCATTATAATATTGAGTTATATGGATCAAGAGTTATCCAGGGTAGTGTAGAGGATATAGTGGCAGACTAAGACTCAGGAGGCCTGGTTTGGAATCCTTACTCAGCCATGGAAACTAACTGGAGGTATGAAACTGGTAAAACCATTCCCCAATATCTTAGTTACATTGAAAATCCTATTAGAGTTGGTTCTGGTTTGACTGGCACATAAAAATATGGATCAAAAGGTTTGACTCAATAAGCCAGTTTCCCATGCTCTTGTAAGACTGTAACCTTAAGCATTTTAACTTTGGACAACAGCTTCAGATTTTTCCTAATATAAGCATGGGAAAACATCTAAGGAATGATAAGAAATGAAGATGAGAAATGAATGTAACAACTTGAAATATGTACAATAAAACCTCGCATAAAGACCGCCTCGCTTAGAGACTAACTCGCTTAAAGAGCAATCTCGTGGAACACATTATGCTCTAAGTGAGGTACCACTGCACTGGCTTCCATCTTTTATAGATTTATTATTAAAGTCCAGTTATATTCTGCTTTTAAAAATAAAAATAAATGCTCAAAGCTAATTGCGTGCCACTTCTATAGGACAACAAGAAAAGGGTTTATAATCTTTCTCTTTTAAGTCTCTGTAGAAGACAATACATGGCCCAATCTCAGTACTGTATGTTAGTAGATAATGAATAGAAGTAGTGACTAATATGGATAGCATGGGTAGCAAAACAGGTTTTTCAATTTGTTTGATGAGGTTGAAGGGCTTTTTGGTTTGGCGAAATGTAATGCAAACGTATTCCTTTGCTGGAAGAAAAAGAAATGACTTACTAGCAGAAACAAGGTGGGTGCAACCCACATAGTGAGTACTTTAATATTTAAAAGCCCTGTTAATTTCACTGTGGGAAAGTAATCAAGTACATTTGCTACTAAAATTAGTGAATATTTAATAGCTAGAAGTCAGTGTTTGAAATCACTTTGGCACTTTTGTCCCTTCCCGTTTATATGTGTGTGTGTAAGTATGTACACACACATGGAATTTACTTTATATAATCTATGAAATAAAGGAAGAAATTTGCATGCACACAGAGATATTCTATAGTTCACTTGTCTTTTATGCAACAAATCTCATAAAATGCTGCTGTACAAAAGTAAATTTTGTTGTTGTTCAGTCGCACAGTCGACTCTGACACTTTGTGACCCCATGGACCACCGCATGCCAGGATCCTCTATCATCTTCCATCCTCCTTAGTAGACCCAGATCTACACCCACCATGTCAATGATGCCATCTAGCCATCTCATCCTCTGCTGTCCCCTTCTCCTTTTGCCTTCAATCTTTCCTAGCATCAGGGCCTTCTCCAGTGAGTCCTCTCTTCTCATTTTTTGGCCAAAGTACTTGAGCTTCAGCTTCAGTATTTGTCCTTCTAAGGAGCAGTCAGGATTTATTTCCTTTTCAAAAGTAATAGAAGCAGGCAAAGATTCATTATCATTCGGCTTATTATTATGATACAGTATGTAAACCTTAGTCCTACATTTGATTATCTGGAAGTCGCTGAGAGTTATGGGAATTGTTTATTAATGGAGCAGGACAAAATTTAGCCTTGAAACTTGAGCATACCTAACTGAAATGCAAGCTTGTAGCAAAGCTGCAGGACTTGCTTCAACATTAATACTGAATTCCCAAGAAAGTCGTTGTCTGTGAAATATTGTTTTGGAATTATATTACAATATTTAACCTAGCAAACAGCTTCATCCTTTCTCCAACTGTTCCCTTCCAATGCCTTATGCAGCAGGGTTTAGCTGAGTAAGTGGACAAGCAGATGTATCCTAAATAATAGAGACATCTCAAGTTTTTTGGAAGAAATGACGATTATAAGCTATGGCTAAGCCTGAACTAAACAACTCTTCATTTCAGTGGGAGAGTTAGGAGTATGCTTAATTAATATCTCCTGCTGAAGTCAGTGGAAATTAAAAAGTGCTTGGTGTTGACAGAAATGTGTCCTAGTTTATCAACTAATGTCTGAACTTGTGCAATCTCTCTGTGTTGCATTCTTCCAAATGAGCTTGTATTTCATACCAGTGGAGTTATGTTGTCACACTCTCTTACAGTGGGTCAAAGTGCCCACCTCTTACCTGCAGCCAGAAATCTGCTGGGTTGCTCCCTATTGGTTTTCTCAGATCACTTCCTTCATTCTTCCCCTCAGATAGCCACTGCCTATTGTTAAAAACCACCTTCTCTAATATTTCAAAGGGATATCACCTTGTGCACACTGACAAAGATTTGGGTGCAGATTCAAGGAGCATCCAAGCCACTGTAATCAAATAGAAAGGCAAGTGAGAGGGAAAGCCAGCTCCCTCCATTTTGGCCAGAACACCCTGTGAGAAAAGCTCCCTCCTTCATGCAAAGAGGAAAGATGCCCAATGTAAGCATTAAAAATTTGAGGCAAAATTTTCTGATTTCGAGGCTCTAAATCAATGGTTCCCAACATGGGGCACACCCCCCACATGGGAGCAGTTTAACTTTTTTTAAAGGGGGCATTCGGGAATGAGTTATTAACAGTTAATGGCCTTTTAGGCTTCCTCCACATGAATAGGAGTTCAGTTTTTGAATAATAAGATTTATATGTCATGGGGTGTGTGTCAGGATTTTAGAGATGCTTAGGTGGGACATGGCCAAAACAAGGTTGGGAACCATTGCTCTAGTCTAAATGAATACTCCCCCCCCCCACACACACACCATTTTGTCCACCTATGTGTCTCCCAATGTAAACTTACTTGTTTCTTATTGTTTCTTCTCCTAATTAAGAGTCTATTATTGTTCAAAGGTCTAGTTAGATTAGGGCAGGGGAGGAGAAGCCGTGGTCCTCCACGTGTCGGACGCAAGCCATGAGAAACCTAGGTAGCATAATAAAAAGTAGAGACACCACCCTGCCAACAAAAGTCTGCATAGTCAAAGCAATGGTCTTCCCAGTAGTAATGTACGGCCGTAAGAGTTGGGCCATAAGGAAGGTTGAGTGCAGAAGAATAGATGCCTTTGAACTGTGATGCTGGAGGAGACTCTTGAGAGTACCCTGGACCACAAGGAGATCAAATCAGTCAATCCTGAAGGAAATCAATCCTGACATTAGAAAGACAAGTGGTGAAGATGAAGCTCAAGTACTTTGGCCACCAAATGAGAAGAGAGAAGGCCTTGATGCTGGGAAAGATTGAAGGCAAAAGGAGAAGGGGCGGCAGAGGATGAGGTGGCTAATTGTTGACGCAATGGGTGTAGATCTGTGTGGGCTGCGGAGAAGGACAGAAGACAGAGGAGCCAGGGCGTGCAGTAGTCCATGGGGTTGCAAAGGGTTGGACTGGACTGTTTAACTCAACAACAAAAATGCATTCCTATGGGGAAACAACGTTTCGGATAATGTATTTTGGTTTTCAGTGCATTCCTATAGGAAATTGCATTCAGTGCAATCCTATAGGAAATTTGGTTAAAGTAATTTTCGCTGTAAGAAACATCCCAGAGAACACATTACAGTAATTACATTAATCAAGGTACCACTGTAAATCTAAATGATATATGGATGGTTACCTAGTAAGTAAGGAACTTTGCTTTTTTTAAAAAAGCATATTATTTCATTACTATGTGAGAGTGGGAGTAGTGCTGTTGTAGCTTGCATTCTCAGTTGAAAAAGCTACAGGAAAATAAAATGACCAGAACATGTTTCTTTTGCTATTAAAGCAATGCCAGTTTTCATAGTGACATAACACTTTCCAGTCTTTGTGCCTTCTTCATTCCATCTACTTTCTTGAGCCAAGCTTTTTTCAAAAAATAAGTAGGCGTTTTACTATTTTTATATGCCTGTGTAGAAACATATAACCAAATTCCTATTCTAATAACTGCAGCAGTAATGGGAAGAACAGGCAAAGACTCTTGGTGCAATGGAAATTTCTTAATGAGCTCTTACAGTTTTTGACTATTTGTTGACTTAAATCTGAATAGGAAATGACTGTTAAACACAGTGTGCTTAAAGATTGCTAATAAGGTTGTTTTCTTAATGAAATTAAACTAAAGTTAACAACAGTGAATACAGTTAGTTGAGTGAAGCTGATATTGATGATGCTTTTTTAAAGAATATTTCTAAATTTATCTCTCCCAGAGAGAGCTCAAAGTAATGCACAACATAACCATAAATTCTACAACATACAATTCCAAACAAAAGTTAAAATAAAACTGATAAAATAACATAATAGTAAAAAAGTTGAACCTTTTAAAATCAAAGTGTTGTCTGTACCAGTAAAAACTCAACAAACATAATTAAACAGTCTGAAGGCTAATAATGCAGGAACAGCGCTGATTGCTGAGATGAGAAGTCCACAACCAATTGCTAGGTATGTAGAAGACTGTTGGGTCTCCACCATCATCACACAGTCACAGCAATTACTCTGTATCTGTCCCCCACCTCTCATTATGAAACCTAAGAACAATGGCAGAGAAATACTATATTACCCCCTCCCCCAGCAGATATAATGGCCTGCTAGTTGTAGCTGAAGAAAGATGACTTTTCTAAGTTCTGCTGTGGTAAAAAAGCTAATACCTCTTTGTTGCCACCAGCACCCTTAACAGATGATCATTCAATCTCTGCTTAAAAACTTCTAATGAAGGATAAGCCATCACCTGTCCTAAGCCTAAGGTATTACATGTCCTTGTTGGATTGCTCTTACTGTCAGAAAGTTCTTCTTAAAATTTAGTTGAAATCCATTCCTTGTAATTTGAATTGAAATTTATCCTCTGGAGATATGGGAAACAAGCTGGATTCATCTTCCACATGTTAGTCCTGCAATTTTTTTGAGATGGTTATTATATCATCTCCCAGACTTTTCTTTTCCAGGCTAACTATGCCTCTCTAGCACAAGAAGGAGGGCCTTCTCTATGTCCGCTCTGGTCCTGTGGAACCTCCTGCCAACTGAACTTCATCTCCAGGCAGAGCATTTACCATTTTGTAGGGGCCTCAAGCATACCTGTCAAGTATCCCGGATTGGCCAGGATTTCCCGTATTTCCACACCGCTAACTCTACTTTCCCGCCGCCATCCCATAATTTGGCTGGTGGGGAAAGTAGTTACTGTGCATGCGCATATGCGTAGAACCTTCTGCACAGAAGGGTTCTGCGCAGGTCCCATATTTTCCAGAGCCGCGCTTACAGATAAAGCCTCAAGACCTGGCAGGGGCAGCGGGTGTGGGGGGTGACCGGGGACATAGCCACCTTGGGCTGGCTTGTTTGAGTGGTCAGTTCTTGGAAAATTGGGTGGTGACATTGGTGGGCATTCTTTAAAAAAATTTAAAAAGAAGTTTTACATTTTTAAACTTTAAACAAGTTTATTTTTTTTGATGTTTTTAAGGCGTTTCTGTGTTCTTACTGTTTTATTGTAAGCCGCCCAGAGTCGCCTCGGCAAGAGGGCGGTGTTAGAAATATGATTAAATAAATAAATAAATAAATAAATAAATAAATAAATAAATAAATAAATAAATAAATAAATAAATAAATAAATAATCTTCCTCGACTATTCTTCACAGGGCTTCAATTCCAGACAATTACTGTTGTAGAATAAATGCAATACTGGAACAACGTTAATTTGTGGATTTTAGCTCTTGGAGATTCATAATGGTTATCTGAGCATACATTTCCATTTATGAAGGAAATAGATCCACATTTCTTTCTAGGAAAATATGAACCTTGTTTTTATTAGTGAAATAAACTTGGAATAGGAAAAATGATAGTAGTCCTGGATTTAGCTAATTAAGGATGTGACTATATCATAAAGCCACAATTCATCTTTCCTGCAATTTGACTTGCAGTCTATGTTATATTTGAAATCACAGTGAGGGCTCACGTAGGGGACACAGATTGATTTGGGAGCTCACCAGTCATACTGGGTGTGATGCGAGTCACATATATTAGGCCACTGTTATGCAGCGGCTCAAGTGGTTAAGATGCTGAGCTTGATGACTGGAAGGTAGGAGTTCAAGACCTGAGTACTGCGCGACAGAGTGAGCTCCCATCTCTGTCCCAGCGCCTGCCAACCTAGCAATTCGAAACAGTGATGCACTGCAAAAAAAATTACTACCTACTCTGTGGGCTGACCAAATTTGTGGATGGGGCCAAACCTGTGGGCATGGCCAAACATCCTGCATTATGGGCTATGGAGGTGGGTGTGGCCAACCAAGTGGGCGTTCCTGGGGAAATTCCTGGGGGAATTTCCGCTACTGGTTCTGCAGAACCTGACAGAACCTGCTGCAGTGCATCACTGGTTTGAAAGCAAGAAATTGCAAGTAGATAAATAGATACCACTTTGGTGGGAAGGTAAACAGCTTTCTGTGTACTCCGGTGTCTAGTCATGCCTGCCACATGTCCACAGAAATGTCTGCAGATGCTATTTGGCAATAAACAGATGAGCACTGAACCCTAGAGTCAGATATTTATTTACAACATTTACAACATTTATACCCCGCCTTCCTCATCCCTGGATGACCCAGGCAGGCTACAGATATGATTGGTTTTGAGCAAGGGTGACCTTTACCTGTACTATTAATTAAAAGTTTGGCATATGTGGGACAAGAAAAAGAAGGGGAAAAAAGGAAGGGTTGTGGCCTAATATAGTGACATACTGGATATAAACATGGACAGTGGAAGAGACATTGTCCACTCTGCTGTTACAGACCTTTTAATTAAATAACTTCAGACAGCTCCTGATTACCTTAGAACAGGGATTCTCAACCTGTGGCCCATGGGCTGGATACGCCCCACTGCACCATTTCATATGCTACCTAATTCTGATTCCATGCACCCTCGCTAGCCTGGGCCAAACGGAGCCAAGGGAAACTCATAAGGGGGGTTGCTCCACAGAGGAGGCAGACGCTGCTGGTAAGAAGCCAAATGGTGAGGTGTGACAGGAAGTCATGATTAAACTCCCCTGAAAGAGGGTAAATATCATGACAGATGCTGAGGGCCGCCATCGGGGGGGGGGGGACATCAGGATTCCCATCCCGGGCCCTGAGATGATGGGGGCCCGGTGCCACCGGGAAACCACTATTCTAGGCATGCGCAAACAAACCACGCATGCGCAGAAAACCATAGGGACGTGGCCAAAATGGGGTGGGCATACCGGGCCCGGAAATTTCTGATGCCGGCCCTGCACATGCTTATTAGTTAGGACATTTGATTTGATTATTATTTAGTTATTCTTTTGTCTGTTATAGGATGACTACCTGCGGAATGCATTGCAGCTCCATTGACAGAATATGTGAAATCTTACATTTTAGTAAGATCGCTATCTCTTTTCTCTTGCTTCATTTGTTTCTGGCTACTTCTGGCAGAGGTAAGATTTTGTTTTTCCCATATACCGTAAGTTAATATTGCCTCTCTGTAAATGTATTATTAGATTTTATAATGTGTCATCTAGTCAATTCTGATTTATGACAAACCTTCCCCAGTACAGGAGTGATTTAGTTTTCCTTTATTTTTTGGAAGGGGTGGGGTCTTGCACTGTGCAGTGTAACCAAGAGTATACAGGCTGGCTTTTCTCCCAGGAAGCACAACAGAGAAATCGAACTTTCAGTCTCTGCTTATAAAACCAGGTGTCCAGCTCCACCAGCATAAATATGTTACTGTTAATTGGATTTTTTTTAATTTCTTGGACTTAATTATATTTTTACAGTAATCAATAGGTGCAGCAAGTGTATGCAATCCAGTCTTAGTATTGAAAATATATTTTATATTTATAATTGCTATGGCATTTTTGAAGTATGCTCCGCCTACCCTGGTAGTAAACTAATTAGGGATCATGGTTTGTTCAACACTGAATCATAACGGTAGCAAACTAAAATTAGTTTTACTCAAACAACATTTTTATATAAAATAATTGATTTTAACATTGACCACCCATAATAATGCTTCTTAAAGCAGCCCTTTCCAATTTTGAAAATGGACCTGATTGGCCATTCTTTTCTTAGTGCAACTTATTTAAGACCATAGAAAACTGGTGTACTGTATAGTCCTAAATAAGTTACTGGTGTATGGCTCACTAGCTACAGTTTATTTCTGTATTGAAAGAGCAGGCTAGTGCTTGATCGTGTGCTTATGATCTCAGGAAATGACTTTAATGCTCCTTTCATCATGGCAGACTGTTACTATAATTTGGTATTGAGAGAGAGGCAGGATATAAATCAGAAGACTAAAAATAGTATATAATAACCATCTGAAATGTCCCTATACCTTGTATTTGAAAAATAAATTGTATACACTGGATATGTAATATTTGAAATCTCATTAATGGAAATGGACTGAATAGTAAGCCATAAATTTCCATAACTATGTGCTCAGAATCGTTTATTACTTGAAAAGAATATCCAATTTTTAATTTATTGGCCAGAATCCTGTTCGTTATGCCTACCAGCATAACACCATCTGTATAATTTTCAGTGGCAAATTGCCACAAGCTTGAAAGTCAGCATAGGTATTTTTTTATTATACAGAATCATGCAGTTGATGTGCTTAAACTGACATTTTAACTTCTTGTTCATCATTGCAATTTACACCAACAGTTATGCTAGTAGGAATAATGAAAATAATTTTAGCCCTTTAATCTATTTAACTCCTTAAATTCATTTTTTTTTTAAAAAAAATCTTTCTTTAAATAAGTCATGACTATACAATTCACTGCAAAGTTTCTTTCATCTGCCAAAATATCAAATGTAGCACATAGTTATTTGGAATTGTATCCAGTAAGCTTTTTATGGGGGGAAAAAGTGCAGACATTACATTTTCAAAAATCTTGATTAAAATATTCTGTCATGTTCTATTGTGCTTTTGTACTGACCATTTTATGAGATTCTCCTCTCCTCTCCTGAAGCACTGGCCGAATGTTTTCTTTTCTTTTGAAAACAATCTTCATTTCTTTCTCTTCCACTTTCTTTTCTATAGTGCTGAGACTTTGTGCACTTGCTATTAGAGCATCATCCACATCCCCTTCCCCTCTACACTGTGTTGTTTACCTTGTCAATTACTCCTCCACCTTTTCTATTTCTGAAGAAGTGCAGACCTCATTGGTCTGCTGCACACAGCAGTGCTTCTCAGCACATCCAGGTGCAGATTGAGGAATCAGACTCCACCAGGGTAGAAAGATGAGGAGGGTAGAAAGATGGGGAAACTAGCAAAGAGAGAGAGAGAGAGAGATACAAAGAAAGGAAGGGACTGAGGGAAGGTATGCAGCCACTGATGCAGAAGAAGAGAAGGGAGGAGTAATCAAACAGTTATGGGGCAGGAAGAGGAGAAGCAATCCCAGTATGAGGTGCATACCTGTCCACCTTCCCGGATTGGCCGGGATTTCCCGGTTTTCGGCACCAATTTGCGCCATTTCCCGCCCCGCGCTGCCAAAACCCAAGAATTTGTCAGCAGGGGAAAAGAGGTACTGTGCAGCCCTTCTGCGCAAGTCACCTTCTACGCATGCATAGAAGGCTACGCTTGCGTAGAACCCTTCTACGCATGCGTAGAAGGCTACGCATGCATAGAAGGGGGCTATGTAAGCGTAAAAGCCTTCTACGCATGCATAGAAGGCGACTTGCGCAGAACTGCTCTGCGCAGGTCCCGGATTGGCCGGAGCTGCGGTTGACAGGTATGATGAGGTGCCACACAACTTCAGTGAAAGGGACAAGGAAGAGGAGGCAGAAAGAATAGAAGTTCTTTTTCAAATTTAGAAAACCACTCCCTGCTCCATCAGGACTGTCCCAAGATGAAACTCTAAAAGGGGACAAGGGTTCAAATGCAGGATGGTCAGGCCTCAGTTAAGATTTCTGGCCACCCTAGTTTTGTGTAGTTTCCCCCCAATGGTTCTCACTAATTAAGAATTTGGGATTTGTAGGAGAAAAGTAACACTGAAACACTGAAGAGAGCTATCTGTACATGGCTTCATATGCTCATCTGTATTTACAGTACAGTGGTACCTCGGATAAAGTCCGATTCAGATAAAGTCCGATTCGGATAAAGTCCAATTTGGATAAAGTCACGGTTTTCAGGCACACATGAACCTCGGATAACGTCAATTTTTGGGACGTTATCCGATGCATCGCCCATTTGATTCGGATAAAGTCCAAAATCGGATAAAAGCCAAACTTGTGGAATGGAGTTTGGACTTTATCTGAGGTTCTACTGTACTTTGTTTTCGATGATACTCTATGTGTGCAATAATTCAGTTAGCAAATTATGTTGCTTTTGAACAAATAGCAAATCAGGGGCAGCTTTGTCAATTCAGCTTTACAGATTCAGAATTACTCAGGGCCAGTCCTACTGTTAAGGGACTGCGGTGGCTTAGTGGTTAAGATGCTGAATTTTGACGTCTGGAAGGTCGGCAGGTCAGCAGTTCGAGACCCGAATACTGCATGATGGAGTGAGCTCCTGTCTGGCCCAGCCCCTGCCAGCCTAGCAGTTCGAAACCAAGAAATTGCAAGTAGATAAATAGGTCTTTGGTGCGAAAGCACAGTGTTCCGTGCAATCCGGTGTCTAGGCATGCCTGCCATATGTCCACGGAAACAGACACAGACAGTGCTGGCTCTTTGGCTATAAACAGAGATGAACACTGAACCCTAGAGTCAGATACGACTAACTTTTGAACTAGGGCAACCTTTACCTTTACCTAGTCCTACTGTTAGTTAGAATGAAGTGTCAGAGACCACCATAGGCAGAAAATTTTGAATGACAGGAAATTGTCAGTTATTTATTCAATCTATTATTGTATATTTAGTGCCAGAGAACATATGCCTGTGGGATTTTCTGTGCCTATGTTAATATAAAGTTTCTGACTTTGGGTGATATGCAAGGGGAAAGCTGCCATTTGCTCTTTTGTCTGAAGCAGAATAATGTCCTTGAATGGTCCTAAAATAACTTAAACAGGGTTCTCTTTTTACCTCTGTGACATGCAGCCTATGGAAGTACTGTTGTTTAACTGAGCATGGAAAGCCTACACTTATCTGGAAGGATTCCTGAGTGTAACATTTTCTTATGTCACCTTTAATCTGTCGAGGGAGTTCACCAAAGACTCTTTGAATGTGGCACATAGCTTTTTATGCTCTTGCCACACAAAAGGAAATTGTTGTTCAGTCGCACAGTCGATTCCGACCCTTTGCGACCCTATGGACCATCGTTCTCCAGGCGCCTCTGTCCTCCACCATCCCCCTCAGTCCTCCCAGTTCTGTGCCCATTGTGTCTACAATACCATCTATCCATCTCATCCTTGGCCTCCCCCTTCTTCTTTTGCCCTCCACCTTTCCCAACATCACAGCATCAAGGCCTTCTCAAGTGAATCCCCTCTTCTCATTTGATGTCCAAAATACCTCAGCTTCATCTTTGTTATTTGTCCTTCTAAGGAGCACTCGGGGCTAATCTCTTCTAATATTGACCTATTTGTTCTCCTCACTGTCCAAGGAACTCTCAAAACTCTCCTCCAACACCACATCTCAAAGGCATCTATTTTTCTTCACTCAGCCTTTCTAATGGTCCAGCACTCACAGCCCTACATTACCACCGGAAATACCATTGCTTTGACTATGCGGACCTTTGTTTGCAATGAGATGTCTCTACTTTTCACTATGTTCCCCAGGTTTTTCATAGCTTGTCTGAATGAGTCGCCTTTTTATTTCTGTTGTGTTCTGATGGTTTTACCTTACACATGGATTACAATGTATCTGAGCCAATGTAACCTTGCCTATAGCAACAATGTAACCTTCAGCTGTATCATATAAACCCTGTAATAGGACGCGAGCTAATGACCACCAGCTGGCAGCAGCGAGCGTCCAAGCTCTCTTGGTCCGAACTCATCAAAGGCAACAGCGCGGGAAGTTTTCCCGCCACCATCTACACCTGGACAAGAAGGGCGTGACCCGCAATGACGTCACGCAGACAGTAGCCAATGGGCTACCATGGCACCACGTTCAAATGTATTACCACCGTATATAAAGAGCTATCGATCCACCATTACCTCATGTTCCCTCTGTCCACGATGCAATAAACCTGAGTTAACCCAGCCTGAGGCTGTGTCCTGTGTCTTGGTTTGCATACACCAAATTGGCGACGAAGGTGGGATTATGGATCCCCACGGAACAGCCAGGGCACAGAGCGGGTTCAACATCACCAAACCGCAAGACTGGGAGCTGCTTGAGATGGACTTCCAGGCGGCACTGGTGGAACTCAGAGTCAAAGGAGACGACGAGGAGAGGAAGAGGGCCATCCTCACCAGAATGCTCGGGATGGAAACCAAGCGGACGCTGGTGGGCATAATCGCTCCGAAGAAGGTGAGCGAATTTAAGGCGGGCGACATCATGAAGCTGCTGCGAGAGCGGTTCTGCCCCTCGAGGGCAATGTTTCCCGCTCGGAGCGCGTTTTGGAGGCGAGTCCAAGCGCCGGATGAGTCGGTTGAGGCATTCGTGGCCGCCATGAGGATAGCCGCCGCCCCCTGTAAATGGGGCGACATCCTGGAGATGGCCCTCAGGGACGGCGTGTTGTGTGGCCTGAAAGACAAGGAGGTACAGCGCAGCTTGATGAATAAGGAGCCGCCACCCACGCTGGCAGAGGTCGTAGAGGCCGCGGAAGCCGCAGAGTCCACGAATGCTGGAGTGGACGAGATGCACCAGTGGCGTGAGTGGCGTCCTAGAGCCGGCAAGGCGGAAAATTCGGTGCACGGGAAGTCCGGACCGTCGGTGCACGCGACTCGACGGGCCTCAAAGTCGTCTACGGAAGGCAGCGACGGCGAGGAGGTCCAGAAGGTCCGAAAGGGTGGTCGACGCTGCGAGGGTTGCGGAGCGGCCCACGAGCGCGCGAGATGCCCGTTCAGGAAGGCCGAGTGTTACACCTGCGGCCGTCGGGGGCACATCGCCAAGGCATGCAGAAAACGGAAAGAGGGCCGGAGGCAGTCACAAGACCGGGCGGCCAGACCGGACCGTCCAGCGAGGCCCAAAGATGGCGCCCAGACCACGAGGAAGCAGGACGGCGTGGGCCGCGTCTCGGACGACAGCGAGGACGACGCCCCAGTGTTCAGCGTGTCCGCGGAACAGTCCCATTACTTCGTTGAGGTATTAGTACAAGGGGCCCCTATTAAGATGGAAATTGACTCGGGGTCCTCCTATTCCATAATTCCCCAGAAAGAGTTCCTGAAAATCGACCCCCACGTGCGGCCCAAACTTAAAGCGTTGAGGTCCACGCTACGAGACGTACAGGGAAACAGCATTCCGGTGTTGGGGGTCGGGAAATTTCGGGTCAATTTTAAGAGACATTCTGCGGAACTGCCCCTAGTTGTCCTCAAGGGGGGAAACTGTAGCCTCCTAGGGACACAGTGGTTTCAGCCCTTAGGATTGTTCATAGGGGGGGTGCATACCGTGGGGGGGGGACCCAATACAAGCGGTTTGCGATGCGCATCCCGCCGTTTTTAAGAAAGGACTCGGAAAGTTCAAGGGACCCCCTGTAGCTTTCGACATAGACCCGGAGGTCCGCCCGATTAGACTCAAACCGCGCAGGGTGCCGTTCGCACTCAAGGACAAGATAGAGGCGGAACTGGACAAACTGGTGGGCCAGGGGATTCTTATTCCTGTTGATTCCGCGGAGTGGGAAACTCCAATTGTAACGGCTCTAAAGGCTAACGGGGAGGTGCACATTTGCGCTGATTATAAGTGTACAATTAACAAGGCGATCCGCCCTAATGCATACCCGGTGCCGGTGATCAGTCACCTTTTGGCCAGGCTAAATGGGGGAAAGTGTTTCGCTAAACTCGATTTGGCACAAGCCTATCAGCAACTTCCTGTGACCCCCGCCACGGCCGCGGCACAAACAATAGTTACACATAAAGGAGCGTTCCAGGTGTCGCGGTTACAGTTTGGCGTGAACTCGGCACCCGGCCTGTTTCAGTCGCTTGTGGAACGCCTCCTGAAGGGACTGGAGGGGGTGTTGCCTTATTTTGATGACGTGTTGATAACAGGGGGGAGTGAGGCTGAACTGGCAAAGAGGTTGGACAAAGTACTGACCGTGTTCGAGAAAGCGGGGCTGAGATTGAGGAAGGACAAATGTGTTTTTTTCGAAACCGAGGTCGAGTTTTTAGGTTTCCGGATCACGCCCGAGGGGATTAAGCCGTCTAAATCCAAAGTAACAGCCATTAAAAAGGCCCCTCGCCCCACATCCAAAACCGAGCTACAGTCCTTCCTGGGGCTCCTCAATTTTTACCATACATTCCTCCCGCGGAAGGCGTCCGTGGCCGAACCGCTCCATCGGTTACTTAAAAAGGAGGAGCCATGGATGTGGGGTGACGAGCACGAGAGGGCGTTCAAAGAGCTAAAGCAACTCCTAACATCTGAGGCAATCCTGACGCACTTCGATCCCAAACGGCCAGTGGTCCTAGTCTGTGATGCATCCCCGGTGGGGGTGGGGGCGGTGCTTTGCCACGTGTTGGAGGACAGAAGGGAGGCCCCGGTAGCGTTTTACTCAAGGTCCCTGTCCCAAGCGGAGCGAAATTACGCACAAACCGACAGGGAGGCGTTAGCAATAGTAGCGGGAACCAAAAAATTTCACGATTTTTTGTATGGCCGCCCGTTCAAAATCGTGACCGATCACAAGCCACTGTTAGGGATTTTCACGGCAAGCAAGCCCACGCCGCAAATCCTGTCCCCGAGAATGCTGCGCTGGGCTATTTTCCTCAACGCATACCAACATGAGTTGGAGTACCGGCCCGGAAAGGAGATCAGCCATGCTGATGCACTTTCGAGATCCCCTTTGCCCTTGTCGGACGACCAAAAGGCGAGAGTAGAAAGAGACCGCCAGGTGTTGCTAATTGAGGTTTTAGACGCACCCCCAATAGTACCAGCCGACATTGCTAGGGCGACAGGCAAGGACAGAACGCTGGAGAAAGTTAGTTCATGGGTACAGAAGGGGTGGCCGGCATCGTCCCCGAGTACGGAGTTCGACCCTTTCTTTCGGAAAAAGCTAGAGTTGTCCCTAGAAAGGGGGTGCCTTTTGTGGGGCCAGCGGGTGGTGGTCCCTACGCCCCTGCGGACGAGGGTGCTCGAACTGCTGCACGTCAGCCACCCGGGCATAGTTCGCTCGAAGGCGCTGGCCCGGAGTTACTTCTGGTGGCCACAGCTGGACGCGGACATTGAGCACATGGTCGGCACTTGCGAGGCATGCCAGGGATCCCGGCCTGAGGCGGCCCGTCTTCCGCATAGGGAATGGGACACAGCTAGGGGGCCATGGTCCAGGGTGCATGTAGATTTCGCTGGCCCATTCCGAGGAACCATGTTTCTCCTGGTGGTGGATGCGTTCTCCAAGTGGCTGGAGGTTATCCCAGTAAAGAGCACGTCCTCCGCCACGACAATTAGCCGGCTAAGGAGAGTCTTTTCCACGTTCGGTTTACCCGACACTTTAGTCAGCGATAACGCTAGTTGTTTCACCTCCGCTGAGTTCGGAGCATTCATGGAGGCAAACGCCATTCGGCATGTCACATCCGCACCGTTTCACCCGGCCACGAATGGCCAAGTGGAACGGCTGGTGCGTACAACAAAGGAGGCGCTGCGGCGCATGGGCCCGGGGGACCTAAATCACCAAGTATGCCAGTTCCTCTTAGTGTATAGGGTAACCCCCTTAGCGTCAGGCTACTCGCCGGCAGAGCTCTTGATGCGGCGAAAACTGACCACGATCCTGTCCAGGCTAGACCCGACGAGAGTCGAGGATAAAGGGAAAAACATAGGGTTGGCGGTCTCGAAAGGTTTCGCCGCCGGTGACCCTGTTCACTGCAGGAACTATTCCAGCGCAGGGCCAGCCTGGGTGCCAGGGACGGTTGTAGAACAGACGGGGCCAGTGTCGTACCGGGTCGAGACTAACACCGGCCTCCTCTGGAGGAGGCACGCGGACCAACTGAGGCACCGAGTCAGTGGGCCAGTCAGTGGGGCTCAGCAACAGGATTCAGCGTTAGGGTTCTCCCCCACCCGTTTAACCCAAGGGGGAGACAGCAGTGGACAACAGTCCCAAGCAAGGGGGGAAGGCAGAAGCAGCGGCCCCGACTCATACCCTTTTGATACGCCAGTCCTATCAGGGGCCGGGGAAGGGGGAGAGGAGTTCGCGACCGCTGCCCCCGATTGTAGTTTTGATTTTGATTTTGCGAGCCAGGGGGGTTTTCAGGAGTGTTCCCCCACCCATCCAAGCGAGAAGAGGGGTTTTTCGTTAGCCCCCAGTGCCCCCGGTTCCTCCCTAAGAAAGAGCACACCTCCCAACAACGCCGCGGAGCCGCGGCAAGTCACTAACGAGTCTCCCTCTCCAATTACAGGACAGGAAACCAGGGGACAAAGAGAAGGTAGCAAACCCGGGGAGAGGCAGCCCGCATCGAGACCCCAGCGTGTTCGAAATAAGCCATCTTGGCTGAGAGACTTTGTCTCCTAAGGGGGGGGGGAGTGTGTTTTAAGTGTGGGCTCGAGACTTTGTCTCGTCCTAGGGGGGAGGGGTGTTGTGTTCTGATGGTTTTACCTTACACATGGATTACAATGTATCTGAGCCAATGTAACCTTGCCTATAGCAACAATGTAACCTTCAGCTGTATCATATAAACCCTGTAATAGGACGCGAGCTAATGACCACCAGCTGGCAGCAGCGAGCGTCCAAGCTCTCTTGGTCCGAACTCATCAAAGGCAACAGCGCGGGAAGTTTTCCCGCCACCATCTACACCTGGACAAGAAGGGCGTGACCCGCAATGACGTCACGCAGACAGTAGCCAATGGGCTACCATGGCACCACGTTCAAATGTATTACCACCGTATATAAAGAGCTATCGATCCGCCATTACCTCATGTTCCCTCTGTCCACGATGCAATAAACCTGAGTTAACCCAGCCCGAGGCTGTGTCCTGTGTCTTGGTTAATTTCATGGTTGCAATCTCCATCTGTAGAGATCTTGGATCCTAAGAAAGTAAAATCTGTTACTGCTTCTACTTCTTCTCCATCTATTTTCCAGGGACTGATATGGCCTGTTGCCATTATCTTGGTTTTCTTGATATTGAGTCTCAGGCCAGCTTTTGCACTCTCTTCTTTCAACCTAATCAGGAGCTTCTTTAGGTCCTCCTCACTTTCTGCCATTAGGGTGGTTTGTTGTTGTTGTTCAGTCGCACAGTCGATTCCGACCCTTTGCGACCCTATGGACCATCGTTCTCCAGGCGCCTCTGTCCTCCACCATCCCCCTCAGTCCTCCCAGTTCTGTGCCCATTGTGTCTACAATACCATCTATCCATCTCATCCTTGGCCTCCCCCTTCTTCTTTTGCCCTCCACCTTTCCCAACATCACGGCCTTCTCAAGTGAATCCTCCCTTCTCATTTGATGCCCAAAGTACTTTAGCCTCATCTTTACTATTTGACCTTCCAATGAGCAGTCAGTGTTGATTTCTTCTAAGATTGACCTATTTGTTCTCCTCGCTGTCCAGGGGACTCTCAAAACTCTCCTCCAACACCACATTTCAAAGGCATCTATTCTTCTGCGTTCAGCTTTCCTAATTGTCCAGCTCTCACATCCGTACATTACCACTGGGAATACCATTGCTTTGACTATTCTAATTTTAGTTTTCATGGTGATGTCTCTGCTTTTCACTATGTTCCCCAAGTTTCTCATAGCTTGTCTCCCAAGAATCAGTCGCCTTTTTATTTCATGGCTGCAATCCCCATCTGCAGTGATCTTAGATCCTAAGAATGTAAAATCTGTCACTGCTTCTACTTCTTCCCCATCTATTTTCCAGGAACTGATCGGGCCTGTTGCCATTATCTTGGTTTTCTTGATATTGAGTCTCAAGCCAGCTTTTGCACTCTCTTCCTTCAAACCGATCAAGAGATTCTTTAGGTCTTCCTCACTTTCTGCCATTAGGGTGGTGTCGTCTGCATATCTCAGATTGTTGATGTTTCTCCCAGCAATTTTGATCCCATATTGTGATTCCTCCATCCCTGCATTGCGCATTATGTGCTCTGTGTATAAGTTGAATAAGCAGGGTGACAAAATGCAGCCTTGTCTTACTCCTTTTCCTATTCCAAACCACTCTGTCATTCCGTGTTCTGTCCTAACTGTTGCTTCTTGGTTCATGTACAGATTTCTCAGGAGGCATATGAGGTGCTCTGGTATTCCCATCTCTTTAATCACTTGCCACATCTTGTTGTGATCCACACAATCAAATGCCTTAGTGTAGTCAATAAAGCAAAAGTAAACTTGTTTCTGGTGGTATCGTCTGCATATCTCAAGTTGTCAATGTTTCTCCCAGCAATTTTGATCCCATATTGTGATTCCTCCATCCCTGCATTGTGCATTATGTTCTCTGCGTATAAGTTGAATAAGCAGGGTGACAAAATACAGCCTTGTCTTACTCCTTTTCCTATTCCAAACCACTTCATCATTCCATACTCTGTCCTAACTGTTGCTTGTTGACTCATGTACAGATTTCTCATGAGACATATGAGGTGTTCTGTTATTCCCATCTCTTTAATTACTTGCCACATTTTGTTGTGGTCCATACAATCAAAGGCCTTGGTGTAGTCAATTAAGCAGAAGTAAGCTTGTTTCTGGTATTCCTTTGTTTTCTCCATGATCCAACGTATGTTGGCAATGTGGTCTCTGGCCCCCCTGCCTCTTCTGAACCCAGCCTGCACCTCTGGTAGTTCTCTTTCTACATGCTGCTGCAGTCTATCCTGTATTATCTTGAGCATCACTTTGCTAGCTTGTGGGATGAACGCAATTGTTCGATAATTTGAACATTTTTTGGCATTGCCCTTTTTTAGGATTGGGATGTATACTGATTGTATACGTATTGTACTACTGTATTGTTATTTTGAAAAGTAGCACAATTTCCTACTGTCTGACAAAAGACAGAGACAGTCTAGTGCAGTGATGGCGAACCTTGGCACTCCAGTTGTTCTTGAGCATCAATTCCCAGAAGCCCTGATCAGCAAGAGTGCTGACTTGGGCTTCTGGTAATTGAAGTCCAAGAACACATGAAGTGACAAGGTTTGCCATCACCAGTCTAGTGTAAGTACTCAGGAGAGTACTTGGGTTCAGATTCCCATTCAGTGATGAAGCTCACTGGGAGATCTTGGACCATTTAGACACATAAATAAACATATGATATAAATGGTAATAAACAAATGTGGGAGCCACTGTTGGTATTTAAATATTCTGTAATGCTACTGTTGTTATATTCCATCAAGGTAGGACTGGCTTACACCAACAGGGTTTCCAAGGTAACTGAGATAGTTAAGGAGTGGTTTTTATCTCTATTCTCTCCATGGGGTTTCCATGCTGAAAGGGAATTTTGCAATCAGTAGATTGTGATCTGAGCCACAGTCTGCTCCAGGTCTTGTTTTTACTGACTGTATGGAGGTTCTCCATCTTTGGCTGCAGAGTATGTAGTCAATTTGGTTTCGATGTTGGCCATCTGGTGATGTCCATGTGTAGAGTCTCCTCTTGTGTCGCTGGAAAAGGGTGTTTGCTATGACTAGTGTGTTATCTTGGCAGAACTCTATCAGTCTTTGCCCAGCTTCGTTTTGTGTTCCCGGACCAAACTTGCCTGTTATTCTGTCCACTTTTTGATTTCCTACTTTTGCATTCCAGTCTCCTAAGATAATGTGGACGTCGTTTCTTGGTGTCTGTTCTATAAGATGTTGTAGGTCCTCATAGAACTGGTCTACTGTGGCTTCATCTGCACTAGTGGTTGGTGTATATATTTGGATTACAGTGATATTAAATGGTTTGCCTTGTAGTCTGACTGACATCATTCTATCATTTTTGAGATTGTATGCCGTTACTGCTTTTCTCACTCTTTTATTGACAATTATGGCCACTCCATTTTTTCTGAGGTTTTCTTGTCCACAATAGTAGATATGATGGTTTCCAGAGCTGAATTCGTCCATCCCTGTCCATTTTAGCTCGCTGATTCCTAAAATGTCAATGCTTATTCTTTCCATTTCTTTTTTTTACCACTTCCAGCTTTCCTTGGTTCATAGACCTCACATTCCATGTCCCTATGCAACATTGTTCCTTACAACACTGTATTTCTCCTCCCCATTTCCTGCCCATCCCTTTCTGTCCATCCAATGTGCTGAGCATCCTTCCTGTTTCCTCTGATTTGTCCCTTTGTTTTGCCTTTGCTTTGGTCAATAGGGTTCTCTATTGCTATACTTCCTTGCTATACTTCCTATGCCGGCAAAGCAGAATAAAAGCTGGGAAATCTTTAGATATGAAATATCATTGTTATGGATGATTTGAATCATTCTGCACATTTTGAACAGTTTTATTTTGTCACATGATTATACAAATACAGATAGAAGTCGTGGTAATGTTGCATCAAGGGTCATTTTGTAACCAAGTAATTTAAAAGTTTGCTTTCTTTTAAACAGCTGAGGTTGGTTTCCTGGGGCGATACAGAGCAGTGTTTAATACTTCGTGTGAAGATGCCTGGACTTTATCACCTCGGATTTCTGTGCCTCCTCTCCGAAATTTCGTAGTTTGTGTTTATATTAAGCTGTACAATCCCAAAAATAATTGGACAGCATTTGTCTACAACAAAGAACCAGATGGCAATTTATCAGCTTCAGATCATCATGAACTTGGACTTACAGGAGGTCGTGATAAATTGACAGTTTGGATGTTTGGCAAAGAAATCACCTTGACTGAAGAACTGGGTGAAGACACTTGGTACCAAATATGCATAAGGTGGCTAAGTGAATTCCAAGAAGCAACTGTTTATATTGATGGTAAAGAAAAAATTTGTGAAAAGTTATCTGAAAACAGTCAACTTCTTGCAAATGGGCAACTTTTACTCGGATGCCCGCAAAATCCCAATGTTTCATCGCCTTCTGCAGATGGGATGGTTGGTGAAATATACATGTTCAGAATGTGGAGTAATGGATATATAAATATTACTCAAGATTGCCGGGATGGCTCGATTATACGCTGGAGGACATATAACTGGGTTTATGAGAATAAGACCAAAGAATACAGCAACTCTTTGCCTTGTGGTAAGTTATGATTTCTGTGTATTACTGAATTTGAGAATCTCTTGGTTTAATGTTGATTGAAAATGAACATAGAGGGTAGGAAAATTCTGGGAACTAATTCCCTGCCTTTTCTGGCTTGCTAGGGGCCACACAACCACCCCATTCAAAAAAACAAAACTGACCAAATGTTTACTTGATAGTTTACTTTCTTAATAAAGAAAATGGCTACTTCTGGAGGATTTTAAGGGGATGAACAAATATTAACTTAAACACAATAGTTAATAAATAACTGGAACAAGGAAGCATGGTGGTTTTTAGGCCACATGGTCCTCTCTCAGTCTATTATATGAGCAGTCAGAATGTATATGTAGCTGAAGTTTAGCTCCTGATGCCCAGTCACAAAACAAACAAAGCCATTTGGTGAGCTAAGTAGAATTGCAGACAAGATTTTTTTGTGATTGTTGTCAGAAAACTTTTAATACTTAAGGAATCCCTGCTTCTTACAGGCAGCTCTCTGTAGTGACTTGTTTGGTCATAAAACTGGAGGAGATCTAAACGGTCTGCTGAATAATCTGCATCAATGTTTCACCTGAAAAGAGTTTGTTTTCAGGCCTTATGAAAAGGTGATATGTCTGGGTTAGGGTCCTTTCTGTGTATGAGCTGCTTGAGATTCTGCAACCTGTTGTCTAGTCAGAAGTTTGGGTAGAGGCTGGTACTGTGGACTAAAAGACTTTGGATAGCTTTATGTTACTGCTTCCATTATCCCATTCAGCTGTGCAAATGGGTGTGTCACCAGCACTGTCTAAAACCCTCCACCCAAGGAAATAGACTTTAGAGAAACTAGAAACTTTTGCATTCTTTTAGCACCTGTTAGAAAAGACTAGCAAGATGTGTGACAGTATAAGCCATCCATGAGAGAAGAAAACTGATTGCATTGGACCTCTGTACTTTGACTGGGCCTGCTTTGATGGAGTTAATTGGAAGCTTGAAGGTCCATAGAAATGAATTTTGGCTAGTGACTTTAATGGAATCTGAGGTTGGACTAAGAGAAGGTCTGATGGAATCCTTTGTTGTAACATGTATTGCTATATTAAAGCTATCTTGGCATCATTCTTTGAGTCTAGAACTCACGACAGCCATATCTGAGGAAGCCTCATTGACACACAATTACGTTGAAATTCTCCAGGTTTGCATCAAGTCGGCATACTTAAGAGCAAGAGACATGCTGATTTCTTTCAATAAATGGAATTTAAAGGCTTTGATCACAAGCCTCCTGTGACATTTCAACAATTAATAACATCATTAATATTTAAAAGGTACAAAGACAGTGATTGGTCCTTCAAAGGCACTTCTTGCTTCTTACATTTTAAGCCACCTAAATGGCACTGGTACCACTAAAGCAGTCTTTTCTAGCTCATTGCTGAAGAAGTTTTAAGTTCAACTTCAGGATTTTTTTCTCCACGTCTTCCTCTCTACCTTCTGAGGTGAGGGTTTTACTAGGGAAAGTGCCTTACTTATTGTGCTTCCACACTTTTTATTTGGTCTTCTCAGCGAGGTCTGTCTGACATCAGATGTATTCTGAGTGCCAAATTAAGAGCTTTCTGTTTGCTTGACCTTGTAATATATATATATTAGATCTGTTTAAATTCAGGGGTTTTAGTTGATGTTGATGTTTACACTGGGCCGATGTTGTTTTAAATTATTAATGTTGTTATTTATGTTCCTAAGCCATAAGGCACTCTGAAGATCCTGGAATCAAAGTGCAGGATAATAGTAATTATGGTGGTAATGATGGCCGGCAAATAAAACTGTGCCTGCTGCCAACCCTGACGGAACATTTTGTAGAGGAAAGCTGGGAAGATAGCAAGGAGAGGGGTAGGAAGAGGAGAAAAAGTTGGGGGGGGGTGTTCCCACCAAGTAGGGAATATTTAAGAAACTGGAGGAGCTGGGGAGTGTTGGTAAGAAGGAAGAAGAATTGCCACCGGGTGCAGGTCAAGGTGCTGGTTATTACCTTTAAAGCCCTACATGGTAGTGGGCCAGGATACCTAAGAGACTGTGTTGACTCGAGATCATCCGTCCGTCCAACCAGAGCAGACCGGAGGGGCTCTTTACTTGTACCATCAGCTAGAGGGGCTCATCTCTCTAGCACACGTAGGAGAGCCTTTTCCGTGTCTGCACTGGCCCTGTGGAACCTCCTGCCAGTGGAATTGCAGCTGCAGACGGAATTGCTGCCCTTCAGGAAAGAACTGAAAACCTGGCTGGCAGGGCAGGTGTGAGGTGCCGATGGAGGGGTGACCCCTGCCTGCTGACTGGTTTAAAATTCAGTCGAGGTCTCTCTCTTTTTATGAGTGTGGGTGGGATTGTAATAAGGTTTTGTGTGTTTTATTGGGGTTTTATGTGTTTTTAGTGATTTTGATATCGTCTACTTCTGTAAGCCGCCCAGAGTCACCATTGAGTTGGGTGGTGATAGAAATATGAAAAATAAATAAATAAATAAGAGTGTGAGGTAGAGGACTGGGTGGATCCCCTGAGTGGAGTGGAGAAGGGCCAGGCTCCAAAATATATGATAGTTATATGCAACTCCCAAATACAACCTTCTGAACCTGATTACATTTTGGACTACCTAAAGGAACTCACCTTAGCAGATCTGATAGAGCCTGATGATGCCAAGGTAAGACTACACACAGATTATGCAGTTCAGGAGAAGGATAAAGTCATCTGATAGAGTTTGACAGCAAGAGCAGCAATTTGAGTCTCTGTGCCATTTGGTAAGAAACATTAGGGAAGGGAGACTGAAGGTCTGTGAACCACCATTGCTTTCTGGATACTGAGGGTAAGAGAGATTATGAACCATCCAGGAATGGACATTTGGGTCTACATCTGATTCCCCTACAAATGACCTCACATTGAAAATTAGTGTTGAAGGAGCAGTATAGTTGCTCTATTTCAGAGATGGCAAACCTTTTAGAGACAGATTGCCCAAACTCAACAGGCTGCTATCCGTGCCACAGAGGGGCAGGGTGAACTCTGTGCTAGAGGAGGGAGGAAGTGCTTCCATTGGGTTGCTGGGCAAGGGGCAGGGCAAACTCTGTGCTGGGATGACAGGGAACATACCCACAGAGAGGAATCTGAGTGCCCCCTCTGGCACACATGCCATAGGTTCGCCACCACTGCTCTATTTCTTGGTTGAACCCTTAGCTCTAATGGCAATGGGGTGTCATTTGTGATCTCTGTTCCATCAGAGGTGACTTGTCCCCTCATTCCCTCCTAAAAATGTACCTTGTCCCTTCCTTATCTTTGTCAGCATTATTTTCTGGTGCTTACCACTGTTGTTGAGAACTCTCTAGAATTTAGGAATACTGAAAATTGTTTCAGGGACGGGGGACGTTGTTGCAGGTCACATGTTTTGGATACAGAAAGTCTGTGGTCGAATCTCCAGTACAATCTCTATATGGTACTGGGAGAATGATGTTTCTGAAAGTGGAAAAATAGGAGTCACTTCCGGCTGGTACGGAAGATGTCAAGCTAAGCAGCCTCTTAGAGGTATCTCACTCCAACCCTTTGCTGTCTACCCTACCCAAAGGTAAAATGGCATTAGCTATATTACTGATCTTTATTTTTAAGACTAACTGTAATAAGGAGAACCATACATTAAAAATTTACTTTACATTTGAATGTGGATTGTACTTTCTAATTTTTCATTTAGCAATTTATGATCATTTCCATCTTGAACCCTTTTGTGCCTTTTTTTTCTGTGGTAGAAGGCATAGGAGTAATCAGGAAGACATTCCTTACTGTGTAATCACTGTGACTAAAGGCGGGATCTTGCAAGGTGCTGAGTTGTTGTAGATGAAATACAGACCTTTGGAATGTGTAAGATTTAGGCTTTGGTTGGTAGCCATGGCAAACAGGCTGCCTTCCTGGAGCTCCTGAAAATTTTGTGTGATGTCTTTCTCATGCAGAAATATCAGTCAGAGCAGATCTCTTCTTTCTACCCCCATGCCAGCCAGCACTCATACTGCTGGATATTGTGCTTAGATTCCTTGGAGACCGGCACAAGATAAGTTGAATTTTATCCACAGAGAATGCAGTTTTGCACCAGCTGCTAAGTTAATCTACTTTTCTGCCTTCTTTAAACCGCAGGGAAAGCTTTAACCACTGCTACTTGCTTATTTGTTAATTCTTCTTCTTTCATGTCCAGATCAAATTTTGGACTGCCAAAAAGAAGCCAATCTCTTGACTTTGTCATTGGCCAAAATTAAATCTTCATTGGTATATGTTTTTGGTAGTATAAGTAATGTTAAAGGCAAATGAAGAAATTTACAAATTGCATTTTTGGGACACCCATAGCACAAGACCTGGACTAAGGAAAGTTCTACAGAAGACTTCTTTGTTCTGCGACCCCCTAGACTGAACACAAGCACTGTGCCTCATCAGCATTTTACAATTCTCCTCCTTGCACCTGTGCCATTTATGCAGATTCAGAAAGGAAGGAAAAAATAGTGTAATGAGATTTTTAAAAAATTGTGTCAGAAGCACACAAAGGTGATTTCTAGGTGAAAGGATTTTTGCTGGAGGAACTCCGCTCAGGGGATGCCCAAATGAGGCTCCTTTCATTTCCCCAAGATCTTTTCCCCACCGGTGGTCCCTATTCATCTACTTGCAATTTCTTGCTTTCGAACTTCTAGGTTGGCAGGAGCTGAGACAGAGACAGGTGCTCATTCCATCATGCAGGATTCAGGTCTTGAACTCCTGACTTGTCAGCCTTCTGGCTAACAAGGTGAGCTTCTTAATCACTAAGCCACCACAGTCCCTTAAGGAGATGCTGATGGGTTGGCATTAACTTAATAGAATCTGGGTCAATTTGTGGCAATATCAATTAGAACAATTTCATTATATTTTCAGAACATGATCATAAATAGTTGTCTGGGTGTAGTGCTGATTGGAGTACTGTAGTGTTAACAGTTGCAATTTAGGGAACAGATTCTAAGTACAGGTAGAACTGTTATTTGCCACATAACAGATGTATCTCCATATTAGGGCTGTTGAAGATCTGGGTCAAAAATCATTTTTGTTTTCTGAGTGCATCCTCAGAAACACTTGCACATGTGAACCAGCATAATTAGCCAACACAGCAGGTGTAAATTCTCAGCTGTGATTTCTGTTATTATAGTACTGATTTCTGTTATTATAGTACTGGTTGTATTTGTGGGGAGGCTCGCTCATAAGAGCCCTTCTCTATGCAACTGAATCCTTAAGGAATATAATAGATCAGGGATTCTCAACCTGCAGCCCACGGCACCATTTCATGTGGTCCCCCGCCGCCTCCACCCCACCAGGAAGTGCCATGTGATGGAGGAAGGGCAAAATGGCCATTTGGCCCACAAAGCTGTCTGAGGGAGCATGACCCAGCCCCCGGCTTTAAAAGGTTGAGAACTCCTGTCATAGATAGACATGGGGTGCAACTACACAGAAAAGGAAATGTGAAGTGGTAACAGCATTCAGTTCTCTTTTATATAAGTGGTCACACAAACAGAAGAGAAAAAAACCCTTCAACTTGCAGTTCCTGTAGGTGGCACAGTTTAAAGGAACTGCCTTAAGAAGGCTTTCCTTCCTCATTTCTGTATCTTACCTTGCCCTTGAGTACAGTTTGTGATGCTGTTAAAATAAATAAACAAACATGAAGGGCATCTATTCAAAAAGAAATTACTTGGAAACAGAGAAGCATTGTGGAGAGAGGTGAGTACTGGTTCCGCATGTGTGAGGCATGGGTGGTATGCAAGAGAGAAAGAGTTCATTGTCCTCCCTCAAGCAAGAGGTGAGGGGAAGGGTGCTTTGTCAAAGCATCACTTTATTTCTGTGCTTGCTTGGTCTTTCTTTTCTGGATTGGTTCAAATTAATTGCACCCTTTTAATTGAAGTTTAAGGATTTTTTAAAAATATATAGAAGAGACTCTGATGGGGAGGAAAAACTACAGATTGGGACTTTGGGACTATAGGCTGATTTGTATTTTGTCACAATTGGAGAAAATGCCCCAAACCCACATTTCCCTCATGTAGTCTTGGCCCTAAGCCTTGTAGATGAACAAGTCTACCTAATGAGAACTTTAGTAACAGAGAAAGCCTTATGTTACTGATTCTGTGCAGATATATCTAGATGTGTGTTACCGGTAGCAGCGTGATTGGCAGCAGCGGCTCTCGGGGTCTCAGGAAGGGTTATTTCACAGCTCTGCCTAGATGTATTAAGTATTTTTGGGTAGTCTTCCATCCAAGTACTGTACAGTACTAACCTTAACTGACCTTGCTGAGATGATGGATTGCCAGTGTGGTATAGTGGGTAGTATGTCAGACTAGCATTCAGGAGACCTGTGTTATAATCCCTACATAGCCATAGTAATTTACAGAGGGGAAGTGGCAATGGTAAAACCAGTCCTTACAAGTCTCAGACACCTTGATAGCCCTATTAAGGTCACCATAAGTTAAAAAGCAACCTGACAGCACCTCACGCATAAGATATATTTAAGGTACTGTGGCATGATGTCTGAACCGAAATATAGTACAATTTTCATATAGGATAATTTCTCCCTCTGGGAAAATTAGCTATTCAGGGCCTTAAGTGCTTTAAAAACATGAAGAAAGTGGCTGTCTGGGTAGTTCAGATTATATCATCAAGACCTTTATGCTTCAACAATTAGAGGAAATGTAAACTGGGCTTTTAAACTTGTTCAAACAAAGCAAGATAAAGACATGTCTGGATATTTCCTTTCCTAGAATTTACACCTAGAATTTATCTGCCAGAGTTTGGTACTGTACTAACATTTTGGATCTACAATAATTTTTTTACTGGTTACAAAAGCGAATATACAAACAGTTGTTTACGTCTGTCTATCATATGTAAATAATATAGCTGGGTTGGAGTATTGTATACAAAAGCATTTTATATAAATGCCTGCTTTAAAACAATCTTCCTGCTTTCTTAAAAATATGCATTATACAGCATTTACAAATTATGAGTTGCTCTTGTAGTGAATAAAATTAAAATATTGTTCCCTGCCTACATTCATAAAATAAAAAAAGAGTAAAGAAGAAAGCAATGCACAGGAAGAAATGTTTGGAAATCTGTGAAATGGGAAAGTCCAAGCCGGTCTATTTGCTGATTTTTGCTAAGAAACAACAATGGATTTTGGTGACCTAGATCAGGGGTTCCCAACCTTTTTACACCGTGAGCCTAACCATGCCCCCGGACAGCTGAGTGGGCCAGACCACGGCTCCCCCCCCCCGGACGTAGAAGTAGATGTGCTTGCTTCTATGTTTATGATAGCTGCGGGTGCATTTACAGCTAATGTAACCGTGTTTATGTATGCACGGGCACATTTTATGGCTGACATAAATGTGTCCGCTTCCACTTCCGGGTGCAGTGGCGGTAGGCCACATGAAATGGTGCCATGGGCCGGGTCAGGCCCACGGGCCTTAGGTTGGGAATCCCTGACCTAGATTCTCCAGGGAGAAAATGTTTTCAGTTCTGCATTCTGAAAGACAATTTTCAATAACAGTTGTGGTCCCAAGCAATATATTATTCTGCCATGGATATTATTTTTCTGTATACTATGTGTTGTGTTTGAATACGTTTTATGCTGTAACGTTTGTGAACTAATTAGGATTATTATGATCCTCCATTTTATCTCCTTCTTCTTGGTCTTGTAATATCGCGGGTGTTGTGTCCTAATGGTTTTACCTTCCACATGGATTACAATGTATCTGAGCCAATGTAACCTTGCCTATAGCAACAATGTAACCTTCAGCTGTATCATATAAACCCTGTAATAGGACGCGAGCTAATGACCACCAGCTGGCAGCAGCGAGCGTCCAAGCTCTCTTGGTTCGAACTCATCAAAGGCAACAGCGCGGGAAGCTTTCCCGCCACCACCTACACCTGGACAAGAAGGGCGTGACCCACAATGACGTCACGCAGACAGTAGCCAATGGGCTACCATGGCACCACGTTCAAATGTATTCCCACTGTATATAAAGAGCTATTGATCCGCCATTACCTCATGTTCCCTCTGTCCACGATGCAATAAACCTGAGTTAACCCAGCCCGAGGCTGTGTCCTGTGTCTTAGTTTCATACACTAAATTGGCGACGAAGGTGGGATCAATGGATTCCCAAGGAGCAGCCAGGGCACAGAGCGGGTTCAACATCACCAAACCGCAAGACTGGGAGCTGCTTGAGATGGACTTCCATGCGGCGCTGGTGGAGCTTAAAGTCAAGGAAGACGATGAGGAGAGGAAGAGGGCCATCCTCACCCGCATGCTTGGAACGGAAACCAAGCGGACGCTGGTGGGCATCATCGCTCCAAAGAAGGTGAGCGAATTTAAGGCGGACGACATCATGAAGCTGCTACGGGAGCGCTTCCAACCCGCGAGGGCGATGTTTCCCGCTCGGAGCGCGTTTTGGAGGCGAGTCCAAGCGCCGGACGAGTCGGTCGAGGCATTCGTGGCCGCCATGAGGGTAGCCGCTGCCCCCTGTAAATGGGGCAGCATCCTAGAAATTGCCCTCAGGGACGGCGTGCTGTGTGGCCTGAAAGACAAGGAGGTGCAGCGCAGCTTGATGAATAAGGAGCCGCCACCCACGCTGGCAGAGGTCGTCGAGGCCGCAGAAGCCGCAGAGTCCACGAATGCTGGAGTGGACGAGATGCACCAGTGGCGTGAGTGGCGTCCCAGAGCCGGCAAGGCGGACAGGTCGGTGCACGCAACTCAACGGGCCTCAAAGTCGTCCTCAGAGAGCAGCGACGGCGAGGAGGTCCAGAAGGTCCGAAAAGGGGGGCGCCGCTGCGATGGTTGCGGAGCGGCCCACGAGCGTGCGAGGTGCCCGTTTAGAAAGGCCGAATGCTATACCTGCGGCCGTCGGGGGCACATCGCCAAGGCATGCAGAAAACGGAAGGAGGGCCGGAGGCAGTCACCAGACCGTTCGACCAGGCCGGACCGTTCAGCGAGGCCCAAAGATGGCGTCCAGACCACGAGGAAGCAGGACGGCGTGGGCCGCGTCTCGGACAGCAGCGAGGACGACGTCCCAGTGCTCAGTGTGTCCGCGGAACAGTCCCATTATTTCGTTGAGGTACTAGTACAAGGGGCCCCCATCAGGATGGAAATTGACTCGGGGTCCTCCTATTCCATAATTCCCCAGAAAGAGTTTTTAAAAATCGACCCCCACGTGCGGCCCAAACTTAAAACTTTGAGGTCCACGCTACGAGATGTACAGGGGAACAGCATTCCGGTGTTGGGGGTCGGGAAATTTCGGGTTGAGTTTAAGAGACACTCTGCGGAGCTGCCCTTAGTTGTCCTCAAGGGGGGGAGTTGTAGCCTCCTAGGGACGCAGTGGTTCCAGCCTCTAGGCCTGTTTATAGGGGGAGTACATGCAGTGGGGGTGGACCCAATACAAGCGGTGTGCGATGCGCATCCCGCCGTTTTTGAAAAAGGACTTGGGAAATTCAAGGGACCCCCTGTAGCTTTCGACCTAGACCCGGAGGTCCGCCCGATAAGACTCAAACCGCGCAGGGTGCCCTTCGCACTAAAGGACAAAATAGAGGCGGAACTGGACAAATTGGTGGGCCAGGGGATTCTTATTCCTGTTGATTCCGCGGAGTGGGAAACTCCAATTGTAACAGCTCTGAAGGCTAACGGGGAGGTGCGCATTTGCGCTGATTATAAGTGTACAATTAACAAGGCGATCCGCCCTAACGCATACCCGGTGCCGGTGGTCAGCCACCTTTTGGCCAGGCTAAATGGGGGAAAGTGTTTCGCTAAGCTCGACCTGGCACAAGCCTATCAGCAGCTTCCCGTAACACCCGCCACGGCCGCGGCACAAACGATAGTCACACATAAAGGAGCGTTCCAGGTGTCGCGTTTACAGTTCGGCGTGAACTCGGCACCCGGCCTTTTTCAGTCGCTTGTGGAACGCCTCCTGAAAGGGCTGGAGGGGGTGTTGCCTTATTTTGATGACGTATTAATAACAGGGGGAAGTGAGGCCGAACTGGCAAAGAGATTGGACAAAGTACTAACGGTGTTCGAGAAAGCGGGGCTGAGACTGAGGAAGGACAAATGTGTTTTTTTCGAAACCGAGGTCGAGTTCTTAGGGTTCAGGATTACACCCGAGGGTATCAAGCCATCCAAATCCAAAGTAGTAGCCATCAAAAAGGCCCCTCGCCCCACATCCAAAACCGAGCTACAGTCATTCCTGGGGCTCCTCAATTTTTACCATACATTCCTTCCGCGGAAGGCGTCCGTGGCCGAACCGCTTCATCGGTTGCTTAAAAAAGAGGAGACTTGGATGTGGGGTGACGAGCACGAGAGGGCGTTCAAAGAATTAAAGCAGCTCTTGACCTCTGACGCAATTCTAACACATTTCGACCCCAAACGGCCGGTGGTCCTAGTCTGTGATGCATCACCGGTGGGGGTGGGGGCGGTACTTTGCCACGTGTTGGATGACGGAAGGGAGGCCCCGGTTGCATTTTATTCAAGGTCCCTGTCCCAGGCAGAGCGAAATTACGCACAAACCGACAGGGAGGCATTGGCAATTGTAGCGGGGACCAAAAAGTTTCACGATTTTTTGTATGGTCGCCCGTTCAAAATCGTGACGGATCACAAGCCCCTGTTAGGGATTTTCACGGCAAGCAAGCCCACCCCGCAGATCCTATCACCGAGAATGCTGCGATGGGCCATTTTTCTCAACGCTTACCAACACGAGTTGGTGTACCGGCCCGGAAAAGAGATCAGCCATGCTGATGCACTTTCGAGATCCCCTTTGCCCTTGTCGGACGACCAGAAGGCTAGAGTAGGAAGAGACCGCCAGGTGTTACTAATTGAGGTTTTAGATGCACCCCCAATAGTACCAGCCGATATTGCGAGGGCGACAGGCAAGGACAGGACACTCGAGAAAGTCAGCTCATGGGTACAAAAGGGGTGGCCGGCATCGTCCCCAAGCACGGAATTCGACCCATTCTTTCGGAAAAAGCTAGAGTTGTCCCTAGAGAGGGGGTGCCTATTGTGGGGCCAACGGGTGGTGGTTCCTGCAGCCATGCGGCCGAGGGTGCTCAAACTGCTGCACGTCAGCCACCCGGGCATCGTTCGTTCGAAAGCGCTGGCCCGCAGTTACTTTTGGTGGCCACAGCTGGACGCGGACATTGAGCATATGGTCGGCACTTGTGAGGCATGCCAGGGGTCCCGACCAGAGGCGGCCCGCCTCCCGCATAGGGAATGGGACACAGCAAGGGGGCCGTGGTCCAGAGTACATGTAGATTTCGCTGGCCCATTCCGAGGAACCATGTTTCTCCTGGTGGTGGATGCGTTCTCCAAGTGGCTGGAGGTTATCCCAGTAAAGAGCACGTCCTCCGCCACAACAATTAGCCAGCTACGGAGAGTCTTTTCCACGTTCGGTTTACCCGACACTTTAGTCAGCGATAACGCGAGTTGCTTCACCTCCTCGGAGTTCGAGGCATTCATGGGAGCAAACGCCATTCGGCATGTCACATCCGCGCCGTTTCACCCGGCCACGAATGGCCAAGTGGAACGGTTGGTGCGTACAACAAAGGATGCGCTGCGGCGCATGGGCCCGGGGGACCTAAATCACCAAGTATGTCAGTTCTTGTTAGCGTATAGGGTGACCCCCTTAGCGTCGGGTTACTCGCCGGCAGAACTCTTGATGCGGCGAAAACTGACCACGCTCCTGACCAGGCTGGACCCGACGAGAGTCGAGGATACAGGGAAAAACATAGGATTGGCAGTCTCGAAAGGGTTCGCCGCCGGCGACCTTGTTTACTGCAGGAACTATGCAAGCGCAGGGCCAGCCTGGGTGCCAGGAACAATAATAGAACAAACAGGGCCAGTGTCATATCGGGTGGAAACGAGCACCGGCCTCCTCTGGAGGAGACACGCTGACCAACTGAGGCGCCGAGTGAGTGAAGGGCCGGTCAGTGGGGCTCAGCAACAGGATTCAGCGATAGGGTTCTCCCCCACCCGTTTAGCCCAAGGGGGAGACATTGAGGGACAGCAGTCCGAAACCGGGGGGGAAAGCGGTGGTCCCGGCTCATATCCTTTTGATACCCCAGTTCTATCAGGGCCCGGGGGGAGGGAAAAGGAATGTGCGGCCGCCGCCGCGTCCCCCGAATGTAATTTTGATTTTGATTTTGGTTTTGCGAGCCGGGGGGGTTTTCAGGAGTGTTCCCCCACCCTTCCAAGCGAGAAGAGGGGTTTTTCGTTAGCCCCCAGTGCCCCCGGTTCTTCCCCGAGAAAGAGCACACCTCCCAACAACGCCGCGGAGCCGCGGCTAGTCACTAACAAGTCTCCCTCTCCAATTACAGGGCAGGAAACCAGGGGACAAAGAGAAGGTAGCACACCCGGGGAAAGGCAGCCCGCATCGAGACCCCAGCGTGTTCGAAATAAGCCATCTTGGCTGAGGGACTTTGTCTCCTAAGGGGGGGGAGTGTGTTGAAGGTGGGCTCGAGACATTGTCTCGTCCTAGGGGGGAGGGATGTTGTGTCCTAATGGTTTTACCTTCCACATGGATTACAATGTATCTGAGCCAATGTAACCTTGCCTATAGCAACAATGTAACCTTCAGCTGTATCATATAAACCCTGTAATAGGACGCGAGCTAATGACCACCAGCTGGCAGCAGCGAGCGTCCAAGCTCTCTTGGTTCGAACTCATCAAAGGCAACAGCGCGGGAAGCTTTCCCGCCACCACCTACACCTGGACAAGAAGGGCGTGACCCACAATGACGTCACGCAGACAGTAGCCAATGGGCTACCATGGCACCACGTTCAAATGTATTCCCACTGTATATAAAGAGCTATTGATCCGCCATTACCTCATGTTCCCTCTGTCCACGATGCAATAAACCTGAGTTAACCCAGCCCGAGGCTGTGTCCTGTGTCTTAGTTTCATACACTAAAGCGGGACTGTGTTCCCACCTAAACTATGTAGTCTGTACAGTTTTCACTCCGATCTGATAACCTCCAAGTTACCCCTCTCCCTTCCTGCCTCTTCCAGCCCAAATGTATCCATTTCTGAGTGTATATATTGAGCAGTGCTGCACCACTGTTCTCCATGTTCTGACTGCCTAATAAAGTGTTTAGCCCTGTTATGCTGGCTGCTTCGTGTTTTTACCAGAACATCAAACTATGTTTATAAATCATGTAGGAATCCTTGCTTCACTTCTTACCAGAGAATAGTACAGTAAAACCCTGACTTACAAATGCCTCGAGTTACATAAACTTCGACTTACATAATGATTTTATGCTAAAACCATGTCCCGATTTACACGATTTCTTATGGGTTTGCTTCGAGTTATGTAAGAATTCATTTCCCTATGGGTTTGCTTCGATTTACATAAAAATTTCATTTTTCCTGTGGGTTTGCTTCGAGTTATGTACAAAAATAATTTTTCCTATGGGTTTGTTTCGAGTTACAAAAAATCAATTTAATCAAAAGCCTACGGAACTGACCTTTTTTTCGTAAGTAGGGGTTTTACTGTACTGTATAGTCTTTCCCAGGAATAACTGGTGTAGCAGACCCTAAGTGCATTGTTATTCATTAAAGGATTACAGTTCAAGACTACTGCACAAATGTGCACATGCATGCCCGCACACACCCATGCACACACCAGCAGAGTATTGAAAAGATGAAGAATAAAGGGATGGAACTAGATAACATGTTTCTCTTGTGAGATTAGACAGCTGGAAAAGGTGGGCAACACTGGAAAGTGGTGTGTCCTGGTTTGGTAATATCTTGATTTTTGCTGTTGGGGGCCGGACATCCATTTTGCCCTTCCTCCACCACGTGGCACTTCTTGGTGTGGTGGAGGCGATGGGGCCTCCACATGAAATGGTGCCATGGGCCACATCCGGCCTGCAGGCTGCAGGTTGAGAATCACTGTTTTATATATGATTCCACAGTGTATCCCAAACTCTTTTCTGTGTGACATTTTCCTATAACAAGTTTGTGTGTTCTAGCATCAGTATTGTATTGTAGAGGCTTTCTTTTCAGTGACTTGCAGTTTATATAGTTTTATGTTGCCCTCTTGTGGCAAATAATTAAGCTATGGTTGGACAAGAAGAAGCATACTGTATTAAAAAAAACTTTTTCATTCTCATCTGACAAGTTTACTTAACTGTTGTTTACCCTACAGCCTATGCTGCTGAAGTTTCATCAAAATTTGACAAACTTTCAAGCACACCAGGTATGTTTTATTTTTGTTTCTTGGGTTTTTAAAAAGCTTTACTTACAAATACTATAAAAATGTAATATTCTTTGTTATATAGATTTAGAAACAATGAAGCTGCTGCGAGTGGAAAGCATAGATATGCCAAAAAATTTATAGCCAAGCAGTGGTTGAATGATGTTCTAGGAAGCAGAGTCTTATTTTACCAAGTTGCAGTTGACACCGGCATATAATTATACTAATTTTTATTAAAAGGCTCAGCTCCCTTATGCTGTTTTACTATTTATCATAAAGTATTTTTAAAAGTATTTTTAAAAGTTATAAAGTTTAATTTAAAAACCAAACATCCTTTTCAAGATAAGATCTGCAGTGCTGAATCTGCTGAGTTACTTACATTGAAAGAGGGCTCATCATCTTCTACGTCAATCTGTCAAATAGCTATTATTGTTAAGAGGCAAAAGTCTGTTTCTTTTGGGTTGCATTCATTTACTGCATGTTGTGTCCTCTTGAGCAAAAGAGAGTAAGAAAACTTTTTCATCTTCATTTTCTTTTTTAAAAAGAAAATATATTTTTCTTTACAGCAGACTCGTCCATTGTCACGTTTGTCACCTATCCTAACAGTGCTACAGGCAAGATTTAATAAGTATTATTAGCATAGATTAGGTTTAGCATAGATTATTATTTTTCTTTTTAATTTCTGCCATTGATTTTATTTCCATGCTTTTTATTCTTAGATCCATCTACTGATGAAACCCTGAATTATACAGGTAAGAGTCGTTTGCACAAGAGATTTGTGTACATAAGTAGCTTCTTTCACCACTTTTAACTACAAAAGATTCAGGTTCCTCCTCTTGTCAAGGAATCTGTAAGTCTGAAACTTGAATGAAAGTTATTCTGATATACAGTATATGAGAAAGTACTTGAGAAGATAGAAAGAAGCACTGACAGACACCAGCTATGGTTGTGACTAAACCTGGTCTTTGCCCACGTTGTTGATAGTAATTCAACTGGATTATGTTGGATATTAGTTGTGCACAGTTTGGGAAGTGGTAGTGAAGGTACGGTTTTTGTTGGAAAGGTGATGCTCCTTTCTTTCAACTGTTTTTCTTGGCCAAGCATTGATCTATCAGAGTTAATTTGAAAATGTTCTGCATAGTAGGCTTCCTAGGGATAGAATCTTAGCCAATATTTATTTATTTGTTTATTTGTACCCTGCCCACTCAGGGCGGCCAGACAACAAAGGAGAAACACAATACACAAAACAATAAAAACATTAATAGTAAAGACATTACTAAAATCCCCAGCTAAAATCAAAGTTAAAACACATAAAACTAACACTTATCATTAAAAACTACCATACCCTCCCTCAACCCACATTAAAACAGGATACCCAGGACAGGCAAGATCCCCCACGCAGGCTAGACAAGCCAGCGGGACTGAGTAGTGGAGTCAAATGTGCCCCACACCCGCTGGCATAGCCAAGTCTTAAGCATCTTCCTAAAAGGGAGTAATTCCGACTGGAGACGCAGTTCTGGTGGTAAGAGGTTTCACAGGGCTGGGGCAGACACAGAGAAGGCTCTCTTCCTAGCCCCAGTAAGATGTACTTCTTTTGCTGATGGGACCACCACAGAGCCCCTCCTGTCTGCCCTCGTAGGATGGGCTGAAAACCTTGGGGTGACGCGGTCTCTTAAGTACCCTGGCCCAATGCCATGAAGGACTTTAAAGGTCAAAACCAGCACCTTTATTTGCACCCAGAGGCACACTGGCAACCAGTTCAACTCCCGAAGCAGTGACAAAGCATGGGCATAACGCCCACACCCCATCACTGCCTGGGCAGCTGCATTCTGGACCAGCTGAAGCCTCCGAATGGTCGTCAAGGGCAGTCCCATGTAGAGCTCATTACAATAATCCAATCTGGAGGTGACCAGAGCGTGAGTGACCGTGAGCAGGGAGTCCCGGTCCTGGAGCGGGCATAACTGGTAAATAGCACGAAGCTATAAGGGGTCATGTGATAAACGTTAACTGTTATAATAAGGGCATAGATTAAGTCAGGTCATTCTGAGTTTCTGCATATCTATCTATCTATCTATCTATCTATCTATCTATCTATCTATCTATCTATCTATCTATCTATCTATCTATCTATCTATCTATCTATCTATCTATCTATCTATCTATCTATCTATCTATCTATCTATCTATCTCCACAAACAGAATCGATATGGTTTCCTTTATGCTTCAATAGAATAGCTTTTTTGTTTTATGTTCTGTTAACTGGGACATTAATTAATGACAGTAACAATTATTAAGAGTCAAAATTATTATATTTACATCTAATTTATTTCTTTTTCTTTAGAAATTACTATTGGGATGGAATATTTTTCAGCAATAACGGGTATGCCTTTTTGCCAGTATTACACAACTTGTTTTTCTCTTTGCAACATCAGCCTCAGCCTCCTAGAGTGCCATTAGCATAAATGTTGTAATGTTACTGAAGTGTAACAATTGCTGTGTTCCAGTCATATTTATTAACATAGCAAATATTTTGGTTGGATCATGATCTGTATTTTGATGTGCATGTTCCAATTGAATTAAATCACTTTTAATCCACATTTATTCCCCCTCCCTTTTTAGCTAATTTATGCAATTATTTCTATTTTGTAACAGTGATGCTTATAAATACTGTTCATGCAGCTATAGTTGGCTTTTGGAAATCCAGCATTTGAAGACAAGTATGACTTCCAAACCAACAGTAACAAAGCAATGCTTTTGTTACATGATACAACTAAATATTTAGCTCACATTTCTCATGTTTATGCTATTATTCAAACAAAAAGCAACTGAAAACATAATTTTAAATTTAATTTAATTGTAATTTTAAATTTTTTAAAATTTAATTTAATTGTTTGATTAGTACACCCACTCAGCCTAGGCCGACTCAGGGCGGTTCACAATCACAGATAAAACATAATTAAAACTAATTAAAATTACCCACCCCCTTAAAAAGGGTGCAGGGACCGAAGGGACCGTGGGGGAAGGAGTTATCCTCTATACCAACCACCCAACGGAGGTTACCCTTCCACCTGCACCCCATACTTGGCCTGCCAGCCAGGTTTTGAATTCTTTTCTGAAGGGTAGTTCTCTTCAAAGAGGCATTCAAAGATATTCTCCCACCAGATGAGCAATTAATTATTGTATTCGAGTTTATAATCCATCATCACCTTTGTTAATGTTTATTATGCTTAAATTTCTAGCATATATTGTATATCTTGGTTAATTAAGTTATGCTGGATTTTTTGTTTATTTGTAAAACTTTCATTTTTAACTGCTGTAAACCTCCCAGAGTGGGATAATATTCCAGATGGGTGGGATATAAATGCAACAAACAAGCAAGCTATTATGGCCAGTATCCTGTTACAAAATGAAAGATCAGTCATAAGCATCTTCTCCAGCAAGTCCCCTATTGTATGCCTGTTCTCTTATTCCTCAGTGGTTTTTCTGGTTTTCTGATAAGTTTGTGAGATTACTAGTGTGATATTTTTATTTTATTTTACTCTGGTATTCATATATATGTATTTTTTTAAATGTGCGACTGTTTTTAATGTGTGAGTTTGTCCTGTTAGCCGCCCAGAGTAGGAAAATCTCCTAGATGGGCAGGGTATAAATATAATAAATAAATTAATATTAGCAGGTTAGAAATGCTTAAGGAAGGGATTTCTTTTCTTTTCTTTTGCTATATTTTTAACATTCATTCCCATATGTTCTCTGATTTATATTAATTATGATGTGAACTGTAAGCTTATGGGCCAAGTTGCATTAAACAAGCCCTTTAAAAGGTTAAATTTATAATCAAATTACTTTAATTTTAAAGCCACACTATTTGTAGATAACACTATCTAGGAGAAGCAGCAGGTGGGACATTGTTTTGTGCAAAACTTGTACAGCCCCACAGTTCAATTTGGCAAGGTTAGCTGGATTTGAAGCTTATGCAACAGCTTTTCCTTCAAAGTTAAGTGGCTTTTATTATGGTCTGCATATTTCAGCTACTACAAGGCCTCATCCCCACTGGAAGGGATGTGTACATTAGTCAAGCCAGTTTTTACTTAGTAGTTTCCTCCAGGGCTTCATTGCCAATTAAAATAAAGCTGGAATGGGGCAATTAATTGAAAGTCTTCCCGTCCAAACACACAGATATATCTGTAGCTCCTCTTGTATGGTCAGTGCCTGCAGTTGCTTGTTTCACATCCCACCAGAGTGGAATCACCTGGTTGGTGGCAACTCTCAACTAGATTCTGGAATGATAAGATTCCTTAAGAGTCTTGTGTTGCTCTCTGCTTTCTTTTCCTGCTGGAAGAAGATGCTTTTATTGATTCTTTCCATTCAGCACCACTTTTCACCCCTAACTGGTCTGTGATTGCTGTCTTTACCTGTATGCCCCAGTCCAGTGGTGGCGAACCTATGACACGTGTGCCAGAGGTGGCACTCAGAGCCCTCTCTGTGGGCACCTGTGCAGTTTGTCACCCCAGCACAGAGTTTACCCCGCCCCTCTGCCCAGCAGCCAATTGGGAGTGCTTTCTCCATCCCCCCAGCACAGAATTTGCCCTGCCCATCTGCCCAGCAGCTCAATGGGAGTGTTTCTTTCCTCCCCTGTTGCTGTGTTGGCACTTTGCGATAAATAAGTGTTTTTTTGGGTTGCAGTTTGGGCACTCGGTCTCTAGAAGGTTCGCCATCACTGTCCCAGTCCTATCCAGTTATGATATTATGGTTACTTAGCATGGTTAGAGGGGAAAACTTTAGCCCCAACCAGCCAACCTCTATTTCAGGTGTTCTCATTCTTCTATGCATTTTGACCTGGTATTTGCCCATGTTGTTGATAGTAATTCAACAAGATAATGTTGGGTATTAGTTATACACAGTTTAAGGAGTGGCAGCGAAGCTTCTGTTTTTGTGGGGAAGGTGATGCTCTGTCCCTTCAACTGTTTTTCTTGGCCAAGCATTGATCAATCAGAGTTAATGTTGGAATGTTCACAGAAACAATTGTTCTGCATAGCTGGCTTCCTAGGGATAGAATCTTAGCCAATAGGGGGTTGTGTGGCAAAAGTAAGCTGTTATAATAAGGTCATAGATTAAGTCAGGTCATTATGAGTTTCTGCATATCTATCTATTTGGATATAGTTTCCTTTATGCCTCGAAACAATGCCTTATTTGTTTTATGTTCTGTCAACTGGAACTTTAATAATTAATGACAATCTTAACCTATAAATCCAAGTGTTCACCGTTGGAATTGGCTATACGTTGCTATGCGTCGCCCTACTGACCCGCACCCTCCCTTCGAGAGCACGGCTGAATTGCCTACGCAGGTCAACGAAGGATTTAAAAATCCGGCACGGGGGCCTCAGCCCCACTAACGGCAAGAAACGCAAAGAACATCACTTCCCGAAAGTCCTTGCGCCGCGCCGCGCCAGAGCCAATCAGGCTGAGAGGCTCTCGCACGGAGCAGCGTTCGAACACGCGCCGCAGCCAATCAAAAGAAAAGCATTTTAAAAAAACGCAGCACAAACACAAAGCACCAACACATTACTACAAGCCCCAGCGTCCTGCGCGCAATGTGCGAGCAGAACGATGAGGCAGCCGGCGCGCGAAAACAAAACTAAGAAAAAGCCGCCGCCGCAACCATTCAACCCCACGGGCGAGCCAGCATGGCCCGTAGGGGGGGGGAACCCGCCGCCGCTACTCTTCCGTTCGAAGGGTCAGCGGCGCGCGAAAAACAAGTGAGACGGCCGGCGCACGAAAAATAAAAGTTAAAAAAAGCCCACCGCCGCAGCCATTCTTCCCCATGGGCGAGCCAGCATGGCCCGTGGGGGAAACACCCCCCCCGCCACCATGGCCCTTCCGTTCGAAGGGCCAGCCGGCGCGCGAAAAACACAAGTAAAAAAAATACACCTCGGCCGCCGCTGCACTTCTGTTCCATGGGCCAGCCGGAGCGCCAAAAATTAAAGCAACCCACCCAACCACCCACCCCCCGCAACTGCCCTTCTTCCCAACGGGCCAGCCAGTATGGCCCGCGGGGTAAAAAAATAAACACCCCACTGCCTCTGCCCTTCCTTCCCATGGGCCAGCAAGTATGGCCCGTGGAAAAGAAATAACCACCACCCCGCAAATGCCCTTCCTTCCAACGGGCCATCAAGCATGGCCCGTGGGAAAGAAAGCCTCCCCGCAAATGCCCTTCCTTCCCACGGGCCATCCAGCATGGCCCATGGGAAAAAAGCCTCCCCGCAATTGGCCTTCCTTCCCACGGGCCATCCAGCATGGCCTGCGAGAAAGAAAGCCACCCCCACACACACACTTGAAAAAACACACAAAAACACAAACAAAAAACATTCAAAAACACACCAAAACCCAAAAAATAAACACACAAACAGCCAAAAATAAACAAGAAAAACACACACATACACCCCCACAAAAAATTCCACCCCCAACCCCCCCCAACCCCCCCCCCCACAGAACTTACCAAAAGACGTCTTCCTTCTATGAGAACCGGAAATCAAATGAGAAAGAGGAAACTTACCGGAAGCGACACCCAGAGGACAGAAGGTAACAAATGTAATGAGAGGCACAAAAGCTCACCACCCCCACCCAGTGGCCAAAACATAAACAACATTCAAAAATATTTATAAAATAAGAATAATTCTAAATTTAATCAAATAAATTATACAAACATTCAAAAAAAAAACACACTAATCTCAAAAATTACCAAAATAAAACCCCTTTTCACTCTGAAAAACCAAAACAAAAAAAAGATTAAAAAAAACATTTTAAAAAACAAAGTTAAATTTTAAACTAAATAATATTACATTAAATTAAATTAATTTAAATTTAAATTTTTTTGGCATAAACATAAAAAACAAGTTCAAAAAAAATTACTCGAAGCCACAAAATCAAAAAACCTTACACCACCATTTAAAACAGCCCATCACCATTAGTTCCAAAAAAAACCCCAAACCCTTTAGTATCCAACACAATTTTAAAAAGCCCGGCAACGCCGGGCAAACTATGCTAGTAACAAATATTAAGGGTCAAAATTATTATACAGTCAACCCTCACATAACAACGTGTTCAGATAGCATCATTTTCGCTTAACAATGTGTCATTATGCACCACGTGTTCTCCCGCATAACAACGTTTTTAGTGTCGTTGTCTGGACAACAACGCTAAAATAACCATCATTATCTGGACAAAAATGCTGTTATGCGGGAAACTCCATAGAAACCCATATAACAAAAATCGCTTAGCAACACTACTTGGGAAACCAAGTAACGTCGTTATGCGAGGGTCTACTGTATTTACATTTAGTTTATTTCATTTTCTTTAGAAACTAGTATTGGGATGGAATATTTTTCAGCAACAACAAGTATGCCTTTTTTGCCAGCGTTACCCAACTTGTAACAACTATTTTTCTCTTTGCAACATCAGCCTCCTAGAGTGTCATTAACATAAATGTTGTAGTGTTACCCAAGCATAACCATTGCTATGTTCCATTCACAATTATTAGCATAGCAAATATTTTGGTTGGATCATTATCTGTATTTTGAAGCGCACATTCCAATTAAGTTAAATCATTTTTAATCCACATTTATTTCAACTTGGGAATTTCCCCTCCCTTTTTGGCTAATTTATGCAATTATTTCTGCTTTGAAAATTTTAGCCTGAACTAAATTTTAGCCTCATTCTTGTACACATGCTGAGTAATAAGACTTGAAGAAGAAAGTCTTTGCTATTGGTGGGGACTTTCAGTGTGATTCAGTACACTAAAGGTCTTTTCTCTCTCTTTTGTTTTGTTTACTTTGTTAGCATCCATTAATAACAATACTGTATGCTCATTCTGCTTTCTTTCACTATCATACTTTTTTGATAGCCAATGAATTTGATTCAATTTTAATTTTTATAACTTTGCTCTGTTTTAATTTTCTACTGCTTTTACCTATGCTTTAAGGTGCCTTCGGTCCCAATTCTGGGATTAATTTTTCATTTTAAATAAATAAATAAATAAACTAAAGAGCAAGGAAGCATGGGACTGGATTGGTAAAGGATTAAATAGCTGAAGTTTGTTATTGATAGAATGAAGAAAACTAACATGTAGAACTACGGCTAAGTTCTAAGAGAATCCTCTCTAAAAGAATTAGCAAAAGGCAAAATAATATTCTTCACCATCTCTTCCCATGGACACTGTGACAGGGTGCTGCTGAGATTTTTGTCCACTCTGGAATTGAGCACCATCAGTGAGTAAAGACGTTCTCCCTTTATGGTACTGTTCCACAATATTTTGGAGATATACTTCGTGCTCTTTTTTAATTGTCTGAATCCCCAAACTAGTCAACTCACTTCAAACTAACCAAATCTGATGTAGACACACCTGATCTGTATCTGAATTGAATTATTCTAATCAGTCTGGATTATACCTGTCAAGTTCCCCGTATTGGCCGGGATTACCCCATAATTCCCACCGATTTTCTCCATTTCCCACCCTTAGCTGCCGCTACCCCATAATTTGGCAGCGAGAGGAAAGGAGTTATTGTGCATCCCTTCTGCGCAGCTCCTTTCTACGCATGCGTAGAACCTTTCTACCTATGCATGGAACCCTTCTACCCATGCATAGAAGGCTTCTGTGCAGAAGGGGAGGCGTAGAAGCCTTCTACGCATGCGTAGAAGTGACCTGTGCAGAATGTTTCTGCGCAGGTCACTTCTACGCATGTGTAGAAGGCTTTTACGCATGGGTAGAACGAACCTGCGCAGAAACGTTCTGCGCAGGTCCCGTAATCTCCAGAGTTGCGCTTGACAGGTATGGTCTGGATAGTTCTAAATCAGCTGAGCTCACCATCTTGCCAAACCGTTTATTCAACTCTAATATTTTATTCCACCAGCCTTTATGTATTAAAGTGAAAGCCATCACTCTGGTTCAAAATACAAACTTGCATCATTTACATGATTTCGTAGAAGGTGCATTAATAGGCAGGGAAATGGAACAAAGTCATTGTTTTAAAATACAAACTTCTTTTAGGGTGTTTTGACCTACCTTTCCCTTTTCTTTGCAGGAACAAAAGCCATAGACAATAATATTTGTAACATATCAGTCCTTTGCAATGACACAGGTTAGTGGTATTTTCTTCATCTTCATGAAAGTAGCCATGTTCGTCTGTCTCAACATGTTGGCAGAATTTAAGAGGGGGAGAGAAGAAAATGCAAAATATTGTGGCACTTTAAAGACTAGCAGGTTTATATTAGTTTAAGCTTTGCTAGTTCATGGTACTTGTTTTTGTACATTTGAATCAGACAAAAAGACAGATAATGATGATGATGATGATGTTATTGTTGAACAGATGGGAACACACATCTGAAAAGATGGTTGAAAATGAGGATAGGATGGTTAAGATCTTGTGGGACTTTAAGATTCAAACTTATAAGAAACTCGAAGATAACACTCCGGACATTACTGGAGGGGTGGGGGGAGCTTACTGATGTGGCGATCCCAGATGATTGTTGGCTGGAAGAAAATGAGGCTTAAAAGATTATGAGATATCAGGATTTGAGAACTGATGTACAATATTTCTGGGAGAAAAGAGCAACTTTGGTAGAAGCACTGGGAGCAATTCCAAAAAGGGTTGAAAAAGCACCTGAATGCAATTAATATTGATATGATCACAACAGAGTAGTTACAAAGAGTAGCACTACTAGGTACCAACTATTTCATCAGGCGATAGCTCACTGACTCTTAGGTCCAGATCTAAGGCCCAAGTACTGTAATGGGTTCCAAAACTCTGGTCGAAACATCCAGTGGACCATGTACACCTTTATGGGTGGTGGTGGTATTGTGCTGTCAAGACAATTTATTGTGACAGTGTTTTAGGATTTTCTAGGTAGAGAGTAGTCAGAAGTGGTTCCCTCTTTCTGAGATCATTCTGGGCCTATGCAGCTTGCCCAAGACTGCTGGCTCTTCTCCCTAGGGGCACAGTAGGGAACTGAGCTCGTACCTTCTGGGCTGTGGCCTGTTCCAGCAAGACTGTTCTTATGTTCTGGCTCTGCAACCAGATACCTAATCCACTGAGCTATCTAGCCAGCTGGATATAACATTATGGGCCATCATATTTAAAGAACATTAGGCAAACAAGCTATGATAATCATTACTCCAAGAAGTCTGTGCTTTCCCTATTTTCAAATCTTTTCTAAAGACAGATATTCTTAGTGACGATTGTAACTCCTTTAATTTTCTTTCTTTTTTAATAGTTTTCTACATGGGCACTATGAAGTTTCAGACCACTGAAAACAGTTCAGATACTTCATACAACCTGAAACTAGTAAGACTCCTTACTGTGATGATTCACTATTCTGTACTTAAATTGTGTTCTTTGTTAGCTAAAATGTCTCACATCATTGGGTAATGTATATCATAGTACAGTACTAGGGAAAAACAGCCTCTGAGAGTGAAACTAGATGATTTAAAGGGATAATAATTGTGAAAGCATGAAGTAGGTAGAGAATAGTGAGGATAAAGTGTCTGCACTAATTCGTCCAGAGTGGTGAAAAAAATGTTTACTTACTACATTAATCTTGTCTGTGATTGTCACTAACATTTTAACCAGGTTTTCATTCACATAATTTGATTTATTTAAAACTAGCATATTTTGCCCGGCAGTACCGGGCTTTGTAAAATTGTGTTGGATAGTAAAGGGTTTCGGTTTTTTTTTCTTGAACCAATGGTGCTTGGCTGTTTTAAATGGTGTTGAAAGGTTTTGTGATTTTGTGGCTTTGAGGCGCTGCGTCCGCCTGCGGTGGACTTGCGCTCCCAGTAAGTGTGTGTGTGTGTGTGTGTGTGTGTTTTGTGCGCCGGCTTCCTCAGTGCTGGGCTCTTTAAATTGGTTTTGGAAGGTTTTTGTTTTATGTTTATGCAAATTTTATTTTATTTTAATTTATTTAATGTAAAAAAATAATTCAAAATTTTATTTTGTTTTTTAAATCTGCATTTTTACGCATTTTTTTATTTTTGGTTTTGGTTTTTTGGTTTTTTTGAGTGAAAAGTGATTTCTGGGTTTTTTGGTATTTTTTTATTAGTGTGAATATTTTTGAATGTTTTGATAACTTATTTGATTAATTTGGGAATTAATCTTATTAGTTTCAATATTTTTGAATGTTTTTTCTCTTGTGGCCTCTGGGTGGGGGTGGTGAGCTTTTCTTCCTCTCTACAATTTTTCTCTTCTGTCCTCTGGGTGTCGCTTCCGGTAAGTATTTTCATTATTTTCTCAGTTGAGTTCTGGAGTGAAGACGTCTCCTGGTAAGCTCTCTGGTGTTTTTTTTTTTGGGGGGGTGGTTGCGTTGGGTTTTGTGGGGGGTGTCTATGTGATGTTTTTGTGGTACTTTTTGGATGTTTTTGTGTTTCTTTTTGACTGTTTTGTGACTGTACTTTTTTTGGGGGGGTGTCTTTTTTTTCGCGGGCCAGGCTCGAACCCTGGCCCGTGGAAAGTAAAGGGCGGGGTGGTCTTTTTTTTTCCATGGGCCAGGCTTGATGGCTGGCCAATCAAAAGTAAGGGCAGCGGCGGCGGGGTTTTTTTTTGTCATTTATTTTTCACGCACCGGCTGGCCCGTCGAAAGCAAGGGCAGCGGCAGGGGGGGTTTCTTTTTTTCACCACCGGCTGGCCCGTCGAAAGGAAGGGTAGCAGCGGCGGGGGGGGGTGTTGTTTATTTTTCACGTGCCGGCTGCTTCAGCGTTCTGTGCGCTAATGGCGCGCAGGATGCTGGGGCTTGTAGTTTTGTGTGCGTGTGTTTGGTTACTGCAGCGGTTTTTTCCTGCAGCTTTTTTTGATTGGCCATGGCGCGTTTCCGAACGTTCCTTTTGCCACGCCGCTCAGCCTGATTGTTGGGAATTGAAGTTCCCTCTTTTTGTTTGTGTCCGGGGGGCTCCTGCCCCCCGGGCAAAAATTTCAACCCGACAGTTACCTGCGAACCTTGTTCAGGCGAATGCACGGAGGCTCAGACGGGGCTAGTGGGGCCTGGTGCAACATCCTTTGTCACATTCCAACGGTTAACGCACCATTTTATAGGTATAGATAAAGTAAAACCCCAGTTTACGTACACTTTAGTACACATAAAAATTAGTTTACATATGAAATTTCACAGGAAATGATACCCTGGGTTACAATTTTTTCCCGGTTTACATAGGCGGTGAGTGAGCGGTTCTCCCCTCTTTCCTGTCCTTTCTTTCCTGGGGTACAAATGGCTCTTTTTCCTTACCCTAAGGCATCTTTTTAATTTTCAGTGCATTCTTATGGGGAAATGTGCTTTGGTTTATGTATAAACTGGTTTCCGGGGGGAAATTTCAGAATGGATTAAATACGTAAACCGGGGTTTTACTATATCATGTATCATAGTAGCTTTGTATAGGCATTTTCCTGAATGTATTACTGTAAGTCTATCTGTCTAGAGCAGGGGTCCTCAACCTTTTTAAGCTGGGGGCTGGTTAATGCCCCTCAGACTGTTGGGAGACCGGACTGGTGTTCCCATCACTGCCACCACCAGGAGCAGCAGTGGGGACACGAGGTGGTCCCACTGCTGCCACCACTCCCCCCCACCACTGGTGGTGTCAGCGGGACCATCCCGAATCTCCTACTACCCCACTACTACTACTGGCAGGACCACCCTGAGCCACCCCCCACTCCTCCCCCCCACTCCCACTGCCAGCAACCACCCCAAGCCACCCACCATTACCCCCCAACACTGCTTCCCTGCTTACCAGCCTGGAGGAGCTGCATTGTGTGGGTAAAGGAGGGGTCCAGGCTGTCCTCACACGTACTTGGCCAGAGTGGCACCTGGGAAAGATGTGGGCAGCTGCGTGCATCCACCAGGAAATACACACTTGGCCAAAGCAATCCCCAGGAAAGTTGCAGGCGGCTGCAAGCGGCTTCTGCCACTTCCACCACTTCCACCTCAATCCTTGTCCCCAATGGCCTTACAACATCCACCCTGTTATGAAGCACCAGCAGGGACACACCAAGCCAAGCGGAGGGGATAAGAATTGAGGCAGCAGCGGAAGCAGCAGCTGGAGCGAGGGTGTGTGCTGGATTATTTGGTGCTGCCTGCCAGATCCGGCCCATGGGCTGTAGGATGAGGATCCCTGATCTAGAGGATTATTTTTGTAGTATCATTTGTGTTTTTATATAGTATTTTATATACATAGTTTCTTTGCTACTCTCGGCTTCTCTAAAGAATGGAAAGCTGTATATCAAATGAATAAGTAAATAAAGCTTGGCATCTTTAAAGGGATGTTCTTAACAAGTTCAGTTGAATGAATATAGAATGAGGACATGTGGCAGGCATGCCTCGACACCGGAGTGCACGGAACACTGTTTACCTTAACACCAAAGTGGTAACTATTTATATACAGTACTTGCAATTTCTTGCTTTAGAACTGCTAGATTGGCAGGACTGGGACAGAGACAGGAGATCACTCCGTCATGCAGTACTTGGGTCTTGAACTGCTGACCTGCCGACCTTCCAGTCATTAAGTTCAGCATCTTAACCACTAAGCCACTGCCACCTCCATTGGAATACTAGATAGATATAAGAAAATGTCCTTTACCTAACTTATCGATTCTCCTCTTTCATAGCATTATCCTGGGAACACCACCAGCCAATATGAAATAAAGGATATTTCAACTGCGCTGTCCCAAATAAAGTAAGTATTTTGTAATTTTAAATACATATTCCTATGTTATATAGTGTATAGGTAGATCACATTCCATTTTGAGTACTGTATTGTTGTGCTAGAATGTATTCAGAAGACAAAATCATTTCCCATAACTATTTTACAAAGCAGTCCTGTACATGTATACTCAAATTTCACTCCCACTGTTTTTAAGTGAGTATACTTAATGTAGCCCAAGTGTGTAAGAACCTAGGCTGAATGCACAGCCTATTACTGTATCCTTAGTGAAGCCCGGGACTGCAGTGGCTCAAGTAGGTAAGACGCTGATTGGGAAGCGGAAGGTCAGCAGTTCGATTCCCGAGTACCACAGGACGGAATGAGCTCCCGTCTTCGTCCCAGCTCCTGCCAACCTAGCAGTTCGAAAGCAAGAAATTGCAAGTAGATAAATAGGGACCACCTTGGTGGGAAGGTAACAGCGTTCCGTGCGCTCCGGTGTCTAGTCATGCCAGCCACATGACCATGGAAACGTCTGCAGAAGCAGACAGCGCTGGGCTCTTCGGCTTGGAAACAGAGATGAGCACTGCACCCTAGAGTCGGATACGACTAGCTTTCGAGCAAGGGAAACCTTTACCTTTACCTTTACTAGTGAAGCCCACAAAGAAGAAATTCATCTTGTATTTATATGCATATTGTACCTTTTCTAAATACTTCAGTTGTGTTGGAAAATGAAGATATGGTGTGTAATGAATTTTGCAGTTGTCATAAATACATTTCACATCGAGTTATATGCAGCTAACTCTTGTGAGAGGTGTTGGCTTTCCTGTTTCCACTTCCAGAGGTTTCTTGAAAAACCACTTTGAAGGACTGGGGCCTTCTCTAGAATCGCATGAAATATGGCGTGGGGAACTATCATATTGGGGAGAAATCAGAAACTAGGCTGACTTGGGGACTGTCTAAAATTGGAAGTTACTCATAGAAGAATTTCTGATCACAATGCTGAAATTTATTATTTCAGAATATCGGATTTTAATGAAACACTCCAGAGGTTAAGTGATGTAAGTAAACTATAGCTTATTAATACAGTTATTCATTAGTTACAATCCTGTTGGTATAAAGTTATATTTGGAAACCAGATGACATCATCATCGCCGGGTATCAGTAATACAGAGGTACCTCGCTTAAAGAGCATAATGCAGGATTGCTCTTTAAGCGAGTTTGCTCTTTAAGCAAAACACCATTGTAAGTGACCAATTGTGACTTCTGGTGGAGGAGGATTGCGAACCCCGTTTTAGTTGTTAACGAGTTTTTGGTTGGTTTTAGTTGTAACGCGAGGCGACCATTCAAAGAAAATTCTGCTCTTTAAGCAAGTTAGTCTCTAAGCGAGGCGCTCTTTGTGCAAGGTTTTACTGTATTTGACTTCTTCTTCTTCCATGTCTAAGCCAGGTGTGAAATTGCCAAAATGAAGGCACCTTTCATTCTGTAGTTCTTTTCTCCCGACCTAATATGAGAAAGATATGAGAAAGATATGAATTGAAAACTTCTGATCCTACAAGACAAGATGAGTAGAATACTTGCAAGCAATGATAGACACACTTGTTTTCTGAGCTAGTGAAGACTAAAGGCAAAGCTTTAGGCACCATTTTGTCCTGGGGAAGACTTTGGTAACTCTGGGGGACTAAGGAAGAAGTATTTAATGGTAAAAATATCACTACCAGATTGTGGCTGGAAGGTTCAAGACCACTGGTGACAATTCATCAATGATTTTTGGGCATTAAAGACTTCCGTTTTCCCTCAGCAAAGGGGTGCCCTAAAGAACTTTGGAACTGGAAATAAGGTAATAGGAAGCTTTCAATTCATGAAATATTCCATTTGTCAGATGATAATGCCATCTAGCTTCTGTGGCATAACTTCATGTCAACAGGAGTTTGGCCATTGTGTGCTATGTTTTTCTATATACGACTGCCCTGGGTTACATTTTCCACAGGTTACGACCTGACATTTAATTCAGGGTAATGACTGATTTTTGGGTTACGATCATCCCCCACAGAAACAATGGAGCACTCGCCCTAACTTTTACACAGCGTTTGGGGACCTTATCCGACGACGATGATGGCACCTGCATTGTGACTTCAGGTGGAGGGGGAGGCCATTTTGATTTCTGAAATGGTTGCGTCGGCCATTTTTAACTGCCAAGATTTCTGTGAGATGTAGTCCGGAACTCTGAAATGGACAATGCAACCATTTCAGAAATCAAAATGGCCTCCCTCTCCACCCTAAGTCACAATGAAGTGTGGAGGTGCTGTCATCGCCATTGGATACGCTCCCAAAATGGCATGGAAAAGGTAGGGAGAATGCTCTGTTGCTTTTGTGGGGGTGGGGGACGATCACGTCTGGCATTTTTTGTGCTTTTTGGTATTCTTTAAATATTAGTTTTGTTCCGGTCAGGACTTTTATTGAAATTTTCAATGCATTCCTATAGGAAAACATGCTTCAGGTAATGTTTGCTTTGGGTTATGACTGAGGCTGTTGGAACAGACCTCCGCCACAACTCGAGGTTTTACTGTATGTTGAATGCATATTTTGATGACCTAACAATTTGTTTAAATTTTTCCCTTTAGTCTTCCTTTATGAAATGCACTGCTGTAAACCAGAGGTTTGTTGTTTTTAATAATTGTTGTATACCTTCTGATTCTACAGGGTGCCCTCAAAGTCACCATACTGTACATAGCGGAAATGGGAAATTATTGCTAAATGTACCTTTATTGACAAAATATTCATTATAAAATCTTACAAAATATTTGCAAAATTTTCTCTATGTGTTGGCCATTTCTTTCTACATGAAGTCTTCATGGCGAACACATTCCAAGATACCTGTTGTTATGCAACTTTGCCTATGTATGGCAACTTTTGGGACACCCAGTATAAATGGCTATATATAAATAACAACCTCTTTTAAGTGGAGGTACTTAACTATGCAATTCTATACATGTCTGCTCAGAAGTAAATCAATAAGGCTAATTCCTGGGTCCAAGTTTGCAGGACTGCAACATAGACGTCTGTGTATATCATAAGTCTAGAACTGATGGAATAAGGAACCACTAAGCTAGAAAGCCTACACAATAAGAAACTTGTAGAAAAAGTAAAACTCGCCTTAATTGGCTTTGTTCATTATGTAGCAGGTTTTCTTACATTTCTTGTATGTGGGTGGGGTGGGCGGTATTTCCTAAATGCAATTAATTCTCATCTCAGAAATTAAAAAAATAGCTGCCAAAAACCTACAGGAATACTTTTTGGTTTTGATATATTACATTAGCTGACAAAAATCTTTAGCTGTATTTGAGATGATTTTGATCAGCTGTTTCACTGTTTATGGGGGAAATTGCAGAAATAATGGAATATGGTTTACATCTATGTAGGTGATGTCATAGGTCCCCTACATAGATCTACTTCTGTGTACAAGACAAAAGTGCATCTGAAGGACTAAAATATTTCATTCCAGTTCATGACAGTTAAGTGGCATCAGATCCAATATGTACTGATAAAAACTGACTTTACTGAGGCATAATACTTACAGGGCAATCAATTTTGTAGGGCTTATATTTCTCTATCTTCCATATTACAGCATATCAGATTGCAATTTCATAATAAAGCTGAAGAAATATCTGAATATAAGCTACATATTGTCATATATACAAGAAAAAGCAGAAATTGGACAAGTTGGTAAGTAGCCTTGAATATGCTTCTCTTCTAAAGATAATAAATCTCATTGCAGGCGCACCCCCCAATAAAGGACTCCGACACTGGTAAAAGTGGATAACGGCATTGGGCCACATTTATTGATTCATGCCCTAGTCCGAATTATAAATTTCTATTGGTAAAACGACCAATCATAATTCTTAAGGCAAGCAGGCCGAAGTAACACTGGTAAGGTACCACCCCAAAATTGCCAACGGCAATTGGTTACAATGTATCAATTTGTATCAATTTGTTTGTTGACAACAAACAAATTGTTGACCGTAGTCAATATCTAACTAATGACCCCACCCTCTGACGCGTATCCGTGGAATCACGGGGTGATGCATGCTGGCTAGCTATCGCCATCACCCCGTCGCCTAGTTCGTCGTTGACCGGACAACGTTTAATCAACTTATGCCTGTCTATTGTTGTCCAGTCAATTGCGAACCTGCCGGATACCTGTGGGTCATAATGTTTACCTTACCAGTGATACCCGCCCATGTGACCAAAGTCAACAGCATCACAGAAACCCCTATATCAAACCATAGCAACAGTGTGGGATGGGCGAAAAAACCAGGACCCGAAAGCCAATAGTGGGTCCCAGCCAAAAATTCCAACCGGCCCCGAAGCGACCAAAATATCACACTGTTAACTAGGGAGGGGGTGGAGGGGAAAAACTTCTCCGCTCCGTCGCTTCGCAAAATGGCAGCTCAGCTGCCTCATGGCCACCCCTTTTATAAGGGAGCTGGCCACGCCCCTAACTACCCGGATGCCTTCGTCCTATGGGGGGGCCCCGCAAAGGGCGCGGCGGCCATTTTGGCGCCGCGCTTGCATTGCAGGCGCACCCCCCAATAAAAGACTCCGACACTGGTAAAAGTGGATAACGGCATTGGGCCACATTTATTGATTCATGCCCTAGTCCGAATTATAAATATCTATTGGTAAAACGACCAATCATAATTCTTAAGGCAAGCAGGCCGAAGTAACACTGGTAAGGTACCACCCCAAAATTGCCAACGGCAATTGGTTACAATGTATCAATTTGTATCGATTTGTTTGTTGACAACAAACAAATTGTTGACCGTAGTCAATATCTAACTAATGACCCCACCCTCTGACGCGTATCCGTGGAATCACGGGGTGATGCATGCTGGCTAGCTATCGCCATCACCCCGTCGCCTAGTTCATCGTTGACCGGACAACGTTTAATCAACTTATGCCTGTCTATTGTTGTCCAGTCAATTGCGAACCTGGCGGATACCTGTGGGTCATAATGTTTACCTTACCAATGATACCCGCCACACGGGGAGGCTTCCAAAAAGGCTCACCGCCCCCCCCCAAGACCGTCAGCTCGGTCGACAGGCCTGCTCGCCAGTCCACTTATCCAGAGGTCCATACCTCCCTGCGACAGATGGGCCCCATCCCCTGAGTAAAGCTCGTAAATTTGCAGACTGATGGCGGGGAGGCTAATGGCGCATCCCCCGCCCTTGTCAAAAGGAACCGGGCAATAGCCCCGTTCACGGAGCGTCGGCTCAGTCAGAGCCCTGAGGCCAAACGCCCCCCTGTAAGCATACCGCGGTATCGTGTCCGACCAATTGAGGGATGTGGCAAGCCACACATAATGTGAGTAGGGCAGGTCACTGCGAACCGCAAGTTTCCGCGATAGGCCAGTGACCCGCCCCAAACCATCGCCCCCAAGGTACGTAACCAGGACATCTGGCGAGCCAGCATCCCTGATGTAGAAAAGGGATGGCAACAGTTCCCGCCATAACATGCCGCGCTTACCATAGCACCTGGGACGTGCGGATGCACCCTGTCCCCGTCGGGTACCCACTCTGTCGCCGCAGCGTAACGCGCTGCCCCATGCAGCGTAACACGCTGCCCTGTGCATGCGGCTACGGCCCACCAGGCATACTGTCACCGGTGTAAAACGACACCCAGGGTCTGTCAAGTAAAAAAGGGAGGGGGGGAGAAACAGTGCAGTGACTAAAACTGGTACTCGCAGTGGAGGAGGGCGAAGACAAAACTGAAAACATTGTGACCCCCACCCTCCCATACGGCGTATTACAGCCCTGGAGTACCCAAAACAACTGCAGCAGAAGCCGCCCCTATCCGGAACGAATGGGTGCCGCAACGAGCCCTTGAGAGGCCAACACTGCCTAGTGCCTTCCCGGCACCCCCCAAATTGAAATTTAGTAATAGAAGATCCACCTTGGTGACAGAAAAAATGTGCCATGGTGCGTGCCACACAGTGCACGGAAATCCTGTAGGGCACCAACCGGACAGATGTCTGTCGAGGAACATCGTAGCAGTCTACTCCACTGCCTACACCATGCTGATTCACTTTAGAGGAGCGTATCCCCAACAGAGCCCAATATTGTCCCCACAGACATCTTCGAGTTCCAGTGCCCTACAACTTGCATCCGCCTTATACAGCATCTCAAGCTCGCTGATGCGGAGCGCTCCAAAAAGGCCACCTATGTAGCCGCATGAAGTGGGCTGCCTCATGTATCAAAACAGAGGCCAGGCCAGCCCCGGGCCAATTGGGTAAAAACCCCTGGAAAAATCTTGCATCCGCCTTATTCAGCATCTCAAGCTCGCTGATGCGGAGCGCTCCAAAAAGGCGACCATTGTAGCCGCATGAAGTGGGCTGCCTCATTTATCAAAACAGAGGCCAGGCCAGCCCCGGGCCAATTGGGAAAATCCTTGGGAAAATCTTGCATCCGCCTTATTCAGCATCTCAAGCTCGCCGATGCGGAGCGCCCCCAAAAAGGCCACCGTAGTAGCCGCATGAAATGGGCTGCCTCATCTATCAAAACAGAGGCCAGGCCAGCCCCGGGCCAATCGGGCAAAAAACCCCTGGGAAAATCGGGTGGCGGTCGCCTGGGAAACACCCGCGCACGCGCACCCACCCCTCCAAAACATGTCTCACACGGAAGTCATTGGTGCCGTCCACACAACCTCCCACTTTGGCCATAAAAGCCAACCCTGACAGCTGAGATGCTATGGTGCGTGGTGCAAGGCCCTGGGCATACAGGTAAACCATGAACCGCAGAACATGGGCCACTGGGATCGGCCAGGTTCCTGGCAGTCGAAATTGGGTACAGAATGCTCTGAAAGAACTAAATGCGTGGTGATACGCCTTACTCATGCATGGCGCTAGTGACAGGCCAATCGCCCGGGTCACCTCTCCTTGCCAACGTTCCATCTCTCGTCCGGGAGTGGCGAGGGAAATTCCTCCGCATCCGGGGCCGAGGCACGGAACCCGGAGATCTGCAGACGGGACAAAGCAGCAGCAATATCATTATCAACCCTTGGGACATGCCTGGCCCTGAAGAGAATGTTGAGGCACAGGCTGCACGACACAAACTAGCGCACTAGGTCAATAACCCCGGGCGATTTGGAATTCTGTGCATTGACGATGCGGACAACAGCCGCCTTGTCACGCCAAAAATGCACAACCGAGTTGGCCCACCCCTTGCCCCATAGCATCAAAGCACCCAGGATAGGGAAACATTCCAGATACGTGAAACCACGCAGGCGACCCGTGCCTGCCCAGGATGGTGGCCACCCACCATAGGCCCACTTCCAATTGAAGTACATCCCATAACCCAGGGATCCCGAGGCATCAGACTGAATCTGAAATTGAGGGGAAGCCAGGAGGTCATGCCTCCAAAATGAGACCCCATTGAACTCCCTCAGGAACTGCAACCAGACAAGCATGTCTGCCCTGATACCCCGGGTAAGCCTAACCCTATGGTGGGGCCTGGATAATCCTGCCATGGCGTCGCACAAGCGCCGAGCAAATGCCCTGCCCGGAGCGACGACCCTGCCAGCGAAATTGGGGTGACCATGTAGCACCAGCAGTTCCCTCAGTGATGCCATGCGCTCGGCCCGCGAGTCCGAGATAAGGGCCACTAGCCTTGACACCTTATCTCACTGCAACCTAGAAGCCTGCGCTACCGTGTCACTCTCCACCCCAGGAATACTAGCTGTGGAGATGGGCCCTCGGTCTTTTCGGGCGCTAAAGGGACACCGAGTTCCTCCATTAGCGTCTGAAATGCGTTGAGGAGAAGTGTGCACGTGTCCCAGCCCCGTTCAGCCCCGAAGAAAAACCATCCAGGGAATGGGCTACAGACCGGGACCCTGACCTGCGGACAAAAGCCCACTCTAGGAAAGTGGTGAAACGCTCGAATACCGAGCCCGAATGTAACAGCCAAAAGGCATGGCATCATTGAAATAATATGCTCCCCGGGACGGGGTGCAGGGACAGGGCCAACGACCCTGCCCGCATAGACCCTCTTGTCAAAGCTGGCAGCAGCCACCTCCTCCCTCCCCCTAAGGGATCAAAGATTGGGGGCATCCTGAGGGGACCTATTACCCAGAAAGGGATCCGGAACCCCTGCCTAGAACCCTGAAGGAGATAACCCGCGTCCTCTCCCTTCGGGTACAATGTGAGCCAACGCTCCAACATGCCCACCTTAATCGGGGAGGGAGCCCTTCGGTGGACTAGATCCATCTGCGGCAGTCTTGCCAGCCCCCTGTCCGCCCCTCCCTCTGCCCCGCATCCCTCCGAGCCCGGGACAGGCAGGGGCCGCATGGGGGCCACACATGTGGGACACTCCTGTCTGTATTTGCAATTCTCCCCATTGTAGGAACCATTGGACAAGAAAGTCCAGGACAGCAGGCGGGCTGGAACCCCCTGAGCAAGGCGCGTGGGGGTCACGTACAAAAGCCACCGCCTCTGGCATGGCTCATCCCACCTAATCTCAGGGTGCGGGGAAATCCGCCTACGGCATTCCTCGTCATAAGCCAACCACGATGGGCCCGAAAAGTCAACCATCGCCCGGTATACGTTGTCCAAATAGTGGACCATCGGAATTGCCAAATCCGGCCGGGCCCAGGGGTACACCGCCATGCCTATGAGGTAGGCCGGCAACCAGTTGGCCCACGTACTTGTTGGCTTGCGACGACGTGCCTGCTACTATCCTACCCCTTCTGCCCCGCACTCTCCTCCTTGGTGGGCTCTCTGTTTATGAGTGAGAATAAATCCACGTACTCCCCCCGCCAAATTTACTCTCCGGTGGCCTGTGGCAAGTGGTCACCCAGCAGTAAGGAATACCCGGCTGTCGGCAAGGCCGATACAGGCACCGCAGAGACTGCGTGCATCTGAAAAGGGGCTTGGACCAACCCAGCCACCCAACACGTTCCCCTCAGGGTAGGAAACACCCCCCACCACGGGGCCCTGGGTGGTAGTTGTCGTCGCCGGGTGGGGCGTCAGCGGCTGTACCGCCGCACCACCCACGCGAGGCCAAGGCCCTTGGAAAGCCCCCCCCCAACATGGCCACGTGTGTAGGTGCACTAGTTTGAACCGCATACTCACACGCTGCACCCCCGCGGGCCGCCCCCACCGGGGGTTCCGGCCCGCTGGGAGCGTCGGAGCTCACGACCGCCATAGAGCTCGTCACTGGGGGCTGACCCGCACCGGCCGTAGGTTGGGGAACTGCGAGGCAGTGGCCGAGGCCGTGCCATGCGCCTCAAGCAGCTCGACCCATCCCGTCGCCTGCCGCTGCCCAGCAGACGACGCGTCGAAATGAACCCCAAAGGGAGCACCAGAGTGGCTAGCCCGGGCCAGGGATGCCTCGAGGGCCGCAACACGGGCCAATAAGGCTTCAACGCTGACAAGGGAGAAAAAAGGGGGGCCAGCCGGCCCGCCTACTGCAGGCATGGGTACAGGTCCCTGTACCCCGGGGCCCGAATAGGGCCATAACCCCACACCCGGGCCCGTTAAGGCCGATGTAGCAACCTGCCAGGGGAAGGGGACCGGACCACCCCCCAAGGTTGGAAGGCCCCGGGGCGAGCTGCGCCCCTATAGAGGAAGGGCCAGCGGAATGGGCAACATCAAGAACGGTGTCCACCGTTCGCGGGCCGAGGGCCGCAGCCCCTACTGGACTCAAGCGTGGGCCAGCAGTCTCCGGCCAGGGAAAAAAGACCCCCATTCCACCGGTCCCGGTGGGTGCAGGCAAAGGCGGCCGCTTGGAGGCTCGGCCGCGGCCCTCCGAAACCTCACGAGCGGCGCTCGCAGCCGCCTTCCCCTTCAAGGGCATCTCAGCCAATCGATGGGAAGCCGAAACGAGACAGTTCAGCAAACAAAAGGCTTCCCGGGAAAGGTAGAAGCGACGGAGGTAAGAGGGAAAAACTTCTCCGCTCCGTCGCTTCGCAAAATGGCAGCTCGGCTGCCTCATGGCCACCCCTTTTATAAGGGAGCTGGCCACGCCCCTAACTACCCGGATGCCTTCGTCCTATGGGGGGCCCCCGCAAAGGGCGCGGTTGCCATTTTGGCGCCGCGCTTGCATTTTGGGCATAAAACCTATAATTTGAAGCTAAGCATTAAAAAAATAGGAAATTGCTTGCCAAGTTTGCTATGGAGAGACAATCTTTACAGGAGAATGGTTTTCTGGATCTTAATGTAGGGTTTGCATATCAGCTGCTTGGTTACAACAATTATTCTACTGCAACACGGAGACAGCTATGTTATCAGTAATATTTATTAATATTGCTCAGTTTATTGTATTACTCGGTTGCCAATAAAATGTAAAATTTGCCAGCCATCTTTGCCTGTTTTACTCTGTGCCAGTACATAATAAGAGGTGGTCTTTGATAGAGTTTTTAACTCTTAGTGGTGCGATTACAAAAGTGCACGCACAGACAGGATGAACTGCTTAGCCACCTTCTCTACCTATAGAAGGGAAGGAGCCCATATTCTGCCAGAAACCACAATTAACTAATTTATTTATATTTATTTATTTATTGTTTAATTTTTATACCGCCCACTCAGCCAAAGCCGACTCCGGGCGGTTCACAACAGTGGGTAAAAACAGATAAAAACAAATAAAACAGATAAAAACCAGCAATAAGAACCCACCCCTAAAAAGAGAGGGGTGCAGGAACTGAAGAAACCATGGGGCAGGCATCCTCCCCTATATTAACCACCCAATGGAAGCCACCCCTCCACCTGCACCCCAAACTTGGCCCGCCAGCCAGGTTTTTAGTTCTTTTCTAAAGGGCAACAATTCCATCTGGAGACGCAGTTCCACAGGCAGGAGATAGGATAGATAGGAAAGGTTGCTGGATCTATATGTGTAGATACTACAGCAGGACATATTGATAGTGGAAGATACTGTAATGCGTATACCATCTGCATTGCCGGATGACTTGGCACTCTCCAGCCACCAATCAGTCCTCTTTCGGTAATCACACAGATTTTCCAAGATCCCTCTTCAGCAGCTGGGGATATGTGTATCCCATTCCCAGCTGCTTGATACGCTCCCGTTGGATAAAAGGAATGTAACCTTTCTGAAAAGTACATTTATCTTCTATGAAAATATAGTAATGCTATACTGTGATTTTGGTTCATCTGTATCTGATTACTGATTAATCACATAGGACATTGCTTTTGGTTGAAATGCAGGATGTCGATTTGAGAAATAAAGTTCTCCTTTCTGGTCATCAAGCTCAGCGTCTTAACCACTAAGTTACTGCAGCCCCTAGATTTGAGAAATACATTAGCTAAATAAATATATTAAGTTTCTATCCCATCATTTAGACCAGCGTTTCCCAAACTATGGTTCACAGAACACTGGTAGACTTCAATTCCCAGAGGCCTAAGTCAGCACATTGGCTTTGGGGAATTGACTTAGGCTTCTGGGAATTGATGTCCAAAAACCAAAGATTGGGAAATGCTGCTTTAGACAACTTAGTAGTAATGATATATTAGTTTGCGTAGTAATTATATATTAGTTTGACCCCATGATCGCCTTACATTTATAATCATTGTTATTTAGCTTTAGCAAGTTCCAAAAGGTGAGGGCCGTGATGCCATCTGGTATTACTGGAACTCCTGGCAAACTGGGAGTAAATTCCTTCTCCAAGGACACTTCCTAGCTGAACTTGTGATTCAGTACAATGGTTCTTTGACCATTGTGTGGAAGACCTTGATATGGGCCCCCACTAATGTTCATCCCCAGAACTTCTTAGCCTAAACATATGTATCCCTTTTTGTACTAACTCCCTGGCCATCTGACACCAGGCATTCTTATCTGAAGTACGTCAGTATAATATGACAGAGATTCGTCATGTAACTGTGGTTCCTTTGTTAGCACAGTAGGATTGCTGATTCAAGGTATAGCCAGGTTTTAGGATAAATACTAGCTGTAAAATAAAGGAGACAGCCGTCTCACTTTGGACTATCCGAGAAGTTTGTGCGTGTCATTACTTTTCCACCGCTGCAGTAGGTAGATTGCAACACAACTTCCCAAGGTGTCTAATTATGTGCTTTAGTGTGAAGCTGAATGATATCATATATAGCATATTGGTTAAATTTGGATGCTCTACTTATTAACAAACTAGTCATTTTAGAAAAGCATATACGGTAGTCACTTTTTTCACTGACAAGTGTTCTTAATTATCTATTCGTTTATTTGTTTGTTTATGTTCTAGAGTCGTGCTGTTGTTCACCTTTGGAATTTCATACTTGTCCCTCAACAGTTGAAGAGCTACAGCTACTGCAGTGGTATGCTTGACATAAGATAAGCCTGCTTCATTCAGGTTTTGGTGTACTGCATCTGTAAAATATGGAATTTATGGAAGAGTTGGCTCACAAAATCCCCATTTTTAAATTATTATTATTATTATTATTATTATTATTATTATTATTATTATTATTATTATTATTATTATTATTATTATTATTATTATTATTATTATTATTATTATTATTATTATTATTATTATTAGACTTATGCAATGGCCCATCTCTGCTTTTATTTATTACACTAAGCAACAACATTCCGAGCTGTGTCTAATAAAGAATATCTCTAGAGGCATTAGAAAAAATCAATACTATTGCAAAATTAAATCTTATATTGCATTAGTGTATCATTCCTGGATATATGTTTTTTTTTCTTCTTCCTCCCTTCTTATAGCGGCATGCATGAAACAGTTGCTTGCACTGGCTCCAGTACCACTGGATCACCACCTGTTTCTTCTTCAACTGTTGTAATTCAACATGGTCCTCCACCTTCCCCTGGACCTAACATTGTCACTTCTCCTTCTTTGACTGGGCTGCCGTATTCTAATACATCTCCTAGTTGGAGTACAACTACACATACTTACCCTAAACAGAATACAGCTGTTATTCCTCCTGTACCTTCTACACAGTCTACAAAGCCTTCTTCTTTGGGAACAATCAATTCATCATCTTCAACAATACCACCTACCAAGCCTACTTCAGAAGTACCTTACACCATCACAGGTAAACTTAATTCTACAATAGATTGTAAAGTTCCCCAATCAATAGACACAAGCCCTTTGCAGTTTTATACTAGAAATGTAACCTGGTGGTAGCTGCCACTGTATCCACAACTGCTGTCTAAATATTGCCATACAGTATAGTGTTGGCTGGTAAAACTCTTTTTTCATGAAAACATTATTGGCGATTAATATCCTATTTTTATCTTGGGTCATCAGAGCAGGGGTAGGATGGTACTGTGCAAGTGTGAGGCTGAATGTGTGAGGTGTTCTGTCCTGACCATAAGCTGCTGGCATCAGTTAGTGTGCCCAGTAAACAGCCATGTGCTTCATTACTCGCCTTCTGTTGTCACAAGGTTAAAAAGTAGAATTTCTTCTCTCTTTGCAGTCATATGGCCACCGGTAGATTCATCTGGCAAACAGCATTATCATCTGCTCTTCCCTAGCTATAACTTGTATGTGTAAATCAGGCTGTAGTAAACCAAGGAGCTGTTGTGGAGAAAGGGCCGTACCCAGTCAGTGTGGTTGGAGAGTGAGATGTCCAGCCCTAGGCCACTCCAATATGGGGTGCCTCAGGGCTCGGTGCTGTCTCCTCTCCTATTTAATATCTACATGAAACCGCTGGGTGAGATCATCCGTTGCCACGGGGCGTGGTACCATCAGTACACAGACGACACCCAAGTGTATATCTCATCTCGTCGTGATCCCAGTGATGCTGTCAAAGTCCTGTCCGAGTGCCTGGCGGCTGTTGGGGTCTGGATGGGGGACAACGGATTACAACTGAACCCTGGCTATGGATTAGGGCTATGGATTAGGGGCCCGGTGTTATCTCGGGAGCTACCATCGTTGGGTTTGGATGGGGCTAGTCTGCCCCAGACAGATCCAGTGCACAACATGGGGGTCCTCCTGGACTCACGACTGCTACTTGAAGATCAGGTGGCGGCCGTGGCCAGGAGGGCTTTTGTCCAACTTCAGGTGATTCGTCAGATGCGCCCACTCCTAGACCGGGACTCCTTACTCATGGTCACTCATGTTCTGGTCACCTCTAGACTAGATTATTGCAATGCGCTCTACATGGGGCTGCCCTTGACGACCATCTGGAGGCTGCAGTTGGTCCAGAATGCGGCTGCTTGGGTGGTGATGGGGTGTGGGAGTTATGCTCGCACCTCACCACTGCTTCGGGAGCTGCACTGGCTTCCAATTTGCCTCCAGGTGCAATTCAAGGTGCTGGTCATTACCTTTATTAGGTAATGGTAGTGGGTCAAGATACCTAAGATACTGCATCGCCCCAAGAACGTCTGTCCATCCAACCAGAGTGGACCGGAGGGGCTCTCTGCTTGTACCGTCTGCTAGAGGGGCCCGTCTCTCTAGCACATGAAGGAGGGCCTTCTCTGTGTCAGCTCCGGCCCTATGGAACCTCCTGCCAGTAGAATTAAGGCTGCAGATGGAATTGCTGCCCTTCAGGAAAGATCTGAAAACATGGCTGGCGGGGCAGGTGTGGGGTCCTGAAGTTTTGTGACCCCCACCTGCTGGTTGGTTTAATATTAAAGTAATATTCCACTTTTTAATGTTTGGGGGTTTTAGCGGGGTAATTTGTTTTAATGGGGTTGTTCTTGTTTTAAGGATTTTAAGATTGTATGCCACCCAGAGTCTCTATGAGTTGGGTGGCTATATAAACATGAATATAAATAAAGCTGAAACCTAGCACACTTGTGTATAGACTGTTTTGAAATAATTAGATATGTTTTTCTAATATAACTATTCATGCAAGTGATACATGCCATATCCTGAACCGTTATTCTTGCTGGTCTATGTTAGAAAACTAAGGAAATTTAGTTACCACCAAGTGTGCTAATCACTTAACCGAAGCTTCAATTTGGTATGTGGTTTTCCTATAATGGGGACTTTAGTGGCTTAGTGGTTAAGACGCTGCAGTTGACAACTGGATAGTCGGCAGCTCAGCAGTTTGAGACTTGAGTACTGCACGATGGAGTGAGCTCCCATCTGTGTCCCAGCTCCTGCCAACCAAGCAGTTCAAAAGCAAGAAATTGCAGGTAGGTAAATAGGTACCACTTCAGTGGGAAGGTAAACAGTGTCCTGTCAGTTTCAGTATCCAGTCATGCCTGCCACATGTCCACGGAAACATCTGCAAATACAGACAGCACTGGCTCTTTGGCTATAAACGGAGATGAACACTGAACCCTAGAGTTGGATACAGCTGACTTTCTAGTGATGATGACCTTTACCTCACCTTTCCCATGATGTGTCATATATCCATTTACCTATGACTTCTCCAGTATGTTTTGTCTCTAGGCTTTAAATCAGAATCTATATAAAGTCCTCAGGAGGTGTTTCTCAAAATTGATGTCATAAGATATTTTAATATTAAACTTAGTAAGCACCTGTATTCACAGACACCTTGTAAGCATGGAAAGGCCCCCACCCCCAATGTTGAGGTGAGGCAGTCCTCCATCCTCCACAAGCGTCCCCTTCTTGTATGTTTTTGTGCTAGACAAAACTTGAATTCCACAATGCTGATATAACTTGAAATAATAGTTGAAGACAAGAACAAAAAATCTGCTGTCAACATGCAAGGGTTCATTTTCTTGTAATCTTCCCATTAGATCTGGCTAATATATGCCTTTATCCCTTTGTCTGTTGCAGAGCAAGTATCTCAACATCACTCCAACTCAGATGTGGAGAGAATAGTATCTCAGTTGGAAGGCAACCTGACCTCGGAAACAATAGACCCATCCTTTGCAAAAACAATGCTGGAGAGTGTTAGTTTTCTCCTAGAAAAGCCACTATCAGAGATATCTTCAACGTCTAAAAGGCATGTGTTTTGTAATTTAAAGAACATTTATTACATCTCCTTTTTATGCTGTTTATCTGTTATTCTGTTATATATAATCTTCATACTATCAGCCATGATTTTATATTTCCCTTCTCTATAAGACAGTGATGGCAAACATATGGCATGAGTGCCAGAGGGGACAGTCAGAGGCCACTCTGTTGCCACGTGTGCCATCGTCCGAGCACAGAGTTCGCCTGGCCCCTCTGCCCAGCAGCTCAATGGGAATGCTTCCTCCCTCCCCCAGCACAGAGTTCAACCCACCCCTCTGCCCAGCAGCCCAATGGGAGCTCTTCCTCCCTCCCCATCACAGAGTTCATCTTGCCCCTCTGCAGTGTGCATGGCAGTCTGTTGAGTTTGGGCACTCGGTCTCTAAAAGGTTTGCCATCACTGCTATAAGATATTGTTTTACTGGGACAAATATTTTGTCGTTCAATGAACAAAACTTTTCCTAAGGCCAGGATTCTGTTGACCCACACAAAAAGCTGGGAGCATTTGGTGAGGTACCCTTCCCACAACCAGTCGGACACCGAACACACTGCCAAATGCAGCAGACCACACGTGTGATTGTTGTTGCATACACAAGCATTTCAACAGGACATCGGTCTCAGTAATTATACTGTATTACAATTATGTTAACTAATTGATATTGGCTGAAATCCTGTAATGTAGTTCCATGTGTTGAATGTATGGCTACAGTGACATTAGTGAAAAGTGTTGCACTGTGGAAGTGTTCACAAAGCTCCTCCACATTTGTACAATGCAATGGTTATATTGTGAGCTGCATAGCTGATTGCACCATCTGATTATCCAGAATTGGTTACCTGGGCACAATGGCCAACAGGCTCACTTTGGCATAACTTTATATAATGCCAGAACATACAAGATTTCAGACATGGTATCCCATCTTTCCACCAAAAATGATGCTCAATTAAATGCAGCCAAAAACAGGATCTCAAAGTGTGAAGATGACTAAAGGAAAAAACAACAACAACAAAAAGAAAGCCCAGCTACGAAAGAAAGAAACAGCACCAAAGCAATTAGCAACCTAAACAAGGACTGCAGTGGCTCAAGTGGCTAAGATGCTGACTGGGAGGCGGAAGGTCAGCATTTCAAATCCCGAGTACTGCAGGACAGAATGAGCTCCCGTCTTTGTCCCAGCTCCTGCCAACCTAGCAGTTTGAAAGCAAGAAATTTCAAGTAGATAAATAGGGACCACTTTGGTGGGAAGGTAACAGCGTTCCATATGCTCTGGTGTCTAGTCATGCTTGCCACATGACCACAGAAACTTCTGCAGCAGCAGACAGCACTGGCTCTTTGGCTTTGAAACAGACATGAGCACTGCACGCTAGAGTCGGATATGACTGGCTTTCGAGCAAGGGAAACCTTTACCTTTACCTTACAAGAACAAACTAATTTAACTGCCTAGGGCAGTGATGATGAACCTTGGCACGCCAGGTGTCCTTGGACTTCAATTACCAGAAGCCCAAGTCAGCACTCCTGCTGACTGGGGTTTCTGGGAATTGAAGTTCAAGAACACCAGAAAGCCAAGGTTGGTTTAAACTGTAGTGGCTCTAGGTCCCTGGTGGCGAACCTTGGCACTCTGGCTGTTCTGGAACTTTAATTCCCAGAAGCCCTGATCAGTAGGAATGCTGGCTTGGGCTTCTGGTAATTGAAGCTGGAATGCCAAGGTTCACCACCAGGGACCTCTAGGGCCACTACAGTTTAAACCAACCTTGGCTTTCAGATAAAGAACAGCAAAGAGGGAGCCAATCTGCATTCCCTTGGCTTGGAGTTCCAGAACCTCTTGGAGGGCTTTTCCCCCCATTCTGTTATTATTCTTGTGCCTAGTGTGCCTCAGAGCAACCTTCAGAATGAATGGCCTGAAACCTTGACACTCCAGCTGTTCTTGGACTTCAATTTCCAGAAGCCCTGATGAGCAGGTGTGCTGATTTGCGCTTCTGGTAATTGCGTAGCCCTACTAATAAGAAACAGATTTTAAAAGGCTAGTCAAATAAATACTGCATTTTACTCAACAAATTGAACGTGACCCTTCAGCTTCTCATTTTATATATTGAAATATTTTCTACTAGCATGTCCACATTCTTCTAATTTATAAGTGGGAGTTGGGAATGTGAGCAAAATTCTCCAAGTGAGGGTGTTTTTCATGACATGTTTACATTTTTTGTGAAACATTTGTAGGTGGAATAATGTGATATAATATTCTATGTTTTTATTTTAATAGAATAATAAAAATAGTGGATGCAATTGGCTTAAAATTGAAGTTCTCAACAGAATCTATTAAACTCGTCTCTTCTTCCTTGGCTCTGGCTGTTATGAAAGCCAACAGCAGTTCCTTTAACAGTGTTTCTTTTGCTGTTGAAGATTCATCAGATCTTCAAGTAAGTCCAGTTTGTTTATTTTTCTCCAAAGATAGAAATGTGGACATAATGGCTTGAAGGGTTTTTTTTTTTACTTCACTGAAGCATGAAGTCCAGATATTAATGGGGAAAAACGTGAAAATGTACACATCTGTTTAGAGGCAAATTGCAATACCTAGGCAAAAGTAAGCCCCACTGAGTTCAATGGGACTGATTTCCAAATGGGTGGGAATATGAGTGAGTAAAAGTACTCTAAGGGTAGGTAGTACTGTAGTTTTATACATAACTTGGAAATTTCACCTAAAATGGCTAACATATTAATTTTAGCTGTTGCTATAACATTTTTATCGTGTGTTAAGATAAATATTCTTACCAATTTTGGAAGTAATAGATTATTAATGTTATTTTTAACTCCCCCCCCCCAAAAAAACCTTTAAAAATAGGAAAAGGTTGGGCAGAAAATGATACTAAAAATGTTTGGCATGTAACGAATAAGCATTACACGTTGCCTTCTTTTAGTCTTGGGACCAACTTGTCCACCACCCTTGCAACGTTGGAGGGCCACACCCATCCTGCCCACTCGTTCAGAATATTTTTCTTCATTTTTTCCTTCCATATTGAAAAATGCTTTTCATGTACACCAGTTGCCACCAGGAACAATTTGGCATGTTTTTATAAGTATTTGACTTATGGATTTGAAAACAGTTCCCCCCTTACAATCTAAAAGAGCTCACAGAGCCCAAAGTGGGGCAGAATTGCTCCATGCCCTCCTTTAATCGAAGAATCAAGATTTTCAAAGATTCTTATAAGATCACATTTCAAAACATTTTATATAACCTGATAAATCCTAATGCAATTGATTGATTTATCTTGCTGCTGTTTATGGTGCCTCTTTCAAGTCACAAGCCTTCTCCCCCTAAAGATAATCAAAAGGAAAGTTTGGTGCTTATTTTTTTCTGGAAACACAAGAGATAAAATAGCAATATCTAAAATTCCTCTTAAAAACATTAAATTGTATCATTTGACCAGAAAAGAGGTAGGAAAGAGAAGAATGTTTTATCGGCTGGCAAGTCGGCAGTTCGAGACCCGGGTACTGCATGACGGATTGAGCGCCCAGCTCTGTTCCAGCTCTTGGGGACATGAAAGGAGCCTCATTTGGACATTCCCTAAGTGGAGTTTCTTCCGCAAAAATCCTTTCAACCCAGAATAATTTCTGAATGATTATTATCTTTAATATTTCTTTTCCTCTTCTCTTCATCTCTCCATGCAAATTAATTGAGTGGTTTCTTTATTTATTTTCATAAAGGAGAGGAAAGGATGCCCACCATCAATCCCAAGCCCTGTGGTTTCCAAAGACCCAATACAGGAGAAATTTTCTCTGCCATTTAGCTGTTACCCTTCTTACTTGAAAGTGAATGGAAATGTTGCTCTGTTCCTTTGAATAAGGACATAAGTGAGATTGTTGTTAGTATTATGATTAGCACCTATTATTAAGTGTAGTAGACAATCTAGTAAATGTAATTTAATTTTTCATGTATATAGAGAGCATAGGTACCAAAGACAAATTCCTGGTGTGTTGGCACACCTGACCAATAAATGATTCTATTCTAAGAAGTACTCTGCCCAGATTTTATGTGCATGTGTGTAGGTGGACTTCCAGCCTTCTATCTGTTTTCCTGCCCATGCAAGTGAATGTAGAAATTGGTCTGTTCAATTGGAGATGGCTTGGTGGGCTACACATAGAAAGAAGGATGGGATAGAACAGAACAGTCACCTTATTTTGTAAACAACATTATTTTGATTCCTTAAAGGTTACTCTTGGAACACATGTACCTACAGACAATGTTGGAGCCATTACACTGCCATCTTCAATAATGTCAAATTTGCCTGTTGAAGATAAACATCTTGCTTCTAGAATTATATTTAACTTTTTTGAGAAGACAACGCTCTTCCAGGTGATTTATTTGTATTTAAAACATACATTAATTTTTATACATCAGTGTAAATCTGTATACTATAATTTAAGAAGAGATTTTTAATCCCATTAATATGAGTGTATGCTTTTATTTCCCCCTAGGATTCTTCATTGAAAAATATGTCTCTGATCAGCCATGTTATATCATCAAGTGTTGCAAACCTCACAATTAACCATTTGAAGGCAAATGTTACAGTCACCCTAAAAAATGCCAGTCCTAGTCAGGTACAAGGGAATTGGGCAATTAACAAATGTTTGTTACATTTATGAGAATTGTGCTTAAATTAATCACTTCATTTCATGTGCTTGGAATTTCTTCTCTACCTGAACACCTAGATATTTTAAATTATTATTTTACCTGAATATGAGTAATGTGTGAATAATTCACCAAACTGAATTAAGACCATCTCCTTTGCCTCTTCAATTGCATTACCCTGAACATAACCAAGTTCAGAACCTAAGCAGGGCCAGGTACGCTTAGTATTTAGATAAGGGATTACCAGGGAATTTCAGGGGTTCCTAGTTAATGCTGAGAAAGAATGCTGCCTAAATCACTAGAGAAGAGCAGCTATCAATCAGAATTTGGCTTTGGTGAACCAATGATCATAGTTCTGTATTCCAGACCCTTCTATCTCACCCTGGGCAGGAAAAGGAGGAGGTGGCTCACTGGAGCCTCTTTCTCATGGAAAACCATGTATGGTATATCCATGTCCATGGAAAAAAAATGTATTTGTGTCAGTTTTTACTAACAGAGGCTATTGTTGGGGAAAATGGACATGATTATGGTCACTTTCCCCAACAATGCTGGGTCTATCCGCAGAGCATGTCCCTTGGCAGAAAAGAATGTTCCATAGAAAAACTGGCTCTGTATCTATAAAGGGGAAAATTAGGGAAACATTCAGGGTATGCGTGTGTATAAAACATACAGACCAGATTTACTTATATGCAAGCAAAATGTTATGTTTGTTTACTTTCAAATCACCTTCAAGGCGACTATATAAACTTATTTTTTTCTCCCAACAGGATAATTCGACTATAAGATGTGCCTTCTGGGACTTCTCTAAAAATGGTACCTATTGTGGGGTCATGCTTTTTTGCCCACAGTAACTTTGTAGTAGTTTAAAACTGTGCCAGTTCTATTTTGATAATGGAAGCTTCTGATTTTTGGCAGGTGGCATTGGAGGTTGGTCTTCCGAAGGCTGTGTAGTTAGAGAGAGAAATGTCAATGAAACCGTCTGTAGCTGCAACCACCTCACAAGCTTTGGAGTTTTACTGGTAACCTGTGTACTATTTACCTAACAGAGCATAGTTGCTCTCTGTTTCCTTAGGTTTTGAAAGTGGGTTTCCTTGTGACATTAGGGAACAAAGTCAATAGACCTTTTTCCATGGGGTTTAGCTAACTACAAGCTTCTTTCAAAGTACTTTTTTATATAGTACCTGGGGTCGGTGGGTTGTATTACTAATGCCTGGCTAAAATCTTAGGAACTAAATTTCATATATGGAAGGGAGAAAGAAATAGGATCCAGTTCAAGCTCACATTTATGTTTTTTAAGCCACTGTATGCACGCTTTTCATGCTCATATGTGGGCCATGTGGGCCTTGGGTTTTCAGTGCCCCCACTCTTGACATCTGCTATCATCACCATCATCAATGAAAAAGGCCTCTCATAGCTTCTAGAGTAGGGGTCCCCAACCTTTCCCACAGCATGGACTAGCTTCATGCCAAACAACCTTTCCACAGACCAGCAAGGGGGGGCAGGACTGGACAGTGCAAGCGCACAACAAAATATGACAAAGTGCACACTGCACATAGGCAGGGGGAGGATCCCACTGCAGGCCAAAAACAAGGAGGAGGGGTCCAACCACCTGCCAGCCATACCTCCTGACACAGCCAGCGAGTTTCCATTATTTATTTATTTATTTATTAGTCTGCACAAAGGCAGGGGCAGAGCTCTGCCCACAGTTAAACAACGTGGAGGAGGGATCTAGCCACCCACCCATCTGCTGTGTCCGAAGCCCGTGCCCCACCCTGCCCCATGCAGATCCAGCGGCGGATATTGAAGGCTAAAGGCTGCCACCGGAGCTTCCAGTGATGCCCCCCCCCCACAGCCCAGTTCGGAACAGCCCACGGTCCGGCACTGGTCCACAGTGGTTGGGGACTCCTGTTCTAGAGCACATGGGAATTATTTTACCACATTACCCCAGAGCTGTTTCAGGATCAGTGGGGCATTGCTTCCCACAAACTGGCAGTGGTTTCCATTATTATTAAGTTTTGAAATATGGCCTCTCCTGGACTTCAGACTGCTTAGGGTGAAAAAAGTGTCACAAAATTTGACTTTGTTTACAGCAGAGGTTTTTTTAAACAAAAACTAGTATGCCCGATTGTGGTTCAAAAATACCACAATCTTCGAGGAGGCTCAGTAAGCCAAGGTTTGTATAATAATGTCAGTACTGTACTGTATAGTTAGTAAAGAATTATACAATATGTCCATCTCTGACTGGAGCAGGAGAAGATGTATATTACAACCTCTCTTAAATATAAAAATATGTAGCACAGTTTTGAAAGAAATTTACCTAGGAATGCTATATTTCTATTTAGCTGAATCATTTCATGCTTTAGTTTTTATTACAAATATATAGTAAGATGTAATTTTCAAAAAACACATTTTCTTCTTTTGTATATATATAAAAAAGGTTTCTTTATTCTCCTTTTCAGGATTTTTCAAGAAACACTGCCCTATCTCCCATCCAAGTGCTAATTCTAACTTTCATCACCTACATTGGTTGTGGCCTTTCAGCCATTTTTCTTTCAGTTACTCTTGTTACATATATTGCGTTTGAGTAAGTACCTTCTCAAACTTTGATTTAGGTGTAATGAAATCAAAAGATGTCCTGCGCCATTAAAGGACATCAGTATTTTGTTTTAAGAGAAATTGTTTTAAAAAGAGCAGCTATAAAAATAAAACAATATCGTATAGTGATGGGTTTTTCCCCTTAGCAGCTAAACAAATTTAGCTGTAAATTAAAGATAAAAATAGAAAAAATATCACAGAAGAGCCAAGAAAAATATATATCAGAGAGTAAACAAAAGAGACAAAAAAGTTGTGGCACCTTAAAGACTAACTCCTGTATTTAAATATGAGCTTTCGTGGTCCAGGAAGGCAGCCGAGTAGGGGGTGAAGATGGCTGTGTAGATGAGCAGTAGGAGGATCAGCCAAACGTGGCAGGAGCTGGGACAGAGATGGCAACTCATTCCGTTGTGCATCACTTGGGTCTTAAACTGCTTACCTGCCAACCTTCCAGTTGTCAAGTTCAGTGTCTTAACCACTAAGCCACCGCAATCCCTCTCCGTATCTGTTGTGTATATAACAGCATTACTTTAAGAATGTATGAATGTAACCTGACAATGATTACAATGTAACCCAGCTGTTACGGAACGCTCGCAGCTGCCCTCTATGGGCAGCTTACTTGCGTTCCTTAACAGCTGGTTTACATTGTAATCATTGTCAGGTTACATTCATACATTCTTAAAGTAATGCTGTTACATACACAACACTCTACAACAGTATCATAGTTCACAGCACCAAATGCCTACATTGGCTTCCTATCTTCTAGCAATTGTCAACATTCATGCTAACGGCTATGCATTAGGATTAAAAATATAATATGATTGTGACTAGTGTATCCTAGAACAGGGCTGCCATCAGAAATTGTTGGGCCCCTGTTGTGTATGTAAATGAATGTATTGCTTTAACAGTTTGTATTTAATTGTTGGGATTGGGTGATCCTCCATTTTGTTCTACTTGGATCTAAACTCTCGCGGGACTTGGGTTCCTACCCTTTCTAACAAGAAGCGCAAAAAGCTTCACAGTCTCTGTCACCCCACTGTTCTCCCAACCAATCCAGTAGCTTCCCGTCCAAATGTATCTTTTCTGTATTGTATATATAGGCGCTGCTGCGCTATTGCTATCCATGTTCAGTTCCCGAAATAAAGTTGTGTTTGGCCTTGTTATGCTGGCTGCTGCGTATCAATTCCTGAACATCAAAGCCCCATACTGAGCAATCCTATTGCCCCCACACACACACACACACATAGTGATGTCACAGTTATGGCCGGCAGCGGCAGGGCCCTTGTCAGCTCCGGGCCCTATATGGCAGCCTGCCATAAATAGAGGCCACCAAGTTAGGAAGTGTTGCCACGTGACATGTCTTTCTGGATTGCTTTGCCTACAGAAGTATTTCAAACAAATCTATAATAGAAAATTGTTGTGACTCAGTAGTTTGACTCTTTGTCCAGGCAAACAACACTCCTACAACAATCTTCCATTTACAGCCACTGCTTGCTACTCATTTCTTGTTTCTTGAAATATATGTATTGTGTTTAATAATATTTAATAGGATGTATGTTCTGATATTAAATGTCAGAACACATCACTTGATGTCATTTCAAACATAATATTAGAAGATCATTGGGAAAAATCCGTCACTTATAGTATTTTATTTTTTACAGGAAAATCCGAAGAGATTATCCTTCGAAAATCCTAATCCAGTTATGCATTGCATTGCTCCTGCTGAATTTAGTTTTCCTCCTTGATTCCTGGATTGCTCTGTATAACAACAGAGGGCTATGTATATCAGTGGCTGTGTTTCTTCATTATTTCCTTTTGGTTTCCTTCACTTGGATGGGACTTGAAGCTTTCCACATGTACCTTGCCCTTGTTAAAGTGTTCAATACCTATGTTAGAAAATACATTCTCAAATTCTGCATTATTGGCTGGGGTACGTATATATTTTCCTTCAGTTCTCTTTGTAATAGGTGTTATACACCTCCAATTTGTTTTGTGACAGGAATGCCTCCAGTGGGAGGAACCATGTGACTGGCCCACTTAACCATGTGACCAGTCCGTGGCCCAAAAAGTTTGCCCACCCCTGCTTTAGAGGTTATCCAGTCTCAGCCTAAACGCTTAATGGTGTATTCTCACCATTCTTACCATATAATGGCTTTTATCTTCTAGGGGTACCAGCTGTCGTCATAGCCATTGTGTTGGCGATATCCCCAGATCACTATGGACTTGGTTCATATGGAAAGTTTCCTAATGGCTCATCTGATGAATTGTAAGCAAAGCAATAAGCAAATGTTATTACTTGGTTTAAGTAAGGTATGTTCAGCAGTAAAATAGAAAAACAAGACTTGCCATGTGATCCATGAATAGTAGCAACGTTTTATATTAACTAATAACAGGTTAAATAATTAACTGGAACTAAGAAGTTGCAAGCAGGGTGAGCTTTTTAAATTCTGCAAAACTTTGCTTTCTCCTAGTCAGCTAGAAAACCTGGAAGTGTTTAAAACTTTTTATTGCTTGCAGAAAAGCAGTACTGAACCCAGAAATATAAACAGACAAGTCATTTTTTAAAAAAAATTGGAAATGCATTTAAAATAATCCCAGTATCATATGAATGATTGAGCTGAGTACCACACATATAGTATCTTTAAATTTACCATATTTGCTGGCGTATAAGACCCACTTCCCGTCCTTAAAATACTGTACACTGGGAAAATGGAGTGTGTCTTATACTGTATATAGTGGCCTATAATGGGCTATTTTGGTAATAACGGGGCACATCATACTTGGTGTGTCTTATACGCTGGCAAATACGGTGTACTATATAGGAAAAAATGAGAGAAGAAAACAAAGAACATCAACAAAAGGTGCTTATCTTGGGGGGGGGTGTTAGTTTAAAATATGGGTATTTAAAAAGAAATAAGCATTACTGTACAGGAAACTTTTGTTTTTGCAAAATACAATAAAACAGACACAAGTAAAAATTAATAAAGTGAAAATCCTAACCAACTACAGACCTGTCTCCAACCTTCCTTTTTTGGGGAAGGTTCTGGAGAAGGCAGTGGCACATCAGTCAAATGTAATTTTCAGCATTTTATTATAGGCGTCTTCATTTTCAGAATGTTTGCAATACTGAATGATACTCTTTTTCATGTTTCTGTTTTGTATTTTTTAGCTGCTGGATTAACAATAACATTGTTTTCTACATCACTGTTGTGGGATACTTCTGCATCATATTCTTATTGAATATCAGCATGTTTATTGTCGTGCTGATTCAGCTTTGTAGAATCAAAAAGAAGAAACAACTTGGCGCTCAGCGGAAAACCAGTATTCAAGATCTCAGAAGTGTTGCTGGCCTTACTTTCCTACTAGGAATTACATGGGGATTTGCCTTTTTTGCATGGGGTCCTGTCAATCTTATATTTATGTACCTTTTTGCCATCTTTAACACTTTGCAAGGTATGTACTTAATTTTGTACACAGAAAGCAGAATAAGTATATATAAATCTTAAGCCATTATATATATATAATACTAATAAAATGGTACCTCATTACAACAATTTTAATCTGTTCCATGGGGCTTGTTGTTGTACAAAACAATTGCTATACGTTATATGCACCATATAGTGATTTTCCCTATGGAATGTATCGTACAACTCTTTTTTTTTTTTTTGGCTAAGTGGTTTTTCCCATTGAAAATTTGTTGTACGATTTTTCCATAGGGAAAATTGTTATGCGGGACGCCATTTCCCCCCAAAACCTAATTGTTATGTGATTTCATTGGTATACAAGGCGATTGTTGTATGAGGTACCACTGTATATAATACAATAAACAAATATAAAAATACATTAACAGTAAGAAAAAAAATATATATTTTTCTACCTGGATTTGTAAAAAGAATAAATATTTCACACTATTAAATAATGACCATAATTTAATTGTAGCCATTTTATTACAAGTGTTACCCTGTACTACAATTTTAATTTGTTCCGCGGGCTAGTCATACAATATAATTGCCATACAATGCAATCATAGGAATGCATTAAAAACCATACAGACCACAGGAAAAAAGCAAGGAATTTTTAAAACTTTCTCAAACTTTATTAACATGTTAAATACAGTGAAAAAACACTCCAAACATCAAACATACATTAATGTAAACTATTAAAATATCAAACAGTACTTAAAATAACACCCCCCGCCACGGGCCAATATACAAAATGGTACCATTGGAAGCAAACAAAGAAATTCAATTAAATAAAATTAAAAAGCACTTTAGGAATGGTTCACCAACCCCCATAAAGGGTATAGAATCAAAGTCAAAAAATAATCCACCCCCTCCCATTTTGGGAAAAAACCCCGTTAGGAATGCATTTTAAAAATGGGGGCTAAAACCACTCCCTCCCCCCACAGAAGACATTCAGACCCATAATCAAATTTGCCTACCTTTCCAACTCGGGAAATGCTCCAAAACTACTTCAAAACTGCAAAGAATGCTCCAAGAATGCAGGAAAAAATGATCAGAATGCAAAAAAAAAAATCACCTGAAATGGCTCCAAAATTCATTCCACCGCCGCGCTCTTTGTTGCATGCAACACACAGGGTTCAACACACTTGGTTTAGGCCCTTAAAAACCCAGGTGCAATGCGACCTGGGAAAAAGCTATGCACATACCTGTCAAGCGCAGGGACCTGCGCAGAACGTTTCTGCGCAGGTCCGTTCTACATGCATAAAAGCCTTCTATGCATGCGTAGAAGCGACCTGTGCAGGAACGTTCTGCGCTGGTCACTTCTACGCATGCGTAGAAGGCTTCTACGCATCCCCTTCTGCACAGAAGCCTTCTACGCATGCGTAGAAAGGACCTGCGCAGAAGGGATACGCAGTAACTCCTTTCCCCCTGCTGCCAAATTACGGGGTAGCAGCAGCTCCAGGTGGGGAATGGAGAAAATCGGCGTGGAAATACGGGAAATCCCGGCCAATCCGGGATACTTGACAGGTATGGCTATGCATCGTACAACAACTAAAATCGTTGTACGATGCAAACATTTTTAAAAAGGCAATAATATGGTTTAGTTGTTGTACGATGCAATCGTTATACAGGGTTTTACTGAAAATATGTCCATTAGATATTCAAGGGGCCATGTATTTGTTTTTAATTTCATGATTCCATAATTTAAGGTAATGTAATAACCAATACAGTAGTTTAGAAAATGTCATGAAAGTGAAAATATTTATGTTGTCTGATGCTGTATGTAGGACATTATTAGAAAAGAGTAAATTACAGTCATTACATAAGCAACAGCTTATGTGTTTTGGTTTAATATGCAGATTCTGTCAACAGCATTCTTTAATTAAGACATAATAAAGTATAGCAATTCAAATAATGTAAGAAAATGTCAGATTAAAATGCAGGAAAGTATTAGAAATATTTTATGTTTATAGCAGTATAAAAAATGTTACAGTGAAACTTCATTACCAATGCCTCTGTACTTACAGAAACAATTCAGTGTATTGTCATCCAGAATGTGTTTATTATTGTTCCACACAAATGTTTTTAAAATGTATATAAACACATACCTTACATTATTTTTAGCAATAGAATAATGACTACATTCCACTTTCCCCTTCTTTCTTTTTCTTCACTACTATTTATGTAATACTGTACAGTAATACCTCGCATAACAAAAAATTAACATAACGAAAAATTCACATAATGAAGTGTTCGTTACGCAAGGGCGATACCCCGCATAACGGAAAAAAAGTTCATTATGCTGGGGTTTTGGTACGGGAACCCCGGATAATGGATATTTTTTGTTCGTTATCTGGGGTATCTCCCATTCGCTTCACATAACGGGAAAAACCGCATAGTGAAGCATCTCGCAGAATGGAGTATTTTCGTTATGTGAGGTTTTACTGTACTGTATTTCATCTGCTAACAGTTGGAGTTTGGTTGCATGAAATCACCTTTCATACATTTCAGGTAGAGTCCTTCCACTGTGTGGATGCAATTTCATCACCAGGAAAGAAAACTAGACCTTGGTAGTTGGTGGAATGATCTTGCAATGTTATCTGAATTCTTAAGCAGAATAAATTAGGTGGTTTTAAACATGAAATGTGTTATTTTGCAGGTTTTTTCATTTTCATCTTCTACTGTGTAGCAAAGGATAATGTTAGGAAGCAATGGAGACGATATTTATGTTGTGGAAAATACAGACTGGCTGAAAATTCTGGTATATATTAAAACATTGTTACTTGTAATTATACAGTGCTTAGTTATAAGGAGATAGTGAAAAGTATTTCCATTTGTGGAAAATACCCTTCCAGTTCTACATTGTTACTTGTAATTATACAGTGCATAATTATAACGAACTAGAGTGAAAAGTATTTTAATTTGTGGAAGGTAGCCCTCCAGTTCTACCGATCCTACTTTCCATTTGCCCCATCCCATAAAATCCCAACTCTTTTCTCCAACAGGTGGCTTTTGTATGAGAAGTTTTGTTTTTATTTTATTTTTAAATATTGACAAGTAAATTTGCTAGTAGATGTCAAACTCAGCTTTTTTCTAAGCATGTATACTCTACTATTTATTTTTGAACTGCAAAACTGCACAGATTTCATAATTCAGTTACACAATAGCAGAAATTGATCTAAATTTTAAATTCAGGTTAGTGATAGTTTAATGAAAAGGAGACATTACCGAGCAAGAAAACTTTGGCATTGCATTTTTTCAGATATGTTTAAGTTTTCATTCCACAATCATTGTAAATGATACTGATTTTCTCTTAACCATAGCTGCCATTAAGATGGTACCCTTTCTCTTTAGCCAAGTATTCAACCCCCCCCCCCCTTACCTTCTTGTCCTCATTGGTTGAATATGTAGGCAGTGAACAGATCATACTCATGGGACAGACTTCTGCCTTTGCAAAATGCATTCATCCCATTGTATACACAAAGGCTCTTCCACACAATCAGAACCTGTAATGTTAGGTTTTTCAGTACTGTAATACATAAGTTCCCGCACTCTTACTTTCCACTAAGTGTGATGTGGTTATGTGTACATCTAACAGGTGTGAGCCCTAGTTCTTTGCATCTTCTCCAACAATTTTAATCAAAGCAGATTTGAACTGCTGAACAATAGGACTAAGAAATGTGATAGAAGATCTGGATTTTCAAAATTAGCCAACAGACACAAGGATTCCATTTATAGAGACCTGAAATATAAAGTCAGCATAAATAATAGTAACCTGAATTCTACGAAGAACTAGCAAAATTTGGAACTTTAAACTCCCAGGGAATAAATAGGGATTTCAAATTTACCGTAGATTTAGAATTCTACTTCTGAATTGAACTAACATATTACTATTTCTTTTAACCTCATTCTACTGCAGATTGGAGTAGAACTGCTACTAATGGGTTAAAGAAACAGAATGTTAATCAGGCTGTATCCAGTTCTTCCCACTCCTTACAATCAAACAGCAACTCTACAAATTCCACCTCAGTGTTGATGAATAATGATTATTCAATGCATGCAAACGGCAATGGTATGTATCTAAAATATTCAGGTTTCCCCCCAATTATATTACTGTACGTATATGCAAAGTGGCTGTATCTAATAAGAGATGCGAAACAATGGCTCAGTTGTATCATTACATATTCTTCAAATAAGCATTTTATTAATGTATTTTTCATACATATATATCTCACATTTCTTTAAAGGAAGCCAATGCAGCAAATATACTCCTACATTTTCATTTTACAATAGTCTTGTAAGGATAGGACTAGGCCAAAAGGTAGTGATTGACTCAAGGTCATTCACTGACTTTTATGGACAAGTGTAGATTTGAACTGAGATCTCCTAAGTTCCAGTGCAACACTCTCAGAACTATGTTGTTGTTCAGTCGCACAGTCGAGTCCGACCCTTTGCGACTCCATGCACATGCCAGGCTCCTCTGTTATCTGCCATCCTGACTATAGCCTGCCCAGATCTATGCCCACTGCGTCAACTAAACTACGCTATTTTTACCATGCGAGCTTATGCCTGTTTAGTATACATAGCTTTCTATATCACAATTCTTATATTTTGATAATACTTGATGTAACCTCCCCCAAAAAAATATATATATGGAGATTCCATTTTTACTCTCATATTTATTTATTTATTTAGATTTATACAGTATATGACTAAAGAGAGTACCCTAATGATGCTCACACACATCAGAATGGAGCAAGATAAATTGTCTTAATGAGAAGCATGCCTGTTTTTTTTAAAAAAAAACAAAACAATGCTTTAAGGTGCATTTATTTATTTATAAATTTTATTAAGTTTTTAACAGAAAAATAATAGAAAAAAGCACAAAATTACATAAACAAAATAATAAAAAAGAATGATACATAAAAACAAATTAATACAAATTAGTCATTTCAATACATCTAATCTCTTAACCATTCAACGTGTGTGTGTGTGTGTGTGTGTGTGTGTGTGTGTGTGTGTATGTATGTATGTATGTATATATATATATATACTTTGTTCAAGTTATTCTCATTAATATTGTTTTCCGACTTTCGTATGATACAAATACCTAAAACACCCAAGTGTGCCAACTCTTTGTCCTTGAATCTACCAGTTGTCTTCCATTAACTTATTTATTCTGCCAAAAACTCATTACCTCCGGTACAGGTTTGTCTCCTTTATTTTTTTCCAATGTGTGTTACCGAAATGGCTTCCAAATATCCCAAAATCTGTTTTGTTTCAAAATCCCTTTTTAAATATTTAAATCCCATGTAAGTTTTACATTAAGTGCATGCCTGTTACCTTACTTTGGTTCCTACTCATTAGAGAGAAGCAAAGAGTTCTAAATTCAGTGGTACCTCGCATGACGAACACATCGCATAGCGAAAAATTAGCAAACTGAAGCATTCGTTATGCAAGGGTGATACCCCACATAATGATTTTTTTGTTATGCAGGGTTTTTGGTAACCAGGGTGTACCCGCTCATTGGGAACCCAGTTAATGAACTTTTTTCCATTATGCGGGATATCTCCCATAGGGACCCGCATAACAGAAAAAACACATAGCAAAGAGCTCTGTGGAATGGAGTTTTTTCATTGTGCGGGGTTCTACTGTTCATATTTGTCTGTGTTTGAATATAAAACTAAAAATCCTTAAAATAATGACTTATGAGGCTTTTGTTAGATCGTATATTTAATGTAAGATACCGTATTTATTCGTGTATAACGCACAAAATTTTATACCAAAAAAAGAAATCAAAGTTGGGGTGCACGTTATAAACGAGGACCGGTGTGGCAGTGGCGGTCGGTCCCTTGAGGGCACGAATGGTGAGTTCCCGCGAGTTCACGTCACCTTGTCGTGTACAGTGTGCGTCACAAATAGGGTTGTGCCGCTTCATTTCCTCGCCCACACGGGAGACTCAGTGAGCGCATGACGTCACCCACCCTACAAGGACGGCGCCGGCGTGGTTTTCTCCAGCAGAACGAGGCGTGGCCTCTGCCTCCAGCCATTTCCCGCCATACGCCTCCTCACTCCCGGAGTCCCACCCCCGTCGCAAGCCTCTTTTACTTCCTTTTTAGAATTGGGTCGGCTGTCTATTGCTGCGGCGGGTGAAGGGGAGGCGGGGGCGTGGCTTTGAAGAAATTGACGGGATCTGATTGGGTGGCGCGGGAGACGAGGCGTGGCCCAGAGGTAGCTCTTATGAACAAGCTTTTTCACCACGCATTCAATTACAATGCGTGGTGTGAAACAAAATTTTATACCGAGGTTTCATGGAAAATTAGGGGTGCACGTTATACATGAGTGCGTGTTATACACGAATAAATACGGTAGGTCTCCCAGCCGGGGAGAGTGGGATGGGGGGAGGAAGAGAAGTATCCTTTAAGCCCATTTCCACCCCCGCTGGCTGTCAGAAGGAGGGGAGGGCGAGATCAGCTGGGCAATATTGTTCCTTAAGGAGCCCCCCTTCACTTGGCTTCTAGCGGTCTGGGCAGCCGCTGAACCACAACCGCTGGAGAGGGTGATCCTTTCCTGTCTCCTGCTGCCAATCCTCTCTTGCCTCCGAACCACACCAGTGGGCCACCTGTCACTGATGTATAAGATGCACTCCGTTTTCTGGTGTACAGTAAAACCCCTACTTACAAGAAAAGTCCATTCCGTAGGCTTTTGCTTAAATCGGTTTTTTTATGTAACTCGAAGCAAACCCATAGGAAATTTTTTTTAACGTAACTTGAAACAAACCCATAGGAAAAATGAAATTTTTATGTAGATCAAAGCAAACCCATAGGGAAATGAACTTTTACGTAACTCGAAGCAAACCCAAAGGAAAAAGAATATTTATGTAACTTGAAGCAAACTCATAGGAAATTGTGTAAATTGGGAAATGGTTTTAGCACAAAATCATGTAAGTCGAATTTTATGTAACTCGAGGCATATGTAAGTATTTTAAGAGGTGTGTGTGTTATACGCTGGCAGATACAGTAATACGTGAATGTGTGTAGCCATTTCTCAGGATATTATATGTCACTTGATTGCTTTGAGAGTTACTTGCCTACTTTAATCTTTTGTGATTAAAAACTGGTAGACATCGCATTCAGAAGGGCACATACAAGATTCCATTTCTTTTTAAAAAAGTATGAATTGGGCCTTATTTCATCAGGGATCAAACTGATTTTGAGGGCCATGTCTTGCCATGGTTGATTTCTAACAAACATTCTGTTTAACGTTTCAGGTAATGTCCCCAGTGAGAAGAATGGAGTTTCTTTCAACGTGCAAAATGGTGATGTGCGACTTCCTGACTTTTCAGGAAAGCAGTTTGTATTACAAGAGAACAATGAGACAGGCCGTAAAAAGTCTTGCATCTCTTTGAGAAGGACTTCAAAGAGGGGGAGTCTGCACTTCACTGAACCTATGTGACATTTTTTTAAAAGAGTGTTCATTCTAAATTCAATAGTGGCATACAGGTTTTTTTCCTTTTTTAAATATAGAATGTGAGAAAACTACACAGGACATTATTTACTATATAATAACAAAGCTTCAAGGCAGCCTCATATTGTCAAGTCTTTTTTTCCCTTTTAAAATCAGCGGTGCTGAATTTTATTTCATGATTCCATAAGGTACTTTAGACAGAGCACTATAGCTGAAGAAGACAGCCAGGATAATATGTACAGTACTTTTTTAAAAAAATGACAATTTTTTTTAAAAAAATCATAATTTCAGTGTAAATTTGAAAGTTTTTTTAAAAAATTCAAAACACTGTGCAATAAAGTTATATTGATACATAAAATCACATGCTAAATGTCAACGGAGATGCTTAAATTGTCTTTCAAAATAATATATATCCGTACCTTCCTTTCATTGGGATGTAGCCGCAGTCATCAAAGTATGTATATAGGCAAAATATTTACCTTTGATTGTTATTATTTTATATTTATTTCTTGTAAATTAAATTTATTATTCATTTGTATAGAGAGAAAAAAACATGTCTAGTCTTGAAGCTTTACTGCAGTCATCAATTGGTACAAAGTTAATTACTTCAGTTAGCTTTACATTTATAGTTTGCTCTGACCTAGAGGATAGCCATGTCAGTCTCTTGAAAACAGTGACTCTTGTAGCATCTTAAAGACTAAGCGGGTTTTAAAATTTTCATGGATTATAACTCACTTCATCAAATACAAATGCTTGCTCTTTTTGTAATATAGCTTTAAATAGTCTAATACAGTTTGGTAAGAATAATATTGTGGGGCTGGGGGAGGGACCATCAAAAGTGCAAGAAGGAAATCTGGAACTACAGAACCTCTGGGAGTTTGCTTCTTGATCAAATTTATTGCCACAATAAAACATGTCACATAGAAGCCTGATAAGAGAGAAAAGAACTATAATTCTAAGACAGCTAGATCTATTACTGTCTTCTCTAGGATTGTTTAGTAATATTAGAATAAAGGCTGTTATATGACTCAAAATGTGCTTCATGCAGTGGGCATCCCATGAAATCCCTTGAGGAAAAGATCTGCAAGGGAAATCCATCCTTTGTTATCGTTTCTGAAGGCAAGGGACAACTTTCTGTTAATCTCAAGACAACAGTTGGAGGGAGAAATGTCAGCAAATACGAATACTTCTTCCTTACTTATAGACACCTGATATTAATTTATTCAAGGACTATTTCCTAACAAAAGTGAGATATGGACATGAGGCATCCATGGCTGGAAACAGGCTGAGGAACACCGTGAGGGGCAGAAAATTTTGACAAACAGTATTTCTCTACTTGCATCTGTACATTCTTGCCATGTAAAGATAATGAAACCAAAGTATGACTTGTAAGAATATGACGTACTTGTATTTTTGTTCTTATTTCTGTGGCTGGCCTGTTGAATTTGCAGAGCTTAAAAAGTATTTATTCTTCTGTATTTTTTTATTTCAAGCAGTTAGGATGTTTTTACCTTTTTAATAAATCTGGTTTGTAATAACATGCATATGGTGTTATATAGATTTCCACTGTGCACTGGTGCCTAAATGGAGCATCTGAAGAAGAAAAAACCATACACATTTTAAAGCCCTGAGAATCATAGATTTAAGATTCTACAAACTTAAAGATGGAAAATGCTACTTTGGGGGATTGGGGCTACGACTCCCAGAATACATGAACATAACATAAGAACAGCCTTGCTGGAACAGGCCACAGCCCATCCAGTCCAGCATTCTGTCTCACACAGTGGCTCACCATTTCCTTCAGGGTATTCCCAAGCAGATGCCTTCACCTGCTTAGGATTCTCTGGAAATGGCATTGAGAGATATCCTGCATATCTCTCCAACCCAGAGGTTGTCCTTAGGTATCCACAATTATAGCCATTGATACCCTTGTCCTCCATGAACTTGTCTAATCCTTTCTTAAAGCTGTCAAGACTGACAGCTGTCACCACTTCTTCTGGCAGGGAGTTCCATAGACCAGTAATCCTCTGGGTGAAAAAGTACTTTCTCTTATTTGTTTGAGAACTAGTACCCAAAAGTTTCATGGAGTGTCCCCTAGTTCTAGTGTTGTGCGATAGGGAAAACAGTTTTTCCTTATCTACTTTGTCCACACCGTGCATGATTTTATAAACTTCAATCAGGTCACCTCTTAGACGTCATTGTTCAAGAGTGAAGAGGCCCAAACGTTGCAGCCTCAGATGGTAAGGAAGGTGTTCCAGTCCCCTAATCATTCTGGTTGTCCTCTGCACATTTTCCAGATCCATAATATCCTTCTGAAGGTATGGCGACCAGAACTGTACACAGTATTCCAGATGGGGCCTCACCATAGATTTATAAAGAGGCAAAATGACACTTGTTGACTTATTTTCTATACCCTTCCTAATGATCCCTAGCATTGAGTTTGCTTTTTTCACTGCTGAGGCACACTGGGTTGACACCTTCATTGAGCTGTCCACCAGGACACCAAGGTCCCTTTCCTGGTTTGTCTCAGAGAGTTCAGACCCCATCAGTTTATAAATGTAATTGGGGTTCTTTGCCCCAACATACATCACTCTGAACTTACTAAGAATACTGCAAGTCCCTGACACAAAATGCACTTAAGCAATGAGGTAAAAACACTATTATAACAATAAACAGTAATTTTCAAAGTAAGTAAAACAGTTGCAGTTAAACTGCAAAATAAATACCACTATCCATTTGTACTGTTTCGAGAGAATTCTGAAAAGCTTGGGAGGGTTATTTTTTGTCTAGATCTCCTAGAAGTTTTAGTGAGCACATCTATGTTATCTGGAAGAGATCTCAGGGTCATACCTGTCAACCGTGGCTCTGGCAAATCCGGGACCTGAGCAAAACGGTTCTGCGCAAGTCGCCTTCTACGCATGCATAGAAGGGTTTTACGCTTGTGTAGCACACTTCTACGCATGCGTAGCCTTCTACGCATGCATAGAAGGGTTCTACGCAAGTGTAAAACCCTTCTACGCATGCGTAGAAGGCGACTTGCGCAGAAGGGCTGCACAGTACCTCGTTTCCCCCGCTGCCAAATTCCGGGGTTTCAGCAGCGCGGGGCGGGAAATGGCGCAAATCGGCACCTAAAACCGGGAAATCCTGGCCAATCCGGGAAGGTTGACAGGTATGCTCAGGGTCTGCAGTTGAGAAAAGTAACTTTTCCTAGCTCATAATATAGTACAATCATTATGTAACCTTACTTATGGCAATTAACAATTAAAGTAACCTTTTGTTTCTAAATACTGTAGTTACTGTACTTCTAAGCTGTACACCAGGAGTTCTCAACCTTTTAAAGTCGGAGGCGAGGTCATGCTCCCTCAGACAGCTTCAGAACAGCCATTTTGCCCTTCTGCCACCACATGGCACTTTCTGTGTGGTAGTGGGCCACATGAAATGGCACCTCAGCTCGCATCTGGCCCACAGGCCGCAGGTTTAGAATCTCTGCTGTATGCAAAGCATAAAGAGAAAGGGCTAGATGGGGATGGTGCAGCAGCACACAAACAAGCTATCTTTTTTCACAACATACTGTGCTGACTTCACACCTGTGTAAGCAAGGGAAGGGGTTGAAAATAAGATTTTTGTGATGAATATATTTTAATGGCGGACAGGGTGCAGCAGGAGAAACAAAGGCACCACAATATTTCCGACAAGTTTGTGCAGACCATGACACATGAAGCTCATTTGCCACTGTTTTGCCTACTCCCCCAGTGTCAAGAGTACCCTCTGGAGCTCCTCACAATCTCTCAGTTTTCACTACCCTGTATAATTTAGTATCATTAGCAAATATGGCTACCTTACTATTTACTCCTACTTCTAGATCATTTATGAAGAGGTTGAAAAGCAGGGGTCCCAGTACTGAACCTTGGGGGACCCCCCTCTTTACTTCCCTCCACTTGGAGAAGTGTCCATTTAGTGCTACCCTCTGGTTCCTGTCTCTTAGCCAGTTGCTGATCCAGGACAAGACCTGTCCCTTTATTCCATGACCGGTAAGTTTATTCAAGAGCCTTTGGTGTGGGACCTTGTCAAAAGCCTTCTGAAAGTCCAGATAAACAATGTCAACTGGATCCCCTTATCCACATGCTTGTTGACACTCTCAAAAAATTCCAACAGATTAGTGAGGCATGATTTGCCCTTGCAAAAGCCATGTTGGCTCTCCTTTAGCAACATGAGTTTGCATGGTAACACAACACACATTCTGGGAGCTGTACTCCTTTAGTGTATGAAACTAAGACACAGGACACAGCCTCGGGCTGGGTTAACTCAGGTTTATTGCATCGTGGACAGAGGGAACATGAGGTAATGGCGGATCGATAGCTCTTTATATACAGTAGGGATACATTTGAACGTGGTGCCATGGTAGCCCATTGGCTACTGTCTGCGTGACGTCATTGTGGGTCACGCCCTTCTTGTCCAGGTGTAGGTGGTGGCGGGAAAGCTTCCCGCGCTGTTGCCTTTGATGAGTTCGGACCAAGAGAGCTTGGACGCTCGCTGCTGCCAGCTGGTGGTCATTAGCTCGCGTCCTATTACAGGGTTTATATGATACAGCTGAAGGTTACATTGTTGCTATAGGCAAGGTTACATTGGCTCAGATACATTGTAATTCATGTGGAAGGTAAAACCATTAGAACACAACACCCCTCCCCCCTAGGACGAGACAATGTCTCGAGCCCACACTTCAACACACTCCCCCCCCTTAGGAGACAAAGTCCCTCAGCCAAGATGGCTTATTTCGAACACGCTGGGGTCTCGATGCGGGCTGCCTTTCCCCGGGTTTGCTACCTTCTCTTTGTCCCCTGGTTTCCTGCCCTGTAATTGGAGAGGGAGACTTGTTAGTGACTAGCCGCGGCTCCGCGGCGTTGCTAGGAGGTGTGCTCTTTCTCGGGGAAGAACCGGGGGCACTGGGGGCTAACGAAAAACCCCTCTTCTCGCTTGGAAGGGTGGGGGAACACTCCTGAAAACCCCCCCGGCTCGCAAAACCAAAATCAAAATCAAAATTACATTCGGGGGACGCGGCGGCGGCCGCACATTCCTTTTCCTTTTCCCTCCCCCCGGGCTCTGATAGAACTGGGGTATCAAAAGGATATGAGTCGGGACCACCGCTTTCCCCCCCGGTTTCGGACTGCTGTCCCTCAATGTCTCCCCCTTGGGCTAAACGGGTGGGGGAGAACCCTATCGCTGAATCCTGTTGCTGAGCCCCACTAACCGGCCCTTCACTCACTCGGCGCCTCAGTTGGTCAGCGTGTCTCCTCCAGAGGAGACCGGTGCTCGTTTCCACCCGATATGACACTGGCCCCGTCTGCTCAATTACTGTTCCCGGTACCCAGGCTGGCCCTGCGCTTGCATAGTTCCTGCAGTACACAAGGTCGCCGGCGGCGAACCCTTTCGAGACTGCCAATCCTATGTTTTTCCCTTTGTCCTCGACTCTCGTCGGGTCCAGCCTGGACAGAAGCGTGGTCAGTTTTCGCCGCATCAAGAGTTCTGCCGGCGAGTAACCTGACGCTAAGGGGGTTACCCTATACGCTAATAAGAACTGACACACTTGGTGGTTTAGGTCCCCCGGGCCCATGCGCCGCAACGCATCCTTTGTTGTACGCACCAACCGTTCCACTTGGCCGTTCGTGGCCGGGTGAAACGGCGCGGATGTGACATGCCGAATGGCGTTTGCTCCCATGAATGCCTCGAACTCCGAGGAGGTGAAGCAACTCGCGTTATCGCTGACTAAAGTGTCGGGTAAACCGAACGTGGAAAAGACCCTCCGTAGCTGGCTAATTGTTGTGGCGGAGGACGTGCTCTTTACTGGGATAACCTCCAGCCACTTGGAGAACGCATCCACCACCAGGAGAAACATGGTTCCTCGGAATGGGCCAGCGAAATCTACATGTACTCTGGACCACGGCCCCCTTGCTGTGTCCCATTCCCTATGCGGGAGGCGGGCCGCCTCTGGTCGGGATCCCTGGCAAGCCCCACAAGTGCCGACCATGTGCTCAATGTCCGCGTCCAGCTGTGGCCACCAAAAGTAACTGCGGGCCAGCGCTTTCGAACGAACGATGCCCGGATGGCTGACGTGCAGCAGTTTGAGCACCCTCGGCCGCATGGCTGCAGGAACCACCACTCGTTGGCCCCACAATAGGCACCCCCTTTCTAGGGACAACTCTAGCTTTTTCCGAAAGAATGGGTCGAATTCCGTGCTTGGGGACGATGCCGGCCACCCCTTTTGTACCCATGAGCTGACTTTCTCGAGTGTCCTGTCCTTGCCTGTCGCCCTCGCAATATCGGCTGGTACTATTGGGGGTGCATCTAAAACCTCAATCAGTAACACCTGGCGGTCTCTTCCTACTCTAGCCTTCTGGTCGTCCGACAAGGGCAAAGGGGATCTCGAAAGTGCATCAGCATGGCTGATCTCTTTTCCGGGCCGGTACACCAACTCGTGTTGGTAAGCGTTGAGAAAAATGGCCCATCGCAGCATTCTCGGTGATAGGATCTGCGGGGTGGGCTTGCTTGCCGTGAAAATCCCTAACAGGGGCTTGTGATCCGTCACGATTTTGAACGGGCGGCCATACAAAAAATCGTGAAACTTTTTGGTCCCCGCTACAATTGCCAATGCCTCCCTGTCGGTTTGTGCGTAATTTCGCTCTGCCTGGGACAGGGACCTTGAATAAAATGCAACCGGGGCTTCCCTTCCGTCATCCAACACGTGGCAAAGTACTGCCCCCACCCCCACCGGTGACGCATCACAGACTAGGACCACCGGCCGTTTGGGGTCGAAATGCGTTAGAATTGCGTCAGAGGTCAAGAGTTGTTTTAATTCTTTGAACGCCCTCTCGTGCTCGTCACCCCACACCCAAGTCTCCTCTTTTTTAAGCAGCCGATGAAGCGGTTCGGCCACGGACGCCTTCCGCGGAAGGAATGTATGGTAAAAATTGAGGAGCCCCAGGAATGACTGTAGCTCGGTTTTGGATGTGGGGCGAGGGGCCTTTTTGATGGCTACTACTTTGGATTTGGATGGCTTGATACCCTCGGGTGTAATCCTGAACCCTAAGAACTCGACCTCGGTTTCGAAAAAAACACATTTGTCCTTCCTCAGTCTCAGCCCCGCTTTCTCGAACACAGTTAGTACTTTGTCCAATCTCCGTGCCAGTTCGGCCTCACTCCCCCCTGTTATTAATACGTCATCAAAATAAGGTAACACCCCCTCCAGCCCCTTCAGGAGGCGTTCCACTAGCGACTGAAAAAGGCCGGGTGCCGAGTTCACGCCGAACTGTAACCGCGACACTTGGAACGCTCCTTTATGTGTGACTATCGTTTGTGCCGCGGCCGTGGCGGGTGTTACGGGAAGCTGCTGATAGGCTTGTGCCAGGTCGAGCTTAGCGAAACACTTTCCCCCATTTAGCCTAGCCAAAAGGTGGCTGACCACCGGCACCGGATAAGCATTAGGGCGGATCGCCTTGTTAATCGTACACTTATAATCAGCGCAAATGCGCACCTCCCCGTTAGCCTTCAGAGCTGTTACAATTGGAGTTTCCCACTCCGCGGAATCAACAGGAATAAGAATCCCCTGGCCCACCAATTTGTCCAGTTCCGCCTCTATTTTGTCCTTTAGTGCGAAGGGCACTCTGCGCGGTTTGAGTCTTATCGGGCGGACCTCCGGATCTAGGTCGAAGGCTACAGGGGGTCCCTTGAATTTTCCGAGTCCTTTTTCAAAAACGGCGGGATGCGCATCGCACACCGCTTGTATTGGGTCCACCCCCACTGCATGTACTCCCCCTATAAACAGGCCTAAGGGCTGGAACCACTGTGTCCCTAGGAGGCTACAACTCCCCCCCTTGAGGACAACTAAGGGCAGCTCCGCAGAGTGTCTCTTAAACTCAACCCGAAATTTCCCGACCCCCAACACCGGAATGCTGTTCCCCTGTACATCTCGTAGCGTGGACCTCAAAGTTTTAAGTTTGGGCCGCACGTGGGGGTCGATTTTTAAAAACTCTTTCTGGGGAATTATGGAATAGGAGGACCCCGAGTCAATTTCCATCCTGATGGGGGCCCCTTGTACTAGTACCTCAACGAAATAATGGGACTGTTCCGCGGACACACTGAGCACTGGGACGTCGTCCTCGCTGCTGTCCGAGACGCGGCCCACGCCGTCCTGCTTCCTCGTGGTCTGGACGCCATCTTTGGGCCTCGCTGAACGGTCCGGCCTGGTCGAACGGTCTGGTGACTGCCTCCGGCCCTCCTTCCGTTTTCTGCATGCCTTGGCGATGTGCCCCCGACGGCCGCAGGTGTAGCATTCGGCCTTTCTAAACGGGCACCTCGCACGCTCGTGGGCCGCTCCGCAACCATCGCAGCGGCGCCCCCCTTTTCGGACCTTCTGGACCTCCTCGCCGTCGCTGCTCTCTGAGGACGACTTTGAGGCCCGTTGAGTTGCGTGCACCGACCTTTCCGCCTTGCCGGCTCTGGGACGCCACTCACGCCACTGGTGCATCTCGTCCACTCCAGCATTCGTGGACTCTGCGGCTTCTGCGGCCGCGACGACCTCTGCCAGCGTGGGTGGCGGCTCCTTATTCATCAAGCTGCGCTGCACCTCCTTGTCTTTCAGGCCACACAGCACGCCGTCCCTGAGGGCCATTTCTAGGATGCTGCCCCATTTACAGGGGGCAGCGGCTACCCTCATGGCGGCCACGAATGCCTCGACCGACTCGTCCGGCGCTTGGACTCGCCTCCAAAACGCGCTCCGAGCGGGAAACATCGCCCTCGCGGGTTGGAAACGCTCCCGTAGCAGCTTCATGATGTCGTCCGCCTTAAATTCGCTCACCTTCTTTGGAGCGATGATGCCCACCAGCGTCCGCTTGGTTTCCATTCCAAGCATGCGGGTGAGGATGGCCCTCTTCCTCTCCTCATCGTCTTCCTTGACTTTGAGCTGCTGCCCCATTTACAGGGGGCAGCGGCTACCCTCATGGCGGCCACGAATGCCTCGACCGACTCGTCCGGCGCTTGGACTCGCCTCCAAAACGCGCTCCGAGCGGGAAACATCGCCCTCGCGGGTTGGAAACGCTCCCGTAGCAGCTTCATGATGTCGTCCGCCTTAAATTCGCTCACCTTCTTTGGAGCGATGATGCCCACCAGCGTCCGCTTGGTTTCCATTCCAAGCATGCGGGTGAGGATGGCCCTCTTCCTCTCCTCATCGTCTTCCTTGACTTTGAGCTCCACCAGCGCCGCATGGAAGTCCATCTCAAGCAGCTCCCAGTCTTGCGGTTTGGTGATGTTGAACCCGCTCTGTGCCCTGGCTGCTCCTTGGGAATCCATTGATCCCATCCTCGTCGCCAATTTAGTGTATGAAACTAAGACACAGGACACAGCCTCGGGCTGGGTTAACTCAGGTTTATTGCATCGTGGACAGAGGGAACATGAGGTAATGGCGGATCGATAGCTCTTTATATACAGTAGGGATACATTTGAACGTGGTGCCATGGTAGCCCATTGGCTACTGTCTGCGTGACGTCATTGTGGGTCACGCCCTTCTTGTCCAGGTGTAGGTGGTGGCGGGAAAGCTTCCCGCGCTGTTGCCTTTGATGAGTTCGGACCAAGAGAGCTTGGACGCTCGCTGCTGCCAGCTGGTGGTCATTAGCTCGCGTCCTATTACAGGGTTTATATGATACAGCTGAAGGTTACATTGTTGCTATAGGCAAGGTTACATTGGCTCAGATACATTGTAATTCATGTGGAAGGTAAAACCATTAGAACACAACAACTCCAAAAAGAAGTAATGTCTGTCTTATGCTTGAAGTGGCAGTTATAACAGGGATGGCTAATCACTTACAGTGTTCTTAATAAGGTACCAGATGTTCCACAGAGATCAAGTAAAGTGTCAGGTATTTGGCAACAGGTAGAGCATGCAGGTAGTCGTGCCTGCCATATGACCACAGAAACGTCTGCAGAAGCAGACAGCGCTGGCTCTTCAGCTATGAAACAGATGAGCACTGAATCTTAGAGTCAGATACGACTGGCTTTCGAGTAAGCATGACCTTTACTAGACCAAACTGCACCATGTGGAAGAGCTTCCTTCCTCCATCTCTCCCTCGCTCCTTCCTTCCTGGGATTACAACCCCCAGAATTCCCTAGTTGGCATGATCAGTGTTGTGCTGGGGATTTTGGGGCTTGTGGAACAAAAAAAATATGTAACTTTCCCAAACGCTGTGAAACAATTCTATTAGTGTTCTCTGGGGGGACCCTGGAGATTTGGCATGAGGATTTTGAAAATAAAACAAAAACAGATATGAACAAGAAAATTGGTCTGCTTCCAAGGGCAAGTCTCCATTTCACTTCCAAGCTATCAAGTTAAAATTGAGCATGTTTTGTTCCACACACTCTGTGTGTGGTAACAAAAATCCTGAGAAGCAGGGCATGAACTGAAATGGGCAGAGAAGAGCCTTAGACAGTCAGCAGCTTGCAGCAAGTAAACATGCTCAACTACACATCCAAGTTATACACGTGGCTCAAATTTATCAACATCATTTTAACACACGGGTTCTCAACCACGGTACCATTTCACTGGAAGCAGAAGCATTTTACAGCAGTGTTTACGGCTGGGGTACCCACCAGTCTGGCCTGCTCAGCTGCCTGAGGAGCCTGGCCCGCAGGTTAAAAAGGTTGAAAATCCCTGTTCCAACAAATATGCTACATTGGAACCCTGCATAATGAGCGCTTCGTATAATGAAAAATTCGTACAACAAAGCATTTTTCGCTATATGGGGTTTTTGTTAAGCGAGGTATACCTCGCTTAGCGAAACCCCATATAACGAACATTTTTTCTGTTATACGGGGTACTCGCTCAACGAAACCCTGTATCGTGAACATTTTTCCTTTATGCGGGGTATCGCCAATAGTGCTTCGTATAACAGAAAAAAATAGTATAGCAAAGAGCCCTGCGGAATGGAGATTTTTTTTGTTATATGGGTTTCTACTGTATTTTCATGTACTTTTTACAAGATGTCTGAGAGAACACTTGACAAAATTCAAGAGATACCTAACAGACTCTTCAGGATAGAAATACAACTCTCTCATACCAATTTACATCAATCTTATTATGTCACTGTATGTCACTATGTCCCAATGAAGTGCAGTAAAGCTGTACAGTAAAACCCCTACTTACGAAAAAAAGTCCATTCCATAGGCTTTTGCTTAAATCGATTTTTTATGTAACTCGAAGCAAACTCATAGGAAAAATTGTTTTGTTTTACGTAACTCAAAGCAAACCCATAGGAAAAATGACATTTTTATGTAAATCGAAGCCAACCCACAGGGAAATGAATTTTTACATAACTTGAAGCAAACCCATTGGAAATCATGTAAATTGGGACATGGTTTTAGCACAAAATCATAACTCAAGGCATAATGTATGTAAGTTGGGGTTTTACTGTATAATCAAGCATGATCAAAGATGGCTTCTTCTGTTCATGTGATACAAGAAACTGCCAGAAAAGCCCCACCAAATCAGATGAAAGGCTCATCTAGCACCCTGAGGTAAAGGTCACCCTTGTTCAAAATCCAGTCTTATCTGACTCTAGGGTTCAGTGCTCATCTCTGTTTATAGCCAAAGAGCCAGTGCTGTGTCTGCAGACGTTTCCACGAACATATGGCAGACATGACTAGACACCGGAGTACACGGAATGCTGTTTACCTTCCCACCTGAAGTGGCTCCTATTTATCTACTTGCAATTTCTTGCTTTCGAACTGCTAGGTTGGCAGGAGCTGGGACAGAGACGGGTGCTTGCTCTGTCATGCAGCACTCAGGTCTCGAGCTGCCGACCTTCCAGTTCGTCAAGCTCAGCGTCTTAACCAAGCCACCACAGTCCCCTAAACTGCTGTACTGCAGCCAAAACGTTGTAAATTCAATCCTGATATTGCTCCAGGTTGACTCAGCCTTCCATCCTTCCGAGGTCGGCAAAATGAGTACCACACCTGTCAAGTATCCCGTTTTGGCCGGGATTTACCATAATTCTCCGCTCCATCACGCTCCTTCCCGCCGTCATCCTGTATTTGAATGGCCAAGGAAGGGGTTACTACGCATGCATGCCGCTGCCTCTGACGGGCACGCATGCGCAGTAACCCCTTTCCTGGCCGAAGGGGTTACTGCGCATGCGCCAACGCCTGGAAACCTTCCCGTATTTGGACACCGGCAACTTGACAGGTATGATGAGCGTGTTGGGGGCAAAATGTTAATTGCCTTGTGAACCCCCAGAGACTGAACTGACCGCTATGGGGCGGTATATAAGTGTGATTGCTAATTCTAAAGACCAGCGAGAGTCCAAGTTGTAAAATCCCCAACTGCGAGCACGGAAGGGACGACGCAGATGGGTGACATATACTGCAGAGGCATTGAAGCCACCCGGTTTTTAAATAACCCCAGAAGGCCCCTTTCGCAGCCCAGAAACTGTCGACTGAGAGACTGAGTGAGAATAGAACAGAGCAGCAGAGCATGCCACACGCGCGAGGGCTTGGAGTCCCAGCGGGTCCGGGACAAGGTTAGCAGCCACAGGGGAAGCAGCTGGGCAGCCAGGTCCTGGCAGCCACGTAAAGGAAGCTGGTTTAAATAACAGCACTGCGGAAAGAAAGAAAGAAAGAAAAACCCAGGGAGACTCTTTTCCCTCGTCTTTAACACAGGGCTCGCTTCCCCACCCCACCATGTCTTCGCCTCCGCCCTCACTGCGGGGGAAACGGAGGTCCTAGTCCAGCGCCCTTGCAGGACCCGTTTGCAGAAAGGGCGGGTGGCTCTCTCCGAGCATATACGGCCGGCTGCCTTCTGCCCAACCTCCCACCGTAAATGACCTAACAAAAAGGAAAGGGCATTTCTCCCCACCACCCCCACCCCCACCACCCCAAGCCCGAAAGACGCGTGCCCGGGTGCAGCGCGGAAGTTGTCCGCCGCCAGCTACGGCGGTCCTGCCTTGGAAGCGACCCCCCCCCCACCTCTTCCCTCCCTATTTCTTGGGGGGTGGTTGTTGTTGTGGTCTTTGGAGAAAGGCGATGCCCCTTCTTCCGTCTGGATAGTCCGAAAAGGCTTCCTTCGCCAGCCGAGCCCCGGGTGGAGGATGGGAACCGGGGGAGAAGGTAAGGCAAGGATTGCGCCGTTGCTTATGGCGCAGGTTATGTGGGGTGAACGTGAAAGGGAAGCGGAAAGGGGTGCCCCGCGGGGGCAGGCAGGCAGGCAGGGCGTAGATAAATAGGGGCCACTTCGGTGGGAAGGCAAACAGTGCTCCGTGCGCTCCAGTGTTGAGACATGCCTGCACGAAAATGTCTGCAGACGCAGACAGCACTGGACAGAGATGAGCACTGAACCCTAGAGTCGGATACGAATGGCTATAGAGCTAGGGCAACCTTTACCTTCCTAAAGATCCTAAATGCAATTTTAAAAGCCTAATCTAAAGAGACAGTAAACTAATCAGTTAATATATTTGTCTGTGTGATTAGTACAATACATACAATTAGTTTATTTTGGTCATTGACCAGCATGAGAACTAGAGGACAACAATTGCACTGGAATAACAATAAAGTAGAAATCATACTAATAATAATAGACAAGTCAGTATGGGGATAAAATTATTAACTTAGAGTTACAAACATGAGAATTAGGTGCCAAGGAATAATGATAATGGGAATAAGGTAAAGGTTTCCCTTGCTCGAAAGCCAGTCGTATCCGACGCTAGGGTGCAGTGCTCATCTCTGTTTCTAAGCCGAAGAGCCAACGCTGTCTGCTTCTGCAGACATTTCCATGGTCATGTGGCAGGCATGACTAGACACCGAATAAAAACACTTAAAATTCTAAAATTTAAGCAGGATTAAGGATAATATAATGACAAATTATAGAACAATATTTAGCTTGCGTGCAGTGATGCACTCTAAAAAATTTTTACGGCCACCTCTGTGGGTGGGGCCAAATCTGTGGGCATGGCCAATGCAATGGCTATGGAGGTGGGCATGGCCAGCCAGGTGGGCATGGCCTGGGGGAATTTCTGCTACCGGTTCTCCAGAACAGGGCAGAATCCCTTGCAGTGCATCACTGCTTGTGTGATTAGTGTGAAAAAAGAGATTAGTATGTAGGACAGCTTAATAATAGAGAGGGAGTGTGTTTTCTGCAGTGTAAATACACCTTGGATTTTTGCTTCAGCAGAGTCATTCTAACTGGTTTGAACATATGAAAAAAGAGAAGACTTGTGTAATGCCTGTTTTGTGACAGTTGCTCTGTTTATTTTGGAACAAGGGTGCCTGTTGCCTGCTGGTGGATACATGAGCTGCAAGTCTTAACAGCTGCGCTAGAGAAAGACAGGTTCCTCGAGACAGCCCCACTTTTTGCCTTGAAGAATTGTTGACAGCATTGGAGATGAGGAGCAGGAGCAACTCCGGGGTCCGTTTGGATGGCTACGCTCGCCTTGTTCAGCAGACCATTTTGAATCACCAGGTGAGCGCAGGTCTTACGGGTAAATGGGCCATTCCTGTTCTTAGGACTTCTCTTGTTCCTTTATGGTTTTATTAAGCAGCTGTTGTTTATTCCTCCTTTTCTCCTGAAATGTTTATGGAGACCATATTTGATCAACATAAAGTGTAAAAACATTTCTTTGTGCAACAACTGTGATCGTTTGCAAAAGCTAACCATTACATAGTTCTAGGCAGACAGAATTATGCAGCATCTTGTGAGATTTTCTAAGCACTTCTGTTGCTCAGAGCCAGAGTTGCTAAGTTTTTAAATAGCTCAGACCAGCAGATTCCAATATGTGGAAGCATAAATTTTCCCTTATTTAAAGTACAGTAATACCTTGGATAACGCTAAAACTTGGTTCCACAAGTTTCCGAAGAGGAAAGGGAACCGGGGATCGATCCGCCTGCAAAGGCAGTGGCCCGCCTTCCCTTCCTCGAAAGGCAGCCGCTGAACGGAGCGCCCGCACAACAGCTGAAAACAGGTGCGGCCACCATTTAGTTTTTAAAACAAAATGGCCACTGCATGCATTTTCAGCTGTTGTGCGGCCCAGGGATTTTCTAGGAAGATGGGAATAGCGCGGAAAATGTCCTCCAATCCTCCCAGAGGCTGTAGGGGAGGTGGAGAGCCCAAAACGTTCACCCGATGATGGTGATTTTTTTGTCCCCAAACTGTGAAAAGGTAGGAGATCACGTCATTTTTGTGGGGGTGGGCAGCCGGAGTACGGGCGCTCCGTTCGGCGGTTGGCTTTTGGGGAAGGCAAGGCTCACCTTGCCTTCTCCGAAAGGAAGCCGCCGAACGGAGCACCCGTACACCGGCACTCTCCCTCCGGCCCTCTGGGAAGAGAAGCAGCCAGGCGCTTGGCCGGTTCCCTTCCCAAAGGGCCAAACACAATGCATTGGATAACACTAAAATAATGTTATACGATGCACATTTTTATCCGATTTTAGCGTTACCCGATGCATTTGTTATCCGAGGTATTACTGTAATGTAATTTTGGAAGCTCACCCATCTTTAGGCCTCCTCTAGTCCTGTAGGAATCTACTGCTTTTGATGTCTGCATATCAGCTGGGCTTATGCCTTTTTGGTTCTTTACTGTCACATTTTATGGCTGAATTGAGCTGTTGATAATTAAATACATCATTGTGTGTCCTTCTCCTTATCAGTTGTCACCTCACCCACCCCCATGCAACCCTGGCATAGGTCATTCAGACTTTCCTAGACGTCAGCTTCTGTGTTTTCATCGAAAGAATGCCAAATTTACTTTTTTGGGCTGAAACATTTCAGCCACTTGGCTGGGTTAGTGAGGATACTTTACTTTTTATTTTATTTTTCAATAATATATAACATATAACCCTCCACCCACCAACACGCAACACTCAAAAATCTCATCCCCCCCCCCCGGCCAGGCAAAATATTGCCCAGCCACTCCCATTTAGGGAATGGGGGAGGAGGAGGAGGAGGAGGGAGAGCCTATCCCTTCTATTCTTAATTCCTCCTTTCACTATTCCCCATCTCCTTCTCTTATTTTCCCTCTATTTTAATTCTTTTGGTCCCTATGCTGTTTGATTCATATTCCTAAATTGTTAACACTTTCCTGCCAGTGCCTATTTATATTTATATATTATTTTTACTTTTTGGCTTTTGGCTTTATCTTTGCACCAGACAATTCTGCATCATTTTCTTCTCTTATTTCCCCTCCACTTCCATAACCCAAAGGTTTATCACTGTGTTTCTCCCTTGAATGGTCTCTCCCCTTTGCTTGATACTCCTCTTTCCCCTTTGATCCTTCTGAACCTTCTCCATAGAGATTTTTTACCAGTTTTTCCCAGTTTGGGTCTCCTGTCGCTATAATCTTAAGTAATTCAAGTTGCCTCATTGCTCCCTTTGGGTCCTCTGCTCTAACCACCTTCCCATCATGAAATATCTTTAAGAAGATAGGGAAACCCCATTGATATCTTATATTGCAATTAAACAAAATTTCAGTTGTCAGCTTCATCTGTCTTCTCCATTGAATAGTCTCATTACTTAAATCATGATATGCTTGTACTTTTACTTCTCCTATCTTTAATGCAGAGTCACCATGCTTCCTTAAATAGTCCGTTACTTGATCTTTTTTATAACCTGATACAAAAGTAATTATCATATCTCTGGGGCGTTGACCTCTCTTGAAACCGGCCTTAAAAATTGCTTCAATCTCTTCTTCTTTAATTGGGCCAGAGTCCAAAGCAAAGGTTTGTAACCATTTAACCACTTCAATTTTTAAATTGTCTTTATCCATGTCGGGGGGGAAACTTAATCCTGATGTTTTTCTTTTTCGATTGATTCTGTAGCTTCACCAGTTGCTTAAATCTTTTGTCCATAGTATTTTCATGCCTTACTGCAATCTCCACCAAGTCCTTAACCTCTGACTCCAAAGTATTGGTTCTCATGTTTAATCCAGAAATTGATTTCTCCAGAGATTACACTTCCTCTCTGACCACCTCTTTAACAAACTGTTTAATTTCCTTTTTATCTTCATTAGATTTTGTAGTTATAAAGTCTTTTCATTCCAACAGAGTCAGATCTCCACTCAGTTTTTTCTTAGAGGGGTAGTCTTGCATCCATATTTTCAGATTCTTCTTTGTTTATTGGGCTGTCTTTGATCCACCACCGCTGCAGTAACTCTTGTAAAAAAAAAGTCTCTTACTGCTGTCTCTCTTCCAGTACCTGATATTATTTGCTCAGCAACTTGCAGCTATCAATAGTCCATAAATATTTTCCCACCAGCTACTAAGAGACTGCAGTTTTATTTTAATTTACAACCACAAAGCTTTATCTTATCACAAAAAGCACCTGGCTTCCTGCCAGCTCTGTCCGCTCAGCCCAATATGGAGGTTCTACCCTCTGAAATTAGGACGGCAACAAAAAGAAACAGCTGTAGTGGATAAACTGTAAACTTTTCCAAACCAATCTTGTATGAAGCCTTTTCCTCCAAAAATTGTATCAGATGCAAAGAGGTGAAAAAGAAAGTCCTCACAGCAACAAAAGGGAGATGGCAGGTCTATTGCTTTAAAAGCCTTGCAGCCAAAGGCCTCCTCTGCTTCTTAGCACTTTTCTCTCCGGTATTATTCAACCGAAGATTTATCAGCAAATAGTTTTTCAACAGGACCTTCAACACCTCCCACGGTACCTTATCATCCAAAGGACTGCAGTAGCTATCTTTTGGCAAATTCCATGGTACTTTTAACCCAAATAGGACCTTTTTTCTTTGTCTGGAGAAGGAGACGGCAGAAATCACTCCTCCCTCCTCCTAGAGGATACTTTACTGAAGGAAGTAATTTTCCCCAGGTCTGTTCTCATGTGTTAGCACCACCCTATTCCTCTTTTCAGAAGGTTTACCCAAGTGAGCAAAATTAAACATGGCTGCAATGACTCATAGTGTAGAAATGCTGGCTTTTCCCTGGTGGCGCAGTGGTTAAACTGCTGTACTGCAACCAAAAGGTTGTGAGTTCAATCCTGACCAGGGATCAAGGTTAACTCAGCCTTCCATCCTTCCGAGAGTGGTAAAATGAGTACCCAACATGTTGATGGCAAAATGCTAATTAACTTGTGAACCGCCCAGAGAGTGCACTAAGTGTTATTGGGCGGTATATAAGTGTGATTGCTTTGCTTATTGATTGTTTTTGCTTCTTTATGCAGACTACAAAGCCTTTCCACTGCCCAATGCCAGTACATCTAGAGAGTTTAATTTAAGATCTTAAAATATACAACTGCATGAATCCTGTATCAGTGCAGAAACCAGTCTGTTAATCACTTGCAAAAATCCTATCGCATATTTATAATGATGTAACTTTTGGAAATCACTGTAGACCACTGTTTCCCAACCTTTGGTTTTTGGACTTCAATTCCCAGAAGCCTAAGTCAATTCCCCAAAGAACTGATCAGCAAATGTACAGACTTAGGCTTCTGGCAGTTGAAGCCTCCCTGTGGGGCATGTGCCCCACATTTGGAACCACTGCTGTAGACATTATCTCTTAGGTACTGAGTAGAAGCTCTTGAGTGAAATGAAAAACTGAAGAGAACAGTGAATGGAGTGCTATGGTTTGAATCCTGAAGAACAGCATTTTGTACTGCCACACTTTGGTGCAGGTGCTACCTGTGTTAGTGTAATTGGCAAGTTTTTTTTTGTGTAAATTCATAAAATGATATAGTATCGCAATATACAGTATTCTAGAGTTTCATCCAAGTGCTTCTGGATGATGCATGTTATCTGGATTCATTTCAGTTGTGCTTTTAGTCGGGATACAGGACTGTGATTGCTTTGGTCACCTTGGTAAATACCCTGTGGCTGGGACAGGATAAGAAGAATGCAACCTTATTGGTTCTCATTGATGTTTTGCAATTTGATAGCATTTTATACACCATTAACTGTGGTATCCTGTTGCATCACTTCGCTAGGGTTTGAACTGGGTACTCTGTAGTACAGTGGCATTACAATGGTTCCAGTCCTTCCTGTCAGATCATACTTGAAAGGTAATGTTGCAGGAGCACTGTTTGATGCTATGGCCTTTTGCATTCCTCAGCATACAAGCTTATCCTTGATTCTAGCATCTATGTCCGTGATGGTGAGCCTTGGTACTCCAGATGTTCTTGGACTTCAATTCCCAGAAACCCAAGCCCCCATGAATCCACACAACGAGGGTAGCGCGACGCGGGCCGGATGAATCACAGCAAACCCATCCGTGTGGATTCACGGGGGTTTGGTCTTCTGGGAATTGAAGTCCAAGAACATCTGGAGTGCCAAGGTTCACCATTACAGATCTATATGAAGCTGCCAGGAAAGACCTTTTGGAGATTTAGAATGAGGTGCCACCAATATGCTGGTGACTTCCAACTTTCCTGTTCCTTGTCATCCAACAGCAAAGAAGCAGTCAGGACCTTTGAATGCTGCCTGAGATCAGTAATAGGCTGAATGAGAGTAAACAAACTGAAATTTAATACTGAGAAAATGGAGGTCTTGCTGGTCAGTAGAAAGTCAGATTCAAGAACCTGTTCTAGAAGAAATTGCTTTCCCTCTGACAGATCAGATTCAGGTCAGCTTTGAAGTGCTGCATGATTCTGCACTATACATGGGTTCCCAAGGGACAGTCATGTTGAGGAGTGCCTTGTACAATTCCTTCCAGTGTTCCAACTGGTACATTTCCTGAGTCTACTTGACTTAGCAGCAGTCATCAATGACTTGTAGCATCATGTCGTGGCTTCTATAATTCCATCTAGTGTTCCAACTCCTGAGTCAACTTGACTTAGCAGTAGTCATCAGTGACTTGTTACATCATGTCTTGACTTCTATAATGTACTTTGTGTGGGATTACTCTTGAAAAGAGTGGAATCTTCACATGATTTATTTATTATTTATTTGTTTTACATCACTTCTATCCCGCTTTCTATCACTTCTATCCTGCTTTCCTCGCCCCAAGGCGACCCAAAGAGGTTGCCTTGATGCAGTATGTTGCTGCTAAGTTGCTAACTGGTGTGTGATCCTATGAGCGTGTGACTCTGACTAGTCAAAGACATGCACTGGTTGTCTGATGCTTACCAGGCTAATCCAAGATGTTGTTTTTAACTTTCGAAGCCATAAAAGGCTTTGGGCCTAGTTATCTGAGGAACCATCTGTCTTGTTATGATAATTGTATTTTTTACAATGGGATTAAGTAAATACTAAAGATGCTACGGATAGTTCAGTGGTTTGGATATCTGAGTGTGAAGTCAGTTTGTAGTGTCAGGGAAGCTTCACAGTCCCGAGATAACCCCACAAGAAGTTAATAGTAAACCACTTCTAAATATACATAGAAAATTTGGAGAAGGCTTGCCAAAAGTCGCAGTCACCTTGAGGACAAGTAATTGTTGTTAAACATTGCAAAATAGGATGAGCACAGAGGAGCTATATCTGAAGGATAGATAGGTTTGGTTCCCTGAGTAAGCAAAGTGCTCTCATTCTGTCGAGTCATTAAACTGAAGGTCTGTGGTCAAAAATAGCACTGTCTTTTAACATAATTTTCAATTAAATAGTCTAATCCTACAGTGAGGAGAGCAGAGTATTTTTACCATGAGTCATTTTCCAAATATACTTCTCATTAAGTAGTGCTGGAATAGTCTGGTAGAAAAAGGAAAATGTAGTGTGGAGTCCTAGTATGTTGTAGATTGAACGCAAGACCCCCAAATGCCTGGAACGGATTCTGTAGCATACCTGTCAACCTTCCTGGATTGGCTGGGATGTCCCGATTTTCGGCGCCGATTTGCGCCATTTCCCGCCCGCAGCTGCCAAAACCCCGGAATTGTCCGGGGGGGGGAGGAACTGCACATCCCTTCTGTGCAGATCGCCTTCTACGCATGTGTAGAAGGCTTTTACACTTGCGTAGAACCCTTCTACGCAAGCGTAAAAGCCTTCTACGCATGCGTAGAAGGCGATCTGCGCAGAACCATTCTGTGCAGGTCGCGTAGAAGGTGACCTGCGCAGAACCGTTCTGTGCAGGTCCCGTATTTTCCAGAGCCGCGGTTGACAGATATGTTCTGTAGTGATAACCAATCAATAACACTCACCATAATGGTCTTCCAGAAAGAAACAGTGATTAATGGAAAGCTGCCATTCTATGACAAGAGAAATAAGCATATCTGTATTGCAGGTGGTGTTGTGTTTTTTTAAAAAAAACTTATTTATATCTTAGTTAACCTGCTGGGAAATTTTGAAATAAAAAAATAAAGAGGCTCTAGACCTCTTTATAATGCTGGAGAGTAAGTGTCATGTTGGTGCACCAATGAAATCCTGTTGAAATTAGTAGGGTTTCATGAAGATGATTCATGGTCTGCACAAACTTGTCGGAAACATTGTGGTGCCTTTGTTTCTCCTGCTGCACCCTGTCCGCCATTAAAATATATTCATCACAAAAATCTTATTTTCAACCCCTTCCCTTGCTTACACAGGTGTGAAGTCAGCACAGTATGTTGTGAAAGAAGATAGCTTGTTTGTGTGCTGCTGCACCATCCCCATCTAGCCCTTTCTCTTTATGCTTTGCATACAGCAGGGATTCTCAACCTGCGCCCCGTGGGACAGATGCGAGCTGAGGTGCCATTTCATGTGGCCCACTACCACACCAGAAAGTGCCATGTGGTGGCAGAAGGGCAAAATGGCTGTTCTGAAGCTGTCTGAGGGAGCGTGACCTGGCCCCCGACTTTAAAAGGTTGAGAACTCCTGGTGTACAGCTTAGAAGTACAGTAACTACAGTATTTAGAAACAAAAGGTTACTTTAATTGTTAATTGCCATAAGTAAGGTTACATAATGATTGTACCATATTATGAGCTAGGAAAAGTTACTTTTCTCAACTGCAGACCCTGAGCATACCTGTCAACCTTCCCAGATTGAACAACAAAGAAGGAAAACCGTTTGCTTTGGCTGATGAATAATAAGTGTTTAATCCAATAATTCAACTAAAGGTAACAGATCCTAATTCCTTCCGATATAGGAATTTTCAGTCCTTCTTCAGGGATCTAAATCAAAACAAATTGATAATGTCTCTGTCAAAAACTTATATACATAATATACAAAATGTGCAATCTGTACATTATTTACATAGTCTTGGATGCATCTCATGCTGTGACATAAAATAAGTTGCTTAAACAATAGTTAATACATCAGTTACCTGTGTATCCCAGTAAATAGTAAAATTTTTTGAAGCATTAATGTATTATAGCGCGTCCCAGACCTCTATCATGAGTTTATTCAGTGTCGATGGACGTTAAGCTAATGGTGAGCTATGCTTGTATTTAAAGGAATACTGAACCACACAGCTGAGCTCCGAACAGAGATTATAAGAAACATGTGTAATCAATTTCCATGTTGAGGCCCGAGGGGTATAGGGTATTAAAGCGATGTATGAAAAAACACTCCCTTTGTCTTAAAATGATGTCAATATCTTTGCGGGAAAATGAATCTTGTTTATGGCTTTCCAACACCACAAACTTAAAATCATAATCTTTATGATTTTTCTCCAAAAAATGGCTAACGAGAGGGGCAGAAATGTTTCCAGTGCGGATCTTCGATCTATGTTCCCCCACCCTAGTTTTCATTTGGCGGGAAGTAACCCCCACATATCCTAAGCCGCATGCACATACGAGAAGATAGACGCACCCAGAACTTTTACAATTAAAAAATTGTTTTAAAGTCAAAGTGAACTCGCTACTAGAGATGGTGACTATATTGGTTTGCCACGCCAAAGAGCAATGGGTGCAGTTACCACACCTGAAATGCCCTGTAATGATCGGGCGTCTTAATTGAATGCGAGATTCATGATCCGATCTACTCACAATCTGTTTGATGGATCTGGATTTCCTAAGCCCTATCAGAGGGTAAGCAGCGCACCCAGGTAAGTGGCTCATGATGTGCCAGTGCTTCTTAATAATAGATTGTACTTTACTCACCAAAGGTGAGTACTGAAAAGAGCAAAAGATTTTCTCAATCGATTTAGGCACATTTTTCTGAAATAACTGCTCCCTGGGAACTAATCTCGCCTTATTCAAATTATGATTAATAACTTGGTCAGGATACCCTTTATCCCGTAAAAAAGAGCAGATGGTAGAGGCGGCTGAGACAAAATCACTTTCAATAGAGGAATTACGTTTTGCTCTGAGGAAAAGTCCATATGGGAGGTTATGTTTTAAATGATGTGGATGGAAAGATTCGAAGTTTAAGTATGCGTTCCTATCTGTTGTTTTCCTATAGAGTCTGACTAGGACTTTACTCTGAGTAGAAACGTAAGTTTCTACATCCAAGAATGGAATGGAGGTTTTTGAGATGTTGTGAGTGAATTTTAAATTGTCATTAAGCCTGTTAACCCAGGACACAAACAAAGGTGCTACTGATAAATCATCAACAATAAAATAAAGGTCATCAATATACCGTCTATAAAAAATAATGTGGGGAAAAAAAGGATTAGTATGAGGGCGAGGCATTCAGGCAGTTATCTAACAACTCCTTTTACAAGGTGTTAGATAAAGATCCGACTGATAACATCTTGAATACCATTAGAAACCTATTGTATGAAGGAGTTGCCATGGGTTACATTTCTGAAAAAACTCATGACTTTTTGTTAAACAATAGCCCTAAAGTGCCCCTTTTCCACTTGCTCCCTAAAATACACAAGGCTCGATCCCCTGGTGGCCTTACGCAAGGGAGACCTATAGTGGCTTCTGTAGGTTCTGCCCTCGAACCCGCATCACAATTTTTGAATCACCATATCAGCCCGTTTGTTCTTGCCACCCCCTCTTATATTAAAAACACTACTGAATTTATATCTCAAGTAGAAGGGGTTCAGGTCCCCTTGGAGGGTGGCTTCATTACCATGGATGTCCAGGCTTTGTACACGAACGTGCCCCTGGAGGAGATTAAAGCCCTTGTACACAAACACTTAGACACACGCACAGAGCTTCACCCACCCACGCACTTTTTGATGGAATTATTAGATTTAGTTTTGGATCACAATTTTTTTAGGTTTGGTAAAACCTTCTATTTACAAATTAAAGGCGTGGCCATGGGTAGCTCCGTAGCGCCAAGTTTGGCAAACTTATATATGATTTCTTTTGAAGAAGATTTTATTTTTAATTCCGATATTAATCCTTTTTTTCCCTACGTTTGGTCCCCATCTGCTTGCTGAACCTTCCCAGATTGGCCAGGATTTCCCGGTTTTCGGCGCCGATTTGCGCCATTTCCCGCTCCGCGTAGAAGGCTATGCATGCGTAGAAGGGTGCTACGCAAGCGTAAAACCCTTCTATGCATGCGTAGAAGGCGACCTGCGCAGAACCGTTTTGCTCAGGCCCCGGATTTGCCAGAGCCGTGGTTGACAGGTATGACCCTGAGATCTCTTCCAGATAACAGATGTGCTCACTAAAACTTCTAGGAGATCTAGACAAAAAATAACTCTCCCAAGCTTTTCAGAATTCTCTTGAAACAGTACGAATGGATAGTGGTATTTATTTTGCAGTTATAACTGCAACTGTTTTACTTACTTTGAAAATTACTGTTTATTGTTATAATAGTGTTTTTACCTCATTGCTTAAGTGCATTTTGTGTCAGGGACTTGCAGTATTCTTGTGTGTGTGTGTGTGTGTGTGTGTGTGTGTGTGTGTGTGTGTACCAAGAAAAAAACCTAAAAGTAACTATTTTATTTACTTTTGAACAAGAAAGTAATTACTTTTAAGAAATTGCAGCTCTACATGTAACTAAATTTGAGCCTGTAAATCAGTGTTTCCCAATCTTTGTTTTTTGGGCTTCAATTCCCAGAAGCCTAAGTCAATTCCCCAAAGCACTGATCAGCTAATGTTCTGACCTATGTTTCTGGGAATCTAAGTCCCCTTCGGGGCGTATGCCCCACATTGGGAACCACTGCTGTAAATCATAGTCCTAACAAGTTACCTCTTTTGAAAGGTGACTTTCTAAGTATTAATCTTGCAAGTTGCTTGTGCTCTAGAAATGAGCAATGAACAGAGTTGCCTCTAAGTCCCTATTGAATCTTTCTCTACATTTGCACTTATTGTATCCAGGGTTTCACCAGTATTCTTGCGCTCATGTACCCACGTACTTGTCACAATATGCTCTTCAAGTGTAAATGGGCTTAAATCGGCCACATTTCTCTGAAAAAAGAAAAAAATATAATACATATGGATGGGTAGGGACTTACAAGCTACCCTTTACATCAGGGAAAGGCTAATTGAGGATATACATGCCTCATTGTGTCGCCAGCAAATGCAGGTGTTCAGAAGGAGGTGAAGAGAGTTCTGTTCATCCCTTTCAGGAAGGTAAAGGTAAAGGTCTCCTCTGGGTTGGCAAAATAAGTGTATCACAACTCATTTGCAGAACTTGGAGAAACTGCTCTTTTAAATGACAGCTCCCAAAATAAATTAATCCATTCATTCATTTATTCATATTGCATCTAGGATATTTTCTCACTCTGGGCAGTGTAAAACCAGAAATATACTAACAATAACAATTGATGGTAACCAAGGGCAGCATACAGTAGTCCAAAATCCAAAGGTACACAAAACCCTGGCCATGCCACTGTGCGGTTTTGTATGTTGAAGCAGACATTAAATGGTCACATTTGTCCTCCCTGCAAAGGCAATGCATTCTTCACTTCAGTGTTGAGATGGCTTTACCATCACTGCACAACTGGAGAAATCCTGGGTTATGTAAGATGTCATGCTTACCAGAATTAAACAGAGGATTGGACTCTGATTTTTATGTAATCAATTCATGGATGGACTAAAGTCAATGGCTCAAGGAAAGATTCTAGAACTATATACTGTAACTGTTAAACCAATGTAATTGAGGGTCAGGTTCATTCTTTGGATAGAATTTGATTCTGTTTGTGTGAAAGGCTGTATAATTCTCGGCTGCTCTTTTTGGGTTTACATGTGTTGTTGGTAGCAGAACTTTATTGCATTTTTATTATTGGTTTTAGCTGCTTCACTCAGTGAAGCAGCTAAACATTAGAAAAGCATGATGCGCCTATGAGACTATGCCGCCCAGAGTCTCTGTGAGTTGGGCGGCTATGTAAACATGAATATAAATAAATAAATAAAAATTCTATCAATGGAAATAAAACAAATACTGTAAGCTGAAGTTGTACATAGTCTCAGTCACATGACTGCATAAGACAGAGTCCTGCTGATTTCATGCGCAAAACCTGATTGTTGCAGTTCCCTTTCTGTAGGCATGACAACCAAATAGGAGTCTTGTCACTGCAGTGTAGATAATCATAATCACTAATCAGTACATAATCAGCTTTTAAAGCATATTGACAGATGGAGGTTCCTGAACCAGAAGGAAAATTGCTCTATACGGCAGCCAAGGCACCAGAAGAAAGCCTTCAGAGAAGGCTTCCTGCCGAAAACAGAATTTAATGGGGCCAGGGAGCTGTTTTATTTAGGACTTTGCAACTCCCTTAACAGTTCGAAGATTTTTCACAACAGAAGATATTTATGCATCAGGTATCTGAACAGCATACATACCAAAAACCCTGAGGTTTATGAGAACAAACATATTCCTTTGGAGTTTGTCCCTACTTTTAGGCAGAATAAGGCGGCTGCGAAAGGCTGGCAATAGCAATTAGCAATTGCATTTATCTACCGCCCCATCACGCTTAGTGCACTTTCTGGGCAGTTCACAAGTTAATTAGCATTTTGCTCCCAACATACTGGGTACTCATTTTACCATCCTTGGAAGGATGGAAGGATGAGTCAACTTTGAGCCTAGTCAGGATTGAACTCACAACCTTTTGGCTGCAGTATAGCAGTTTAACCACTGTGCCACCAGGGGTACCAATTTGTGCTGCCATAAAAGAGGAAGCATAGTTTTAGTTGCATCATCACCATCATTAAAGATAAAGGTCACCCTTGCTCGAAAGCCAGTAGTATCTGACTCTAGGGTTTCATAGCCGAAGAGCAAGCGCTGTCTGCTTCTGCAGATGTTTCCATGGTCATGTGGCAGGCATGCCTAGACACCGGAGGACACAGAATGTTGTTTATCTTCCCACCAAAGTGGTCCTTATTTATCTACTTGCAATTTCTTGCTTTCAAACTGCTAGGTTGGCAGGAGCTAGGACAAAGACGTGAGCTCATTCTGTCGTGCAGTACTCGGGTATCGAACTGCTGACCTGCCATCTTCCAGTCAGTGTCTTAACCACTTGAGCCACTGCATCATTACTGAGATGTAAATAAACGAAAATGTGCCATGTTCCCTCTGTTTTTTAATATCAAATATAAAGATAATTTGAAAAAATGCAATTGTTTTTGCTCCAGAAGATTAGTCATCATTGAATTATGTAATCACATTACAAAGAAAGGGATATGTGAATTTATTCCCCCAAATCAAGCGGGAGTTAAGGGGTTTGACAATTTAGAGGATTTGGAGTTAAATGTCCAATCCATGATACACTTCCCACTGCCACCCATCCTCCATTTCCCTGAATTGTAGGAACCGTTGCCAATACTAGTTGTGGCTCCACAGGATTTCACAGTGTGTTGGCCTTTCAGCTAAAGAACATCATCTGAACCTGTTCCGAGGCAGTTTCCTAGAAATCTCTTGCTTCAAATGTTCCATCCTTTCTCTGGCCACAGGCCCAGAATAGAGAGCTACCACATCAAACAAGCAACAAGCCTCTTCGTGTTCCTCCAAAAGCATGAAATCAGTCCACTGCCTGAACTACATTGATAAATGAAATTGCCTTTGGACCAAATTGCATGCCATGCTTTGGCTATTTGTCTTTTCATTGAAATTATGCTTCATCTGATTAGTTTTTTGTGTTTTTTTAGAAAACTGAAAGTACATTCTAATATTTCACTGGCAGAGGTAAAAGAGATGGAATGACTATTTAACCATCATTCGTTTGGCCATTTGCTTTTTCAAAATGTTTGACCCTTGGAAGTAACGCATAAAAGTTACTCATTGCCTTTATTTTTTTTATTTTAAAAGTAAAAATGGGCAGTATTTTAAACATTTGAATGATCCTAGTTTATACCATGATTGTTTATTTGTTATTTCAGAGATGTCATTTTTGAGGAAGTTGGGCTGTTTTGTCTGTAGTTTGTGTGGGATTGTTAAAAAAGTTTAAAAAAAAATTAAAGTCAAGGAAGACACATTAATTATGCCTGGAATCTGTGTTTAAAATAGATTGGTCAGAGAAAAGATAATTAGAAAGACATTGAGATTGTGCAGAGTAGAAAGCACTGAGCTAATAGAATCTGTTTCTGAGTCCATGTGGGGCAGAAACCTCCACTAGTATCAGATGTGCATTAACGATGTGGTACATTAGGCCTGTATAGGTCTCATATGGTAACTGATGTGGCCTGTTTTTAGTCCTAATTATAATATTGTTCTGTAAACCAAGAATATTTGTAAACTTACCTATATTCGTATCAACAAGAGCAATACAGAAAGTACATTATCATAATAGTGCTTCACAAAAAATAACAATAATAACCTGATACTTAGACTTATACAGTGCTTACATTTCAAGCTGGCCCTGTTGTTAGGAAGAGTAAGACACTTACCTTGAACAGCGGATGCTGGCTTATTTAGACTAGGCTGTTTGTTTCTGATGGACAGTTGTTTGTTCCCGATAGCTTGTCCTTTAGTTCACTAGTTGAGTCTGCTATCTTTAGTCTAGCTAGCTTTTGTAGGTGGAAAGGGCGGGGGGGGGGGGAACCACTATCTCAATGTCAATATATCTTAAGTCAGCGTAAGGAGGGCCATCTCTGGTGCCCCTGGCAGACTGCCTGCTCTAGCTCCATGGCGCCTGAAGACCCTGTCAGATCCATTCCTGCTGATCTCTAGCCTACAACTAAGGGCAGTCAGTGGAAAGCCAATGGGTGAGGGTTACAGGGCAGCAGTGAAGCTCTGCTCCAAAGCTGGCTGAGATAAAGGTGAAAGGAGTACTGTGGGAGGGGAAGAAATCTGGGAAGAGGAGGAGGCATCATGGTCAGAGATAGATGCTACTTTTGGGGGAGGCTATTGAAGAGCAAGAAGATCTGCTGTCGGTGGATTTTTTTTACTGTATACCCTTTTGGGAGACCTTTGGACTGGCTTGTTGTTTGCGTTGCAACTCCCATACAGCCTTAGACAAAGCAAGGGATTCAAACACATATCCTGCCAGCCTTGACCTGGTAACTGGCACCTGTGACCCAACACCAGTGCAGATGTGACACCTTAGATAGAAACATGAGAAGGCAATATAGCAGTGTCTCCGGGAGAAGTTGGACAGACCTATAGCACCATGGATACTCACCGATACAAGAACTTGTTCAAGGGAGAAACTTGTATGGCAGGATTGCAGGACTGTGGACTGTGCTAGTGCTGGTAGAATTAACATGTGGCTTTCAGAGGGATGGTGAGAACCTTGGGCTAGTGAAGGGAACTGAGCCCAGGAATGAATCAGATAAGTTGAGGTAAGCCCTGACTTCAAGACTTGTCAGTCCCACAACAAGACCTTCTTTGCATCATGATATGACTCCTGAGTCTGTAGATTTGTTGCCTTGGTCCCTCTACCCCAATTCAATTGGGGTGAGAGTGGAGCACAGCCAAATATTTTGCTTCAAATATTTAGAGTGTTTACACTGGTCAGAAATCCAGTTTGTTATCACATAATGTAAAATTATATCGGCATAATTTTGCTGAATGTTAAGCACAGGCAACATTGGTTGTGCAATTTGTGCAGATATTTGTACTGTTCCCACTGTATTCAATTGTGCAGTGCACCAGCTAAAATAGTTCCTGGATAACACTTCCTTCTTGGCACTGCTGTAGTTACCTGGGGTGTAATCTTGAGTTATGCCTGCGGAGCTACGCATCAAGATTTTTGTCAACATCTCAATAATTGTTAACAGCTATGCTCTCCTATAAGACAATAACATATCCATGTACAGCTGGAGTATAAGCAGGTATCTTACCTAAAGCTATCTTAAATTACAGTAAAACCCCGACTTACAAATGCCTCGAGTTACATAAAATTCGACTTACATAATGATTTTGTGCCAAAACCATGTCCCGATTTACATAAATTTACTTAACACGATTTCCTGTGGGTTTGCTTCGAGTTACATAAAAATTCATTTCCCTATAGGTTTGCTTCGATTTACATAAAAATTTCATTTTTCTATGGGTTTGCTTCGAGTTACATATAAAAAAATTTTTCCTATGGGTTTGCATCGAGTTACATAAAAAACCAATTTAAGCAAAAGCCTACAGAACAGACTTTTTACGTAAGTAGGGGCTTTACTGTATAGTCAATGTAACCTCCTAGTTCCTAGCTCATGCTTTTAACCTTGGATACTTTGGAGTCGTTATTCAATGAAGAGTCTGCGCACCGGTAGACATCTCTGCAATGACATTCCACACATGCAAATGGACATGAATTTGTGTGCAGTTTTTAGCCATTTGAATATCACGTCACCCGCTTGCTAGGCGGATCATGACGTGTGCACTCCACTTTCACCTGACCCAAGGAATCCGACGGAGGACGCTTTGGTGAGTTTTAGTCCTGGCCTAACATCATTGACAAGAGATGGGCAACACTGCCTAGTTAGACCGCTCAAGCCCCCATGCCCCAACAAGGCTCTCACCTAGTGGGGGACTTTTAAACACTATAGAAAAAACTAATGCAGATATAAGATGTTGATAAAGTTTATCTTTTTATCCTTCTGTTTATTCTAATTGTTTCTTTTTTAAGAACCCAGTCACAGGACTCCTGTCTGCCAGCACTGAACAAAAGGATGCTTGGGTTCGCGATAATGTATATAGCATTTTGGCTGTATGGGGACTGGGGATGGCCTACAGAAAGAATGCAGATCGGGATGAAGATAAAGCCAAAGCATATGAATTAGAGCAGGTATAATCACAAATCTACTTTCTTACTAAATAATCTAAATATGTTTTATTTATTACTTGGTCTACATGAGATATGGGGCATCTCAGGCCTAAGGCTGAATCAATACTTAAAGGTAAAGGTTTCCCTTGCTTGAAAGCCAGTCTTATCCGAATCTAGGGTTCAGTGCTCATCTCTGTTTCAAAGCCAAAGAGCCAGCGTTGTCTACTTCTGCAGACGTTTCCATGGTCATGTGGTAGGCATGACTAGACACCGGAGTGCACGGAACAAGGTTTATCTTCCCATCGAAGTGGTCCCTATTTATCTACTTGCAATTTCTTGCTTTCGAACTGCTAGGTTGGCTGGAGCTGGGACAAAGACGGGAGCAGTACTCGGGAATCGAACTGCTGACCTTCCACCTCCCGGTCAGCTTTTTAGCCACTTGAGCCACTGCCGTCATACTTACCAGTGGCCAAAACTGTCCCTCTGTGGTTCTCCAGATAGCTCTTCCCCATGACATCAATAGTTAGTGACTTCCTAGTTTTGATAAAGGTTTTCTCCTATTCTAAGTGACTGAAATACTTCTCCTAAGATTTAGTCTTGGCTAGAAGACTGTTAAGCTAAAATACATTGGTATTTTTGTTCAACCTTTTTGCTTTCCATTAGCATAAAGGCAAGGCCCCCAGAACTTATCTGAAATTAAATGTGGCCCAATGCTGAAAGTTTCCCCACCCACAGTTAATACTAGCATCAAAAAACTTGTGTCAGGTGGAAGGAAGCATGAGTACTGGTATTAGGGATGAACTACTTACAAATCAAACACAAGCATACATTTGGGTTGCTGTATAATTCATTTGGAAGTTCTGAATGGAAGAATTACTACATTTAACTTCTTATTCTGAATTTCAACAGAATCATTTCACACACTTTCCCAGTGAAATAGAAGTGGGATTCAGAGTGGCATAAAATGGTTTCTTGTGGTTCTGGAATGACTCTATTAAAGCCTCAGTATTACTTAATTCAACAGCAACTCATTCACTAACAGAAAGTTATAACATTGTTCAAGTGCATCTTTACTGGTCAAAATGAACCATTTCTATTCTTAAACAGCAGTGACTGGATTAAGTTGCTTCCTAAATTGAATTCCCTCTGCAACAATGACCATCGAATTAATAGGATATACATCATCATCAATTGATTCTGTAAGCCTATTCTAACTTGGGCGAGGAAGATTCATTATGTAAACATAAACACTAGTAATTAAATCTTAGCTCAGAGTACCTGATACAAGCGCTAAAATGAATAGCCACTGATTCTTCTCTTTGCCTTCTTATATTTTCATAGAATGTTGTGAAACTAATGCGGGGACTTCTGCAATGTATGATGCGACAGGTAAACCCACAGCATTATTGTTTTCTTCAGCAGAACAACTTAATCTAAGTAAATAGTTACAATTTGTGGACTGAAGTGTTGGATAAACTGAAGAAGGAAGGTTAGAATTAAGCTGTTCATCTGCTTCTGTCCCTAGCAGAGGTGCCCAGCCTTCATCCAGGATGGACCCAACCATGGCCCCCTGTCCCGTGTGGTGTGTACCTTCTGAGGAGGAGGCTCTTGGTGAAGGTAGCTTCCAAGGCGAAGGCTGGACGGCAGCTCCTCGCCAGGCCGCAGGTCATGGTGACTGTTCCATCTGAGGTGATGGCTGGCTGGCACAGCAGGGCTGAGGCGGCACCTATGGCGCCGCCTCGCCAGGGCGCGGCTTGAAACGGCTGTTGGTGTGGTGATGCGCGCGTGCGCCGTTGGTTCAGGACGCATGCGCGCCACTTCAGCCCTGCGTACATGCTCCAGCCGTCTTTCCCCAGTTGTGGGACTGAAGCCCCACTGGCGACCTGCCCCCCCCCCTTTATAGATACTTCTTTGCTTTATAGATATGGATGAAATGAAAATTATTTCAGTTAGAAGAAAACTGAAAACTAGTTTAAACAATGAAGAGTGCTATACAAGCAAATTTTAAAGCAGCCTACCCAGGAAGTTATTTTAAATGTGTATTCTGTTGACACAGCATGTTATTTTAGAGATAAATACTTGGGAGTAATAATGCAAATCCTTCTGTTAGAGGAGTAGGACTGCATCAGGAAACTTGGAAAACTTTCTGATATAAGACTACAACTCCAGGAATCCCTTAATCTGCATTCTGGAAACAGTGTTTTTGAGTTATAGTAAAGATGTGAAAGGTGGGAGGCTCTTCTCTTTGAAGTGATGCAGCATTTGTAAAAGAAGGTAGTTAAGAAATACCTTCTAATAGATGTACTGTGGCTACTTTACCTAGTCCTCATATATCAAATAGGATAGCCAGATTGGTTTTTATATATATTAAACTTTGTTATGTAAATTAAAGTTATTCAGAATTCCTGTATAATTGTTAAGAATAAAGAACTCAAATATTGATTATAATATTTATTTAGTTAATACTGTACCCCATTTTATTATCAGGCTGTGTCAAGAATGCCTGATATTTTCCCAGTTAAGTTTCTGTCTGTCTTTCAAACAAATCCAAGATGTAGGTTAGTGTAATCATATAGTTATGCCCAAGATTCATCACTCAATTAAAATGCACATAGTTATTAGGCACATAGTTCATTTTCAGAGTTTTTCTACATTAGGCCCCATTGAATTTTATTCCTCCAAAATCTGAATATCATGCTAGTGTAGCACTCTTGAAAATATTCAGGTTGCAGGAACCATTCCCAAAATGTTGCATATTTTTCCTAGGTACATAAAGTTGAAAAGTTTAAGCACACACAGAGTACCAAGGACAGTCTGCATGCCAAGTATAACACTGCTACCTGTGGTACAGTTGTTGGAGATAACGAATGGGGACATCTACAGGTAGATGCAACGTCCCTTTACCTTCTCTTCTTGGCTCAAATGACAGCATCAGGTAAGCTGTTTTAGTACTGAGTTAATTTAAATAGTTCAACACTGCTACAACAGGTAACTACAAAAATAATTAGAGTTAGTATGTCATTTATAGAATCTTGTTACTTATGTACGTCAGTGTAAGTGAAGTAATGTAAATGTGTGTTGTGAATTGCAGCTAATTAAGGATTCACTTCTTGTATTCCTTGCCAGTGTCTTACAATGAGGAATGCAAGCAGTGACTCCTTCACTAGCAGCAATTTGCCACTGTGACTTTCACATCTGCAGTAGAATTTCAGATACCATAATTCCTTTGTCACATTCTGTGTACTGTGCCTTAATTCAAGGACTAGAGTGGATAAGTTATTATCTAAGAATTTCCTGTAGTTATCTAAAGAGTAGATGCTACGCCAGAGATCCTAGACTTCAACTTTGAGAAAAGCTAAGATAGCCAACTGGTTCCTAGATATTGCAAATATTTCTTTGATACATTTCTTTCTAGAGTGTTCATCAATGGCTGTAGACATAATAGAGTACAAAAATGAACTGCAGTGTTCTTATTCTTGTATCACTATGATTTATGTTAACCAGCCTAATGGTGTTTGTTCTTGACTAGGACTTCGTATTATATTCACCCTTGATGAAGTTTCCTTTATACAGAATCTAGTGTTTTATATAGAAGCTGCCTACAAAGTTGCTGTAAGTATCTTCACGATTATTTAAATTTATTGATTTAGTTTAGACTAATTTTATTACCATAGATTGAACTCCAGTCACTTGATAAAACCTATAATTGGCCTCTTTGGTTGTATTTATTTATTTTGCTTTTGTAAATAGCTGTGGAGAAGCTCTTTGGCAATAATTTTAATTATTTTTTTTTTAAAATACTGAAAAAGATTTGAAAATTGCTAGTATTTGGATTAAATGTCATCTTTATCTTCATGAATAGCAAGAGCAATAAAAGTGAAGATATGAGTGCTGTGAATAATTAGGCATTTTTTAAAAAAAATCTCAATTTTCACCCTTTGTCTGCCTGTCTGTCTGTCTTTCAGGATTATGGTATGTGGGAACGTGGTGATAAAACCAATCAAGGCATCCCTGAACTGAATGCAAGCTCTGTAGGAATAGCCAAAGTAAGCATATTTCAAAATGTTTTCTATAGATAGGTTAAAAACAATGCTTTCATAATGTATTCGGTTGCTCCCTTGCCTTCAATACTTCTACAAAAAATATCACAGAATAAACAAAAACAAAAGCGCTGCCTTTGTCAGACAGTGGATTTGATCCACAAAAGCTAACATTAAAACATAACAGTTAGTCTTCAAAGTGCTACAGTGTTTTTGTTTTGTTAATTCTCTGTTATGCTTGAAACACAGACGTAACACAGCTAATATTCCAAAAAATTCTACAAAAATATTCAGTTTAATAGTTGTAATTCTGTACTTACTGACCTAGAACTAAATTCCATTGAAGCCACCGAAGCTTGTTTCTGCATTTGAAGTGTTGGTTTGTGATACAGGTTTGAGTTCAGTCTTGCAGTCCAGAACTGCTGCCTAAGTGGTAGGTTCACAGTAGATTTCAGGGTGCTTTCAATTGTATGCTATATCATGTATACAAGATTTCAAGCAGGCATTGCAAAGTTTGCTTGGTGGCCAGGGCCCAATGTTTATACAGTACAGTACATGAATGAATGAATAAATCTATGTGCATTTCCTCAAAACGGCCTTATTGTTGTGGTCCAAGAGCACCTCCAAGCCATGGACCCCAGTGTTTTAGAGAGATTATAACCCCATTCAGACTGGATAAATATCCCTCTTACTGATCCAACGATCCAATCAACATTTCCTACAAGAACACCTGAAGTTGTTTGGCCACCACCCTCTTGGTCAATTTACCATTGCCAATTTGGGTTTCTTTTGAATGGACCTTTTAATGATTCCCTTTAAGTAAAGGTAAAGGTAAAGATTCCCTTGCTCGGAAGCCAGCCGTATCCAACTCTATGGTTCAGTTCTCATCTCTGTTTCAAAGCCGAAGAGCCAGCGCTGTCTGCTTCTGCAGACGTTTCCGTGTTCATGTGACTAGACACCGAAGCGCACAGTTGGCAGAAGCTGGGACAAAGACGGGAACTCATTCCGTCCTGCAGTACTCAGGAATCGAACTGCTGACCTTCCGCCTCCCAGTCAGTGTCTTAGCCACTTGAGCCATTGCTGTCCTAGATTCCCTTTAAACAGATATGATACGTTGAACATCTCATTCAGATCTACTAATATCAACAATGATTTTAGACATTCAACCTTGGATGTGAAAGCTGCTCTCAGTCAGTTGCAGTTATCAGCTTTTGGGTGTAAATGTTGTTGTCTAGGAAGGGCAAGGCCACATGGACTATATGAAAAACTCTACCTCTAGGTTAAAAGCAACCTCAGTTGGGTATTGTAGCTTCTTTGAATAGCTTTAAGTTTTTTTTAAAAAAAAATCATTTAATAGTTAATTGGCTGAACTTACATTCATTATTGGTAACATTTAACAAGTCACCCAAAATATGTATGTTTGTGAAGGCTGCACTGGAAGCAATTGATGAGCTAGACCTCTTTGGAGCTGGTGGAGGACACAAATCAGTGATTCATGTCCTTCCAGATGAAGTTGAACATTGTCAGGTAAGTCTATGTCTCCTTTCAGTGGGGGACAAAGTTCTTGAAGGGACTGCAATAGGGCACCCAAAGTTTGAAAGCTTAATTCAGCCCTCCTCGGTTTGCTACCATCCAGAGAATCTCTGAGGATTATAGTGGTTATAGTCCAGTGGTGGTGCAGTGGTTAAACTGCTGTATTGCAGCCAAAACTGAGTTCGATCCTGATGGGACTCAAGGTTGACTCAGTCTTTCATCCTTCCGAGGCTGGTAAAATGAGTACCCAGCATGTTGGTGTCAAAATGCTAATTATTTTGTAAACCACCCAGAGAGTGCACTAAGTGCTATGGGGCGGTATATACTTCTATTGCTACTTCTATTACTAAACAGGTGGGAAATATGAATATATAGGTAAGGGTAAAGGTTTCCCTTGCTCGAAAGCCAGTTATATCCAACTCTAGGTTTCAGCGCTCATCTCTGTTTCAAAGCCGAAGAGGCAGCGTTGTCTGCTTCTGCAGACATTTCAGTGGTCATGTGGCAGGAACGCTGTTACCTTCCCACCAAAGTGGTCCCTATTTATCTACTTGCAATGTCTTGCTTTCAAACTTCTAGGTTGGCAGGAGCTGGGACAAAGACGGGAGCTCATTCCGTCCTGCAGTACTCGGGAATTAAACTGCTGACCGCCTGCCTCCCAGTCAGCGTCTTAGCCACTTGAGTATATAACATGCATTTATGTATCAAAGTTGGATTCCAATCAGTCAGCTACCAAATGCCAAGTGGCTATTATCTTCAACAAAGATCAAGCCATGTGAGCATTTTGTAGCTGTAATGGGAAATGCTTAACAGTGCTCAGCACTTTCATTTGCTTGATAGCAGCCTGTTTCTGTTGGTAGAAATATTAGCCAGTGGTTATGTAATATGTTACACCGTGCTGGTCATGACCATAATAAACTGATTTGATTTGATTTGAAGAGGTTACACAACCGCTTGTGAATGAAGGAATTGTGAAATAGTTTAAGTCTTATTTTTAATATGAACAGGTTACTCTTTCTAGATTGGATAAAATGTCTGAAATGAAGTTACTTGCTTTTATTTTATCTTTGTCTTGTTTTTCATCTGTGCCTATTTGTGTTCTTTCCAGTCTATCCTGTACTCTATGTTGCCAAGGGCATCTACATCAAAAGAGATCGATGCTGGACTTTTGTCCATTATTTCTTATCCAGCCTTTGCCGTGGAGGATATGAGTGTTGTTAATGCAACAAAAAATGAAATTATCACCAAACTGCAAGTAAGAGTTCAGTTTTGTCTTATAAACAAATATTAGATTATCTTTCTTAGTCAGCAATACACTCAAGCACTTCAGTAACCCAAAGTTGAACAATTATTCTGTATTATTAAAGTTATGTAAAATTATGCTGATACACATTTTATTCATCTTTACAGGGACGGTATGGTTGTTGTCGTTTCCTTCGAGATGGTTATAAAACCCCAAGAGAGGTCTGAAACTGTAAAAATGTTATTGCTGACTAAATAATGGTTTTGTTTAATTTTATTTATCACTTTTGGTGCGTAGATCACAATAAATATCAAATGCTAATATTCAGCATATGCTAATATGCTAATATTCAGCATATTTTGCTGCGTAGATCACAATAAATATCAAATGCTAATATTCAGCATCGTAAAAACAAAGGATGTATTGCAAAATTCCTTGCATTGAAGTCAAGAAATCGAATGAAGTGTTAGAATGAGATCTTTCTTTATTCGTGTCAGACACACCACCAGCATATAACAACATACAAAACTAAAATTAACACATCTAAAACAAAATAGAATTAAAAGGCTTAGATGACATCCACCCAATGAAATGATATAATACAGTAGGTAAAAGTACGGTCAACATGAAACAGTAAAAATTTAAAATAGGAAACCTAGTCTTGTGTTGATTTTGCTGTTCTCCAGCTTGACACGACAACCTGGTTCCAATAAAATTTGAGATCTTGAAAGCAGGATCTCATCAAGCTAGTTGAGCTGCACCTAGCCTAACCACACAGCACAAGGGTGTTGAGTTTACTGTCTTTTCATTATCAATGCAGGGGTACACAGAAAGAGCCTCCTCGAAGATTGTGGTATTTTTGAATCACAATTGAGCATATCCTGTTAACAGCAGCCTTGTGTTGCTAGCTAATCTTTCTCACACTGGGTCAGGAGAAAGAAACTGTAGAATGGACTCACCAAAATGTGCCTTCATTTTGACAGCTTCAGTTCTGGCCTAGACATGGAAGAAGAACTACTATCAATGCAATATGTTGGCATTGACTTCAGATTGTATAATGCAGGGATTCTCAACCTGTGGCTTGTGGACCAGATGTAGCTCACAACACCATTTCATGTGGCCCACCTACCTCCACCAGACCGGGAAGTGCCATGTGGTGGAGGAAGGGCAAAATGGCTGTTAGGCCCCTGAAGCTGTCTGAGATAGTGTGACCTGGCCTCCTGCTTTAAAAGGTTGAGAACTCCTGGTATAATATGTGTTGTCTTTTAAAAAGCTGCTGATTGGATAGCTCAGTGGTTTATAGGTTGTCAGTTCATTTCCCCACTATGTCTCCTGGGTGAAGAGCCAGTCTGTGTAGTCCCAGGACACCCCTAGAAGAAGGGGATTGTAAACCATTCCTGAGTACTTACTACTGTACCTAGAAAACCTGAGAAAGGGTCACCATAAGTTGGAGGTGACTTTGCAGCATGCCAATATTGTTATTATTTAAAATGTTAGGAGGAAGACACAACCAAATAGTGGTGGAAATGTTATCTATGCCAAGTTGAACTCCCTTGAAGAATGGGCAGGATACCTAAATGATTAGCAAGATAGAATAGGAGGAATAACATTGTATGTAAACAGACAACTTTATTTCTAGGATCCAAATAGATTGCACTATGATCCTGCTGAACTCAAGTTATTTGAGAACATAGAATGCGAATGGCCTGTATTCTGGACATATTTCCTAATTGATGGTGTGTTCAATGGGGACAGAATTCAGGTAAGGGAAATAATACAAAATAAATGAGAAATAATAACCTAAGCTACAATGCATTGCTAATCTTTGCTCTATGTATACCTCTTAGCCTCCAGGGGAGACATTCCTAACACCCATATTTATACTGCAAGGCTTCTTAGAAATAAATCTCATTTATTTTATTGAGGCTCACTTCTTGATGAATTGTATAGGTCTGCAGTCTTAAAGACTGCAGCGGAGTTAATGGCAACATTTTTTTTTACTTCTGGAGCTTGGAGGCAAATATTAGGCTAGACCAGGGGTGTGCTGACTTGGGCTTCTGGTAACTGAAGTCCAAGAACACCTGGAGAGCCATTTTGAGGAACCCTGTCCTAGAATATTGTTAGCTACACTGAAAATATTAAGCCAGAGGAGACGAACGCCCTGTCCTCTAGATGTTGGCAAATTGCAGCTCTCACTATTGGCTGTGTTGCCCAGGTGTGATGGGAGTTGCCCAGGTGTGATGGGAGTTGCGTTGCACTTCGGTAGCATCTGAAGAGCCACATGTTCCCTATCTGGACTTCATGCAGGGAAGAAGGTTTTTGCATATGAGGGAGCGAGATCTTGGTTCAGCTCTCTGCCTGCTGTGCTACATTATTCTTATAGTGAGGTGATTTTTGTTTTACACAGAGGAGCATTCAGAACATTAGTTCCCCTTTGCTTTTTAGCAACACAGTCCATTACACCACATAAGAACCCTATTTGCTGGCGTATAAGACCCACTCCCCCCTTAAAATACACTGGAAAATGGAGTGCATCTTAAACTGTATATAGTGACTATAGTGGGCTATTTTGGTAATAATGGAGTGCGTCTTATACTCTGATGCATCTTATATGCTGGCAAATACAGTATTCTGTAGAGTGATGTTGTAAATGTGCGTAAGTATTAGCGTCCTGGCTTAAGCACCTCTCACACCATTCTTGTAAATTTCATTGTGCTTTAATGGACAGGGAGTGGACCAAACCCTGCTTCAAAATATTACATGTATTAGTGGTGCAGGTTTTGTAATTTCCTGGCAACCGGTTATGTGCTTAATTGTGTCACTGGTTGAATGGCCCATCGCTTAACTAGAGGAATATAGAACGTGCAAGAGAGAACCAACAAACTATTTCCTGTTCCTTGCACAAGTTGTGTTATATGATCACATGACACAATAGGATTCTGGCCAATATTAAACAAAGGAGGAGTCATTTGTTGAAACAGTGATATTTCTTCCTTGCACAAATATCTACTGTATCTCTTCTTTCCATTGTACAGCAGCTTCTGTTTTAAGCATTTCTTGTATTTTCTAGGTGCAAGAGTACAGAGAAGCTTTGGAGGGGATCCTCATTAGAAAAAAGAATGGGATTATTCTGATGCCAGAATTATATGCTGTTCCGCCAGATAAGGTAGTGCTGAAATATACAACAGCAACTTAACAGCACACATAACAACAACTGTTTGTAAAATGTGTGCCTCTTCTGTGAATGTTTGCTGTTTTCTTTGGTTCAATGTATGTAGTTTATATCTGTTGCAGATGGTTTTTGGCTTTTGACATTAAAAATGTGATTGTCTGATATTAGTCTGTTTTAAAAGAACAGTTTATGCTTAAGTGTGCCGCATTTAACTACCATAAAAATGTCTGTTTCCTTTTAATGTGACAACAAGTGGGAGTAAAAACTGCTTGAAAACTGCTTTATCACTGAATGAAACCTTGTGAAAGAGACTGAGTATTTCTGATTGCATTTACTGAGCATCAGCAAGCTCTTCACATACAATATTGAAAAGATGTGTAGTCTACATTATGTCCAGAATTTGTAATATCTGTAGAATCTGTAATATCTAGCATCTGTTGGAGACGGTATTGTGATGTTCTGCTTCTGCAGTAATGAAAGTTTTGGTCTGTGACGTTTGGTTTGGACAGCCTATTTGCACATCACCTTAAACTCAGTGGCCATTTTTTTTACATAACTTACACCACACAAGTTGTGGTGTCAGGGGTCTGATTAAGCCTGCTGGATAAAGTTCTTTTGGATTCTGGAGACAATAAGCTTTTAGTGGTTGTGAAAGCAAAGCACATTTTTTTTTTGGAAGCAAGAATGAGAAACGGAAACAAGAGCATAATCAAGCAATGCACACCCAAGCTAGAATCTTCCCTTCCCCTCTCTTCAGCTATCTGGTAGCCCAGGGTAGGTACCAGAGGGTCTCCTTGGCCATCCTTCAGTGCGCCAAAGAGTAGGCCAAGGGTGTGCAGATTTCGGGCTGTGGGCCAGTCACATGGTTCAACGGACCAGTCACATTCCTCCCACCGAAAGCGGAAGTAAAGCGCACCTTGCAATCTGTTTTTCAACAGGATGAGATACATTTTAAGCTGCCATTTTCTCTGCTTAAAGCAGGGGTGCCCAAACTATGGCTCATGGGCTGTAGTTTGGGCATCCCTGGACTAGGCCTCTCCTTATACATTCTCAGCCAGGGAGCTGCTTCATCACCTTTGGCTCTGTACCCCTCGTTAAGAAATGTGTGTGTGTGTGTGTGTGTGTGTGTGTGTGTGTGTGTGTGTGTGTGTGTGTGTATATATATATATATATATATATATATATATATATATATATATATATATATATATATATATATATATATATATATATATATATATATATATATATATATATATATATATATATATATATATATATATATATATATATATATATATATATATATATACTAATTAGACCAAATGACAGGTTGTCCTTGCAAGTGTAAGTTATAGCAGATCGTTATCTATAAAAAGAACATTATGACCTGCCTTATTGCCTTTTTCTTGGCCTTTGAGTTTCCTTTGCTCCTTAGGCATCCCAGGTGCAAGTTTACGCATCAGTCAAAGAAAGTTCAGGGTCACTCTGTCTTCTGCCAAATCTATTTACGCAGCTCTACATAAATCTTCTCAATTGATAAACTTAAGTAAAGACCTCATTATAGTGATCAAGCTAATTAAATGCACAATTGGTAAGCAAGCAAATTCTATTTCTCAACGTATGATTTTACCCAATTCAAAGCTTGGAGGGGGATAATGGGAATGTCACTAACTCCTTGGGTTTACAGAGGTCTTCTGTGAAAGCCCATCATCCTCTGGGTGATACACAAGTAGGATAATGTCATAATATTGCAATTTGGATATTTAATCTAATCTGAAAGCTCCCTGTCTCTCCCTTTCAGAGTCTGAGGGTCTCTGGGGCTTTCTTTTGCCCAGGGAAAACATTTGGGTCCCTCAGGACAGGAGGGAAGAGTTTAATAACAAAAAAATTGACATCAGATTGCTTTTGGTCTCAATTCTGACCTCAGTGGTCCAACAGCAATGTTTGGTTATTAAAATCCTGACAAGCTTCCTGAGGGATAAAGAAGCCTCAGGGAACCCCAGACCGTGAAATGGAGAGACTAGGAGATTTCAATTAATTTCAATTAAATATTTCCCCCTGAAGAATGATTACTTCATCCTACTTCCATGGCCTAAAGTTGCACAAGAGGATTTTGCTCATGCTTTTCAGGGGACTCAGTTCAGACTCAGCTGGACAGCCTTCAGTAGGAAGTAAAAGATACACATGTCAATTCAAACTCTTTATTTTTTAATTTTATTTTTTAAGATAAATGAAGAATATGAAAATCCTCACACTGTGGATCGTGACCCAGCTGGAAAACTTCCTCACCTCTGGGGCCAATCATTGTACATTCTGGGTGCCCTCTTAGCAGAGGTAATTGTATTTACACAGTTGGCAATAGTCTTTTTTACCAGTTTCTTTGATTGAGAGTTTAACACACTGCAGTTTCTGGTAGGTATTTTTACCCTTCCCTTGGTAGGTTCCCTTGATCCATCTGGACACCCACCAATACCATGTAATCCCCCCATCTCATGATAAAAATGGCCAGTCCTGTCCCTAGAAGCAGGGGAGGCTGGGTTATTATCAACTCAAAAGTTATTGAGGAGAACGGGCCTTTTGGGCCCTCTTGGGAGCTGAAGACAACGCCGCCGTGCGAAGCCGTCCCTCCCCGCCCCCTGCCACTGGGCAGGGAGGTTAAAAGAGCTCCCTGTGGCCAGAGGGAGCCGAAGATGCCGCACGATGACGTTCCCGTCCGTGGCCCCACCATGGTTGTATTTTGTAGAGTGTATTATGGTATTATGCTCATTACTGAGCTGAGCTCCGACGTAGTTGTTGAGCCCAGCTCGCATTAAGAGTTGTGTAAGGTTGTTGAGCCTTGGGCTCCGACCCTCCCCCCCCCTTTGGATTATTGTTTTTTTTTTCCTGATTATATCTTGTAACCTTGTAAACTGTTATTATGTTTTGTATATGTTTATTTTTTATTTAATTGTTTATATTGTGTTTATGCTTGATATGTTGTTATTGTCCTGTATTGCATAATGAATTGTATTGTGTCATATTTCCCCTTTCCCCTCCCCTTTCCCCATCCCCTTTCCCTTTCCCCTACTTATGTTTAGTAGCTGAGGGATTGTGTAACCGTTTTGTTATGTTAGAACTTAAATGTTACTGCATATTTTATTTTTTAACTGCTGTATTGTAAAATTGTATCATTTGTAATTTTGTATATTGTATTTGATTTAACTGTTGTAAGCCGCCCTGAGTCGGCCCTGGTCGAGTAGGGCGGGGTATAAATAGAATAAATAAATAAATAAATAAATAAAATAAAATAAAAATAAGTCAAGAAAGTCCAGTAGAGTTATATAAAAAAAGTCTGTTTCAGGATGGGAGGGAAGGTTAAATGACAATTAAACAGCCAATTGCACTGTTGAGAGGCCTCTAAGGGTTGAGTGACCATTTTCTTGATGCAATATTTTGGGAATGTCCCATAGGTCAAAGGACTGCAGTGGCTCAAGTGGCTAAGACGCTGACTGGGAGGCGGAAGGTCAGCAGTTCGATTCCCCAGTACTGCAGGACGGAATGAGCTCCCGTCTTTGTCCCAGCTCCTGCCAACCTAGCAGTTCGAAAGCAAGAAATTGCAAGTAGTTAAATAGGGACCACTTCGGTGGGTAGGTAACAGTGTTCTGTGTGCTCCGGTGTCCAGCCATGCCTGCCACATGACCACAGAAACGTCTGCAGCAGGAGACAGCACTGGCTCTTCGGCTTTGAAACAGAGATGAGCACTGCACCCTAGAGTCGGATATGACTGGCTTTCGAGCAAGGCAAACCTTTACCCATAGGTCACAGAAATCACATTTTATCTGCTCCATCATAACTGTTAGTTACACTGAATATTTGATTTCTGAATGGAAGAGCATCCATTATAGGAGTCAACTGTGTTTGCCTAAACCCCCATTAATTGGTAATTGCATTTATATACCACCCCATAGTGCTTAGTGCACTATCTGGGCAGTTCACAAGTTAATTAGCATTTTGCCCTCATTTTAGTAGGAAAAGAGACATGGGTTCAAATCTCAGCTACCTCATTTTACTGACCTTGAAAGGATGGAAGGCTGAGTCAACCTTGATCCCTGCCAGGATTGAACTCACAAAGATTTGTCCGCGGTACAGCAGTTTAACCACTGTGCCACCAAGGCTCTTCTCTTAACTCCCTTCTACCTGCTACTCAACAGGGAGCAGGGTTTGGCCTCTGAAATCTGTCCTGGTTTTATTCTACCTTTCTTCTTCTTTTCTCAGGGATTTCTGGCAGCTGGTGAGATTGATCCCTTAAACAGGAGGTTTTCAACTTCATTTAAACCTGATGTAGTTGTTCAAGGTTGGTGTGACCACTCTTGTGGAATTTTTATTTTTTTTGATATTATTTATGTGTTTATTAATTTGTCAGAAATGAAACTTCTGAACATGAGGAGTCTAGTATGGTAGTGCTGTATAGGGATTGTCAACAAGCTTCCTTTTTGGCTCGTCTGAGGCTTCCCCCCTCCTGTAATTAATTTTTTAATGTTAAAGTTTTGTAGATTTTATATTTGCTTTTAGATAGTAAATGGCACAGCAGTGGGTGGTAATATTGCTATTTTTAAGGGCTTTTAATTGTTTTATATTGATTTTAACTTGTGTACACTGCCCAGAGTCCATTGGAAAGGGCGGTATATAAATTTATTAAATTAAATTAACTAGCTTAGAACAGGGGTTCCAAACCTTTCCAAGCCAGAGGCCGGGTCATGCATTCTCAGTTAGCTTCTGGGGCCAGATGGCCATTTTGTTCCAACAGCTTCAAAGGGGTTGCCATTTTGTTTCTTGAATGCCCTTGGAGGGGGCACATGAAATGGCACCACAGGCCAGATCCGGCTCACAGGCCTTAGGTTGGGAACCCCTGGCTTAGAAGAAGTAGGAGGCAGCAACTCTTCTTCATCTGTATCATCTTCCTTGTGTGTTGGTTGAAATCAGGGAATGTGACGCTGCTGCTTACAGGTATCTCTTGTGCTTTTCTCCTTGGACTAATTTTGAATACAAACCATAGCATCAAATGGTATTGTTTGCTATCAAATTGCTTCAAGCTTACGGCGACCCTTACATATATGAGCTGTTCAATGAGCAGTTTACCCATTGCTAGGTAAAGGTAAAGACTGTTGTATCTGACTCTACGGTTTAGTGCTCATCTTCGTTTATAGCCAGAGAGCCAGCACTGCCTGCATCTGCAGACGTTTCCATGGACATGTGGCAGGCATGACTAAAAACCTGAGTGCACAGAACGCTGTTAGCTTCTCACCAAAGTGATACCTAGTAGTTTCTTTTGAACTACTAGTTTGGCAGGAGCTGGGACAGAGATGAGAGCTCACTCTGCCATGCAATACTCAGGTCTCGACCTGCTGACCTTCCAGTCATCAAGTTCAGCATCTTGACCACTAAGCAACCACAGTCCCCCTTTACCCTTTGGTAAAGGTAAAGGTTTCCCTTGCTCGAAAGCCAGTCGTATCTGACTCTAGGGTTCAGTGCTCATCTCTGTTCAAAGCCAAAAAGCCAGTGCTGTCTGTCGTGGTCATGTGGCAGGCATGACTAGACACTGGAGCGCACGGAACGCTGTTTACTTTCCCACCAAAGTGATCCCTATTTATCTACTTGCAATTTATTGCTTTCAAACTGCTAGGTTGGCAGGAGCTGGGACAAAGACGGGAGCTCATTGCGTCCTGTAGTACTCGGGAATCGAACTACTGACCTCCTGCCTTCCAGTCTCTCAATGACAGTAGCTGAGATCTGAACCCATGTCTTCTTTCCTACTCCAAAACTGGCATTGAATTCAATCCATCACAAGCTTGTCCAATGAGTAACATCTTTTTTTTTATCTCCCTGAAGATGGTTGCCTATAAAATTGTATGATGAAATATAATCTCTATTAAAAAAACTTGAGTATTTCCCCTTTCCTCTCATCCTGTGCAGTAAATGTCTTAGCAGAGACACATGAAATTAAGAAACTCTTGAAAGATCATAGAATCAATGTTCAGAGTGTTGCTGACATTCATCCAACCAGAGTGCAGCCAGCCCGGATCCTGAGCAATCTGTATGCCAAGCTTGGTAGGTATTTGTAGTACCTTATTGGCTTCTCCTGTACAACACCCCTCCTACAACACCCCTTCCCCTCTCTTCCACTTTTTAGCAAAATTTGAAATCTTATGACATTTTGAATTGAAATAGTATAAATATGAGTAACACAAGAATACCGGTAATTAAATAGCATGGGGATGATGTCTTAGGAACAGTTTGTGTAATCCAGAATTATGTAGGGCTGCAGATACAGGTAGAACTTTGTTGCATTGTGTTGGAAACTCTGTTGTACTAACTTAATTCTGCTTATTTCTCTTCACTTATGTGAAGAGTTTGGTCCTTCTGTTGATTCCCCCATTTTCGATATGTTGGGATACAGCTTTAGTCCAGGTTATCTGAAGAGCTGTATTCTCCCATAACTAACATTAAAAGAAAATATCAAAATATAGGTATCAGGCTTCTACTGTAAAGTGCTTCATTAATTCAATATGAAATTGCAGTAGTAAACAATGATTAAATTATTGAAATAGGCAAAATGTTACTAATGTGTACTGTGTTGTTTGTGTGAAGTATTGGATGATAATTCTGGTGGCTGACAATTTTGCTCTGTGAACATATAATTTAGACTGTCAGTGCAGTACGTCTTATAAAAAGATCTAATATATTGTTAGACCCTGTTTTCTAATTGTATTTTCAGTTCTTCCATAATTACCTTAATGCATAATAAAATTAAAATATTACTTCATTTATTAAACTGGAAAATATCTTTGCATGCTTCTTTAGTGCTTGCTTTTAATAACGCCTTCAGATAAATTTCCTGAACAAATGCCAAGGCATTTCTGATTTCATGGATAAAGAAGTGCCGTTATTTAATCCAACCATGCCCCACCTTGTGCCCTGCATGCAATATTGGGGTGGAATATCCAGCATTCCCGACCAAAGAAGAGTACCTGGTTGTGGAAACTGGTCTAATCCAAGAAATTTCAATGGCTAAAGAAATATGGTATTAAATTCGCATGCTGCCATTTTGAAATTTGTTGTTCAGTAGCACAGTCAAGTCCAACCCTTTGCGGCCCAGTGGACCACAGCACACCAGGCTCCTCTGTCATCTGCCATCCTCCGTAGCCCACCCAGATCTACGCCCACTGCATCAATGATGCCATCTAGTTATCTCATCCTCTGCCACCCACGTTTCTTTTTCCCTTCGATCTTTCCCAGCATCAGGACTTTCTCCAGTGAGTCCTCTCTACTCATTTGGTGGCCAAAGTACTTGAGTTTCAGCATCAGTATTTGTCCTTCCAAGGAGCAATCAGGGTTTATTTCCTCTAGGATTGACTGATTTGACACATGCATTTTGAAATACCTGTGTCTAATTTACCCACAATGGTCACCGTTCAACAGGTTTTTAAAAAACATATTTTTCAATAAACTCAAGAGTGTTACCTGTGTTGTTTTGTTTCACTTAGGACGGAACAAGAACATGAAACTCAGTGGGAGACCTTACCGACATATTGGTGTACTGGGAACATCCAAACTATATGTGATAAGAAATCAAATATTTACTTTTACCCCACAGGTAAACCTATATCATCAAGAGGAAAAACTGCCAGAAATTGGGTTTCTGGACTTTATTTAGCTCAGTACTTGATTTTAACTATTCACAGAACTGGAAGTTAATAAAACAAATACTGATAAAATCCTGTGCATCCAGCTCACAGAAAGTTTCTCTTTGTAATGAGAGGCCCAGATTGAACACAGGGGATCAATAATGCCAAGTATTTGTTAATCATTCCAGTGCTGAAATCAAAACACAAAAAAAGCCTGAATGCATAACCATTTCTGCAAATTTTTGTAAATGAAAATTTAGTTTGAGCTAAAACTATCACAAATAGCCACCCAGCCGCTTATATAACCACTTATTTGCCATGCTTTGTGACAAAGAACCAACCTACATCCAGCTGATATTATGGAAATATTGGTTTCTTTTGCATGCTGTTTGGGGCCTTTTGATTTTTAACAGGTGATATTTGTCTTGTAAGAATAACTAATTATTATACAGTAATAATCACCATAAGTGCATAATAGATGTGTTACAATGTTTCAGAGTTGCAGGAATCAGAATCATAAGATTTCATCTACGCAGTGTTTTTCATTTAATAGGAAAGCAACGTCAAGTTTTTTAAAATTAAGTAGACCTTATAAATATGATAGCTGAGGCAGCATGATGCCCAGGTTCATGCATTCATCCCAAGTTGGTGGTACTGAACCAACATGAAGTAGCAGCAGTAGAAGTGTCTTCCTTTTCCTCATTTCAGACGGACTCTAGAGCATGGATGTCCAGTCAGAAAGAACCCCAGTTTTAATTATTTTGATGTTAATTGCGTGCCCCTTGTAAGCATCTGATAGCAGATGATTCCACGTACTACCTAATTAACATCAGTCCTAAAAATCTGGGTGTGTGATTTTTCTGTGTCTAGGCCAGGTGTGAAACTACCAAATTGAATGTAGAGGAAGAAGGCGGTACCTTTTCTGGATCACTGAATACTACATTTATTGTTTAAGAGCAGAGCCTGGCAAATACCACCATGCCACGAACATTTGGACTTTCATTAATTATTTCCCTACCTTTGCATGCCTGAAGAAGTGATCTTGAATTACGAAAGCTTGCAGTGATTTTTTTAATTTAGTGATCCAAAAAAGATAGCGCCCTCTGCTACATTTGTTTTGTATATGACTGATTTGTTTGTTTACCAAATTCAAGGCATCTTTTGGTGAGTTCATCCTGCAGTTCCTTTCAGCCGACCTAGTGTGAGAAAGATTAGCCAGCACAACAAGATTGCTACTACCAGGGTATGACCGATTGTAGTTAAAAAACACCACAACTTTCTCTGTGTACCTCTGAGTGTGTGATGATGTGTGGGTCTTACATAAAAGTGTGAAGAAATCTCACTCATTTTCAGTGAGACAGGCTGTCTTCTTTTTAAAAATCATTTAGACAAGAACACAAAATAAAGAAAAAAAGCAAGAAAATATAATTACTGGATGGATTGATGGAATGAAGAGAAAAGAAAAGAACAAAAAATGAGAAACCACCATCAGAAAGATACACAGTTATATGGTATAGAACAGGGATTCACAACCTACAGCCAGCTATAGGCAGATTAAGAAGCCTCCACCTCCATAGCCACCTAACATCTGGATCCATTGGTGAGTGTCAGGGTTCCCCAAACATGGCTCTCCAGATGTTTTTAGACTTCAATTCCCGGAAGCCCTAATCACCCGAAGTTCTGACTTGGGCTTCTGGTAATTGAAGTCCAAGAACACCAGGAGAGCCAAGTTTGAGGAACCCTGGTGTGTGTCAATTGAATCACTTTTATCAGCTGAAAGAAATTGCAATAAACCTTTAAGTGGAATTCCTGAATCACTTTTAGAGATGGGACTAAACTGGGGTTTCCTTATCACCATTAGGTTTAATGAGTGGGGCTGTCATGAGTTTCATCTAGGCAAATTTATGATTTAATTTAATCAATGCTATTCCACTTAGCACTGAGGTTTGTTATCCATCATACGCATATAAGTCTGCATATGACTGGCTCTTTTTCTTGCTGTGAAACAAATTGTTCACTGCTGACTTGTAACTTGTTCTTCCTTTCAGTTTACAGACCAGCATCACTTTTACTTGGCTTTAGATAATCGCATGGTTGTGGAGATGCTACGAACAGAGTTGGCCTATCTTACCTCCTGCTGGCGGATGACAGGACGACCAACGATCACTTTCCCAATCACCAATACAATGCTTGGTCAGTAAAATACTTATCTGAAACAATAAAAGGAGAAAACTACTTGTTTGGATTATAGCCCTCAGAATCTCATGGCCAGCTGGGTGCTGTGATTCTAGGAGCTGAGTCCAGAAAAGTAAGAAATGTTCTTGGTTGAGAATTGTTTGGGTCATTGAGTTATGGAACTCTAATATGAAAAAGCTTTATGACTTTCCCTCCAGTGTTACAATTGTGTTTGACCGTTGAGATAAGTAGATATGATAAAGTTAAGGGCGCAGAAGGCTGGTGTTACTTGCATTGCACTGTTTTCTGAAATATATCTCCAGAATGATGTGGACCATAGGTCGAACTACATGAAATTCTCAGTCTGCATTTAGAAGCAATAAGGTAGTGAAAGATATATGTCCTATTTGTCTTGAAAATTAGTTCACTGTGTTTTACAATCGGTTAATTTCAGCTATAAATATGACAGCTATAAATATGATCCCCTTCCGAAAAGTGCTAAAAACATGAATATGCCAGCGGGTGTGGGGCACGACTGGCTCCACTTCTCAATCTCACTGGCTGGTTTAGCCCGTGTGGGAACTAATTCGGCCTAATAGTCCTTTTTAAAGTGGGTTGAGGGAGGGTATGGATGTTTTTAGACAATTTATGTGGTTGTAATTCAATTTTTAGAAAGGGGTTTTACTTGATGTTTTAGCTGATGTTTTTACCTGATTGTGAGCTGCTTTGAGTCACCCGTGGGTGAGGAAAGCAGTATAAAAATGCTGTAAATAAATAAATAAATCTGAGTGCTCAGGCAGATAGATAGGAGAAAATCTTATCCTGTTTCTAATAAGAAATATGTAACTTCTTTTCATATTTATTTTTTACTCTAAGAGCAACCACTGCATCAAGCTGAGAGTTCCATTATTTTACCTGGCTTTTGGGAGTGGGGGGATGACACCAGATCAGAAAGTAGAAATAAACAGTATACTGTGCTATAGCCCTAAAATCAAAATAAATGTATTCAATAAGTGAAGATGTTTGCAGCAGCATTGAAAACGTAACTGCAGTACATATTATGTAGGAGTTTTTATGCTGTCTACTAATAATTAAGTCCCATTCAGCTCAAACTTCTAGCAATTATGGTTGCAAAGGAGATGAAGTGAGATTACTTTGTAGTAAAAATGCTTACAGTTAGTATATTACAAGTATTTTTTCCATCTTCATCCTGCTTATGAAGGGTAAACCTAAGCAACCAACTCTTATTAACTGTAGCTGGTCATTCTAGTTTTGAAAAGCAATATCAACTTACATTCCATAGGAGGCATCTTAAGTAATTTTAAAAATGAAATAGTTAAAAAGCCCTATTGCCCATATTCACATCTAGTTTATTTCTCTTTTTTTTTTTTGAGTTAACGATGGCTGTGACATCGATCCAGCAATTCTTGCTACTATAAGAAAACTTGGGGACGGATACTTTGGAGGGGCCAGGTAAGATACCACAAGTTCTGTTTATCCTTGAAGTTGCTTTTTTTCTCTGCCCTTGGAAGAAATTATAAGACTTCTCTGTTCCATCTGATGCAGAGAAGGGTAACCTCAGTGAGTGTGACAGCTGGTATATTTTCCCTGACATCCTCCAGAAGGCACATGGCCTGCTATAATTGCAGGAACAGATGAGGAAAAAAGAAAGAAACTAGAGTGGGTATTTGGGGGTGTTAAACCTGAAAAAGGACCCTGCAGCCCATTTTAAATATGAATTAGCTGCTTCTCTCTGTTGTTGTCTTTATCCAGATATTCTTCTTATTGTGTCTCTTTGTTAGAACTCTACTAGTGTTTGCATACAGTTTGTGCAAAATTGTTGCAGCTAAGTTTTGCTTATCGTTGAGGTAGCAGGACATGTCTCGGTTGCTCAGTCTGGTTGCACAATAAATTGTGTAAGCCAAAATGTGGGTCAGCATCTCATCGCTTAGCTGCAATTATCCATAGCAAGTTACACAAACCTTTCACAAACATCACTAGGAAACAGAGCTAGGTGACTTGAATGTGAAGACCATATTTCTGTCACAGGTAGTAGGCCTGTTCATTACAAATCTGTGAAACCTCCATAATAGTCAAAAAAATTTCTTGATTGTGGAAGTCTGATACATGTTTTATTGTTATTAAAATATTAATATTTGTGTAAAAAAACAATATGATGGTCTTTGTCATCTTTTTGTTCTTCCATTTTTTGTTCTTCAGAGTGAAGCTGGGCAACCTGTCAGATTTTCTGACCACTTCATTCTATACAAACCTCAGTTTTCTGGATCCTGATAGTGATGGAAGGCTGTTTGATGATGATAGTGAAGGTTATTCTAGCCCTGGAAGTGGCTATGAACTAGACAATTATGAAGATTTTTGTGACAAAGGTAATTCCCTGTCTTTCAATTCATTACTAGAGTATCCACATCAATGCAAAATGTATCCTTCTTATGAAATATAATGCCATACCATGGTCTCAGTAACACAGGGATGAAAAATTTGTGACGTACAGACGGTTCTCTTCTGTGACACTGACCCTTGCTCACCATAAATTGGTTTCAAGTGATTCAAATGGATAAGTGGGATAATTTTTTTTAGAGAAAATGAAATAGAACAAAGATTACCAACACTGTTTGAAGAGACAACGTATGGGATTAGAAGAGGATTGAAACCAATGCAGGGAATAATAAGTAAACTTTATCAGGAACTGAATTTTGAAAAAAGACCACAACAATTATTAAGACGTGTGGGAAAATGACTTAGGAATTGTTATTAAGGAAAACATGCAGAATAGCAAATGGACCCAAATAATTACAAAGTCTTTGTCCATTAAAGAAAAGGAGCATAATAGTAAGATCCTTTGGAGGTGGTATCTGATACAGATTATAACCCACCAAATGAATAAGAACCAGTCTGAACAATGCTGGAGATGTAAGACAGAAAAGGGCACGTATTTACACAAGTGGTGGAGTGCCATTATGCTGTTTGGGAATTAATAGAAAAGGAATTGGAAAATATTATAAATACCACAATTAAATTAAATCCAAAAATTGTGTTATTGGGAGAAATAGAAGAACTTAAAATGGACAAAAATAATAAAAAATTATTACTTACCTTGATATCAGTTGCTAGACAGTTGGTAGCCAAAGAGTGGGAAAAAGAATTTGTGATATTCCAAGAATCTCCTTCATAGCTTGGCTAGTAGAAACGTTGGCTAGGGGATTCAGGAACTTGTAGTTTTAAAAAAAAACGTTGAAGGTCTTAGACTTTGTCTATTACAGTAATACCTCATACAACGTCCGCTTCATACAACATCGGATCCATACAACGTCGCCCAATTCTTGGAAAAAAGTTGCCTCATACACCGTCGCTGGACGTTGTATGAGGTATTAGGTTTTTTACATTAGAAGTGCAGTTTTTTTTTTTGTTGTTGTTCAGTCACACAGTCGATTCCGACCCTTTGCGACCCTTTGGCCCTCGCTCAGCTGTTCGTCAGGTGGGGAGGCCCGCAGCGAAGACGCCGACCATCGCCCGACGCCGGGGCTTGGAGGCCCCACGGAGCTCGACTGGCAGCCGGCCGGAGGAGGGGGGGAAGAAAGAACTCGCCACACTTGGGGCTCGCCTCTCCGCGGCCCCAAAAGCGGCTCCCCGCCTCCAACGTACCCCACCGACGCCGGGGCTTGGAGGCCCCACGGAGCTCGACCGGCAGCTGGCCAGAGGAGGCGGGGAAAGAAAGAACTCGCTGCACTTGGGGCTCGCCTCTCCGCAGTCCCAAAAGTGGCTCCCCACCTCCAATGTACCCCACCGACGACAGGGCTTGGAGGCCCCACGGAGCTCAACTGGCAGCCGGCCAGAGGAGGCGGGGAAGAAAGAACTTGCCGCACTTGGGGCTCGCCTCTCCGCGGCCCCAAAAGCGGCTCCCCGCCTCCAACATACCCCACCGACGCCGGGGCTTGGAGGCCCCACAGAGCTCGACTGGCAGCCGGCAAGAGGAGGCGGGGAAGAAAGAACTCGCTGCACCGTGGGGCCTCTTCCCTGCCTCCTTCGGCCAGCTGCCGGTCAAGCTCTGTGGGTCCTCCAAGTCCCAGCATCAGTGGGGTCTGTTGGAGGCGGGGAGCCGCTTTTGGGACCGGCAGCTGGCCGGAGGAGGCAGGGAAGAAAATACTCACCGCACCTGGGACTCGCCTCTCCGCGGCCCCAGAAGCGGCTCCCCGCCTCCAGAGATATAAACCGCATTGAGTCTCCCTTTGGGCAGAGAATTGCGGTACAGTATATAAATTATTATTATTATTATTATTATTATTATTATTATTATTATTATTATTATTATTATTATTAACAACAACACCCCCGCTGGTGGAGAAACGCACCCCCCTGGCCCCTCTTAAAGTTCTGTCAGTTTCCTGTTTCTTTGACTTTGCCCTGCAGTCTGTGCTGTTACAATGTATCTCTATGGGAACAACGTTATACAAAGCATCGGTGACAATAATTTGGACATTGTATGAGGCATCGCGGCTAGGATTTTGCATGCCTCATACAAAGTCGGAATTCATACTACGTCCTAACTTGTGGAACCAAGTTTGGATGTTGTATGAGGTATTACTGTACTTCTTCTTTGTGTGCTTTGTATTCTTTCCTAATATCAAAAGGCAGTGAGAGTTAGAAGGAAGAATAGTTGCGATCTCTTGTTCCAAACCGCATTGCTTTGCATATGTCTTGACAGAAAGCCAGGATGAACTGGACCAGTACATAAGCAATCTGTTGCAGAGCACCGCCCTTAAGTCACATTTACCTCCTGTCTCAAATGCCTCGGGCTCATCCAACGTGTTCAGTGCTGCTCATTCCACTAGAGAAATCCTATCCATCATGGCCAAGACAAAGGGACTAGATGTTCCAAGTAAGTTCCTATCCCCAGCATTTTGCTCTGATTCCCTTTTACAGATAGAACACTTGTGAATGTCAGAGTCTGTTGCTGCAGATTAAAATTAGCCCACTTTAATTGTCGCTGCCCAGATCTGTTCTGTAGCTATTATGGCATAATTCTATAGACTAATGTGACCTTTTCTGGCAACTGTATAATCAGTTTCTTACCATCAAAACAGACTTACACGAGCAAAGTGAGCAATATGTTATAATGTATAAATTGGGCAATTTGCTTCCAGATTTATTTGCATTCAAAGGTTGTCAGTAATAAGCATCACATTATGTGAGTTAAGGAAAGGAATGCAGATCTAATTAAAGGTAAAGGTCACCTTTGCTCAAAAGCCAGTCGTATCTGACTCTAGGGTTCAGTGCTCATCTCTGCTTATAGCCAAAGAGCCAGTGCTGTCTGCATCTTCACATTTCCGTGGACATGTGGCAGGCATTAGACACCAGAGTGCATGGAACAATGTTACTTTCACACAAAAGTGGTACCTTATTTATTTATTTATTTATTTATTTATTTATTTATTTATTTATTTCTCATATTTCTATCGCCACCCAACTTGACAACAACTCTGGGTGGCTTACAGAAACAGACAAAGTTAAAACCCACTAAAAACACATAAAACCCCATTGAGAACCCCCACCCACATGCATAAAAAGAGAGGATCTCACTGTTAGATAAGCTAGCAGACAGGGGTCACCCCTCCATTGGCGCCCCACACATGCTCCGTCAGCCAGGTTTTCAGATCTTTCCTAAAGGGCAGCAATTCTGTCTAGCCGCAATTCCACTGGCAAGAGGTTCCTTTTTATCTACTTGTAATTTCTTGCTTTCAAACTGTTAGGTTGGCAGGAGCTGAGACAGAGATGGGAGCTCACTCTATTGTACATTACTCAAGTTTCAAACTGCTGACCTGCCAACTTTCTAGTCATTAAGTTCAGAATCTTAACCACTTGAACCATTGTAGTCCACAATGCAGATCTAGAGGTGCACAAAATTTTCAAAAAGGAGCAGACTAATAAAGGTAAGGGAGAAAAGACAGGAAAGTGGCTAAGATGAAACACATTGTGAAATGTTGCTTCATACTGTCATTTCTAGAAATGATGGATATGATTATTAAGTGTTGATCAATCTTTGTTTTTTTGGACTTCAATTCCCAGAATCCTATATCAATTCCCAAAGCATTGATCAACCAATTTACTGATTTAGGCTTCTGGGAATTGAAGTCCACCAGTGTTCCACTGGAAGTTTTAGTCCCCAAAACTAGTCCTGGTGGAATTTTTTTAGCCCATTTTGGGCTCTCCACCACCCCAGACACCTCTGGGGAGGTCGGCGGACCCATTCCGCGCTGTTTCTGACGTCCACCGACCTTCACAGGCGCTGCTGCAAGGCAAAACCTGCAGCCGAGGAAGGAGTTTCCCTTGGTGTTTTGCCTTGCAGCAGTGCCTGGGAAGGTTGGGGAACATCGGAATCAGCACAGATCGGGGTCCCCCGCCCCTCCCAGAGGCGGCGGCGGCAGGTGAGCGTAGAAAAATGATGCATCGCATGACGCTAAAATAACATTATCCGATGCAATCCCCCCCCCAAAAAAATAATAATAATAATATCAGGTCATTATCTGATTTTAGCGTTATGCGATGCGGTTGTTATCCGAGGTGTTACTGTATCCTAGTTTACTTGATAAATGGGGTTTTGAAACTAGGGGTGAGATTGGGTTGTTTTAAGGCTGGTCAGCATTATAAGCTGTTCTCCAAGGCTGAGTGATACAACCAACCAAGATTCTGAGGTGATTATTATAACAATTTTGTGTCAGAAATTATTCTGGGTTGAAAGAATTTTTGCGAAATAAACTCTGCTCGGGACACCTGAATATGGCTCCTTTCATGTCCCCAAGAACTGGGACAGAGATGGCCACTCCATCTGTCATGCAATACCCGGGTCTCGAACTGCTGACTTGCCACCCTTCCAGCTAACAAGGTGAGCTTCTTAACCACTGAGCTACCGCAGCCCCTGAGGTGATTAAACTCAGCATTGCCAAATCCCTGAAGAAAAAGTAGGTTTTATGACCCAAGTCTTACTCAGGCTTGTTCTGGATTCTGGATGTAGTGTCAGAAAAGTGTAACACTATTTGTTATTGTTGTCTGTGAATATGGATGATGTGAAAGTTGAAATAGTGTGGATCAATGTTTACTGTTTTGTCCAGTAACAAAATCAGACCGACATTTCAAAATCTATATAACATTTTTTCCTAGATCTGAACATGTATATTCTGATTTTAAGGCCGAGAAAAACGGTTTCTTTTCCTAAATATGTGTAACAAGGCCCTGATGGGGCACACAGAATGAGCCTCCTCAAAGAACCACAATTAGGTATTCCCTGTTAATGGCAACCTTTCGTTTCCAGTTAATCGTTCTCATACTAGGTCAGGTGAAAAGAACTGCAGAATGAACTCACCAAAAAGTCCCTTAATTTTGGCAGTTTCACATCTGGCCTAGAAGAAGGAGACCAGGCTCCAGCCTCTTTTTCCCCAGTAGGGAATATGGTTTGGAGCAGATTTGGGGGAAATGCATGACTTTTACTCTGGCCAGATATCCTGGTACGGTAATGGAGTAGACCGGATAGCCAGTGACTCAATGCTGGGTGTTGGATGGCAGTAAATAATCTGATTCCTTAAAGGGGCCAATGGCTACAAGAGGATGAGCTCCTTCAGGTGGGATGATGGTCCACCCCCAAATGGAGGAAATGCCATTGGAAACCATCATATTGGGCCCAACGGCGAAATGAGTAGAGGAGGAACCAATTTCTGATTCCCAACGGTAATGGAGGCAGAAGAGTCCATGCCATATGGACTGGCTCTGAAGTTGCACCCGCCTTGATAATATCCTCAAGGCTGCGGCAGCCTATTTCAGTCCCAGGGTTAAATCCTGCATATCTCATCTCATATGTGTCGCAGGAGATGGCTCCGTGATCATAGTGTGTGGGTCACTTCATGGCAAGCTGGGATCTACCTTAAACAAATTCACGCCAATGGCATTTTTCCTCTTGAAAAATGCATTCTTGGATACAAGTTGCAGCCGACGACCATGCCTCCTACTTTGGCTTTTTAAATTGCTCCTCTAAAACAGTTCTTCCTGGAAGCAAGGGCAAGTAGTATTTCATTATGCCTATTGGCTAATACTGCATGGTTATAGGCCCTAAATTTTATTTCTAATTTGATTTCTTCCCAGATGTTTCAATGTCTTTACCTATAAAGGTTTTAAACACCCATCGGAAATCTCTGAACCTGGTGGACTCACCTCATCTTACAATAGACAAGATAAGTTGCTATAATGTTTACATTTGGGGGAAATTTTTTCCTATAAAATATTTGTCTTGGAAGAAAAAAGTAACTGAGAAGTATTTAGTTATAATTTAGTTATAATCAGCAAGTGAATGTAATAGTGCAGAATTAGGATAGTTACTGAATTAGAATTTCTACACACACACGCACAGAGAGAGAGAGAATATATATATATATTCTCCAACCTTTTCTTTTTTAGATTAAGATGTTATTACAGGTAAAGGTCACCCTTGCTCGAAAGCCTTCCTTTTTTATCTCCATTTTGTATTCTTCAAATCTCAGTGTTCTGTGCACTCCGGTGTCGAGGCATGCCTGCCACATGTCCACAGAAACGTCTGCACTCGCAGACAGTGCTGACTCTTTGGCTATAAACAGAGATGAGCACTGAACCCTAGAGTCAGAATACGACTGGCTTTCAAGCAAAGGCAACCTTTACCTCAAATCTCAAGTGGCACATAAATCTTAAAAATTATCTCTAGTTTGAATACTATTGGACAGTACAAGATGAGTTGCTGTCTGCTGAACAGTTAAACAAAGCCCATGTGTATGTGAACACTCTTTCAAAAGGCAAGGCTAGTATTGGTCTGATTCATTTAGTTACCCAGTGATTTAATGTACACTTAATACTCAGTTATAGCAGTAGTTGTGGATCTAGATATTTTGTTAATTGTCAGTAATGCCAAAGGTTGTGGAATAGCATCTAACTGTGTTGTGTGTTGCTTTTTAAATTTGGTGTGCTGTGCAAGTTTCAGTTGTGGCCAAGATCCAGTAAAATATTATTTATGGTATTTCTCACTTTTCTACTTTCAGATGATACTTAATCTGGTTTATAAACATAAAATGTCATTAAAAACTAGTAAAATGAATTCATTCATAAAATTATTAATATCAAATCAAACATTGAGAAAAATCTATTTTTATCAGTTGCATCTACAAACAATTACATTTTGGCATACGTGTACCAGATTCTCCCACTTCCAGTTTTTGTCATCCACACAGTCTTTGATGTAGTAAAACAATGACCTGGAGGGTTTCTTTGTCTTTTGGAGCAGACTTCTAGGATACACAAGGAGGCTGAAGTAAGGAAGGAGGATTATTCTTCACAATTCTCATGGCAGAAGCAGAGATATACCTTTGGAATTCTGGCCTTTGGATATAATGGCTGGAATCCTGTGGTGTAAGGCACAATTAGAGTAAATCCATTGAATCAGTGGGAATTTGATGAGTTAGCACCTCTACAAGTTCCATTGATTCAGTGGGCCTACTTTAGTTATGACTTACTACCCTGAGATTTCAGAAGTAAGAAAGATTTTAGAAATTGTTCTCGATCACATGCTAAATATGAGTCAACAGTGAGACGTGGCTGCAAAAAAGGCCAACGCTGTTTTAGGTTGCATTAACAGAAGGATAGTCTCCAAAACCCGTGAGGAACTATAACTAGTCGCCCTCTATTTAGCACTAGTTAGACCATATCTAGGGTACTGTGTCCAATTCTGGGCACTGCCCTTTCAGAAAGATGCAAATAAATTAGAGCAGGTACAGAGAAGGGGAACAAGGACAATCTAAGGAAAGACTGAAGGAACTGGGCATGTGTGGCCCATGGGCCAGCCAACGGCACCATTTCGTCTGGCCCACTGCTACTGGAAGCAGAAGTGGATGCGTTTACAACAGCCACAAAATGCACCTGCACCTGCATAAATGTGCCTGCGCCTGCCGTAAACACTGCCATAAATGCACCCACGGATGCGTTTTACAGCGGGAGAATCCAAATACTGGCCCACTCAGCAGTCTGGGGTTGTGGTCTGGCCCATGGTGCGAAAAGGCTGGAAACCCCTGGTTTATATGTTTGGAGTTCTTGGTTTTGCATGTCTGATTTTTGCTTTGCTTTACTTTTTGTTGCTGTGTAACTTCCTAGATGTTTTGTAAGCCATTTGTTAAATTCATCAATTTGTTTTGAAAAAATATGTACAGGTCACTCACACCCCATATCCACAGACTCAGTAGTTTTCAGTTATCCATGAGTCTAAAAATATTCATGCAGATGTATTTATATGGTGCATTACCACAGCGAGCCACCAGAGGCCACTGTTTGCAATATAATGTTTACAAGGAACGGAGGTAGAAATTTTGGTAGCTCTCATGTAGAATAACAGGCTTTTGATACCCGATTCCCATTTCTATCACTCATGTACATACCTGTCAACCTTCCTGGATTGGCTGGGATTTCCCGGTTTTCGGCGCCGATTTGCGCCATTTCCCGCCCCGCACTGCCGAAACCCCGGAATTTGGCAGCGGGAGAAAGGAGGTACTGTGCAGCCCTTCTGCGCATGCATAGAAGGGTTTTACACTTGCGTAGAATACAGAACTGTTCTGCGCAGGGAACCCTTCTACGCATGCGTAGAAGGGGGCTACGCAAGCGTAAAACCCTTCTACGCATGCATAGAAATCGACCTGCACAGAACCGTTCTGCGCAGGTCCCAGATTGGCCGGAGCCACGGTTGACAGGTAGGCTAAGGTATATGTGTTAAATATAGGGTTAACTGTTATCCATGGTTTCAGGTATCTGCAGAAGGTCTTGGAATGTATCCCCTGCAGATATGAGATGGAAACCTGTATTACACTCTTCAACTTAAGTGTAAAAAAGAGAAAATTTGGGGCCAAGAGGAAAACGTCATACTTAACTTTGAACTCTTCAGATAAGCATCAGTTCTCTATGGATAAGGTTAACTGAAATGAAATGAAAAGTTGCGGGAAAGAAAAAAGCTACAGTAATTCTAACATTTAATTGCATTTCTGTGCCCCTCGTGTTCTCTAGGCATCAACCATGACTAATGAGCTACACATCAGCTTTTCATGTTCAGATCCTTTTGACTTCTGGCCATTTGATGTTTGTCTTTGATTAATAGGAGCCAGAGGCTGTTCTGCATTTGCCGAAGAATGCTCATGGTGAATTGGACTGTGAGAAGCTAGTTGAACAGCTAAAGGAATGTCCTTCTCTGCATGACCAGGCAGATATATTATACATCTTGTATCTAACCAAGTAGGTGTAATAGCAGGAGTGCCTAAACTTTTCAGACTGCGGGCTGGACACGTGGTTCAGTGGGCTGGTCATGTGGTTTCTCCCACCGGAAGCGAAAGTAAAGCATGCTTTGCCATCTGTTTTACAACAGATGTTTTGCAACAGGATGAGATAGATTTTAGGCTGCCATTTTCTCTGCTAAACCAGGGGTGCCCAAACTACGGCCCATGTGCTGGATCTGGCCTGTGGGCCATAGTTTGAGCACCACTGTGACTTATGAACGCCTCTGGTTATATTTTTCTGATATATCTGGAAAGACCAAGCTCCTAGCTATACTAATTTTTATGCTATTGTACATTACCCTGGAGCTGTGTTGGTATCTGATTATTCATGCAGGAGCAGAAATGCATTTATCATACATTGTGTTGAGATATTTTCTTATTCCTAATGGTTATTAATCATATTTTATATATCTTTTTTTTTTTTAAATCACTCTTTTGCCGTTAGGGCTTCCACAAAATCATTTGAAGTTCCACCTAGTTTTTAGTCAGATATTTCACTTTTATCTTTATAGGATTGACCACTCTATCTGTCACAATACAAAACATAATTCCCATATATACTCGAGTATAAGCTGACCCGAATATAAAGCAAGGTACCTAATTTTGACCTGAAAACCCAGGGAAATAGATTGACCCAAGTATAAGCCGAAGGTGGGAGATGCAGCAGCTGCTAGTGAGTTTCTATAATCAAAATACAGTGGAACCTCATACAACAATTGCCCCGTATAGCAACAAAATCAAATAACAATTAAGTTTTTTGGGGAAATGGCGTCCCACATAACAATTTTTCCTATGGAAAAAAAATCGTACAACAATTTTTCAATGGGAAAAACCACTTAGCGGAAAAAAAACGTTGTACGATGCATCCCATAGGCTAAATTACTATATGATGCATGCATCGTATAGCAATTGTTTCATAGAACAACGAGCCCCATGGAACGGATTAAAATCATTGTATGAGATACCACTGTACAAGAAAATATGGTAAAATTAATTAAATTAATGGCACATCTCAATCTGCCATGGTTCTGGGACCCTCATGGTCATTGACCCGAGTATAAGCCAAGTCCCCTTTTGGGGGCTAAAAAACTTGGCTTATACTCGAGTATATGTGGTAATCATTGTCCAGACAGATTTTTAAAAAATCTTTCTTGGAGTATTTTCTGATGCCATGGGAATGCTAAAAGGAATTAGGCTAAAATTAGAGTTAAGGTTTACCAGTCTTATTTTTCCTGAAACCACTTAAAATTCTATCCCACTCCCTACTCGCAGTGAAGTGAAACAGCTGACAACAAGCAGGAGCATGCATGTTTCTCAGCATCACGTGCACGCAACATTTCCTCCCCTGCAGTATTTAATATTCACAGGGAAGAAAAGATGTTCTGTAGAAAAATGCAGTGCAGTATAAGGCAGGTGGGGTTTGTTTGTTTTTGTCCAGACTGTTAAAAAAAATTCTGTATGTTGTACACATGGTTGAAACTGAGGGACATTGTGTACATTTTTCAAGTGCCAGTGTTATAAAATGTCTACCCTTCTCTGTGAATGCTGCTAAATGAATGACTGGGGGTGGTGGAATGTGTTCCATCTGGCTGGATAAAGTATTAAAGTGATGGAACTCCTTGGTATTTTCATATGTTTCTATTTTTAGAACCTGAGGTTGCTTTTGAGCATGAATGAAGAAAGTGCTTCAGTGCCTGTTCAGCACCGAAGCGATGAGTAATGCACTTGACTTCACTGAATTGCTCATATGCCTAAATCGAGTACTGCATGCTGCGGTTTTCAAAGGGACTGTGGGAAGTTTAATGTCAAAAACCTATTCATTGTTAATCTCACTTGGTTCCTCAAGTGACTTTAAAAATTACAGGTTTTAGAGAGAGATTTCAGGAATCTAGTTTCTATATGTTTTAAGAGAAATCTGCTTTTTTCAAAATAAATGTTTTGCTACATCTGCAGTTTTTATATTAAAAAAGAATTCATACGTTAACAAGGTGTGTGCCTTTGTATTTCTGTCTTTCCTTTAAGAGGTCTAGACTGGGAAACACAGCTCTATGACCAATGTGGGGTCACCGTACATTGCCTTCTCAATGAGCTCTACAGTAAGGCCGGCCTGAACCAAGAATGGGGATTGATCCGCTATATCTCCGGTATACTAAAAAAAAGAGTGGAAGTCCTGTCTGAGGTACAAAACTTGTACACATCTTACAATGACGGATAGCCTTCTTTTAACCCTTATACTTCCTAAAGGAAAGGATGGTATAGGTCAGTGATGATGAACCTTTTAGAGACCGAGTGCTGGGGAGGGAGAAAGTGCTTCCATTGGGCTGTTGGGCAGAGGGGCGGAGCAAACTGTGCTGGGGGGAGGGAAGAAGCATTCCCATTGGGCTGCTGGGCAGAGGGGCGGAGCAAACTGTGCTGGGGGGAAGGAGGGCAAAGGGGATGATCGCCATGATGATTACCTATATTCGGATACGGAAGAAGAAGAGGTGGAGTCATAGAACAGCAAAAGCAACATGCTGTGTTTTTAAAACGTAAAATAACTGTTGATTCTTGCATGGTAAACAGATTCAGATGTGGGGTGCTGCTGGGGAGGTGGCGCCTGCCCACTGGTTTATTTGAACTCTCCCTCTCTGCAGATGGAGTGGGTGTTGTTGTTGTTTTTTAAAAAAAGGGCTTTAATGTGTTTTAACGGGGTTTTTAAGATGTTTTTAATCATTTTTTTAAATGATTTATATTTGTTGTGAGCTGCTCATAGTCGCCCCAGGCGAGTGGGCAGCGATACAAATTTACACAAATAAATAAATAAATAAATAAATCACTTCACTTACTCCTCCCTTTGTTCTTTGGTAGGCATGTACAGATATTTTATCACATCAGAAGCAACTCACGGTTGGCCTGCCTCCAGAACCTCGGGAAAAAACAATCGCGGCGTAAGTGTTGCCTTACTTATCGCACTGTTTTGAGGTGTGTGAAGAGTGCCCACCTTGTTTCAAGCTGAATTTTGCTTTAGACAGCTTTCCAAGAGTCTTATTCTGGCATTTGTTTAAAGAAAAACTCAGGGATGCTTTACTACTATTGTGCCAATGAGACACAGGTGTGTATGGCAGTGAACTTGGTAGTTTAAATGTGTCAAACTACTGAGGACTTTCTGTCTACCTGTGTAGCCAGAATAGAAGTACAGATTCAGATCATTTTAGTAACCTGATAAAACATTTTGTGGACTGGTAACTTCTTCTATAAGGGACTGTGGTTGCCTAGTGGTTAAGATGCTGAAGTTGATGACTGGAAGGTTGGCAGGCCAGCAGCTTGAGACCCAAGTTCTGCATGATGGAGTGGGCTCCCATCTCTGTCCCAGCTCCTGCCATCCTAGCAGTTTGAAAGCAAGAAATTGCAATTAGATAAATGAGTACCGCTTCAGTGGGAAACGTAAACAGTGTTCCATGCACTCCGGTGTCTAGACATGCCTGCCACAGGGGTGCAAGGGTGACCTTTACTAACTTCTTCTATGGTTCTATTTAGAAGGCCAATTTACTAAAGAATGATAAAAAATAAGAGAATTATTATTGGAACTTTGATTTCTGTTGCAAAAAAAAGGTACTTACTGGCAGTCTATAATTGATGGTTTATTTTTTAAAGACCTTTGCCACCTGAAGAACTGACACAGCTAATCTATGAAGCTAGTGGCCAAGACATCAGCATTGCAGTTCTTACTCAGGTAATGTAGATAAGAAGCCTCCCTGCTTGTGACAGAACTGGCTTCGTTTTTCTCCTTGTGCTGCAGCTTTCTTAAACATGATGAGTGTTTCCTTCTTCCTCTTCTCTCTGCACAGGAAATCATGGTCTACTTGGCAATGTATGTCCGGTCACAACCCAGTCTCTTTGCAGAGATGCTTCGGCTCCGCATTGGACTTATTATTCAAGTGATGGCCACAGAACTTGCTCAAAGTTTGAATTGTTCAGGTGAGGCTTGGTTCATGACCTCAACTCAGTACTAAAACGGGGCGGGGGGGGGGGGAGAGTATTTTTCTAATAGGAAACTTGTGTGATCTCTCTTTTCCATGTACAGTAAAACCCTGCATAATGAAAAAACTCCGTTTCACGGAGCTCTTCACTATGCGTTTTTTTCGTTATGTGAAGCTAATGAGATATGCCCCAGATAACGAACAAAAAATGTTCATTATCCGGGGTTCCCATTGACCAGGTATATCCCAGCTACCAAAAAACCCCACATAACCGGGGGGGGGGGGAGATTCTTTATCTAGGGTATCACCATTGCCTAACGAACGCTTTACTCTGTGATTTTTTTCGTTATATGAAGTGTTCATTATGCGAGGTACCACTGTATATAACAAAACCAAAAAATCCAGAAAAAGAACATGGACTCCTTCCATGTTCTACGGACTTAGTGAGTGGGTTAAGGTTGTGATGCTTTATAATGATGTGATTTTGTAATTGTAAGTCAAACAATTAATTGTATTATTGACTATGACTTGATATTTTTTGTAAAGTTTATTGTGATTCGCATTATTATTGTATTTTGCACTGTATTTTGTATGCTGTTGTATTTCCCCTCTCCCCCTCCCCTTCCCCCCACTTATGTTTTGCTTTGTATTTATTTGATTGCTCTGTAAACTGCTTTGAGTTGTCAGTAGACAAGTAAAGTGGTATATAAGCACACTAAATAAATAAATAAATAAATAAATAAATAAATAAATAATCAATCATCTGTGCTTTTGAGAGCATTTAATAATTTAATTTAAATATTTCAATTTGTTCGCTGCCCACTCAGGGGGAACCTGACTCAGGGTGGCTCACATACTTAAAAACCCCACATAAAAACAGATTAAAACCCCTAACCCACATTAAAAAATCTCACCCACCCTGAGAGGCAGAAAGAAGATACATTTCATGATAAGAGCCAATGAGCAGGAGCCACATTGCCTTCAGGGCTCCACACCTGCCCCGCCAGCCAGGTCTTAAGTCATAAGAACATAAGAACAGCCTTGCTGGAACAGGCCACAGCCCATCCAGTCCAGCATTCTGTCTCACACAGTGGCTCACCATTTCCTTCAGGGTATTCCCAAGCAGATGCCTTCACCTGCTTAGGATTCCCTGGAAATGATATTGAGAGATATCCTGCCTATCTCTCCAACCCGGAGGTTGTCCTTAAGTATCCATAATTATAGCCATTGATACTCTTGTCCTCCATGAACTTGTCCTCCTTTCTTAAAGCTGTCAAGACTGACAGCTGTCACCACTTCTTCTGGCAGGGAGTTCCATAGACCAGTAATCCTCTGGGTGAAAAAATACTTTCTCTTATTTGTTTGAGAACTAGTACCCAAAAGTTTCATCGAGTGTCCCCTAGTTCTAGTGTTATGCGATAGGGAAAACAGTTTTTCCTTATCTACTTTGTCCACACCGTGCATGATTTTATAAACTTCAATCAGGTCACCTCTTAGACGTCGTCGTTCAAGAGTGAAGAGGCCCAACCGTTGCAGCCTCAGATGGTAAGGAAGGTGTTCCAGTCCCCTAATCATTCTGGTTGCCCTCCTCTGCACTTTTTCCAGCTCCATAATATCCTTCTGGAGGTATGGCGACCAGAACTGTACACAGTATTCCAGATGGGGCCTCACCATAGATTTATAAAGAGGCAAAATGACACTTGCTGACTTATTTTCTATACCCTTCCTAATGATCCCTAGCATTGAGTTTGCTTTTTTCACTGCTGAGGCACACTGGGTTGACACCTTCATTGAGTTGTCCACCAGGACACCAAGGTCCCTTTCCTGGTTTGTCGCAGAGAGTTCAGACCCCATCAGTTTATAAATGTAATTGGGGTTCTTTGCCCCAACATGCATCACTCTGCACTTACTAATGTTGAAACTCATTTGCCACTGTTTTGCCCACTCCCCCAGTGTCGAGAGATCCCTCTGAAGCTCCTCACAATCTCTCACAGTTTTCACTACCCTGTATAATTTAGTGTCGTCAGCAAATTTGGCTACCTTGCTTTTTACTCCTACCTCTAGATCATTTATGAAGAGGTTGAAAAGCAGGGGTCCCAGTACTGAACCTTGGGGGACCCCACTCTTTACTTCCCTCCACTTGGAGGTGTCCATTTAGTGCTACCCTCTGTTTCCTGTCCCTTAGCCAGTTGCTGATCCAGGACAATACCTGTCCCTTTATTCCATGACTGGTAAGTTTATACAAGAGCCTTTGGTGTGGGACCTTGTCAAAAGCCTTCTGAAAGTCCAGATAAACAATGTCAACTGGATCCCCCTTATCCACATGCTTGTTGACACTCTCAAAAAATTCCAACAGATTAGTGAGGCATGATTTGCCCTTGCAAAAACCATGTTGGCTCTCCTTTAGCAGCGCCTTCTCTTCTATGTGCCTATTAATTCTATCTTTTAGGATGGTTTCCATCACTTTACCTGGGACACATGTCAAACTGACAGGTCGGTAATTTCCTGGATCACCCCTGGATCCTTTTTTGAAAATTGGTGTTACATTCGCTACCTTCCAGTCATCAGGCACAAAGCCTGATTTGAGGGAAAGATTATATATTTTGGCTAGGAGATCAGCAATTTCATCTTTAAGTTCCCTGAGAACTCGTGGATGGATTCCATCTGGTCCTGGTGATTTGTTAGTGTTTAGCTTAACAAGACATGCAAGGACCTCCTCCCTGGTTATTTCTATCTGGCTTAATTCTTCGGTTTCCCTCCCTACGAAGATAGGCTCTGTTTTGGGCATGTGGCCTCTGTCTTCTTCAGTGAATACTGAAGCAAAGAATTCATTGAGTCTCTCTGCAATCTCTGTTTCCTCTTTAATAACCCCTTGCCTTCCATTGTCATCTAATGGTCCAATGGCCTTCCTAGTTGGGTTCTTACTTCTAATGTACTTAAAGAAGTCTTTGTTATTTCTCTGAGTATTTTTAGCTATACGCTCCTCAAAGTCTTGCTTTGCTTTCCTGATTGTTGCCTTGCATTTGTTCTGCCAGAATTTATGTTTCTGCCTGCTGTCCTCATTCGGACAAGCCTTCCATCTTCTAAATGAGCTTTTCTTGCTCTTGATCACTTCCCGAACAGCTCCTGTAAGCCACATTGGAGTCCTCTTGGACCTGGCAGTGGCCTTTTTCCTTTTGGGTATGCATTCCAATTGAGCCTCTGTTATTGTTTTTGTAAACAGCCTCCATGCCTCTTGGAGTGTTTGGACTCTCTCAATTTTCCCTTTCAGCTTCTTTTTTACTAGTTTCCTCAACTTTGGGAAATTTCCTTTTTGAAAATTTAAGGTCTCTGTGTTAGATTTTATCAGTGACTTGCGGTCTATGTTCAAGTTAAACATAATTGAGTTGTGGTCACTGTTCCCTATTGGATCAGTCACATTAACATCTTGCACCAGATCCTGAGTATTACTCAGGATCAAGTCAAGGATTCTTGTACCTCTAGTTGGGTCTTCAACCATCTGTCCCAGGGAACAATCATTTAGCATATCTAGGAACTTTATCTCTTTATCATGTGCTGAACAACAGTTCACCCAGTCTATGTGAGGGTAATTGAAGTCCCCCATTATAACCAGGCTTCCCTTCTTGGATGCCTCCTTTACAACATTCTCCAACTGCCAGTCTCCCTCAAGAGTTTGGGTCGGAGGCCGATAGTATATGCCTACTGTTAGACCATCCTTGTGGCCTGGTACTCTTACCCACAGAGCTTCTAATGGTGACTCCAAATCACCTAGATATTCCAATTCATATGATTTTATCACTTCTTTGACATACAAGGCTACACCACCTCCCACTTGCCCCTTCCTATCCTTCCTGTACAGTTTGTAGCCTGGGATAACTGTATCCCATTGGTTATCATCCGTCCACCAGGTTTCAGTGATACCAATAATATCAATATTCTTATTTATTGCTAAGTATTCCAGCTCCCCTATTTTGTTCCGGAGGCTTCTAGCATTTGTATACAAGCATTTATATATGCTTTTCTGACACAGTCTTTTGTGTCCAGTTGCATTGTTAGACTGCCTCTTGCATCCTTCTGCTAGAATGCTAGTGACTAGCTCCTCGCTCTGCTCAGTAATTTTTGCATCCTCCTCACTACTCAAGTACACACTTTCCCGAACCGGATGCTGCCCAGCTCCTGTCGGCTTTCCCCCAGTTATCAGTTTAAAAGCTGCTCTGCAGCCTTTTTGAGGTTGAGTGCCAGCAATCTGGTCCCATCATGGTTCAAATGCAACCCATCCCTCCTGAACAGATTTGGCTTGTCCCAAAATGTTCTCCAGTTCCTGACAAATCTGAAACCCTCCTCTCGACACCACCGCCTCATCCACGCATTGAGGCTTCTGAGCTCTGCCTGCCTGGTAGGTCCTGCGCGAGGGACAGGCAGCACTTCTGAAAATGCTACCTTGGAAGTCCGGGACTTCAATCTTCTTCCTAACAACCTGAATTTGGCTTCCAGGACAGACCGCTTGGCCTTCCCAACATCATTGGTACCAACATGTACCATGACAACTGGCTCGTTCCCAGTTCTCTCTAACAATCTATCTAGATTTCTTGTGATGTCTGCAACTTTTGCACCTGGCAGGCAAGTCACCATACGGTTATCATGTGCATCACAAATCCATTTCTCTGTATTTCTAATTATTGAATCACCTAGTACAAGGAGCCTCTCTCCTGCAATCTGTTCATCTACATGCACCTCATCAACCATATTAAGGGAGAGAACCTCAGTTTGTTCCTGTTGTTTATCTTCCTGGACCTCATCAAGTGTGATGAAAGAGAGATCATCAGGTGGAACCAGTTGTTCCTCTGTGTGTTCCTCATCAGGTGTGATGAGGGAAAGAGCCTCAAATTTATTCTGTAATTTCAGACTCTCAGAGTGATCCCCTACTCTTCTCCTCCTTTGAGTCACATTCCTCCAAACATCTCCCTCCTGAGTTAGTGAAGGGCCTTCTCCCTCAGAACTGTGCCCTGTCTCTTCTTTGTCCAGCATAGTCTGTTCCGCTCTGTCCAAGAACAGCTCAAGCTCTTTAATTTGTTGATGGTTAGATATGCGGGCCTCTAGCTGCTGGAGTTGCTGCTCCTGAAGGGCAGCAACTCCATCTCCAGGCGTAGTTCTACTGGTAGGAGGTTCCAAAGGGCCGGAGCGAACACAGAAAAGGCCCTTTTTCTTGTGCCAGAGAGGTGGAGCCCCCTGGCTGATGGAACAATTAGGAAGCCCTAGGAAGTCCACTCTGCTTGGACGGACAGATGTCCTCAGGGCGATGCGGTCACTTAGGTATCCCGGCACACTACCATATAGGGCTTTAAAGGTCATAACCAGCACCTTGAATTGCACTCTGAGGCAAACCGGGTAACCAGTGCAGCTCCCAGAGCAGGGGCGAGGCATGGGCATAACATCCACACCCCATCATCACCCGGGCTGCTGCATTCTGGACCAGCTGCAGCCTCCGAATGGTCGTCAAGGGCAGCCCCATGTAGAGCACATTGCAGTAGTCTAGTCTGGAGGTGACCAGGGCATGTGTGACCGTAAGCAAGGAGTCCCTATCCAGGAGCGGGTGCAACTGGCGTATTACACAAAGTTGTGCAAAGGCCCTCCTGGCCACCGCTGCCACCTGCTCTTCTAGCACAGCCGCAAGTCCAGGAGGACCCCCAAGTTGCTCACTGGGTCTGTCTGGGGCAAAATAGCCCCATCCAAGACCAAGGATGGCAGCTCCCAAAATGGCGTAGGACCCCAAACCCATAGCCACTCAGTCTTGCTAGGATTCAGTTGTAACCCGTTGGCCCCCATCCAGACCCCCACGGCCCTCAGACTTTGACAGCATCGCTGGGGGCCCCATGGGCCGAGATGTACAACTGAGTGTCATCCACCTACTGATGGTACCGCACGCCGTGGGAACGAATGATCTCCCTCAGTGGCTTCATGTAGATGTTAAATAGGAGAGGAGAAAGCACCGAGCCCTGAGGCACCCCATATTTGAGGAGCCTAGGGCTGGACCTCTCACTCTCCAACCACACTGACTGGGTCAGGCCCTTCAGGAAAGAGGAGAACCAGGACAGCACAGTGCCCCGGATCCCCAACCCCTCAAGCCGTCCCAGAAGAATACCGTGGTCGACGGTATCGAAAGCTGCTGAGAGGTCAAGAAGAGCAAGGACAAACGGATGACCGCCATCCTGCTCCCGCCAGAGATCATCCATTAGCGTGACCAATGGAGTCTCAGTAACATATCCAGGTCTGAATCCTGAATGGAAGGGGTCCAGATATTCCGTTTCATCCAGTACCCCCTGTAACTGACGCACCACTGCCTTCTCCAGTACCTTCCCCAAAAAGGGAAGGTTGGAGACAGGTCTGTAGTTGGTTAGGACTGCTGGGGGACGGCTTCTTCAAGAGGGACGGCTTCTTCAGGAGGGGGCGCACCAAAGCATGTTTCAGAGGTGCTGGAAACATCCCCTCCCGCAAAGATGAATTTATAGTAGCACCGACCCAGCTACCTGTCACCTCCTTGGCGGCCTTCACCAGCCAGGTGGGACAGGGATCCAAAGGGCAGTTAGTGACATGAACAGCTGCAAGGAGCCTGTCTACTTCATCAGGGACAACTAGGTCAAACCGATCCCAGATAACACGGCAAGACTGAGCCCTGGTCCCCCCAGACCCTCCCCTACCATGCCAGGGTTAAGCCCCGAGCGAATCCGATCGATTTTCTCCACCAGGTGGTCAACGAAGTCCTCAGCCGAACCCTGCCAACCGGGCACCGCTCCCCCCCCTCGAGGAGAGACCTGGTTACCCAAAACATGGTGGCTGGGCGATTATCAGCGGAGGCAATAAGGGTGGTGAAGTAATGTTGCCTCACCACCCACATCGCCACTAGGTAGGCCCTAATAGTGGCTCTAGCTAGTGTCCAATCGGAATCACTCCGGTTTTTAGCCCAGTGGTGCTCTAGGCGTCTCTTTGCCAGTTTGAGCTCCTGTAGTTCATCTGTGAACCACGGGGATGACCTGGTCCCACGAGCTCAAAGAGGCCGTAGTGGAGCGATTTCAGCCAGGGCCGCCATCGCCATCCTGTTCTACAGGTCGACCAGCACCTCAGGTGAATTGCTTAACCAATCCAGAGGAATCTCCCCCTGTTCCCGCTGGAATCCATCTGGATCTATAAGTTGCCAAGGACGGGCAAGCATAACAGGCCCTGGCTCCCTACGATGAAACATCGCCCCCAGAAAGTCTAGAGTCACCAGATAGTGGTCTGACCATGGCATATCTACATTCTGTAACCTCAGATCACTCTGCCACCGCTCCGACAAGAAAACTACATCCGGGGTATGGTCACTGCCCCTGGTCGGTCCCTGAATTACCTGAGTCAGACCCATGGCTGCCATGGAAGCCATGAACTCTTGTGCAACCTCAGAATCAGTCCCCGGTGAAGGGAAATTGAAGTCCTCAAGGACCATCTTCTTACTAATGGCAATTGCATTTGCAGCAGAAGTGATTCCTGTTTTCTCTCTCCCAGGTGAAGAAGCCTCTGAAAGCTTAATGAATCTGAGCCCCTTTGATATGAAAAATCTCCTTCATCATATTCTCAGCGGGAAAGAGTTTGGAGTCGAAAGGAGCAGTAATATGCATTTTTAAATTATTGTTGTTTTTGTTGTTGTTGTTGTTGTTATTAAATGACTATTGTGAATATTTATTTTTTGTTAACAAGCAGGTATCTTTTCTTTTCTTCTTTCCCTACCACCCAAGTGCATCCTCTGGATTCATGTCGGTCGAGCCCTGCTATATCTATTCATGAAGTAGGTCATACGGGAGCAACTAAAACTGAAAGATGTGGCATTAACAGGCTGAAGAGTGAGATGAAACAGGTAACATTGTGATTCTTCAGGCACATTAGGGCAGAGGGGTGTGTGTGTGTGTGTTACCAACTAGTCATTACATCTGACTTGTAGGTTTTATCTAAGCTGGGACAGTGAATGTATGACCACTTGATGCATTTGAACTATAATTTTATCACTCCTCACCACTGGGCATGTTGAATGCAGGTCATGGGAGCTGAAGTCCAGAAGCGTAGAGAACCATACATTTTTCTAGTCCCAGTCTTGACTCTGCTTAATTTTAGAGCATGTTCTGCTGGTTACCCCCAAAGAGTGGCACATAAGCTTGCAAAGCCACTAGAGATTTTTGGTTACTGATTTCCATCACAGTTTGCCTTAGTGCTGGTGGACCTTTCTCAAGTTTCTCATGCAGTGTGGATGGTTAAAAAAAGGGTAGCCCACTGAATCCAGAAGTATCTCCATTGTATATATTTATATTATATATACAGTATATTTAAAATATCTATACTTCCTTTTTAAAAAAGATACAGTAAAACCCCTACACAAAAAGTCCGTTCCGTAGGCTTTTGCTTAAATCGTTTTTTTATGTAACTCGATGCAAACCCATAGGAAAAAATATTTTTGTATGTAACTCGAAGCAAACCCATAGGAAAAATGAAATTTTTATATAAATCGAATCAAACCCATAGGGAAATAAACTTTTACATAACTCGAAGCAAACCCATTGGAAAAATGAATTTTTTATGTAACTCAAAGCAAACCCATAGGAAATCGTGTTATGTAAATTTATGTAAATTGGGACATTTATCTAAATTGGGACATGTTTTTAGCACAAAATCATTATGTAAGTCGAATTTTATGTAATTCAAGGTATTTGTAAGTCGGGGTTTTACTGTATTCTGTTTTTCTTATCTAAGCACAATTTACTTCTGTTTCGTTTTTCTTGCCTCCCCCCCCTCTATATTGTCCTTTTAAAATTGAATAAAAATACTTTTTTAAAAAAACAATCGTTAAAAATAAAGGTATACAGATAGCCTGTTCCCATGGCCATACACTCTTTTACAAGGTGGGTTGGATGGTGGTTTTATGCTCAGGTTGGAAGATAGTGACTGCGGTGCCTCAGTAGTTAAGACGCTAAACTTGACAACTTGAAGGTCTGCATGTCAGCAGTTCGAGACCCAAGTACTGCAGGATGGAATGAGCTCCCGTCTTTGTCTCAGCTCCTGCCAACCTAGCAGTTCGAAAGCAAGAAATTGCAAGCAGATAAATAGGTACCACTTTGGTGGGAACACAAACAACGTTCCATGCACTACAGTGTCTAGTCATGCCAGCCACATGTCCACGGAAATGTATGCAGATGCAGACAACGCTGGTTCTTTGGCTATAAACAGAGATGAGCACTGAACCCTAGAGTCAGGTATGACTAGCTTTCCAGCAAGGACAACCTTTACCTTTACTGGAAGATAGTAAGTTGCATTTACAACCAGATGAAATCTTAGTAGCTTCTACTGCCCATGTGGAGTGACACAACATTGCTGTCTAGCCTTTGTTTCTCCTGTTAATTTTTAGCATCTGCTCTATTGTTTTATGTTGTTGTTGTTGTTTTCCTTTTAGAGGAGTAGGAGACAAAGTAGTGACCAGGTGAAAAAAAATAGCACAAGTCAGTATGAAGCATGTTGTTGTTTGGAATTGCTTGTTTGCCTTTGGCGTGAGTGAATGCATGCACACTAACCTATGTGATTAAATTCAATGGGAGAAATACCAAAATGGTGTTTGTATGTGGGAGAGAGAAATATTTTTAGTGCCTTGTTCTTCCTAGCATGGGTTCTAGGGCTGTGTCCAAGGTTACTAATACAAGACTACCATTCTGCTCTCTGGTTGTGGTTTTATTTTATTTTTAATTATCTGAGTTATTTTTCTAAAATAGTTTAAAATGCTATTTTTTGGAATATGACTGTCAGGTGTTAGAAAATACGGATGAAACTCGGAAAATTAGAATATCGTGCAAATGTTCATTCGTTTCACTTAAAAGGTGAAACAAATACAGTGATACCTCATACAACGTCCAAACTTGGTTCCACAAGTTTGGACTTTATACGGATTTGGACTTTGTATGAGGCATGCAAAATCCTAGCTGCGAAGCCTCATACAACGTCCAAATCCTTGCTGCGATGCCTCATACAACGTCGTTTCCATAGAGATACATTGTACTGTAACAGCACAGACTTCAGGGCAAAATCAAGGAAACAGACAGGAAAATGACAGAACTTTAAGAAATCATTGTCTAAAGGCTAAATACATTACAAAAACATGTCAAACAACCCTGATTGTCCAAGAACCTGAAGAATGCTGCAAAAATCCCAGGAATGCTTCTAAAAATTGTGACGAAAAAAATCAAAAAAAATCCAAAACCGTGCTCAAAACCACTCCTAAACACTCTTCGCCTTGTGCAAAACCCACAAGAGCAATGCACGCATGTGTCCTGCTTTTTATACTGCCCAGGCACAATGCAAACTGGGAAAAACCCAATGCCTCATACAAAGTTGCAGCGACTTTGTATGAGGTAACTTTTTTCAAGAAATTAGGTGATGTTGTATGAATTCACTGTTGTACGAAGTGGACTTTGTATGAGGTATTACTGTATATGAGATAGACTCACTACATGCAAAGCAAGAGATGTCATGCCTTAATTCGTTATAATTTTGATGATGGCATACAGCGTACATGAGATTATGTGATGATTATGGGATACATGAGATTGGGGGGTTGGGGTTTTCATAAGATGGAAGCCATAAGCATCAATATTATAACAAAGGCTTGAACTATCTCGCTTTGCATGTAATGAGTCTATCTCATATATTTGTTTCACCTTTTAAGTTGCATTACTGGACTGAATGAACATTTGCACGATATTCTAATTTTCTGAGTTTCACCTGTATAAAACAGTTTTGCTAATACAGAATTGGCTGTAGTTCCCTACAGCCTGTACCCTCTGTAGCAGATATTAAGTATAGAAATTATACTACATAGCCTTTCACAGTTTCCGATTTTTGCCCCCTCTGTGCTGATACATAATATTGTTAATTTCAGAAGTGATAAATAATTTTTAAAATTATCCTAATTGTTTAGGGCTTCCATCAAACCAGAGGTTGTTTAGGGATCACAGCTTGAAAATGACCCCAGCTGGCATAGTAGTAATAATAGACTGATACAAAGACTTTCCTGTGACTGCTACTATTTATGTAGGGTCACTCCCCTTACAAATATATTCCCAATCTAACAATTTGATTGTCCCTGTGCTTATTTGTTTTAATTTAAGGATACAATATCTAAGTGCCCACTAGAGTTCAGCTTAAATGTCCAACTTTTAACATCTGTACCGTGGCTTAGTGGTTAAGACGCTGAACTTGACAACTGGAAGGTTGGCAGGTCAGCAGTTCGATACCTGAGTACTGCACAGTGGAGTGAGCTCCTGTCTCTGCCCCAACCTAGCAGTTTGAAAGCAAGAAATTGCATGTAGATAAATAGGTACCACATCGGTGCGAAGGTAAACTGCGTGCCATGTGCTCCAGTGTCTAGTCATGCCTGCCACATGTCCATGGAAACGTCTGCAGATGCAAACAGCACTGGCTCTTAGTATATAAACAGATGAGCACTGAACCCTAGAGTTGAATATGACTGGCTTTCAAGCAAGAGCGACCTTTACCTTACAATATCTAACTGCCCACTAGAGGTCAGCTTAAATGTCCAACTTTTAACGTCTGTATTGTACTACAAGATTGATTGCAATCATTGTATCTGATCTCAAATCCAGAGACTCCTCTGGGCTTTTTGAACATTTGCTGCTTTAATCCCAAAATCCATCCCAAATGCTGTGGCTAAGCCTAAAAATATCAGGACCAGTGTTAATTCCCTCAGAATGTTTTCTTTAGTTTGTCATATCACACTGCTTAGTTTATTTTGGCATCTCATTTGCATGTGTCTTTTTGGTGTAAAAGAAGGCTCGGGTTATGATGTTCATTGCGTAGGAAATACAAACATACAATAGCCCCAAACATGCTTCTTGCATGAAAGGCTGAACTTGTCTTTCCTTCGTTAGTCCCTGGACCAGGATTCTGTGAAACAGTGTTGACGGTGATCTGAAACTCCCGCCAATTTTGTAAAACATGTTGCTTTGAGATACAGATTGGCAAAATACGGCAATGTAACATCATAGCATCTTTCAATAAAAGAGGCCTTAGAGCCGTGATGGTGAACCTATGGCACTTCAAATGTTCTTGGACTTCAATTCCCAGAAGCCCCCGTGAATCCACACGAATGGGTTTACTGCGATTCATCCGGCCCGCGCCGCCCTCGTCACTTCTGGAAGCAGAAGTAAAACGTGCCCGGACACGGGGACTTCTGGGAATTGAAGTCCAAGAAAATCTGGAGTGCCAAGGTTCGCCATTGCGGCCTTACAGGAATTTGTAGATATTTGCATTTGTTTTTCATACACAGCATATCATTTATTGGTTTTTGCTCATTGTTTTGTATTTCTGTTCCATAGTTCTTCTATGGGGGCCATTCCGCATCCAGCAGCACATATTCTTCCAGGTCCATGGTAATCCATTACTCAGAAAGTGACATTTTCTTTCTTTTTCTTTTGATTAGTACAGATCTATGCTTATTGCCCATTGCTTCTTTCTTTATATGTTAAGGAGCTTGTCATCTCTTACAATAAAAACATTTGTAATGATCTGTTTGAAGGGGCTGCGGTGACTTAGTGGTTAAGATGCTGAACTCGATGACTGGAAGGTCAGCAGATCAGCAGGTTTAGACCCGAGTGCTGTATGACAGAGTGAGCTCCTGTTTCTGTCCCAGCAACCTATCAGTTTGAAAGCAAGAAATTGCAAGCAGATAAATAGTTACCACTTTGGTGGGAACGCAAACAGTGTTCTGTGCACTCCGGTGTCTAGTCAGGCCTGCCATGTGTCCACGGAAACATCTGCAGACGCAGACAGCGCTGGCTCTTTGGCTATAAATAGAGATGAGCACTGAATCCTAGAGTCAGATACGACTGGCTTTCGAGCAAGGGCAACCTTTACCTTACCTAAAGATCTGTTGTATGTTGCAAAAATATGTATACTTGCTTTCTAAAAGTCTATAGAATTATACTTGCTTACTAAAAATGCTCTTGAATTTAGGTAATTGATTATCCTCTGTTGGTCTGTAGATTAATTGGGAATTTAACTTCAAAAATATTCAAAGATACGAATGAAATGTTGCATTAAAGTAGAGAGCATCTGTTAGAAATCTAGGGGGAAATGAAAAATAGAAGTTTTACTGTTATTCTTTTGCTGCACTTTCCCTCTAACCAATGGTATGAACAACCATGATGTTGCAGAAGGATTGAAGTCAGAATTATTGGATTCTTAACTGGATATCATTTAAAAAATAGCATATACAAACTCTGATTGTAAAGTCAAGAAAGGGTTGACATTAATTTTAACTAACTTTATTTTTTAATTTTATAGTTGAGTTGCTTTGTCTGTCTTCAGAGTGCTAAGCAGCATACTAAACAATTGTTTCCGGAGCGCACGATAGCATATATGCACATGTGCTTATGCCTATTAAATCTAATTCTAAAATCAAGAAAAACCCCTCAAACACTACATTGATAATACAGTGATGCCTCATACAACGTCCAAACTTGGTTCCACAAGTTTGGACTTTATACGGATTTGGACTTTGTATGAGGCATGCAAAATCCTAGCCGCGATGCCTCATACAACGTCCAAATCCTTGCCGCGATGCCTCGTACAACATCGTTTCCATAGAGATACATTGTACTGTAACAGCACAGACTGACATAACTTTAAAAAAACATTGTCTAAAGACTAAATACATTACAAAAACATGTCAGACAACCCTGATTGTCCAAGAACCTGAAGAATGCTGCAAAAATCCCAGGAAAGCTTCTAAAAATTCTGATGAAAAATCCAAAAAAATCCAAAATCATGCTCAAAACCACTCCTAACAACTCTTTGCCTTGTGCAAAACCCACAAGAGCAATGCACACATGTGTCCTGTCTTTTATTCTGCCCAGGCACAATGCAACCTGGGGAAAACTGAATGCCTCATACAAAGTCGAGCGACTTTGTATGAGGTAACTTTTTTCAAGAAATTAGACGATGTTGTATGAATTCGATGTTTTATGAAGCGGACTTTGTATGAGGTATTACTGTACTTAGCATCAATCCATATTGGAAGGTTAATATACTAGATAAGAAATCTGTTTGTTTTATCTGTAATTCAGTCGTGGTGTCTTTCTTTCTTTCTTTTCCTCTCCCTCCCTCCCTCCCTCCATCCTCCTTCTATGATTGTTGTGGTTTTTTTGGTGCAGTTTTGGTAGACCATGAACGTAGGCCATGTAGCTCCCAGACAATTTTGGAGGCAGAAAATTGGCCTCCAGACCAACCAAAGTTCCCACCCTGGTTCTGTATGTGTACTGAATTTTATTGTCTGCAGTGGCTCAAGTGGCTAAGATGCTGACTGGGAGGCGGAAGGTCAGCAGTTCGATTCCAGAGTACTGCAGGACAGAATGAGCTCCCGTCTTTGTCCCAGCTCCTGCCAACCTAGCAGTTCGAAAGCAAGATATTGCAAGTAGATAAATAGGGACCACTTTGGTGGGAAGGTAAACAGCGTTCCGTGCACTCTGGTGTCTAGTTGTGCCTGCCACATGACCACGGAAACGTCTGCAGAAGCAGACAGTGCTGGCTCTTCGGCTTTGAAACAGTGATGAGCACTTAACCCTAGAGTCGGATATGACTGGCTTTCGAGCAAGGGAAACCTTTACCTTTACCTAGCATGAAACTGACCTAAGAGTAGGTTTTTGACATGTTAAATAACTGTGAAAGAACTATGCTGTTTTACACATTCCTTAGCCACACCTGTACTTCATTTACAGTTACAGTATCAGTAAAATGAATTACTGACGGCACCGACAGCAGAACATTGCGGCAAAGAAGCTCTAATTGCTTCAGTTTTGGCACTTCGACTGAACCATGGTGTGACCACAGGCCATTGGAAAAAACCCATTCAGCATTAAAGACTTCTTTCTGTGCAAACACTGTATTAATACTGTATATCAAAGGGGAAATTCCCCCCTCCCCCTTTTAAAATATTTCATTTAACAGAAATTGAAATAAGACCACTGGAAGCATTTTTGAAAAATTAAAATGCAGCAGACACAGCCCGTTTAAAAACGTGCACAAGAATTTTATAGATTCAAATTGGCCTATTTTTTTTAGGTATCCAGAGAAGAGAGAGCTGCACCAAGTTAAACTTCAGAACATATTTTTGGTTGAGAGCAGTCCAGTATTAGGCACAGGTCCATTTCCCAACAGACTATTTAATGTGCACACCAGGACACCCAACCAACCTATCTAAGGATGAGTAAGTTACTCTTCTGTATTTCTGCTCCTGGAATCCTTCAGTTGTGCTGGCTAGAAGATTGTGGTAGTCCAGAAAAGTAACCTATCCAGGGTCTCCACACAGTAGCCATAAACTGTCACCTGTTTGATAGCAGATTTGTCTTTTAAATGTTTTTTTCTTATTCTTTATAGCAAAAAATTCCACATTCACTCTGTTATTGCTACATGGTGTAACGTAACATCTGATTTACGGAGACCCTACGAATGAGAGATCTCCAAAATGAGGATCTAGGTGGCTGATTCTTTGCATCAACCTTTCTTCTCTCTTCAGAGATGTAGTAGCCCATCTTCTCCTACCAGCACCTCATCCCTTGTGGGTTCTAGTGGACACTGTATCAGCTGGGGTGATCGACAGGGGCAGTGGCTTCGTAGGAGGCGGCTTGATGGTGCCATCAACCGAGTCCCTGTGGGTTTCTACCCAAAAGTATGGAAGATCCTTCAGAAGGTAAACTGCAAGCAATATACAGCGGAAAATACTGTACATTTGCCAATAAGCCTGGGTTTTCAAGTACCCTGTGTTGGTGTGGTTTATAATAGCTTCTTTTGAAGATACCAAACAGTGACTGAAATACCCGGCAAATTCTATTCATAGATTTTTCTTAAGTAATCACAATATATTTCCTCTAAGCCGCTGATCATTAGAGCGATAGGTTATTCTTTCTGAATGGATTGCATAGTGGAATGTATGCTCAATTCCAGGTGTATATGAGTCAAAACCTACACAAGTACACAGGAGATTCCTTTCTTTTTTGCTGGGAGCCTACAGAATTGATGTGCCAATCCTTACTATAAAATATGTTCATTCAGAAGCATTGACAACTTCTAATGGGAGCATCACACCCTATTTTTTTCCAAAGCAAGCTCCTCTCACCTTAATTAATTAATTAATTCAACAAAAGACATGTATACATCCAACCAAAGTCATAGTCAATATACTGTACAATTACCATTACAAGATTACATATCAATATCCCTTACAGTAAAGCATTAAATTCGACAAAAAAGATGTATACATCCTGACGGCGGGGTGTCCGTGATGGTGGCGGCAGTTTTAAAGCCTGCCCCGCCTCACAGCTGCTGCTGCTCTGCCTTCCAGGCCGGGCTGGCCAAGGGCGTCCGGTGACAGTGGGGTGTCCATGGCGGCGGTGGCAGTTTTTTTTTATTATTAATTTTTATTAATTCATTTTTAAAACAAATTACAGACATACAAATAACAATACATCGTATACCATGACAAAAATACATAAGCCTCATAAAAAGTAACCACATAAATGATAGTTGAACTATTATCTGTTATAGTACACATACTATTAAATATCCACGTTAAGAATTAATACTATTACTATAACCTTCATAAAAACTTTCATTGTTACAATTGTTTGTTAACAACTATCAAATTCCAAATGTTCAATTTACAAATCACCCAGTGTATATTTACATTGCCCCGGAGAGTTTGGTCTCTGTATTATCTCCAAAAACTACTTTGAGATGGTACAGGTCTAAAGCGTTCCATACCCGAAAGGGAGTGATCAACGAAAGGCTTCCAAATACTCCAAAATCTATTTTCCTTCAATTTATCCCTTTTTACTTTTACCTCCCATGTCAATTTATCATTCAATGCCAGATTCCACATTTCCTTATATCATTCTCCCGTCTGTATAATTACATCATTTTTCCAATTTCTAGCAATACATTGTCTACCCGTAGTTAGCATTATTTCTAATAACTCTTTTTCCTCCTTATTTAGATACATACCTTCCACATCTGTTAGCATAATGGTACCGGACACCAGCTTAATTTTCTTACCCATTATTTCCCCTATCTCTCTTTCTATTCTTCTCCAAAAATCATTTATCATTTTACAACTCCACCACATATGCTCATAAGTTCCAACAGTATCTTTACATCTCCAACATAAATTATCCCTTTTATTGTCAATCTGATGTAACCTCAGTGGTGTCAGGTACCATTGCCACAACATTTTATAATTATGTTCCTTAATTCTTACTAACATAGTTCTCGTTATCCTCTTTTTCCACTTATTTCTCCATTCATTGTTTCCTAGTTTTATATTCAAATCCTGTTCCCACTTCAATTTCAAATCTTCCTGTGGATCACTTCCCTTGTTTATTAAAGCATAAAGTTTGCTTACTAGACCCTTAATGATTTTATCTCCTTTTCGAATTTTCAAAACCAGTTCCTCAAATTCAGTCTTTTCTCTATCTAAACATAATTCTCTTCTATATTTTTTAATTCCAGTTGTCAACCTTCATTATCTGAAACCAATCCAATTTAACTGTTCAAACAATTTTTTCTTCTTCTCCGCAAATCCTTAGCCATTCTTTCACCAAAAAACCTTCATTTTTATCCAATATTTCCTTTATTTTTTTGTCTATTTTTATCAGAAAACACGCCGTATCTGCCAATTCCAAAATTGGAGAGACATCTGGAACCAAATCCTTCTTTAATCTTTTCCATACCTTCATGAGTCCCCTCATCATAGTATTACTTGTACCTATCATTTTAACCTTAGCTCCCAAAAAAATCATTTTACCAATGTTCCTATAATCTTTCATCTCAATTTCCTCCCAAATTACTTTTCCTCTTGCCAAGATCTTCACAACATTCTTAATTTGAAATGCTTGGTAGTACGCTAACAAATTTGGCATTCCCAAACCCCCTTCTTTCTGAGGCAGGTACCAAAGTTTCTTTGGCAGTCTAGATTTTTTACCTCCGTTGCAAAAATTATTAAACATCTTTTGGAACTCATTAATCTCCTTTTCCTTCAATTGGATTGCAAGTGTATCAAATAGGAAGTTAATCCTCGGCAACAACATCATTTTGCAAATTGCAATCCTCCCAAACCATGACAACTTCAACTTCTGAAAAATTTGTATTCTAGTCTTAAATTCTGCTTTCAAGCTATCATAGTTCAATCTTTTAAGTTCTTCCAATCTATTTGAAATAATTATCCCCAAATATTTCAACTTATCTTTAATTTGTATATTGGATAACCCCGCCATCTTTTCCTTCTCCTCTTCCCCCATATTACACAACATCATTTCCGATTTATCCTAATTTATCATCAATCCTGTTATATCCTCAAAATCCTCTATTTGCACTTTAATCCTATCCATTGCCCCCTCTGGGTGTTTCACCATTAACAACGTATCATCTGCATACATACTCACTTTATTACCCATTATCCCTTCTATACTTGAATCCTCCCTTATGTTTTTAGCCAAAATTTCCATTGCCATAATAAACAAGATAGAGGGGACAGAGGACAACCCTGCCTAGTGCCTGCCTCAAGCTTTACCTCATCTGTAACCTCTTCATTTACTCTGATCCTAGCAATCCCTTTTTGATATAATAAATCGATTACCCTCCTAAATCTGTCCCCGAATCCATAGCTTTTAACTATTTCCTTAATCGGAGACCATTGTAACGAATCAAATACCTTAAAAATATCCAAAGATATTAACCCCACCTTTTCCTTCGTTTGATTAACATTATCAATTAAGTCTTAACACCCTCCTGGTCAAATCAGCCATATGCCTTCCTTTTAAAAAACCTACTTGATCAACATTTATATATTCTCCCATAAATTTATTTAACCGATTAGCCAGTATTGCTGTGAAGATCTTGGCATCTTGATTTATAAGAGAAATTGGTCTATATGATTCCACTTTTTCCAAATTCTTTCCCAATTTTGGCAGCAGAACAATTGTGGTCCTATACCATGAAGTCGGAATTTGTCCACCATCTAGAATATAATTATACAACTTTACCAGCTTTGGTACCACAACATCTTTAAATTCCTTATAAAACTCTGTCGATAGTCCATCATCTCCCGGGGCTTTCCCCAGCTTCAATCCACTAATTACCTCTTTTACCTCTTTCTCGGAAACCTGTTCTTCCATTTTATCCCGGTGTTCCTGCTTTATTCCATTCCCTAACTGCCTCTCCAATATCCCTTTAAGCTTCCCAACGTCTATCTCTTTTTTTGCATATAGTGCTTGATAGAAATCCTTCACAATTTTACATTTATCACTAACTTTATTACACCTTATCCCTTGTTTATTAACCAACACCCCAATTTCCCTTTTTTCCTTTTTAGCTTTAGCCGCTCTTGCTAGTAATCTTGAGTTTTTGTTGCTAAATTCGAAATACTCTCTATTTAAATATATCAAATCTCTTTTTACTTTTTCTGTGTCCTTACCCAATAATTCTGCCTTGAGTCTTTGTAATTTGGCAAAAAAAAATTATCCTTATTTTTTGAGTGTTCTTCCTGTAATTGTTTTATTTCTTTTTCTTTTTCCTCCTGTGCTACCTTATACTTTCTATACTTGGTACTTGCCAACTTTATACTTTCCCCTCTAAAAACCGACTTCATGGCATCCCAGACCACATTAAAATTTACCTCTTCATTATCATTCCACTGCCAGCTTTCCATCCAACTTTCTGTAATTTGTTCTTTACATTTTTGGTCTTTGAATAAATTGGGATCATATCTCCAACTTCTTCCTCTCCTGTTATCCTTTTGTGTCCTCAGTTCCAAAAGTACTTTAGCATGATCTGATTCCTTGAAGATTCCTATTTCAATTCCCTCAATGTTTTTAACCATGTTTCTGTTAAAAATACATAGTCTATTCTAGAGTAGGACCCATGAACATGTGAAAAATAGGAATATGCCCTTTCCGAACCCTTAATCTCTCTCCAAGAATCCTTCAATCCCATCGCAACCATCCAGTTATCTAAAACATTCCCTTTCATACCTACTCCGCACCTTGCTAGGTTCGTACAATCTAAGTTTGACCTTATCAAATTAAAATCTCCAGCCACAATCATCTTTGCCACTTTTTCTAACACCACAATTTTACGAACTTTTTCTAAAAATTCCGCTTGATGTTCGTTTGGAGCATAAATATTCACCAAAACTATTTCCTCATCGTCTATTTTTCCTCTCACAATCAAATATCTACCTTCTTGGTCAGCAACACTTTTTGTTATCTCAAATCCTAATCTTTTAGAAATCATAATTGCAACTCCTCTTGCTTTTGAGGTACCAAACGCCATTTCATAATGTTGTATCCAACCTAGAAAATTTTTGTTTGTGTCCTTTGATTTTTGATGCGTTTCCTGTAAAAACATTATATCGGGTCTATCTTTCTTCAAAGCCAATTCCAACCTCCTCCTCTTAAGAACAGAACCTGTACCTTTACATTCCAGGTTAATACTTTAATGTTTCTCATAGTTTATTACAATTTCACCTTTTCTAGCTTCCAAACTCTCCATTAGGCATGCCACCACAAACCCCTTACCACTAAAAAACAAAAATATACATAAAACACACAATATCACTCTCCCCACTTTCTTCAAGAAAAAAGATGCCTTCGATACCCAAAGGGGGAAGAGGGGGGACATGAAAGATGTGTGTATAGATTAGTGCACCGCGCATCTCACCTTTCTACATTCTTGAGTAGTATAAAAAATTATTACATCATAACCCATTGCTCACTACTCCTTACTTGCCTCCTCCTCCACCATGATCAATAACAACTCCTCCTCTTCTCTTCCCTGCGGGGTTCCACCCGTAGCACCACCGGCATTTGCCCCCTCATAATCCCTTCTTATGGTCCCCAATTCCAACAAATCTTTTCTAAGAGTTACCCACTCTTCCGAACCTGCCTTGACAAGGTCCAGCAAGCTCAAGTACTCCAATGGATCGGTCCCCTCATCAATAACCTGCATTTTTTTTCGTAAAAAAAACGCAGTTGCTGTGGAAATCTCCAATTATACCTTACACCTTTGCTCATCAACAATTTGATTACCGGTTTCATCTTATATCTCCAAATTCTTTCCTTTATTGAAATATCATTATATACTTCCACATCAGAACCATCAATTTTCAGGGCGCCAGAACCAGCTTGTTTGAAAAAAGCCATTACTCTAAGTTTATCTCCCCAATTTGCAAATTTTACCAAAACATTTCTTTGGACCACTTTCCCTCTTCTTGGACCCACCCTATACGCGCTTACAATGTCTTCTTGTACAAATTCCTTTCCCATGCTCAAATTATTTAACCACTGGACCATTCTTTCTCTCAGCTGGTCTGGCGTCCTTTCAATCACATGACGTATCACAATATTCTGCTTTCTCATCATATCTTCCATAGCATCAATCCTTTTCTCATGTTCATCCATTTTCACTTTATTCTCCCTCACCCCCTCCTGAATCCCTTTTATTTCCTTTTTCATAGCCTTCACCTCATTTTGGACCAATTTCACATTTCCTTCTATTTTTTGCAAACTTAATTCTACTTTTTTTGTAAAATCCACAACAGTTGTTACCACCTTATCCTGTTTTTTCATCATTTCATTTCTATCCTTCACTCTTGAATCCTCCATCTTCTCCATCTTCTGAAACAATTTACCAATTTCCACCATAATTTGAGTTTGATCATAGGGTTCAGGTGGTGGTGGTGATGACGGAGGGACCTCTTCCATTGGTGCTTTTTCTTTTCTCTTAGATTTCACCACTGACTCCTCCTCCTTTGCTTTTCCTCTTGTACCCTTATCCATGATAAAGGTGCCTAAAATTTTTTAATGCTGCAAAGTATTAAAGGAGAGATCTCCTTTATTTAATGCTGCTGTAAGTTCGTTGAGCACTCCACTTGAACCTGTTCCGATGCAGCCAAAGCTGACAACAATCCTATTAAGTATGATGTAACTTGAATAAGAGAGGAGGGCTACCGAAAAATTAATTGTTGTAATCCATAAGGCAACGAGAACCAAAAACACCCCAAAAAATATAATCCACGGGAAGCTCGTCACCGAAGTCAGCCAATGCAGCCCAAGTAGCAACATCTCACAAAGTTTGCCCTTAAAAAAAATTAAATCTTTCACAGAGTTCCCCTCTTGCAAACAGAATAGAATAGTCCCATCAACATAAACAGGAATTCCAAGGAGACGGATGCCCAAATATATCCACTTGTATGAGTTCCACAGGGAAGGAAAAACAAAAAATCCCAAGCTCCAACTTTTAATAAGAAAAAAGAAGAGGAGAAATGTAAAAAGAAAAAATGAAGACTATAATCCACACCGCGAAGGAGTAAAAAATTGGTAATCCCTCTCTTAGAGCGAACGAAGCAAAACTCCGTTTTCCCACCGGCTGCAGCGGCTTCAGGGAGAAACCCCCCCCTTCTTCCTCTCCAAATCAGCAAACTCTTTTTTTTCAAAAAAAAAACCCGCTCTCCCTTATTTCAACTTCGAAAGGCGCTGGAGTAACCAGTATCTCGGACCCAATCGCTTTCTTCTAGAACCACTTCTCAAAACCTCCAAACCATTCCGCAGCTCCCCTGGAACGCTAGAAGCCATTGTCCAAAAAACAGCCACTTTCGATTTCCAAGATCGCTGCCATTATCGCCTCAACCTCCACCCTTCTATCCTCTTCTGCACACTCTGCCGAGTCCAAGCTCTTCAAAGCAAAGCAATCCACTGTTGCCTCTAGCTCCCGTCAGTATATCATTTAGTTAACTCACTTTCTTGCTGATTTTCCCACTTCCTCGGATCACCACCGTCTCGCTGGTCCCGTTGCCAGCTCCTCGGCTGGGGAAGCCGCGGCTTCTGTCGTGCACCTCTCCCGCCGGGGATAGCTCCCGAACTTCAACCACCCTGCAGCAACTTTTCCAAGCAGGCAAGAAGGAGTCTTATCACCACAAAATGGATCTTTAATTTACTCCATTAGTTCATTATTCTCATTAATTACCACTTTGATAAGCGCGAGCGCCTAAATCGAGATGTTACTTGTCGGCCATCTTAGCCACGCCCCCGGCGGTGGCAGTTTTAAAGCCTGCCCCGCCTCACAACTGCTGCTGCTCCACCCTCCAGGCCGGGCTGGCCGTCGGCATCTGATGATGGCGGGGTGTCTGTGCCAATGGTGGTGGTGGCAGTTTTAAAGCCCGCCCCGCATCCCAGCTGCTGCTGCTTCGCCATCCAGGCCAGGCTGGCCAAGGGCGCAGCATAACTTATTAAAGTATAATTTACCTCATTCAGAGGTAAATTATACTTTAAATGGACCTTCAGTTCCATGTTCAAAAGATCAGTATGTAAATACACACATAACCTCAGGCTTTGTCATCTCCCTTACAGCATACAGTAAAACCTCGCATAAAGAGTACCTCACTTAGAGACTAACTTGCTTAAAGAGCAGATTGTTTTCTGAATGGTCACCTCACTTAACAACTAAAACCAATCAAAAACTCACTTAACAACTAAATTGGGGTTCGCAATCCCCCCCCCCCCTTGCCAGAAGTCACAATGGTGTTTTGCTTAAAGAGTAAACTCGCTTAAAGAGCAATCCTATGGAACACAATATGCTCTTTAAGCGAGGTACCACTGTATATGAGAAAAGCTAGTATGTCTTATAAACTAAGATCCTTTGTAAAAGAAAGACATTTGCCACCTTTAGCAATTTTTATTCATTATTGTTTGAATGTTTGTTCTAGTGTCATGGTCTGTCCATTGATGGCTATGTTCTTCCTTCTTCAACAACAAGAGAGGTAAGCTTTAAACACATATATGTAGATATGAATTCCTATACTTGGCAAGGGCTGGACTCGATGACCTTATAGGCCATTTTTTAACTCCCATTAGTCTGTGACTATGAAACCTTATAAAGTACTAGCAGAGGTTGCCCGGCATTGCCGGGCTGTTTTAAATTGTGTTTTGGGGTTTTTTTTTAAGTAATGTAAAAAAGAGCAAAGTATATTATTTATTATTATTATTTTTATTTATTTACATTTTTTCGTTAACATTTGATAAGTAGGTATTATTGTTTTGATTTTTTGAAACAATTTTTATTTTACATTATTATTTTTATGTTTTTTAAATAATTTTTTAACAATTATGTTATTGTAACTTACTTAATGTCAACATATTTTTTGTTTGTTTGTTCAAATGTTTAAATATAGAAACATTTTTAATTTAAACTTTGTTACTGTATAATATTTAAGAAAAGAATAACTTTAACTATAATTTTATAAATATATATTTTTTCTTCTGTTGTGTTCTTGTGTTTTCATATTCTGTAAAACATAAGAAAGCATATTTAATTGTTTTACTTTGGTTTTTTTTAATTGTTTTTTTTGTAACTTACCTTTAAATAGTTGTGCTTAATTTCTGTGTTCAGTCAGTAGCTTGTTGTATTTTTCTCACACAAATTTATTAAAACCTTTTCATGAGGCAATTATTTTTAGTGAAAATAGTTTTACTATTAGAATTATAAGTATTTATTTTTCGTTACAGTAATGTAAAGTTCTGTGCTCTGTTCTTAGTGTTTTCATTCAATAATTATTGATCCGTATAATTTTTTTTAATTTTCTTCAAGTCCTGCAGCATATGTAGTAGAATATGTTTGCGAAAATATGTTTTTTTGTTTATGAAGTCTGCTCCATAATTTCTTCAGGCGCTATTGTGCATAATTGTGACTGTTATTTCTTCCCTAAACTGTGTTTGGCTTTGAAATTTCTTCAAGAGCTGTAAGATACACTTTTAATTTTTATCAAATATGTGTAGCATATCTATACCAATAAAATGGTGCGTTAACCGTTGGAATGTGACAAAGGATGTTTAGCCAGGCCCCACTAGCCCCGTCCGAGCCTCCGTGTACTCACCCGAACGGGGTTCGCAGGTAACTGTCAGGTTGAAATTTGCGCCAGTGGGCAGGAGCCCCCCGGACGCAAACAAAAAAAGGGAACTTCATTTCCCAACGTTCCTTGTGCCGTGCCAATCGGGCTGAGCAGCATGGGCAAAAGAAACGTTCAGAAACGCGCCGCAGCCAATCAAAAAGAAGCCGCAGGAAAAAAAGTTGCACTACCTAAAATCGCGCACGCCAAACTACAAGCCCCAGCATCCTGCGCACCATTAGTGCGCAGAACGCTGAGGCAGCTGGCTTGCGAAAAAAATAAAAAAAACCTGCCACCACTGCCCTTCCTTCCCACGGGCCAGCCAGCATGGCCCACAGAAAAGAAAGCCCCCCCCCTGCCACCACTGCCCTTCCTTCCCACGGGCCAGCCAGCATGGCCCATGGAAAAGAAAGCCCCCCCCCGCCGCCGCTGCCCTTCCTTCCCATGGGCCAGCCAGCATGGCCCGCAGAAAAGAAAGCCCCCCCCCGCCGCCGCTGCCCTTCCTTCCCACGGGCCAGCCAGCATGGCCCGCGGAAAAGAAAGGCCCCCCCGCCGCTGCTGCCTTGCCTTCCCACAGGTCAGCCATCGAGCCTTGCCCGCGAAAAAAAAGACACCCCCCCTCGCCCCTGTCTTTCCTTTCCACGGGCCAGGCACTGAGCCTGGCCCGTGGAAAAGAAAGATCCCCCTAAAAAAGTAAACACAAACCAAAAACATTCAAAAACACTCAAAATCAAAAAGACAAAAAGGAAACACAAAACCAGCCAAAAACAAACAAGAAAAAACACACAGACCCCCCCAAAAAACCTAAAACAACCCCCCCCCAAATAAAACCAGAGAGCTTACCATGAGACGTCTTCACTCCATGACGACCGGAACTCAAATGAGGAAAAAAAATACTTACCAGAAGAAGCCACACCCAGAGGACAGTAGAGAAAAGTTGTAGAGTAGAAGAAAAGCTCACCAGCCCCACCCAGAAGCCACAAGAGTAAAAACATCCCAAAATATTCAAAATAATAAGATTAATTCCAAAAACACTGGAAAAAGTTATCAAATCATTCAAAAATATTCACACTAATCACAAAAAAATAAAAAAAAAATAAGTTTTCACCCCCCAAAAAAAACTTAACATCTAAACACAGTATGGAAACATTGATTTAAAAAAAATATTCTTACACATTTTAAAAATTATTATCCAAGGCACAACTATTTAAAAAAATACACATAGTAACACATTATTTGGTTAAATACAATAATTATAAAAAATTATATCATCCTTTCCTCTTGAAAAAAAACAAAAAATAAAAAAAACACAGTTTCGAACAGCCCATGCGTAAAAATTAAAAATTAAAAAACCACAATTAAAAACTAACTTCATTTGCATAAAAACAAAACCCTTCCAAAACCATTTTAAAGGGCCCGGCACTGAGGAAGCCGGCGCGCAAAAAATAAAAATAAACAACACACTGGGAGCGCAAGTCCGCCGCAGGCAGACGCAGCACCTCGAAGCCACAAATTCACAAAACCTTTCAACACCATTTAAAACAGCCTGGCACCATTTCTTCAAGAAACAAAACAAAACCCTTCACTATCCAACACAATTTTAAAAAGCCCTGCACCGCTGGGCAAAATTTGCTAGTACAGTATAATATGTTTGCAAAGGTATGTTGTTTTTACTTTATGTGTTCAAATACTAAATGGAGTGTGCTCCGTAATTATTTTTAGCCGAAATTGTACATAACCGTGACGGTTATTTCTCCTCAAAACTGTGAGAGGTTTATGATGCGGCGCCTTTTATTGGATTTTTTTTGCGCTTTTCCCAACGTTTGATGCGTTCGCGCTGTTCAACGTGATTGGCTGCATTGCTGTAATCGTGTAGGATGCTGGGATTTGTAGTGTAATTTGTTCTGTGAGCATTCGTTCGGCAGCTTTTTTATTTTTTATTTTAATTACTTTACGTATGCGTTGTGTATGTATTACGTGGATAAATGAGCAGAAATTTAGTAGTTATTTATCGTATTTTCATAGAGTGAAAGGTTTTGAGTGGTGCAGCAAAAATTTGAGTTTTTTAGACGGTTTATCCTACATTCTATGCGCTCGTGCCATTCAGCTTGATTGGCTGAAATGCTATAGGCGCTTAGGATTCTGGGACATGAAGTTTAATTTGTGATGTTACCGTTCGTACATTGTAATTTTTTCTACCGCTTTATTTTGATTGGCTGCGGCGCATCTCACAACGTTCTATTTGGTCACAGTTCTCAACCTAATTGGCTGTGGCGTGGCACAGCGCACAGGATGTTGGGTAGTGAAGTCCTTTTTCTTTGTTTGCGTTCGTGGGGCTCTTGCACCACTGGCACATTTCTCAACCTTTCAGTAACCTCTGTACCGGGTTCGGGCGAGTGCAGGAGGCTCGGTACGGGATAGTGTGGATGGGTGTGGAAGCGTTTGCCGAATTCCAACGGTTAACCCTTGGATGTATAGGTATAGATTGTTATTTGGAATGCAGTGGTACTTGAGTCAGAATTACATCTCAGGAATTGGAATGACTTCCTGATCAAATTGGAAAGGAAAATAAATGAGTTAGAAGGAAAAGGTCTGGTGACTATAAAGGATTGGATAGATAAAGTCAAAACTAAAGAAGATAGGGAAACAATATGTATAACCTTAAAGATGAATTGGTTTAATAGATTATGAATAGCGAAGTGGAACAAAAAAATGTTTAGATCTGGGTAGAGAACTAACAAAATCTGAAGAAATATTAAGACATTTAGAACAAAAAGAAATAACAACAAATGGAATAGTTAGCAAAATATATAACATTTTAACCCAGGGGTTCCCAACCTTTTCAAGCCGGGGGGCTGGGTCACACTCTCAGTCTGGCTACACCATAAGGGCATCCATTTTGTCCCAACAACTTCAAAGGGCTGGCCATTTTGTTTCTTGCATGCCCTTGGTAGGCGGAGGGGCCACATGAAATGGTGCCACAGGCCGGATCTGGCCCACAGAACTTAGTTTGGGAACCTTTGTTTTAACCTATAGACTATAGAGGAGAAATATTAAGAGAGATGTGGGAACAAGATCTAAAAGAAAATATTGGTAAGGCTGACTGGGATAAGATATGGAAACAAAGAATTATGAAAAGCATGTCAGTGAGAACAAAGGAACATTATTACAAAATATTGTGGAGATGGTACATGACACCAGTTCAGCTAAAACAATATGATAAGAATTACAATAAAGAATGTTGGAGATGTAAACAACATGATGGGAGATATCTACATATGTGGTGGGAATGTGAAGAAATTAATAGAATTTGGGTACAAATCTTCAAGGAAATCAACCAAATATTAGATCTAAAACTGATGCCTAGTCTCAGGGCTGCTTTATTAATGGATCTGGGAAGTATAATAATGGATAAAAATAAAAAGAACCTAATTAGCATGTTGGTAACAGTGGCAAGATTATTGAGAGCCAAAAATTGGAAAACATACACAAACTTTAGACTTGAAGATTGGTACAAACAATTATGGGATATGGTTATCTATACCTATAAAATCAAGCGTTAACCGTTGGAACTTCACATAGGATCCTAAGCCAGGCCCTACTAGCCTGCACCGACCATTCGTGCACACGCCCGAACTGGGTCCGCAGGTCAACAAAGGATTGAGAAATGCGCCAGTGGGGCAAGAGCCCCACAAACGCGAAAAAGGATTGAGAAATGCGCCAGTGGGGCAAGAGCCCCACAAACGCGAAAAAGGGAAAGCAACGTTCCTTGCACCGCGCCAGAGCCAATCAGGCTGAGAGGCGCGAACAAAAGGAACATTCAGAAACGCACCGCGTCCAATCAAAAGGAAACCGCAGGAAAAAAACGATGCACAAGCCGAGAACGCAAACGCCAAACTACAAGCCCCAGCATCCTGCACGCCATGAGCATGCAGAACACTGAGAAAGCTGGCGAGCGAAAAATAAAAATAAAAAACACCGGGAGCACAAGTCCGCCGCAGCCGGACACAGCGCCTCACAGAAAAAAACGGGGGGTGTCAAGGGGGGAAAAGGCACTGGACTCCCCTTGAAAGTGAACCCATTTCCAGGTAACCAAAGCCATCTGACAGCGCTCCGTCCACTGACTTTACTTACCGCAAAAGGGTTTCACTTTCAGCGATGCCAAGCCACGGGAACCGAAGCCCCCCTCCCCAATGGTGCCTGAAGCTCCCGATCAGTTTCCCCTTTAATATCACTGGGTGGGGGGGTTGCGCTCCTCCTCTCTACTGGCTCCCCTGGGGTTGGGGGGACAAAAGGGATCTGTCTCCCCAACCCTCCTGATCCCAGGGGACCCGGCAGAGAGGGGACTCCCATACACACACACACACACACACACACACACACACACACACACCATATTAAAGAGAAGAAACCAAGCGGTTACTTCTCTTTAAAAATGGAGGTTTTTTTGGGGGGAATCCCCCTCCCCGATGGCTCTCCTGGGTCTGGAAGGGTTGGGGAGACAGACCCCTTTTGTCCACCCAATCCTCCCAAACCCAAGGAAGCCAGCGGAGAGGGGGATCACAATCCCCCCCACTGATATTAAAGGGGAAACCCCAATTGAGATTTCCCTTTTAATATCAGAGGGTGGCCTGGATTCAATCCCCTCTCCTGGGTTCCATGAGTCTGGAAGGTTTGGTGGGACAAAAGGGGTCTGTCCCTCCAACCCTTCCAGAGCCAGGGGACACGGCAGAGAGGGGATCCCCCCCGTAGGACACCCGGTTATTAAAGAGAAGAAACCAAGCGGTTACTTCTCTTTAAAAACAGAGTGTTTTTGGGGGGAAAACCCTCTCCGATAGCTCTCCAAGGCCGGCCTGCAGAAAGGACACCCCCCCAATACTGCTTGAAGCGGCGTGGGGATTCCTGCGGTCCAACCAGCAAGGCCGGCCCGTGGAAAGGAACCCCCCCAAGCAACAACAACAAACAAAACTTTTAAAAATAAATAAATTATTTAAATAAAAATCCTTAAAACAAAACACACAAAAAAAACAATCAAAAACATCCAAAAATACACAAAAACAACCAAAAATAACACCAAAAACACAAAGTAAACAAAAAAACACCTTCCAACACCATTTAAAACAGCCCGGCAACGCCGGGCAACCTCTGCTAGTAAATAATAAATTCACATGCAAGTTAAAAATAAAAAAGGTTTGTTAAATGTCAATTATTTTAAAGATATTTGGAGTGAGTTTATGGATTATGTATTGGTTAAGAGAAAAGGTATGAAACCGGATCAGGAAACACATATTTTTTTGGAAATAGGATGCAAGATAAACTATGTGGATTTTATTAATAATTTGGAAGGCCTCAGGGTGATGGGTGCACAAATGTATTTGTATTGTAGCTGAATTTGTATTGTTATTATATATTGTATTTTCATTTTTTATTGTTTTAGTAATTTTTTTAAGAGTCAGAATTACATCTTGTCTGTTCATCCTCAATACTTTGTACTGTATTTAGGACTAGAGCTTCCCTTGTTGAAACCTAGTATAGTAAACTATCATTGTGCTTCTCACTGAGAGTTTTGATTTAAGAGAGCAGGTTAGATGTTTTACGACGGTTCGTGACATGCATGAGACGTACTACTATTGCTTTCGAGATACAGTATTAGTAATTGAAGGTTTTGCTGTCCAGTGACAGAGCATGAGATATACTGGGAGGAAATGGGGAACAGTGGACACATATCTAATCCACAATAATCAATTTGCATTTTCTCCATTGAGTTTGGAATTAATGGAAAGTAATTAACTTTTTCCTTAATTTGGGCTGATTTTAGCTGATGAACTAAAACGCTCTTCTTTAGGCAGGAAAATAATGAGATGCTGTGAATCAAAATAACTAAATAGATGTAACAGGCTGATTCTGCATGACTATACTCTGAAATTCCAAATATCTGCATAGGTATGCATAGGATTGCAGATTTTGTTACATATTGTGACAAAGTATATTTTTCTTCTTAATTAGCTTGCTAGGTCTTGCAGCTCACATTATAGCTATTCTGAGTTTTCTTTTATCCTGAAAGCTGAAGAAAGCCTGTATTTAGTTCCACCATATCAAGCTTTATCAGTTGATCTAGAAAATATATACTGCCTGTTTGAGTTCCTGGGTGTATGTTGCCTTTTATTAAGATTTGAAAGTCAGTTCAGTGTACAATATCAGTTCAATGCTGTGAATGTTTTTCCTGAATTATAATTTAATTGGACAGTAGTGCCTTTTTGTTCTTCAGTTCCTCTAATGATGGGATTTTTGACATGCAGGTGTGTTATATTTTATGTGTAAGCTCTGGGCCTTTGTTTCAAGCAACAGTTCAGCTTTGTGGCATGGTATCAAAGAGCTCTTTGGCAGTGGTCCCATTTGTATGCTACTTCCTGAGCACAATGAAAAGTCGGGAAAGCTATTATTGCTAATAGGCTTTGGGTTCGTTAACAGCGGCACATTTGCCAAACGTTCATAACTGCAACTTAATGGACCATTCTGATTTTAGAAAGATGATTTTTTTTTTTTGCCACAAGGAAAATGGAAATGGAGTTGTTGGTTCCTGGACCCTTCAATCCAGTGGGTATTGAGGATGTTGATGTTTTCAATGAAAATAAGGTAGTGATAATTTAAAAAAAAAACTTGTGGTGCCAAGGAATTCTAAGACATTCTAAGTTTAATGTCTTCTGGCGATTGCAGTCAGGATGAGTTTTCAAGTGATGCTACTGAGTGCATCCTTTTCTAACACAAATGCTTGGACAACGACAAAACTTGGTTCCACAAGTCGTGTCGTTGTCCGGTTTTTGTCATTTTCCGGGAGGCAGAAAAATGCTCACCCTCCGGGGGAAGAACCGGCCTAGCGCATCACCACGGAAATTTTTTTTCCACCAATTTCGGCTTCTCCGCCACCTCTGGGAGGCTCAAGGGACCCTATCTGCGCTGTTTCCAACACCCCGCAACCCCTCCGGGCGGTGCTGCAAAGAGAAACCTCCAGCTGTCAAAGGAGTTTTGCCCGGCATTTTGGCTTGCAGCATCGCCCGGGAGGGTAGCGGGGGGTTCGGAAACAACGCGGATAGGGTCCTTGGAGACTAACAGAGGCTCACGTGGTGGCAGAGAAGCCGAAATGGGTGAAAAACATTCCGACACCATGGGGTGCTACGGTTTCAACTTAGACTGGTCCCTAAGAAGGAACAATTCCATGATAGGGTGACATCATGTATCTTCCATAAATGCGTGAATAAGTTGTTAGTTCTGAAGTTCATTTAAGTTCTGTGTGTTGAATCATAACTTTCATAGCATCTTTGTGACTCAGAAAATCAGAAGTGCTACTGAAGTAGCACTTGGAGTCATTATTTAGTGAGGAGTCTGTGCATTGGTAGACATCTCCATGACAACGTTCAGTGCATGCAAATGGACCTGAAAAATCAAGTCCATTTGTATGCGTTTTTTTTAGCCATTTGGATATCACGTTACCCCCTGGCTAGGCAGACCATGACGTGTGCCCTCCACTTTCACCTTGCCCAAGGGATCTGACAGAAGGCGCTTTGGTGAATTTTAGTCCCGGCCTAACATCATTGGCAAGAGATGGGCAACGCTGCGTAGTTAGACCACTCATGATATGGACTTCCATGATATTGAAAATTCACTTCAAGTTTAAGACGATGCTCATAATTAATACCAGTAACTGTGAGGACAGAAGCAGGTTACTAGATCAATTTGTTGGACAAAAATGGGGCCAGAGGCAGTAAAATATCTGGTACCAATGCCTTCCCATACCTTCAGTGAATCAATCAATTAGTCTATTTATTTGATTTGTCTCCTTCCTTTCTCCTAGAAGAGGGACCCAAACATTTTAGTCTTAAACAGAATGGATTTCTTAGGGAAACCCACAAGTGCTGGATCTTCTACCCAAGAATTGTAAGAAAGATCCATGCTCCAGGGAGGGAGCATAACATCATGAGGCCTACCACCCATTGTCAAAAGAGACTGTCAGAAAGAGATTGTCAAAAGGGATGAAAAGGGTGGTAACAAGACCCCTTTGTAAAAGCTGTTTGGTATGGAACTGCAGTTGTGCTCTGCAAAACACTCTATCATCGTGATGGCGAACCTTGGCACCCAGATGTTCTTGGACTTCAATTCCTAGAAGCCCCCGTGAATCCACACGAATGGGACGGGCGCATTTTACTTCCGCTTCCAGGAGCAACGAGGGTGGTGCGGGCCAGATGAATTGCAGTAAACCCATTCGTGTGGATTCACAGGGCTTGGGCTTCTGGGAATTGAAGCCCAAGAATATCTGGAGTGCCAAGGTTCGCCATCACAGCTCTATCCTTTCGGGATTCCCTTTCCCAAAGGAAATGTGCTTGGTTATTCTAACAAAATCCAGAAAGATCCTACATTTGGGGTATAGATTTAGGATGCTATGGATAGGTGACCTCACCAGAATGTTGTGACGTGCCTGCTGTTTGGATTCTAAGACACCATCAAGATAGGCATACATTTTGGGGGGAAATGGTAACAAGATTTGTACTTCTTTGTTTTCAAATCTTTCATGACCCTGGCTATTCATTTTAAATTAGGCCTGTGTGGATAGATTTAATTCGCTGCAAGATATAACATCAGCTGCCCAGAGATCTCATTTGGCATCACTGTGCACAAATGTTTGATATGCCCTATTTGCAATGAACACATGCTTGCTATGTTCCTTTTTCCCTTGCCTTGCCTTTTTCAAAACTTTCCACTGCACCATTACCTTGCAGATGACTGCATGTGAAATCAAGTTTGCTGCCCATGTGGAATCGGTGCTGAACCATGTACCCCAACCTGAATACAGGCAACTGCTGGTAGAAGCCATCCTTGTTCTTACACTGATGTCAGAAATAGAGGTTAATAGCATTGGAGGTATCATTCATGTGGATCGCATCGTGCGCATAGCCAATGATCTCTTCGTTCAGGAACAGGTATGCACGCTGTGTTTTCTATCATTGTCTAAATTAAACTTTTGATAGCTTTGCTTCTGGAGCTGCAGAGAACCTACAAGCATGATTCTTTTAGGAGTATCAGAGAATAAACAAAAACACTGCAGCACTTTAAAGACTTAACTGCTATATTTTTAATGTGAGCTTTTGTGAAATAAGTCCACTTCATCAGACATAGGAGTGAGACTTCAAGGCATGAATTTATATACAACAGATACAGAGGCATAGAGTGTTTAATCAGCATGACAGATAAGTATGCAAATCAATACAGCTTTCTACAGCTGGCAGTCACAGATGATCTCTGGTTGTTATTCGGATTACCTCTAAATGTCCCCTTTTCAATTGTAAATAGTGGGAAGATACAAAACAAACACCTGGCATTGAACAGTTGCTAATGAGTTTAACCTTTGTGTTACAGTGTGAGCACATCCTCTGTTCTAACACAGCTACTATTCCAAAAAATTCTTTTAGGAGACTCCTTTCCTTGAGCAGCCCTCCTTCTGCCTCACTGATGTCGCTGGCTGAAATGATAATCCAATCAAACATCTGCGCTTGCCATGTCCTTTTATGCTGAATCCATGCCACCATTCAGAAGGAAAGAGCAAGATGAGAAGGAGCCAGAGATGGGAAAGGCTTCTGTCCTGGACTACAGCTTCCAGAATCCCACAGCATGCACAGGCAGTAGCTGTGCTAATCCTTTGGTCCTGGGAGTTGTAGCCTGAAGGAGTAACATTTCCCACCTCTGGAAGAAGTTTGTGCTCTTTCTCCTTGTTTCTCTGCCTGATTACTGACTTTAAGACAGTGTGCTTGTGGTCTACACATGTTCATGCAATGAAGCAATATGTATAGTGACAGGATGCCTTAAACGTACACCAGTTGAGAAAATATATCTTCTTGGCATCGCTCCACCTAAGATAAGGAAAGATATAGCAGTGGATGCTGAGAGACCTAAGCAAGAGAATGACCCTCGACATCCTCTGAACAGATATGAGCCTCAAGTCCACTGGCTCAGGTCCAGGAAGAGCTTTCTGGCAAAAACAAACATTCTTGAAGGGTATGCAAGAGCAAAACCAGATTAGAAAATGGAGGAAGGAGCTCATTGAACAAAGAATAACATTAAAGGAGGATATGGCTGAGGAGCCCAACTTCCCCTATGCCACTTGGAGGACCTTGATCAGTCTGAGGGGCGGAGTCCCTAAATGTAAGACCAACATGCTCTCGTGGAGACTGCTGATGGATATGAACATGCTGTATGAATGTAGAGCAGGGCACGTTTTACTTCTGCTTCTGGTAGCGATGAGGTTGGCATGGGATGGATGAATTGGCATCAAGGATCCGGCCTGCAGGCCATAGTTTGGGCACACCAGGTTTAAGCAGAGAAAATGGCAGCTTAAAATCTATCTCATGCTGTTCAAAACAGATTGCAAGGCATGTTTTGCTTCCGGTGAGAGGAACCACGTGACCGGCCTGCGGCCCAAAAAGTTTGGGTACCCCTGATGTAGAGAGATGCATACTCCGGCTTATTTATTGGTCTGCTGATTACTGCCAGAAACTTGTTCCAATGGGGATTTAATTTTGGCCAACGACAAAGCCAAGAAAGTGGCTTCATTTTGGCAGTCCAAAGTTTGACATGAAAGAAAAAGAAGAAGCAAGATAATCATTGTTCTGCTCATGCAGCCCCAGAACTTAGAATTCCAAAAATTGAAAAGACTATTCTGAGCTCAGTGCATCTATACAATATTGAAAGCAATGGGAGTTCAGTCTGAACCTAAAGGCCTTAATTTAAATTATCCTCGTGTTATGGTACTGGGGACAAATATACACTGCCATGATGCAAATGCTAATTTGCTCTGCTTTACCTGCTGCCTGGAAAATGAGATAAAACCAGCTTATCTCCATTTTGCTTTTGAGAAGAATCTTACTAGCTTCCCTATTGCATGTTTACTGCTGTTTTGCCACTGTTTCAATGCTGCAGTTCCCAGTGGACGTAAGTAGCCAGAAACATCAACAAACCAAGGAAGCATAGAATGGTTTAGACCTGAGCTAGCCATGGGGCCGAGGCAAGGGCTGGCAGATCAGGCAAATAAGCAGTCCAGAATGTGCTCAGCATTATCTATCTCCCTTTTTCAGCCCAGGGAAACAGTCAAGAGAAAGGTTGGAAAATACTGCCTTTAGTAATGGGAGACTGGACTTGCAGTGGCTCAGTAGTTAAGAAGCATGCCTTGTTAGCTGGAAAGCTGGCAAGTCGGCAGTTCGAAACCCACGACAGTTTGAGTGCATAGCTGTCAAGTATTTATTTATTTATTTATTTATAGTCAAATTTGTATATGCCGCCCGCTCAGGCAGAACCCGACTCAGGGCGGCATCACAACAATTCACAAAAGACATAAAAACAATTATAAAAAATAATTATAAAAAACCCCCCCAACCCACACCCTTTAAAAACCCCTATGTCCCACCCACCCACTATACAAAGGAGGAGGAGAAAGTTCTTATACAAGCCAGCAGGCGGGCACCATAGTCCCATTCGGGCCCCACACCTGCCCTGCCAGCCAGGTCTTCACTCCTTTCCTGAAGGGCAGCAGTTCACTTTGGAGTCTTAGGTCTATTGGCAGGAGGTTCCAGAGAGTTGGTGCGGACACGGAGAAGGCTCTCCTTCGGGTGCTAGACAAATGTGCATCCCTAGCCGGTGGCACCACTAGGGAACCCCTCCTGTCCGCTCTGGTTGGACGGGCAGACACTCTTGGGACGATGCGGTCTCTAAGGTATCCCGGCCCCCTGCCATGTAGGGCTTTAAAGGTCAAAACCAGCACCTTAAATTGCACCCGGAGACAAACTGGTAACCAGTGCAGCTCCCGAAGTAGGGGAGAGGCATGGGCATATCGCCCACACCCCATCACCACCCGGGCCGCCGCATTCTGGACCAGCTGCAGCCTCCGAATGGTCGTCAAGGGCAGCCCCATGTAGAGCGCATTACAATAGTCTAGTCGGAAAGTAACCAGAGCATGGGTGACCATAAGCAAGGAGCCCCGGTCCAGGAGTGTGCGCAATTGGCGAATCACCCGAAGTTGGGCAAAAGCCCTCCTGGCCACAGCCGCCACTTGTTCTTCCAGCAGCAGCCACGAGTCCAGAAGAACCCCCAAGTTGCGCACTGGGTCTGTCTGGGGCAGAACGGCCCCATCCAGTACCAAAGATGGTAACTCCCTGGATAACGCGGGGCCCCTTATCCACAGCCACTCTGTCTTGCTGGGATTCAGCCGAAGCCCATTGGCCCCCATCCAGACCCCAATGGCCTCTAGGCATCCGGATAGGATTTCAACAGCATCACTGGGGTCCCCACGGGCCGAGATGTACAACTGTGTATCATCCGCGTACTGATGGTACCGCACCCCGTGGGAACGAATGATCTCACCCAGCGGCTTCATGTAGATGTTAAATAAGAGAGGAGAGAGCACAGAGCCCTGAGGCACCCCATATTTGAGGGGCCTAGGGCTGGACCTCTCACTCTCTAACCATACCGACTGGGTACGGCCCTTCAGAAATGAGGAAAACCAGGACAACACAGTGCCCTGGATCCCCAGTCCTTCGAGCCGTTCCAGAAGGATACCGTGGTCGACGGTATCAAAAGCCGCTGAGAGGTCAAGAAGAGCAAGGACGGATGGACAACCCCCGTCCCGCTCCCGCCAGAGATCATCCATCAGTGCGACCAATGCCGTCTCCGTTCCATATCCGGGCCTGAACCCTGATTGAAAAGGGTCTAGATAATCCGCTTCCTCCAGGACACTCTGCAGCTGACGCGCCACCGCCTTTTCCAAAACCTTACCCAAAAAGGGCAGGTTGGAAACTGGCCTGTAGTTGTTAAGGACAGCTGGGTCGAGGGACAATTTCTTCAGGAGGGGGCGCACCAAAGCATGTTTTAGCTGTGCAGGAAATACCCCCTCCCGTAAAGAGGCATTTATTATCCCCCCTATCCAGCCACCTGTTACCTCCTTGGAGGCTTTCACCAACCAAGTAGGACAGGGATCCAAAGGACATGTAGTGGCACGAACAGCCGCAAGGAGCCTGTCCACTTCATCAGGGACAACAGGATCGAACTGATCCCAGATCGTACAGCAAGACAATGCTCCGGCACCTCCCCGACCCTCCCCATCCACGCCAGGATTCAATCCTGAACGAATCCGATCGATTTTCTCCACCAGATGGTCAGCAAAGTCCTCAGCCAAACCCTGCCAACCGGGCACCGATCCCCCTCTACCAAGGAGGGACCTGGTTACCCGGAACAGGGCGGCTGGGCGATTATCAGCGGAGGCAATAAGGGTGGTGAAGTATTGCCGCCTCACCACCCCTATCGCCACTAGATAGGCCCTAATAGCAGCTCTAGCTAGTGTCCAATCGGAGTCATCCTGGGTCTTCACCCAGCGGCGCTCTAGGCGTCTCTTTGCCCGTTTGAGTTCACGCAGTTCATCTGTGAACCACGGAGATGACCTAGTCCCCCGGGCGTGGAGAGGCCGCAGTGGCGCGATTTCATCCAAGGCTACTGTTGCCGACCTATTCCACAGGTCGACGAGTGCCTCGGGTGAATCGTGTAGCCGATCCAGAGGAACATCCCCCAGTTCCCTCTGGAATCCATCTGGATCCATTAGTCGCCGAGGGCGGGCCATTTTAATCGGCCCAGCCTCCCTACGATGAAGTGTCGCCCCCAGGAAGTCAAGAGTCACCAGATAGTGATCAGACCATGGCACAGGTGAGATGACTAAATCCTGTAATCTTAGATCACTCTGCCACTGCTCCAACAAGAAGACTAGGTCTGGCATGTGACCACTGCCCCTGGTCGGACCCCGGACTACCTGAGTCAGGCCCATGGCTGCCATGGAAGCCATGAACTCCCTTGCCACCTCAGAGGCCATCCCCAGCGATGGCAAATTGAAGTCCCCCAGAACCATAAGTCTCGGGAACTCCAACGCCAGCATCGAGGCGGCCTCAAGGAGCTCAGGCAGGGCATCCCTTACCCTGCAAGGGGGCAGGTACAGGAGCAAGATCCCCAACTGACCCTTGGGGCCCAGCCGTAGAAGTAGGGCCTCGCAACCAGACACTTGTGGAGCAGTGGCCCTAGCAACTCCCAAAGACTCCCTGGCAACAATGGCGACACCACCGCCCCTCACCTCTAGGCTGGTGCCAAATACCGAACCCAGCTGGACATATGTCCGAGAGAGGTACTCCATCTTCAGGAGTCAACCAGGTTTCGGTGATGCATGCCAGGTCGGCCAGCCCTTCCTGGATGACATCTTGAATCAGGGGGGCCTTATTGCAAACCGACCTGGCAAGTATCCCGTTTTGGCCAGGAAATACCGTAATTCACCCCTCTTTCCCGCCATCTTCCCATATTAGAACAGCCAGAAAAAGGGGTTACTGCACATGCACGCCCGTCAGAAGCAGCAGTGTGCATGCGTGAATGCCCAGAAAAGGGGTTACTGTGCATGTACGCCTGTCAGGCAGCGGTGCGCATACGCGAACGCCCGTGCCCAGAAAATTACCTTATTTCCACAACCAAAACTTGATAGGTATGTTTCAGTGTCCATCTCTGTCTCAGTTCGAAAGCAAGAAATTGCAAGTAGACAAATAGGGACCATTTCGGTGGGGAAAAGATCTTGTGGACATGAAAGGAGCTTCATTCCCATGAGTGGAGTTTCTCCAGCAAAAATCCTTTCAACCCAGAATAATTTCCGACACAAAATTATTATTAATGTGAGACTGCAGTCAATCCATGGCGTCCTGCTGAACCTTCTGCAAGAACATGGCTATTTGACTGGTTTATCATCTCAGCTGATATTAGTAGTCTGAAACAGTGGTTGGCCAGTCATCAGCTGTTGTGCTGATTGAGGAATACTCTGCCTCCACCACATTTTTTCTGCGGTTTTAAAAACATCTTTGCAAAGTCATCCTCTGTCTGCACACAGACAAATAGTTCCACTGGCCCAGTCAAATAGCAAGTCATCGGGTCAGTCCGAGAAGGTCCTGGATTTTTCAGACAGCTCTCAAACTGCGAAACCCACCTCAAAAAGGAGCTGTATGTGAACGTTTGGTTGGATGTCAGATGAGGCCTGGCAGAATCAAGCCACTGCTCTGCAATGCTGCTTCGGACAGTTTGGTGGTGGGCCTGGTTTTTTGAGGATTGCTTTGTGCTAGTTCACTTTTGAACTAATTCGCGTTCCCCCTTACCCCCATTTTTCGTTCCAGAAGGCGCTTGGTGCAACCAGTGGCAACCTGGAGCCAGACCCGGGCACCGGGATCTGCTACTTTTTCTACGACAGTGCCCCAAGTGGGGCTTACGGCACAATGACTTACCTAACAAAAGCCGTGGCAAGTTACCTCCAAGAATTCCTTCCAAATACGGGCTGCCTAATGCAATGAACTGTGTAAAACGCGAATCTGGGTGTTGTTGTTGTTTTTTTAATCACTTTCCCACTCCACCCTCTCTGGAATTGCTCTCCTACCTTTAATTAACCTATAGTTCTCATCACTCTACCTCAGCAGTGTGTGCATGATTTGATCATTTAAAGAGAACATTTGGCATAAAGGCAAGGGCCCAAGCAATGCTCTTAAGTAATCTCTTTTTGTTCAGACTCAGGTACAAGAAATTATATGTTGTGTTATAGGGTGCAAAAAAATCTAATAGCTAGACTTTACTTGAAGTTATTCTTAATTATAATGAAGTGAAGAGCCTCTTAGCACAAAAAGTCTTTTAAATTTCAGAGTTATTGTAATATAAATGTAGCAGCGCTTTTTCTTAGGTGGCATTACCAAATCATTTGGTAATAAATTGAGTAGAATTATGCAGCAATACCAGAGATGAAGAGGAGAAAGCCAGTCTGACCTGTAGTGGTTTTATTTGGAAAGTTTCATTGAGTTGGGAAGATGCAGAGAAGAAAATGGAAGTTAACATTTAACGTGAAATGTCTAAAGAAGTCAAATCTGAATTGTATACAGTGAGAAGGCCCCATGCAAAACATTGGCCCCAGAAGAACATTGAGATCATGGTATGCATGTCTATATTTTTCAGTAGCTTTTAATAATCTTGAGCTGCTATCAATATCATATCCTTTGGGAGTAAATCCTTTTGTACTGATGATAATTTCTTTCAAATAATCTGGATAATTCTAGTTCCAACTAGAGCCAGCAAGCTAGAAATGTTGAATTAATAAGAAATCCTTAATATTGCAAGCTATTATATATTAGTAATAGCATATTCACATGCTAGGTATAATCAACAAGTAGAAAAATGTCCAGAATTGATCATAAGAATTGATGTATAAGCTTGTTATAAGAATGTGGCCTCACTCACGCAACACCTTCCCATTTCTTTGAATTACCTTCATTATTAAAGAGCTATATCCCCCATTTTGTGTGCCTGGATTTTTCATGGACCTGTAATTTGGATTTGCTTCCTCTGGCTATTCATTGATTTCCAGCTTCTGCCATCATTCCAAAACACAATGGCTAAAATCGTGTTGCCTAGTGTAGAAAATTGCAAATAAAGTAAGCACATTGAATCAATGGAACTCAAACTAATTCATCAAATCTCCACTAATTCAATTTTCTTGTGGTAGCTACAGATTATTACGTTAAAGCAGAAGGGTTTCAGACAGTACTTGTCAAAGGAAGCAATTCACACATGCCTAAAAGTCGCTGATCAATGAATGTCTCTATATTTATGAATTAGCCTACACTGATCGTAGGAGTCATCCAGGCAGAAGTGTAATCTGTAACTCAATCTGATGTCTAGTTAAAGTGAACCATTAGTTCTATAGCCATGATGGCTAACCTTGGCACTCCAGATGTTCCTAAACTTCAATTCCCAGAAGCCCTGATCAGCAAAAGTGCTGACTTGGGCTTCTGGAAACTGAAGACCCAAGAACACCCAGAGTGCCAAGGTTAGCCATCACTGTGCTATAGGAACCACTCATTCAGGATCCAGTGGTTTTACTACAGCCGTAAATGCTGATGGTAAGGTTTGTGATGAAGACAAAGTATGATAAATGTTAGGTTGGGCTGCTGCTCTCCTTTTGGCATGCCTGAGCTTGCATCAGCACGTCTAATGGACAGTTAGTCAGCTTGAAATAATAGAAGCAAGTTTGTAGTGATATGAAAATATTTTGTTGGATTGTAACAGTGATGGCGTATAACTAAGAATTTTATAAAGTGGGGAAATGTACACAAAGCTACACCTGAAATGATTACGGTGCTGGCCCAATTCAGAATGCTTACAATGCAAATCAAGCAGAGAGGAATGATGGAAATGTATAAAATGATGCAGGGTGTGAAAAAAAATCTCCTGCCTAGGAAGTTCCCATAAACAACTGGCTTCCCATGCAAGACTAAATAAACCTGTTGTGCAGTCCAGCCCAGTTTTCTAAGGCTTACAATTTCTGATGCAAAACAACTACTTAAATACAAGTAGTAATAACTATTTTATATTAGTGTACCTACCAGCTTTTCTAGTCTTCCTCTCTTTCAAGATTGCTTTTGTAATTAAATTAGTTCTCACGTATTCCATATAATAAAACCTGTTTGCTGTCAGCAATCAGAGTTCCTAAAAGGGGAGGACAGGAGAACTGGTTGCCATACACATACAGTGGTATACAGGTGAAACTCGGAAAATTAGAATATCGTGCAAATGTTCATTCATTTGCAAGGTGAAACAAATATATGAGATAGACTCACTACATGCAAAGAGAGATGCCGTGCCTTAATTCGTTATAATTGTGATGATCATGGCGTACAGCGTACACGAGATTATGTGATGATTATGGGGTACATGAGATTGGGGGGTTGGGGTTTTCATAAGCTGTGAGACAGAACCATCAATATTATAACAAAGTAAGGCTTGAACTATCTCGCTTTGCATGTAATGAGTCTATCTCATATATTTGTTTCACCTTTTAAGTTGCATTACTGGACTGAATGAACATTTGCATGATATTCTAATTTTCCAACTTTCAACTGTATGCTATATATCAGTGATGGCAAATCTTTTAGAGACTGAGTGCCCAAAACCCACTTATTTATCGCAACGTGCCAACACAGCGGGGCAAATCTGTGCTGGGGGGAGGGGGAAAGTGCTCCCATTGGGCTTTAGGGCAGAGGGGTGGGGCGGACTGTGCTAGGGTGATTGATGGCTTGTATGCCCACAGAGAGGGCTCTGAGTATCCCCTCTGGCACGCGTGCCATAGGTTCGCCACCACTGCTGTATACTAAATAAGCTATATAACTGGAGGTGGTCACCATATCTATTTTGCCATTGAAAACTAATCAACAAGATGTACACTGTTCTTCATATTTTGTAGTATACCTGGTTGCTTTTGCTATCGTCCCACTTCCATTGAAAACATTGCACCACTTCAACATGATTGTTTTAAAAACAGTAAGTGGTAGATAATGTGATTGAGGATTTACACATTGTCCAGAAGAAGACTTTTGAGCTACTAAAGACCATAATAAACCCTGAGATGCTCAATATTGGCAGTGCTGTTGACAACACAGTTTATAGCAGGGGTCCTCAAACTTTTTAAGCCAGAGGGCTGGATCACACCTCCTCAGACTGATGGTGGGCTGGATAGGTGTAGCCACTCACCACTCTACCCACACGCCACTTCCCTGCCGGGAGAAGCTGCATAGCACCAAATCATCTGCCTGTGACCTCGCCTCAGCTGCTTCTTCCGCTGCCACTGCCTCAATCCTTGTCTCCTCCGCTTGGCTTGGCATGTTCCTAACAGCGTTCTGTAGCAGGGCAGATGTTGTAACAACATCCTTACAACATCCACCCTGCTATGGAGCGCCGTTGGGAACACACCAAGCCAAGCAGAGGAGACAAGGATTGAGGCGGTGGTGGCAGAAGCAGAAGTGAGGTTGTGGGCTGGATGATTTGGTGCTGCCGGCTGGATCCAACCCAAGGGCTGTAGGTTGAGAGCCCCTGGATTATAAAAAGGATTTTAATAATAACTTTCCATCTTCCTGTATACCTGTGTTTCTCTTTATTAGTAGTCTCCCATCTTGCATTTCTTCCTATATAACTGATCTTGGCCAAAAAGTTGAGGTGATATTGTAGGTTTCTCTTCAGTTCATATAAAATACAGTGGTATCCTGGATAACGACAAAACTTGGTTCCACAAGTCGTGTCGTCCGGTATTTGTCATTGTCCGGTGCATGCATTGGCTAACACTTAAAAAAAGCCCAGCTGCCTCGGTGAGGGTCGGGAAAGCTGATCCACGCTGTTTCCGACATCCCCCGACCTGCCTGGGCACTGCTGTAAGGCAAAACACCAGGGGAAACTCCTTCACCCATTTTGGGTTCTGCGCCAGCCCGGGTGCCTCCGTGAAGGTCAGGGGAGCTGATCTGCGCCTCTGCCCACCCCTACAAAAAGGCTATTCTTTCCTTCCTAGGACCTCCCTGTGCCGCGCAACAGCTGAAAATAGTTGCTGTGGCCATTTTGTCTTTTGTTTTTTGGACTTCAATTCCCAGAAGCCCAAGCACCCTGTAAAAATGCATGCCATGGCCATTTTGTTTAAAGGGTGCTTGGTCTGGGAATTGAGGTCTAAAAAAAACAAAATGGTGACCGCAACTATTTTCAGCTGTTGCGCAGCACAGGGAGGTCCTGGGAAGGCAGGAATAGCACAGAGTAGGTCCTCCCAGCCTCTCAGACACTGCTGTGGAGCCGGTGAGCTGGAGACAGGGACCCAAAAATGGCGATTTTTCCCCGTCCCCAACCAGCGTGACCAGGTAGGAGATCAAACACGATGCACCAGATAACGACAAATGACGGTATTTGGTGCACATCTTTTCTAAAAAGGTGTGTCATTATACAGTTTTGTTATCTGGTTCTGACATTATCCGGGGTTCCACTGTATACATAATCTGATAGTATGGCTCCTATACAGTATATTTTCCAGGAGTGCTGTTCACTCTAGTTTACCAATATTAAGGTATCTGGTATTAAGAAATTTCAGAGCGTGTTGTGACAATCCAGCTCCCTTAGGAACTGTACCTCTTTTCAAATTTGTGGACCACACAAAAAGCCTCTAAAAATTCATTGAAGTCAATGCTACCATCTTTGTTGAAATCCATGCTTCGGGCTAAGCTGTCAATGGAGTCATCATCTATCTTGATTTTCATGTGCAGGTTGAAGAGCTTCCATGCATGGCGGAACTCATCGAAAGAGATGAGACCTGAAAGAAAGAGAAAATGGTGCCAGTGGTTATATCACACACAGAAAAATTGCTAGGTTTTAATTTTGTGAGGAGCTAAAGAAATATAGAGATGCAAGAATCTTGTTTCTACCCAGAAGTCCCCCAGGCTGGCGCGCTGGCATGAGGTGATGGTGTGAAGGGCAACAGCTTCTAGATGAGCAGTGCAGTAGCCTCCAAAACCAAAAGATGATCAGTACAATGAAGGCTACAGCCATGTTATAGCTGTGCAAAGAGGAGTTCTGCTATTTGCATGGTTTCCTAATCAATGGTGTGCTGAAGTTGTGGATCAGAGTCAAAATACTGGGTCTTTTGATTAGCAATCTGCCACATTCTCTAGGTAAAATATTCGTATTAGCTGATGGAGGAAATAGACTTTCTCAGCAATAAAAAATATATGTTGCAATACATAGTACATAAGCTATGGCTTGCTCTTAAATAGCCAGTTACCAAAAGACATAATATATACAGAGAAACAAGCAACATAGCTACTCTCATTCATAGAATTATTTGGGACTAGCAGAGGTTGCCCGGCGTTGCCGGGCTGTTTTAAATGGTGTTGGAAGGTGGTTTTTTTTTGTTTACTTTGTGTTTTTGGTGTTATTTTTGGTTGTTTTTGTGTATTTTTGGATGTTTTTGATTGTTTTTTTGTGTGTGTTTTGTTTTAAGGATTTTTTATTTAAATAATTTATTTATTTTTAAAAGTTTTGTTTGTTGTTGTTGCTTGGGGGGGTTCCTTTCCACGGGCCGGCCTTGCTGGCTGGACCGCAGGAATCCCCACGCCGCTTCAAGCGGTGTTGGGGGGGGTGTCCTTTCTGCAGGCCGGCCTTGGAGAGCCATCGGAGAGGGTTTCCCCCAAAAAAACACTCTGTTTTTAAAGAGAAGTAACCGCTTGGTTTCTTCTCTTTAATAACCGGGTGTCCTACGGGGGGGGGATCCCCTCTCTGCCGTGTCCCCTGGCTCTGGAAGGGTTGGAGGGACAGACCCCTTTTGTCCCACCAAACCTTCCAGACTCATGGGACCCAGGAGAGGGGATTGAATCCAGGCCACCCTCTGATATTAAAAGGGAAATCTCAATTGGGATTTCCCCTTTAATATCAGTGGGGGGATTGTGATCCCCCTCTCCGCTGGCTTCCTTGGGTTTGGGAGGGTTGGGTGGACAAAAGGGGTCTGTCTCCCCAACCCTTCCAGACCCAGGAGAGCCATCGGGGAGGGGGATTCCCCCCAAAAAAACTCCATTTTTAAAGAGAAGTAACCGCTTGGTTTCTTCTCTTTAATATGGTGTGTGTGCGTGTGTGTGTGTGTGTGTGTGTGTGTGTGTGTGTGGGAGTCCCCTCTCTGCCGGGTCCCCTGGGGTCAGGGGGGTTGGGGAGACAGATCCCTTTTGTCCCCCCAACCCCAGGGGAGCCAGTAGAGAGGGGGAGCGCAACCCCCCCACCCAGTGATATTAAAGGGGAAACTGATCGGGAGCTTCAGGCACCATTGGGGAGGGGGGCTTCGGTTCCCGTGGCTTGGCGTCGCTGAAAGTGAAACCCTTTTGCGGTAAGTAAAGTCAGTGGACGGAGCGCTGTCCGATGGGTTTGGTTACCTGGAAATGGGTTCACTTTCAAGGGGGGTCCAGTGCCTTTTCCCCCCTTGACACCCCCCGTTTTTTTCTGTGAGGCGCTGTGTCCGGCTGCGGCGGACTTGTGCTCCCTGTGTGTTTTTTTATTTTTATTTTTCGCTCGCCAGCTTCCTCAGTGTTCTGCATGCTCATGGCGTGCAGGATGCTGGGGCTTGTAGTTTGGCGTTTGCATTCTCGGCTTGTGCATCATTTTTTCCCTGCGGTTTCCTTTTGATTGGACGCGGTGCGTTTCTGAATGTTCCTTTTGTTCGCGCCTCTCAGCCTGATTGGCTCTGGCGCGGTGCAAGGAACGTTGGGAAATGAAGTTGTTTCCCTTTTTCGCGTTTGTGGGGCTCTTGCCCCACTGGCGCATTTCTCAATCCTTTGTTGACCTGCGGACCCAGTGCGGGTGTGTGCACGAATGGTCGGTGCAGGCTAGTAGGGCCTGGCTTAGGATCCTATGTGAAGTTCCAACGGTTAACGCTTGATTTTATAGGTATAGATAATGGAGACGCAAGACCATCATAATGAGTTCCTGCTCTTTAGAGTTTACCACTGTGCAATTGCTGCCAATAACATCAATACATGCTGGTCTGCCTAGAGCAGGGATTCGCAACCTACGGCCTTTTCCCCTTCGTCCAAGGCTTTTCCTGAGCTCTGTTTCACCCCAAAGTGCATCCCCAGCCACTCTGGAGTGGCTGGGGATGAGCTTCGCAATGAAACGGAGTCCTGGAAAAGCCTTGGACAAGGGGGGAATGGCTTCAGAGGTTCGCTATAGAGTGATGAAAATAGAAGAGGCTTCTATTTTCATAGCTCTATAGTGAACAGCAGTCACATGGCCAGCATGCCATGCCCACAGTGTGGTAGGGAAATTTTTGATGCCCACCACTGATCTCATGTGCTTTCTGCACATGCCTGTACCTTCTGAGTTTAGCTTACCTGAATGATCTCTGTCAATAATATGAAAGACTGTCCGCAGATCAGCTTTGTATCTACACAAGGTTTCCACCAAAGATGGTTGAACCTAAGGAATATTGCATTGAAAATTAGAGCCTACTCAAGCTTCATACAAAATTATTTCACAGTAAATAGTTTCACATACTGGTGTTCATACTAAAAAAAAAAGTCCCTCCTTTATGCAATCAGTAGTGATAGAATAAAAGAAATCCCAGCAACGTTTCTTGTACTTGATGGAGAAGTAGATCCATCAAAACACTGAGCTATCCTGTTGAAAAGATGACAACTACTGCAAGATAGTTCACCTCTCTACAAAAAAAGTTGCCGAGTCAGACTTTTGCCCAATATTGACATTCACACAACAACTCGTGTTTTTCGTGTGTGCACAAAATACCTGGTATTTTTGTTTGAAACTGGCTTGAATCCTGTTGCCTAAACGTGGAGCTAAAGGGAAATCACCTAAGTCTAGCCAATGTTTTCTTTGCACATAAAACATTTCTATGATTCCCCGCCTGCCCCCCAAAAAGAGTGATTAAATAACTGTCAGATGTAATATCAAACTGACCTGAACTACATGTACCACAATGCCTTGCCACTGTAACCCTATTCCCTTGAGCCTTATGCCTCTGACCTCATCCGACCCTATTAAAGGACCACCTCAACCTCATACCCTTCCCTTCCATCTTTGACCCTTGATACAGCCACTGACCGCCATGCGGGCAGTGGGAATAAAAGACTTTAATTATAATATACTGTCTCTGGAGTTATTGGGCCGAGCCATCTGAAACACTCTTACAAAATGGTTGCAGAGGTTTGGTTCGCCCACAAACAACTCCAAAATTAAAACAAATGACCAAAAGAAGGACCCGGCTGAACAAAGGAGGGTCCAGAACACGAGCCAGACCAACTGGACCCGAAACTCCGGAACAGGCAATCGCACGACCCCAAACGGTAATGGAAGAGGACAACCCCAACCGGACCATCACGGAGATGGACCCAGATGGCCAAACGAAGGCCGAAACCGGAGGGGCACCCACCGAAAGGGACGACCAAGATGAAAGCCTGACAACCAAAATCCACAGGGCGATAGCCGGGAGAGGAATGATCCCCACGGCAGAGCTACTGGCTTTGATGAACATCGGAGATGAACTCCACACCAACGGCACGGTAAGCTCTACCCCGAGATCCTCCATGGCGGGAACCCCAAGCACCGCGCCGAGTTCAAATCTAGCCGAGATAGCCGACCAATTACAAGCGGCGGCCCTAGATTCGAACACACAGGCGGGAAGGCCCACCGGAACAACAATACCCGCAGATAACCCGCGCGCCCCAACCACGCGAAGAAAAGAAAAGGCCCTGGGACCCTGGAGGGTGGACATGCAGACCCTAGAAATGCGGGACATGCCGACCCTCAGCCCCCAGGAACTAGAAAAGGAGCGGAGACCCCCAAGCAGGCACCACGCCTCCAAGAGAGGCGCTGCTGACAACCGGGCCGAACTCCTCACATGGGCAGAGGCCCCCTTCGCAATCAAAGGCCGAAGGGGACATGACCTCTCCCCGGAGGAAAGCCACCGCAAACCCTTCCCAGCTAGAAACCGAAGGGGACGCAGCCCCCCCTCAGAAACACGCTACCGCGAACGGGAGGGGCGCGAGACCCGCAAGGCATGCATCCACGCGGGAAGGCCGGAAGCACACGCAAGGCAGAACAAAGAAAGTGAGGCCTACCACGACTCGCTGTCTGCCCGAACCAAGCACAGGGAATGTCCGGAGAAGGAAGCCGACCTCCACGCGGAGCCACGACCCGAGGGGCCGGAGCTACGATGACCCGAACCCCCATCAGTCCAGCAAAGATGGCGGCCTCCACGCGACAGCTCCACAGAACCCTCCGATGAGGAAAGCAGCTCCAGCGACGAAAGCGACCCCTCACCAACGCTCCAACCTGAAACAGCAGGACCCCTGAGACAGAGATCCGCTCACCTCGGCAGCCAGCAAACAATGAGGTTCACGCAGGCGCAAGAGGAGCAGGGGAACTCCCTCTCTGGCGAAGAAGAGGAACTGCAGGTCAACTCAGGTCGCTCCATGGGCAGAGGACCAGCGAACTCACTCTACAGGCGACCAGAAAAACTGCAAATGGGACATCCAATAGCAAATATATGTGTACCCCCTGCCAATATAAAGACAGTCCAGGGCACCAGGCCAGATCCAGCAAAGGAAGCAATGCCGGCCAGCACAGCCAACTACCTCACAGCTTCCCAATCCTTCACATGACTGGGGAGAACCTAATGGACTGGGCACAACAATTCCAGGTAATTCTGATGAGGGAGGGGGCACTGTACCTGATCCAGGACCCACCAAGAAAGCCATGGACCCTAAAGGTGGACAGGCTACACCACAGAGTGTTCTGTTTGCTTTTAAGCTCTATTGACACTTCAATGTATGGGAGTATCCCTGATGGGCTAACTGTGCATGAGGTTTGGGGGATATTGTATGAAATGTTTTATTGCAATGAAAGGACTACGACCTGCTTGCTATTGAGAGAGTTGTATGCATACAAAATGAAAGAGGGCTCAACAATGAGCGAGCACCTGATGAAACTAAACAACATGAGATCCGACCTCATAAGAAGGGGGGAAATCGTGACGGACCAGCACCAGATTAGCATTATATACAACTCCCTCGATTCAAGCTGGGACTACTTCCTGACTCAGCTAGATAATTTGGGAAGTAACAATGCCACATTGGGGTACATCACTAAGAAACTCATAGCTGAGGATAATCTTAGGAGAAGTAGGGCCACCATACGCAGAGAGGACAGGCCACGCAAAAGAGTCAGTTTCCCTGAGCAGGGGAGCCCTAGTTTCGAGTGTCACACATGTGGACCAAGGAAACACAAACCCACACGCGATCAAACATGCCATGAGGACACTCCGAGACCCAGACGTGAGTCACAGGACGAATACCCACGCAGACACAAGGGCGACAACAACAGGGGGGACAGACGACGAAGATCACCTAGCCCAAAGAGAGAGCTTAAGCCACAGAAGGGGCAAGATAGACACAAACCAGATTCAGTGAACGTGGTCAAGCACAGTGAAGGGACCAGCTGCCACAAGGCAGACAGGTCTTCAAATGCACACCTACAGCGGTGGCTGATCGACTCCGGGGCAACCACCCACACATCATGCCACAAGGAAATATTCAACTCATTTGAAGAAGATTCCTTCAGAATCAAAGTCGCCAACCAGGAACACGCAAGAGTAACAGGCAGGGGCGACGTACTCATCCCTGGAATTGGTCAGGTCAAAGGCGTCCTTTACTCTCCTGAAATTCCATATAATGTCCTGGCCACCACCAAGCTCACAGAAGACCCCAGCCTCAGGATAGTCTTCGAGAACAAGAAGGTGTCCATCGAAAGAAGGGGAAAGCAGGTTGGAAGAGTGGAGCTCATAGGCGGCCTACCATACCTCATTGCCAAGGAAGCCGAGGATGTACAGGCCACGATAGGCCTAATCGACGGCACTGACGATGAAGAGATGCAGGACTGCACCGCAGACGACCCCAGGGAACCCGAACATGAAGACCCAGAAAGGGAAAACAATGATCACAACAGTCCCACAAGAAATGAAGGGGTTGGCAGCACAGAGCATAGAACACTGAGGGTATCCATAGGGAAACAAATACATGATGAGTGTGCGCACCTGTTGCACAGAAAATTGGGACACATAGGTTTCCCGACAGTCAAGAAGATGCTAGGGTGTTCAGAAGGACTAAGGATCAAGAATTGTGAGAACTACCTGGAGTGCTCCGTGTGCAAAAGCTCCAAGGCGAAAACCGAGGCACGACCGAAGACATCCTCCAGGAAGTCAAGCCACCCTTTCGAATTGGTCCACCTCGACCTGGTGGGGCCACTCGAGAGATCCTTGGGCCAGAAGAGATTTTTCTTGACGATAGTCGATAACTACAGTCGATACGGTTTCGTATACACCCTCAAAAGCAAGGACGAGACCTTCAGCAAGTTCAAAGAGTTCTACCAAAGGGTGCAAACTCAGAACAATACCAACATAAAGAAACTGATGACGGACAGAGGTTCGGAATTCCTGTCTAAAGAGTTCCAAGACTGGATAACCGAGAAGGGGATGCTACACTACAAAACCGCACCATTCTCAGCCTTCCAGAACGGAGTCGCCGAACGAAGGAATGGAGTGCTCCAGACCATGATCAGATGCGCAATTGAAGATGCAGGCCTAAGCTTCTCATACTGGGGGGAAGCTTTGCAGTACTCCAACTACACACTAAACAGGCTATGGTCTGGCGTTATCGGAAAAACACCCTATGAGGCCATGTACAGGCGGAAGTCCAAGTTGAACCACCTTCACATCTTCAGTGTGTTTGCAGACATACACATACCAAAACAACTAAGGAAGAAGGGGGACAAGATAACGAAGAAGCTAAGGTTCATGGGGTACGAACCGGGCTCGAAGGCATACCGCTTCCTAGACCACAACCTGAGAATAGTGATTTCCAGGTCGGCCACGTTCCATGAACACGCGAACTGGAGTAAGATACACGCAAACGAGGTACTGACAAATGAGTCAGTACAAGAAGGAACCAAAGCACCCTCATCCAACTCAAGGCCCAACAGACCAGTGGACGCGCCACCAGAGAGGGATGAGACCAGGCAGTCACATCAAAATACCACTAGTGTTGCGGAGATTGAACCTCCAAAAACCCCAGCAGAGGCGCCCCGCAGGTCAACCAGGTCAACCAAAGGCCAAACTCCCAGAGGACTAAAGGAGTATGTGCTGGGCATAAACACCTACCCCGAGACACCAGCAAGCTTTGATGACATAGACAAGCTGCCTCCCGAAGAACAGGACAAGTGGCGGGCGGCAATGGAAAGGGAGATGGAGAGGTTCAAAACCCTCGGAGTGTACGCTCCTGCTGAGGTTCCTGAGGGACAGAGGACAGTGGGAACAAAATGGGTGTTTAAAGTAAAATCGTTGGAAAATGAAGGGGTAATGTACAAAGCGCGACTAGTCGCCCAAGGGTTCACCCAACGATACCCTGACGACTACGAAGACACGTACTCCCCCACAGTGAAGCCAGAAAGCGTAAAGGCCGCTTTAGTAATGGCAACCATCCTCGAGGAACAAGTGTACCAGTTTGATGTACAGACAGCATACCTCCATGCAGACCTTGACAAGGAAATATACCTCAGAGCACCACCTGGTTTTGGGCGCAACAGAGGGGAAACGTGGCTACTCAACAAAAGCCTTTATGGCCTAAAACAGTCCGGCAGGAGGTGGTACGAGTGTCTGGCCGAGGCAATGAGGCAATTGAACTTCTTCCCAGTCGAAGAAGACAAATGTGTATTTCTAAGGAAATCACCAGAGGAAGTTGAAAAGGTCCTAGTGTATGTCGACGACCTATTGTACTTTGGGAAAAGTAAGTCCAAATGCGATGAATTCGCTCATGGACTGCAAAATGAATTCTCCCTGAAAACTTGGGGAGAGTGAACAAATACCTAGGGGTGCAAGTCTCAAGGATACCCAATGGCTTTGGACTCTCCCAGAAGGAGAAAATAGCTGAACTCCTTGACAGGTGCAACATGTCAAACGCTCACCCCTGTGGGACGCCTATGCAAACAGATTTCTTGAAAAACGGCTACGAGGAAGGGGAACCGTTCGAAGACGTCAGCCTCTACAGATCCATCATTGGATCGCTGTTACACATAGCCAACTGGACCAGGCCCGACATTACGCTGGCAGTGAACCTTCTCTCACGCCATTCCAGTAACCCAAAGACGTTTCATTGGGCGGCCGTCAAGAGACTGCTGAGATACCTGAAGGGCACCATGGAGACAGAATTACTGCTCACCCCTCGAGTAGACGAAGAAATCAACCTGTCATGCTACGCCGATGCTGACTGGGGCGGATGCTTAGGAACCAGAAAGAGCACATCCGGCTACATGGTGATGTTGAATGGCAGCCCAATATACTGGCGCACCGAGAAGCAGAAACTGGTTTCTCCTTCCACCGCCGAGGCCGAATATGTTTGCCTGTCAAACGCTGCATGTGACCTTATCTGGATAAACGAACTGATCTCCCTTATCTGGGAAAAGCCCAAGCTCCCCATCACCATCCACGAAGATAGCCAGGCGGCCATAGAGATAGCAAAAGGTGACACTATAAACCGGAAATCTAGACATATAGATATCAAGTGCAAAAACGTGAGACAGGTGATAAGAGAAGGCTTTATAGAGCTAACACATTGTGAGACAAAGGAACAAGTGGCAGACATACTGACCAAACCACTCCCCTCAGCTCAGCATGAGTACCTGTTTGCCAGTCTGTGTCTTAGAAAATGAAACGCTCAAGTATGCACTCGATGTAGTCAGCCCATATGATATTAGAAGGGGTTTTGTCAGATGTAATATCAAACTGACCTGAACTACATGTACCACAATGCCTTGCCACTGTAACCCTATTCCCTTGAGCCTTATGCCTCTGACCTCATCCGACCCTATTAAAGGACCACCTCAACCTCATACCCTTCCCTTCCATCTTTGACCCTTGATACAGCCACTGACCGCCATGCGGGCAGTGGGAATAAAAGACTTTAATTATAATATACTGTCTCTGGAGTTATTGGGCCGAGCCATCTGAAACACTCTTACAATAACAACAACCAGGGCCTGCTGTAACCCCATCAGCAGGAAGGAAACTACAATAATGAAATAAGAGAATGATCTTTTTATCCCTAGCTGATAGGCAGTAATCTAGGAATACATTTCAAACTCTAACTGGAGGCATTCTCCATTTATTCTCCATTTTATGAAGGAGAGAATGAAGTAAGTGAATATTTATCTTCCTAGATGATCCATGGTGATCTAAGACAAATATTTCAAATTCGGATATTATTCTTAGTATGTATTTCTTTCCCCTTCCACAAATAGTCCCATTTTACAAAATAACATGACATGTAGAGCACCATTTGGAGAATGAATAGGAGGCACAGGCATGGAGGAAGATGGAGAAGAGCCATAAGCCTTCATTCCTGGAAAAATGCCATGTGTTCATTAGATGTTAATTACTTTTGGAAACTCCAATAACTTGTATGGAATTACTCATAAGACATGAAAAACAATACAGCTTTTTCCTCTTGCTTAGAAACAAAATGGCCAAACATAATATGAGTAGCTTTTATTTAGTAACTCAAATAAATATATTTCCATTTTCAAAAAGAAGTCGGAGTTTTAAAATCTCAGTAAAGTATAAAAAGTACAACAGTTTCTCAAATATGTAATGCATAAACTGGCATTTTAATAAAACTTCAAAAGATATACAGTAAAACCCCAACTTACAAATGCCTCGAGTTACATATAATTCAACTTACACAATGATTTGTGTAAGCCACTATTTGGTGGCTACAGCTGGTTCAGAATGCAGCTGCCTGGGTGGTGATGGGGTGTGGACGTTATGCCCGTGCCTCCCCACTACTTCAGGAGTTGCACTGGTTACCAGTTTGCCTCCGGGTGCAATTCAAGGTGCTGGTTTTGACTTTTAAAGCCTTATATGGCAGTGGGCCAGGATACCTGAGAGAACGCATCGTCCCAAGAGTGTCTGCCTGTCCAACCAGAGCGGACCGGAGGGGTTCCCTGGTTGTGCCTTCAGCTAGAGGAGCTCCCCTCTCTGGCACACGAAGGAGGGCCTTCTCCATGTCCGCTCCAGCCCTCTGGAACCTCCTGCCAACAGAATTGAGGTTGCAGACAGAATTGCTGCCTTTCAGGAAAGGATTGAAAACCTGGCTGGCAGGGCGGGTATGGGGTCCTAATGGGAATGTGGCTCCAGCCTGTTGGCTTATTTCCAACTAGAGCTCAACTGTCCCTCCTTTTTGTGTTGTGGTCTGCGGTATTCCTCCAGTCCCTATTCCCTTTTTAGTCTTTTAAGTGGGGATGGAGTGGGAGGGTGGGTTGTTGGGTGGTCGAGTGAGGGTTTTAATCTGTTTTGTTATATTTTACTGTATTTTATCTGTTTTTACCGTTGTGCGCCGACCTGAGTCGGGTTTCCCCAAGTGGGCGGCATAAAAATCTAAGAATAAAATAAAACCTTGTCCAGATTTACACGATTTCCTATGGGTTTGCTTCAATTTACATAAAAAAATCATTTTTCCTCTGGGTTTGCTTCAAGTTACATTAAAAAAACGATTTAAGCAAAAGCCTATGGAACAGACTTTTTTTCATAAGTAGGGGTTTTACTGTAAATTTTGTAATGAAAAGCACACATCAAGATAAATTATGTAAATGTCAGCCAATGTACAAACCATCTCACCTCTTTTATAGGTAGTTTGATTTCCAAATCATGAAAAGATAAAAGGTATTCAATGCTTCCATCCTGTGCTGTATAAGCCAGCCGAGAATGCAGAGTTCTCCAGGGGAGACCAAGATGTAGGACGGATTCCATAACGGAAGCCCACTCAGAGGGAGAAATTTTCCCTGTAAAAACGATGCTTTAAAAAAGGCATTCTTAGACAATTTTACAACTGGAAGCTATATAAAAGGTAAATACAACTACCTAAATGTTTAATAGAAATCAATGGTATTTTATTCTTCTGTGGATTTCTAAACACCTTTCTGATTCACACTGTCATTTTGTCATTTATTCATCTAGAAGAGATCTTGTAAGAGCAACTCTGTTGAATTCACCATCAGAGTCAGTTTTATTCTGCAGCAGCATCAGTGGTGGGCTTCAGCAGATTCGCACCAGTTCACCAGAACCGGTAGCAGGAATTCTGGCTGTCCCCACCCAGCCAAGTTTTGAAATAAAGTACTGTATTTTCTGGCGTATAAGACTACTTTTTAACCCCGAAAAATCTGTGCCAAAGTCGGGGGTCGTCTTATAGGACAGGTACTTAACTGCAGCTTGTTTCCCCTTGCTTCATATGTCCGGCACATATGGTGGAGGGGTGCCGCGGCCGAGTCCCTGCTCTGTGCGGGGAGTATGAAGCAAGGGGAAGCAAGCTGCACACATCTTCCTGTACCTCGAGGAGGAGAACGTGAGCGTGGATTGGCTCTCCACCAGAACCTGCCCATTCGACTCGGAGGGCTGCGCGTCTTCGGGTTGAGTGTGGGTTAATTTTTATTTGGTGTGCATTGGAAGAGAGGAATATTCCAAACTCTATATTTTAACTGGAAAAGTTGGGGGTCGTCTTATACGCCCAGTCGTCTTATACGCCGGAAAATACGGTAGTCCTAATTTGGGTGCAATGCAGGGCTTTCCCCCTGGCCACGCACACCATACCACGCCCACAGAGTAGGTAGTGAAAAAAATGAATCCCACCACTGGGCACACATGACTAGATCGCCCACCCAGTCACACGAACATGACCACAAAGTAGACCATGCCCACAAAGTAGGTCATGCCCACAAAATAGGCCACACCCACAGTGTGGTAGTAAATTTTTTTGGAGCCCACCACTGAGCAGCATGATATAAACTGAGATGAGCATTGAATCCTAGAGTCAGATATGACTTGCTTTCAAGCAAGGGCAACCTTTACCTTTACAATTTATCATACTAAAGTATATGTGATTACATACAGAATCTAGCTACCTGTCTGGTTACTGCAAACACTTATTCAAAATGCGAATCTGCTAATAATGGACAGAAACAATGGCTTATGTCCATCTCTTGCAAGATCTACACATTGATGTTTTTACCCCTTTTCCTCAAGTATTTGGCCAAATTGCAGTACTGATAGTGAGCAATTCACGTCAGACTGAAATCAAATTAAAGAAGCCGCTTTCAATTTCAATTACCTGTATCATTTGGATCATGCTTCCTAAAAGCTGTAATCAATTCCGATTTATGTGCATAAAGTTTTTCTCGTAAACATTTTAAAGCAGATAGCTCAATTGCAGTCACTCTACAAAGAAAGTAATTAGAATGAGTAAACAAGCTTTTTTTTAACATTTAATCTTAGTATACAAACACTTCCCCACTTCAGAATCTCTAAAATCCCCTCATTCCAATATATAACGTGCAGTGGTGGGCATCAGCAGGTTCGCACCAATACTGGTAGTAAAAATGGCTGGCCACATCCACCTCCCCGCCCCGCCCACCTCCTCCTCCTCCTAGAAGAGGCTTCAGAGGTTTAGTGTTCAGGGAACGAAGAAGCAGACGAGTTAAGTAGTGAAATTCAGCTCTTTATGAGTGGGGTTTGAACACAGTTTGGATGGGGCAAAACTCGGACTTATATACACTATAAACAGTAACAGTAACAATAATAATAATACAACAAGCCCATTGGCTAACAGAGTGTGCACATTTTTGATCCACTTATTTGCATAAGAATAGATACATGAGAAAAGATACATTCTGCTCCTACAACAAGCCCATTGGCTAACAGAGTGTGCACATTTTCGATCCACTTATTTGCATAAGAATAGATACATGAGAAAAGATACATTCCACTCCTGTCAGAAAACACAGTTAACATACATAACAGGAGGGGGCTGGCTCCATTTTCCCCCTTCATCAAAGGCTTTTCCTGGGATCTGTTTCACCCCAAAGTACATCCCCAGCCACTTCGGAGCGGCTGGGGAGGCACTTTGGGGTAAAACTGTTGCAATGGCCCTCTGGGATGTCAGGGTAGCTGACCGCAAGGAAGACATGCAAGGCAATCATGCAGTGAAGTCCAGCCCCGATCTATCTCGGGTGGACGCATTTATTACCCTGCCTCAAGGGCTACGTGCCTAAGGTGCACGTGACCTCGTCACAGAAGGCTTTTGCATACGAGGCATTTCTGATGGTCAAGACAATACTTGTATCCGGACATCGTCCAGTGGTTAATGGACAACCCGCAGTAAATCGAGGTCTGGGCTGGTGAAACCCATTGTTCTTGCCCTATCTCGGAGCTCATATTGTCTCCGAGAAACTAACTTCCTTAGCTGCTGACTCGGCGAGTTTACCCACCCCAACCTAATCTTCGGCCAGAAAAGGAAGAGCGAGTTTTACCCTGGAGTCATCAACTTTTAACTTTTGCCCTTACTTCCTCCGCAACCTCCAGCCAAGGCTTTATGATTTGTTCCAATTAATCTAGCCCGCACCCCAATTTCCCTACCATCAAAGCCCGTGGTGGTTCTCAACCATGTGCTTGGCGAGCGAACCCATCGGGAAAAGTTTTAGCCAATTTATGAACGCGGGCAAACCACAAAACAGAGCCCTGGAAAAGCCTTGGACAAGGGGGAAATGGCTTCAGAGGTTTGCTTTAGAGTGATGAAAATAAAAGAGGCTTCTATTTTCATAGCTCTATAGCGAAGAGCAGTCACATGGCCAACATGCCACGCCCACCCAGTCACATGACTATGCCCACAGTGTGGTAGGATTTTTTTTATGCCCACCTCTGATAACATGCCATTAAGACAATTCTGACTTACAACAACCTTCATCCTGGGTTATTTAGATACAGAATGCTTGGAAGTAGTATACTGTAGTTTGCTATTTCCTTCTCCTGGAAGCGTCCAACTTGCCCAAAGCTACACAGACTGGTTCTTTGTCCGGGAACCACAGTGGAGAATTGAACTCCCAACCATACCTAGCTCACAGAGCTATTCAACCAGTCTCTTATAATATATATAAGCCAATGAAAAACCACCAGAGTCAGTTTTATTCTGCAGCAGCATGATATAAGCTGCTTCACGTGACCACGGAAACGACTGCAGACACAGACAGTACTATAGCATACCTGTCAACCTTCCCAGATTGTCTGGGATTTCCCATTTTTCAGCGCCGATTTTCGCCATTTCCCGCCCGGAGCTGCCGAAACCCCAGATTTTGGCAGCGGGGGGAAAGGCGTTACTGTGCATCCCTTCTGCGCAGCTCACTTCTACGCATGCGTAGAAGGCTTTTACGCATGCATAGAACCCTTCTACGCTTGCGTAGAACTCTTCTACGCATGCGTAGAAGGCTTCTGTGCAGAAGGGGATTGTAGAAGCTTTCTACGCATGCGTAAAAGCCTTCTATGCATGTGTAGAAGCGAGCTGCGCAGAACGGTTCTGCGCAAGTCGCCTTTACGCATGCATAGAAGGCTTTTACGCATGCGTAAAAAGCAACCTGCGTAGAACCGTTCTGCGCAGGTCCCGGATTGTCCGGAGCCGCGGTTGACAGGTATGTACTATAAGCAATAGAAAGCTGAATAAACTGAATAATAGCCCAGAGCAAAAGCTTGAGAAATATAAACCTACAGTTAGTGGAACTGAGAACAGTGGCAAGGCTCCAGTAAGCTTAATACTTCTTGGGAAAGTGTCATTGTTATGCTGCCAGTTAACTGCTGGGTTACTTTCTTAGAATACACTTATACTGTGCTCACTGGAAAGGTGACAGGTGAAGAAAACAACATAGCAATTTCCACCACATATACACACAGCAAGAAGTACCCACTATAGTTAGATACAAAAAAAAATACGGCGTTGGTTTCCCATGGTAATGTGTGCGATGCAAAACAATTAAAATATTACAACCATTTTCGATTAAACAGTCTGCACTGGGTAATTATCTGGCAGTATAATTTTATAGATCAGCTTTAGCTACACTAATACAAAATGAGTACTGTAACCGGTAGTGGAAATTCCCCAGGTCATGCCCACTTGACTGGCCACGCCCACCTCCCTACCCCAGGCTAGGGTGTGGCCGGCCAAGTGGGCGTGGCCCACGGAGTTAGCCACGCCCAGGGTGAGGTTAGTAAATTTTTTGCAGTGCAGCACTACACTAGTAACACAGACACTGTAGGACTTTGCTAATGTCTTCCCATTTTGTAGGCAGATGTCCAGTGGGCTCTATCGCAGGGTTGGAGAGCATGTGACTCTCAAGATATTATTGAATTAACATCTTGTTGGATTGCAAGTCGTTCAGGACTGCTTTTTCCTAAGACTGATGGGGTCTGTAATCAAACATTATCTGGAGGGCCACATATTGCTCACCCTTGTTCCTACAAAGGTTGTCTCCCTTCAGGTCACACTATGCTGGGACACCAATAGTGTCTTTATCGATAAATATCTATACCCGTGATGGCAAACCTTGGCACTCCAGATGTTCTTGGACTTCAATTCCAAGAAGCCCAAGCCCCCATGAATCCACACGAATGGGGTTGCTGCGATTCATCCAGCCCACACCACCGCTGTCGCTCCTGGAAGAGGAAGTAAAACACGCCCGTCTGGATGAATTGCAGCAAACTGTCCGGGTGCGTTTTACTTCCACTTCCAGGAGTGACGTGGGCTGGATGAATCGCAGCAAACCATCCGGGTGTGTTTTACTTCCGCTTCCAGGAGCGACAGGGCGGCGTGGGCCGGATGAATCACAGCAAACCCATTCGAGTGGAATCATGGGGGATTGGGCTTCTGGGAATTGAAGTCCAAGAACATCTGGAGTGCCAAGGTTCACCATCACGGATATATACACACAGCAGGAATGCATATTGGGAACAGGCAGACTGCTAAAAACATAGAGCCCAAAGCACCATCTTTGTTAGGCGACCCTACACCTTCATTTTAGGGAACTCTACTTAGTGGTTAAAATGCTGGACTTGATGACTGGAAGGTCGGCAAGTCAGCAGTTCGAGACTCGAGTGCTGCATGACGGAGTGAGCTTCTGTCGTCTGTCCCAGCTCCTGCCAACCTAACAGTTTGAAAGCAAGAAAATGTCAGTAGATAAATAGGTACCACTTTGGTGGGAAGGTAAACAGCGTTCTGTATACTCGGGTGTCTGGTCATACCTGTCACATGACTATGGAAACATCTGCAGACAGCACTGGCTCTTTGGCTATAAACACAGAGGAACACTGAACCCTAGAGTTGGATATGACTAGCTTTTAAACAAGAGCGACCTTTACCTTTACTAATTCTTTCTTTTGCTGCAAAATATATAAACATTACCAGCACACTCCCACTAGCTAACAGTAACTTGCAGAAGTAGGAGAGATGTAACCTCTGTTCACAAAAATATCTATCAGCTGTTCAGAACTACCAGCAAACAATGCCTTTAATACACGGGTTCCCAAACTTTTTATGCCGTGGGCCTGACCACGCCATCCAGAAGCAGGCACATTTACAGCTGTCGTAAATGTGCCCACTTCTGCATTTACGATAGCCGTGGGTGCATTTATGCATGCACGGCTGCGTTTTATGGCTGACGTGTCCGCTTCCACTTCCAGATGCGATGGCAGCAGGCCACATAAAATTGTGCTGTGGGCTTTAGCAGAAACTGGTTTCCCACTAGCTGTGACATAATGGCCGTTCACAGACCAAGGAGGGAGCAAAACCCAACATTTCAGAGGCACCCCTCTATACCCCAGTCATAAGTGTACTATGCTGTTAGCACACTGCATGCTTACAGTCTGTTTTGCACTTTCAGCCATACACTGACTTGAACAGGCCTTCCTCATTCCTACCTCTGATGAAGTGTCTGTTTGCGAGTAGATTTGCTGGCTTGATACTGAACAAAGCGAGGGATCAGATCTGGGTTTAATTTGATGTAAGCCCCACAATTACTTCCCTCTTCATAGTAGTTTGAGGCAGAAAAAATTGTGATAACCTATTTTAAAAAATAATAAATGAGAAAATACTTTATTATTCATTAGGATTTTAAACTGTATCTGGCAAGAAGTTGAAAAATTAACCATCAACTGAATATGCACTTTTGTACTAGGAATAAGAGCATATAGACAGTCTTTTCCATAGCTGACATCTAATGCCCATGCGTGTCTGTGTATATTCAATTTTGAGGAAAATTCACACTTTGCCAACCAGTCCTTTTTTCCAGGATGATAAAGAAGATGTGTTTTGATGCATGCAAGAAGCTCCATGAAGTAAATGGTTTTGATTCCAGGAAGGATTAGTGGGATACCCACAACTATCCCTTGTGTATAGAGAGCCACTATCTATACCAAACCATTTATTGAATTGTGGAGGAGAACAGAAAAAGGCAGGTGAAAACATACATGATCAATGAGGTGTGGCAGCTTCTGGCACTCAGTCTTTGGCACCAAAGGAGGCAGAGAAGAGAGGGAAAGGAAGGAAGCAAGAAAGTGTGCGTCCATGAAAGTGTGACAGGCTGCTTCAATGTATGGCAGTCTGACAAAGTAGGTTGCCCAATACAAGCAGCAAGCTTTTAAAAAAATCATCTTTTCCTCTATCCATTAGACCCGTGATGGTGAACCAAGGCACTCCAGATGTTCTTGGACTTCAATTCCCAGAAGCCCAAGCACCCTGAGAATCCACACGAATGGATTTACTGCGATTCATCCGGCCAGCGCTGCCCTCATCACTCCCGGAAGTGGAAGTAAAATGCACCTGTACGGGCATGTTTTACTTCTGCTTCCAGGAGCGACAAGGGCAACACGGGCCAGATGAATCACAGCAAACCCATTTGTGTGGATTCACAGGGTGCTTGGGCATCTGGGATTTTAAGTCCAAGAACATCTGGAGTGCCAAGGTTCACCATCACGGCATTAGGCCCTTCACCTTGAAACTGGACATAATGCACTGCTTTCTCTATTCCCAACTTTTCAGGAGAAAAAGGAAGAACTATTAATAAAGCATATGAAAGCACTGAGCTATCCTAAAGGAGTGTACACACGGGTAATACTGCTCGCCACCCACTCCAGAGCATTTTTCTGGATTCTAGTTAAACTATAAACAGTTGATTAATGCTGATTACCTTTCCATTATGGCTGATCTCGTAGCCTTCCCGTTTACATTCATGAGACCGGATGAGCATTTTCAAATTGTGTCGTTTCAGCAACCTGGCAGTAACATCTGGTCCAAAGCAGCATCCTCCCCCTCGATCTTTGTTTGGGGTACAGCCATTCTGGTGCTTAGGGTCACTCCAGAGGATATCCATCACCTGGCAGCAGGACAAAAATGCTTTCAAGTACGCCTTATTGATAAAGTGCAAAGTGGATCATCAAAATTAAGTGGGAAATATACTGATGATTATATACAACAATAAGTCTTCTTAGCTTTAGTTCTAACTCACTTAGATTTTACGGCCTTTCTGTGTTGAATCTTCTCGCACTGAATAGCTCAAATGGTATAGTACGGTGATGGTGAACCTTTTAGAGACCAAGTGCCCAAACTGCAACCCAAAACCCACTTATTTATCATAAAGTGTCAACATAGCAACAGGGGAGGAAGGAAACACTCCCATCGGGCTGCTGGGCAGAGAGATGGAGCAAACTCTGTGCTGGGGCAACCACATGGGTGCCCACAGAGAGGGCTCCGAGTGCCACCTCTGGCACGTGTGCCATATGTTCACCATAGTAGTGCTCAAAAGCCAGTCGTGTCCAACTCTAGTGTCCGGTATTCATCTCTGTTTATAGCCAAAGAGCCAATGCTGTCTGCATCTGCAGACATTTCCATGGTCATGTGGCTGACATGACTAGACCAGAGTGGATAGAATGCTGCTAGCTTTCCCGCCAAAGCAGTGCCTATTTATCTACTTGCAATTTCTTGCTTTAAAACTGCTAGGTTGGTAGGAGCTGGGACACAAGACAGGTTGTTCATTCCGTCACACTGTACTGAAGTTTTGAACTGCTGACCTGTCGACCTTCCAGTTGTCAAACTCAGTGTCTTAACCACTAAGCCATTGCAGCCCTAAACACTTAATATTGGTTTATTCGAGGAAAGTGGATGCTTTCAGTCAATTTTTTCACTGTGGGTAGAGACAGTTTTCTGTTAGACTTGGATTAGGATCTCCCAGAGTCATTGAGATTAAACTTCAAGAAGGACAGATTGTCACTGGGAAACAGAGTCTCAGAAAAAGGGGAAGCTCAACAGCCAGGCTGAGCAAATGACATCTTCACTTTGCAATTTATCACGTCCACCCAAACGGTGGCTAGCAGAGGGTGTAATCCTCTCCCTCTCTGCATAGGATGGTGTGTAGTAGAGCAGCTATACAAGGAACAAGCTCAACAGTGTGAAGGGGGCGAGAAGCTTCAGGTTTCAACTAAAAAGCTTCTATTTAGCATTCTGATAACAACATTTTAAAGCCTGATAAAAAAAATTTTTTTTACAAAACCAGTGCTTAGATTTTAACATCTTAACCACATGTTCCGGGGTGACCAAGTTTTGGGGCCGTGGACCGTTCAAATAGTTGAGGGGGCAGGTCACTATGGTTTGGGGGGCGGATCCAGCCCCCAACACCAATTCATCTGGCTTGCAGAGCCCTTGTCACTCCCAGGAGTGACATCCGGGCTTCACGGGCCGGATGAATTGGCATCAGCAGCCAGATCCGGCTCTCAGGCTGTAGTTTGGGCACCCCTAACATATATCATAGTCCTATGAGTTCTTATGGGTTTTTATCGGTTTTAATGGTTTTATAGTGTTTAACTGCATCCAGTGTTTTTATATTGATGGAAGCTGCCCAGAGTCACTCTGGCAAAAGGGCAGCTATTTGAATTTAAACAAAAAAATAAATAAATAAAACAAGGTGAATCTTTTCTGTAAAACACAGCTTTGGCATACCTGCTTCCACTCCTTTTTTATTAATTCTGGAGACAAGTGTGGTGTAGTAACACTAGAAGATTGTAGATGCTGATGAGAAATATATCTTGCATAGAGATCTTCAGGCTTCTCCCTACTACTGGATTCTCTTCTCCCACCAGAACCTGATGTAGACTTTGTGATGTCTTTTCTGGAGGCAGCCTGTCCAGAGTGGCATTTCTGGACTTTCTTTAGGTGAATCTGGGCTCCTTCAAGACTGGCTTTGTGCAACTCATTGGTTGCTCCTGTATTTGGCATTGGAGGTCTCACCACAGACCTCAGCTACGAGGGCAAAACACACAGTCACCATCTACACAGCATACTTAGAGGTACAGAGGGATGTATATTTATGACAGGATGCTGTTGCACAAAATGTACAGCTGTTTTATTCCAAAACTGGAGGAACTGTTCCAAAAGAGAATTACTGACTCACAATTGTTGATGGGAAATTTAACAAAAACAAAGTGATGAAAGTCTTTTTTTTTCCCTTCCAGAATTTAGACTAATGCTGTAAAATTTGGTCATCTCAATCAGATGGGCTAGATTAGAATCATATTCATTAGTTATGCCAATGTAAGTGCAACACTGTCAATTATAGTGGCAAACTGCTGCTAGTTAATGACATTCTGCTTCTGTAGCATATCAACTCAGGCAAATGGTAGATGAAGGTTATGGAAGCTGTGAATGATCAACTAGTAGCAATTTGCCACTGTACTTACATGTGAAAAACACTGGCATACAATGCCTTCCAGTTTAGGAATCCCATTTTTTGGCTCTATGCCTTATTTCACTTGCCATAGGCATTCAAGGTATAAAAATGCAAAAACCGTTTAGCATGACCACCTTCTGCTTAGTAACCACTGTCACTGATGTTGTCTGCAAAAGATACTCCAAAAATGTTGTCTTTTATTACCTTTGCTGCCAAATTCCTGCCCTTCAAGAATTTTTCCCTTTTCCTCATTATTGGAACTATTAATTCTTTTCTACTGACATGCAACTCATATAATGATAGAGGTCACATACCCTATTTGCTGGACTATAAGACTCACTTTGCCCCCCTTAAAATACACTGGAAAAATGGAGTGCCTTAAATTGTATATAATGACCAATGGTGGGCTATTTTGGTAATAATGGGGTGTGTCTTATACTCTGATGCGGTTTATAAGCTGGCAAATACGGTAATTCCCGAAGTAAAATGTCTGCTGGCACAGTGGTTAAACTGCTGTAGTGCAGCCAGAACGTTGTGAGTTTGATCCTAACCAGAGCTCAAGGTTGACTCAGCCTTCCATCCTTTTGTGGTCAGTAAAATGAGTACCCAGCATGATGGGGACAAAATGCTACTTACTCTGTGAACCACCCAGAGAGTGCACTACAAGCTATGGGGCGGTATAAAAGTATAATTACAATTGCTAGTTAGTTTTCTGCTGGCTTAGTAGCTCAGTGGTTTAGTTATTTGGCTGTGAGTTCAATTCCACACTGTGTCTTCTGGAAGAAGAGCTAGGTTGTGTAGTCTTAAGCAAGCTACACACTCCCAGAGTACCCGCAAATAAGTGAAGGGTAAACCACTTCTATATAAAATCTACTGAGAAAACTCTAGAAAAGTTTCCATTAGCCTGAATTGACTCTATCATCATCACCACCGTTGTTTTTATAGAATACAGAGAAAGTCAAATATGTTTCAATGCCACACAGTTGTTGTTGTTGTTCAGTCGCACAGTCGATTCCGACCCTTTACGACCCCATGGACCATTTTCATCCAGGCACCTCTATCCTCCACCATTCTCCTCAGCCCACCAAGCTCTGTGCCCATTGTGTCCACAATACCATCTATCTATCTCATCTTTGGATGCCCCCTTCTTCTCTTTCCCTCCACCTTTCCCAGCATCAAGGCCTTCTCAAGTGAGTCCTCCCTTCTCATTTGATGTCCAAAGTACTTTAGCGTCATCTTCACTATTTGTCCCTCCAATAAACAGTCAGGATTGATTTCCTCCAGTATTGACCTATTTGTTCTCTTTGCTGTCCAGGGGACTCTCAGGACTCTCCTCCAACACCACATCTCAAAGGCATCTATTCTTCTGCGCTCAGCCTTCCTAATGGTCCAGCTCTCACACCCATGCATTACCACTGGGAATACCATTGCTTTGACTATGTGAATTTTTGTTTTCAAGGTGATGTCTCTGCTTTTCACTATATTCCCCAGGTTTCTCATAGCTTGTCTCCCCATAATCAGTCGCCTTTTTATTTCATGGCTACAGTCGCCATCTGCAGTGATCTTAGATCCCAGAAAAGTAAAATCTGTCACTGCTTCTACTTCTTCCCCATCTATTTTCCAGGGACTGATGGGACCTGTTGCCATTATCTTGGTTTTCTTGATATTAAGTCTCAAGCCAGCTTTTACACTCTCCTCCTTCAATCCAATCAAGAGGTTCTTTAGGTCTTCCTCACTTTCTGCCATTAGGGTGGTATCATCTGCATATCTCAAATTGTTGATGTTTCTCCCAGCAATTTTGATCCCATATTGTGATTCCTCCATCCCTGCATTGCACATTTTGTGCTCTGTGTAAAGATTGAATAAGCAGGGTGATAAAATGCAGCCTTGTCTTACTCCTTTTCCTATTCCAAACCACTCTGTCATTCCGTGTTCTGTCCTAACTGTTGCTTCTTGGTTCGTGTACAGATTTCTCATGAGGCATATGAGGTGTTCTGGTATTCCCATCTCTTTAATTACTTGCCACATTTTGTTGTGGTCCACACAGTCAAAAGCCTTGGTGTAGTCAATAAAACAAAAATAAACTTGTTTCTGGTATTCTTTTGTTTTCTCCATGATCCAATGCATGTTGGCAATGTGGTCTCTAGTCCCCCTGCCCCTTCTGAAACCGGCCTGCACCTCTGGTAGTTCTCTCTCCACATATTGTTGAAGTCTATCCTGTATTATCTTGAGCATCACCTTGCTGGCATGTGGGATGAGTGCAATTGTTCGGTAATTTGAGCATTCTTTGGCATTGCCTTTTTGGGGGATTGGAACGTACACTGATCTTTTCCAATCCTGTGGCCACTGTTTTGTTTTCCAAATTTGCTGGCATATTGAGTGCAGTAGTTTGATTCCATCATCTTTTAGGACTTTGGAAAATTCAATTGGGATACCATCATTTCCACTAGCTTTATTGTTTGCAGTGCTTTTTAGGGCCTTTCTGACTTCACTCTCCAGAATGTCTGGTTCAAGTTCAAATTTCTCATTATTGTTATTATCAGGAGTGTTGAGGTCCTTTTTGTAGAGTTCCTCTGTGTACTCTTGCCATCTTTTCTTAATCTCTTCTGCATCAGCTAACTCTTTTCCATCTTTGTCCCTTATCATGTTCATTTTTGCTTTAAATGTTCCCTTGATTTCCCCAATTTTTTGAAAAGATCTCTAGTCCTGCCTCTTTTGTTGTTTTCCTCCATTTCTTTGCACTGTTCGTTCAGGTATTTTTCCTTATCTCTCCTTGCTTTTCTTTGAAATTCTGTATTCAGGTGGTTGTATTTTTTCCTTTCTCCTTGGACTTTTGCATTCCTTCTTTCCTCTGCTATTTTAAGAGCCTCATCAGACAACCACTTTCCTTTCTTACGCTTCTTTTCTTTTGGTATGGTTTCTCTTGCTGCCTCCTGCATGATGTCCCGCGTCTCTGTCCATAATTCTTCTGGTACTCTGTCTATCAGGTACAGGACATTAAATCTGTTCCTCACCTCCACCGTGTATTCTTTAGGGATGTTGTGTAGGTCATATCTGTCTGGTCTAATTGTTTTCCCCATATGCCACACAGAGTAATGACATATTTTTAGCTTGCTGTAAGACTTTAACTTGCTGTAATGTTTTATATTTTCTTTCTTAAATCTAAACACATTGGGGAATTATTGGTTATTTCTCTCAGTTATCAGAGTATGAAATATAAAAAATGAGCAGAAAAACATGGAGAGATCAGCTCAATCTCAGGGCCTTTTGTTTCTTTCTATCTACACAAAAACTAGTAATTTGCATGATAAAAATACTCTAGCCATAATTAAAATTAAAATGGTATCCTTACTTTTAGTTACCATTTGCAATTACAGGCAGAAGGAACAATTGGGAAAATTGAGTTTCCAGCATTTATTTATTTATTATTTAATTAGTTCAAATTTATATTGCCACCCACTCGCCGTAGCGACTCAGGGTGGCTTACAAACAATACATTACATTACAATACAATATGTTGATGGGGGCTCAGGGGAGGGGCGGCAAAGTCCTCAACCCACCCTGGCTTCTTCTTCCCCAGTCATTGGTGTGGGCGATGGGGCAGGGGCAGCAAAATTCTCAACCTGCCCTGGTATGTGGAGAGAACCTCCATGTTTGCTGTTTGGTCAAAGAAGAAATGGCTATCACCAAAATAAATGCCTGAGATGGGAAAGGAACTTTATCAATCATGTTAGTGGCACAGGATGATCATGTTAGGCTATAAAACCCTTCCCACTGACACCCAGTGTTAGCGCATGGAAGATTGCTATTATCCAAATAAGAAATCCTATGGCATTTTTACATCAAACTAGGCATGCACAGACTCACTGATTTCAATAGCATTTTACTATTTGTAAATGATATTGGAACCAATAATAGGACAGTGTCTTATAGTATTGTACCTTGTTTCGTTGAAATAAACTTAGAAAATTCAGATCAGTTGTGTCTGAAATCCCACCATGTAAGATAAGAACTTTACTGTCAATTAGAGTTGCAAGTGGAAGCCAGCTGAAGATATCTTGAAGAAGATTTAAAATTGCTTTGCCATGGCTCTATTAAGTGGAAAAATATGATTACATCCCATTCTTAAAATTCCTCTGAAATGTAAAGTTTGTTAAAACTTCAGAACAACTTTGCATCAACTTCATTATTTTATGGTTTTCAGAAATCACCCGAAAAACCTATAGGGTTAAGTCTAATGTTAATCCCAACCAGAGTACCCAACCTGTTGAAATTTTGTTAATGTTGGTATACAAATCTAATTCATGTTAATGGATCTACCCAAGCTGAAATAAAATTGAACCCATAGGAAAATGTACCGTATTTTCCGGCGTATAATACGACTGGGCGTATAAGACAACCCCCAACTTTTCAAGTTAAAATATAGAGTTTGGAATATACTCACCCTATAAGACTACCCCTCTTCCAATGCCGGCAGACAGCCAATGCCTGCCTACACTGCCCCTTTAAGGCGGCCCACGGCCCTTTATCCCTCCTGGTAGGAGCGCTGCCACAGCTGCAAGGGGTCCCGCCTCTCCCTCCCTGCTCCTACCAGGAGGGATAAAGGGCTGTGGGCCGCCGGGGCCAAGCTTTTATTCTAAAGCTTAGAAATAACTAATTATCAAGTGGCTAAGATGCTGACTGGGAGGCGGAAGGTCAGCAGTTCGATTCCCGAGGACTGCAGGACGGAATGAGCTCCCGTCTTTGTCCCAGCTCCTGCCAACCTAGCAGTTCAAAAGCAAGAAATTGCAAGTAGATAAATAGGGAAGGTAACAGCATTCCGTTCACTTTGGTGTCTAGTCATGCCTGCCACATGACCACGGAAAGGTCTGCAGCAGCAGACAGTGCTGGCTCTTCAGCTTTGAAACAGAGATGACCACTGCACCCTAGAGTTGGATACGATTGGCTTTCGAGCAAGGGAAACCTTTACCTTTACTAAATAGGGACCACTTTGGTGGAAGGTAACAGCGTTCCATGCACTCCGGTGTCTAGTCCTGCCTGCCATATGACCACGGAAATGTCTGCAGAAGCAGACACAGCGCTGGCTCTTTCGGCTTTGAAACAGAGATGAGCACTGCAGCCTAGAGTCGGATACGACTGGCTTTCGAGCAAGGGAAACCCTTTACCTTTAAGCCATGAGCATCAATATTAAATAAAGGCTTGAACCATGTCAATCTCATATATTTGTTTCACCTTTTAAGTGAAATGAATGAACATTTGCACGATATTCTAATTTTCCGAGTTTCACCTGTAAGTAAACCAGATAGACGTCTCTTGACCCGGGTCAGTGGAGGGGTGGGGGGAGTCTGGACTCCCTCCTGCCCTCTGAGCACGACGAGACCCACCTTTTTTCCCGTCCTCCTCTTGTCCCCTCAGCAGGGAAACTCGGAGACATCAGGGCAGACTCAGAGCAGAGCTGCGATTAGTAGCCCCTTTAATTGGATGAGAAAGCAGCAGCAAAGCTTGGGCGAGGGTGCCACTTCCCTCCCTCCCTGCACGCTAGAGTCGGATACGACTGACTTTCGAGCAAGGGAAAACCTTTACCTTTACTAAATAGGGACCCGTGGAAGAGACGGGTCAGTGGAGGGGTGGGGGAGAGTCTGGACTCCCTCCTGCCCCCTGAGCACAACGAGACCTGCCTTTTTTCCCATCCTCCTCCTCCTCTTCTCCCCTCAGCGGGGAAACTCGGAGACGTCAGGGCAGACTCAGAGCAGAGCGGCGATTAGTAGCCGCTTTAAGTGGATGAGAAAGCAGCAGCAAAGCTTGGGCGAGGATGCAGCTTCCCTCCCTGCATGCATGCTAGAGTCGGCTACGACTAGCTTTCGAGCAAGGAAAAAACTTTACCTTTACTAAATAGCGGCCACTTTGGTGGGAAGGTAACAGCGTTCTGTGCACATGACCATGGAAATGTCTGCAGAAGCAGACACAGCACTGGCTCTTTCGGCTTTGAAACAGAGATGAGCACTGCACCCTAGTCAGGGGAGTGAGGAAGAGGAGGCACGACGGAAAGGTCTCCGGAGCAAGGGGCCGCCCGGATATCACCACCCTCAGCCTCGCAGCAGCGGTGGCGGATGGCTTTCCCCGCCGGTCAGCTGGTCCTCCATCTCACCACCTCCCCCGGGGGGGGGTGAGGAGGAGCAGCAGCAGCTCACCGGCAGGGAAAGCCACCTGCCGCAGCCATGAGGCTGAGGGTGGTGATATCCGGGCGGCCCCTTGCTCTGGAGACCTCGCAGCAGCTGACCGGTGGGGAAAGCCACCCACCACCACCGCGATGTCTCCGGAGCAAGGGGCCGCCCGGATATCACCACCCTCAGCCTCACAACAGTGGTGGCGGATGGCTTTCCCCGCCGGTCAGCTGGTCCTCCACCTCACCACCTCCCGGGGGGGTGAGGAGGAGCAGCAGCAGCAGCTGACCGGTGGGGAAAGCCACCCGCCCCTGTCCCTGCCACGAGGCTGAGGGTGGTGATATCCGGGCAGCCCCTTGCTCCGGAGGCCTCGCGGTGGCAGCGGCAAATGGCTTTCCCCGCCGGGCGGGCCCTGGCTCTGGAGTACCCGGTGTATAAGATGACCCCTGACTTTGGCACAGATTTTTCGGGGTTAAAAAGTCATCTTATACGCTGGAAAATATGGTACATATTTATTCATGCAGGTAATACTAGCAACGCATGTAAAGCAAATACTGTAATGTATAACATTTGTAAAAAGTGGGGTGCAATTCTGACCACAAAAAATCAACTTCAGAGACTAATTTAATATACAATACAGTACTGTGCAAAAGTCTTTGGGGGAGGGGGGGGGAATAACTCAGCCTCTGAGACATCTAAACAGACCAATATTGGAAAGAGTCTTTTGCAACTCTCCTCTGAACCCTCTCCAAGTTTGGTGAAGTTTGGAGTTAGGGTCTCTGGGTTTTCTTCTTCTTTTTCTTATGCTGTATCCAAATCCGAATATAGGTGATCCTCATGGTAATCAGCCATGAGGACTGTCCTGAGAATATAATGCAGTGGCCTTTCATCTGCTATCTGCATCGCAGCATGACCCCCATACCACTGATCCAGTTCCACGAGTCACTTTCTGGTCCTGAGCCCTGCTGCCCTCCATCAAAATCGATTCAAGTGGGATTTAATCCACTTGGGGACCATCACCCTTCCCTGTGGACTTCGGCACCCAAGGCTGCTAGTCCTCAGGATAGTCAGATTAGTTAACTGCCACCTGACACTCGTCATTGAGTCACTGGCAGTAGGGTCTACTCTATTACCATAGCAGGATAACCTGGCCATGCCTTTGTCCAAGTTTTGGGCCCCCGAAATCACTCACAGAAATTCCCCCATACCAGCTGGTGGTGGCCTAAGACTTTTGTACAGTACTGCCTACTCAAAAGGAAGAACCATTGAGTTTGATGGGGCTTACCCAACAACAGTTATCAGAGAAAAATGCAGAAGCTGCTTACCGGGTACTTCTTTATAACTTCTTTTGTGAAACCATACCTGAAATAATGGAAATGATAATAAACAGTTTTTATGCAAGACTCATTCAATAATATAAAGCTTCTGAGTGACACTCATTACATATATGGAAAGGATTATCCTCAGTTCCACATTACAGTACATATCTGTTTTTAACTGGGAATGGACAGTGATCTGCAAGACAAAAAGTAACCCCGGACTACAAGACAAAAGTAACCCCCCATCAAACAGAAATTAATGTGATTTCTTTTGCATTCCCCCCCCCCCGACCCCATATCTGGATTTTCTAATTGTTTATTTTCTAGGCATCATCCTAGTTACTTACCCCAATCAAGAGCATTTTATGTAGAGTCAGACAGTTAGTGTTTTTATCCAATCTACTGTATAGTACAAAACAGTGGTTTCCAATCTCCAGATGTTATTGGTGCTTTTCCTCATCACTAGCTACATTGGCTGAGACCATTAGGAACTGATATCTAACAATATCTAAGAGAATCATTGTATAAAGATGAAGAAAAACAGTTTGGCTACTATTTACATACAGTACAATGTTAAACAATGTAGCCACATAGTTCTAAGTTTAAAAAGAGAATTATGCCACCATGTTTGGTCATCAGGACAGTTTCTGAGTACTTGGTCAATGCAAATTTCATTTAAACTCTGACTAGTTTACTTCAGGATCTCCATAGATAGACTTACACATCTATCCAATTGAACTGATCTTAATAGTCAGGGCTTCGATCCTATACCATTTACGAGGGACTAAGCACTAATTAACTTTCACAAAATACTTAGTGTAGACCAGTGGTTCCCAACGTTGGGCCCACGCCCCACAGGGAGACTTCAATACCCAGAGAGCCTACGTCAGTACATTGGCTGATGAGTGAATTGACTTAGGCTTCTGGGAATTGAAGTCCAAAAACCAAAGGCTGTGAAACACTGGTGAAGTCAAACCTGTATTGTACATAAACATTACATTGTGCTATAACTTAATTTCTGTTCCTGTATGGCTAAACACCACATACAGATAGCAACAAAATCTTGCTGATTTAAGATTTTATCAGCAAGCTTTGAAAAATCTTCACCGTTATAAGCCTAGTATGACAATATAAAAACAATGGTGATACCTAAGATTTATGATATGATCCTCATGATTCCCTCTATTCAAGTGCAAATGGTTAGGGTAGACAAGAAGAAATGCAAACAGGATTATAAGTATTTCGACCGAATTTTTTCCTCTGTCAACAAAATCACCATTAAAAACATATGGATTTTCTTCAGAAGGAAGGCCATTCTGTAGAAGACAACAAAAGAAGCACATCTGGAAGTGCAGTACAGTATATGTTAACATAAGAGGAAAGACAAATGATCAACTCGGCACTTGAAGAGCTATAAATGTCACTACTTCTCAGCCTGCTCTTGCAGAACTCTCTTTTGTAACAATGCAACTTTGATTAGCTGCTGTATTTGTGAAGGACTGGTATTTTAGTCACAGGATTAGACACAAGTTACAGTACTAGTGTAAACATAAGTCCATCTACTAGGCCAGTGTTGCTCAGTTCATAAAATTGTTTATTTGAAATTCCACTCATTTATTGACTGAAATCAGGCAGTTAGTCCCAACTAGATAAGGCCCACCAAACCACTGAGATTTTGCAAGTCAGTTGTTCTGTGAGCATCCTTGATTCAATGGGCCCACTCTAGTTGCACCTTACTACTGGATTTCAATCATTATTTACTTATAGCACAACTTATAGCCAGTTAGTAAGAAGAAATAATAATGTACTGTATTGTTAAAATGTAAACTAAAGTCTGGCCAGGTTATCCTGCTGTAGTAACAGAATAGACCATACTGCCAGCGACTCAATGCCAAGTGTCAGGCAGAGGTTAACTAACCTGACAACCCTGAGGACTAATGGACTTGGGTGTTGAAGTCTACAGAGAAGGGTGATGGTCCCCAAGTGGATTAAATCCCACTTGAATCCATCTTGATAGAGGGCAGAAGCTTCATCAATAATGGCCTGTGGCTGATGAGGACTTTGTGTGCCAAAAGAACTCAGGAGCAGAAAGTGACTCACGGAACTGGATCAGTGGTACGGGGGGCGGGGGGGGGGGCATGCTGTGATGTGGAAGGAAGATGAAAGGCCACTGCACTATATTCTCAGGACAGTTTTCATGGCTGAGTGCCATGATGATTGCCTACATTTGGATTCGGATAAGACAGAAGAAGAAGACACAACTGGATTAAAAATACATTTTAAGAAAAGAAAGAGCACATAGGTACTTGGTGGCTACTACAAACTTTAGAGACAACACATACATTTCAGGTAGGATACCAAATGACATCTTAATTCCTCTTGGCCAAAAATCTGCTGTTTGGACAGTGAACTCCATTTCCACTAGGTTACCAATCTTAACAGTTGAAAGAACTGTTCACACAATATATCTCATTAACAAATATAAATACTGTATATCACATCTGGCTCCACTGTTTCACTAACAACTATCCATAAGCCACTTAGAAGCCCTAGAAGAAACAGTTGTGTATCAGGATTTCCAACAATCAAGCTGGCTTTCACAGATTGTCAAAATAGGCACAAGTGAGTCTGGGAAGTCTTTCTGCAACATGAGTCAGATCTAAATGTCATTTTTAGATCTGACATTCCATGTGCATTTAAATGGTTTAAAATAAAAAATGGTATTCTTGTCACAATTTGCATTGCTCTTAAACTTTGGTTTTAGCATATGCCTTTTGCAGGATGAGACAGGACATCCTTCTTCTTCTTCCATTTCTAGGACAGACATGAAACTGCCAAAATGAAGGCACCTTTTGGTGAATTCATTCTGCTGTTCCTTTGGAATTAAATAAAACATACTGTATAGCAAATGGGAAAAAGAGCAAAAGATAGTTTTCGAATGATTTATAGAATTGAGAGTTGCCACTGTTTGATTGAAATGCTCTTAGAATTTGGATCTAATTAGCTTCTTTTAGCCATTTGGTCTTTTTAATTTCACTCCAGGATGTCTATATGCATAACATCAATTTAATACGGTTAATTTAGCAACTGGCAATTTAAAGTATGACGGGAAGTTTGCTGCCATTGGTTTTTAAAGGAAATATGATGGGAAATTTATCAGATAACATTCTGCACAAGGAATGAAAGTATAGCCACATTCTCTAATTAAACATACAGTATTATATTATTAAGATTATTAAGTCATGCCTGCCACATGACCACAGAAACGTATGCAGAAGCAGACAGTGCTGACTCTTCGGCTTTGAAATAGAGATGAGCACTGAAACCTAGAGTCGGATACGACTGGCTTTCGAGCAAGGGAAACCTTTACTGTTATTAAGAGTAAAAGCACTAAATAGACATATTCAGCTCCAAAAAATGTTAGAGGCATCATTTAAAGATATTTAATTTCATTCTATCCCCATCACCTTCAAAGGCAGTGCTGACATGAGAACAGAGCCACTTTTAGTCAAATAGTGGCCATTTGGCTAGCTACCTGCCCACACCCATATGAAGATCACTTGTTAGTTCCTACATGTGTTAGTGTCCAATTTCCAACACACACAGTTTAAAAATAAAAAAGTTTTAGGAATACTGAGGAAAAAGCCCAATTGTTATGCATGCTTAACAGACAAGGAATGTGGTTATGTCAGCTGGAAAAGCTAAATGGAAAATAGGGGTTTAGGGTAAGATGAAATGGGTCCATTAGCAGTATCTTCTTTTGGTTACTTCAAAACATATAAAAGCACCTATGTCACAGATCCTTATAACCAGTTACCTGCTTAGGCAGAACTGGGACGTAGCCAGGATTCTAGGTTTGGGGGGTTAGGCAAAAAATATTCAGGAGGGGCAACAATGTCACACTCATATATAACACTCATATATAACATTGGCACCACAGGGGTGGGTTGGGGGGGGCTGTTAGCTCATGAGGTTTTCAAAAAAAAAAAAAACCTGGCCGACCCTGGCTCTGGCTCTGGGGCAGAATGACATAGAAGAGAAGGTAAGCAAGCAAGCATACATTTTGTTCCATTTCCAACGTATGAGGAATGCTTTCTCACTGTGTTCCCTAATCAGGAGCTGCCAGAAGTGGTGGTAGTCTTAGTGAAGGGGTGTTCAAACTTTTTAGGCCATGGGCCGGTCACGTGGTTCAGGAGCCCAGTCACTATGGCCCAGGGCTAAATCCAGGCCCCAATGCCAATTCATTCGGCCCGGTGTTTTACTTCCGCTTCCAAGAGCAACAAGGGCTTCATGGGCTGGATGAATTTGCATCAGGGGCTGGATCCGGGGCCCGGGCCATAGTTGGGGCACCCCTGTCAATGCATTGATTTTGGAATTAATGGGAAAACTAACAGTACATCACAAAGTGACGGACATCAAGGGCAGAGGCTGCAACTTTGATAGACCTTCCAATTTAACTTATACTTGATGCACAGAAGCATGACATTAGAAATAATAGACCAACATTCCCACTGTGCTTTAAAAAAGCTAAATGTACATAAAGAAAACGAGATTCCATCTTGAGCGGAAATTTTCTCATTGGAACAAATGGAGGTAAATTGATTTGGTACTTTGGCAGCCATGGAGAGCTCCCAACTGTGAAATCATGTCACATGGCAAAATTACATGACACGAGAAGAAAGGGGCGCAAACGGTGAAGAGCTCAACTAGTGAAAAAACCGTTTGGAGAGATATCTTGGCTGAGAAAAGAGTACAACCGTCGTATTTTCATAAAAGTCTTTATAGGTGTAAATATGGCCAGAAACGTAATAACATAAAAAATTCCTCTATGGGTAGAAACAAAAACTATAGCTGATCGCTGGTAAATAGGAAAATAAGCAAAGATGAACAAAAATGAGCTGTACAAGCATGGAAGTGCACAGAAATAGCGATGTAGTTCTCTAAGTCGATACTAGTTATAGCGACTTTTCGAATAAGAAATATCTTCTTCAAGGAGATCTATACATAAAAATTACACATAAACAGAATGATTAACATGGCTGAATATAAATAACATAGGCACATAAAAATACAATGAATGTACAGAATGAGAATACAAGCTTACCAATGTGTAATGCTGATTTCTTAAACCCGCGTCCTGCCTCCGCTCAAATTATTAGGTGCATATGGACGTTAAAAGGTGTATGAGAAACAGCTACCTTTATCACAGTTGAAAGCTGACTCATGTGTAGCCGATAGCTAAATTAGAGCTCACCCAGGTGATGAGGATTGTACTCCTACAGAAACGCTGCCAAGCGGTTTCTTCCCTTTAAAAATGGAGGTTTTTTAGGAGGGGGAATCGAACCCCTCTCCCTGGTCTCCTGGGTCCAGAAGGGTTGGGGGGACAGGTCCCTTTTGTCCCCACAAACCTCCCAACCCCAGGTGAGCCAGCGTAGAGGGGGATCGCAACCCCCCACCCACTGATATTAAAGGGGAAACACCGATCTACTTTCATGACTCCACACAATCAAAGCACCATAAGACAATAAAGCCCCCCTCCCCAATGCCCGCGGTCTGGCCAGTGAAGCCAGGCCACAGAAATAACCCCCCACGCCGCATAAAGCGGCGTTGGAATTCCCGCGGTCCAGCCAGCCAGGCCGGCCCGTGGAAATAAACCAACCCCCCCCAAAAGCCACAACAAAAATATATATAAAAATAAATAAATAAATATCAAAAAACACCTTAAAACACAATCAAAAACATCCAAAAATACACAAAAACAAACAAAACAACATCAAAAACAATACAAAGTAAACAGAAACACAATCAAAAACAAAACAAACAGTCAAAAAATACAAAACCATAAAAACCCTACAAAATAAAGAAAAGAAGCCAACTCACCACCACATGTCCAACCTGCACGACGACCGGAAACGAAATGAATAAAGAAAGAGACTACTTAACGGAATAAGCTCCACCTAGAGGCCAGGAGAGAAAAAACTGTCAAAATACAAGAAAACCCCTACCAGCACCACCTGCTGGCCACAATAGTAAAAACAATTCAAAAACACACAACAGCCCCAAACAAAATGTCACAACAGTAAAAACAAACCAAAACAATACCACAAAATCACAATTTTATACAAAAGGTCACAATAATAAGTCAAAAAAATTACACGAAAATACAATTTAACACAAATCTCGAACATATGTCAATAAAATAAAATAAAAAATTATTAAAATCCTGTGCTGAGTTCTAACTCAAATAAAAACCCAAAACAACTAAACACATTCTAAAGACATTAAATGTAAAAAACATTTACTTTCACATTATTAAAATTATTACCTACAGTACAACTATTTTTTTTAAAAAAAACAAAAACTAAAACATTATTCAGTTACATAAAACAGCCAGCCAAGCCAAAAAAAATTGTATAAATAAACATTTTAAAAATTACAGACTAAGCAATTTTTAACAAACATTAACACAATTTAAAATGACTTAATATAGCAACTGACATAGAGACTGTGCTTTAAAGTGTGATAATATGCATGATAATATGTTGTCTTAAATGTTTTTAAACTTTAAAAACTGTGATAAAATGTATGAGGAGAGAAAAATGGCGCAGACACCGGCAACCACGCCATAAATCTTGCCAAGAGAACCCTATTGACCAAAACAAAAGGCAAAACAAAAGGGCAGGCTAGGTGATACAGGATGCTTAACACCTCAGAGGGGAGAAAGGGGAGGGACAGGAAGGGGGGAGGGGAAATGCAATGTTGCAAGGAACAATACTGCATAGGGACATGGAATGTGAGATCAATGAACCAAGGTAAACTGGAAGTGGTAAAAAATGAGATGGAAAGAATAAGCATTGACATCTTGGGCATCAGTGAGCTCAAATGGACAGGGATGGGTGAATTCAGCTCTGGAAACCATCATATCTACTACTGTGGACAAGAAAACCTTAGAAGGCATGGAGTAGCCATAATTGTCAATAAGAGAGTAAGAAAAGCAGTAATGGGATATAACCTCAAAAATGACAGAATGATGTCAGTCAGAATTCAAGGCAAACCTTTCAATATCACCGTAATCCAAGTCTATGCACCAACCACTAGTGCAGATGAAGCCACAGTGGACCAGTTCTATGAGGACCTAGAACACCTCATAGAACAGACACCAAGAAATGATGTCCAAATTATATTAGGAGACTGGAATGCCAAAGTAGGAAATCAAAAAGTGGAGGGAATAACAGGCAAGTTTGGTCTTGGAGTACAGAACGAAGCAGGGCAAAGATTGATAGAGTTCTGCCAAGAGAACGCACTGGTCATAGCAAACACTCTCTTCCAGCAACACAAGAGGCGACTTTACACATGGACATCACCAGATGGCCAACACCGAAACCAAATTGACTACATACTCTGCAGCCAAAGATGGAGAACCTCCATACAATCTGCAAAAACAAGACCTGGAGCAGACTGTGGCTCAGATCACAACCTACTGATCGCAAAATTCAGGTTAAGACTAAAGAAAATAGGGAAAACAAGAAGACCAGACAGATATCACCTAGACAGCATCCCTAAAGAATACACGGTGGAGGTGATGAACAGATATAATGGCCTGGACGCAATAGACAGAGTGCCAGAAGAATTATGGACAGAGATAAAGGACATCATGCAGGAAGCAGCAAAGAAAACCATACCAAAAGAAAAGAAGCGTAAGAAAGCAAAATGGTTGTCTGATGAGGCTCTTAAAATAGCAGAGGAAAGAAGGAAGGCGAAAGTCAAAAGAGAAAGGAAAAAATACAATCTTCTGAACACAGAATTTCAAAGAAAAGCAAGGAGAGATAAGGAAAACTACCTAAAAGAACAGTGCAAAGAAATGGAGGAAAACAACAAAAGAGGCAGGACTAGAGATCTCTTCAGAAAAATCGGGGAAATAAAGGGAACATTCAAAGCAAAAATGACCATGATAAGGGACAAAGACGGAAAAGAGCTAGCTGATGCAGAAGAGATAAAGAAAAGATGGAAAGAGTACACAGAGGAACTCTACAAAAAGGACCTCAACACTCCTGATAACCACAATGATGAAAAAACTGAACTCGAGCCAGACATCCTGGAGAGCGAAGTTATAAAGGCCCTAAAGAGCACTGCAAACAACAAAGCTAGTGGATATGATGGTATCCCAGTCGAATTTTTCAAAGCGCTAAAAGATGATGGCGTCAAATTACTGCACTCAATATGCCAGCAAATCTGGAAAACAAAACAGTGGCCACAGGATTGGAAAAGATCAGTATACGTCCCAATCCCAAAAAAGGGCACCGCCAAAGAATGCTCAAATTACCGAACAATTGCACTCATCCCACACGCCAGCAAGGTGATGCTCAAGATAATACAGGACAGACTTCAGCAACATGTGGAGAGAGAACTACCAGAGGTGCAGGCCGGTTTCAGAAGAGGCAGGGGGACTAGAGACCACATTGCCAACATACGTTGGATCATGGAGAAAACAAAGGAATACCAGAAACAAGTTTACTTTTGTTTCATTGATTACACTAAGGCATTTGACTGTGTGGACCACAACAAGATGTGGCAAGTAATTAAAGAGATGGGAATACCAGAGCACATCATATGCCTCCTGAGAAATCTGTACATGAACCAAGAAGCAACAGTTAGGACAGAACACGGAATGACAGAGTGGTTTGGAATAGGAAAAGGAGTAAGACAAGGCTGCATTTTATCACCCTGCTTATTTAATCTATACACAGAGCACATAATGCGAAATGCAGGGATGGAGGAATCACAATATGGGATTAAAATTGCTGGGAGAAACATAAACAATCTGAGATATGCAGACGATACCACCCTAATGGCAGAAAGTGAGGAAGACCTAAAGAACCTCTTGATTGGGCTGAAGGAGGAGAGTGCAAAAGCTGGTTTGAGACTCAATATCAAGAAAACCAAGGTAATGGCAACAGGCCCAATCAGTTCCTGGAAAATAGATGGGGAAGAAGTAGAAGCAGTGACAGATTTTACTTTCCTGGGATCAAAGATTACGGCGGATGGGGATTGCAGCCATGAAATAAAAAGGCGACTGATTCTTGGGAGACAAGCCATGAGAAACCTGGGGAACATAGTGAAAAGCAGAGACATCACATTGCAAACAAAAATTAGAATAGTCAAAGCAATGGTATTCCCAGTGGTAATGTACGGATGTGAGAGCTGGACAATTAGGAAAGCTGAACGCAGAAGAATAGATGCCTTTGAAATGTGGTGTTGGAGGAGAGTTTTGAGAGTACCCTGGACAGCGAGGAGAACAAATAGGTCAATCTTAGAAGAAATCAACACTGACTGCTCATTGGAAGGGCTAATAGTAAAGACGAAGCTAAAGTATTTTGGACATCAAATGAGAAGGGAGGATTCACTTGAGAAGGCCCTGATGTTGGGAAAGGTGGAGGGCAAAAGAAGAAGGGGGAGGCCAAAGATGAGATGGCTAGATGGTATTGTAGACACAATGGGCACAGAACTGGGAGTGCTGAGGGGGATGGTGGAGGACAGAGGTGCCTGGAGAACAATGGTCCATAGGGTTGCAAAGGGTCGGAACCGACTGTGCGACTGAACAACAACAACAACAACACAATTTAACCTTCTAACACAATTTAAAACAGCCCGGCAACGCCGGGCAACCTCTGCTAGTGCTATATACAATATTTATGTCATATATATAAGCAGCCAGCGGTTTGAAGGTGGGCAAACTGCTAACTCAGGGTGGGTGATGTTACAGTTAAACACCTGACTGACAATGGTTACAAAGAAAACAGAAATTCCTTGTTAGAGCAACTTCACAGGCTATGGCTCCATTACCAGGCACAATTCTAAGTGTTGGCTTTGCCTTACAACACCCTAAACAACTTTGGTCTTGGCTACCTGAAGGCCTTTATTCTTCTTACCTCTCTTTATTGTATTTTAGCTGCTGGGTTTTTAATATCTTGTAAGTTCTCTTTGTTGGGAGAAAGGCATTTATTTGTTTACAAAATTAAACAAATGAATAAACAGATAAATACATTTGTCAACAAATGTTCTAGATAACTTCCTACATACACCAGTTTGAAAGTTTTTTTTAAAATATTAAACAATATTTTTCAGCTCTTCAGATGAACAAGCAGCATAAGAGGCAGTAATGGACAAAAGCAATACTTCTGTTCATAATAAGTTTTAATGGCATGAATAAATTATTAAAATATATATCTGATCTCTGAACTCTTAAAGAGGTAACATTATAGCCAAAGTGAAAGATTTTGGCATTTATTGTACAATAAGAAATGTTTGCCAGTTGCTTTTCAGGCCCAATTGAAGGTGCAAGTTCTAACCTTCAAACCTTTACAATTGGTATATGGTATTGTTAAGTGATTGCAATTATCCTATTTGTAGAAATAGGTACTTGGTATATTATTTTAAATTATTTTAATGGCATTTGTTGTTGTTCAGTCGCACAGTCGGTTCTGACCCTTTGCGACCCCATGGACCACCGCCCTCCAGGCACCCCTGTTCTCCACCAACTACCTCAGCCCTCCCAGCTCTGTGCCCATTGTGTCCACAATACCATCCAGCCATCTTATCCTTGGTCTCCCCCTTCTTCTTTTGCCCTCCACCTTTCCCAACATCAATGCCTTTGGACATCCTCTCTTCTCATTTGATGTCCAAAGTATTTTAGCTTCATCTTTACTATTTGACCTTCTAAGGAACAGTCAGAGTTCATTTCTTCTAAGATTGACCTATTTGTTCTCCTCACTGACCAGGGGACTCTCAAAATTCTCCTCCAACACCACATTTCAAAGGCGTCTATTCTTCTGCACTCAGCCTTCCTAATGGTCCAGCTCTCACAACCACACTGTAGGAATCGGGGCCGCTGAGGGCCGTAGGTCCCGGAGGAGACTGATCAAAGAACGATACGAGGCAGTATGGAGGAGGATATGATCAGTGGTTTATTGAGGAAAAGGCATAACCATTTATAGATCAGAAGGCAAGGTAGAAAAAACCGTCACCCAACAGTCAATCACATCACCTATTTACTCAGGTTAATTGGGAATCTCTCGGGGGGAAGTTAATTAGTGTGGACAAACACTGGCTGAGACAACACCATTGTTTTGGGCTTAGACTAAGGCAATCACGGCTCCTGTTTGCTTCTGGGATGAGACTGAGATTCGGAGATGGGGGATTACTCTAATAGGTAACGTGTTTGCTCTTTCAGCAGGTTCGTTGGTCAGGTCAGGTAATTGGGTGAATCATACCCTATCATTTATCCACCCCCCTTAATTTCTCCCTGCTGGCAAGGGCCAGGGGCCAGGAGCGTGCTCGCTAGGTTTAACCTCTGCCAGAGGCCATGCGTGCCAACTGGGCACGCGGATCCACACCACACATTACCACAGGAATACCATTGCTTTGACTATGCGAATTTTTGTTTGCAAGGTGATGTCTCTACTTTTCACTATGTTCCCCAAGTTTCTCATTGCTTGTCTCCCCATAATCAGTCGTCTTTTTATTCCATGGCTGCAATCATCATCTGCATTCACCACTTAGCATCTTTGATCCTAAGAAAATAAAATCTGTCAGTGCTTCTACTTCTTCCCCATCTATTTTCCATGGACTGATAGGGCCTGTTGCCATTATCTTGGTTTTCTTGAGTCTCTAGCCAGCTTTTGCACTCTCTTCTTTCAACCTAAGCAGCAGCTTCTTTAGGTCTTCCTCACTTTCTGCCATTAGGGTAGTTTCATCTGTGTATCTCAAGTTGTTGATGCTTCTCCCAGCAATTTTGATCCCAACTTGTGATTCGTCCAACTCTGCATTGCGCATTATGTGCTCTATGTATAAGTTGAATAAGCAGGGTGACAAAATGCGGCCTTGTCTTACTCTTTTTCTTATTCCAAACCACTCTGTCATTCCATATTCAGTCCTAACTGTTGCTTTTTGACTCATGTACAGATTTCTCATGATATTTCTCATTGTAGTAGAAATTATTTATATTTCTTAATATTTACAAAGTATTATGCTAGATAACATATTTGACTGGAATAATAGAAACTACTTTATATCTCTAATGAATAGCACAAATTCTAACATTCTAATCTAAAATTTATTTTATTTATTTATTATTTCTTTAGTATATTTTTATACCACTTTCCTCAATTTTCCTTAATTTTTCCTAATAAAGAGTTGACTGCACATAAGGTATTAGGCCTGGTTCTCTTTCTGGACCAACAAACAATCAATTCCAACTTTTGTTTATGACTGACAAATCTATAGGGATCAATGTCTTTTAGGGTTAACATTTTACAACCTTTTTAAAAAGACTATGTCCTCCAAATGACACTTATAATTAACATACACCTACAATGGAAAGATGGTCATAGGCCAAAATCTGAGGCCACAAACTCATATTGGTCTTGTACAGATTGTCTATGTTCACTTACTTTGTAGAAAATTAGCAGAAGATCATCCAACTTTCCATGCAAATCTCCTAGAAAAACAAAAACATTCCACAATCAGAGACAGGAATATCAAGTAGGCAAGATGACAATGTACTGTAGTAGTACTCAGGTTTTCTCAGAAATATACCTCTGCTCAGTGAAACGGATTCCAGCTAAATGCAGACTAACAAGAAATATTAGAACACTGACCACCATTATCATACCCCCTCAGTTATTAGTTATCTAATATAGGATTCTAGAGTGAATTCATAGGGCTGACACACAAAGCTGCAAAATACTGCTACCAATTTACAATTGCTTGATGGGCCATAGCTGAATCTATTGTAGTGGAAGAGCATATTTTGTTGCATGTATTATTTATACCAGTTTATAATATTACTCAGTTCCCTTGTTCATTATGACATTATACATTCTGTGTAGGGCTGCCATATCACCTGGAAAACCGGGATTGTCTCAGATTCAAGGTCAGAAAAATTGTCCCAGCCAGTTCAATAAAAATCATGTTAAATTCCCAGATTTTTAAAACTAACTGATTTTGTATTATAACACACCATTAAGATATATTTGAACTCTCGGCATCAAATGAGCGATTTCCTGTCAGATTGGAGTTGGAGTATACTTGGAGACAAATCTAAACGTCCTCGCCTCACACCACCACCTGATAATTGTGCCCAGTGTGTTTCCTAAAACTGAGGATGTTAAGAGTTGGCTGCAATGCGACTTTTCAGAAGTACAACAGATCATCTCGCAGTAAGAATTAACTGTTATAAATAAATTCATTTATGTATTGATATGTAAGAGTGTTTCAGATGGCTCGGCCCAATAACTCCAGAGACAGTATATTATAATTAAAGTCTTTTATTCTCACTGCCCGCATGGCGGTCAGTGGCTGTATCAAGGGTCAAAGATGGAAGGGAAGGGTATGAGGTTGAGGTGGTCCTTTAATAGGGTCGGATGAGGTCAGAGGCATAAGGCTCAAGGGAATAGGGTTACAGTGGCAAGGCATTGTGGTACATGTAGTTCAGGTCAGTTCGATATTACATCTGACATGATATATTTAATGTGAAAGTGTTTTGTAGCTGTCATTATATTAAGTTTGTTTTTTAAAAAGCTATTTTGTAGATAACCCGCCCATTTTTGTTAAGTATACTTCTGTTCCGGTTTTGTGAGAGAGAATTATGGCAACTCTAATTCTGTGCAAACATATCATAAATGGGCTAGATGCACACACACACACACCCTACCAAGTAGTATGGGCAATATAGGAACAGAAGTGGAAGCAGCACTCTCAATTATGATATAATGGAGCCATAAACTTATAATAGGTACAGTAATGAGAAATACCAACTCCACAAATCCAAAATTAATAATACAGTATTCACATTTCATTACATGCATATTTTTCATAATATCTTCTACCTAAGTATTTGATGCCAACCTAAGATGGAGCAGTCATTTATTTAGACTTGTTTCAATCTTGCATCAGTCTGGGATACTGAGTCAAAACAGCTTTATGCAGCCAGCACAGCACTCCATCAAATTAAATCACAATATCTGTCATTAACTGATTCTCCCATTTTTCCAAGATCAAAGGATAAAAATTAATTATGCAGAAAACTTCTCTTTTAGCTCAGAGACCCTGGGAAAAAAACACCTTAGTAGATGACAAAATTCCAACCCTCCCTTCAAATTTTGTCTTCGCTGACTGTTTTGTGTGTTGCTTGAGATCAGAGTCTAGAAATGAGCAACAAACTGGGCAGATAAGTCAGCTCCTTCTTAACCATACACAGAGACTATAACTTAACTAACATAAAATGCTCATCAGATGAATATTTAAATCCATGCTTCATTGTGAGGAGTTAAAAAGGATTTGCAGCAAGCAAGGTCGCTGTTGTGCAGTGGCAATAATCATTTTGGCTTCAACTTCAATAAAAATTTACCCTTTCATCTGCTACTAATGAGTATGTGGAGGACAGATCAAAATCTCATCAGATGCTCTTTCAAATGGGCAAATGAGGATGTACATACAGTACATCGATTTGTAAGGACAGGGAAGAGCAACTATAATTCTATCCAAATTGAGAGTCAAAATCTCTCTTTCAGTTGGGCAAAATAAGGACACTAACTGAAAGATGCATGCACATTGATTTACAAGGCCATTTTCCTCTCCAACAGAGAAATCTAATCCAACTTGAGGTGCTTGTAGTTTTCCATAGAGATATTGTGTATGCAAAACATTTTGTTGACTAGAGTCTCACTGAATTATATGAACCATATGCAGATTTTTTTATTGACCATGGCACTTAACATTTAGGACAATTTTTATTAAAGTCTCTCTGGATTTAAAGCAGTATCATTAATTCTATTTCTTAGCTGCTTTCTGAATTTGAAGATATAGCAATGAATTTCCGGATACTGTATTTATTCTGTCGTGGGGCTGGACTTCCTTAAGCAAACCTAGAAATATTGCTCTCTATCCATAAATATTGCTGTCTCATCCATAATTTAGGACAGTACAGTATAAAGAGCAGCTGATTAGGAGGCACTGACATTCTTACAATCTTTACTCCAGGCAGAAAGGAACTTTTGCATATTAATCTGGATATTTAATTCTTCAATGAGATACAGAAGAGATACAATTAAGCAATGTGATAGTCCATGGTCACAAAGACCTGGCATCAAGAATTTCTACATACAGTAGTGCCTCGCTTAAAGAGCATAATGTGTTCCATGGGATTGCTCTTTAAGCGAGTTTGCTCTTTAAGTGAAACACCATTGTAAGTGACCAATTGTGACTTCTGGTGGAGGGATTGCAAACCGCAATTTAGTTGTTAAGTGAGTTTTTGGTTGGTTTTAGTTATTAAGCGAGGCGACCATTCAGATAAAATTCTGCTCTTTAAGCGAGTTAGTCTCTAAGCAAGGCATTCTTTATGTGAGGTTTTACTGTATAAGTTACTCTGTTTCCAAAAATTGTTTCTGAAACAGAAATATTGATTATTGGTTTCTACAGTTTTCTCTACTTTATACTTATGTTGTTATTATTATAAATTTATATTAATATTAAATATATAAGATACATTTTATACTACTTTTTTTAAAAAATTACAAATTGCTATATGCAATAGTTACTATAACTAAAACATTGTAACTATAATTTTTTTACAACTTTACCTTATTGAAGGATAACTTCACTTATTTTACAGTATGGTAATTTTAAGCTTCTTTTCTAATTACAGGGAACAGACTTCCTAAATAGCAGAAGAGGATTATCATAAGATTTACATAAAATTTACATGTTGGTTCATGCTGTTCTTCCTTGCTTAGTGCTGTGTTGTGGGTGTTGAGGGGGAAACACAGTCGACAAAGGGGGATTTTTTTTCTACCATAGGAAGTACTTTCTAGTATTTGGAGTTTTTAAAACAACTAACAGTAATTTAATAACTTTTAAGAAATGATAAATGATTTTTAAAAATTGTTGTTGTTGTTCATTATAACTATAATGATAGTGACCTACTTCTGGGCCTTGGAACTATGACAGTAACTAATTATTATTTTTTAATAAGAGTTTCAAAACAAATATTTGATAACCTTTTCACATTGAACTTCATCAAATACATTAGAAAACTATGTCCATGTCTCAAAGAAACATTCATTTTTATCAAACAGCATGGCTTTTACTAAATAGCCACAGAAGAAGTACCACTAATCATAACCATGTTCCGGAAGGGTAGAAGTGAAATAAATTGTTTACCACACAAAATAGCATTTTACAGATGGAAAAGCAGCTCTTTTCTTAAAAGTTTGCCTTATTTAGTCACTGACTCACTGAGCAACACTGACAGAAAATAAGTGGGAAGAAGTGTTTGGCTTACTTAAAATATTTGCCAGAGGGTGAATCACCCATCTTTTTCTCCTTTTTACATAATAAAGAGAAGACAGGAAGAATTTGGTGATGGGAGGGGCAGGATGACTTGAAAATTCAAAATACAGTACGGCATAAACAACACCCTGATGCTTTGCTTGCTTATGGTAACTTACCACAGATAGTTATTTCTTTGGCATAAGATGTTGATATGTGAGTGATGTTTGGCAACTGCTGAAGTACCTTTCTTGTCTCATGTAACAGCTGAAGGACATAGCGAGCATGAAGCTGCTGCATAACAGCCATGTAAAAAGAAAGAAAGAGGTTGATAGGGCAATCATTGGCAGGAATTCTTCACCAAAGATGAGCAGCAGCCTTTTTTGACTCACAGCTGCCCAGATGTTCCCATTATTATTAGCAATAGACATGCTAGTAGAATGATGGGAACTCTAGAGGGTGCCAAGCTGAAAAATGTAAACTTCACACATAAATCAGATTGGATATTGTTGGACTGCGACTCCTGTAACAGCCAAATAGTCCCTGCTAATAACCCAGGAGTTCTCAACCCTTTTAAGCAAGGGGTCAGGTCACACTCCCTCAGACAGCTTCAAGGGCTGGATAGCCATTTTGCCCTTCCTCCACCACATGGCACTTCCTGGTGTGGTGGAAGTGGTGGAGGGGCACATGAAATCAGTGATGCACTGCAGCAGGTTCTGTCAGGTTCTGCAGAACCGGTAGCGGAAATTCCCCCAGGCCATACTCACTTGGTTGGCCATGCCCACCTCCATAGCCCATAATGCAGGATGTTTGGCCCCACCCACAGTGTAGGTAGTAAAATTTTTGGAGTGCATCACTGCATGAAATGGCACCGTGGGCCACAGGTTGAGAATCCCTGTTATAACCTAATGATTAGGTAAAGGTAAATGTCACCGTTGCTCGAAAGCCAGTCGTATCAGACTCTAGGGTTCAGTGCTCATCTCCATTAATAGCCAAAAGCCAGCACTATCTGCATCTGCAGACATTTCCGTGGACATGTGGCAGGCGTAACTAGATATGAAACACTGTTTATCTTCTCACCAAAGTGGTACCTATTTATCTACTTGCAATTTCTTGCTTTCAAACTGCTAGGTTGGCAGGAGCTGGGACAGAAATGGGAGCTCATTCCATCGTGCAGCACTTGGGTCTCAAACTACTGACCTGTCGACCTTCACACATAAATCCAGTCATCAAGTTCTTAACCACTAAGTCATCACAGTCCAACAAGCTAATGATTACTATGTATGTACTTAACAAACAAAACATTGTCTCTGTTGAATAGGTGAACATTTGGCAGAGATTGCTAGTATAGCTGCAATGCAGGTGCCCCAATGCTAGTGAATTGAGAAACTAGGAACTGAGGATAAATTAAAAGTAGTTTGCTTCACCATCTGGACACATTGCCCATCATTACACTTCCTCAACATGTAGTTCAACCTTCCCATCCCCAGAAGGAAGACCCTGGAGGAACAGAAGTAGGATTCTAAACTTCTCTGCAGAAGGGACCAGTTCAGAGAAGCAGGAAAGGATAACAGTGAAGGCATAGGAAAAGCAAAGACTTTGTCATGACGATTTTGTGGTTTTATTACAGTAGTGGATATTTTTCATTGTAAGAATTCATTGGAGAATATGAAATAATTAATTTCTGTTCTTTATATTTCATTAGAATGGGTAATGATTAGCATTGATCCTCCCATCCTCTTTTTTAAAAATTATAACTGAATGAGCTCCCGTCTTTGTCCCGGCTCCTGCCAACCTAGCCGTTCGAAAGCAAGAAATTGCAAGTCGATAAATAGGGACCACTTTGGTGGGAAGGTAACAGCATTCTGTGCACTCCGGTGTCTAGTCATGCCTGCCACATGACCACAGAAATGTCTGCAGAAGCAGATAGCGCTGGTTCTTCGGCTTTGAAACAGAGATGAGCACTGAACCCTAGAGTCGGATACGACTAACTTTCGAGCAAGGGAAACCTTTACCTTTATCTATTTAAATTTTAAATAAACAATCATACATTTCAGCAGAAATTTAATTCCAACTAATAATTTCATGGAGAATCAAAAATAGAACATTAACTAGAAGGAGGAGAAAGCACGACATTTAAGGAAGTTTACAACTTATGCAGTGGTGGAAGTGCACACAGCCCTAAGTGAGGAATTCTAAAATGGAATATTTCTAGGGGACAGAAAGATAAGGTATAATGCCATTTAATCTTTGGCTAGAACATGCCTGTCGATGTTTGAAAGCCTGAAGAAGCACATCGGTATCGGCAACCACAAGGGGGAAAGTAAGACGAGGGCCTTGGTAGGAGTCAGGCACTTCTATTGTCCGTTCATATTCTCTCATTGCATGATCTGAGCTGGCTACACTACAGTCTCCAGAATGGGAGAACATGTGAGAGCTGATGACTGTAAAGGAAACAGGATATGACAGGTTATGAATATTTACTTTTAATGGATAAAGAAAGCCATTAGTTCATACTTCAGTTGCTAACAAAAATTGGCCAAATTGACATCTGAGGCACAAAATCTTTTAAGTAACTATTCCCCTTACTGGTGCTAAAAGTAGAGTCGTAATAAATTTAATTACAAACAATTTACTGCCCATTCATGACAACCGAGGCCGGTTGCCTGGAGCAGCTGCCTCGCTGTGCCTAATGGCTGGCTGGCCCTGTCAAGTCTGATTCTGTTATGGTGTGGAAAATATAAATGAGCTCCCATTTTCTTGCTTCACTACTTCACTGGGCACAGTTGCTATACCCTTCACATGGGTATTCAACTACTTAGGATTCCTAGCCTTCCACTCAGTGGTGGGCATCAGCAGGTTTGCACCAGTTCACCAGAACTGGTAGCAGAAATTCTGGCTGGCCCCGCCCATCCAAGTTTGGAATAAAGTAATCCTAATTCGGTTGCAATGCAGGGCTTTCCCCCTGGCCATGCCCACCATATCACGCCCACAGAGTAGGTAGTAAAAAAAAATTGAATCCCACCACTGCTTCCACTTCACCTAGTGAAAGGATTTTATTTCTGCCTCCTGTAACTCTTCAGTAACATTACCACTCCAGAAATTTTTCAATTTTCTTTATACTCCTCCTTTAACTATGCATTTCCCAAACTATGTTCCGTGGAACACTGGTGAACTTCAATTTCCAGAAACCTAAGTCAGTACATTGGTGAATTGACTTTGGCTTCTGGGAATTGAAGTCCAAAAACCAAAAATTGTGCTATGGACAATCATCCAGTGGAGATATTTGTTACTTGGTAACTGCCATCTGGAAATGAAGAAATATTTAGTATTTACTATTATTTAATAGTTATTTCTATTAAGTAACAATAAAAAAGCTACAGGTTAAACAACAATACAGTACAATGAGTCACATGTATATCAAACAGTATTGCTACAGGTCTAAGTTAATTCTTACTTTTTATCAGTTAAATCTTCTTTATCTCATAAGCCTTTCTTACCTGCAGCCCTTGTTTTTAGGGGGTGGGTAGTTTTAACTGTTTTTAACATGTGTTTTTTAATTTTTATTGTGAACCTCCCTGAGTTGGCTTTGGCCGAGTGAGCGGTATATAAATGTGACAATTAAATTAAATTAAATTAAATTAAATTAAATTACCTAAACCTCATCTACCTACAGTTTGCAAACCCAGTGAGTTACTTCACACACTACAGTCCTAAAGTCCCTAATCCTGTTTGTTCCCAACTAAAACCTTGTCTTTCACTCACTCATTATTTTACAATCATTTACCTATCCCTTCCCCATTGGAGAAAATAGCGAATCATGCAGTGGTTCAAGTGGCTAAGACGCTGACTGGGAGGCGGAAGGTCAGCAGTTCGATTCCGTGTGCTTCAGTGTCTAGTCATGCCTGCCACATGACCATGGAAATGTCTGCAGACAGCGCTGGCTTTTTGGCTTTGAAAGAGAGATGAGAACTTCACCCTAGAGTCGGATACGACTGGTTTTCAAGCAAGGGAAACTTTTACCTTTTAACCAAGTTCAATTAGGGCAAAATCTCACCTCATTTCCCAAAAGAAATAACAGTTCTGTCACTCATTCAACACACACCTCTCGATAAATCCATTAATACTATCATGCAATCAACTATCTTGTCTACATAAGACACACAACTTATATATGCACAAAATAAGCATCAACACAACCAGAGTGATTGAAATATTTGCACCCCTCTAAGGAAGAAACATGCAAAAGGGGGCAAAGTTTACTAAAATAAAAATATTTACTTAATTCCTTTGCAAAACCATAATCTCTTTCTATCCTCATTAAATCTTTTCAATCCAGAACTGTTTAAGTATCTCCTGTACCTATCCTCCTGTGCCCACAAACGGGTGTTATCCAAGCCACTTCCAAATTGGTTCTAAGTAAGAAGTCAGTGACAACATTTCAACCAATGTTTCACTGTTCCATTATTCATAACACTATATTTTTATTTCCAATACTAGACATTTTTTCCCGCAAGTAGTTTTCCCCCCATTTGCAATGATACTCTATATAGATTGTCAGTGTTAGATCTACTACATGTTGCAAGTAACTGTTAACATATTTCTTACACTGATTAAAATATGGAAAGTTTCCCAAGCATTTGTTTAAATTAGATACAATCCCACAGGGAGAAAGACTTTGTACATATTATAAAGGTATCAACAAACACTGACAGACAATGGATGAAATACCACCTTGGATTGAAAATCCCAAGAATAATTATCTCTTTTTAAAAATTAAGAAAATACTAAATTACAGTAACATCCATTAAAAACCACAATCACTAATGTTGCCATGAATTTCTCTTCCAAAGATCTTCTAAAGAAGAGTATATTGCACTCAAAAATGTGTTGGGTGTGATAATAATTTTAAATGCTTCTGGGAGGGGCAGTGAATTCCCTTAAAAAAAACTCTAGTTCTAGAGCTGGCTCCACTAACAGACAGAGTGAAGTGGGCATCATAAACAGAAGTGCTTGGAGGTAGCAAGCTAGGTTATCCCCTTACACGTGACAAAAGATGCTCTCTTATGGTTATTTATGAAGAAAGAGTTAACTATCAGTCCGTCAAGCTTTTCATATGAAAGTCTTGTTCTTTGCCTCAGTCAGCAAAATATCTTGGGCCAGCTCTGATTGATTCCCAGGTTAACAAAGGGGACCCAGAGTCTCAAAGGCTGTCTGTGTCAATAATGTATTCAGAAGAGGGAAGTACCAGGGTGAGTTAGTACTCTAGCATCCTTTCTATTCTTACTCTCGTTGACATTTGGGACTTGAATGCATAGCTCCAGCTTTTAGCCTTAGGAAACAGTTATCAGCATCTGAGCACACAGTTCCTCAAATTGGCAAACAATACAGGTACAGAAGATAATGTCTCAAATCCTGTTGCTTCACTGTGAAAACAGAAAGACTGTGGAAGGCACTGGTTTGTGTTGTTAAAAGGTTTGCTTTTTGGTTTAATGGTGAAAGAGTTACTACTGGGTTTATGGAGGACAGAAACACCCAACCGCTGACTTAATGTGCACTTACGGTAATAGTCCCAGCGGAAATGGTTAGAAGGCAGTGAGAGCTACACTCTTGTACCTTCTGCATGTATAACAAAGCAACAAGATTTCAGCCAAAATCTATACATATACTGTATACATATACTGGATTTTTTTAATTTATTTTTTTGGAATACAGTGGTACCTCATACAACGATTTTAATTTGTTCCACAGGGCTCGTTGTTATACGAAACAATTGCTATACGATACATACAAACCTAATTGTTATACGATTCCATTGCTATACGAGGCGATTTTTGTATGAGGCTCCACTACAGTAGCCTTGTTAGACTGTGTTTCAGGCATATCAGAAAAAACAAAAACATTGCAGCACTTTAAAGACTAACTGCAATATTTTTAATGTGAGCTTTCATGGGTCAAGTCCACTTCATCAGGCATAGGAGTGAACTTCAAGGCATGAACTTATATACACCAGATACAGAGGAGCAAGGTGATTGATCAGAATGACAGATAAGCATGCAAATCAATACAGCTTCCCACCGATGGCAGTAGCAGATGATCGCTGGTTGTTATTTGGATTAGCATTAAATGTCCCCTTTTCAATTTTAAAATAGTGATGAGATACAAACCTTTGTGGTGGGTATCCAACAGAAAGTCGGACAGAAAGAATTGAAAGTTGCAATTCTGAAACAGAGAAATTACAAGACTAGGATCCAGAGAAAGAGACAGCAGAAATCAAATACATCCATCTGTTGGACACCCACCACAAAGGTTTGAATATTAGCCAGTGGTTTATGGGACATTATCAAATTTGATATACAGATGCTGCTATATATTTTGTATATTATAATTTATTATATTATATCACCTTCATAACTTTCCTGTAATATTCTCTTTCACAATATGTCTCACAGAACAAAGGATGTGCCCTCACAGTAACACAGAGGTTAAACTCATTAGCATATGTTCAGTGCCAGGTATTGTTTTGTTGTTGTTGTTGTTCAGTTGCACAGTCGGTTCCGACCCTTTGCGACCCTATGGACCATTGTTCTCCAGGCGCCTCTGTCCTCCACCATCCCCCTCAGCCCTCCCAGCTCTGTGCCCATTGTGTCCACAATGCCATCTAGCCATCTCATCCTTGGCCTCCCCCTTCTTCTTTTGCCCTCCACCTTTCCCAACATCAATGCCTTCTCAAGTGAATCCTCCCTTCTCATTTGATGTCCAAAGTATTTTAGCTTCATCTTTACTATTTGACCTTCCAATGAGCAGTCAGGGTTGATTTCTTCTAAGATTGACCTATTTGTTCTCCTCGCTGTCCAGGGGACTCTCAAAACCCTCCTCCAACACCACATTTCAAAGGCATCTATTCTTCTTCGTTCAGCCTTCCTAATTGTCCAGCTCTCACATCCGTACATTACTACTGGGAAAACCATTGCTTTGACTATTCTAATTTTTGTTTTCAATGTGATGTCTCTGCTTTTCACTATGTTCCCCAGGTTTCTCATTGCTTGTCTCCCAAGAATCAGTCACCTTTTTATTTCATGGCTACAATCCCCATCTGCAGTGATCTTTGATCCTAAGAAAGTAAAATCTGTCACTGCTTCTACTTCTTCCCCATCTATTTTCCAGGGACTGATGGGACCTGTTGTCATTATCTTGGTTTTCTTGATATTGAGTCTCAAGCCAGCTTTTGCACTCTCCTCCTTCAGCCCTATCAAGAGATTCTTTAGGTCTTCCTCACTTTCTGCCATTAGGGTGGTGTCGTCTGCATATCTCAGATTGTTGATGTTTCTCCCAGCGATTTTAATCCCATATTGTGATTCCTCCATCCCTGCACTGCGCATTATGTGCTCTGTGTATAGGTTGAATAGGCATGGTGACAAAATGCAGCCTTGTCTTACTCCTTTTCCTATTCCAAACCACTCTGTCATTCCCTGTTCTGTCCTAACTGTTGGTTCCTAACTTCTTGGTTCATGTACAGATTTCTCAGGAGGCATATGAGGTGCTCTGGTATTCCCATCTCTTTAATTACTTGCCACATCTTGTTGTGATTCACACAGTCAAATGCCTTAGTGTAGTCAATAAAACAAAAGTAAACTTGTTTCTGGTATTCCTTTATTTTCTCCATGATCCAGCGTATGTTGGCAATGTGGTGTCTAGTCCCCCTGCCTCTTCTGAAACCTGCCTGCACCTCTGGTAATTCTCTTTCCACATGCTGCTGAAGTCTATCCTGTATTATCTTGAGCATCACCTTACTAGCGTGTGGGATGAGCGCGATTGTTCGATAATTTGAACATTCTTTGGCATTGCCCTTTTTTGGGATTGGGACGTATACTGATCTTTTCCAATCCTGTGGCCATTGTTTTGTTTTCCAAATCTGCTGGCATATTGAATGCAGTAATTTGACGCCGTCATCTTTTAGCGCTTTGAAAAATTCAACTGGGATACCATCATCTCCACTAGCTTTGTTGTTTGCAGTGCTCTTTAGGGCCTTTATGACTTCGCTCTCCAGGATGTCTGGCTCAAGTTCTACTTCTTCATCATTGTGATTGTCAGGAGTGTTGAGGTCCTTTTTGTAGAGTTCCTCTGTGTACTCTTTCCATCTTTTCTTAATCTCTTCTGCATCAGCTAGATCCTTTCCTTCTTTGTCCCTTATCATGGTCATTTTTGCTTTAAATGTTCCCTTAATTTCCCCGATTTTTTTGAAAAGATCTCTGGTTCTGCCTCTTTTATTGTTTTCCTCCATTTCTCTGCACTGTTCTTTTAGGTAGTTTTCCTTATCTCTCCTTGCTTTTCTTTGAAATTCTGTGTTCAAATGATTGTAGTTTTTCCTTTCTCCTTTGTCTTTTGCGTTCCTTCTTTCCTCTGCTATTTTAAGAGCCTCATCAGACAACCACTTTGCTTTCTTACTCTTCTTTTCTTTTGGTATAATTTTCTTTGCTGCTTCCTGCATGATGTCCCTCATCTCCGTCTATAATTCTTCTGGTACTCTGTCTACCAAATCTAAGCCATTAAATCTGTTCATCACCTCCACCGTGTATTCTTTAGGGATGCTGTCTAGGTGATATCTTTCTGGTCTCCGTGTTTTCCCAATTTTCTTTAGTCTAAGCCTGAATTTTGCAATCAATAGGTTGTGATCTGAGCCACAGTCTGCTCCAGGTCTTGTTTTTGCTGACTGTATGGAGGTTCTCCATCTTTGGCTGCAGAGTATGTAGTCAATCTGGTTTCGGTGTTGGCCATCTGGTGATGTCCATGTGTAAAGTCGCCTCTTGTGTTGCTGGAAGAGAGTGTTTGCTATGACCAGTGCGTTCTCTTGGCAGAACTCTATCAATCTTTGCCCTGCTTCATTCTGTGTTCCAAGACCAAATTTGCCTGTTATTCCCTCCACTTTTTGATTTCCTACTTTGGCATTCCAGTCTCCTAATATAATTTGGACATCATTTCTTGGTGTCTGTTCTATGAGGTGTTGCAAGTCCTCATAGAACTGGTCCATTGTGGCTTCATCTGCACCAGTGGTTGGTGCGTATATTTGGATCACAGTGACATTGAAAGGTTTGCCTTGAAATCTGACTGACATCATTCTGTCATTTTTGAGATTGTATCCCATTACTGCTTTTCTCACTCTCTTATTGACAATTATGGCTACTCCATTTCTTCTAAGGTTTTCTTGCCCACAGTAGTAGATATGATGGTTTCCAGAGCTGAATTCACCCATCCCTGTCCATTTTAGCTCACTGATGCCCAAGATGTCAATGCTTATTCTTTCCATCTCATTTTTTACCACTTCCAGTTTACCTTGGTTCATTGATCTCACATTCCATGTCCCTATGCAGTATTGCTCCTTGCAACATTGCATTTCCCCTCCCCCTTTCCTGTCCCTCCCCTTCCTCCACTCTGTGGTGTTAAGCATCCTGTATCACCTAGCCTGCCCCTTTGTTTTGCCTTTTGTTTTGGTCAATAGGGTTCTCTTGGCAAGATTTGTGGCATGGTTTGCCGGTGTCTACGTCACAATTTATCTCTCAATTTGTATCTCACCACTATTTAAAATTGAAAAGGGGACATTTAGAGCTAATCCAAATAACAACTAGAGATCATCTGCTACTGCCAGCTGTGGGAAACTATTGATTTGCATGCTTATCTGTCATTCTGATTGATTACCCTGTTCCTCTGTATCTGATGTATATAAGCTCATGCCTTGAAGTTCACTCCTATGTCTGATGAAATGGATTTGATTCACGAAAGCTCACATTAAAAATATAGCAGTTAGTCCTTAAAGTGCTGCAGTGTTTTTGTTTTCTGATAGACATAAAGGTAAAGCTCTCTCTTGCTTGAAAGCCAGGGAGCAGTGATCATCTCTGTTTATAGCCATAGTCAGCGCTGTCTGTATCTGCAGATATTTCCATTGTCATGTAGCAGACATGACTAGATGCTGAAGCACACAGAATGCTGTTACCTTTCCCATCGAAGCAGTACCTACTTATCTACTTGCAATTTCTTGCTTTCAAACTGCAATCTAGCTTTAGTTATATTTGCACTATCTTTACACATAAAAGAATACCTGCAAGAGCTTGGAAAATATTTCAACCCAACCTATTGAGTATCTGTAGCTCCTCTTCTCCTTACCTGAATCTGCTCCTTTGGCTTGAGTAAAATGGTCCAGCATGAATGTGAAGAAGTTGGATAACTGGTAAGGAAATAACATTAGTTATCAGTTAGCAATCAAATGGTTCACTTTCCATCTGAAAGGCAGCTTGGATCAGTCAATTGTAACAACACTGGAAAAATTAAAAACTCTATGGTTCTTGAGAGTGCAGATTAGTAAGGAAGAAGGGATTTTAGTATACATCAAGTATTCTTCATTCATAAAACAAAATAGAAAACAGTTTCTACATGCATAAATACTTTCTTTGTATCTGACTACCTTCTCCCTCAAATGCAGAGTAAAGCTGTTAATCTAAGACAGTGATGGCTAACCCTGGCACTCCAGGTGTTCTTGAACTTCAATTCCCAGAAGCCCTGATCAGCAGGGGTGCTGATTTGGGCTTTGGGTAATTGAAGTCCAAGGACACCTGGAGTGCCAAGGTTAGCCATCAATGATCTAAGAGGTCACCAAGATAGATATTAAGTCCAGTCTCCAGGGTGATCTGGAAGAGGGCTGGCCCGCCTTTTTTAATGGCATCCTCACATATTGGATGCTAGAGTGGACCCAGTCTACCTCCCATAAAAAACCTTTAGCCCCCATCAGGGGGTTCTATTTTGGCATCCTCCCAGCTTATGAGCTGCTTCAGCATATTGGAAATTGAAACTTCACCCTACTATTGATTGCTTAGGTGACAGGGGAAAAAATACTGTATGTTATGTTCCTTTTTCTAATGTAAAGTCAATTGAGATACTGACTGCAGCCAGTTGAGAAACTGACTTGTTTTGAATGGCACTACACAGAAAAAGAAAGAAAATAAATATTATTTTACTGTCACCTAAGAGATGCAGTGCAATAATGATCAAACTGTAGGAAAAATAATTTCACTTTCCCTGCCTCTCTGCAGAAGAGCAGGGGAAGTGTTAAATTGTTTCCCATATTGTGAAACAGCTGTTTCAATGGGGGAAGCAGGGGTTCACCGAAAGAGCCTCCTCAAAGATTGTGGTATTTGTGAACCACAATTGGGTATACCCAGGGTAACAACAACCTTGTTGTACCAGCTAATCTTTCTCATACTAGGTCAGGCAAAAGGAAACAAGGAATAGAATAGAATAAATATAACAGAATAAATCTTTATTGTCATTGTCCCCTTGCGGGAAACAATGAAATTTCTCGGTTGCTATATCAACTCAAATAAGGCACACCCCATAATTTAGAAGAAAAGACAACAACTGCAAAAACACTAATTAAAACAGTACAATACAGTACAATATAACAATTAAAATAGGATAAGATGACTTCAGAGACCAGAGTTTCCACTTAGGGCCAAAATTGCTCTAGAGAAGAAACTGTTCTTGAGACGGCTCATTTTTGCCTTCATTGTTCTATATCTCTGTCCTGATGGCAGAAGCTCGAAGAAGCGGTGACCAGGATGCGATGGGTCTCCTAATATATCTAGTGCTTTTCAGTGGCACCTGATGGTATAAATTTGTTCTAAATTGGGGAGTGAACAACCGATAATACTCTCCGCTGCTTTAATAATTCTATGCAACATTATCCTATCCCGATGAGTACTACTCCCATACCACACACATAAGCCATAGGTGGGCATGCTCTCAATAGCGCAGCGATAGAAGGCAAGCAGCAGCTTTTGCAGAAGATAATTTTTCCTTATTCTCAAAAAATACAGTCTCTGCTGCACCTTCTTTGCAAAAAGTGGGTTCAGTTTGACAGTTCAACAGCTGATCTAGAAATGAAAGAAGAAGATGGGGGATGCAGACTAAGTGCCCATTAGCTCTTCCCCACTCCTCAAAAACCCCAGACATCTGGACTCAGCCCACATCAGAAGAGTCAGTGGGGACAGTCACTAAAGTTTTTTTAAAAAAAATATTACCCAGCAAGAAGATCAACTAATTATTTAGTATGGTTTTATAAAGCAATTTCAATGCATTAAGACTACTTAAGCTGCATCCCATTATCTTTTCTACAATGACTGCATTTTATACTGTACAGCTTCCGGTGAAGCTTGGGAAACTGACCTAAGCATATATATATATTAAAAAAACCTAATCTATTATGCAAAAATTATCCAAGTACAAAATGAGATGGGCTGAAGGCCATTCCAGGAAGTCTGATATGGGGCTTATCTGGAAAATGTAGTTGTTGACTTCTCTTTTTGTCAACTGGTGCTGGACAAGTATAAAGTTTACTGGGATCTATACCCAGACAGACAGATATCTTTTTCTTCTTTTTCAGAAAAGTGCTTCTTTTTAAAGAAATCTCAAAATCTAGATCCCATAATAAAATGATGATTCACCCTTAGCAAATGTTACAACAATTAGCCAGTTTACAAAACTGAATGGCTTGGTAGTCACTAAATGGCAAGAGTCAATCCCACCATTAGGCAAAGTGAAGCAGCTACTTCATTCTTCTTCTTTTTCTGCCGTATCCAAATCTGAATACTGTATTGGCGAACATCATAGTGATCAGCCATGAAGGCTGTCCTGAGGAGATAATGCAGTGGCCTTTCATCTACCTTCCACATCACAGCATGACCCCGCACCACTAATCCAGTTCTATGAGTCACTTTCTGGTCTTGAGCACTTTTGGCACATAAAGTCCTTATCGGCCCCAGGCCAGGATTGATGAAGTTGGTGCCCTCCATCAACATTGATGCAAGTGAGATTTAATCCACTTGGGCACCATCACCCTTCCCTGTGGACTTTGGCACCCAAGGCCGTTAGTCTTTAGGGTTGTCAGGTTTGTTGACTGCTGGTTGACAATTGGTGTTAAGCCACTGGCATTATGGTCTACTCCATGGGTGGCCAAACTATGGCCCATGGGTCACCAAATCATCTGTCTCTCGCCACCCTCGCCACTCCCAGAAGTGGAAGTAAAACACACATGCACATGTGCAAAACGCTGCCATAAAGGCACCCGCAGCTGTCATAAAGGCACCCGCAGCTGTCATAAACACGTTTATGACAGCCATGGGTGCATTTACGGCAGTGTTTTGCACATATGCAGGTACATTTTACTTCTGCTTACGGTGGGAGGAACCACATGACCAGCCCGTTCAACCACGTGACTGGCCCACGGCATAAAAAGTTTGGGAACCCCAGGTCTAGTCTATTACCATAGCAGGATATCTCAGCAGATTTGAGATATCATGGAAGAACATTCAGAGCCTGTCTACAGTGACCCTCCTGGGCTGATACAGCACATCTTTTTAAAAGCCACTTGAAGATGAAGAAGCAAGATGCTAGTTTGACACAATCCCTGTCACCATCATTTTGCTCCTCCAAAGGAGCCCAATCAATAGTGGCCCCGACAGCAGCCACTTCCCCTGGTTCCCAATTGGTGGTGGTGGTGGGGAGTGCTTCCCTCATACAGATCTGGCTAATGGAGATCAATTGACTCCCCCATCACTCTGGAAGCAGGGGAAGCAGTTGCTTAGGACGCTGCCCCAGAACCAGCTGCTAAAGCCTGGTCAGCAGCACCGGCCAGAGCAACCACTTTCCAGTTAGATGTTGATAGTCAAAGAAATTCTGCAGAACACAAACCTGTAGCTGTGATTGTTCCTCTGCATATTCAATTGATTGAAAGATACTGAGAGCGTATCGCCGCTTCATCTCCATCCGAGCCAAATAAGAACGATACCACCTTTGAATGAGGATAGCTGCTTTAATGGCTGCCAAACATGAAATAATGAGAAAGAAAAGTTTTACTATATGCAACTCTTGCAGAACTCTGGATGGTGAGAGTTCTGTTTTCTTAGGAGATATTTCTTAATGTATATTTAGAATAATTTCACCATTGCTGATCTCATGCCTGGATAAAAAAAAGAGGAGGGTTGGATGTCAGGTTAGCACCCGGCCCCATAATACTTTATTACTGAAGAAACAACAAGGAGTCTAATAGTGATGGAGACAGGTGCTACACCGCAGGAAAAGGAACTACTACTATATAGAAATCCAATTTTGGCTCCACCATTAATCCTACAACACTGCAGAGCTTCAGATCCAAAGAACTTTATTACACATACCTACAGTGTAGGGCAGGGATTCTCAACCTGTGGCCCGTGGGCCGGACACGGCCCACAATGCCATTTCATGTGCCCCCCACCGCCTCCACCACACCAGGCAGTGCCATGTGGTGGAGAATGGGCAAAATGGCTGTCCAGCCCCTAAGCTGTCTGAGGGAACATGACCTGACCCCCAGCTTAAAAAGGTTGAGAACTCCTGGTGTAGGGTGTTTAGAAGTGTTCTCATGTAAGATTTTACTCTGTTCTTTCAAAGGTCAAAAGGCAACCCATAAAGACTATCTAAAAATGGTGGGTTTTGTGGCTTTCAACACATTATGGCAGATATTCAGGAAAGATTTTCATTATCAGACATACCTCTTGAAAACAGTCCTGATGCACTGGCTTTGGTTCTCTGAGGAAACCAAGTCCCCATTTTGACACAACTGACATAGCATTAAGATGAGGAAAGAACTTGTGGCTTATGCGAAATATAAGCATAGGAAAATTTCAGGATGCATCCACACACTACTTCTATCACAAGCCATCTAAGAATAAATAAATAATAAATAAATACTTACCTCCCAAACTTAGAAAAGACAAAAAATACCATCCATCCGCCATAGACTTGTGCTGTCTCTATAAGAGACATGGTTATAGGGCAGTGATGATGAACCTTTTAGAGACCGAGTGCTCAAGAAGGAGGAGAAGGCATGCAAGCAGGCATCAAACATGCACACGCACCTGGTGACATCACATAGGTACATGCGTATGCATGGTGTGCTGCTCAAGGCATACTGGTGACATCACGTGGGCAGGGCCATAACCAGGATTCTAGGTTGTTGTTGTTGTGTGTGTGTTTTTTTTGGGGGGATTTTTCAGGAGGGGCAACAAATTTCAGAAGGGTCAACAATGTCACACTCACATATATAACATTGGCATCCTGGGGAGGGTTGGGGGGGCTGTTAGCTCAGGAGGGTTTTTTTGGGGGGTGGGGGCCCTCTGGTTACAGCCCTGCACATGGGTGCATGAGGGTGCACTGCTTGAGGCGTGCTGGCAACATGACGATGGTGCGTGCGCACACACAGTGCCTACCTGCACACTGTCTCCTCCACCTCCTATTGGGTGTGTGGGGGTGTTTGGTCACCTCACCTCATCCTCACCCTGCCTCCTGGGTGGAATTTTAGTCTCCACTCTCACCTTCCCATTGGCAGAGGGAGAGGGGTGGGTGGAGAAGCGGTGCTGCCATTGTTGCCAGTGGGGTGGGGTGAGGCATGCCACAACAGCGTGTGTGCCCACAGAAAGGGCTCTGCGTGCCGCCTCTGGCACATGTGCCATAGGTTAACTAACACTGTTATAGGACCTTAGTGCTAACAGGCCTTATGCAGAAGGCTGGAAACAAGTGGTTTAAATCCAATTGCTAGTTTTCTGCTGGAGTAAACTTCCTGAATTAGTGTCTGAATGGTGGGTTGAAACTTGTAAAATATTATTTTAATTCATCGGCTCTATTCTATCTGAGATTACCAATTGGATATTGTTGTAAAGACATTCAAGGTCTACATCCCTTCCTCAAGATATCAGGACTAAAAAAAAATTAGGTATGATTTACTAATGGTGGGATGTTATTACTCTGGAGATACATCATTCGAAAACATAATATACAAAGCCTTCAAAGTACAATTTCTCAGATTTTTATAGTTTTTTTTTGCTGTGTTTGAGTTTTTAAAATGTTGAATTTTTTATGATCTATAAATAAGCAGCAACAATATTTTAATGACCCCTACTAACTTACATTAGTTAGGAACCAATGAATATTTGCAATAACATTTAGACTAGAGAAACGTAAAAGCTGTTATTTTGTGAACCAATAACAGCTCTCTCTATAACCTGTGTTATTAAAAATGTAGTAACCTACTTTAAAGGTGATAGCCATGACATACAAGTGTACTTCCTTGGAACAACATCCTTGTCATAACTCTTGATTTCATTATTCCAATTCTCATTCAAGTAGAAATTCTGTTGGATCATTAATAACGTTAATTGGCATTGACTTGAGGGACCTAGGTCAATTATATCTATCAGTGCTGTTCTCAAAAGGCATAGTCAGTATTTCCAGAGTTTATCTGGCATACCAGAAGCAGCAAATAGTTATTTCAGATATACAGAGGAACCTCGGACAACAAACAGCTCGGTTAACATAAAAATTGCATAACAAAAGGAAATCCATAGAAAATAGTGGCTCAGTTTTCAGTTTTTTTTTTTTGAATGGGTTAATTGGTTTTCAATGCATTCCTATGGGGAAATGCTTTTCAGTTAACATTTTTCAGTGCATTCCTATGGGAAATGGCATGCAATACATTTCTACAGGAAATTCGGTTTAAGTAATTTTTGCTTTAAGAAACATCCTCGGGTACACATTAATTATGTTAACCAAAGTTTTACTGTATAGGTAAACTGTTTTGAAAGGCGTTGTTGAACTGCAACAGAATTAATCTTAATATCTGAGGCTGAGTTGATTTATTCAGTGAAATTCTATGAGTGTTGCATATATACCCAGATATGTATCTGAATGGGAGAAACCAAACCCTCCAACATGTTTGAACTTGATACCCACTGTTCTAATTAATTTTTATTTCCTCAGGCTCCTGATGCCAGTACAACTCTCTTCCTACCTCACCTCAACTCTGGCTGATTACACTATGTGCCCAAATAAGGAATTCATTAGGACACAACATCTGCATCACACTGAAATCTTTCTAGAAGAAGTAATTGGCATTTTCTACATATAATACAAACATCTCTCTCCTGATGAGTTCTAGAAACATTCCTTTGCAGGGGGAGACTCTGTTTTATTAGGGAGCATATGGGCAATAGCAGCAAATGAGAGAAGAGGAAGTTGGGTTGACTTTCAAGGGAGGGGACGCCTTTCAAGCTTTTATTTAGGGTTATCTTCCGCTGAAATTGCAAGAGGGTGCAGTGTTCCTTGGTGAGTTATGTCTCTGGGAATCTCAGAATTCTTGTCTATAAAGTGATGATCCCCTGCTCTTCCCTATTTAGCCACTTCATGATATTAGCAATTAACAGAAGGTGCTAGACTAAATAGGATCACTTGAGGTCTGCATGCCATTTGCTCAGGAGCATTATGCATATCACACCTCCACTCAGCCTAAAGGTAGCTTCTTTAGACTTCACCAGCCTATTCCAAAAAGGACAATGTAGACGAGCTCACAGTAGTAAAAGTCCCATTGAGTCCAGTAGTGTGTCTAAGAGTGGAATATTAAAATAATGAAGAAGAGATAGCTTTGTTACTCTACATTCATTCAGCTGACATATTCTGGAGTCTTCTGCCCAAGTTAACTTGAAATTTAGATCCTCCAAACACCCTCTTCCAACAACATAACATCATAACAACAGAACATTTTTTGCGACCCCATGGACCATCATTCGCCCGGCTCCCCTGTCCTCTGCCATTCTCTGCAGCCCACACAGGTCTACACCCATCACATCAATGATGCCATCCAGCCACCTCATCCTCTGTCATCCCCTTCTCCATTTGCCTTCAATCTTTCCCAGCATCAAGGCCTTCTCGAGTAAGTCCTTCTCATTTGGTGGCCAAAGTACTTGAGCTTCATATTCAGTATTTGTCCCTCCAATGAGCAGTCAGGGTTGAGAATGGGCAGAGGACAGGGGAGCCTGGCGAATGATGGTCCATTGGGTCACAAAGGGTCAGACTCGACTGTTCGACTGAACAACAAAAACTAAGAAGCACTGCAATAGCATTGTTTAATTATGGCACTACAGAAGGACAAGTCCATAGAAAATTTTTACCCCTTTCTGATTTATTCTGTTGATTCTTTGATGTGACACACCCCATGACTTCAGTAGAGACCAGACTTCTGATTCAAATTTTCTTCATAGGTGGTGTTTTTCAGCCAGTGGTATTCCGGAAACCATATTCTCTTTATGTCCATCTCAGTATACCACAGTAAGTCAATTCCACAGAGAACCACTCCTTCCATTAGTTCAAGTAAGGGAGAATAAAATGTAGTTTTAAAAAACATCATTAGCCACCAAGCAGCAATTGAGCAGTCATAATAAAACCAGCTATCAATGTACCGTATTAGTGAAGGCAGCAAGGAACATGTCCATTTTTGTCAGAACTAAGAACTCATTTCCATTCCTCCTCCCCTTCTCCTGTTTCCTTGCTGAAGTGGAGTCAGGGTAAGAAGTGGATCACATGGGAACCTAATTCAGCGGTATAGTGCTCATCTGTGTATAGAACAGGCTATGCTTTTTTTAAAACTACATGTTTCACAAATTGTTGAAGTACCAAAGATAGACTTCAGGAGAAGCACTGATGAAGAGAAAAACCTCTTCCAGAATTAATCATGGAGCTTTTTTTAGCGCCTAACTGGCTGGATAGCTCAGTGGTTTTGGCATGCCAGAGTTTGCTTCCCTCCCGTGCCTCTTGAGAGAAAAAAGCTAGTCAGTTTGCGTAGCCTTGTCCAAGATCCAAGTTTCTAAGAACTGGTAAACTACTTCTGAGTACGCTATAACTAGAAAACCATGGGAAAGGTCATCGTAAGTCAGAATGGACTTGCCAACACATAATTATTTAGTCAAATGGGCACCAGGGAAGTCTTCCTGAGCTTACTCAATTCTCCATAAAACAGGCATCACATTCAAGACTAGTCTCTCTCTAATCACTCTCACTTATGGTTGCCAGATCAATCACATCTCATTCCAGAATATTTTAGGATCAAAATGTGAGACCATGGGCCCTTGTAAAGCCTTTAGACCTTTGTGATATCACAAAGGCAGGGCAGACTAGAGGGGGTCGGGGAGTCTTTTTCTAGGCTTTACACTCCTGCTGCTGGACATTATATAAGATGCTTCATGAGTCACAGTGCTGAACTAGGGCCAAGGAAAGTTGGTGAGTGCTTGCAAATAGATCCCTCATGCCATTTGCAACACACATGCTCACACACCTTCACACTGAGCCAGTGACCTCTGGCACCAAGTGAGAGTGAGTAGAATGCAAGCGCGGCGCCAAAATGGCCGCCGCGCACTTTGCGGCCCCCCCCCACAGGACAGAGAATCCGGGTAGTTAGGGGCGTGGCCAGCTCCCTTATAAAAGGGGTGGCCACGAGGCAGCCGCGCTGCCATTTTGCCTCAGCGACGGAGCGGAGAAGTTTTTCCCTGCGCCTCCGTCGCTCGTTGGTATTGGCGGGAAGCCTTTTGGGTCGATTTTGCCTAGCTAGCTTCCCTTTTCGCTCGAGATGCCTTCCAAAAAGAAGGCTGCTGCGAATTCAGCTCGGGCTGTTAGGAGACGCAACCCAGGTCGGAGGACCGCGGTGCCGCCTCCTCAACAGCCTCCTGTGCCATCCCCGGCCGGGGCTAGTGGCTTGGGGTCTATGGCTCCTTGGCCCGCTCAGAGTGCGGGCGCGGAGGGCGCTCCGGCCCGCGGCCCGCGAGCGGTGGACACCGCTCCTCCTTCCGCCCAACATGTTGGGCCGACTACTGCCGGACCCCAGCCTCTCCCGGGGCCCTCTAGCCTCGGGGGGTGGCCTGGTGCCCCGCCTTGGCAGGTCTCCGCACCAGCCCTACCGGGCTTCGGCCCTGGCCAATGGCCATATCTGGGCCATGGGGTGCAGGGACCTGTACCCATGCAAGGGTCAAGTGGGCCGGCCGGCTCTTTGCCCATGGTTACTGTAGACACCTTGCTGGCCCGTATTTCGGCCTTGGAGGAGTCTTTGGCTCGTGCCAGTCAGGCAGGTGCCCCTTTCGGGGTACCTTTCGAGGCGCTATCGGCAGCAGGACAACGGCCGGCGGGGAGGGTCGAGCTGCTGCAGGCGGGTGGCGCGCCTCCGGCCACGGCCTCGCAGCTCCCCAGCCAGCAACCTGGCGCGGGTCAGGCCCCGGTGATGAGCTCTACATCGGTCGTGAGCTCCGACGCCCCCAGTGGGCCGGAACCCCCGTTGGGGGCGGCCCGCGGGGGTGCAGCGTGTGAGTATATGGTGCAAACGAGTACATCCACACACATTCCCAATATGGGGGGGACCTTTCAGTGGCCTTGGCCTCGCGCGGGTGGGACTGGGGCTACGCCGCTGGCGACCCACCCGGCGACAACTACTGCCACCATGCCCGCTGGGGTGGGCATTGGTTCTTACACTGCTGGGAACGTACTTGGGGTGGCAGGGTTAACTCATGCCCCTTTGGGTGGGCCAGCTATCCCCTTTTCGGCCTTGCCGACGGCAGGGTACTCCCTGCCATTGGGTGATCACTTGGCGCAGGCTACTAGGGAAAAGATATGGCGAGGGGAGTACGTGGATATCTTCTCACTCCTGAACAGAGAGCCCACTAAGGAAGAAAGGGAGGGTCAGGATGAGAAGGACAAGGAGCAGGCACGCCGCCGTAAGCCGCCGCGTACCTGGGCTAACTGGCTCCCCGCTTATTTGATATACATGGCGGTGTATTTGAGGGCGCGGCCGGACCTAGCTATTCCCATGGTCCAATATTTGGACAACATATACAGGGCAATGGTAGATTTCCCGGGCCCCTCATGGCTAGCGTATGATGAGGAATTCCGTATGAGGATTCCCCTGCACCCCGAGATGAGATGGGATGAGCCGTGTCAGAGACTGTGGCTCTTGTATATGACACCCACACGTCCTGCCCCGGGGGATAGGTATCATTGTGGACATGCGGTCCAGCGAGCAGCTCCAGCGCAGGTTACCCGCCAAATGGCGGGGCAGGGGGTTCCAGCCCGCCTGCTGTGCTGGACTTTCTCGTCCAATGGTTCTTGCAGTCGGAAGAACTGCAGATATAAGCACGAGTGTCCCACATGTTCTGGTCCCCATGCAGCCTCAGCTTGTCCCAAGCCTGGGGGGGTGCGAGGCAGAGGGAGGGGTGGACAGTGGGCTGGCAAGCCTGCCACGGATGGAGCTAGTTCTCCGAAAGGCCCCCTCCCCAATTAAGGTGGACATGCTGGAGCGCTGGCTCGCATCGTACCCAAGGGGGGAGGACAGGGAGTACCTTATCCAAGGTTTTAAGCAGGGGTTTCGTATCCCTTTTATGGGTGATAGATCTCCTCAGGATGCTCCCAACCTTTTATCCCTTAGAGGAAGGGAGGAGGTAGCTGAGGCCAGCATTAGAAAGGAGTTAGACGCGGGCAGGGTCGCCGGACCTTTTCCCGTACCCCCCTTTCCCAACTTGAAGGTTTCACCATTGGGTTTGGTTCCTAAAAAGTCTCTAGGCGAGTTTCGCCTTATTCATCATTTGTCCTACCCAGCCGGCCGATCGGTCAATGATGCGATACCTGATGACCTTTGTTCGGTCAGGTACACATCATTCGACCATGCGCTGCGCATGGTGCGCGCGTGTGGCCCGGGTGCCTTGCTGGCCAAGTGCGACATTAAGTCAGCTTTTCGCCTCTTGCCGGTGCACCCGGGCGACTTTGAATTGCTGGGTTTCAAATTTAAAGGGGAGTATTATTTTGATAAGGCCATGCCTTTTGGCTGCTCCATATCATGCTCGGCTTTCGAGCGTTTTAGTACCTTCCTAGAGTGGGCTTTCGTCCGCAGGTCAGGGTCCCGGTCTGTAGCCCATTACCTGGATGACTTTTTATTCGGGGGTGAACGGGGCTGGGACACGTGTGCACGTCTCCTCAATACATTTCAGACGCTAATGCAGGAACTGGGTGTCCCTTTAGCGCCCGAAAAGACCGAGGGCCCGTCGACCAAACTAGTATTCCTGGGGGTTGAGATTGATACAGTAGCACAGGCTTCTAGGTTACCGGGTGATAAGGTGTCTAGGATAGTGACCCTTATCTCGGAATTGCTGGCCAAGCGTAAGGCATCCCTGAGGGAACTGCAGGTGCTACACGGGCACCTCAATTTTGCCTGCAGGGTGGTCGCACCGGGCAGGGCTTTTGCACGGCGCTTATGCGACGCCATGGCAGGGTTATCCAGGCCCCACCACAGAGTCAGGCTTACCCGGGGTATCAGGGCAGACATGTTTGTCTGGTTGCAATTCCTGAGGGAGTTTAATGGGGTCTCATTTTGGAGGTCTGACCTCCTGGCATCCCCCAATTTCCAGATCCAGTCTGATGCCTCAGGATCCCTGGGTTATGGGATGTACTTCAATGGGAAGTGGGCCTATGGTGGGTGGCCACCGGCATGGGCAGGCACAGGTCGCCTGCGGGATCTCACATACCTGGAATTTTTTCCCATTCTGGGGGCTTTGATGCTATGGGGCGAACAGTGGGCTAATTCGGTGGTGCATTTCTGGTGCGACAATGCTGCCGTGGTGCACATTGTCAATACACAGACTTCTAAATCGCCCAGGGTCATGGACCTAGTGCGCCATTTTGTGCTGCGCTGCCTGCGCCTCAACGTCTTGTTCAGGGCCAGGCATGTCCCAGGGGTTAATAACGATATTGCTGACGCTTTGTCCCGCCTGCAGATCTCCCGGTTCCGCGCCTTGGCCCCGGATGCGGAGGAATTTCCCTCGCCACTCCCGGACGAGATGTGGACTATTGGCAAGGAGAGGTGAACCGGGCGATTGGCCTGTCACTAGCGCCACGCACGCGTAAGGCGTATCAACAAGCTTTCAATTTGTATAGGGCTTTTGCTACTCGATTTCAATGGCCAGAGACCTGGCCCATCCCGGTGGACCATGTTCTGCGGTTCATGGTTCACCTGCATGCACAGGGCCTTGCACCTCGCACCATAGCATCCAAGCTCTCGGCGTTGGCTTTTATGGCCAAAGTAGGGGGTCATGTGGATACCACCTCTGACTTCCGTGTGAGACACGTTTTGGAGGGGTGGGTGCGCGAGCGCGGGCGTTGCCCGGACGACCGGCACCCTATTTCCCCAGGGGTTCTTACCCAGTTGGCCCGGGGCTGGCCAGGCCTCTGTTTTGATCATTATGAGGCAGCCCTTTTTCATGCAGCCACAACGGTGGCATTTTTTGGAGCGCTCCGCATCAGCGAACTCGTGATGCTGTCTAAGGCGGATGCAAGTGGTAGGGCACTGGAACTCGGAGATGTATATGTTGCCAAAGACTGGGCCCAGTTGAGGATTCGCTCCTCCAAAACAGATCAGCATGGCGTAGGCAGTGGAGTAAGACTGCTACGGTGTTCTTTGGCAGACATCTGTCCGGTTGGTGCCCTACAGGAATACCTGGCACTGCGTGGCTGGCACCATGGCCCGTTTTTCTGTCACCAAGATGGGTCTCCCCTTACTAAATTTCAGTTTTGGAAGGTGACAGCTAGAGCCCTCACCAGGGTGGGACTACCAGGTGCCCGTTATGGCACACATTCGTTCCGTATTGGCGCAGCCTCTACAGCAGCTGCTTTTGGGTACTCTGGGGCTGACATACGCAGCATGGGGAGGTGGGGCTCACAATGTTTTCAGTTTTATGTGCGCCCACTCCCGCCATGAGTACCAATTCCTTCACCTTACCTTCCTTTTCTTAATTTTCTTACAGACCCTGGGTGTCGTATTACACCGGTGACAGTATGGCTGGTGGGCCACAGCTATGTGCTCAGGGCAGCGCGTTACGCTGCGGCGACAGAGTGGGGACCCCGACTGGGACTGGGTGACCACGCCAGTCTCTCATGGCACGGTAAGCCGGGGATGTTATGGCGGGAGCTGCGGCCTTTCCTTTTTTCTGGCCTGGGGGCTGACCTGCCTGACATTCTAATCATCCACTTGGGGGGCAATGATTTGGGCCAGGTCACCGGCTTATCGCTCAAGCATGCGATTTGCGAGGACCTCGCCTACTTGCATTATGTCTGGCCTGCCACGGCCCTGGTTTGGTCGGACATTGTCCCGCGCCACTCTTATAGAGGGGGCGTTAACCTCCTGGCCCTTGACCGAGCTAGGCGCGCGGTCAATAAGGCAGTGGCGCGGTTTCTCACCACCAGGGCTTGGGGACGGGTTAGTCATCACCCCGATATTAGTCTGCAAAATTGTGACTTGTATGCAGGGGATGGGGTCCATCTGTCGCGAGGAGGTATGGACCTCCTGTTGGGTGACTGGCGAGCAGGCCTGTTGACCGAGCTGACGGTCTGGGGGGGGGCGTCAGGTCTTCTGTGAAGCCCCTCCGTGTGGCGGGTAGCACTGGTAAGGTAAACAGTATGACCCACAAGTATCCGGCAGGTTCGCAATTGACTGGACAACACTAGACAGGAATAAAGTAGTTAAACGTTGTCCGGTCAACGACGAATCAGGCGATGGGGTGATGATGATTGCTAACCAGCATGCATCACCCCTGTGATTTCACGGATACGCGTCAGAGGGTGGGGTCATGAGTTAGTTATTGACTACGGTCAACAATTTGTTTGTTGTTAACAAACAAATTGATACAATTTGATACATTGTAACCAATTGCCGTTGGCAATTTTGGGGTGGTACCTTACCAGTGTTACTTCGGCCTGCTTGCCTTAGGAATTATGATTGGTCGTTTTACCAATACAAATTTATAATTCGGACTAGGGCATTGAATCAATAAATGTGGCCCTTTGCTGTTATCCACTTTCAATGTTGTCTGTGTCCGTTATTGGGGGGGTGCGCCTGCAATGCAAGCGCGGCGCCAAAATGGCCGCCGCGCACTTTGCGGGCCCCCCCCCACAGGACAGAGAATCCGGGTAGTTAGGGGCGTGGCCAGCTCCCTTATAAAAGGGGTGGCCACGAGGCAGCCGCGCTGCCATTTTGCCTCAGCGACGGAGCGGAGAAGTTTTTCCCTCCACCCCCTCCCTAGTTAACAGTGTGATCATGGTCGCTTCGGGGCCGGGTGGGAATTTTTGGTTGGGACCCACATTGGCTTCGGGTCCTGGCTTTTTTGCCCATCCCACACTGTTGCTATGGTTTGATATAGGGGTCTTTCTTCGTTCCTACTGTTGACTTTGGTCACATGGGCGGGTAGCACTGGTAAGGTAAACAGTATGACCCACAAGTATCCGGCAGGTTCGCAATTGACTGGACAACACTAGACAGGAATAAAGTAGTTAAACGTTGTCCGGTCAACGACGAATCAGGCGATGGGGTGATGATGATTGCTAACCAGCATGCATCACCCCTGTGATTTCACGGATACGCGTCAGAGGGTGGGGTCATGAGTTAGTTATTGACTACGGTCAACAATTTGTTTGTTGTTAACAAACAAATTGATACAATTTGATACATTGTAACCAATTGCCGTTGGCAATTTTGGGGTGGTACCTTACCAGTGTTACTTCGGCCTGCTTGCCTTAGGAATTATGATTGGTCGTTTTACCAATACAAATTTATAATTCGGACTAGGGCATTGAATCAATAAATGTGGCCCTTTGCTGTTATCCACTTTCAATGTTGTCTGTGTCCGTTATTGGGGGGGTGCGCCTGCAAAGAAGCACCCAGGTTTTGAGGAAACATCACACATAGTTGGTTTTTTTGTAATGACCTTTTTGAAATAACCTCATTGTGTTAGCAGGTTTATGTAAATGTGAAGGCCCTTGAATTTCTCAGGTCCTGATCTACACGCAGCTTTAAAAGGTAAGCACTCACACTTTCAATTGAGTTGAATTACTCCAGCTGCACAGATTAGCCTTGTAGTTATATTTCAGAGAGACCAAAATTTCTGAGGTGTCTTCAAACTCGTTCCAGATATATTACACTGCACTAAGATAACATCAATAACATACTTTCCAATGTGGAAATATTTTCTTTCTGTTCTTTATTCCACTGTTTTGCTTATTTTTAATCACAGTACATTGCAGTGATGGTGAACTTTGGCACTCCAGCTGTTCTCATTGAACTTTAATTCCCAGAAGCCCTGATCAGCAGGAGTGCTGACTTGGACTTTTGGTAATTGAAGTCCAAGAACACCTGGAGTGCCAAAGTTCACCATCACGGTTCTAGGGGAATAACAAATAATGATCAGAGAAAGCACACTGTGATAATTATCTTTTCTGTCAGAATACTTTACTGTAATAATCTTTAGGAATACTGTATATCTTTCCTTTAGTCCATCAAAAATCAATCAGGTCAATTTAAAAGAAAGCTGGTGCTAATATTCTATTTGCTAAACATTGCCATTACATAACCCAGTTTTAATGCAGTGGAAGCTTTCTCAGCATCAAGCAGCATGAATATGATTTCCAAAAATAGGCATGTGTGTGTGTGTCTGTGCATCTCTGTGTGTGTGAGAGAGAGGGGGGGGGGAGGAAATGCTGAGAGAGGCACAAAATGAGATCTTCATAAAGAGAAAAACAATATTTTTTACCTCAAACAAAGGGATACACAGAAAGAGCCTCCTTGAAGATTGTGATATTCTTGGACCACAATCAGGCATACCCTGGTAACAGCAACCTTGTGTTGCTGGATAATATTTTTTTTAAAAAAAATGCTTCCTTGAAATATATCAATGAAAAAAGAAACACAGACAGATATTACCTGCTTCCTTCCTCAGCAGAGATTACATGCTTCCTTCCTCAGCAGAGATTACATGCTTCCTTCCTCAGCAGAGAGTACAGAACAGAACATGGAATCAGTTGACACTCCAACTGGAATCAGTTGACACTCCAGCAGTCTCCACAGTAGGTCACTTTTGTGCCTGGCTTACTTTTCATGTAGGTAGAGCATTTCCCCACAAATGCCAGTTCAGCAACAATGGATTACAACCAGCTCCTTTCCCTCATCCAACCTAAAATAAGAGCCCTGGTACATCAGCACAGTAGGCAGACAGGCACAACGATGTACTGGATCTTTGATGTTTAACACACTCTCTAGCTCTGCAAGTGAATCTATCGGTATCAGAACTCCTGGGTCTCTTTTTCTTCAGCAACACCCAGTGTTGTGATGATGAAGCACAAACTGGCATTTATCTATGATATGAGCTAAGATGTGAAGTCAGGCTTAAATATGGGAAGAGAGATTTCAGATTGGAGGAGCAAAACAGAGACAGAAATGCTGCTGTAGAAGAAAGATTTGGGACAGAGGGTGTCTTGCATACTAACAAAGTTATTACTTGTGTGGACAATAGTCCACTTCATTAGATCTATGCAGTATTATTTTTAAAAAAGTATACACGTGGTTAAAGTAAGCAATGAGTTCAGTGGGAAATGTGATGCATAATGTGGAGTCCAGATATAATGGAAGTTGACAGTACTCTCAGAAGCAGGGTAATTCTGAGTACCATGTACTGAGGATAAATAAACAACAAAACAAAGGAGTTGTATACCTCTGGCAAGCAGAATGAGACTGGATAAGGCTTAAGACCCATGCTTAAATTGTGCAGGGCTAAATGGATGGTGGGTATGTGAGGCTACAGGTATATTTCCACACTATACATACGTCAGGAAGATTTTTTGTGTGTATCTAATGTGAAAGTGTCTCAAGAAGCCTGTAGGCCAACTGAGCTTATTGCATCTATGGGCTCCATTTTTGCATTAAACATTCCCGACTTCCAAGTGGGGTGGATTTAATGTATGCAACCCTGTACCCACCATTCACTTAACAGTTCGCCATCTTGCAGTTTCCCACAGTGGTGGGATTCAATTTTTTTTACTACCTACTCTGTGGGCATGGCCAGGTGGCCAGGTGGCCAGGTAACTGGGTGGGCATGACCAGGTGTCCATGTGACTTGCTCTTCCTCTTTTGGAGTAATTTTTCAAATGCAGTCAGCCCTTACATAATAACGTGTTTGGATAACATCATTTTCGCTTAACAACGCGTCGTTATGCACCACGTATTCCCCCGCATAACAATGTTATTAGTGTTGTTGTCCGAACAACAATGCTGAAATAACCGGACAGCGACGCTAAAAACGTCGTTATGCGGGAAACTCCATAGAAACCCGCATAACAACAAAAATTGCTTAGCAACGCTACTTGGGGAACCAAGTAACATCGTTATGCGAGGGTCTACTGTGTGGGGGTCTTGGGGGGGAGGAAAACCACTAGGAGACTTAAAAGAGATTTTACCAGGCACAGAAGGGGTTAAGGGTGCCGAGTTGATGATTCCTAGAAGGGAAGGAGACCAGATGAGGGTGTGAAACAGGAAATTGTCCTTTTCAAAAAGCATCCCTTCCTGTCTATCATTTTCTCCCTCTTCTGGCAGATGATGGGGAAGGTTGATGTGCGTTGATGGGAAGGCTCTGGCAACCAGATGGGTGGGGCCAGCTGGAATTTCTACTGTTGGTACAGGCGTACCATGGCATACCGGCTGAATCCCACCACTGGTTCCCCATCTACCCTTAGTAACACCTGGGCAGCAGACTCAACAGCCCAAGGTCATTGTTGTGTCCGAGCCTAAATTAACGTATATTGTTTAGAACAATTACAATCAAACTATTGCCGCATTGCACCCTCTTTGGTGCATATACTGTTAGCATTCTAGTCGGTTCTGCACAGGTTTTCCCGCCCTTACTTTGTCCGGGCAAATGTATCCCTTTTGACTGCCTTCCTGTAGTTATATAAGTGTTAGTCATCCCTGTTTTCCACAGTTAAGTCTGTCTGAACATGTTCGGAAGTCCAGCTGACACGCATAGTTCCTATCTGTACTCAACTGTAATAAACTACCCCTTTGTTAGCCCGAAGTGCTGTCGTGTGCGATTCCTCTTCAATACACAAAAGTCATGAGACAACTATCTTCTCCATTCAAGTGAAATGGATTACAGTGCTGTTGAACTTATAATAGCCATTCATATTTTGCACTTGTGTGTGTATCAATCAATCAATCAATCAATCAATCAATTTAATTTGTACCCCGCCCAACTCAGCACTAAGCCGACTCAGGGCGGCTTCACAACATATCATAGAAAATTACACAGTTTCAAAATTACAAAATACAATTCAAAAAAGAAAAGAAAAAATACAGCATACACTTAAACAAAGTTCATACGCAGCTGCCCCACTTCCCCGGGCCAATGAAATGGGTCCCGGGGCAGGCAACGCGGGACCCATATGTCAGGATATGTGATTTTTGTGCAAATGAATGTTCTCTTTTGTTGCCTTGTTTGGTGACTCGTGTCTTCCTTTTAGGCAATAATCCGTTATCCCAATCTCAGTGAGCAGTGGCAACACTCTGCTGACTGAGCATTATGCTCTGCTTTGTAGGTAAACAATTGCAAAGTGGGATCTCACATCTTGCCTTTCAATATATGTTTATTTCAAAGCAAGCATATGCAGTAAACGGCAATTGTTGTTTTGGGATTAATATAGAGTCCATTAGAGATGACAGTACTGACTTTAACTTAATTAGTCTTAAATTTTATTTTTAAAATTCATCTGCTGGATTATTTCATAGTTAAGGCTAAGAAGGGGAATTAAGAGGTCTCCCTGATCTGACCCATCCTCTGTAACAGTGTAGGTGAACCTATAGCATACATGCCAGAGGTGGCACGCAAAACCAATTTTGTTGGCACACACGCCATCAGAGGCAAGTCCTGCCCTACAACACCAGCGCCAATGGCAGCACTGCTTCCCCATCCACCCCTCCTCCTCCACCAATGGGGAGGCGAAAGGGGAGGCTGAAATCCCACCTGGGAGTCAGTGACAAAGATGAAGCAAGGTGACCAGACACCACCACTCTAGGAGACGGAGGAGGCGTGTGGATCCATGTGTGTGTGCATGTGCACACATGCCCATGTGACATTGCCAGAGGCATGCTGGTGACATCACATGGGTGAGTAGGCATGCACGGTGCCTGCCCATGTACTCCTCCTCCTCCTTTGGCACTCGGCCTCTAAAAGGTTCACCATCACTGTTCTATAATATGTGGGTAACAGTTCTGATGTGATACATTTTCATGTTGCATTAGCATATTACTCACTAAGAAAATGCCTTTGATTTTTAAAAAGTGACTCCTGTGCTTTTTGCAATTCATAATAAGTAGGGAAATTGTGTCCCATCTTGCAAGCAACAGTACAGGTCATGCAAAGAAAAGTTCTTAATACCTCATTCCAAGACAGAATATTTCTTCTTTGCAAACCCATTTGAAGCAGATACTATAAGTCATTTTTAATGGCAACAGGCTTTAGAGATAGGCACAAATATGGTGTGTGTTGTTTATTTTTATACTATTCTTAATCAAGATGAGCATGAAGGCATTAAGTCCCTTCCCCCCCTTGTGTTGCCAGCATCTTCCATCTTATGATGGCCTAAGCTCCAATAATTATGACGGTTACATAATCTTTGCTTTTATTTAATGGTATTAGAGAAGAAGCCTACTTGTAAGAGTATCTGTTATGGTTAGGGCTGCCTGAGAACCAGAGCATTTATCAAAGTACTAGAAAGTTCAGACCTGTGATTCACTCATTAGGTGTGCTGTAATAGTGGGTTTCTCACCTTGCTTTATGCCTCATGCCTCCACACTGTGCTTTATGCTATTTCTTTTTAGCGTTTGCACCATTAGTCCTGAGTACCTGTTCCAGGAAGGCCCCATACATTTGTACACTTTATTCTTTTCTGCCTGTTGAACCTTTATCCAAATGTTATTCTGATTCTCTGTATTTCTTTTCTTGTTCTCTCAACCCTTACAAATACATCCACCTCCCTACAGGTTCTCTGTGTATGCTTTATTTCAAATAGCTTTCATGTAAATGATTCAGCAGTACAATTAATTGCTACTGTGTAATGGTCTATTTCATTCCTACTGTGTAATGGTTTTGGCCTAAGTCTTCAAAAACAAAGGGTACAGATTTTGCCCTTGTTTTCCTAGTCTTCGTCAGCATAATTACATGGGCTCAGGTGTTGATGTTGGATTTCTGCTGCTGCCCATCATTTGCCATTATCTGGTTGGTAATAAAAGGAAGTCTAGCCAGGTTGCTATCCTGTGTGCATCACTGGTCAAACGTAAACACAAGAATATTGTGTTGCCCAAATCCAATGGTGAAGCAGAACCAGAGATCACAAGGTTGATGCTCTTTGACTTTCTGAGTATCAGGGATTATGACATCCTCTGCCATTTTCCTCAGGCTTTCCTGCTCCTCTCTGAGTTTAGCTGCAAGCCTCACAGTGTGAGGGAGAGATTTAGATTTTCTCAAGAACAATATGGACATAAAATGAGATGATAGGATTCACTTGAGAAAGCCTTGATGCTGGGAAAAGTGGAGGGCATAAGAAGAAGGGGGCAGCCAAAAATGAGATGGCTAGTGGCTCAAGTGGCCAAGACACTGACTGGGAGGTGGAAGGTCAGCAGTTCGATTCCAAGTACTGCAATGGGCACAGAGCTAGGCAGGTTGAGGAGGATTGTGGAGGACAGAGGTGTGGCGGGCAATGGTCCATGGTGTCACAAAGGGTTGGAGTCGACTGTGTGACTGAACGACAACAACAACAGGAACAATATATTATTGCATACTTTCTTTGATGTGATGCAAAGAGTTTGATGGTAGTTTCGCCTTAAGAGGAATTAGCTTTACAGATGTAAATGCCTGGTCAGGTTATCCTGCTATGGTAATACTGCCAGTGTCTCAACACCGATTGTCAAGCGGCAGTTAACTAACCTGATCACCCTAAGGACTAATGGTCTTGGGTGGAGGAGTCCACAGGAAAGAATGATGGTTCCCCAAGTGGATTAAATCCCGCTTGAATCCATCTTGAATGAGGGTAGCAGCTTCATCAATACTGCCCTGGAGCTGAGAAGGACTTTCTGTGCCAAAAGGGTTCAGGACCAGAAAGTGATGCGCAGAACTGGATCAGTGGTATGGGTTCCATGCTGCAATGCAGAAGGCAGATGGAAGGCCACTGCCATTATATTGTCCCCAGGACAATCTTCAAGGCTGATTTCCATAACGATATCAAATATGGCACTTGAAAAATAAGAAGCTTTATAGAAAACCTGTTCCTCATTAATTGTTATATGAGGAAAGTCATTTTGTGTAGTTTGGGGGGGAGCTGCACATTCCCATTGGAATCATGTAGGAATCGGGGCCACTGGGGTGGCCTTAATGTCCCGGAGGAGACTGATCAAGTGACGACACGAGGCAAAAGGAGCGAGATCAGATCAGTACTTTATTGGAAAAAGGCAACATCATTTATAGGGAAGAAAGCGCAACGGTGGCGAAACTGTCATCGGACAGGAAAATTACCTCACCCACGTACCCGGGTTAATGGGAAACCTCTCAAAGGGAAGTTAATTAACTTGGATAAACACGGGGCAAGGAAGACCATTGTTTAGGGTTTAAGCAAGGGTAAATATGGCTGATATTTACACCGGGGATTACCTTGGCCAGAGGATGAGTGATTACTCTAATAGGTAACTGAGGTCTGCGAGGTGCTTGCTCGGCAGAATCGTCGGTCAGGCTACAAGCGGCCGAATTAATCCCTATCATTAATTTACCCCCCTTATGCCCTGACAAGGGCCAGAGGCCAGGAGTTTGCTCACTGGTTTAACCTCTGCCAGAAGCCACTGATGCCCAACCGGGCACGGGGAATCTTCATCTCCCCTTACTTTTTAATATTAAGAGCCTGACTGGCGACTCTGCGCAGAAGCAGCATCAGCTGTTGATCGGGAATGACGTCACGGGGCTTCTTCTCGGGGCGGTACTTCGAGATCAGTGAGGGAATACATTGCGCAAAGCAGCATAACGCTATGCCTAGTATAGTCACCCCCACTACCACCTTGAGTACCGTCTGAAGCCACCCCCAGGGGATCCATGACCACATCCAGCTCCACAATGAGCTCCACCAAGCCCCCCATGCGGAACCCTCAGTGATGCCCTGGACTATGGTGTGGAGATCAGTGAGCTGACTTTGGATTTTCCAGGAATTGTCAGTAAGGTTGAAACAGCACATACCGTGAAGGGATTCGCAACCCAGATGGTGCAACAATAAGAGGTAGTCGATAGCCGCTCGATTATCGAGGATGGCATGGCGAAGTTCCGCCTGCTCCTGATTGAGGAGCGCTATCGCTGTGGAGGTATGGTTGATGGCTTTTGCCAAACCGCAAGCCAAGCGACCAATTCTCCGTGCGTTGCCGACGGCTAAGCCTGGCACGCCAACTATACTGACTGATAGTGAGACGTATTCGGCTGGGCTTAGGACTCTAAAGCTGCTGTCACATGAGCTGTCTAGTTGGGTGGTGCGAGTGCGCCTGATGGGTGCAGAAACCTTTGAAACATTTGAAACATGTGGAACATTAGAAACATTTGTGCTTGGGGTGACCATATCCCTAGTGGGGAGCAACAGTGTCAACCGGCTAAGGCAACATGTGGAATCTGATACATTTGCGGGAATATAATTGAAGGTATACTGATTGCATGTGAAGAACCACCCTGAGGGTAGGGTGATATGGGCAGGTAATGAACCAATTGTCTCTGGGTTTGCACAAGTCCAGTTGCTGCTGCCGGTATCGAGGCAGCTGCGCTGGGTCCGGCCGCCTGTGGCGCAGCCGATTATTTGTGCACAAGTAGAGTTCGGGCTGGCCGCCACTCGCGGGGTGTGAAGAGTGGCTGCATCAGCCGGCAAAGTCATGGTGAGCCGCAATCCCCCCCAGCGAGCATAGGCTGCAAAAGTCGCAGGGAGGTGCGGTCCGAAAATCTTCTTTAGCAGCCAGTCACCATCCCTGGCGCGTGCGTCGAGAGTGTGGCACACTGGGATGAGACAGGTGCTGAAGATTGAGGCAGAACCAATGTCCTGCTTCAGGCAAAAATCGGACTGGTTGACGAGACCCGCCAACCTTGCCCACAAGTTGTAGTGCATCCGTGCTGAAAGGTCTTCACCGGGCGGCAGGCCGTTGGCCTGAAGTGAAGCGGCCTGAACGCCTCCCCCCAAAAGCAGGGCGAGGGCCAGGATGAGGGTGAAGATCACGGAGTTGGCATTAATCTGGGCAAAGACTGCTGCAACGAAGTGCTCCGGTGTCGGCTCCATCTCCTCGCGTTGGAGGGCGTCCTCGGCCTCTCTGCAAAGGGTCTTGACCATCCCCCAGGTGATCCTCGGCGCTTGGGTCCGCAGCCGCCGCTTCTCCTGGTGGGTCTCCTCGGTCAGAGTGAGGTCCTCCAACTCCGGGATCGGACTCGGGTCGGTCTGGGTCCACGCCATGAGGTTCCAAATGGGGCTTGACGCACCGAGCCGGAATCCACACGACACCTGTTGGAGACATAATTGCAGCATACCCTCTCCCCCAGGTTATGAGCGGCACCGGGCCCCTCCAGGATGGGTCCGGTGGCACTCGGTACCGGACCATAGGTCGCGGGAGAGCTTCCGAACGGCGGAAGTGCTTCTCCTGCGGCGTACAGTCCGAAAAAACATTGAGGTGATTGTATGTGAACAACACCTTATTCAGACAAAACTGTGCTTGTCCCTGTGAATTGGGGAGGGCTGGTGGCTCCCCCCTTTCTGTTTGTTTGTCAATATAGGACTTTAGCGTCCGATTGACCCGTTCTACAATCGCCTGCCCTTGCGGATTGTAGGGAATGCCAAATGTATGCTTGATGTCCCAGGTGGCCATGAAGGTGGCCAACTGCCTAGAGCAGTAGGACGGGGCGTTGTCCGCTTTCACGTGCCGCGGCTTGCCCATTGCCGCAATGCAGGACAGGAGATGCTGCTCCACGTGGGAGGCAGTCTCCCCATTCTGCGCCGTCGCCCAAACGAACTGGGAAAAAGTGTCTATGCAGACGTGCATGTACTGCCATCTGCCAAACTGCGGCACATGCGTGACATCCATTTGCCACACCTGATTGGCCTCTGTCCCCCGCGGGTTAACCCCCCACGAGGGCCCCCCCGGTGCCCCTGCACAATGCTGGCAAGAGCGCACTATACCCTGGGCTTGAGAAAGTGGCAAATTGAACTGTCTGGCGAGTGCCTTGGCGTTTTGGTGAAAAAAGGCATGACTTTGAATTGGAGTAGTGAAAACTCCCAAAACTGAACGTTGCTGAATTTCCTTTGCCGCCGCGTCCGCTCTGCTATTGCCCGCGGAAATCGGACCCGGTAGGTCTTGATGACTGCGGATGTGGGCAATATAGAGCGGCTCCGTGCGGTTTCGCAAGTGAAATTGAGCAGTGAGAAACAGGCTAAGCAGATTCTTGTCTATCGCGGGAGTGATGTAAGCTCCCGGTAGACTGTGAAGCAAATTCCTAACATACAGACTGTCAGTTATGATATTTAAACGTTCCTTGGCGAAGGTGCGCAAAGCAAGATTCACGGCTGCCAACTCCGCCCGCTGTGCGGACTTCTGTGGAAGAGTTAGCAGCGTGTGCCTAGCTTCGCCCTCCTGCCAGGTCAGGACACCATAGGTGCGTCCGCCATCAGAAAAAACCGTTCTGGCCTCCTGAAGTGGGACCAGCGAGAGCAATTCGAACAAGCTGACTGTTCCTGTTTGAAGCGAGACGAGTCTGGGGTCTTTAGGCAAGTGGTATGCCAAGCTTCCAGTGAATCCTTCCAAAGCTATCGGAAGCGAGTCACCTAGCTGCATCAACTGCTAAATTTGTTCCTTGGTGAATGGGACTACGATCTTGGCTAAATCGTGCCCAGAAATGTCCCTAGCTCTCAGCCTGCCGCGGTAGATCACCGCGGAGACCAGTTCTTGGGGCGGAACAATGTTCTGAGATGAGGTGTTAGGCAAGTATACCCACTCCACAATCTTCGCTCCCTTCTCTGAGTCTACTCCTAGCGCCCCAGTGAACATGGATCCCGATCGCACGATGTACAGATTCAGGATTGGGGCATAGGGCCCCTGGGCGATCCTATCTACCCATCTTTGGCTGAGAGCTTGGTTAACTTTCTCGAGCGCCAAGCGCGCGTCTCGAGAAATTTTTATCCGGTCTGCTGGCTGCTTACCTAGCGTTAGCAGCGAGAAGAGCGGTTTCAGAAGATCCGTATCCAATCGAAAATACGGTCTGGCCCAATTAATGTTCCCTAAAACCTGCTGTAGTTCTACCAAGATGACTGAGTCCTGTAGATTAATCTGAGGCAAAACTGGTGCGGCGAAAGAGCGGAGAAGCCGATGACCCAAGTATGAGAAGGGCTCGGTTCTCTGCACTTTCTCCGGGGCAATGAGTAACCCTTTGTCCCCCAGGCTGGCCTGGAGGTCTGAAAACACTTCGCTGCCAAGTTTCGGCAACGCTACCAAAATATCATCCATAAAGTGACAAACTAAGGCTTGTGGGTAAAGGTTTCGAAACTTTGCCAGTGCGTCGTGAACGTAAATTTGGCACAAAGTGGGCGAATTGAGCATGCCCTGTGGCAAAAATTTCCACGCGTAACGCTGCGTGGGCTCACTGTGGTTCACGACCGGCACGGTAAAGGCAAACCTCTCCCGGTCCCTGGGGTCTAAGGGGATTGTATAAAAGCAATCCTTGAGATCTACGACTAGGATCTCCCACCCCTCGGGAATCATGTTCGGATTCGGGATGCCGCATTGAAGCGGACCCATTGGCTGTATGCATTTATTGATCTCCCTGAGATCGTGGAGGAGTCGCCACTTCCCCGACTTCTTCTTAATAACAAAAATTGGCGAATTCCAAGGACTTGTGGACTGTTCTATATGTCCTGCGTCTAGCTGTTCCTTAACTAGCTGCTTGAGAGCAACCAATTTCTCCCCTACTACCGGCCATTGTTCTACCCAGACCGGAGTACCGGTGAGCCATTTAAGTGGCAACGCCATTACCCAAAGGTAAGCATGGCACCGTACTGCTGCAGAATGTCTCGCCCCCAAAGGTTGATGTGCACGTCAAGAATGTGCGGTCGAATCACCGCCGTGCCCTCAGCCCTTGGGATTGTGACTTCTACCCACTCTCGGCTCCTAAACGCTTCCTGGACGCCGCCTACCCCCCACACATCGGAGACCGGCTCAATGGCCCACTCCCTTGGCCACTGGCTTCTGCTTATCACACTGACATCTGCTCCGGTATCTAATAGGCCTGAGAACGATCGATTATTCAGAAATACCTCGATGACCGGGCGCTGTTTCCACTCAATGTTGGTCTCCACTGTCGCTAAGACCTGGTATCCTTGCGCTGCCTCACTGGCGCTCGAGCGGTCCTCTGACCGGGACTCGAAGCTGTCACTGAGCCCTCCCTGGCTCTCTGCTGGCGAGCGACAAGGAACCATGATCAGTTGCGCTAAGGTGTCTCCCTTAGGGATGGTTTGGGGCAGGTGTGTCCAAAGCTGAACTTGGAGAACGCCCGAAAAATTGGAGTCAATGACTCCTGGAATTATGAAAATTCCGCGTGCACCAGCTACACTACGGGGCAAAACTAAACCTATAAAGCCTCTGGGCAGGGGTCCCATGTACTGGGAATCGACCAGATAGACTGTGCCTGGCAGGTCGCATGTGACGTCCGCCTGGCAAGTCAATTCTAGTCCCGCGCTGCCCCTGGGGCTGGCCTGTGCCCTCGCAATGTCTGGGATGGGGTTGGACTCTACTCTGGCTCTGGGGAGTTCTGGGTGAAGGACGCCTCTGTTTGGACTGGGGCCAGAGACATGCCCGTGTTCCGGTTTCCCGAATTCTGGCAATACCTGGCCCAATGATAGCCTTTCTTGCACTTCGGACAGAGGGTGTTCGGAGCCTTGGGACGGCTGGACTTTTGCCCGCCTCCCTTGGATCGGCACTCCCTAGCGAAGTGACCGATCTTGCCACAATTGTGGCATGCCCCTTTGCTCTTACCATTAGGTCTTTTCCCTCCTTGCACCGCGGCCGCTAGCAGGCCCATCTTATAGGATTCTGTGCCAACGTCGGCGCAAGCTCTAATCATGTCCGATAGGGTCAAGTCAGGACGATTGCCTAGGGACTGCAAGATTCTACGGCAGTCCAGGTTGGCATTGTCCTTGGCTAACTTAATCATGAGCTCTTCCTGGGCTTGCTCATTATCAATCTGCCTGCTAATGGCTTCTTCCAGGCGATTGATGAAGTCCATGTAGGGTTCCTGGGCTCCCTGCTTAATGGAGGTGTAATTTTTAGCCGCTTTGCCAGTGGCTGGGATCTTAAAGTAAGCCCTAAAGGCTGCCTCGGCTGACATCTCGAGAGTGGCGAGAGGCAGGTTGATCTGAGCATTGATTGACTCGAAATTACCCGAGCCATACAGCTGCTCAGGAAGCACCGCGCCTCCCATCCTGGCAGCCCGAGTTTGCGCCTCTAGGCGGAACTCGCTGTCCCAGATCATGTACTGGCTAGGGGTCAGCATCATCCTCATGACGGCTTTCCAATCATGGGGGATCCACATGGTGGTCTCGCACACCTGCTGAAGCGTGCCCCTAGTAAAACGACTTTGGAGCCCTGTTTCTGCAATTGCCTTCCGCATAGCCATGAGCAGCTTATACGGGACTGGGGAATGAACAATCTGCTGTGCGCCTGTGAGCGCATCCATTTCCATGCGGATTGGACATATCTGTCTGAGCTCAGCTAGTTCTTCTGCCGGCAATTCCCCCTTCCTAATCTCCTCTTCAATTGTGCGCTGAAGGGGGCTTTTGGTAACTCGGGAACCCGAAGCTGTCAGAGGAGCGCCTGCGCTTCTCATGCCCTGCATTCCCTCGGTGACGTCTGCAGCTGTCACCGCGGGAAGGCTCCCTGCGCTACTCTGCTGGTACTTGAATGTCGGATAGAGTGCGGTGGGCGCAGTCGGCTCGACTGGCTGAGCTGATGACTTCTCTAATGGGGGTTCTTCCGCTTCTATCCGGACTGGCTCGATCTCAGCTAAGAGTCTCCTACACTTCCTCCATGTGCTCACTATCCCTCCTGGGGCCTTCGGGGGTTGCTGAATGCAGTCTCCTATCCGATCCCAGAGCTGTAGGGTTAACGTACCTACTTCTGGGTAAAGCAGGCAGTGTTCCCTAAGGTACGCCAAAAGTCTCGCTAGCTCCCTGCTGTGAAAGCGTAACTTAAATACCCTGGCCAGGATTCTAAACTCTTCCTCACGAGTTTTTTGGCTAGCGGACGGACTCTGTCCCTGAGAACAAGTCCCCATATTACCTGCGAGTTGTCCTCTGAAGTTTCCTCCTCGGGACGGGTTGACGCGTCTTGGGGCAAGGTAACTGGTTCTGGCGACGATCGTCTGGGTGGAGCTCGGAGCGTGGCCTCCTGCCACGGGCCCTCGGCGGCCTCTGCGCTGTCAGGGGCTCACAGCTGCCCTGAGCGGAACACGTTTTTCCCTTTGGCGCAAGTCTCCCCAAAAGCCGGGAGCAAGGTGCAGGAATGCCTCTCTTGGAATGCCTCGCCGCTGGCCGTCCTTCTGACCGACTGGCTGCCGGCCAGAGCGCCGCGCTGTCCTCCGGGCTGACGGGTCGCGGTTCAAGCGTAGAACCGGACCGCGTGGTTCGCTACTCGTGAGTAGACCTCTCCTGGGCCGCTTTACTCACGAGTAAATCACGTCGGGGTCACCAGATGTAGGAATCGGGGCCACTGGGGTGGCCTTAATGTCCCGGAGGAGACTGATCAAGTGACGACACGAGGCAAAAGGAGCGAGATCAGATCAGTACTTTATTGGAAAAAGGCAACATCATTTATAGGGAAGAAAGCGCAACGGTGGCGAAACTGTCATCGGACAGGAAAATTACCTCACCCACGTACCCGGGTTAATGGGAAACCTCTCAAAGGGAAGTTAATTAACTTGGATAAACACGGGGCAAGGAAGACCATTGTTTAGGGTTTAAGCAAGGGTAAATATGGCTGATATTTACACCGGGGATTACCTTGGCCAGAGGATGAGTGATTACTCTAATAGGTAACTGAGGTCTGCGAGGTGCTTGCTCGGCAGAATCGTCGGTCAGGCTACAAGCGGCCGAATTAATCCCTATCATTAATTCACCCCCCTTATGCCCTGACAAGGGCCAGAGGCCAGGAGTTTGCTCACTGGTTTAACCTCTGCCAGAAGCCACTGATGCCCAACCGGGCACGGGGAATCTTCAGAATCAGAATTTCTACCTACCTAAGCCAGCTTCTTGAGATGGAGAAGCAGGTTTCTAGCCCTCATCATTGAATTAAGTGTGTCTTCTGGAAGTGGAACAAGGAAATATCTACTGCAGTTCTCCTCCTCCGGCATGTAATTGCCTTTTTTGTTTGTAGACTGTGAATACAACTTAGCCTGCCTTTTGGTTTAAACACAAAGTGTCTAACACGTATCCCATGATCTGAAAGTGCTTGGCACTTCTTGTGCATTGCTGCAGAACCACAAACACACACCCCATGACTGTGGCTTTTAGTCTTGAGTGTGCTTCAGTTGCTCATACTGAGCTGTGGGAAGGCAGAAGAGGGTGTTGGTGAGAGTTCTCGGTCTAATTTGTCTGACACTGCAGCAGCTCCATCCTCCCAGACTCCCATTTTCTAGGCATATCAGAAAACATTTTCTAGTTTATGATAGGCAGTATTAGCTTCTGAATTAAAACATGCCTATCCTAATCCTGCCAGAAAGCTATTTGTTTACTTTTTTAGGAAAGGGTGTGGTGCTGCCTTTTTCTTTTCTTTTTAAGGCATACTGAAATTATTAGGATGCTGATTGCTACAATTCCTCATCAATATTACTGGAGCTACATCTCACTGTCTTGTCTGTTAGTTAATGCACGACTATTCAAACAGTAACAGTTTTATTCCTTAGTGAACCTGAAATAAATGGAATTTTTTGCACTTAAATAAATGGAATTTTTTGCTCTTCCATTTATTTCAGGTTAGAAATGCAGGCAGATCTCTCTGCTCCTTTGCTTTTTTGAAACCATTTGTTTTCATGTCTGTATGCACGCATGTGCTTATAGAGGGTATTTCCATGCGTAGAAGATAACCTGAATGTGCTTGTCCATTTGTGCGTAATTAAGGAGCGGAAACAGCCTAAATAATATTGAAAAAGAAAGCTAGTTCTGGAGCTCGTCGGAAGAGTGCTACACGAAACAGCTAAGTTAGTCGGAGTCTTCCTTTGTATATTAAAAGTGGGCACAGCATCGTGATCTCTAAGAAAAGAAGCAGGAAATGCTCCAATATAAGAGAAGAAGGCTTATCGGAAAGTTAGCATCCGCTGTGGTTCCATAGTGTAGTGGTTATCACGTCTGCTTTACACGCAGAAGAAGGCTTATCGGAAAACTAGCATCTGCTGTGGTTCCATAGTGTAGTGGTTATCACGTCTGCTTTACACGCAGAAGGTCCTGGGTTCGAGCCCCAGTGGAACCACTTAATCTTTTTCTCCCCTCCTTTTTCCCGCCATTTTCAAGCATTTGTCTGTCGTCTGTTCCTGATAAGGATCCCTGGAGGGGAAAATGCTCTAGTTCATTTTCTCTATCTGTTTGCAGTTAATTAATCAGAACTGATGTTGATGTAGGAATACCGCATAATAAATGAAGCCATTGCCTGTACAGTACTTTATGTAGCAGGAAGCTGAATAGTAAAAGCGCCATCTACTGGAATAAAGTTGCTTTTGGTAGAAGGAGATGTGTTGATTATAAAAATTACTGTACAGTGGAACCTCGTTTAACAAACGGCTCAGTTAACACAAAAATTGCATAACAAAAGGAAATCCGGAAAAAATAGTGGCGCGGTTAATAATTTCCCCCCAGAACGGATTAATTGATTTTCAATGCTTTTCCTTTTGGAAACCGCATTTTGGTTGTCAGATTTTGGTGTTCAATGCATTCCTAGGGAAAATTCACTTTACAATTTTTTTGTAGTACAAAAGGTCCCGGAGAACGCATTAAATTTGTTAAGCAAGGTAATGCTTAATACCATGGCGTTCGATCAACTGGTTTGTGAAAGGCCCACCCTTGATAATGCTAGAATTCACTGTTTAGACTTTAAGCCACCGCTACATTTCATGCTTCAAGTATGTTGTGACTGATATCACATAGCTTTTGAAAGATAGGTTAAAATGATTCTAAATAATTTCCGAGTACTGCAGGACGGAATGAGCTCTCGTCTTTGTCCCAGCTCCTGCCAACCTAACAGTTCGAAAGCATGAAATTGCAAGTAGATAAATAGGGACCACTTTGGTGGGAAGGTAACAGTGTTCCATGCACTCCTGTGTCTAGTCATGCCTGCCACATGACCACGGAAATGTCTGCAGAAGCAGACAGCGCTAGCTCTTCGGCTTTGAAACAGAGATGAGCACTGAACCCTAGAGTCAGATACGATTGCCTTTCGAGCAAGGGAAACCTTTACCTTTACTGCTGAGAGTTGGAAGCAGCATTTGGAGAGAGAGAGAGAGAGAGAGAGAGAGAGAGAGAGAGAGAGAGAGAGAGAGAGATCTTCACCCTGCCTTTGAAATGTGTTTTTCCTTGAGACAGAAATGAGAGTATGAAAGCAATTACCCCCTCCCATTTGGAGGGTGGGTACAAAAGGGACTGCAGTGGCTCAAGTGGTTAAGATGCTGACTGGAATGTCGGCAGGTCAGCAGTTCAATTCCCGAGTACTGCAGGACGGAATGAGCTCCAGTCTTTGTCCCAGCTCCTGCCAACCTAGCAGTTTGAAAGGAAGAAATTGCAAGTAGATAAATAGGGACCCCTTCAGTGGGAATGTAAACGGCATTTCGTGCACTCTGATGTCGATTCATGCCTGCCACATGTCCACGGAAACGTCTGCAGACGCACAGTGTTGGTGCGTTGATGTTTAGCAGCCGAGAGTACCATTTGGTATTTAAATGCTAATTGTATTGTGTTTTGATTTGTATTAGACTTTGAAATTTTGTATCTTTAATACTGTATCTTTTGACTATATTGTTGCTATTGTTGCTATACTGTATTTTTTTGTATTTTGTATTTCTAATATTGTATCCTTATACTGTATCTTATGTAAGCCGCTTCGAGTCGTCCATTGGATTGAGGGAAGTGGGATATAAATAAAAACATTATTATTATTATTATTATTATTATTATTATTATTATTATTATTATTATTATTATTATTATTATTATTATTATTATTATTATTATTATTATTATTATTATTATAAACGGAGATGAGCACTGATACCTAGAGTCAGATACGACTGCCTTTACCTTACAGTGACCTTTACCTTACAGTTGCTATGAATAGCAACATAACGTTCAGCAGCTGATGACATTCTGTGTAAGGCCAAAAGCAGGGCCTTTCAGTACCAGGCAGTGAGTTTATTTATCCTAATATCTCCAAATGGCTGGCCTTGCAACATTTTACACATTCTGGAAAGGCTATGTTTTGGATTTTTCAATCCCCATCTCCACAACCTTTTGGTGAAAAGGTTCAATTCCTGTTTGAACCTTTTCACACAAAGGTTGTGGAGATGGGGATCGTGTGGTCTCTCTTAAAAGGAGTGCTTCTGCTCAGAGATTGTTGTTGTTCAGTCGCACAGTCGATTCCAACCCCATGGACCATTGTCCTCCAGGCACCCCTGCCCTCCACCATCCTCCTCAGCCCGCCCAGCTCTGTGCCCATTGCGTCTACAATACCATCTAGCCATCTCATCTTTGGCCGCCCCCTACCAAGTGTCATTCCATTCCATGGATTTTTGAGGATACTTTGCCTAGTGCAAAGTGTAACACTTAGTGCACACTTAAGTGTCATACTTGGAATCATAGGAGGACTTATGTGCCAAAAAGATTTGGGTGCCCCCAGATGTAGAGTAACCAGCCAATTGCGCCCTCTCCTAGACTGGGACTCCTTACTCATGATCACTCATGCTCTGGTCACCTCTAGACTAGATTACTGTAATGTGCTCTACATGGGGCTGCCCTTGACGACCATTCAGAGACCATAGCTGGTCCAGAATGCGGCCACCCTGGTGGTGATGGGGTGTGGACGTTATGCTCGTGCCTCCCCACTACTCCGGGAGCTGCACTGGTTACCAGTTTGCCTCCAGGTGCAATTCAAGGTGCTGGTTTTGACCTTTAAAGCCCTATATGGCAGTGGGTCAGGATACTTGAGAGTCTGCATCATCCCAAGAGTGTCTGCCCACCCAACCAGAGCGGACCAGAGGGGCTTCCTTGTTGTGCCTTCAGTTAGAGGGGCTCGCCTCTCTGGCACACAAAGAAGGGCCTTCTCCATGTCCGCACCAGCCCTCTGGAACCTCCTGCCAACAGAATTGAGGTTAAAGACAGAATTGCTGCCTTTCAGGAAAGGTTTGAAGACCTGGCTGGCAGGGCAGGTGTGGGGCCGCAATGGGAATACGGCCCCAGCCTGCTGGCTCATCTCCAGCTAGAGTCCAGTTAGTGTCCATCCTTCTGTATTTCTGTATTCCTCCTATTCCCCCCCCCTTTTAGCTTTTTAAAATGGGGTGGGGGTAGGAGGGTGGGTAGGTGATCTAGGGTTTTTAACATGTTTTTATATGTTTTTAATTCTTGTACACTGCCCTGAGTCGGGTTTGCCCGAGTGGGCAGGATAAAAATTGAAGAATTAAATTAAATTAAATTAAATTAAATTAAATTAAATTAAATTAAATTAAATTAAATTAAATTAAATTAAATTAAATTAAATTAAATTAAATTAAATTAAATTAAATTAAATTAAATTAAATTAAATTAAATTAAATTAAATTAAATTAAATTAAATTAAATTAAATTAAATTAAATTAAATTAAATTAAATTAAATTAAATTAAATTAAATTAAATTAAATTAAATTAAATTAAATTAAATTAAATTAAATTAAATTAAATTAAATTAAATTAAATTAAATTAAATTAAATTAAATTAAATTAAATTAAATTAAATTAAATTAAATTAAATTAAATCCTGATGTGGCTCCAGATTGACTCAGCCTTCCATCCTTCTGAGGTTAGTAAAATGAGTGTCCAGCATGTTGGGAGCAAAATGCTAATTACATTGTAAATCACCCAGGGTGTGCACTAAGTGCTATAGGGTGGTAAAGTCACTCTTGCTCGAAAGCCAGTTGTATCCGATTCTGGGGTTCGGTGCTCATCTCTGATAAGTATAATTGCTATTGCTATTGTAACATGGGAAATGAAATCCAAGACCAGCCTTTATATAACTCCCACCTTTTGCAGACATATTATATTATATTATATTATATTATATTATATTATATTATATTATATTATATTATATTATATTATATTATATTATATTATATTATATTATATTATATTATATTATATTATATTATATTATATTATATTATATTATATTATATTATATTATATTAATTTGTTTATATTTGTATTGCTACCCTCTCACCGAGGCGACTTTGGGCGGCTCACAGGTGTAAATATAAAAATGTTCCATAACAATAAAATCAAGAAAATTATCTAAAAGCCATCAAACATTAAAACCCTTAAAATATTGTATTATTTTGAATAGTAGCTGTATTTGCAGGCGCACCCCCCAATAAAGGACTCAGACATCAATGAAAGTGGATAACGGCATTGGGCCACATTTATTGATTCATGCCCTAGTCCGAATTATAAATTTCTATTGGTAATTGACCAATCATAATTCTTAAGGCAAGCAGGCCGAAGTAACACTGGTAAGGTACCACCCAAAATTGCCAACGGCAATTGCTACAATGTATCCATTTGTATCAATTTGTTTGTTGACCACAAACAAATTGTTGACCGTAGTCAATATCTAACTAATGACCCCACCCTCTGACGCGTATCCGTAAAATCACGGGGTGATGCATGCTGTCTAGCTATAGCCATCACCCCGTCGCCTAGTTCATCGTTGACCGGACAACGTTTAACCAACTTATGCCTGTCTAGTGTTGTCCAGTCAATTGCGAACTTGCCGGATACCTGTGGGTCATAATGTTTACCTTACCAGTGCTACCCGCCCATGTGACCAAAGTCGACAGCAGCAGCAGAAAAACCCCTATGTCAAACCATAGCAACAGTGTGGGATGGGCGAAAAAACCAGGACCCGGAAGCCAATATGGGTCCCAGCCAAAAATTCCCACCCGGCCCCGAAGCGACCAAAATATCACACTGTTAACTAGGGAGGGGGTGGAGGGGAAAAACTTCTCCGCTCTGTCGCTTCGCAAAATGGCAGCTCGGCTGCCTCGTGGCCACCCCTTTTATAAGGGAGCTGGCCACGCCCCTAACTACCCGGATGCCTTTGTCCTGTGGGGGGGCCCCCGCAAAGAGCGTGGCGGCCATTTTGGCGCCGTGCTTGCATTGCAGGCGCACCCCCCAATAAAGGACTCAGACACCAATGAAAGTGGATAACGGCATTGGGCCACATTTATTGATTCATGCCCTAGTCCGAATTATAAATTTCTATTGGTAATTGACCAATCATAATTCTTAAGGCAAGCAGGCCGAAGTAACACTGGTAAGGTACCACCCAAAATTGCCAACGGCAATTGCTACAATGTATCCATTTGTATCAATTTGTTTGTTGACCACAAACAAATTGTTGACCGTAGTCAATATCTAACTAATGACCCCACCCTCTGACGCGTATCCGTAAAATCACGGGGTGATGCATGCTGTCTAGCTATAGCCATCACCCCGTCGCCTAGTTCATCGTTGACCGGACAACGTTTAACCAACTTATGCCTGTCTAGTGTTGTCCAGTCAATTGCGAACTTGCCAGATACCTGTGGGTCATAATGTTTACCTTACCAGTGCTACCCGCCACACGGAGGGGCTTCAAAGAAGGCTCGACGCCCCCCCCCAGACCGTCAGCTCGGTCGACAGGCCTGCTCGCCAATCACAACAGGAGGTCCACACCTCCTCGCGACAGATGGGCCCCATCCCCTGCATACAAGTCATAACTTTGGAGGCTAATAGCGGGGTGACGACTGACCCTCCCCCAAGCCCTGTAGACAAGGAAACGCGCCACTGCCCTATTCACCATGCGTCTAGCACGGTCAAGGGCCAGGAGGTCAACACCCCCTCTGTAGGAATGGCGCAGGACCATGTCTGACCAAACAAGGGTTGTGGCGGGCCAGACGTAATGCAGGTAGGCGAGGTCCTCGCAAATCGCATGTTTCAGCGACAAGCCAGTGACCTGGCCCAAATCATTGCCCCCCAGGTGTATGATCAGAATGTCAGGCGGGTCAGCATTCTGGCCTGAAAAAAGGAAAGGCAGCAGCTCCCGCCACAACATCCCGGGCTTACCATGCCATGTGAGACTTGCGTATGCACCAAGTCCCAGTCGGGGTCCCCACTCTGTCGCCGCAGCATAACGCGCTGCCCTGTGCACGTAGCTATGGCCCACCAGCCATACTGTCACCGGTGTAATACGACACCCCGGGTCTGTAAGGAAAAATGAGGGAAAGTAGGTAAGGTGACTGGGTTGGTACTCATGGCGGGAGTGGGCGCACATAAAACTGAAAACATTGCGAACCCCACCGTCCCATGCTACGTATGTCAGCCCCTGAGTACCCAAAAGCAGCTGTGGTTGAGGTCGCCCCTATACAGAATGAATGAGTGCCATAGCGGGCGCCTGGGAGGCCCACACTGGCCAGCGCTTTGCCCGTCACCTTCCAAAATTGAAATTTAGTAAGGGGAGACCCATCTTGGTGACAGAAAAACGGGCCATGGTGCGTGCCATACAGTGCAAGGAAATCCTGTAGGGCACCAACCAGACAGATGTCTGCCGAGGAACATTGTAGCAGTCTACTCCACTGCCTACACCGTGCTGATACGTTTTAGAGGAGCGTATCCCCAACTGAGCCGAATATTGTTCACTCAGACATCTTCGAGTTCCAGTGCCCTACGACTTGCATCCGCCTTATACAGCATCTCAAGCTCGCCGATGCGGAGCACTCCAAAAAAGGCCACCGTTGTAGCTGCATGAAATGGGCTGCCTCATCTTATCAAAACAGAGGCAAGGCCAGCCCCGGGCCAATTGGGTAAAAACCCCTGGGGAAATCGGGTGGCGGTCGTCCGGGCAACGCCCACGCGCGCGCACCCACCCCTCCAAAACATGTCTCACACGGAAGTGAGTGGTGCTGTCCACGACCTGCATCCGCCTTATACAGCATCTCAAGCTCGCCGCTGCGGAGCGCTCCAAAAAAGGCGACCGTTGTAGCCGCATAAAATGGGCTGCCTCATCTTATCAAAACAGAGGCCAGGCCAGCCCCGGGCCAATTGGGTAAAAACCCCTGGGGAAATCGGGTGGCGGTCATCCGGGCAACGCCCACGCGCGCGCACCCACCCCTCCAAAACATGTCTCACACGGAAGTCAGTGGTGCTGTCCACGACCTGCATCCGCCTTATACAGCATCTCAAGCTCGCCGCTGCGGAGCGCTCCAAAAAAGGCGACCGTTGTAGCCGCATAAAATGGGCTGCCTCATCTTATCAAAACAGAGGCCAGGCCAGCCCCGGGCCAATTGGGTAAAAACCCCTGGGGAAATCGGGTGGCGGTCATCCGGGCAACGCCCACGCGCGCGCACCCACCCCTCCAAAACATGTCTCACACGGAAGTCAGTGGTGCTGTCCACATGACCTCCCACTTTGGCCATAAAAGCCAACGATGACAGCTTAGATGCTATGGTGCGAGGTGCAAAGCCCTGGGCATGCAGGTAAACCATGAACCGCAGAACATGGGTTACCGGGATCGGCCAGGTTCCTGGCATTTGGAATTGGGTACAGAATGCTCTGAAAGAATTAAATGCGTGGTGATACACCTTACGCGTGCGTGGCGCTAGTGACAGGCCAATCGCCCGGTTCACCTCTCCTTGCCGATGTTCCATATCCCGTCCGGGAGTGGCGAGGGAAATTCCTCCGCATCCGGGGCCAAGGCACGGAACTGGGAGATCTGCAGGCGGGACAAAGCATCAGCAATATCATTAGTAACCCCTGGGACATGCCTAGCCCTGAAAAGAACGTTGAGGCGCAGGCTGCGCAACGCACACTGGCGCACTGGGTCCATAACCCTGGGCGATTTAGAGCTCTGTGCATTGACAAAGTGGACAACAGCCGCATTGTCACACCAAAGTGGACAACCGAGTTGGCCTCCTCCTCGCCCCATAGCATCAAAGCACCCAGTATAGGGAAAATTCCAGATACGTGAGACCACGCAGGCGACCCGTGCCTGCCCAGGATGGTGGCCACCCACCATAGGCCCACTTCCAATTGAAGTACATCCCATAACTCAGGGATCCCGGGCATCGGGCTGTATCTTAAAGCAAGGGGAAGCCAGGAGCTCAGACCTCCAAAATGACACCCCATTGAAATCCCTCAGGATCTGTAGCCAGACAAGCACGTCTGCCCTGATACCCCGGGTAAGTCTAACCCTATGGTGGGGCCTGGATAGTCCTGCCATGGCGTCGCACAAGCGCTGCGCAAATGCCCTGCCCGGTGCGACGACCCTGCCAGCGAAATTGAGGTGACCATGTAGCACCAGCAGGTCCCTCGGTAATGCCATGCGCTTGGCCAGCAAGTCCGAGATAAGGGCCACTAGCTTTGACACCTTATCCTGCTGCAACCTAGAAGCCTGTGCTACCGTGTCAGTCTCCACCCCCAGGAATACTAGCTGTGTAGGCGGGCCCTCGGTCTTTTCGGGCGCTAAAGGGACACCAAGTTCCTCCATTAGCGTCTGAAATGTGTTGAGGAGACGTGTGGACGTGTCCCAGCCCCGTTCAGCCCCGAATAAAATCATCCAGGGAATGGGCTACAGACCGGGACCCTGATCTGCGAACAAAAGCCTACTCTAGGAAGATGGAGTAACGCTCGAATGCCGAGCCCGAATTGGAACAGCCAAAAGGCATGGCATCAGTGCAATAATATGCTCCCCGGAACGGGGGCGCAGGGACAGGGCCAACGACCCTGCCCGCATAGACCTCCTTATAATTGCTGGCAGGAGCCACCTCCTCCCTCCCCCTAAGGGATAAAGATTGGGGGCATCCTGAGGGGACCTATCACCCATGAAAGGGATACGTAACCCCTGCCTAAAACCCTGAAGGAGATCTCCGCATCCTCTCCCTTCGGGAACAATGTGAGCCAGCGCTCCAACATGTCCACATTAATTGGGGAGGGAGCCCTTTGGTGAACTAGATCCATATGCGGCAGTCTTGCCAGCCCCCTGTCCACCCCTCCCTCTGCCCCGCATCCCTCCAGGCCTGGGACAGCCAGAGGCCGCATGGGGGCCAGCACAGGGGGGACACTAATGTCTGTATTTGCCATTCTTCCTATTGCAGGAACCATTGGACGATAAAGTCCAGCACAGCAGGCGGGCTGAAACCCCCCGCCCCGCCCCCTGGCAGTGGACCTGTGCTGGGGCCGCCCGCTGGACCGCATGTCCACAATGGTATCTCTCCCCGGGCGCGGGGCGCGTGGGCGTCATGTACAAAAGCCACAGCCTCTGGCATGGCTCAACCCACCTAATGTCGGGGTGCCGGGGAATCCACATATGGAATTGCACGTCATAAGCCAACCACGATGGGCCCGGAAAGTCAACCATCGCCCGGTAGATGTTGTCCAAATACTGGACCATCGAAATTGCCAAATCCGGCCGGGCCCTAAGGTACACCGCCATGTATATGAGGTAGGCCGGCAACCAGTCGGCCCACGTACGTGGTGGCTTGCTACGACGTGCCTGCTCCTTATCCTTCTCATCCTGCCCCCCCTACTCCTTGGTGGGCCCTCTGTTGAGGAGTGAGAAGGTATCCACGTAATCCCCCCGCCATATCTTCTCTTTGGTGGTCTGTGCCAAATGGACACCCAGCGGTAAGGAATACCCCGCCGTCAGCAAGGCCGACACGGGCACAACAGGAACTGCTGGCATCTGAAAGGGGGCCTGTACTAACCCAGCCACCCCCAAAACATTCCCCACAGGGTAGAAAACACCCCCCACCATGGGGCCCTGAGTGGTAGTTATCGTCGCCAGGTGGGGCGTCAGCGGCTGGACCGCCGCCCCACCCGCGCGAGGCCAGGCCATTGGAAACCCCCCCCCCCAACGTGGCCACGTGTGTAGGTGCACTAGCTTGGACCGCATACTCACGTGCTGCACCCCCGTAGGCCGCCCCCACCGGGGGTTCCGGCCCACTGGGGGCGTCGGAGCTCACAACCGCCGTCGAGCTCGTCGATGGGGCCTGACCCGCACCGGTCTGTTGAATGGGGAGCTGCGAGGCAGTGGCCCAGGTCGTGCCACGCGCCTCAAGCAGCTCGACCCGTCCCGTCGCCTGCCGCTGCCCAGCAGACGACGCGTCGAAACGAACCCCAAATGGAGACCAAGAGTGGCTAGCCCGGGCCAGGGATGTCTCGAGGGCCGCAACACGGGCCAATAAGGCTTCCACGCTGACATGGGGCAAAGGACCAGCCGGCCCGCCCACTACAGGCATGGGTACAGGTCCCTGCACCCCGGGGCCCGAATAGGACAACAACCCCACACCCGGGCCCGTTAGGGCCGATGTAGCAACCTGCCAGGGAAGGGGACCGGACCACCCCCCAAGGCCGGAAGGCCTCGGAGCGAGCTACGCTCCGATAAAGGGAGGCCCAGCGGAATGGGCAACACCATGAGAGGTGTCCACCGCTTGCGGGCCGAGGGCCGCAGCCCCTACTGGCCCCGTGCGTGGGCCACCATCCTCCAGCCAGGGGGAATAGACCCCATTCCACCGGTCCCGGTGGGTGCAAGCAAATGTGGCTGCTGGGGAGGCGCAGCCGCGGTCTTCCAACCCAGATTGCGCCTCCAAACCGCACGAGCCGCGCTCGCAGCCGCCTTCTTCTTCGCGGGCCTCTCAGCCAATCGATGGGAAGCCGAAACGAGAGAATTCAGCAGCCAAAAGGCTTCCCGGTAAAAGCCAAAAGCGACGGAGGTAAGAGGGAAAAACTTCTCCGCTCCGTCGCTTCGCAAAATGGCAGCTCGGCTGCCTCGTGGCCACCCCTTTTATAAGGGAGCTGGCCACGCCCCTAACTACCCGGATGCCTTCGTCCTGTGGGGGGGGCCCGCAAAGAGCGCGGCGGCCATTTTGGCGCCGCGCTTGCATAGTCTCTGTTTCAAGCATAAACAAAGCAAAACAAAAACATTGTAGTACTTTAAAGACTGGCTGCTGTTTTTAAATGTTAGCTTTAGTCCATTTTCTCAGTTGCAATTCAAAAGGGGATATTGTGTTGTGTTGTGTTGCATTGTATTGTATTGTATTACAAGGTTTCAAGTTGTATAGTATCACTTGTGGGTTACTTGAGCCTACTATGTGCTTGGGCTGGGTGTGTAACTTCAAAGAAAGTTTCCTCAGTCACAAACTATGAAGAGCAAAAAAAAGGCAAAAAAGGCTGTGGCACCTTAAAGACTAACACCTGTATTTTAAATGTGAGCTTTCATGCACCAAGTCCAGTTCATCAGACAATGATGAAAATACAGGAGTTAGTATTTAAGGTGCCACTACAATATTTGTATTTTTTTAATTTTATTTTTTTGCTGTTCTGTTTTGTTTACTCTCATATGCTTGCACAGACTAACACAGCTACTACTTCACACATTCAAGGTAAAGGTAAAGGTAAAGGTTTCCCTTGCTCGAAAGCCAGTCGTATCCGACTCTAGGGTGCAGTGCTCATCTCTGTTTCTAAGCCGAAGAGCCAGCGCCGTCTGCTTCTGCAGACATTTCCATGGTCATGTGGCAGGCATGACTAGACACCGGAGCGCACGGAACGCTGTTACCTTCCCACCGCAGTGGTCCCTATTTATCTACTTGCAATTTCTTGCTTTCGAACTGCTAGGTTGGCAGGAGCTGGGATGAAGACGGGAGCTCATTTCCGTCCTGAGAAGATTTAACGAGGCGGGCACTGCCTGGAGCAGGCCTACCTGCCTGGAGACTCCTGGGCTCTCTCTCTCTCTGGGCACATGCTTCGTCCAGGCTGCCAAGGAAGGGGAGGACACCCAAAGGAAACCCTGCTGCCGCTGGCCATAACTGTGACATTACTGTGAGACATTACTGGGGGGGGGGGGGCAATAGGATTGCTCAGTATGGGGCCCCGAAATTTCTGATGGCAGCCCTGGCAGCATGAGCCTCTACTGAGTACGCCCTGTTTCAGTAAAGTCACATTTTATTTTATTTTATTTTATTTGCCTCTAGGGAAAGAAGGGGATCTCAAGAGCACAGTTCGATAGACCAGGACAGGTTGTTCCGATTGGTAGAGCGATGCCATTTGAAACAAAGGAGGCTTCTCCTTGCCCAGCCAGTCTTTGATGTTAGGCATTCAAGAAATCTGTCTTCTGCCTCTTCCATATCTACCTTTGATTATCCTTTCATTGAAGTATTGCAGCACATTATATTTCTTATAACAAATTGTGCTGCCAATAGCCAATACAGCATATGAGTTTGCATTTCTTAGTAATCAGCTCTATTTCTTTTTGTTTTCCTGTGCTATTTAATGAAGTACCTTTTCATTCTATCAGACAATGGGATGCAAAGGATTTTTCTGAATGTGCACATTTTAAAAACATTTCTCTGTATGTTCCCATTCCTTTCATTCCTCACAATATATAACACTTAACATTTTTTTGTTTCAAAGCTATTTGCTACACACTGTTTTCTTCAGCTTCATAAAGGCTGTTCTTGTTACCTCATTTCTTTGTTTTATTTCTGAGTTACAGTCTATGTGGTTGTTAATTCAGTATCTCAGATCCACATATTTATCTATTTGTTCTATATGTGGGTTGTTACACATAATAGCTATATTGATGTTATTCTTATCACCATCATATTTGAGAGGGCTTTTTCAATTGATTAACAGTCCCATATTGTTACTTTCTTTTGTTACCTGATCTGACACTATTTGAGCTGATATTCTACTGTGCAACCGTAACCTCTTATTTTAGATATTAGTTAGATACAAATGTTTTTTTTCGTCTATGTCATATTTATGACAGCATTTTTCGCATGCACGGGGTATGTCTGCTTCCACTTCAGGTAGCAGTGAGGGCGGCGTGGGCTGGATGATTTGGCACCGTGGGCCAGATCCGGCCCATAGGATGTAGTTTGGTCACCCCTGATATAAAACTACACCATTGTTTTAATACCCCTAATAGTTATCTGCAAGAGCAATCTGCATAGCATTTTCTGAATAAGTAGTAAGTTGAATTGGTGAAAAGATATATTACTGATGGACTGCTCTTCTAATTTCTACTTCATTCTACTTCTCCATCTCTTTAATCTTGGCCCATCCTGAGTTAGCAGTTGGCCCACACTGGCAAAGCGCGGTTTCCCATAGGAATGCATTGAAAAGAGGCTTTGTTGCCTACCCAGAAAAAATATTCACCCACCCACATCTAGCATCCTGGCTATGGCCATGGTTGGATCACTTTTATGTGAAGGAGATACATAGAAAAAGAAGACAGAGTCTTACTGAATCAAATAACTCGAGTTGTGTAATACTCAAGTTGTGTGTTGCGTATTCCGCATGCCCAATTGGCATAGAACCTTGGCAGAGGTTAAACCAGTTGAGCAGACTCCTGGCCACTGGCCCTTGCCAGTACGGAAATTGGGGGAGCAGATTAATAGTATAAATCATAAGGGCTTATTCACCCACACCTGACCTGACCGGCGGTTCTGCTGAGAGAGCAGAACGCTAACCTCCGTTACCCATTAAGCAATTACTGACTCACAGATCAGCCCAATCTCTGGTGCAAATAGAAGCCATATTTACCCTGGCGTAAGCCTCGAACAATGGTTTTCCCTTGTCAGTGTTTGCCCGAGTTAATTAACTTCCCCAAGAGAGATTCCCCATTAACCCGAGTAAATGGGTGATGTGATTTTCTGTCAGATGACGATTCTTTCCTACATTGCCTTCTGATCTATATATGATGATGCTTTCCCCTCAATAAACCACTGATCTGATCTCGCTCCATATTGCCTCGTATCGTTACTTGATCAGTCTCCTCCGGGACCCAACGGCCGTCCTAGCGGCCCCGATTCCTACACCTGGTGACCCCGACGTGATCTACTCGAGAGTAAGCGATCTACACGGTCCGGTTCTGCACTTGAACCGCGTCCGATCGTCCCGGAGGACAGCGCGGCAGCCCGGTCGGTAAGCCAGCCGATCGGGAAGACGGCCCAAGCGGCGGGGCATTACAGAAGAGGCATCCTACAGCTTGCTCCCGACTTTCGCGGTGGCTTGCAGTTACGGAAAAACGCGTTCCGCTCAGGGTCAGCTGTGAACCCCTGACAGCGCAGAGGCCACCGAGGGCCCGTGGCAGGAGGCCACGCTCCGAGCTCTACCCAGAGAATCGTCGCCAAAACCTATTGCCTTGCCCACAGACGCGTCGACTCGTCCCGAGGAGGAATCTTCGGAGGACCCCGCAGGTAATATGGGGACTTGCCCTCAGCGGCAACCTCCGTCCGCTAGCCAAAGAACTCATGAGGAAGAGTTCAAAATCCTGGCCAGGGTATTTCAGTTACGTTTTCACAGCGGAGAGCTAGCGAGACTTTTGGTGTACCTAAGGGAACACTGCCTGCTTTACCCAGAAGTAGGTACGTTAACCCTTCAGCTTTGGGATCAGATAGGAGACTGCATTCAGCAACCCCTGAAAGCTCCAGAGGGCGTAATTCGCACATGGAGCAAATGTAGGAAGCTCTTAGCGGAGATAGATCCAGTCCGGGTAGAGGCCAAAGAACCCCCAGCGCTAGTCGAGCCATCAGCGCCCACAGCGCTCTATCCGTCATTGCAGTTTAAGCAGAGTAGTGTAGGGAGCTTTCCCTCGGTGACAGCTGCAGACGTCACCGACGGAATGCATGGAATGAGGAGCGCAGGCGCTTCTCTGACAGCTACAGGCTCCCAGACCAAGAGTGCCCTTCAGCGCACAATTGAGGAAGAAATCAGGAAGGGGGAATTGCCAGCAGAAGAACTAGCTGAGCTTAGTCAGATTTGTCCAATTCGCTTGGAAATGGATGCCCTCACAGGGGCCCAGCAGGTAGTTCATTCACCAGTCCCATATAAGCTTCTCATGGCTATATGGAAAGCCATTACAGAGACAGGACTCCAGAGTCGCTTCACTAGGGGCACGCTTCAGCAAGTGTGCGAGAATACCATGTTCATCCCGCACGACTGGAAAGCTGTCATGCGGATGATGCTCAACCCCAGCCAGTATTTGCTATGGGACAGCGAGTATCGCCTCGAGGCTCAGACAAGGGCTGCCAGGATGGGAGGTGCAGTACTTCCTGACCAGTTATATGGTTCAGGGGCCTTCAAATCCATCGATGCGCAGACCAACTTGCCACTAGCCACTCTTCAAATGTCAGCCGAGGCTGCCTTCAAGGCTTTTCTCAAGGTTCCAGCAACTGGCAAAGCGGCTAAAAATTACACCGCAGTCAAACAGGGAGCCCAGGAGCCCTATATGGACTTCATCAATCGCTTAGAGGAAGCGATAAGTAGGCAGATCGATAATGAGGAAGCCCAACAAGAGCTCATGATGAAATTGGCCAAAGATAATGCCAATTTAGACTGCCGTAAAATCTTGCAGTCACTGGGTAATCGTCCCGACTTGACTCTCACGGACATGATTAGAGCTTGCGCCGACGTTGGCACAGAATCCTATAAAATGGGTCTGTTGGCCGCAGCGGTGCAAGGGGGTAGAAGACCGAAGAATAGAAATCAAGGGGCATGTCACAATTGTGGCAAGGTTGGTCACTCCGCTAGGGAGTGCCGATCCAAGGGAGGCGGACAAAATTCCGGCCGTTCCAAGGCTCCAAACACCCCATGTCCGAAGTGTAAGAAAGGCTACCATTGGGCCAGACACTGTCCGAATTCGGGAAACCGGAACGCGGGCACGTCTCTGGCCCCGGTCCAAACAGAGACATCCCTTGCTCTGGGCGCGCCGGAGCTAGACTAGATTCCATTCACATTCCAGGCATTGCGAAGGCACAGGCCAGCCCCAAGGGTAGTACAGGGCTAGAATTGACTTGCCAGGCGGAGGTCACATGCGACTTGCCAGGCACAGTCTATCTGGTGGATTCCAAGTACATGGGACCCCTGCCCAAAGGCTTTATAGGTTTAGTTTTGCCTCGCAGTGTAGCAGGAGCACGCGGAATTCTTGTAATTCCGGGAGTCATTGACTCCAATTTTTCAGGCGTTCTCCAAGTTCAGCTTTGGACGCACCTACCCCAGACAATTCACAAAGGAGACACATTAGTGCAACTGATTATGGTTCCTTGTAACTCGCCAGCAGATAGCCAGGGAAGGCTCAGGGACAGCTCAGAGTCCGGGTCAGCAGACCGCTCGAGCGCAAGGGAGGCAGTGCAAGGATACCAAGTCTTAGCGACAGTGGAGACCAACATTGAGTGGAAACAGCGACCAGTTATTGAGGTATTTTTGAATAAAAAATCATTCTCAGGGCTGTTAGATACCGGAGCTGACGTCAGCGTGGTCAGCCGAAGCCAGTGGCCACGGGAGTGGGCCATTGAGCCGGTCTCCGATGTGTGGGGGGTAGGCGGCATCCAAGAAGCGTTTAGAAGCCGGAAGTCACAATCCCAAAGGCTGACGGCACAGCGGTCATTCGGCCGCACATTCTGGACGTGCACATCAACCTTTGGGGGCGAGACATTTTACAGCAGTACGGTGCTACGCTTACCTTTGGGTAATGGCGTTGCCACTTAAATGGCTCACCAATACGCCGGTCTGGGTGGAACAATGGCCGGTAGTGGGAGAGAAATTAGTCGCCCTAAAGCAACTGGTTAAAGAACAGCTAGACGCAGGACATATAGAGCAGTCCACTAGTCCTTGGAATTCACCAATTTTTGTTATTAAGAAGAAGTCGGGGAAGTGGCGACTCCTCCACGATCTCAGAGAGATCAATAAATGCATACAGCCAATGGGTCCGCTCCAATGCGGCATCCCAAATCCAAATATGATTCCCGAGGGGTGGGAGATCCTAGTTATAGATCTCAAGGATTGCTTTTATACCATTCCCTTAGACCCCAGGGACAGGGAAAGGTCCGCCTTTATGGTGTCGGTTGTGAACCACAGTGAGCCTACGCAGCGTTACGTGTGGAAATTTTTGCCACAGGGGATGCTCAATTCGCCCACCCTGTGCCAAATTTATGTTCACAACGCACTGGCAAAGTTTCGAAGCCTTCACCCCACAGCTTTAGTATGCCATTTCATGGATGATATCTTGGTCGCAGTGCCGCAACTCGGCAGCGAAATGTTTACAGACCTCCAGGCCAGCCTGGGGGAGAAAGGGTTACTCATTGCCCCAGAGAAAGTGCAGAGAACCGAGCCCTTCTCATACTTGGGTCATCGGCTTCTCCGTTCCTTCGCAGCACCAGTTTTGCCTCAGATCAACTTAAAGGACTCAGTCACCCTGGTAGAATTGCAGCAGGTTTTAGGAAACATTAATTGGGCCAGACCGTATTTCAGATTGGATATGGATCTTTTGAAACCGCTCTTCTCGCTGCTCACACTAGGTAAGCAGCCGGCAGACCGGATACAAATTCCTCGAGAGGCACGCTTGGCCCTCGAGAAAGTCAACCAAATTCTCAGCCAAAGGTGGGTGGACAGGATTGCTCAGGGGCCATATGCCCCGATCCTGAACTTGTACATAGTTCGGGCGGGATCCATGTTCACCGGAGCCCTAGGAGTAGATTCCGAGAAAGGGGCGAGTATCGTGGAATGGGTCTACTTGCCGAACACCTCTTCCCGAAACATCGTTCCTCCCCAAGAATTGGTCTCCGCGGTGGTTTACCGTGGAAGGCTGAGAGCTAGGGGCATTTCAGGGCACGACTTAGCAAAGATCGTGGTCCCATTCACCAAGGAACAGGTTCAGCAATTGATGCAGCTCGGTGACTCGCTTCCAATCGCTTTGGAGGGATTCACCGGATGCTTGGCATACCACTTGCCGAAAGACCCCAGACTTGTCTCGCTTCAAACGCACACAGTCAGCCTGTTCGAATTGCTTTCGCTGGTTCCACTTCAGGGGGCCAGGACAGTTTTTACGGATGGGGGTCGTACATATGGTGTCTTAACTTGGCAGAAGGGCCAGGCTTGGCGCACGCTGTTAACTCTTCCACAGAAGTCCGCGCAGCGGGCAGAGTTGGCAGCGGTGAACCTTGCCTTGCGCACCTTCGCCAAAGAGCGCCTAAACATCATTACCGACAGTATGTCAGGAATTTGCTTCACAGTCTACCGGGAGCATACATCACTCCCGCAATAGACAAGAATTTGCTGAGTTTGTTCCTCACTGCTCAATTTCATTTGTGAAACCGCACGGAAGCGCTCTATATTGCCCACATCCGAAGTCACCAAGACCTGCCGGGTCCGATTTCCGCGGGCAATAGCAGAGCGGATGCGGCTGCAAAGGAAATTCAACAACGCTCAGTGTTAGGTGTTTTCACTACGCCAATTCAGAGTCATGCATTCTTTCATCAGAATGCCAAAGCGCTCACCAGACAATTCAATCTGCCACTTTCTCAAGCCCAAGGCATAGTTCGCTCTTGCCAGCATTGCGCAGGGGCACCAGGGGGCCCTCGTGGGGGGTCAACCCACGAGGGACAGAGGCTAACCAGGTGTGGCAAATGGACGTCACGCACGTTCTGCAGTTTGGCAGATGGCAGTTCATGCACGTTTGCATTGATACCTTTTCACAATTCGTTTGGGCGACAGCGCAAAAAGGGGAGACTGCTTCCCACATGGAGCAGCAAGCTCCTTTCCTGCTTCGCGGCGATGGGCAAACCGCGGCATGTGAAAACCGATAACGCACCATCCTACAGTTCTAGGCAGTTAGCTAACTTCATGGCCACTTGGGATATCAAGCATACTTTTGGCGTTCCTTACAATCCGCAGGGGCAAGCGATTGTGGAACAAGTTAATCAGACGCTCAAGTCCTATATTGACAAACAAACAGAAAGGGGGGAGCCACCAGCCCTCCCCAAGTCACAGGGTCAGGCACAGCATTGTCTGAACAAGGTGTTGTTCACGTACAATCACCTTAATGTTTTTTCCGATTGCACGCCGCAGGAGAAACACTTCCGCCGTTCGGAAGCTCTCCCGCGACCGATGGTCCGATACCGGGTGCCACCGGACCCTTCCTGGAGGGGCCCGGTGCCACTCGTAACCTGGGGAAGAGGGTATGCTGCAGTTATGTCTCCTACAGGTGTCGTTTGGATTCCAGCTCGGTGTGTCAAGCCTCATTTGGAGCCACATGGCGTGGACCCAGGCCGATCCGAGTCCGATCCCGGAGATGGAGGACCTCACCCTGACCGAGGGGACCCGGTGCGAGAAGCGGCGACTGCGGACGACAGCGCCGAAGATCACCTGGGGGATGGTCAAGACCCTTTGCAGTGAGGCCCAGGACGCCCTCCGACGCGAGGAGAGGGAGCCGACACCGGAGAACTTCGTAGCTGCAGTCTTTGCCCAGATTAATGCCAACTCCATGGCAGTCACCATCATCCTGGCCCTCTCCCTACTTGCGGGGGGAGGCGTCCAGGCTGCCTCACTGAAGGCCAACGATTTGATGCCAGGCGGAGACCTCTCTGCCCGGATGCACTACAACATATGGGAGAGGTTGGCGGGTCTCGTCAACCAGTCTGATTTTTGCCTGAAGCAGGACATTGGTTCTGCCTCAATCTTGAGCACCTGTCTCATCCCTGTGTGCCACACTCCAGGCGTGCACCCCAGGGATGGCGACTGGCTAGTGAAACGGATTTTCAGCCCGTACCACCCAGCAAGTTCCTCGGAATACGCCCGCTGGGAGATGCGGCTGACTATGACCTTGCCGGCTGACGCAGCCACTCTCCACACTCCTCGAGTGGCGGTCAGCCCGAACTCTACTTGTGCTCGAATGACCGGCTGCTCCGCAGTCGGCCGTAGGCGCCATTGCCTTGAAGTCGGCAGCGGCAATTGGACTTGTAATAACCCACAGACACTTGGCTCAATGTATGCTCATGTCACCCTACCTTCGGGTTGGTTCTTTACATGTAATCAGTATACTTGGAACTACATTCCCGCAAATGTATCAGATGCTATATGTTGCATTAGTCGTTTGACACTGTTACTCCCTACTAAGGATATGGTCACCCCAAACACAAATGTTTCAGATGTTTCCTCACCCATTCGACACACTCGTGCCACCCAGTTAGACAGCTCATGTGATAGCAACATTAGGGTTCTTAGCCCAGCTGAATACGTCTCGTTGGCAGTCAGCATACTTGGCGTGCCAGGCTTAGCCGTCGGCAACGCTCAGAGAATTGGTCAATTGGCTTGCGGATTAGCAAAAGCCATTAACCATACCTCCTCGGCAATAGCGCTGCTCAATCAGGAGCAGGCAGAGCTTCGCCATGCCATTCTTGACAATCGAGCAGCTATAGACTATCTTCTGTTATTACATCATTTGGGTTGCGAATCTGTCCATGGCATGTGTTGCTTTAATCTCACTGACAACTCACGCAAAGTCCAGAGCCAGCTCACGGACCTCCACACCCTAGTCAAGAACATTAAGCAGGGTTCGATATGGGATTGGTGGAGTTTGTTATGGTCATGGATCCCGTGGGGGTGGCTCCAGATGACGCTTCAAGTGATTGTGGGGGTGATAGTACTAGGCATAGCAGGATGCTGTTTCGTGCAATGTATTCCCTCACTGTTCTCACTGTTGTCGAGGTGTCCTTCATGGAGGGAACCCCGAAGCGTCATTCCTGCTCATCAGCTGATGCCTCTCTTACGCAGGGTCGCCTGTCAGGTTTCTAAACAATAGAAAAAGGGGAGATGCGGATTCCGCATGCCCAATTGGCATAGAACCTTGGCAGAGGTTAAACCAGTTGAGCAGACTCCTGGCCACTGGCCCTTGCCAGTACGGAAATTGGGGGAGCAGATTAATAGTATAAATCATAAGGGCTTATTCACCCACACCTGACCTGACCGGCGGTTCTGCTGAGAGAGCAGAACGCTAACCTCCGTTACCCATTAAGCAATTACTGACTCACAGATCAGCCCAATCTCTGGTACAAATAGAAGCCATATTTACCCTGGCGTAAGCCTCGAACAATGGTTTTCCCTTGTCAGTGTTTGCCCGAGTTAATTAACTTCCCCAAGAGAGATTCCCCATTAACCCGAGTAAATGGGTGATGTGATTTTCTGTCAGATGACGATTCTTTCCTGCATTGCCTTCTGATCTATATATGATGATGCTTTTCCCTCAATAAACCACTGATCTGATCTCGCTCCATATTGCCTCGTATCGTTACTTGATCAGTCTCCTCCGGGACCCAACGGCCGTCCTAGCGGCCCCGATTCCTACAGTTTGTGATGCACTTATAAATGCTGTCATAACAATACAGTGTTTAAAGAGAAGAGGAATTGATGAGGAAGAACTTTGTGTGAATAATATTTTTGTTCAACTGCGTCTAGGAAAAATGAGGTTACACTAATAATTGAGTACAGCATTCAAAAGAACGTATCAAGCTATGCCATGGTTTCAGAATCATGAAACATAACAAATTAAGCCAAGTCTGTGGGCCTGTAGAATAAAGAAGAATTAGAAACAAATCATAGATAACATTGTAATAATAATCTCTTTCTGGAATCACATTCTAATATTTGGTCATTTAAATAACATTCAGTTTTCAACTTATTATTACACAGCTCCCTTAGAATGATGGGTATTATTGTTAGTTTTCTGTATATTTTTAGCAGAACAGTGTTAAGAAAAGGCTTAGAAGTGCAAGAAAGAATAAAGTGGCAGACTTGTATATACAAACAGGGCCTGTTTCTTTGTGCTGAGATTATTTTAAAGACCATTACCCTTGGCATGTCCATCAAAACTCAGCTGAGCTTTACTATCATATAGCAATTTAGTGGCTGCCTTGGGTAAACCCCTAAGAGTTAAGGCGCTTAACGAGCCTATGCTTATGTTAATCTTGGTCCTTTTCAGAAAACAGTACCACACACTATATAGCCATTGCTGAAAGGTGAAGAAAAATAAGGTGAGGAAAAATAAAAATGCATCTCAGCCTAAGAAGTTTGGTTCTGTGCCTCCTTTTCTGGTATAGAGGTAAGCACCACTTATGCCTCGGGACATTTTAACTTCATTGCTGCTAAATATTACTGTACCTTTAAGTGCTCAACCAGATTTTCCTTTTATCTGTAGATTAGACACAGACATTTCCAATTCTGTTTTTTTAGTCCAGAGGAAGAGTTGCCTGCTTGGAAATGTGTCAGTCTTCTAGTGTGTTTTCCAAAGTAACTGCCTGTAAAAGGAATTACTCTTTACTTTTTTTAGAAATATGTGATCCAGGGGAAGGTTGGGGTAAACTGTTGGCAAAGGCACTATGATACACAGAGTAACCTACTTCACAGAACTTTTGCTTGGTGGCGGTGGCGGCAGTAGTTGTAGTTATAATTCCAAGTTGCACCTCCTGTACCATAGTACAGTCTGCTTTTGTCACAATCTTTTGATTTTAAAAATAGTTTGTAATGGAAACCCAAGCTAAAGACTATGGATTTGTGGAACTAGTTAGCCTGTGGTATCCTTTAGGGAGTCAATACATTTCACATTTGGTCTTCCTCTTTTCCTGCTGTCTTCAACCTTTCATTATTATCTTTTCCACAGTATCTTGCCTTCTCATTATATGCTCAGTGTAAGACAGCCACAGCTTCATCACCTTTGCCTCTAAAGATAATTTAGGCTTGATTTGGTTTAGGACCTATTTGTTTGTCTTTTGGGGAGTCCAGGATATCTGCACAGCTTTCCTCCAGCACCATCTTTCAAACAAATCAATTGTTTTCCTGTCAATTTTCTTTATTGTCCAGTTTCCACACCTGTACAAGGTGATCATGAATACAAGAGTATGGATGTTCATCTCCACGTTTAGGATTTCCCCCACAGAGCTAGGATAGTTATTTTTATCACAACTGTGATCAAAGTAGATGTGGATTCTGAAGTTGTGATCCAAAAGATAACTTTTCTGATCTCTGTTAGTCTATGCTTGTATATTTTCCTGTCACCCACATTCCTTATGCTATGTTTAAGAAATACCCCATACCATACATTCTGTCCCCAGTTCTTTATTATATGTATTCAACATATTTTAAAATGTCCATTCACTTTAATTTAGCATCCCAGAGGAACTACTACTACTAGGTCATTCACATAAGCTAAGAACAATTGTTTGTTCTTTCTAGTAATGCTTACAAGTTCTTTCCAATTTGGCAAGCAACCCAGAACAGAACCCTTTCCCTGCCTTCCTTTTCAAAATATTTTTTCTCTGATTTTAAAATGTTGTTGTACATGAAATAGATGCTGCATAAAGATTATTTTTGCCCCTATTTGTACCTAAGAAAACTGTGTAGTTTAGTGAAAGGGCAAAATCAACATCCTGGAAAGCAAAGTATCTGCATTGTAGAGTAAGAAGTAATGCGACCAGTAGGTAATATAGTTGCATTCTTACACCTATATTTCAGGAAGGAAGTCCTGTCAAATGCAGTAGGATTTTCATCTGTGCAAACATGCATAGGATTGCACAGTGGTCTCTTCTGTAACCTAAGCCAAAACTAAAATTAGAATCCAGATTTTGTAATTCTGCCTCTTAAGACCTAGTTTCTTGCTTGGTCTATAATTGACCTATGCAAGTTGCTTATAGGTCAATTATAAATTCAAACTATACAGTTACATATACTGTACTGTATTGCTAAATATAGAAGGCAGAGAGAAGGCTGTTTTAAACAATTAAGTTCTCTTCCTACACCAAGCAGTTTGAGTGAGCTATGAATACTGAATGCTAACCCATGTGTTGTTCCAAGTGAGAATATATCCACTGAATCTAGATCTAGGTCTTAAACTGCAAAATGTAGTTTTCAGAATCTCTACTTTTCTGTGTACTACTATTTGATTATGCAAAGAAGCCTTTGTTATATTTATACAAATGTGAAGATTTTTTTATTTATTTTTCTATGCTGGCTTTCTCCCTGTAAATATATCACAATTTTTTCTATGATATTATTTTAATAAAACGTTGATATAATGTATAATACATTTTTATAGCACAGAAGTGAATAAATGAGGGACTGGAGGAATGCAAAATGCATCGTAGAGGCAGAATACTTTGCAAATGTTTTATTAATAAAATGACAGGCAAGATATTTGGCTTAGTTTCTTAAATCTGTAGTAATAAGATTTACCAAGCAGTTCAATGCAACAAAGGTCTTCTGTGTTCAGTTCAATTACAGGCTGTCATCTCATCTGTCTTTCAGTAGGGTTTATCTAGTAAAATGCAACATTTAAGTACATTACTGTCTAAATTTGAGTTGATTCATGAAATCCAGGCATGCAGCATAAAAAACCTGGAACTTTTTGAGTAACTGAGATTATGCTATCATCTGCCACCACCGCTCCAAGCTTCTCAATTCCCTGTGGGCTTGGCTGTAAAATGTATCTTTCCAGGAACAGGATATCTCTATTGCCAATATTCAATATTGATTTGTCATTGCTTTTAAACCAAATCAACTGAACTCCAAAATACTCTATCCTTTGCCTCCTGTTTCCATCTCTGGCCAAACAGTTTTACCATTGGCTCATTTTCAGGGTATGCCCAGTGGTCTTTTGTGGTATCTAGTCTGTTAACCGACAGGTCCATCTGTTATCCTTTAAGTGGGTGATATGGCCTGCTCATCTTCTTTTTGCCACATATAATTCATCCACCTCATCACGCAGTCCAGTTCTTTGGCGTAATTCCTTATTGCTGACTTTATCCCTGTTACTCTGCACACCCATCTTTCCATTGCTCTTTGGGTTAATGCCAGTTTTTCTTCCTCTGATTTTGTTATTGCCTACGTTTCAGATGCGTACAACATTGCTGGTAATACTGTCGTATTGAATAAATTTGCCCTGATATTCATCGGCAGACTGCCATCTGTTAGCACTGTTCGGTTTATATTAAAGGCAATGCAGAGAATTTGAGGATGCTTTGAATTCATCCAGAATGGATGAATAAGAGTCATTAGTTTTACAAACAACGTGCTCATAATTTATGAACTTGGATCAGTCCAATTGCCAGCTTTTCTGGATCCTTTTTGTGAGAGCTGATTATGGGGACAATTGTGAAGAACTCCTACATTTCCAAATTTACCATTACATCACTTATTTTATACATTCTGGTTTATTTTTTACTGACAAATTATAGTAAATACATTTCCCTTTTCTTTTCTTTTCTTCTTTTTCTAAAATGTGATAGATTTTAAGTGGCTTAAACATTATCTTGAAAAGAGTTTACTTGTTATAGATATTTTCATAGGTTATGATTATTTGAAATTCAAAAAAATTCCCTCACACCACCATGTTCACTTGGAAAAAAAGAACAGTAGAAATTGTTCCAATTTTTCTGATGTTATTGACATACATTGACATACATTTACATAGCAGTTTATGCAGTGGTGGGATTCAGCAGGTTCGCCCCAGTTCACCAGAAATTTCGTCTGGCCCCGGGGCTGCTGCTGCCACCGCCGTTCCTCCTGCTCGGAGTGCAAGAGCTGGAGCAGGACGAATGGCGGGAGCCAGCGGCCCTGGCTCGCATCACGGGAAAGGCGCAGCTCCGAACTGTGCAGATCCTGGGCTTAGCTTGCCTATGCTGCTGCCCCAGCCAGCCACTGTGGTAGTTGCAGCCATGATGGCTTGGGCGGGCCCTCCAACCGCAGCCGCTGGGGAGCCCTGCTTCACCACTCCAGCAGCGGTGCCCGCCCCACCATTGGCCCCCATGCTCCGCCTGGCCAGAGAAAGTCCGAGGGGCAGTGTAGGACGCAGCTGCCTTCGGAGCACTCCCTGGCATGATGGCACACCTGGCATGTAGTCATGCATGCGCACCTGGCGCATAGTCATGCATGTGTGCATAGGGAAGTGGGTGTGGGCTGGGGAAATTTTTACTCCCCCCCCCCCATGAACCGGGGCATACCAGGAGGGGCCCATTACTGCTTATAACACAAAAATGCCTAAAATTTATCCTTGTCAATACTTTGCTGAAATATTGGATTTCTTCCTACTTTTTTTGGACTGCTAAAACTTACATGGCATCAAAAGGGCCAAGTCATATTGTGATTGCCATTTATTGATTTTCCAGTTTTTTATTATAAAACTATTCCAAATACATCTGAGAAAAAGAAAGCATCCATGCTTTTTTGCTCAATTATGATATAAAACTGTACTAATTATATAGTGAGTAGAGATGTAAAGGTGGGGGAAAACCCCAGGAAATTTGTTTTTTCTCCCCAGGAAAATTAGGAAGAGAAAATTGACTGGGGGGAAATGAGAAAATTGGGGAAAAACACAATCAATGCTTCTACAGTTCATGGGCATGAGTTATTTTGAAAGAAAAGTATTTAGCAGGCTGAGATAATACATTACCACATGGTACAGAGCACCATAAACTAGCATAAGTCACATGCTAGAGATGTAAACCTTCCGGGAATTTTGACAGGAGGGAATTTCGCACAAGTAAAGCATGTCACCTATGGAGGGAAAAATAAATGCTTTTCAAAAAACAATAGATTTTCCCCAAAATGTCATCCTTTTTATTCCTTTGAATTTTATTTCAGATAGTAGTTCCCAAAATCATTTCAAGGCTTATGTTACAAAATGAGGTTTACATATACCATTAATGAAGTAAAATATTTATTTTACTAACAAAAAATACAATAATCCATTTAACTGAACTAATGGAATAATTATAATTGGAAATTTTAAACTAACAAAATTCAGTGAGTAAGTAGAGGATAACAAAGTAATGAATTTTTTCACATTTACTTTATGTTCCCTACAATTTTAATTACTTCCACTCTCATCAGATGAGTCAAAACTTGCACTTTCTTCGGCTTCAGTTGTAACGACACTACTGTATTCTTTTAAACACCCACCACTTTTCTTTTCCCCCAGAAGCAGGTGGGAACAGATAGCCACTAATTTATTGACTCTTGTATTCATCAAACGATTTCTAGCTGTAGTGTGTGTTTTCCCATAGGAAGACCAGATGTGTTCAGAAGAAACTGACATTGGGGGAATGGATAACAGTTTTATGGCCATACCACTAAGGATCTGACTTTTGCAGAGCCGCTTCCACCATGCAAATGGTGAAGTGTGCTCTACACTTTCTCACAAAAACTGTTTGCTCCAAAAACCCATCTTTGTCTTGTATTCTGCAACGTTTGCAGTGACTTTGGCCTGATCATGTCCCATTTCTTCTGAATTATTTGTTACGAATTCCATTGCCCTGGAAACCTCATCATCTGATAAGTGTTTTCCTTGGAAACACGGATCAACTAGATTTGCAGCAAAATGAATATCTCCGCAATAAAAGTTCTTTCTTTCCCTTATTATTTCCAAAAATCTCTGCTCCTCATTCTTTAGTCTGGGTGTTTTTACTAACAGTCCTTCAGGTCCTGTTATTTTCCTTCTTATTTCAAAAAACATTTCAGGTACCTGAGACAAACGTGCGTTATCAGATTCTATTCTTGATATAGCAGTAGTTATGGGTTTCAGAAGAGCAGCTGTAGATTCTACACGAGCCCAAAATACATCATTGTCCAAATTAATCTTCCTTATTAGTTTATCCAGTGGTAAACCATCTTGAATAAAAGTTTCTTGTAGAGCTTCCTTTCCATCCAGGAGACTTTTCAGCATTATTGTTATTCCTCCCCATCTGGTAACAGATGGCAGTTTCAGTGTCCTTGCAGAATTCTTCCAAGACCCTTTACTTTTCTCCTTTTTTTCCTCCTTTTGAATGCTCATGAATGTTTGTTGAACGATGTGATGTTTCTTAACAAATTTGATAATTTTCTTGGCATTTGACTGAAGATCTTCCATTGCCTTTAACTTCATTATGTCATGAAATAGCAAATTTAAACCATGTGTTGCACAACCAAATGTTTTCACTTGCGGAATTTTTTTGTGAATGATGTTCCATGCACATTTCATAGCTGCTAAAAGTATTTTTTTTAGTTTCCTATATATGAAAAACCCATTTATTACATATTAATATTTACCAAATATGCATTTCTTGTACTGTTTATAGACATATAAAATAAAAAGTCTGAATGTAAGATGCAGAAATTACAAAGAAATTGTATTTTCCCTATTTTCCCCAATTTTCCGGGTTCTTTCCTCTCCTTTCAAAATTCCTGGGAATTTTATATCTCTAATAGTGAGGGAACAAGGTTAATGTTTTTTCCACTCAGATCACCTACAATTTATATTATGTGTAAGTATAATGAGGATACCCGGTGTTATATAGTGCAGAATGATTGACTAAGACTTGAGAGACCTAGGTTTGGATGTCTGCTCTGCCATGGAATCTCATCAGGAGTGTGGAACTGATAAAGCCATTCCTTAAAATATTCCATTTACTTTGAAATCCCCATCAGGGTTGCTACAAGTCAGTTCCAACTTGACAGCACAACAAACGTGTCAAACTATCTGCTGACATTCTTTAATATCGGTAGTGATGTTAGTCTGGATCCAAGCTAAACCACATTTAGACTAGAGCCATTGAAATCAATGGGACCTACATTAGTTTAGACTAAATTAAGGTCTATTGATTTAAGCGATCTGCTGTGGATCTAAATCTGCTTCCAGTTCATAGTGATGACAGTGGTTTCCAATGGGGTAAAATAATAATTTGTAAAGCTGCAAGAACAATGTTTCCAAAGCATTTAAATATTGCCTGTATATCTATTACTTAATTGATGTCAGTGCAGACATTCTAGAGGTCAGAAGACCTGAGGCATTTAAGGCCATTGCCTGTAAGGCTGTACTGTGCGATGGATGCAATTATAAATTACCCAGGCTCAACATCTGACCTATATTTTATAATCTACTAGAGGCATGTCCTCTGGATTTTAAACTCTCGAGTCTGCCAGTGCTAAGCACATAACCTTATGACATCACATTAGCCACTCTAGGTCCTGACCCTCTTTTATCAGACTCAGTGATAATGTTAGCATTTATTCTGACAGAGTCAGTCACTCTATGTACATTTGTGCATGTTTTTTTTTTTGCACAGTGTGTGGAAAAGCAGCTAGCCAAAGAAAAATTGCATTGACCGAGAAAAACATCAATACGCCTGAGGCCTGCTTTCCTTGGCTAATTAGTGTGACTCGTGATTGGAACATTTATTTGGCATAGCCGCTGGGTATATCTAATTTATACCACCAAACCGTGATTAACTAGTGTTGATCTGAGAGAGGGTACACAGTGTAGCATCTCAGAGCAACTCTCAATGGTGGATTTTCTTTTCAACGGGGTGGACAGGAAGAATAAGGAGACCTGAGACTAGGCCAAAGGAATCCATTTTATAAGTTTGCAGGTGAACATTCTAAGCAGTGGTTTTTTTACATAGAAATTTATTAGTCTGCATAGAAACTTAGGAATGTGGCCATGCAGCTAATTAAAACATTAGATCTTAGGAATCTGTGGTCCTCAAGATGCTGTTAGACACCAACTTCCATCAGCCTCAGCCAGGCTAAGAGTGTTCTGGAATGATGGGTGTTAATAGTCCAATCACATTTGAAGAGTTGCAAGGTCCCCCTCCAATAGATTAGATTAAGAGTTTTGCTCCTCTCTAACTAAGATTGGCCTATCATTATGCAAGGTGGGCTAGCCTACCTGAAGTGGTAGCTATAGGGGAATTTTAAAAAAGAGCAAATTTTTGATTATTTAATTTACAAGCGTCAAGTCTTGAAATAGAATAATAAGAAATAGGTGGGTCAAAGAGAGGCATTACTCCTTCTTTTAATCCCCCTTCTCCACCTCTTCACAACTCTCACTTTGAACATAGGTGGGGAATTTAGAGCCTAGGGCAGTGATGGTGAACCTGGGCACTCCAGGTGTTCTTGAACTTCAATTACTAAAATCCCAAGTCAGCACTCCTGCTGGTCAGGGCTTCTGGGGATTGAAGTTTAAGAACACCTTGGAGTGCCAAGGTTCACCAACACTGGTGAGCTACAACAATGAGGGACTGGAAGGCTTTTGTCAGATATTATTATTATTATTATTATTATTATTATTATTATTATTATTATTATTATTATTATTATTATTATTATTATTATTATTATTATTATTATTATTATTATTATTATTATTATACACTTATCCTGAATTCAAAGTAGCAGCACAGCAACTGACAGGAAAATAACCTGAGGCCATAGTAGATATTAGAAATATCCCCTGACTGGAAAAAGAAATCCTTAACAACAACATCTGAGCATCACAAACCAAGTTTATGTCACCCATAGGATTAAGCAGATTAGTTTGCATTTGTCATTGATTGGTCTTCAGGTCTTAACCATGGTATATTTTGAAGGCTGGTTTCAGAAAACACAGCAAAACATGTATCAGTCACCTCTCTGAAACATTAAGTGTCTTGTCTAGGTATGTCTTTAAATGGCAACTGCTTGTTAGGTGGTGCTGCGTGACACTTTAATTTATTTGTAAATAGGACCTCTCATCTTTGTTTTATATGTGTGCACTTGGGCTTAAATCATGTATTTTGAGTTGGAAACAATATGGAAAGATTAGGATTCCTGTTATCCCCAGCCAGCAGGACTCATTTAGTGAATGAAGTGATTGGGCTTGTCCCAAACATATGGAGAACACTAGCTTTGGTGCGACTGCACCAAAGGATGATTTCATGGAAATGGGAAATAATTCATGCAGTGCTGACAGGGCAAATGCCATGTGACTGAGGAGGAGAAAGGATAAGATTTATTTCAGGCATCCCTGTGGGATTTAGTCTGTCACAGCTGCCATGCTTTCTGATCTTATTGTCATCAGTGGCAAGATCTCCCTATCTGACTCTGTACTAGACCATATTCATTACTCTGATCCTGTGGATGAGGACCCCTTGATGTCGATCTCTGCTATCCTGTTTTTAGGGGTGCCTAAATGCACTTAAAGACACTTGCTTTGCTAGTTCATAGATATTCAGAGGTGATTTTGTTCTTCTCTTTTATCACATTCTTTTACCACCACTTGGTAAAGTTACTCTTTTGGATGACATCATCCAAAACTTTTCAGCCAACTGGCTGCTTGAGAATTCTGTGAGTTGTAGTTGTAGCTATAAAATTAATTAATTGGTTGGTTGGTTATAAATTAATTTCCCCAAATTCTGACATCTACACAGAAGCTTAGAGGGCCTTCCTCTTCTTTCCTTCATCAAACGAATAATTTCAGGTCTGCTATTATCTTTACATTTCCTCGAAGAGCAGATATGTTGTTTGTTGACCATTCTTGGTTTACTGTTTGGTTGCTTGTTTTGGGTGGTGGTGGTTTTTCTTCCCTAATCCCGTAGCTGTATGGGAGTCTTTCAGACTCATCCTCATGTGGACAGTGTTCATTTTTCTGCCCTTAGAATTTTAGTACAGTACTTGCTATTCATACAGAGTCAAATCCAGCCTTTGCAAAGGGGCACATTACATGTCAAAATGTAAGCAGCTGACTTTGTGTGTCCTTCGCTTCTGATGTTGTCTTTGTCCTTTAAAAAAAAAAAAACAACAACCTCGTGTTTCTGTCTGTTCAGCACATCCTTTGCCTCATTTTGAATGCTCTTGACAGTAATTTGCTGCAACAGTGAGGAATAAAGAATCTTTTCACTCTTTTCTTTCTATTCACTCGTATGGCTGGAAAACTGAATAGTGACCTGGCACATCAGACTAAGAACTGCTATAATTTTCTGTAACATTTGGGTGGATAATAAGCTTTGAAGTATTGATAATAAGCTTTGTGGTACTGAACACTGTGAAACAAGATTACCTGTAGTTTTCTTAGAAGGGCAACCCTACTGGGAAACTCTACGGTTTATCCAAAGTGTTGCCTGATGTTCTGGAGTATTTTCAGACAATTTACGCAAGCCTACACAGTAATAAAACCTAAACCTGTTATTGCTCATTGTGGAATAGGTAGAAGAGGGAGGGTGAGGTTTTGCATGAATCTAAGGTGCTGAACTAGCACCTAACATATACAAATAAAATATAGAAACTAGATTTGAGAAATTCTAAGATATTTAAAGTTCATCTGTGTTAGAATATAGCAGGTTCTCCTGCAAATTACTGGAAACAGCTGAAATGACATACATTTTAATCTCATGTTCCTTTCTGCCCATAATTTCACAAGCACACAGTAGTTCTCCAAATAACACTTGTCTGCTGTCAAATCTATGCCAACCTATGTGACTCTTTCCAGAAGATCCGGGTAAAGAGTACTCAGAAGTTGTTCACCATTCAGTTCTTCTGGGTTCACTTATTATTTCTGTCATGTTTAGTGCAGAGCAAATCATGATATGATTAACTTTTGAACCTTTCTCATTCATTTTAAACCCTCTTAAGTCATTGCTTTAAATGTCATTTTTCTTCCTCACGCTGCAATATCTTACCTCTAAAGCGACCCTGGCATTGTCACCTGCAGAGGTATGTTTTTAAAGTTTATTTTTTATCTGAGCCCAATGCTTTTTAGGTTTTATTCTGTGCTGCTGCTGCTCATTGAAGAAAATGTGGTGTTGATACTGTACTTAACACTTTCAGTTTGTTCTTTCCCCCAGAACTGTTGTCAGTTTGCCAGATACGGGTAGGCTAATTTGTTGTTACCATTGTCTCATTTATCTCAAAATAGCACATCTAAAAATATTTGTTTTCTGATGCCATAGAAACATGAATGCTTTCTTCCACAAGTTGCATGCAGTGTGTTTTGGCCCCCTTCTTCTCAAAAGGGATTATAGCCGAACTTGTGCCTGCAACATTTATGCTGTCCTATTGCAGTGTTGTGCATCAGCGTGACCAGTAATCGATTCCTACCATGTTTAGATGACAGACATTGATTATTCCTTTGCTACAAAGATCAGCTGAGCTGTTTCTTCCTTTCTGAGCTTTTGTGTGACCTTAGAAATACTACTTTTGAATGTAGAACCCCTGCAACTTTGAGAGTTGTGATTCTCTAAAATGCACCATTTCCAAGCATATAATGCCATCAGGGGACAGAGTAGATGACTCAGCAGCATTAATTTCTAAAAATTGCATGTCTTGCTATTTTGTCTTCTTCTTCTCCTCCTCCTCCTCCCCCTCCCCCTCCTCTGTCTGTCTTTTTCTCCTTCTCCACCTCTTTCTTTTTCTTCTCCTTGCTTTCCATTGTTTAAGGTGGGAGTCATATATATACATTTTCTTCAATTCTCTATACTCAACAGTTTTGCAGTGGCTTTGGTAGCTGAGCAAGAACTGAGAATATTGGAGTAGTAGCTGAGACTAACAGCTGCTGTTGTCACATCCAACACCACTACACATTCAGGACCACAACAGTTCTTGCTGTTGTTATTACCACCAAAGCTGGCACAGGATATATTTCTGGTACTCTCTCTGACAACACCCCCTTCCTTCCCAGATCATTACAGAAAATAATTTTTGCCACAATATACAAAATATAATGAAACTTAGAAAAACCAATTGACATACTCTAAGAGTAGTAAGATAAATCACCCTTACAATTAGATTAACCCAAAATCCATAGCTGGATGATAATTTATTCAATTAGAATCTTTGGCTGCCAGAGCAAAGCCAGTTATTTGGCATTTGTCTGTTTTCCAAAAGTCACTGAGGGTGCTTCTAGGATAGCTCTTAATAATGATAACTCATTGTTCTTCTAGTGTAAACATAGAAGCCACAAAAAACATCATAACACCAGTGTTCTTCACCTGGCTGTTTGTAGATGGATTTATGTGTAGAGTAAGATCTGGAATTCTCATATCTCAGTGAAAGATAAGATTTAGCCGGTCCCAGTAAACACAGTAACGTAAGAGCAACACAGGTCATCTTGCCCTGATTTTCTGAGGCTTTCACTTGGTTAATCTTTATGAGCAAATAATGGATATCTAGAGACAAAGAATGCTCCAGATGGCAGCGATGCTGTGCTCTTTGGTAACTGTTGTGTTCTGTAAAGCAGTGCCTTTAACAATGTACCTTTACCATGTGTTATCAATGTAACCTTTCTGTGTGCAACATTATAACCATCACCTGTATCAATGTAAGCCTAATAAGGGGACGCGAGCTAGTGACCACCAGAGGGCAGTAGCGAGCGTCCAGCTCTAATGGATCATAGCCACCTGGTTCAGCAGCGCGGGAAGATTCCCCGCGACTTCCTCACCTGGTCAAGAAGGGCGTGACCTCCCACGACGTCACGCAGGCAGCAACCAATAGTCTGTCAATGAGCCACATTCAAATGTATAGCCAGCTGTATATATTGAGCTACCCATCCGCCATTACCACATGTTCCTCCGGATCATCATGCAATAAACCTGTGTTAAGCCAACCCTTCGGCTGTTTCGTTGTCTTTGGTCCCTTACACTAAATTGGCGACGAGGATGGGATATGGCAGCCCACGGGACCAAGACATGCGCCGGCTTCGAAATCAGGAAACCGGGCGACTGGGAGATCTTCGAGATGGACTTCCAGGCCGCACTGATCGAGTCCGAAGTTACGGAAGAGGCGAAGAAAAGGGCCATCTTCACCAGAATGCTCGGACAAGAAACAAAAAGGACCTTGGTGGACCTGATTGCACCAAGGAGGGTGAGCAAATTCAAGGCCAAGGAACTCATGCAGTTGCTGCGTGAGCACGTCCGGCCCGCCACGGCAATGTTTCCCGCTCGGAGTGCGTTTTGGAGGCGAGTCCAAGCGCCCGGGGAGACGGTCGCTGCGTTCGTGGCGGCCCTGCGGATGGCGGCCGGCCCGTGCAAGTGGGAGAACGTCGAGATCACCCTCCGAGACTGTGTGCTGTGCGGCCTGAACGACGCCGAAACCCAGCGTACATTAATGAACCAAGAGCCGCCTCCCACGTTGCAGGAGGTCGTTAGAGCGGCCCAGGCCGCAGAAGCTACGAAGGCCGGGTCCAAGAACTTCAGGACTGGCGGCCAAAGTCGAGCAAGGCAGAGGCCCCAGTACAGGCGGCCCGCCGAACTTCGAGATCGTCCGCAGAGAGCAGCGACGACGAGGACGTACAGAGGGTCCGGAAGGAGAGCCGACGATGCGACGGCTGTGGCACGGCCCACGACCGCGTGAAATGCCCCTTCCGGAAGGCCGAGTGCCACAACTGCGGCCACCGCGGGCACATCGCCAAGGTGTGCAGGAAGAAGCACGAGTCCCGGAGGAGCTCCCCAGACCGTTCCGCGGGACGAGACCGCCCAGTGAGACCCAAAGACAGCGCCCAGGCCAAACGGAAGCAGGACGGCGTGGGCCGCATCGCCGACGGCAGCGAGGACGACGCCCCAGTGTTCAGCGTGTCTACGGGACACCCCCGCTACTTTGTTGAGGTACTAGTCCAAGGGGTGCCCATTAGGATGGAAATTGACTCGGGGTCCTCATATTCAATCATTTCCCAGAGGGAGTTTTTCGGAATTGCCCCCCAAAAGCGGCCCAAGCTCAAAGCATTGAGGGCCACGCTACGGGACGTGCAAGGGAACAGTATTCCAGTGTTGGGGGTTGGAGAATTTCAGGTCAAATTCAAGGAGCACGCCGCGTCCCTTCCCCTGGTCGTGCTCAAGGGAGGAAATTGCAGCCTCCTCGGGACTCAATGGTTCCAGCCCCTGGAGTGGGAAACTCCAATTGTAACCGCTCTAAAGGCCAATGGGGAGGTCCGCATATGCGCCGACTACAAGTGCACCATCAACAAGGCGATCCGCCCGAATGCATATCCGGTGCCGGTAGTCAGCCATCTGCTGGCCAGGTTACACGGGGGGAAATGTTTCGCTAAGCTCGACTTAGCACAGGCCTACCAGCAGCTTACGGTGTCCCCTGCCGCAGCTGCTGCGCAGACCATAGTCACCCATAAGGGGGCGTTCCAGGTGACGCGCCTCCAATTCGGCGTGAATTCGGCGCCTGGAATTTTCCAGTCACTCGTGGAACGCCTCCTGAAGGGACTGGAGGGGGTGTTGCCTTATTTTGATGACGTGTTAATAACGGGGGGGAGTCGGGCTGAATTGGCCAAGAGGTTGGGGAAGGTCCTGACGATATTCGAAAAGGCGGGGCTGAGGTTGCGAAAGGACAAATGCGTCTTCTTCGCAACCGAGGTTGAGTTCCTAGGGTTTTGTGTGACTCCTGAGGGGATAAAACCATCCAAGTCTAAGGTGGCAGCCATCAAGAAAGCCCCCCGCCCCACCTCCAAGGCCGAGTTGCAGTCGTTCCTAGGGCTGCTCAACTTTTACCACTCCTTCCTCCCCCGGAAGGCAGCAGTGGCTGAGCCGCTACACGAGCTGTTAAAGAAGGAACAGGCATGGAAGTGGGGCGTTGACCAAGAGAGGGCATTTAGTGAGCTGAAAGGCCTCCTGGCGTCCGATGCCATACTGACCCACTTCGACCCCAAACGCCCAGTAGTTCTGATCTGTGATGCATCTCCAGTGGGGGTGGGGGCAGTGCTGTGCCACGTGCTGGAGAACGGAAGGGAGGCCCCGATAGCATTTTACTCCAGGTCCCTGTCCCAAACAGAGAGAAACTACGCACAGACGGACAGGGAGGCATTAGCGATAGTCTCGGGGACCAAAAAATTTCACGATTTTCTGTATGGCCGCCCCTTCACCATTGTGACGGACCACAAACCCCTGCTAGGCATTTTTACCGCGGATAGGCCCACCCCTCAAATCCTGTCCCCAAGGATGCTCAGGTGGGCCATTTTTCTCAACGCATATCAGCACGCGTTAGTCTACCGGCCCGGGAAAGAGATCAGCCATGCGGACGCCCTATCTAGGTCTCCCCTTCCCCTAACGCCCAGCCAGGTGAGCATGGGGGAGCGGGACCATCAGGTTCTCATGATAGAGGTGCTGGATTCGCCCCCCGTAGTGCCCGCCGACATTGCCAAAGCGACAGAGAAAGACAAAACGTTAGCGACAGTAAGCTCCTGGCTACAGAAAGGATGGCCCGCATCCTCCCCAGCGGAGGAGTTCGCTCCATTTTTCAGAAAAAAGCTAGAACTGTCCCTAGAGAGGGGGTGCCTCTTGTGGGGGCAGCGGGTGGTGATTCCCACTTCCCTTCGGCCGCGGGTGCTCAAGCTGCTGCACGTCAGCCACCCCGGCATCGTGCGATCCAAGGCGCTGGCCCGGAGTTACTTCTGGTGGCCCCAGCTGGACGCCGACATCGAGCACATGGTCGGCACTTGTGAAAGTTGCCAATGCTCCAGACCAGAGGAGGCCCGCCTTCCCCACAGGGAATGGGATGCGGCTAAGGGGCCGTGGTCCCGGGTGCACATAGATTTCGCGGGCCCATTCAGAGGCACCCTGTTCCTCCTTGTAGTGGACGCTTTCTCCAAATGGTTGGAGGTTATCCCAGTCACGAGCACCTCCTCGGCCCAGACCATTAGGCATTTGCGGAGGCTCTTTTCCACGTTCGGCATACCCGACACGTTAATTAGCGACAACGCTAGTTGTTTTACGTCCTCCGAGTTTAGGGCAGTCATGGAGATTAACGCCGTTCGGCATATCACCTCCGCCCCTTTTCACCCGGCCACCAACGGCCAAGTAGAGCGCCTCGTCCGCACCATGAAGGACGCGTTGCGGCGCATGGGCCCAGGGGATCTGAACCTGCAAGTGTGTCAGTTTCTGCTAGGGTACAGGGTAACCCCATTGGCGTCAGGATACTCCCCCGCAGAGCTCTTAATGCGCAGGAAGCTGACCACCATCCTCACTAGGCTAGACCCCACGAGGGTAGAGGACAAAGGAAGGAACATCGGGCTGGAAGTTACAAAGAGTTTCAGCATAGGCGCCCCCGTGCATTGCAGGAATTACGCCAGCACGGGCCCAGCCTGGGTGCCGGGCGTAGTTGTGGAACAAACCGGCCCCGTGTCGTACCGCGTGGAAACCAGCACAGGGCTCCTATGGAGGCGGCACGCAGACCAGCTCCGACGCAGGGTCTCCGATGAGCAGGACACGGGTCACGCAGGAAATAAGTCAGCGTTAGGGTTCTCCCCCACCCGTTTAGCCCAAGGGGGAGGAGAAGGGGACCGTGGGCCCCCACCAAGGGGGGAGGAGGATATCCTCGTAGATACCCTGGGGGATCTTTCTGAGGAGGAGGAACCCGACCCCATACATATCTCGCGGAAAGTCCCCACAAACGCAGGTACCCCTACCAACTTAGATTTTGATTTTCAGAACCGGGGGGGTTTTCGGAGTGGTCCCCCACCCGTCCAAGCGAGAAGAGGGGTTTTTCGTTAGTCCCGACGGCCCCCGGTCTGCCCACAATGGAGTTTTTCCCCTAAGGCCGCCAGACAGCGGCAAGCCACTAACAAGTCTCCCTCTCCCTTTTCAGGACAAGGGACCAGGGAACAAAGAAGCAGTAACGCCCCCGGGGGGGCAGCCCTCTTCACGGCCCAAACGCACATGCAACAAGCCATCTTGGCTGAGAGACTTCGTCTCATCCTAGGGGGGAGGGATGTTGTGTTCTGTAAAGCAGTGCCTTTAACAATGTACCTTTACCATGTGTTATCAATGTAACCTTTCTGTGTGCAACATTATAACCATCACCTGTATCAATGTAAGCCTAATAAGGGGACGCGAGCTAGTGACCACCAGAGGGCAGTAGCGAGCGTCCAGCTCTAATGGATCATAGCCACCTGGTTCAGCAGCGCGGGAAGATTCCCCGCGACTTCCTCACTTGGTCAAGAAGGGCGTGACCTCCCACGACGTCACGCAGGCAGCAACCAATAGTCTGTCAACGAGCCACATTCAAATGTATAGCCAGCTGTATATATTGAGCTACCCATCCGCCATTACCACATGTTCCTCCGGATCATCATGCAATAAACCTGTGTTAAGCCAACCCTTCGGCTGTTTCGTTGTCTTTGGTCCCTTACACTAAAGTAACAACTAAATTAAAAGCTGAGATAAGCCAGTAAAAGGAATTAAAGATAATAAAATACCAATTCCCTTGTGAAATAGGTTGTGGGCTGTTGTAGGTCCCTAACCATCAGCAAATCTGTTTTGCCATTCCTACCATATGAAGATCCTAGAAAAAATCATGTACAGTATGGGCATTGTCCCAAGCTTTAAAATAGCAACACTAAAACAAAGTGTAGGGCATGATTTGACCACATTTGTGCCTCTTCTAAGTCCATCCTGTTCCCTGGTCTGGTCCACCAAAATGCTTAATCAGAAATGGATTCCCCACAAGTAAACATTTATGTCCTCATGAGTTCAGGTGGAATGGGATCTGAATTGACATAGGGGTGGGTGTTGGGGGCAGTGTGGCCACCAAGATCCAGGAAAACTGTAGTTTTAAAAGTGTAAATATTCCAAGCTCTGGTACTATGTCTGTGCCTCAGCTTACCCTTTCATTTATCTTCATCCATGAACTTTTGTTTCATCCATAATTTGTTCTGTCACTCTTATGTTATAGAACAGGAGTTCTCAACCTTTTTAAGCCACCTCACTCAGACTGCTTCGGGGCCAGGCAGCCATTTTGCCCTTCTTCCACCACATGGCACTTCCTGGTGTGGTGGAGGCGGTGGGGGGGCACATGAAATGGTGCTGTGGGCCACATCTGGGCCACGGGCCACAGCTTGAGAATCCCTGTTATAGAAGCATTATTATTATTATTTGGTCTGTGGAGCTGGGAGAAGGCACTGTAATACTTTGAATTTGAATTGAATCTTCATTTCTAAACACTCAATTCAATTCAATGAATAGCCTATACAGTACTGTTCTTACAACAACCTAGTCCCTGGTATTATGTGGAGGCATCTGCTATTATACTAGCAGCTTGCCTAAAGCCACTTAATGAGGTCATACCTCAGGTGAGACATGAACTGGAGACTTTCCTGGTCATGCTTTTAACCATCATATTAAGCTGGCTCTCAGATCGTTGGGCTAGAATGGCTAGACTCTGCAAGAGTTGTTTTTCTGCTTTATGAAGAGTTAGCATACATGAAACTAGCATGGCTCTATATAGTAGATGATAATGTACATTATGAAGATGCTAACCTGTGGTGTTTTTAAAATTAGTGATCAGTTATGTTACATCAGATTGGATTTCTGAACTGTTTAATAATGTCCACCATATCATCCTGAATAAGCACCGTTTTGTCTGATTATAGAAGCTAAGTGGGATCATGCCAAAGATTCCCAAAATTGTATCTGAAACCATGGAGATCCCTCGTTGATCAACATGGTTTGGTGCACCACTGGTCTGACTCACTAAAAGACAATCCCATCTGTTACCTTTTTTGTCTGAGGTGTTGTCTTGTCAAATTGATGATGATATGATGCTGTCACACAGCACCCCGATACAATGACTGGGAAGACAGACAACAGGGCTGTTGCTTAGGTTTGTTGTAACTCACCATGGTGATTTCTTTTCTTCTAGGATGACAGATTGGATCAATGGCATAGTAAAGCTTGCAAATGTGATTGCCAAGGAAGTCCCAACTCAGTGTGGTCCACTGGTACAAACAATCTGGAATGCATGCCAGGTAAGAACATTGGTTGGTTGGTTGGTGGGTGGGTGGGTGGGTGGGTGCATTGGTCAATGCTGATATTGAAACTCATCCACCCAAATTAGATCCTCCATTTGCAAAATATTTTCTAAATTAAATATATGAAATGTTATAAAATGATAATTATGTAATTTTTGCTCATTTGAAAATAACTTGTGATAGCGGCAGTACTTAGAAAAGGAAAAAAAGCACTTTCAAATGTCAGGAAACCTGTATTGTGGAGGAAATATATATATACAGTAGTTGTATAAGCTTAACTAGTGGAGAAAGCCATTTCAGTGTCCAGGGCACACATATACTTCTAAGGTCAGTGGTAACAGCATTAAATAATTTAAGTGACTTGGTCTGAGAGTCCACAGACATCTGTTTGGTAATTCCTTTCTCTACGACAGTTTTCTAGAACAGAAGGTTATCTCCTAAGTGTATTATGGCTGTGTTATCCTATGATTAGTGTTACTAAAAATAAAACCCTTTTTTTCTCTAGTAAACACTGCAGTCTGCCTCACTGGAGGCGATTCAGCCCATTTTTACTTTTTATTCCTCTGACATTTCTGCATGTAGTTTTTATGATGGTGGTGGTTGTAAAATATATCTTTGCTAATGAAATCACTGCAGTTGTCCAGGGAGGATCCAGAATGAATGGTAGGAACACAACAGGAGTTCTGTCCAGACATCAGAAAAGCTCCTTTTGGGATTACAACACCCAACCAGCAGGGACCACGGATTTGGGAGTAGTAGTCCAAGAAGTACTTATTAAAAAAAACCTTTGGACTAACATCAGAACTCCTATAGTGGCCTCCCACCGTGTGGAAGGAATTGTTCAATTCTTTTACTAGAATTGTTAAGGATAAAGTATACTTACTATATTATCAGAATAAACTCATAGTTCAAAACAAGAAAGGAAAGTGATATACTAAAATGTGAAATCTAAGCAAAAGCATGAGGAAAGTGTGAAGGATAGACCTGATTCCATCTTTAGTGAGAATTTGAAAGGATTGATTAACAGAAAGAATATCACATTGGGGGGAAAACTCAGTGAAGAAAACTAATGTATGCATAACAACAGAGGTCTATGCATTCTGGCCTTCAAATAAACATATTTTATGAAACCCTTTCCCACTTTAAAAAAAATCTTCTACTACCCCTTTCTCTGCAAGAAGCCAAAGCCACCAATCTACAAACAAAATCCCAAGAGAACAAAGTAACTGACCTTTCTGCATCATCGTATTAGTAAAATAAAGTATCAGCAACCTGCTTCATAGGGACGGTTAAGATTCTGGTCTTGAAGGTCAACAGGGCACCAATTTAAGACCTGAGTGCTGCATGATGGAGTGAGTTCCCATTTCTGTCCCAGCTTCTACCAAACTAGCAGTTTGAAAGCAAGAAATGGTATGTAGATAAATAGGTATCACTTCGGTGGGAAGATAAACAGAGTTCTGTGCATTTTGGTGTCTAATCATGCCTGCCACATGACCATGGAAATGTCTGCAGATGCAAACAGCAATGGTTCTTTGGCTGTAAACAGAGATTAGCACCAAACCCTAGAGTCAGATACAACTGGCTTTCAAGCAAGGGCGACCATTTGCCTTTACCTAGCATGCTCCATAATGGAGAGTGCAGTCATATTTGGGTTGCCAGTGAAGCTCCAGGCAGAACAGTAAAAGATGAGGGATTCTGGGTATCCTACTTTGAGCACCTGGGGACCCAACCTTAGGAGCCCTTGGTACAGGCACCTCCCTAAAGCTCAGACTGACAGTATCTTCTATTTGTCTTTCTCTCCCTTTCTTCTTTCCTTTGTTCTTCATGTTGTTCTTCTTACAGAATGCCCTTACCACAAGCCACTTGGTTTTGAGTCGGGAGCAGTGAGTTCAGACCAGATTGGTTGCTCTAACCCAGAGCAGTACACAGGATGGTACACTTCATGGACGGCAAACAAGGCCCGACTTAATGGGCAAGGCTTTGGGTAAGAGCTGTGTGGCATTCCTGCACTTCAGCAGGTATCTGCCACCAATAAAGAGTCCGCCAGAAATGAACTATAATACAGTTCCTTTTACTGAAGATGCTTGCTTAGCCATCTCCATTCCTTTATCCTGTGTAACATCCTCAGACTGGCAGAAATTGTAGAAGATGCCAGCTCCTACCATCAAGTCTAGCCAGCATGTTCAGAGTTCAAGTAAGATAGAAAGTGGAGTCCAGTGACTCCTGGTGTACCACAGATCCCCACGGCCCCTACCCAATGATTTAGGCCTACATGTATAATCCCACTTGGCCTGTTTATCAACCAAAAACATGTAATGGGTAAAGATATGTCTATAAATTTCTGTGACTCTCCTCTGTAACTTTTACAGGTGTGCCTGGCTTTCCAAGTATCAAGACACCAACCAGTGGCTGCAGATTGACTTGAAGGAAGTCAAAGTCATTTCAGGGATCCTCACACAGGGACGGTGTGATGCGGACGAATGGATGACAAAGTACAGTGTGCAGTACAGAACTGATGAGAACTTGAACTGGGTCTATTATAAGGATCAGACAGGAAACAACAGGGTCAGTATGAAACATGTTTTGATGACACTACCAACATATTTGCATCTTTTTGCAGTAACACAATCTTTAGTGATAAAGACAACCAGTCTACAAAATTCTGGTATTCATTGGCTGCAATCCTATTGCTTAACATAGTAAATTGCACTTGAGTGCACCCATTGAATTATTACTGTGCTGTGCAACTGGATTTCTCCCATTGCTTGATTATCTTGATAAATCCAATCTGAGTCTACAATCACTATGTAGTTACAGTATATTAAACTGATTGGGCAAGAGAGAGATGTATACAGGAGCAAATATCTGGGGTTTATCAAGTTCTACTGAATGAGGGTGGCATTTTTTTTTTAATTAGAAGAGCTAGAATCACCTAGGAGTAACTATTGTAGATGCAGATCTGCTTATTTGTGAACATACATGGCAACATCACAATGCTTATGTGGTCCCACCAGGCTCGCCATCAGTGCAGTACTACCAGTACTGCTGTATAGGGCCCGGAGCTGACAGAGGCCCTGCCGCCACCAGCCATAACTGTGACCTTACTATGTGTGTGTGGTGGTGGGCAATAGGATTGCTCAGTATGTTGCCCAGAAATTTCTGATGGTGGCCCTGAGTCTCACTACAAGTAGTGTATGAATTTTCTTCTAGAGCAATGGTTCCCAGCATGGGGCCCATACCCCAACAGGGGGACTTCAAATCCCAGAAACCTAAGCCAGTACATTCCCTGATCAGTCCTTTGGGGACTGACTTAGGCTTCTGGGAATTGAAGTCCAAAGACCAAAGGTTGGGAAACACAGTTCTGGAAGTGCTACATCCAATTAGTTGCATTTCACTAGAGGTGATCAGAGCCATGAGGAGAAATTGGAAGTGAGCTACCTATAAGGTATTTATAATAAATGTGTTTTTGCTGGTAATGAATATATTCACTGTGTTACAACAGCTGAAATCCTGTTACTTTATGTAGCAAGTCACATTGCAGTAGGCTCATTGATTCAGCTGGGATTTGGTGAGTCAACTCCTTTGTAAATTCCATCCATTCAGTGGTCCTTCTCTAGTTGCTACTTAACCTGGCTAAACACCAAAGTTTCAGCCAATATATTACATAATACACATTACATAATACACATTGCTCCTTTTGTATGTAACTTACTTATATGATTACAGTATAGAGATATCAAAAAAGACCACATGGATCAAATTGGTGACTCAGGTTGCCACTGTCTCGTGCATTGCTGTAGGTCTCAAGGCAACAATGGGGCTAACAGGAGAAAAGAGCATTTTCTACCACAGGCCACTATTTTATAGCTTTCAAGTATCATTCTTTCTTTTAAGTAACTATTTTTGTTACTTTTGAGAAGTAAAAAATAGCAACGGGGTGGGTGGGTGTGTTCTTTGCAACTACAGTATTATCTAAAAATCTAACTTTTCAGACTCTGGCCATACTCTTCTGAGTATTTGTAACTGGTAATTTAGTGGGAGAGAATTGGTGCTACACATAATTAGAAAAATGCTTTATACTCAATTTGCCCTCCTGCTGGATTGGAACCACCACCTTGCTCCCAAAGACTTCTCCGGGGCAAAATGAATCCTTAGGGAAGCCTCCGGCAGAGGACGCTTTGGTGAGTTTTAGTCCCAGCCTAACATCATTGATAAGTGATAGGCAAGCCCCCGCGCTTTGACAAGGCTCTCAGCTAGCAGTGGAGGATTAAATTAAGAGAAAGAATAACATTGCTAGGTGAGAATGGGATCCTCATTACGTAGTGTAAAGTGATACCAACCGGATTTCAGCTAGAGGTTTTTCTTCTTGAGTGAAGTGTAGGTAAGAACAGAATAATAGCATGATAAGAGCAGATATGTCTAGGTAGAGAGCTTTTATGTATTGACCACAGCTGATAATGCACCAGAAGCTGGCAAAGTTCACACTAACTATTGTTGTTGTTGTTCAGTCGCACAGTCAATTCCGACCCTTTGCGACCTTATGGACCATTGCTCTCCAGGCACCTCTGTCCTCCACCATCTTCCTCAGCACACCTAGCTCTGTGCCCATTGTGTCTTCTAAAATTGACCTATTTGTTCTCTTTGCTGTCCAGGGGACTCTCAGAACTCTCCTCCAACACCACATCTCAAAGGCATCTATTCTTCTGTGCTCAGCTTTCCTAATGGTCCAGCTCTCACAACCATACATTACCACCAGGAATACCATTGCTTTGACTGTGCGAATTTTGATGTCTCTACTTTTCACTATGTTCCCCAGGTTTCTCATAGCTTGTCTCCCCAGAATCAGTCATCTTTTTATTTCATGGCTGCAATCTCCATCTGCAGTGATCTTAGATCCAAGGAAAGTAAAATCTGTCACTGCTTCTACTTCTTCCCCATCTATTTTCCATGAACTGATAGGGCCTGTTGCCATTATCTTGGTTATCTTCATATTGAGTCTCAATCCAGCTTTTGCACTCTCTTCTTTCAACACAATCAAGAGGCTCTTTAGGTCTTCCTCACTTTCTGCCATTAGGGTGGTGTCGTCAGCATATCTCAAATTGTTGATGTTTCTCCCAGCAATTTTGATCCCATATTGTGATTCCTCCATTCCTGCATTGCACATTATGTGCTCTGTGTATAGGTTGAATAAACAGGGTGACAAATACAGCCTTGTCTTACTCATTTTCCTATTCCAAACCACTCTGTCACTCCGTGTTCTGTCCTAACTGTTGCTTCTTGATTCGTGTACAGATTTCTCATGAGGCATATGAGGTGTTCTGGTATTCCCATCTCTTTAATTACTTGCCCCATTTTGTTGTGGTCCACACAGTCAAAAGCCTTGGTGTAGTCAATAAAACAAAAGTAGACTTGTTTCTGGTATGCCTTTGTTTTCTCCATAATCCAACATATGTTGGCAATGTGGTCTCTAGTCCCCCTGCCCCTTCTGAAACCGGCCTGCACCTCTAATAGTTCTCTCTCCATGTGCTGCTGAAGTCTATCCTGTATTATCTTGAGCATCACCTTGCAGGCATGTGGGATGAGCGCAATTGTTCAATAATTTGAGCATTCTTTGGCATTGCCTTTTTTGGGGGATTGGGACGTATACTGATCTTTTCCAATCCTGTGGCCACTGTTTTGTTTCCCAAATCTGCTGGCATATTGAATGCAGTAATTTGATTCCATCATCTTTTAGGGCTTTGAAAAATTTAACTGGGATACCATCATTTCCACTAGCTTTGTTGTTTGCAGTGCTTTTTATTGCCTTTCTGACTTCACTCTCAAGAATGTCTGTTTCAAGTTTGAATTTCTCATCATCATTATTATCAGGATTGTTGACATCCTTTTTGTAGAGTTCCTCTGTGTACTCTTGCCATCTTTTCTTAATCTCTTCTGCATCAGCTAACTCCTTTCCATCTTTGTCCCTTATCATGGTCATTTTTGCTTTAAATGTTCCCTTGATTTCCCCAATTTTCTTGAAAAGATCTCTAGTTCTGTCCTGTCTCTTTTGTTGCTTTCCACCATTTCTTTGCACTGTTTGTTTAAGTAGTTTTCCTTATCTCTCCTTGCTTTTCTTTGAAATTCTGTATTCAAGTGATTGTATTTTTTCCTTTGTCCTTTGCCTTTTGCGTTCCTTCTTTCCTCTGCTATTTTAAGGGCCTCATCATGCAACCACTTTGCTTTCTTATGCTTCTTTTCTTTTGTATTGTTTCCCTCGCTGCCTCTTGCATGATGTCCCGCACAGCTGTCCATAGTTCTTCTGGTACTCTGTCTATCAGGTCCAGTCCATTAAATCTGTTCCTCACCTCCACCGTGTATTCTTTAGGGATGTTGTCTAGGTCATATCTGTCTCGTCTAATTGTTTTTCCCATTTTCTTTAGTCTAAGCCTGAACTTTGCGATCAGTAGGTTGTGATCTGAGCCACAGTCTGCTCCAGGTCTCGTTTTTGCTGACTGAATGGAGGTTCTCCATCTTTGGCTGCAGAGTATGTAATCAATCTGGTTTTGATGCTGGCCATCTGGTGATGTCCATGTGTATTTAACTATTGTATTTTGCCAATATTTTTTTTCTTCACCAAGAGGCAGGAAGACTGATGTTCAAAGTGTACAGGTTTTCCAAGTTTGGAAATGGCTTGAAACTGGCGTATTGTTTGCCATTTATTTAGCCAAATCTGTACACCAGATGGCCCGAGGGTTTATCTTCAACAGGCAGCAGCTTAACATCTTGTGTAAGCTTCTGCTGAAAGATATCAGCGCTTCAAGAAACAGTCCATGAAAAAAAGCATTCATGTTTCCATTGATTTTATCACTTTAAGCACGATTTGCATAAATCTTTAATGACAAGAATTAACAAGTGCAATAAACGAAAATCTTTCTGGTGTAAATTCTTGTGATGATACAGTGCACTTTCAATAAATGAATTGTTTACATTTCCTTTACTTATATTGGCAGGTGTTTTACAAATTTCACTCGCCCACATCACAAAGTGACTGAGATTAAATTTTCTGACAAACCTACTGTGGTATAACTTTGTTACAGAGACAGAGATTTATCTCCCTGAGCAGAATTTAGTAATATGTCCCATATAACTGTAAGTAATTTAGTCTTGTGACAGAAACCATCAGCAGCTTTGCTTGGCAAATTAGTCACACCAAGTCATGTCAGGAAATTTATTTCCAGTTTACTGAATGGCAAAATGAGGGGAGATTAAAACCTAAGTCAGTGATGGCGAACCTTTTAGAAACCGAGTGCACAGAGGGGTGGGGTGAACTCTGTGCTGGGGGGAGGGAGGAAGCGCTCTATTGGGCTGCTTGGCAGAGGGTTGGGGCAAACTTTGAGCTGGAGGAGGGAGGAAGCACTCCCATTGGCCTGCTGGGCAGAGGGGTTTGGTGATCTCTGTTCTGGGGTGATGGTTCGTGTGCCAATAGAGAGGGCTCTGAGTGCCCCCTCTGGCATGAGTGCCATAGGTTCGCCACCACTGACCTAAGTCATTTTGCAGTATTCTGTTAAGGTAATTTCTGCCTTTACTATCACTTTCTAATTTGGTTTTCTATAGGTTTTCTATGGAAATTCAGACAGATCATCCTCTGTGCAGAATCTCCTGCGCCCGCCCATTGTCGCCCGGTACATCCGATTAATACCACTTGGTTGGCATGTGCGCATTGCTATCAGGATGGAGCTGCTGGAGTGCTTGAATAAGTGTGCTTCATAAAGTGCATTGCAGTTCAAGGAAAGCAACTCAAAATACTAGTAATGAACAAAACACAAGTTAAGAGAAACCTGTTTCTTGAAGGAGTGCTCTCTCAAATGGCAATAAAGGTATCATTCTTTAAAAATGTTAAAAGGGAACCCCACATCTCCTCTTTTTCTTTGTAATCTAAACATTTTTTATTTAATGCCTAATCCCAGACTCACATATAACCAAGCAGTTTACATTACTGGGAATGTAACGTAAGTGCAGGAAAGATACATTTCTCTGAACTTGTGTTTTTGCTGTAGGATAGGAACAATTAATAAAATGAGTAGGTTTTTTTACATATACTGTATGGCAGGATTTCAATATGCTGTGCTGTGAATAGTACTGTATAAACATTTTCCTATCATCTTATTATCTGATGTAAATCCCTGCCACTTTGCTAGATTTGAGTCTGCCAAAACTTTGGGGTTATATATATTCTGTTTCAGTATATATAACACACATGGACCTACAGAGAACAACAGTGACAGAAGTTGAGAGATGATTATTTGAATATACAGTCCATACTGGAGTAAATCCCTGCCCAGAGTTCCATTTCATTATTTTATTGTCAGAAAGCATGTACCAGACTTTTCCTATGGGTGTGTGAAGTACTAAAGACAAATAAACAAAACAGAAAAATACTTTCTATTGCAGTTTTTAGATCATTTCTTGTTTTACCCCATCTGCCTTTGCTGAAGCTGATAGAGCTGAACTAGCCAGCCGAAGTCTTCAGAGCCCTATATTGTCCAAATGGGAAGATTGGACTACCTTGCAAAGATTTCAAAGCTATCTCAGCCCTTCCTATTTCAGCCTGGTTTGCCTCCTTAGATATATATTTATATAAAAAGTGGTGGCACTCCTTTTTTCAATTAAAAAAAAAACCCTGGGGAATTACTTGTTCATCAGAAGAGTTTCCTGCCACCCTATACCAAGACGAGATGCAAAAGCCTTACCTGTCTTACTAGACCAGGAGTTCTCAACCTACGGCCTGTAGCGCCAAATCAACTGGCCCACGCCCATGCTGCCGCTGCCAGAATCGGCCACAGACTCATTTTCGACTGTTGTAAATGTATTTACGACAGCCATGGACTCATTTATGGCTGTTGTAAAAACATACAACAGCTGTAAATTAGTCCATGGCCAATTCTGGTGGCAGCTAGCCCACCAGTCTGGCCAACCAATTGTCTGAGGGAGTGTGATCTGGCCCCTGACTTCAAAAGGTTGAGAACCCATGTACTAGACCCACCCATGGAGTCATTAGATTTAGAGTAAACCCAGATGTGACTGGCTTGTATTCTTGCTTTGGAGTTTGTTTTGTGTTTTTGTTAACCCTAAACTAGAGAAAGCTACCCTCACTCATGCATGACTGCACGTGATCCCCTTTTTTCTCATTTTTTGTGTCAGCCTTGTACACTGAAGCTGCTTTTCATCTCTGTTACGAGTAAAGAGCTCACCATATGCATTCTGTTATTGTACCTTCAAGGCAGTAGGGTGTTGAGTCTATGGAGGTGAAAAACAGTCTCATTGTGTATTAAAGAACATAGATTTATTAATCTTCCAGGTGCTACAAGATTAATTACTATAGCATTCCCTTGTGATTTAAAAATAATCTTCTACCTTGGATTCACCAGGGTATGCATTATTAATGGAATGAGAAGACATAAATGCATAATATTGATTACATAAATAACATGTGGCGACAGAGTGAGAGAATGTGGTATTTCTGAGTCTATTATGACCAAACTTATACTTCAATGTTTTTTTAACAACTGGCTAGATTTTAACATTGGTTTTAAGCTTTATTTTCCTGGACCTACAATTAAGTTGAAGTCTGATCCTGCTGAGGGGCAGAAAATCTATATTTCCATTTGTTGCTTCTTTCTTCAGCAGCACCATGTGCCGCCTTGAAAATCTGCCCCAAAGTGTTGAGAGGCTCTTTGGGTAGAAAGCAGTTGAATCTCCCCCACCCCTTGTTCCTCAGTGAGGTCCATCATTTGGACCCCTAACCCTTGCCAGAATAGAAAGAGCCTGTCCAATCAAGAATCAACAGGCTTGGGTCCAATGCAGGAGGGAGCAAATCCCAAATGGTTCGCAGTATTTATTGAAACATGATCAAATTAAGTTGGAAAGACACATATAGCTGTACACAGTATATGAATGTAATCTTCCTGAAGACTTATCTTTAACCAGCTTCATTTTGTATTATCCTGCCTTCTCAGATTTGAACACTGTGTGATAAATTCAACACACTTGTTCCCAAATCACACAAGCATTAGAACACAGGTGTGACCTTCGAATCACTCCATATAGATAATCCATGTGGTGGTAGAATGCTGTAACTTTTAAAGAAATCTAATTGTAGAGGTATTCTCACTTCCTAACCAAAAACATAGACTCTTTGTGATAAAGTAATGAGTTTAGTAGGTGTCCAAGCAGGTAGAAAATTATCAGTGTTGTATGGGGGAAAGTTAAATGTGAAATTTAATGTGTAAACATACATAAATGTGTAAATAATAACATCTGTACTACAGCCAAAACGTGAGTTCGATCCTGACAGGAATCAAGGTTGACTCGGCCTTCTGTCCTTCTGTGGTCGGTAAAATGAGTACCCAGCATGTTGGGGGGCAAAATGCTAATTAACTTGTGAACTGCCCAGAGAGTGCACTAAGCACTAAGGGCTGGTATATAAGTGTAATTGCTATTGCTAAATATTAACATTCCTTTGTTACTGACATATGTTAATCATAGATTACTTATCTTTTAAATGTAATGGCTTTTGACCTAAAACTGTACTCAATAATAAAGTCAGAATTGTTTTGACAATTTACTGGCCCATTGCCTCTTTCATATTCAGTTATGACTATAAACATGTACGTTCCCCCAAATGCATTTTGGTCACGATTCAGGAGAGTTAAGGATACTTTTCCCCAATTATTTATGGGTTGGATTGAACTATAGAACTTTTGTCCACTTGAAAAAGCATCCCCATATGATCAGCAAATAGTTGCACATTCTGCCTTCAGTAGCAACATTATTAACGGCTAATTTTATATGCCTAACTTCATAGCTTGGGGAAGTCTCTGAAACACTCTAAACAAATGAATGAATGAATATGGAAGGTCTATCCCAGGATATGAAGGTGTGCTGTAATCTATCTATCTATCTATTATTATATCTATACCTATAAAGAAGGGATGTGGCCGTGCGTGTGCGGAATGTATGTCCACACACGTCCTGTAATGCGCCGGCCACACTTACCTTTTGTCCTTGAGATCATCGCTGCAAGGGTCCGGAAGCTGAGAGTGGGGCCAACGCCCCATGAATGCGGACAAAAAACCCTACGAGTCCCAGCATCCTCCGTGCCACGGCATGCCTCAGCCAACCAGGCATGAGGACATGAGCGCGGAGGAGGCGGGACAGCTGACGCGCACTTAAAAAATGGCCAACACACACAGGAGAAAGCTCGTTGGCACTCCGTTTGGCCTCCCTGGGAGGCCAGGGCTGAAAGCAGTGCTCTGTGCTGCCCTCACCTCCCGGGGAAAATGAGAGCCTAACCCTGGGGGGTGGGGGCCAAAAGCACGGCTGCCTTCGGCCGCCGACTACTAGGGGAAGTGAACCAAGGCAACAGGCGGGTGTCCAACAGGGAAGGCGCCTTCCCTGCCGGGCACCCGCATGTCGCCATTCCTTGCCCCTCAAGGCCAGCTGGTTTGAAGCTGGCCTTGAACCAGCACAGAGGAGAACCAAAGGCAGCAGGTGGGTGTCCAACAGGGAAGGCGCCTTCTCTGGTGGACAAATGGCTGACGCCCTTCCTTGCCAGCTCCCCTCTTCCCCATTGCTGTGTCAAGAGCAGCTCTCGAAACAGCAATGGGGAAAAGGGAAGCTGACAGTCAGGCCGCTCTTCATCCAGGGAACGTGCGTCCCCAGGAGGAAAGCAGTCTGGCTGTCACTTAGTATATATAAAAAAGAAAGGTGTTTGTTTGTGGGTCCTGCAAAGGCTCGTACACCCATGGACCGGGCTCCTGAAACTTGGCACACACCTATCTTGGGTGTCCAGCATCATAGTCGTCGGGGTCCCGGGGCCAGAAGTGGGGCACATGCCCCACAATCCAGGGGAAAAAGGACTGCACATGCGTGCAGGTCTCGGGGAAGACTGGGTGCGTGCAGAGCCATTGAGCTCCTTTCATGTCCCCAAGTGCAGCTCTAGGGTATTGAAACCCAACATTCAAGGCTCCACCTCAGCACCTTAACCACTAAGCCACTGGGGGAGCCGTGTTATACAGATTAAGATCTGGGAACACAAATCTACATTCATTAAGTGGAAGGTGTATCTAACTCAGGGGTGCCCAAACTTTTTGGTTCATGGGCCGGTCACATGGTTCAGAGGGCCAGTCATGTGGTTCCTCCCACCAGAAGTGGAAGTACTACACACCCACATATGCGCAGAATACTTCTGTAAATACACCCACGGGTGCCGTAAATGCATTTCCGACAACGTTCTGCGCATGCACGGGCACATTTTACTTCCACTTCCAGCAGTGTGGGCAGTGTGGACTAGATTTGGCCCACGGGCCATAGTGTGAGCACCCCTGATCTAACTCAATGGTCATGAGTAGTCCCACATCAATTTCTGAAACAGTCTACAGTGTACACACACACACACACATACACACAGACTCGGTTTAAAAATGCCTCAGTAATCAACTGTTCAGATGTAATACAATTGTATGAGAAATACATTTGGAAACTAGTAACAAAGTGATTTTTGCTGGCAGCAGTGAAATTGCCAATTAGCAGATATATTCTATAATATAGTGCCTTCCACTTGTGCTGTTTCAGATTTTGCCCAGTTAATCAAACAGCAAAGAAGCCCACACATTGATAATGACCATCCTCAATGAGACAGTGAGGTAAAGCAGCTAAAGCTCATCAGCACATAGTGCAATTTTAAACAGAGGTTGGGGCACAGAGAAAGGTGATTAGCGTTAAGAGGAACGGGTTCTGTTGTTTTCTAAAAATATATACAGTACCAGACAAGAATGCACATGTCCTTATTTCCAGGACAGCTATTGGTACTGTAATTCAAACTCTTATCTTGTTCTTACATCCCACTCACTGCCTTTCAAAAATGTTACTTTAAATAGCATTGATTTTACTTTAAATATCATTATTTTCACCAAATCAGAGGGGGGGGGAGCGTATGCTGGTTCAGATGAATAGAACACAAATAGATAGTTCCAGCAATATTCTCCCTAAGAACAGAATGTTGGTAGAGGTTTTCCTAATAGCAAATAGGTAGGTTTTGTTGAGTTACAAAAAGCAATCCCATCATGCTTTGTGCTTGTTTTGCATACTAACATGGAGATTATAATATTTGTATTATATAGCATCTACTATCAAATCTACTTAAAATGGCTGCAGTCCGAAGATGATGGGAAATGTATTCCAACAACATATAGGGAAGTTTCCCACCACTATGTGATGCAGCATAAACTAGATACCAATCATGTATGTGTCCTAGTTGAAAACAATTATCTAGAATTTTCACTTGCAATCGATAGGTCAAACTTTCGTGGGAATGTGTTTGCTCTGAAATAAGACTGGTTGTACAGCGCGTGCATTTTTACATGTGGTGATGAAGGATAAGCTGCCTATGGAGGAGTTCTACATGTACAGATGTAGAGCCTGGAAAGTTACTTTCAAAGGTAATTAAACTACTGGGAGGACTGCAATTTATTTCTTGTTAAAGGTAAAGGTTTGTCTTGCTCGAAAGCCAGTCGTATCCGACTTCAGGGTGCAAAGCCGAAGAGCCAGCGCTGTCTGCTGCTGCAGACGTTTGCGTGGTCATGTGGCAGGCATGCCTAACACAGGAGTGCATGGAACACTGTTACCTTCCCACCCAAGTGGTCCCTATTTATCTACTTGCAATTTCATGCTTTCGAACTGCTAGGTTGGCAGGAGGTGGGGCAAAGACGGGAGCTCATTCCATCCTGCAGTACTCAGGAATTGAACTGCTGACCTTCCGCCTCCCAGTCAGTGTCTTAGCCACTTGAGCCACTGCAGCAGTCTTTTTATTGTTGGGTGGCGGTAAATAACCTGACTCCCTAAAGGAGCCAACAGCAACAGGCTGATGAGCCCCTTTAGGTGGCGTGATGGTCCCCTCAGTGGAGGAAATGCCACTGGAAACCATCATATTGTGTCCAATGGCAAAATGAGAGTAGGAGGAACTCTGATTCCCAACCATCATGGAGGTGGAAGAGGCCATGCCAGATGGACTGGCTGTGAAGGTGCACCTTGTCCATATCCTCAAGGCTATGGCAGGCCATTACAGTCCCAGTGTTAAATCCTGCATATCGCATTTCATATGTGCCATAGGAGATGGGTCACTTCTTGGCAAGCTGGGATCCACCTTAAACAAATTCATGCCAACAACATTTTTCCTGCTTTCCTCTGAGGGTGAAGGCAGCCCAGAACCAGCTGGTCTCTAAGACCAAGCTTCCTGGAACCTTGGGATAGGGAAAAAAATGCTCGGAGTTGCAGATGACGATACCACTCATCTGGGTATATTTTCCCATTCTGGGTGGTATACAACAATTAAAACCAAAGATATGCAACCCTTGACCCCCATCCCACATTGAATATAAGAGGTACACAGTGGAACTGTGTGTGGAGCAGTTTATTTGGTTTGTACTAGGCATGTTGCATGCTGGCTAAGGGATTCTAGGGAATGTAATCCAAAAATACTTTTCTAAACTGGTCTACTGCAAAAGTGTTCTGCTCTAGCAGTGGCAGGGAGCCTCCTGTGTTTTTAAAAATCTCACAATGTGCAGATTTTCAAGAGTTCCAGCTGCTTTCCCACAAGTAATTGTAGACCACTATGCTCCAAAACAGCATATGTGCAAGGAAATTGAGGAACAGAGCACAGCTTGCTGAAAATGTCAAAAAGTGATGTTGGAAAGACGTTGAGCTGCATGTTCATGTCAAGCACCATAGTTTAGGAAGAGTGCCTAGTACCAAATATTAGGCACAGATATAAGAGATCTGTCATCTAGTCAATATCCAGGTCCTATACATATTTCTCTGCCAGACATTCCCCTGCTGAACTGTGGCTTTGCCCTGGTTCTTTTGTTGAGAAGAGGATCAATCCACATTGCTATGGCAATGCTGGACAGGTGCAGAACTACAGTCCAGAGGGTTAGTTGCAGACCCTGGAGCCATGAAAGTCAGCCAAGATCTTTCAATCATGTGGGACTGGTAGGGTTAATTGGCCTACTACATGTGTGACCTTGAGCAATCAACAGTCACCAAGTGTCATCAGCAGGAGAAACTAGTAGAACCCTGGTAAAATCACTGTCACTCAGCATTGATTTCATGGCACATAATTATTAATTACTAGTGGTTTTACTCAGCAATCACCATTTTGCTTGATTTAATGTAAAATAAACAAGTGTATACATGCACTGCGTGTCTGAAGAATTGGGCTTGATCCAAGTTCACAATAAAAATATAGCAGTTAGTCTTTAAAGTGCTGCAGTGTTTATGTTTTTGCTTTCTGATATGCCTGTACACAGTAATGATTACTAGGACCAAGTTGAACTGGCTGATTATGTCATTCGATATGGATTTACTGCTATGTTGGCAGTGATAATCTTGGCTGCCACACAGAAGTTAGGAAAACTATGTGCGACAACAGACACCTTTCAGGGCTTGAGGGAACACTGATTCTAATTACATACTAAGCATCTAATTTAAGATTCACCCTGAGGGCCAATCAAAGTAAATGGATATTTTAATCTGAAGTGGTGACATATTTTAGCAGATCTGTCCTGATGACTCACACCAGTGCTGTTCCACAATGAGCTTAATTTATTTTTCACATAAAAATAAAAACCAGCAATCTTTATATAACGCAACTAGTCTAGGGACTTCTGCATACTCAGGTAAGAGGTGGTTTCTGTCTATGTATGCTTTCACTGTATCATTCTTCTGAAGAAGTGGAAAACAAGATAGGAACCACTAGGAACCACTTCACTATTCTGATTCCCAACGGTCATGGAGGCCATGTCAGATGGACTGGCTGTGAAGGCACACCTGAAGAAGTGGAAAACAAGATAACAATTATTATACTTTCGCTTTTCCTGCAACAGACTAGCAGGGCAAACCTTGGGAAATATCTATGTATTTTCTGTCCATCAATGTTTCCAAAGAAATGCTCAATACAATAAATAATACAGATTGCATATAATGCTTAGAACCAGCTTCAAATCAGCTATTTAAACCAAAAATAATGTTTTTTATTTACCACTAAAACCTCAAAATTGTGTATAGTATTTGGTGTGATATAACTATTTGGTTGTGTCTGGCTGGACATCCCGCTACGGTAATGCAGTAGACTGTACAGCCAGTGACTCAATGCTGAGTGTTGGGCGGTGGTAAATAATCTGACTCCCTTAAGGGGCCAACGGCTATGGGAGGATGAGGCCCTTTAGGTGGGGTGATGGTCCCCTCAGTGGAGGAAATGTCGCTGGAAACCATCATATAGAGCCCAACAGCAAAATGGGTAGAGTAGGAACCACTTCACTATTCTGATTCCCAATGGTCATGGAGGCCATGCCAGATGGACTGGCTGTGAAGGCACACCTTGACAATATCCTCAAGACTGCGGCAGTCCATTGCAGTCCTGTTGTTAAACCCTGCACGTCTCATTTCATACGTGCTGCAGAAGATGGCTCCATGATGACAGTGTGTGGGTCACTTCATGGCAAGCTGCAATCCACCTTAAACAAATTCACGCCAATTGCATTCTTCCTGAAAATGATTTATTTATTATTATTATTTTGGGGGGGGGATGTATACTCGGACACGAGTAACAGCCACCACCACTGTCACCGCCCTACTTGGGTAGGTGCAGTCATGCACAATTTCTGACTGATGGCCACTGTTTATCACGCTGACCCAAAACATTTTTCTGACTGAAGCAAAGAACAAGATCCCCTTCTTAGCCATGCAGATGTTGACTGGATTGGCAGCAGAATCCTATTTTATCAATTATGCAGAGAATAGAAGGTTGGCTTAGAAAACATGGCAGGCTACATAGCACATACACCTCTCTCTTCTCCTTCCAGCACTGCACCATCACTCCCCCAAACCCTATGACCTGGTTCCTGAGATGTATGCCTCACTACGCCTAAACAGCAGAATCTTCACTGCTCAATTTTCTCTGTGGGTTTAGTATACTAGTTGTCTTGTATCACTCAAACCCACGCTCTGTCTACATAATCAAGTTTTGTACTGACGAAGCATGAGTATTCATTTAGCTTCTCAGCCAGAGCTGCAAGTTCCTCCTTCACCAGCCTTTCTACAAAGCAGAATCAAATCCTCTTAAAGCAATGCCATGGTAGAATACATTAGAGACTCTTATGTCTAGCAGGCTGAAGCATCCTGATATCAGTCCATTTCTATAAGAATCAAGGAATCCTAAATTATTACTGGAAGTAATACTCAAGTTGCATGTTTTGTACCACAAGATTCTTCCTCTTACCATTCCAGAGGATGGGGTATTTTATGGTGGCCCCACAAGAGGCCATTATGTGCAACTTAAGCAAAACTGTACAAATCTCATCCAATTTAAGGCAAATTGCACAAAATGACAACAGCTGCTGCTTAGCGGCATAGATATTAAGGATCAGAAGCAACAGAAATGGAAGTTTGCATCTTTTATAAACAGGTAGCCATTGATTCTGTAATTGTGCTTTGTTCCTCAAAGGGAAAGGGCACTAGTTTTGAGGGAATACTTTGTGCAAATTAATAATTTTGTGTCAGAAATTATTCTGGGCTGAAAGGATTTTTGCTGGAGAAACTCTGCTCAGAGGACACCTGAGTGAAGCTCCTTTCATGTCCCCGAGATCTTTTCCCATCAAAGTGGTCCCTATTTATCTACTTGCAATTTCTTGCTTTAGAACTGCTAGGTTGGCAGAAGCTGGGACAGAGACAGTCCGCCGGCCTGCCAGCTATCAAGGCAAGCTTCTTAACTGCTGAGCCACCATAGCCCCCTTGTGCAAATTGAGACCTTGATAGGGGAAGAATGATGTTCATCTTGTTCTGAGATGAGAAATCTCATGGTCTTGAAAATAATTTCTTTCCAATGTCATTCTTCAAGACAGCCCATTTAGGTTGTGTTTACATCTGTAATATAGGGCACAGATACAGTCCCTTCAACAGCTTCTCTTGGAAGTATAGTTGGGTGACGATCAATACCTCTAGGGCTGTGATGGTGAACCTTGGTTCTACATTCACTGTCTCACAGCTGCTACTAAGATAGATTCAGGCTTCTTGCTTGTGTATGCATTACCCATTTATTTTATTGTCTTCAGTTAATTGTGCACTTCCCGACAGCTGATGCACATAGTTTAATGAAAAAGAGAAATCTTCATGGAACAGAGAGTATCTGAATCCTAAACTGCTGAGAAGACAATAGTTAACACTGGTTCCTATAACAAATGTGGATAGGAAATGTTATCTCAAAATCCCTGGCCAATGAAGTCTTACTAAATATACACAAAAAATCCCACATACCAGAAATGAGGAAGTGGTGAAAGCAAGCAAGCAACGGCAGCTATAATAAAAATGTCACAGTTGTCCAATTTATTTAGAACATGATCATCATTTATTTTATTTATGTGGGAAAATAAATGGTGACCATGAAGCAGTGAACTATTTGGGCTAACAGTATCACCAAGATACAAACTAGCTTATCATGAAGCATATGCAGTGGAACCTCGGTTAACAAACAGCTCAGTTAACATAAAATTCGCATAACAAAAGGAAATCTATAGAAAATAATGGCTTGGTTTACAGAATTTTTTTGGGAACGGATTAATTGGTTTTCAATGCATTCCTAGGGGAAACCGCGTTCCGGTTAACATATTTTGGTTTTCAATGGATTCCTATGGGGAAATTGCATGCAATGCATTCCCATGGGAAATTCAGTTTAAGTACTTCTCACTTTAAGAAATGTCCCGGGGAACACATTAATTATGTTAATCGAGGTTTTACTGTATCATTATGTTGTCAACAAACTGGCTTGTCCACAAAACTCAGTTTTAAAAAAAATCAGTGAGTGCAGATTACTCAACAATGTCAATAATTCCCAAACCAAAATGTACCGTATATCATTTCCAACCCAACATCAGGAGCCGGAGTAATGAGCTAGCATCTTGTTGTGGCTGAGAAAGAGAAAACCCAATGAAGAATAAACTGAAGACCTATGAAATTTAGAGGTTCTCACAGATATTGAGCAGAAATTGGGAACCGGGTAATTATAAGCAGAAACAAGAAACCTCCGGTTTTGTACACAGCACCATACAACGTCAAGCTTATTTGGTGTGTTCCTCATATGTATCGCAGTCCTATGGAGGGAGGGAGGACAACCATACAACATTGCTTGCACCTGATATATTTGTACTGTCCACAAATGAAATAGTTTATATGCAAGAACAGTGCTTATGGGCATACCATTTCCCATTCTTCCCATCATGTTCTGCACAAAGCAGGGATGTTTGATGGTACGACAGCACTAAAGCAACATAATAACAGCACCTGCCCATCTACATACACAATGATTTGTTTTACTTAAACCTGTGGTGAGATCTAACTGTGCCATGAAGGATGATGAAGCAGCCACTCAAAAATACAAAAGACACCATTTCTCAGACGCCAAAATTTATCTATGCACTACTTTACCTATGCATTACTAGGTAAAGGTAAAGGTCACCCTTGCTCAAAAGCCATTCTATGACGACAATAAAATGAATATTTCTCAAGTACAATATATAACATTACTGTTATACGTACAATCTTTATTGGTTGTCCTGAAAAGGAAATCAAAGCATAAATCGGTTTTAGAATTGATTGTTAATTACCTCTTCTGTTCAACATTTATGTGGATGAGGATACAAAAGGACAACTGTCATACTAAGCCAATGATATCTAGATAAAAGTAACTATCCATGAGATAAAAAGGATATCTGGACTCAACTGACTTGTGAGAGCGAGGTAATTCCAACGCTTCAAAGAAATCACATGCAATTTGTTAGCAACCACATACATGTAGTTCAGTGGTTAGATTCAAAGAGGCTAAGAGAAGAAGGGTATATAAAACAAGGTTGACAGAAACATAATATGAATACACGGAATATGTTTGAGGACTGCAGGGATGACAATCTCAGTTTTTCTAGTGCAAAACCTGCATTTTTATTAAAGACATGTTGGAAGGCCCATTCAAAAATACATTGTGCTCAGTAAAAATGAGTAATTTCCATGCTGATAACTGAAGGTTGAACAAAAGAGAATGTGTTTTGTTACCCCAAATCTTTCTCGCACTATTTACATGAACAATAACAATTATACAGGAGTTAAGAATGGAATACATGCCTGAAAACAATCTGAATGGTGAAACTACAATATAATACAAAGTCTGATAAACACTTTACAAATGGTGTATTAAGCTGAAATAAAATCTTCTTCCAACATATCTGCAAAGTCTGTCTTAATGCAAAGATTTACATAACATTTCATTCAGCAACAAAAGCAGGATCATGTTTGTGCGCCTGAGATTTTCTGAAAAGAAGATAAGTTCTCTTACTTAATATTTCAGAAGTCTGGAATACTGCCTTCATAGTTAGTTTCTTTTGGTTTACCTTCTAACTCATAAAACTATATGGTTCTCCAAAAAGTATTATCCACCATTTTTAATCAATAAATTATTTTCATGTTTTTCACAATGAATATATAAGCAGTCTTGGATTTACAATTATGCAAACAAACAACCCAAGACGTACTCCCTTCTCCTTGAAGATCTCAATTTGCCACTTCCAATTCTCCCCAAAATCTAAATTTATGCATAAGTATAAAATTGAAATATCATGAAATTGTCATGATATTTACTATTTACTATAATTCTTCTAAAATAACACTGAAGTTTTTTAAATGAGGAAGGTGGAAGATTTCCAAGCACCTGAGAATTGATTGTGCAGTTCTAAAACTTTGTTAAAATTATGTGATCTTAGTAATAAACACACATGTTGTCAGATAACCGAGTTCATCCCTATCCAGTTGTTATTCTCTATACTTATTCAATTATATCTTATATTTATTTAGTTCCTCTTTAGGAATTGTGGGGTTGGCGGGGAGGAAGGAGGAACTCCAAAATAAAACAAAGAAACCTTCCATCTGATGGCATCACATTCTGTGAATTAAATTTTAATGCAGAAAAATTACTGGCACCTTTTAATAAATCTGAGGTAAGAGTCCTTTCCTAGATAACTGAACTGCTGAATAGCGCAGCGATTTACATATCTTGCTATGGAGCCAGATTTCAATTCCCTACTGGACTTCTTTGACAGGAGCTGGACTTGTTCTAAGATTATTAACTGCCATGTAAGTGAGCAAGTCAACATCCTGATCAAGTCCAGAAATGGTTCTCTGAGCACAGTTATGGTTATCTCTCTGATGATTTTTCTAATCCAATATCCGATACAAATACTTAATATACAATCCAATACAAAATACGACAGTCGTGGACATGTTTTATGGCAGTGTTTACGGCCGGGGGGGGGGGGGAGAGGACCACCAGTCTGGCCCGTTCAGCTGTATGAGGGGACGTGGTCCAGCCCACGGCTTAAAAAGGCTGAGAACACCTGCCTTAAGCAGTATACAGCGCTTAAAATACAGTCGTACCTCATACAACGATTTTAATCTGTTCCACAGGGCTCGTTGTTGTACAAAAAATTGCTATACGATACATGCATTGTATAGCGATTTCCCCTATGGGATGCATCGTACAACAATTTTTTTTGCTAAGTGGTTTTCCCATTGAAAAATTGTTGTACGGTTTTTTCCATAGGGAAAATTGTTATGTGGATGCCATTTTTTCTCCAAAACCTAATTGTGATGCGATTTCGTTGCTATACGGGGCGATTGTTGTATGAGGTTCCACTGTACTGTAAAGTTTACAATGGAAGCATGTTTACAGATCTAAAATATACACCTACTTTTCCACACAGTCATCCTGTAAGCAGCCTCGCAGTGAGGGTGGTGAATCCTGCCAAAATGCCTATATGGAACTCCAGGTTTCTGAAGCATTCCATATACAGGAACAAAGAAACTCATGTGTGCAAGTCGCACAAATTACAATGAACATAACAAACATCACGTGGCAATATTTGGGAGTGGAAGCTGAGCAATTCTGTATTGACCATCTCGTTTTAAAATAACCAGTGATACTATATTGCAACCTCTAACTGAAAGAGCACCGTCACCTTTACCTGATTGCAAGGAGTCGATTAATGTTTATAGCAATTACAATTCCATACTGCGCCATTGTGCTCAGTGCACTCTCTGGGCAGTTCACAAGTTAATTAGCATTTTGTCCCCAACATGCTGAGTACTCATTTTACCGGCCTCAGAAGGATGGAAGGCTAAGTCAACCTGGATCCCTGTCAGGATCAGACTCACAACCTTTTGTCTGCAGAACAGCAGTTTAACGTTTAACCATTGCGCCACCAGGGCTCTTTTCAGAAACAACAGTACAGGGGTTGCAAACTTCTAGCTTCCAAAGGTCTTTAGACATCAGCAGTGGTGTGACTCACTCTGAAAAAAATCTGCTAGACTTAAAGGTGTCACATTTTTTTGTTTTGCTAGATTCTGAACCAGATTAACACAATTACCTTGTAAGTCTACATTCTCATTACCTCTCCCTTCAGATGCTATTGCTGTTCCTCCTCTTTCTCATGTTGCTTGCCAGGAAGCCAATATGCAATAGTATTTACTGCTTTCCATCTGAGATGGAAGTTGCAACATAGAAGAGAAGGAGCAAATCCAAGTGACTGATTGCTTGCAGACTCTATTATTGCATGTGTGTAATTGATAATGCCAGCTCGAACGGTACCAGTATATACTTTCACAAGACTAGTTTGATAAAGTTACATACTTAGGTTAGAAGAAGCATACTAAAAAAAAAATACTATCTATAAGAATTTCATTGAAATTATCATTTTAGTGTTTATATAATTTCAAGACTTTGCTATGTAAGTGTACTCACACCCTAGGGAAAGATGTTTGCATTGTTGTGAAGGCAGCAGGAGGGGACACAGAAGGAGCCTCCACAAAGATTGTGGCATTTTGAACCACAATCAGCATACCCTGGTAATGGCAACCTTGTGTTGCTGGCTAATCTCTCACACACTAGGTCAGGTGAAAACAACTGGAGAATGAACTCAACAAAAAGTGCCTTCATTTTGGCATATCAGAGTGAACAAAACAAAACAAAAATTGTGGCATCTTAAAGATTAACTCCTGTATTTTAATGTTAGCTTTCATGGATCGAGTCCACTTCGTCAGACATAAGAGTGGATTTTCATGGTATCCATTTATACATATCTGGAATATAGGCCCAGGGTGGCTGGGCACACAGTTGGTTGGTTCAATAGATGGGAATACAAATCAGTGAGTTATTTACCACCAAAATAACATTTTGGCAGTGTCATGTCTGGCCTAGACACGGAAGAAGCAGGAGGAAAACAGTGCAGTAGAAAAAATAAGGACCAAAATCAAGTTAACTTGTCCTGGAAGCAAATATGTTCTATGAAAAATTATTGATGATTACTAGATTATATAAAAGATTTTAAATAAAAATGGCTTTTTCCTCTATTTTGCTGCACATTCTAGTGTATGAGCCAGCGACTCTTATGACAAGCAATAGAGGAGAATGAATTCAGCTCAGGGAAGACATTTTTTTGTAAAATAATCTGTCTTAGTTAATACATCTTTTAGAAATGGTAGCCGTGTTAATTATCTTTTAGAAAGTGAGAAAAAGGGTTTTTGAAGATTCTTGTAACACCATTTCTTCACTACATATATTAGGCCTACCAGTTACCTAAATCTACCAGTTAACTGTAGTAGAAGAAATCTGACACAGTGAACCAAATTATAGCACTTGAGGATATACTGTATGCTATTTATCTAAAGTTGGACAGGTTTTCATTAAAGCCAAAAACACACAGCAAAAATTATCTTAGCATTACAGTTATGCAAGAAAGCCAGTCTACACATTCACATTCTCAGTTGAGAATGTTTTTTTTAGCAAAATCTGACTGGATTAATGTCAGAACAGTACTAATATGTAATAGCTGATACTCAGGTAAAGACAGCAAGCAACACTTATTTTCTCTATCAGGTTCACTTCTACTCACACCACAGATCAAATTGATTACTTAAAACTAGAAGTATTTTCTTATTACTGGTCCCCACCTTGTCTTTGCTGGTTATTTTAGAGTAGGGTGGGGGTTACTGTCATGTCATCAGTTTTACTTGAATCCCCTGTAGTATAAAAAATAAAAACAGAATACATGTAAGGCAATTGGAAATTTGAACTACAGTACTATACTTTAGGGTGGGCTGTAGGGTAGAGAGAAATAGGGGAAAGAAGAGAAAACATTTGGAAACAATGACTTTTGTAGAAGAGCCAAAGACATGTCTTCTAATACACAACTTAACCTTCAATTCTAAGAATTCAACGAAGAGGAAATGGGGATCCTCTTGGGGGGGGGATGTATACTGTACTGGTAATAGAAAATGTAATCAAATTCTAAACAAGACCTCATTGGCACTTACAGGATTCAGAAACCAATACTACTTTGCAGCACTGTTTCAATACATTTAACTGGAATAACTTTTATTTCACAGAAAAGTGGCAAACATATCAAGGTTTGGTCTCTTTTCCATAATTAAGAATACCCCTTAAACTCCTACAAGTCAATGACTGAAATCTGGTACTAAGTTGCAAACAGAGTAGAACTGTTGAGTTCAACTGCATTCTATAAATTCCTCTGATTCAAATGGACATGCTCTAGTTGCAACTCAGTACTAGATTTCAACAAGCATATATTATTTTGGCAGCATAAATCATTCTACAAATTTTTTTATACTAGCAGTGCCATCAGAAAACAAAAATAAAACTAATAAAAAAAAGAAGAAACACATTAACTAAGCTCATTTGGCTCTATCCTCGGCAAAGCTATAGTAAGTACAGTAAATTACTCTTCTAATCACAGTGGATAGAAAAGCTCACACTTGAATAATAGGTTAATGCATAATAAGCTTTACTCTTCTTACGAAGCTAATAAATCTCCATTACCCTAATAAGATTTTCTTTGACTTCTTAGCATATTTTAAAGACTAATATATCACTGTTGGATATGAAAACCAAACTGAGTTCAAGGCCATTGAAGTAAGAAAACTGTATACATCCAAGTATACTTAAAAGTAGATGTTTTCTTTCTGAATGACCCAAAAATAGACCCCACACATTTTGAAGTTTATACTTGAAATGTTAATGCTCAGTTCAAACATATGGGAGTCAAATTAATAGTCTCACTAACATAAATGGATTCCAGATCAAATCAAGACCACACTCTCACTAGAAGCGAAAATGACTAAACCGGAGTCATCGTATATTAGACATGTTATGAAAAGACACAACTCTTTACAAAAGACATTAATGCTAGGAAAAGTTGAAGGCAGGAGGAAAAGAGGGGACCTAACATGAGATGAGTAGTTTCAGTAAAAGAAAGCCATGGCCTTTAGAGTGAAAGAGCTGAGCAGGACTGTTAATTAATTACAAGAGACTCTGAAGGTCACTAGTTCATCGTGTTCCTGTCAAGCCAAAAGCAACTGGAGGAAACATAAAATAAGAGCACACTTAATCTAATGCTAAATGTTTTCGGTCAAAGGTTTCCATAAATGAAGGGAGCTATAAACAGTTCTGCACAGCGTGTAAGATCAGAAGAACAATCCTGACATATCCTTTAACTAAATAAACCACTAGTGCTACATCATAGGCTTAGTAATAGTTGTAACACTATTAATCTTAAATATTAAGTTTACTACTCCTTAACTCGGAGCAGAAATGCTCCTTTAAAAAAAATATTTTAAGTATCCTCATTTTAACTTCTGTTATTTTTGCTGTACTATGCTGGTCTTGGACCTAAAGATTGATTGATTACAAATAAATCAGGGGAATGTCGAGCAAGAGTAATATCATTGAGTGAATGGAATATGAAACAGCTACAACATAAGGGATAGGACTAGAGATCTTTTTTAAAAAAATGGGGAAATCAAGGGAACATTTAAAGCAAAAATGACCATGATAAGGGACAAAAACGGCAAGGATTTAGCTGATGCAGAAGAGATTAAGAAAAGATGGTAAGAGTACACAGAGGAACTCTACAAAAAGGACCTCACACCCCTGATAATCACAATGATGAGAACATTGAACGAGCCAGACATCCTAGAGAGTGAGGTCAGAAAGGCCCTAAAAAGCACTGCAAACAACAAAGCCACTGGAGATGATGGTATCCCAGCTGAATTTTTCAAAGTCCTAAAAGATGATGGAATCAAATTATTGCATTCTATATGCCAGCAGATTTGGAAAACACAACAATGGCCACAGGATTGGAAAAGATCAGTATATGTTCCAATCCCAAAAAAAGGGTAATGCCAAAGAATGTTCAAATTATCGAACAATTGCGCTCATCCCACACGCTAGCAAGGTTATGCCCAAGATAATACAGGATAGACTTCCCGCGCAGGCAGAAAACCCACAAGTGTAGATTCACAAACAACACGAAGAGAACTTCAGTTTCAAATCATTTTTTTAAAAAAAATGTTGGAAAATTTACTTATGCAAAAACATTCAGAGTGTACCCCTGAAGGAGACTTACCATCATTCAGATCACAAAAGACAAGCTATGAATAGAACAGACGTACTGAAACCCTGATACAAAACAAGCCCCACCAAATTTCCCATCATTTTTTCAAAGATAACATTATCCACTCATTATTTTACCCAATGAATACCTATATCCTACTAAGAAGTCTGCTAGTGCTTTTTAAAAATTCTCTATCACAACTATACCATATTATCAACACAAAACTATATTCTTTCTGTTTATTTGCACTACTAAGCAATTAAATATCATCAGCTCTCCATGTTACTTTTAAAAAAGGTTTAAAACAAGATACTGCAAGGACAAACAAGTCGACTGAAATATGCTGTTGTGTTGTGCAAGCTTGATGAATTAAAATGTATTGTTCTGACACTTCTGTTTTCGTTCTTTTTCTTTCCTTTTTCTATATACACCAGTTCTATAATGAAGAAAAAAGGATGTTTGTCCAATTGTCTTTTTTCCTGAGTTATTTTAATTGTAAGCAAATGGAATAACCGACTTTACATACAGTATATTTTAAGTTAACTTTTAAAAGTTATTTTCTATAGGAAATTAGAAAACATCCAGCACTCTGTATGGAGTTAAGTTTAAAGGTTTACATAAATATTATTATAACTGATCTGGGGGAAAATCAATTTTCAGCAGAAATCTGTTTCTTTCCATATCATACCATTTTAAATTAAATCCTAGAAACAAAATGGAAGTGCCACAGTTTTTGTATTAAACCTCATACCATGATTTATGGTGCTGCGTAATGCCAACTCTGGCTTGCCAGCTACAATTCATGCTGTCACTTGGTGGTTATCACCCCATATACTGAATGGAAGACCACCTACTGTAATTTGTTATAAGTTAATTATCCTGGATGGAAGAGTGTAAGCAGTACAGTACTGAAATTCTGCCACTTTAATGCAGGTACACTGTACCTTTCTCCCATCAACAGCAATAGGGAACAATAACCACACACTTGGTGGAAAAGACAGCAGCTTTATAAGACTGTGCGTCTAGACCAGGGGTCAGCAAACTTGGCTCTCCAGGTGTTTTTGGACTTCAATTCCCAGAAGCCCAAGACAGAAGCACCTTTAGGTACGTATTCTCATATGTGGTGGGAATGTAAACATCTGATACCCTTTTAGTTAAACGTTGAAAATGAAATTTAAAAAAACTGAGCGCAGATATTAAGTTGGATTCATGTATTGTTTTGTTAACAGATGTAGACAATATAAATATAGATAAATATAAAAAAGATTTACTAACAATTATGTTAACAGCTGCAAGGCAATGTATAGCGCGAAATTGGAAGAATAAGGTTGTGACGAAAATTGAAGAATGGTATAAAGAAATGTGGGTGATTGCTTTGAATGACAAACTAACCTGGGAAGTACACCATAAAAAGGGAACGATAAAAGAAAACAAATTTTATGAAATCTGGAAACATTTCTTAGAATACACACTGAATAAGGGTCAGGGTAGAACACCAGCGCCCGACCAACTTGCATTTTGGAAGTAAAAATGGTAATGGACACTATACTCAGTCCGCTAGGGATTGTAAATAACACCGGGTGAAATTGTAATTCTGATGTATATTTTGTAAGTTAATTTATGTTTGAGTGTATTATTTGTTTCATTTGCTGTCTAATAAAAGTTTAAAATTTTATTTCTTTAAAAAGAAGCACCTGCTGATCAGGGCTTCTGGGAATTGAAGTCCGAGAACATTTTGAGAGTCATGTTTGCTGATCCCTGCGCTAGAGGAAGGTCAATAATGCCATCATAGAATCACAGTCCAAATTTGCTGATGACCAACAGGGTGGATTCGGTGGTGTCCCTCAGCTGAGAAAAGGTTCTTTGTTTTGGCAGAGGTTTCAGTCAATGGAACTGGGGAGAGGTAATACTCACACATTTCTCCTTCACCCTTCCATGCCATATTCCATTGCTGTCTGGAAAGACTGCAGCAAATGGAGGAATCACAGGGAGGAGCAATGTGGGTCAGCAAAAGTTGTCTTTCTTCTCATTCTACCAACCAAAACCTTTGCTGTGCCCAAGAACCTTCTATTAGTAGACAGACATCACAGGATACAATTCTACACCAGTGTTCTAGTGGAGGAAAATCCATATTGTTACAGTCATATTTCAATTCACATTCAATTCCCTTTTATTAGAAGTATAATACTGCACTTATATCACAAATGTATAAAAATATGGCAGATAGTGTCATAACAATACTTTTCTTTTAAATGAGTATATTTTTAAAAAGACAATTATTTACCTTTTTATATATACTGTATATATTCATACATACATATATATATATATTTATGCATTTAATAAAATACTCCTGATGCAATATAAGTAAGTTTTTATAGAAACGACTGTGGCTGTTGCACTGCATCACAATGTTTCAAACAGCTCAAAATAACTTTTGCGTTGTAACATAAGATATGATTATAACAATACGATAATAGATCATAAATAAAGAATACAAATCCTATCAAATTTGGAAGTTTTAAAAAACAAATAAAGACATACAACTGAACTTTAAACCCTTATTAAGGATTTAGGTGTATCACATAAACCCCATTTAGTATTTTTCTCTCTTTTTTAAATCTAGGCAGCAAAAGTTTTTTTTTTTTTAAAATAAGGGCACAGGTCTAAAGAGATTTCTTTGAACTCTGCAATGTGCCCATACAGCTTTGAGACAGAGGTGCACTAAGCTGGAATGTAAAATGAGAGAAAAGGGCACACAGTTCATTCTCCCTGAAGTGCACGTTCTTCTGTCTTGAGATAAGATGAATGGCAATTAACAAAAGTTCATCTCACCGAAAGACCCCTGTTGACGTGGTATGAATATTAGCTCCATATATTCCATATTGCACACCTTTCATAAAGAGGAGAACTGAGTCACTACCACGATCACCAGCACCACTATAACCCCTAGGCAATCTCTACAATAGCATTTCCAGGAGTATTACTACAAAGCAGTCTCTTTTAAATCGTTCAGGTTTGGCATGCGAGACCGGTTTGTTCGGCTATACGTGTGCCCATTTTGCCCACTCTTAGAAGGCATCTGATCCGAGTAGGAAGTCCCATCACTGGCACTCCTGTTCACTGGGGAAACAAGCCAACTGGGTTCCATCTGGCCCGGGATCTGGAGTGACGTCCTGCTTTTCGACTGGGACTCTTGCCGCATGTTGCTGCTGCTAGTAGTAGAAGCCTGACTTATAGGGTGAATTCGAACTTCAGAAAAAGAAGATTTAGTTGGCTGGCTCGGTAAGGGTTGGAATCGGGGTTCAGAAGGAATTGAGTGATTTGAGGAGGAGGAAAGATGCAACAGTTTGCGAAGGGATTTTAAAGGCTGGCTCTGAAACATAAAGGAGAACAAAGAATAGTGCATTAGTTCACGTTTCCTCCCTTTTTGCTGTCATCATCTTATTTATATTTCAGTTTCCTATTACACCCCTTCCCGCAATTCCAAGTGACAACAGTTCAACAATGCCTTTGGTAATAGTCTCTTCTCAATAAAACCAAGCATTTCTTTTTTAAGCCCAATGTAATTTTGAAATAGATAAACATTCAAATAACCTCACATAAAGAGTGCCTCGCTTAGAGACTAACTCGCTTAAAGAGCAGAATTTTCTCTGAATGGTTGCCTCGCTTAACAACTAAAACCAACCAAAAACTCACTTAACAACTAAATTGGGGTTCGCAATCCCCCTGCCAGAAGTCTCAATTGGTAACTTACAATAGTGTTTCGCTTAAAGAGAAAACTCACTTAAAGAGCAATCCCGTAGAACGCATTATGCCCTTTAAGCGAGGTACCACTGTATTTATTGCACTGCAGAATTTGACACACAGAAGTTACTTAAATGTTTACAAAATTACTAGCAAAATGAAAAATTCTTTTTTTACAGAAGAGTCTATGATTTCTATGAAAAAAACCTTTGATGCACACTTGTATACATAAAGTACACGTTTCCCTTCACTCTGTCATACAGACTTGACACATTATTTAACTGAACAGTATAAGATTTCTATTTATCGAAAACAAGGTGACCAATCTCACACAGTGCTTTCTAATTCTGCTCTTTAAAAATACTCATTCTACTAGTTATTTGGATATATCCACAAATAATTCAGATGCAGCTTTTAAGGTTTAAAGATTTCAAGAGTCACTGCAAGAGTCCATGGCAAGGTTCCCAAACAGCCATGAAGACACAAATTACAGTTGTTGACTGGCTAAATATGTAACACCATAGAGAAGCTTCATCTCTTGTATGAAAAGGAAGCTTCTCCTTTTTCTAGCCTTGGACAGAGGTGGCATTTCTGAGGCAAGCAAGTGTTCTTATAATGGTTCACCAGCTGCTCTAGGACATGAGAAATAATTCATCTATACTCAAGGAGGGAGGCAAAGTGGAAGAATGGCTCTACTCTAGTGCTCTATAATAACAAAGTAAATATCAAATAAAAGAAACATAATTCAAATTATGCTTCTTCTTCTGTCGTATCCAAATCTGAATATAGGTGATCATCATGGCAATCAGCCATGAAGACTGTCCTGAGAATATAATGTAGTGGCCTTCTGCATCGCAGCATCACCTCATACCACTGATCCAGTTCTGCAAGTCACTTTCTGGCCCTGAGCCCTTTTGGCATGCAAAGTCCTCATCAGCCCCAGGCCAGGATTGATGAAGCTGCTTCCCTCCATCAAGATGGATTCAAGTGGGATTTAATCCACTTGGGGACCATCACCCTTCCCTGTAGACTTCGACACCCAAGCCACTAGTCCTCAGGGTTGTCAGGCTAGTTAACCACCGCCTGACACTTGGTATTGAGGTCGCTGACAGTATGGTCTACTCTTATTACCATAGCATGATAACCTGGCCAGACTTCAAATAATGCACCTTAAATTATATTTGGCCTAAGGAAATCATCAGACAGTTTAAGAACCACTTTCCCCTTTTAAAGCTATCAATGTGATTTAACAAGGTCCAGGATAGGAGGCAGTTTAAAGGTTTCCATTAGGAAAAGGCCAGATATGTAAGTCACAGCAAAATGGAAACAATCCTGCACTGGGAACCATGTATTATTTCCTAATTTTTTCTTCAACCGCTGTCTGAGAAGCACTCTTACTGTCTACTGCTCAGCAGTGTTACCATGCTGTCTTGTTCCTACTAATTGTAATCATAGCTTTTAAAGGAAATGGTTCTCTGGGTTGCCAGTCTGGGCATCTTAATCATTATGGGCCGATTCTGCAGTGAGAAGAGAAAGCACTGTGTCTCCTCCCATCTGTCCTTTTATCACCCCACACCCTGCTGTTTTCCCACTTTATGTTTATTTGTTAGCGGAAAAAGTGAGGGTGAGTGAACTAAAGAATCAGGGGAAAGAGGGATGGAGAAGTGGCTTATGCAGCAACGATTAATTTAGTAACAGGCTGAAAGGTACCTGGGGTTGCAATCTGACAGCCCTTGGCCAACTATGCACTACAAAATACACAGTCTTCCAAACAGCTTTAAAATGAAATGAAGCAATAAGTTAACTCACATGACTTTGCATTTCTGCCATCTTATCAGAATGCCAATCCTTCTGTCTGCTGGCTGGGTGATTAGATGAATGAATAGCTTTCTGCAATGTCAAAAGATCCTGACTGTCAGCTCCAGGCATCTACAACATAAAAAAAATATGTGTGCTGATAAATTACTGGGAACAAATGTTCGAAGCTGCCTCCCCCTTCTCCCTGCCTCCCAGTTGAAAGCAATGCAGGGGAAGCCCATTATTGCCGTGCTCTTTCAATGTTTCCATTTTAATGATGATATTGGTAGGTGCCATGCAGATTTGTTAAAACCTCTACCCATAAAGACATCTGCATGCTGTTAGTCAAATCGCTGCAAAAAGAGAGAACAATTTTTAAAAGCGCAATGCTGTGCTTCATCCGATTTTCCAGAGCATTCCATATTGCTTTTAAGATCGTGAGCCACCTCCACAAAAGTTTCCCCCCCTCTAAAGAAGAAATATCACTACGTGATTTTAGTCATCAGACTGTCGCTTTGGAGTAGTAATTATTGTTGTTATTATTATTATTATTATTATTATTATTATTATTATTATTATTATTATTATTATTATTATTATTATTATTATTATTATTATTATTATTATTATTATTATTGTGCACTGTCAAGTCAATTTCAATGTATTGCCATCCTTTCCCCAAGGTTTTCTCAGTGTAAAGTAATGTACTCAGAAACCGTGTACCATTTCCTTCTTCTGAAGGCATCCTGGCACTGTGCAGCTTGACCAAAGACACTGAGACTGGCTCTTCTGGGATGCACAGTGGGAAATTAACCTCTGAGACTGCAGTCAGATACTTAATTTAACTTATCCCTCAATAATCTAAAAGAAAGAGAGCTTTAGGATAAAATTATGAAGTTTAGAATTACAGAAGCAGCCAACTAAATGTAATAACTTAGTTGCTAGGAAATATTTGGCTTAACATGTATTTTGGATGGTTTAACTGTTAGTAGACTTATGGGGGTTGTTGTTGGCTGGGAAGCCTTTTTCATTAAATGGAAGTTCAGGATTCAAAAATGGGTAAGGCAAACACTGAAGGCTTATCTCTGAGCTGTTACCTGGAAGCAGCAAGGCACAGCAGATCACCATAAAACAGAAAGAAAATTAATGCTATTAAAGCAAATCAGGGGGGAAATGCTGACCTTTTGGGAAGTTTTTTTTAAAATAGTAGCCATGTTAGTCTGTGTTTCAGGCATATCAGAGAATAAACAAAACAAAAATACTGTAGCACTTTAAAGACTAACTGTTATATTTCAATGTGAGCTTTCGTAGATCAAGTCCCATTTTTCTCTTTCAACCTACTGCTTTTATTTAAGGAAGAGGGAACATACAACAAACCATATAAACAACAAGGCTCTACTGTAGCATTGGTCCAACTTCAATTGCACTGCAACTTTAGTTGCAGTGACTGAGTTCAGATGTTTCATTTTATGGTTCAGTAAAGACAACTATGACTACATCAAAATTACTGTGTAAAAAAATCATACAAATTACTGCTCCAGAATTCTGAAAAACATACAGTTTACATCTTCTGGATTTGGGGAACTGGCTCAAGATGCTTAATTTGCATGAAGAAATTGTGATCCCATGGAAGAAAAAAATGCATGCGCTTATGGTCAGTAAAATAGATTTAGTGTTTTTTTAAATAAAAAACTCAATGATACTATTCTTAAAAGTTAATACCATAGGTAGAGTGACTACAGGAATCTTTTTCAAAGAAGAACTATGCTTTAACTGATTCTTTGAATTAAAAAGAGGAAAGAGAGATTTCTTGATGCTTGGATTCTCCGCCTTGGTGGTCTCTTTCTGTAATATAAGATACAAAAACTAATTGCATAAATAACTGTAACTTAGGACGAATGTGCATAGCAGAGCTTTGTCTCTTATCTGCAAATAAAGACTTCTATAAGTTACTAATTCTCACATATCTTCTCATTTATAATTGTGTCAAGAAACAATTAATTGCTTTGCTAAGTGGGGGAAAAACCCTTATGGTCCACTAAATGCATTCCAAGATGTCAAGAATCAGCAAAGCATTTGTTTAATAAGTTTAGAATGATGAACTATTACAAGGCTTTTCAATGTGATACATGATCTCTGACCAAGGCATCAGCATTAGCTAATGTTCATACTCTACATGTGAACACGAAAAAGTATGTATCCCTTTATGTTCATAATATGGGTTTTTATTCATTTTTAAAAGCTCTAGGTGCATCGGCATTGAAAAAAATAAATGTACAGCACTTGCCTGCCAAAGAGGCATCAATTACTTTATACAAAATTAATTAAAACTAGCTACAACTTACATCAATTAAAATGTACAACTCTAAGGGAGAAAACCTCAATACAAACATTTGTCTTTTTGTTCTTTCCTATTCTGCAATCCTTTCTGCAATCCTAACTATAGATGGGAGGAAACAAGCTTCGCTGGATATAATGAGACCTGTTTCCAAATAAACATATGAGGATTGTACTGTGAACATATCCTGCAGATTCTGTCGCTATTTTAGAAGGAATTATACCGATTGCTAGAAATGCATATGGAGAAAATGTAAACTTCAAGGACCAACTGCAGGAATGAAAAATACAGATGTTCAGCAGTCTTCAAACAACTCAGAAAAATAGCCCTGCTACTTAAAAAGTTTCAATACTGAAACCTACTCACTGCCTAGATGCCACAAGAAATCTATCTCATTTACAGCAGTAGGCTTCTTTATCTAGAACAAAGAAGCCTCAGCAGATTTTTTTTTTTTACATTGAGTCATGTGCCAAATTAAAAGCTAACAAGTTCTGGCATAAACTTTTGTGGACTCTTAATTCTTGCCATCAGATGCATTTTCATGCAAGTGCATTCGTAATCTGATTATCTTGCAAGATCCACCTTAGGGCTGCCTAGGACTCTTCTTTTCTGAATTCTCGAGTGCAGAAATAAAAGCCTTATAACCATAAGCCATCACATAAAAAACCATGAGGAACTGCATTTCCTGGTAGAAAACAGGAAAAAAATAAACAGTTGGGAAATTTAACGGAAGATAACACATTTCTGTATCCCTGGAACAAAACTGCTCTTTACCATCTAGTAAGACACACTTTTGCATGTGGAGATGATCTACAATTTCATTATACTAACAGGAAAAAAGCATTGGATAAATTGGCAAACTTTTGTAATCTTCTCACAGGAGCAGGAAGAGATGCAAGAATGATGGTATTGTGGAGGACTATTCGTTGCTGTGGCTTTTTGTTCTTTCCTATTCAGTTTGTCAGTGTGGCCTTCCCCAATTAAAAACTGACACCCTCAAAACTTCAATGGCTCATGAAGCAAAATGTTGAGAATTTGTAACTACAGTGATCACTGCTCAAATTTATCTTGAAGTGAAGCAAGTTAGGCTAATGGAGATTCACCCAATTTTATACAGGAAGTTGGACTGCTGAGAGCGCAGCGGGTCTTCTTAATGCCAGCCAGACACCCTAATCGTTACACTGCTCCAGCTCTGTTTATAGATTTCTGCTTCAACAAGCAGCCAATGAAACGGGGGTGAAAGACAAATGGCTGCCAACGTTGACGTCACTTGGAGAAAGCAGAACATAGAGAATATTTCTATCTTTTAGCCATTACTGAAAATAAAGCACTCATTACAGCCAGACATTTGTATCAGTGTTTCTACAGCTGCCTTCTACACACAGCTATTGGCATAAGTCAGAATTGAGGTGCTGGCATGTAACAGTTAATCTTATTATCTGTTACTTACTAGGGTACATTACAATTCTTTTCTGTTTTTGACTAACAAGCTGGCTCCTTAGTGCCTAAAAATCTTACAGATATCATACAAAATTCCCGATGCCCATTTATCTCTTTCCAAACGTTGCTACCCTGTTAACAGTTTATGCGCATTAATCTGGCTATGGTGGAGAAAAGCACTGATCTACTAAAATTCTAACACCAGCATGACTGTGCTGTGGTTGCCTGTCAATAACTGAGTAGCTGGGCTTGAACAATGTCACAGTTTACTATAACCCTGTTTGCCCACAACAGACTATGTGTTGCCACTGGAGAAGTCACTGTCTGACCCAGGGGTTCCCAACTACGGCACGCAGGTCAGATCAGGCCCATGACGCCATTCCAACTGGCCCATTGCAGTCTCCCCCATACCCAGAAGTAGAAGCAGACACATTTACGTCAGCTGTAAAACGTGCCCGTCGTAAACGTGGAAATGGGCGCATTTACATCAGTCGTAAATGTGCCCGCTTCCGTGTTGTGTGGTCCAGCCTGCTAGGGCAGTACTGTATGGGTATTGTATAAGATACATGCCCCTTTAAGGTGTAGCTGACTACTGCACTCAGCTGATTTCAAGTAGGGGATGACTTTGCAGATTTACACCATAAAACTAGCATCCCTAGTACTTCGACTTTGCTGAAATGCTTAAAAGACTCTGCTGTTAGAGAGCCAGCTGTTGCTGTTTGTTGCTTTGAGGTGAGATTTTGCTTTGCTTTGTATCACAAACTGTTTATTCAAGTGCTGGAGTAAAGCCTACTTTCTGTTTCTTTTGAATTCATGAGTGGCTCTTTGTCTGGGTGTCGATAGGAAACTGTCTGACCACCTTGTGTTGTAGCATTAGCTTACCGCTATACTCTGCTGTAGGATTCGTGCACAGACCACGCCTCATCACAGCCCGCTCAGCAGTTCTGGGGGCGTGGTTAGGCCCGCAGCGCAAAAAGGTTGGCCACCCCTGGTCTGACCATTAAACTATAACACAATAGACATTCACATGCAGCTATGGAAATTAAATTCCTCTTTCAATTTATGTTTTGATTTTCAACTTGCAGAATGTTTTCTTTCAGTACCATCCATTGTTCGATTAATTTAAAAGCCAAAATGCTGGTGTGAAAATCTTTTACTTATGGCAATACCACATTTGGGAGTTTGTCTCTTTATAACCACTCTTCCTCATGACAACAAAGATGGTTTGTTGTAAAATTGCCATGAGAATGCAGATGAGGATGCAGCTATCAGAAGAACAGATGATGATGATTTTTTAAAATGTGAACTGTACAATGTTTGTACATGGTGGGCTTTGGAACAGCCATCAGATAGGGTTTAAAAATAAAAGCCACCACAATCAACCTATAATATGAATAAATTCTGACAACAATACACAACATTATCGATCAATTAGAGAAAAGGAATATGGTAGTTTTGGCATAATTATATTCAACACTTTTATTTCCAAATGAGAATCCAGTTTGGTAAAGAATAAATAAATAACATTAGTAAACAAGCTTTTATAAATAGAAAGCATTTTTAGATCGACAAAACTCCTGCAAGTACTGTATGGCAATACTGTAAAATAAAAACTTCTATTCATATTAGTGATATAAGTTACATATAAAATAAGATAGTAAAGAAATTTAACTACATGCTTTCAATACATTCATTTTACAAGATTAAGAAACAGCAAATATTTAGGCATGCAAATGTTTATACTGTATCTGTACTCCATAATATGCTGTTAAATCAGTTAGTTTTTTATGCAGTGAAACTAAATGCCCAGTAAATTGCTCAAGTGTTCTAATTCAAGCTTAACTGTTTTGTTTCCTTTTTAAGAGCCTTGTGAAAATCGAAACACATATGAAATTATAAATGAAGCAAAATCCACTTATAGTCCATTTTTGTTCCTACATGCTTAAAATCACTCCTTGCACAAATTACACTGTTGAGACTTAACTTGCTTGAATTAACTCCATTTGAAGTTGCTTTAAATATGAACAGCATATTCAAACTATTAGGTGGAATTATATTTCATCCCAAAACCCCACAATACAGCAGCTCTGAAAGTTGGCCTATCAAAAATCCATTTAGCAAAAGCTGAATACTTTTGTGTCTACTTTGGCTCTCTTGCACACTGCAACAGAGTATTTCTGCATAAATATTTCTTTAAAAATATTTTTATTTCCTGGTATGATTATTTAACTGACAACACAAGCCAAAAATCAATCAACCAAACTGTGAAATCAGAGCAGGAGAAGAAGAAAGGGGCTGAATGTTGACAACGGGTAGACAAAGTATTGCAAGAAATTGGGGAAATGATGTAATTTTGAAAATTCAAGAGTGGTTGTAAGGAAATGTGGGATCTTGCATTGAATGATAAATTAACGTGGGAATTTAATTTAAAAAGGGTATAATTAAAGAAAATAAATTTTGGAAAATTTGGCATTTATTTGTGGATTCCAAATTGACTGGAGGCGAGGGGGTTGGGCCAGCACCAGATCAAATGAGTTTTTGGAAATAGTGATATCCCGCATCCTCCAGGGCATTGTATAATACATTGGGTGAGTACGGTGAATTTATGTTTATGATGTTCCCCCCCCCTTCCTTCTAATTATTAGCATTATTACTATTGTACTTTAACATGTTTCGTTTGAGTAATTATCACTTATTGTTTATATAGTTGGTTTGTATTTATATTGTAATTTTTCTGTTTTGTTTTTGTTTTAAGTTTTTTGTTATAATTTCTTGAAAATTCAATAAACATTTTTTTTAAAAAAAAAAGAAGAAGAAAGGGGCTGTACTAGTCCCTTGACACAGGGGTCCCCAACCTTTTTTGTACCACGGACCAGTTCTATTCTAAACAGTTTTTCCTCAGACAGATAAGTAGGGGAGTATATATTTCATTTTTGCTAAAATCTTTTTTTAAACCTGTCCCATCTACCAGCCACAGCGTGAATATGGGCAGTGTGATACAGTACTTCACTGCACACAGGCAGAGGAAGGAGCCTCACTGTAGCTCAAAAGCGAGGAGGGGCTCAGCCACCTGCCAGCCACACCGTGTTTTGACTCGGGCAGTGAGGTATCACACTGCACACATGCAGGAGGTGGAGCCCTGCTCTAGTTAAACAAAAATGCAGGAGGGACCCACCACCTGCCTATTTGCTATGTCTGAAGCCATGCTCTCGCTCCATTTGCCGGGCAGACCCGCCGGAATACAATGAGGGCCATCAGGGCTCCCAGCACCACCTACCCCCTACGGCCCAGTTCGGAACAACCTGTGGCGCAGTACAGGCCTAGTACCGGTTGTGGATCCCTGCCTTGACAGATGAAAATCCTATCCCTAGTGCCCAAGATTCCTTTTTCTCCTCATTTCCCCTCACTTTTCTGTGTCTCAAGTCTTTCAGCTTGTAAATCTGATGGCAATGTATTTGTAAGCATCTCAGGGATTTTTATGGATAAAGAATGAAGTAAAACCACTCAAGTGATGTTTTGGTCGGTTGGGTGTTGTAGAATAAAATGATAAATAATAAAACACATTTTAAATAAATGAATAAAATGCTCATTCTTTGGGACACTGCAGACTTTAGGTTCCTTTTAATTTAACTTTAATAAGCCCTCAGAAAGATACTCCTTTACAAAGGAGTTTCAAAAGAAGCTTTTGATAATCTGGGAATCAAATATTTAAGAGCAAATATCAAAAATTCTACAGGCTTGTACAAAGTCCTTATCTGAGCCTAATTAGACCTCTGGATTCCAATCTACATACTTAAGTAATTAACACTTCACATCTGAGTGGGAAAAATGGTAATTGAGTGATTTAAAACCAATCAAAAATGAGGTGGAATATAATGGCATAGTAAAATAAATACGCTAAAAATGAAGACCATTTGCAAACACATATACACTCATACTATTTTTAGAAAGCACAGAACTTACCAATTGAGATTTCTTTTTCTTCTTTTTCATTGACTTGAAAAAACTTTGCTTCTCTTTTTCCTTTAACTGTTCAGAATGAGCATTTTCAGGACTTTTCCTGAACAGAGGTGAAAAGGTACACACACTATAAAATCAGCTTTTAACATTATGCATTACACACAATATTATCTTACAAAGTCATTTTCGCCACATATATAGATAACCAATTAACAACTAAGAAATGTTTAAGGAATATATGTGAAGAATCTTTCCCAGTTGCTAAAATATGTAACAGATTGGAAAGCTATGTTTGCTAGACATTCAACAATGGCCAAACCACGTTATGGATATGAGACCTAAACTGTGTTAGTGTTTCATTCTATGAGGAAGTAAAGATGCAGGAATTTACACAGTAATTTCTGCCCAGTTATAAAATAAATCATAACTCCACCCATAGCATTCTGAAGATACTAGTTCAGGGGTACCCAAACTACAGCCCATGGGCCGGATGCGGCCCCCAATGCCAATTCATCTAGCCTGCGATGCCCTCGCCACTCCCAGGAGTGGATGGGGGATGCGCCTGCCAATGTGCATTCACATTCGGAACCTATTCCAGGAGTGGCACAGATGCAACTGCACATGCATGGGGACATCCAGAACCACTTCTGGGAGTGGCGTGGATGCATTTGTGCTTATGCAGGGACATCCGAAACCACTTCCAGGAGTGATGCGGACGCACTCGCACATGCATGGGGACGTCTGGACAACTTCCGGGAGTGGTGCGGATGTATTTGTGCTTACACAGGGACATCCGGAACCACTTCCAGGAGTGATGCGGACGCACTTGCACATGCATGGGGATGGGGATGTCTGGAACAACTTGTGGGAGTGGTGCGGATGTATTTGCACATGCACAAACACGTCCGCACCACTCCCAGAAGTGATTCCGGATGTGCATGCGCAGACATGCCTGCTTCTGGGGGCATGGTCAGATCCACTCAGTTGTTCCGGAGGCGTGGTCAGGCCCACAGTGCAAAAGGTTTGGGCACGCCTGTACTAGTTAATGAAATATTACATGAGAGGGCTCTCAGTTCTCCTGAAATTTAAAAACTGGTTCCTTTTCACTAAACTTTAAGTCATTTATGTCCATTTTATTTTAAATGTCATGGTCCAAACTGTGTTGCAAATAAAAACAAAACCTTATTTTATGTGAACAAGGAGACAGAGCTGCCTAATAGTAATTTTAAAGCAAATGTTTAAAATCCTAGACAAATGAAAAAAATCTCAATAAGAATCCTGGTAAGGAAAATATAGTTAAGACTATTAAGAGAATGTTTGGAAATAACTTATTTCTAAATTTAGTTCTAAACAATTCAGACTAGCACTTGTGGCTAAATGTAATGCAACTTACCAGGGATCAAAGGCAGTTTGTCTCTTTGAATGGCTTGTTACACTACTGCTTTCTGTTGATAGTGCTGGTATTCTGTTTGAGGTACTATTATCTAGAAACGTTCCTTCTGGGCGTGGAGATGGGACTGTAATAAGAAATACCAAGCTGCTATCTATCAAGTTCACCAAAAACTTTTCTGTAGTATCAAACTAATATGATGAATCTATATTAATAGGTGTTTATGCTAGGCAGAAGAAAATGATGTTTTCCTATACATACTTTTGAATTTTTAAAACATATTTGAGTCTCCAATGCAATGTATACAGGCTCATTTACACCTGTAGACATTGGCCGTAACACCTAAGTCATTTAACTAAACATTTTGATATATTTAATTTTTAAAAACTGGAAAGCTTGTGTGTTGTAAAGTGACATGTGAGGTTCCAGCACCATGTCTTTTCCCCAGAGACATCTTTATTGCCCAGAGATATTTTTGAACGTGACATGGTAGGATGATGGAATGTAGCTTCCATTGGAAAGTGTTTTCAGCCTGCTATCAAGTACAAAAAATAAAGTGATGGCAGGAGAGGTAAGAACTTCCTGGGGGCATCAGAGGGCATGGCACAGAATATCTGGAGGTGAATGCAGGTTCTTTGTTTTGTTGTGATTTCTTTGTAGGGTGGGGGGAAATGTGTGATTTAGTAGTTTGTGTTCAACCCCCACCTCTGCCTTGTACTCAGTTTCTTAGCCACGTTAATGGCCTCTGTATGCCTTCAGTGCAATGGAACACAAAACAGCTGGTTCAAAGAAGTGCTTTTATATTTTAGATCGCAGCTCCCACTGGTGTCTTATTACTCAGTTTCTTTGGCATGTTACCTTTCCTTTACATTCACCAGTGAGCCTTCTGGCGAAACTGTTAATTTTATGAACGACATTGCAGCTATTTTGTGAGAAAGCCCATGAATTGCTCTGAAAATCCTTAATTGCTCACCAACAACCCTCAAAAGGTGGGTACTTTTTATTCTACTTGGAAATATGATGTGCTGCAGTGGCTCAAGTGTCTTAGACGCTGACTGAAAAGCAGCAGGTCAGCTGTTCGATACCTGAATACTACAGGATGGAATGAGCTCCTGTCTTTGTCCCAGCTTCTGCCAACCTAGCAGTTCAAAAGCAAGAAATTGCAAGTAGATAAATAGGGACCACTTTGGTGGGAAGGTAACAGCACTCCGGTGTCTAGCCATGCTTGCCACATGACCACGGGAACGTTGACAGAAGCAGACAGTACTGGCTCTTCAGCTATGAAACAGAGATGAGCACTGAACCCTAGAGTCGGATATGACTGGCTTTCGAGCAAGGGTGACCTTTATCTTACCTATCCTAAGACAAACATAATCAAATTGGAAATACTATTAAAAATCAATACTGTTAATACTCTTCCAGCATAGTCTTCTAAAGTAACCTTAACAAATTCCATCTCAATGATTCATCACATTTTAATTCTAGCAGCAAACCTTACACACATTTATTCAGTTTATTGAAATGTACTTCACAATAACTATATATAAGATTGTAAACTACAGTATGTATCTTTAAGAAAGCAGATATCAGTAGAAAAACCGTATTTTCCCTATGAAATAAAACTACTGTACTGACAAATATAAAGAAATACATAATAGAGGGTGCTAAAATGTATACACATTTTAAGAGATGATACCCATTGTCTTACTTTTCTTGTGCATCAGATATATTAACACATCTGAATACAATCAGAATTGTAAAACGTCTGCTTTAATATAACAAATTTTGCAACAGGCAGCCAATATAGTTAAAAACAACAACAGTGACCACAGTCTTATATACACATAGATAAGCCATGTTGAATCCAACTGTATTTGTGAGAAAATATGTTGAGATGATTTTTTTGGGGGGGGGGGGAGAGAGGGGGTGTGTGATAGTGCACCAATCACCTGGAGACACTCTAATTACATTTTACTAGAGAGGGGGTAGGGGAGGGAATATATTGCCTCTGATTCAAAAAACCATGTTTCTTGTGGCTGTTTCATCCCTTTCTCCTTGACAAATACATAATTAATGAGTTCCCCCAAATATCTCCAAAATTGTTCTCTTTTTTACACCTCTTTTTGTGTTTTAATTCACATGTCAATTTATAGTTCAAAACCATATTCCATAATTCTTTATACCAGTCCTCTATTCTAAAAGTCATGCATGTTTTCCAATATTTTGCTATCAACAATCTCGAAGCTGTCATCATAAGGATGGTTAGATTTCTCTTGTTTCCATCCAATATTACATTTCTATAATCCATCAATAGAACAATTCTAGGACACACCTGTAATTTTAAGTTTAATATTTGGTTAACTTCCTTAAAGATTAATATTTGGTTAACTTCCTTAAAGATTTGTATACATATTTTGTTTATCTCCTTACATTCCCACCACATATGAAAATATGTCCCATTACACTCATTATGCAGCTCCAGCATTTTTTAAAATCATAATTATTATCATACTGATTTAACCAAACTGGTGACATATACCATCTCTATATCATCTTGCAGCATTGTTCTTTTGTTCTCACTGACATGGTTTTAATTATTCTTTATTTCCAAATCCTCTCCCAGTCCACCTCGTTTATTTTCTCTTTTAAGTCCTGTTCTCCATATTTCTGTGTATCTTCTCCATCCGATAAAATGTTATAGATTTTGCTAACTATTCCCTTTGTTATGTTGTCTTTCTGTTCTAGTTGATTTAATAATTCTTCAAAACCCTTCTAATCTCTGCATGGAGTATAATTTTTAAGACAATTTTCACTCCATTTATCCATTTGAACCCCTTTGAACCAATTTAAGTTTAGCATTGAATATATCTTCTCTCTATCTTCTCTGGTAATAATTTTATCTATCCAATCTTTTATAGTTTTTAACACACCCACACCCAATTCCACTATGTCTTTTCTCTGTTTGATCGGGATCTCTCTCCAGTTTCCTAAATCTAACATTGGAGAATCCCCTGAAAATGAAAGGCTAACATAGGCAATTGCTAGGCAACTGTAAAGGTATTGCCAAATCCAGAGAATCTATTCTTAAGAGGGTAAAAAAAATGGAGAAAGATTTCCCATCATTCTATTAAGCCACAGAAGAGGGGAAGGAACTTTTTTCAGAACAGAAAAAAATCATTCATCTTTAAGCCTGATCAACCAAGGATACAAAATTCTTCTCACTTGACCTGGATTTGTCTGCCTGAAGACAACAATAAGATATAATTCATTATCAAACTATTTGATAGAAAAATACCTCTGTAAAAGCTACCAACTCTTCTAGGTACAGGATCATTATACAGAATTCTATTTTCTTTTGTGGATGTTCCATCATCTGGATGCTGATCATGGTATGTTCCACCCTAAATAGCAAACATAAAAATTGATCAATTTGTTAAGCCAAACACCTTGCTTTATTTGTGTCTGATATGAACAGAAATTAATCTTTCCAATGTATTTGTGTAAAATGTTTATTCCAAAACCACATCATAAAGAATTAGAAAGTGATCCAGGCTTTAATTTTTTTGCCAAGACATTTAAAGTGGGAAGTGATCGAGACCTCAAACCGCCTTCCCTGTAACGAAAGTACTGTGACCATGTTAAAACATTTGCACAATACAGTTCTATTTAAATCTCAATAGTCTAGTCTAGTGATAAATAGGGAAGGCGAAGTGCAGTTATTTATATACATTTCTGATCTACTCTGGGTTAGTAACTAATCAATAAAATTTGCAATAAAATGTAGTAAAATTAGCCCAAATGAAAACAAATGGTAAATCCCACCCTCCTTACTGGCAGAATATCCCCATGAAGTGGTACCTCAGATAAAGTCTGATTCGGATAAAGTCTGATTCGGATAAAGTCCAATTTGGATAAAGTCGCGGTTTTCTTGCACACTTGATGCATAAAGTCCAAAACCACTAAAAATGGACGTTATCCAAGGTATTTGGTATAGGAACCTCGGATAAAGTCCATTTTTGGACGTTATCCGATGCATCACCCATTTGATTCGGATAAAGTCCAAAATCAGATAAAGTCCAAACTTGTGGAACAGAGTTTGGACTTTATCTGAGATTATACTGTACTTTGCTCTAAAATAGGGGTCCTCTACCTTTTTAAAGCCGGGGGCCAGTTCATGCTGTTAAGGGGCTGGACTAGTGGTCCCACTGCTGGCAGGGGGGAATGGTAGGGGCTCGGGGTGGTCCCACCATCACCACCACTTCCCGCCTACCGCCACCCTGCCTTACAACATCCGCCCTGCTATGGAGCACCCGCAGGGACATGCCAAGCCAAGTGGAGGGGACAAAGATTGAGGCAGCAGCGGCTGGAGTGAGAACATGGGCCAGATGATTTAGTGCCACAGGCCACATCCAGCTTTCAGGCCATAGTTTGAGGATCCCTGCTCTGAAACCCAACAGGAAAATCTTACACCATTTAAAAACAATGTTCCAAATTTTTGCAAGTAGCCTGCAGTGGAGAGCTCTACAGTAAAGGGCAACCACTGAGCTTTGTATTAGTGATGTCCCTATTTGTGACAAGAGCAGTAAAATCAGGTTACAATTGGTCCATTTTAGAAAACATATATAGAAGTCGCTGATGAATATTCTAAGAGACTAAACCAGGAAAATTAGCAAGCAGCCATCCCAACCATATTAAATCTACAAACAATTTGCTTTTGGGTGAGATGTCAACTGCATACCTGTCAAGTATCTTGGGAAACCCCTTATTTTTTTACCACTCTTTCTGCCCCCTCCCATTTTATTAATTTCCCTGTAATATCCTTTTTTAAAAAAAATTCTGACCGGAGCCCTCACAGGCGAAGCTGCAGTATGTTTTTCCTGCCATCAGAGGCCGCTGTGTGGCTTTTCGCTTGTGGAAGGGGAGAGAGAAGGTGGTGGTGGGGGCCCTGTAGTTTCTCTTTCATTTCCCTGCCACATGGTCATGGAGGCTTCGTTTTTGCTGCTGGTGGTCAGAGCCACCAAGGGACGGGAGTCTACTCTAGTCTAGTAAAGGTAAAGGTTTCCCTTGCATGAAAGTCAGTCGTATCCGACTCTAGGGTGCAGTGCTCATCTCTGTTTCTAAGCTGAAGAGCCAGCGCTGTCTGCTGCTGCAGACGTTTCCGTGGTCATGTGGCAGGCATGACTAGACACCGGAGCGCACGGAACGCTGTTACCTTCCCACCAAAGTGGTCCCTATTTATCTACTTGCAATTTCTTACTTTCGAACTGCTAGGTTGGCAGGAGCTGGGACGAAGACGGGAGCTCATTTCCATCCTGTAGCACTCAGGAATTGAACTGCTGACCTTCCGCTTCCCAGTCAGCGTCTTAGCCGCTTGAGCCTAAGTGAGCGATATTTCATCTATGCAGGGGCAAAACAGCTTTTGGTCTGGGGTACAGACTTCTCTCTCACTCTCATGGTTTATTGTGCTGTTTCTGCCCTGCCTCCTGGAGGATTTCGTTTCTGTTCTAGAGTTAACTTGGGAGGGGGGGGATGTTGCTTGATCACTATATGAGAGAGAGGGAGGGAGGGAGAGAGCACCCCACCTTCTAATAAACCATCTGGAGGGAGGTTAACTCCTCAGCTGCTGGGAGGCTTGGAAACCACAGAAGTTGCTTTTTACTTTACTAATTCCGTTCCTTAAGCTGGATCCGACATTCTCAGGTGTTGGTGCTTCAATTGGTTGCAGTGAGGAACAAATAGATTGGTTAATTTGGGGGAATTAATCCCTTGCTCCTCCACCCTAATGTGTGTGTATGTGGGTGTATGGGTGGGTGGGTGGGTGGGTGGGTGATGTCTCTACTTTTAACTATGTTCCCCAGGTTTCTCATAGCTTGTTTCCCAAACATCAGTCGCCTTTTTATTTTATGGCTGCAATCACCATCTGTAGCGATCCTTGATCCTAAGAAAGTAAAATCTTCCAGTTGTATCCAACTCTAGGGTGCAGTGCTCATCTCCATTTACAGCTAAAGAGCCAGTGCTGTTTGTGTTTGCAGACATTTTCATGTGGTAGGCATGACTAGAGCCCAGCAAGTCACATGGCTATATTTGGCCATGCCCATAGATTTGGCCACACCCAGAAGGGTGTAGACAAAATTTCCCTTATTTTCAAATCCAAAACTTGACAGGTATGGTCAACTGTAAATGTTAAAATATAATAAATGAGGATAAATTTGAAGAATACTGTAACTGACATTCTCTTGCAGTTATGCAAATTATGTAACCATTAGAGGTGAACTAGTGCAAGTTAAGAAATCTTTTAAGCTCTTACCTGTGGCAAACCAAGTCATGTTATTTGCTGCATACTGATTCACATGGCTTGGTTTGCCACAGGTAAGATGTAAAAAGATTTCTTAACTTGCACTAGTTCACCTCTTTTTTGTACTGAACAACAACAAAAAAGAGGTTGTGGTATCTGCGCACACAATTGGTATACTGGCCCTGACAGAACCCCGGTGATGGGCGATCACCTCGTTACCAGGGGTTCCTGAAGGGACAGAAATTGGGGGAGCGGAATATTAGATAGGGTTTAATTCACCTACAGCTGACCTGACAGGCAGCTCGGACAATAGGAAGCTAATGACCAACTTGCTTGTCATGTAATAGGTAATCGCACATCTGCGGATTACTCTAAGTCCTAAAAGAAAAACCAGCCACATGTTTGCCCCAGATAGTTTGGAACAATGGAGTTCCCCTGTCATTGTTTAATTTAGTTAATTAACTCCCCTGAAGAGTTTTCCCATTAACTCGTGTAAACATGGCGTATGGATTCTGCCAGATCGCAGTTCTTTTGCATGCTGCCTGTACATGATAAATACTGATGATTTGCCTCATTAAATCACTGGTCTTCGCTCCATCTTGCCTCATGTCTCATTGCTTGACCAGTCTCCTCCGGGACCCAACAGCTGCTTTGCGGCCCCGATCCAACAAGAGGTGAACTAGTGCAAGTTAAGAAATCTTTTTAGATCTTACCTGTGGCAAACCAAGTCATGTGAATCAGTATGCAGCAAATAACATCCATGCAAATTTCTTAATTTACAGCAGTTTGCTTCCAAAGGCTACAGCATCTGTGCAACTGCACAACAGGATTTTGGCCTGTTAATCAAATACTGGCAATTCCTTACAGCAGCTCAACCTACTGCCCATGGGCCAGCCCCGGCCTGCAGCACCATTTCATCTGGCCCACATTGCCGCCACCTCAATCCTTACCTTTTCCGCTTGGCTTGGTGTGTCCCTAATGACGCTCTGTTACAAAATCCGCCCTGCTACAGATCACCGTTAGGGACATGCCAAGCCAAGCGAAGGGGACAAGGATTGAGGAGGTGGTGGTGGCAGAAGCGGCAATCAGAGTGAAAGCGGCAACCGGAATGAAAGCACAGGCCGGATGAGTTGGTTCTTCTCCTCCTCAGCTTCCACACCCACGTGGGCCAGTCCCTGCCAGGAGGAAGCACCTGCCCACCGCCTGCCTGTTCATCCTGCAGCCAACCTGAGGCAGTTCCAGGTCAAGCTGCATAGTCTTGCTCCAGTGCCGGAGCCTCGGCCACTGGGAGGGACCAGAGGATGAGCAGAGACGGAGCCTTTCGCCGCCCTGAGTGTCTTGTGCGAGGGTTGGAAAGGCAAGGCAGGTGGCGCCTTCATGTATCTCCTTCCTCCTCGCCTCAGTATGGTAAGAAGGGAAGTAGTGTATGTGGGAGTGGTGGGGGCTCGAGATGGTCCAGCCTGTGGTGGGAGGGTGAGTGGCTGGGGCTTGGGATGGTCCCAAAGGCAAAGGTGGCCACCATTCTAGCCCACCGACAGTCTGAGGGGGCATGAATTGGCCCCTGGCTTAAAAATGTTGAGGACCCCTGCTATATAGTATCTTAATAAACTTTCTGAACATATTAACAATGTAGCTAAATTAACTTGTCTGAACATGGCCTTTGAACTGTAGAAAGAGTATAACATAATATTTTAATAAATAAACAAATGAAGTTTGCTGGTTGCATTGACCAGCTAGAGGCATTCCATAGACCATATAACCTATAAACACAAACTGCTAATACTCCAAGTGCCCATAAAAGCTTGCTCAGCTCCTAAGTGACACAGTGGCTGAAATCCTGATGCTTAGTGTAGTATCTCAAATTAGAGTAGCCCCACTGAATCATTAAGCCAGGAGGGCTTTTGCCCAACTTCGGGCGATTTGCCAGTTGCGCCTGCTCCTAGACCGGGACTCCTTACTCATGGTCACTCATGCTCTGGTCACCTCTAGACTAGATTATTGCAATGCGCTCTACATGGGGCTGCCCTTGACAACCATCAGGAGGCTGCAGTTGGTCCAGAATGTGGCTGCTCGGGTGGTGATGGGTGTGGGCGTTATGCTCGCGCCTCACCACTGCTTCGGGAGCTGCACTGGCTTCCAATTTGCCTCCGGGTGCAATTCAAGGTGCTGGTCATTACCTTTAAAGCCCTATATGGTAGTGGGCCAGGATACCTAAGAGACCGCATTTCCCCAAGAACGTCTGTCCATCCAACCAGAGCGGACCGGAGGGGCTCTCTGCTTGTACCATCTGCTAGAGGGGCCCGTCTCTCTAGCACAAGAAGGAGGGCCTTCTCTGTGTCCACTCCGGCCCTATGGAACCTCCTGCCAGTGGAACTAAGGCTGCAGACGGAATTGCTGCCCTTCAGGAAAGATCTGAAAACATGGCTGGTGGGGCAGGTGTGGGGTCCTGAAGATATCGTGACCCGCACCTGCTGATTGGTTTAATATCAAAGTAATCTTCCACTTTTTAATGTGTGGGAGTTTTAGCGGGGTAATTTGTTTTAATGGGGTTGTTCTTGTTTTAAGGGTTTTAAGATTGTATGCCACCCAGAGTCTTTGTGAGTTGGGCGGCTATATAAATATGAATATAAATAAATAAATACATAAAATTAAGAATTTGGAGAGTAAATTCTGTGACTTCCAGTGATTCAATGTATTTTCTCCAGTAGCAATTTACTACTAGATTTCAACCAGTCTATCCACAGAAGTAGATATAATTTCCCATACAGTAAAACCTTGTATAAAGAGCACCTCGCTTAGAGACAAACTCGCTTAAAGAGCAGAATTTTCTCTGAATGGTTGCCTCACTTAACAACTAAAACCAACCAAAAACTCACTTAACAACTAAATTGGGGTTTGCAATCCCCACCACCATCAGAAGTCACAATTGGTCACTTACAATGGTGTTTTGCTTAAAGAGCAATCTCGCTTAAAGAGCAATCTCGTGGAACGCATTATGCTCTTTAAGCGAGGTACCACTGTATATGTTTTAAGATACTGTGTGGAACTATGCTTTAATGCTAAAATTCCAACATATTTTGGATGTTAAAATGAGATCAAGTATTCCCAGTGCAGTAACAACCCTGTTAGATTAGACGAAGCCAGTGAACCAAACTAGTCCAATAGCTGTGAAGAGTTTCTTATGTGCTACATAAAATTGTCACTTTTATTTATTCAGCCTTCTGGTAATTAGTTATTAGAGTTACACAGATGGAAGTTCATTTTTGCTATCCTGACCAAATTCCCCATGAGTTTATCCAAACACTTTTTAAAAGCTGCCTGGGATTATATACAATAATATCATATTTTGTAGCAGCAAATTCCACACGTCTACTTACTTGTTACATTGCATTGCCAGTACACTACCTATTTGAGGGAGCGGCCATTTTAACAGCCCTCAGAGCCTTCCAAATTAGGAACAATGTTTTTGCAAAAACAGTTCCAAGGATTTTTCAAAAGATAGAATTGTTTCTTTAGGGAAAATAATTATTTCCTAAAACAAGGTGTTCCTCCACAACTAATTGTGGTAATTAATGTATTCAAAAAATGGAAATGACATTCCCACTTCATTTGGGAAGGTCTGGATAGCACTTGATCTACCCTAGCCCCATGAGTAATTCTCACTAACCATTTTACTCTGATACTTGTAACCTAAGTAGTTGAAATTTTTGAAATGGTAGCCATTTTAGACTGTGTTTCAAGCATATCAGAGGGGAAAAAATACAAAAAAATATTGTGGCACCTGAAAGACTAACGGCTGTATTTTAATGTTAGCTTTCATGGATCAAGTCCACTTCGTCAGACTGCTAACCAACCATTGTGTACCTCTGTGCTTGATGTGCATAAACTGATACCATGAGGTCTTACTCTTATGTCTGACAAAGTGGACTTGATCCACAAAAGCTAACATTAAAATACAGCAGTTAGTCTTTAAGGTGCCACAACTTTTTTTTGTCTTTTTGTTTTGTTCACTCTCTGGTATGCTTGTAACCTAAGGTTTCCCATGATATGCAGTGATCTCATTTTAAAAATATTTTTATTTGGAAGACCATTTTATTGTTAAACTGATCATGTAGAAACTCATCATGTCCATCATGCCATCAGTAATACGGAAGGAATTAAAATAAGACATCACGCAGATGTGACAGAGGAGCCTGGTGTGCTGTGGTCCGTGGGGTTGCAAAGGATCAGACTCTAGAATCATAATTGCTCTAACACTTACTATGTGTCACGAAGGGACTTTCCAATCAAGACAAAAAAATCAAACATTTCCAGACAAATTGGCTGGAATTCTGTTAGCATAAATGTATACCGACCAAGTCAGATGACATTATCATCTGACAATGAATATCTTTAATCACTCTCCACTTTAGGTTCCAAGGCTCCCAAGGGATTTTTTTGCCCTCAGAAAGCCTCTGGGAGCCATGTAAATGGAAAGCTGTTCAGATCAGAGTATCACCAATGGTAGGCCCTTCATTGGATTGGAATTGTTAGTGGCAATCCAGGGCTGATTTTCAGTTATTAAAGACTCCCCCCCCCCTGCCCCGGCGACCCAATCCAACTTCCAAAAGGTTCCCAAGGTCAAGAGAGATTCCTATGGATCCTCAGAATCTGAAATGGGAGGATTGTATGCTTTTAATTAAATTAAACATAACTGCCAGATGATGATATTGTTTGGCATGTATGGTGGTAATTTTTGTCAACATGGCTTCTTAGCCATTATTTCAGCCAGCTGGGAGGGTCTCAAGGATGCCACATAAGTGTTACCAAGATAAAAACATAACCTTGTTTCAATATTGTTAAGCCTAAATTCACACAACCCACAGAAGAGATATCACATCTATACCTATAAATCCAAGCGTTAACCGTTGGAATGTGACAAAGGCTCCCACACCCGTCCACACTATCCCGTACCGAGCCTGCTGCACTCACCCTAACCCAGTCTGGAGGTCACTAAATGTTTGAGAAATGCGCCAGTGGGTCAAGTGACCCATGAACATGAACAAAGGGAAACAACTTAAATTCCCAACATTCTCTGCGCTGTGCCATGCCACAGCCAATCAGGCTGAAAGGCGCGAGCAAAAAGAACATTGGGAAACGCGGTGCGGCCAATCAAAACGAGCCGCAGAAAGAAAACCGCTGCACGAAAGCAAACCACAAACGCAAAACTACAAGTCCCAGCGTCCTGAATGCCATGAGTGTGCAGAACACTGAGAAAGCCGGCGCACGAAAAATAAACTTACAAAATGCAACGGGAGCGCAAGTCCCAAGCAGGCAGACTCAGTGCCTCACAGCCACGCAAAACAAAAAGCCACAAAACGCTACCGTGAAACACCCGCCGTCCTTCTTTCCTGGAGCAACAGGGAGAAGAGGGACTCCCTCCCCTCCACGCTCCCCCACAGAAGACACGGCGAGACCACCACCAGCCTCAAGTAAAGTTGAGCCGGGGTGGGGAAAAAACCCACAAAACAGGCAGCAGTTCGTCAGGGGAAGCACCCTCCCTGGCGGATGACTGGCTGATGCCTTTGTACTTCCGAATACAAAAGCAGCAGCCAGCAATCCGCAAGGAAGAGCCCCACACCTTACGGATCACTGCCTGCCGATCACTGGTTAGGTAAGCCGTGAGAAAAAGGAGACAGAGAGGAGAGAACCATCGTTAGGCAGAGAAAGCTCTTCTCTGCCTCCTCCTTCTCCCCCGACCTACCTAAAGAACCTTCCCGGGAGAAGAACGGGCTGACTGCCTCCTCCTCCTTTCCCCCATGGCTGCATCTAAACCAAGATTCAAAGCAGCAATGGGGAAAAGAGAAACCCACAGGCAGCCCGTTCTTCAAGCTAAAGTAACCACCAAAAACAAACACCAAAATTATTTAAAAAATAATAAAACAAAAATAAATCAATAATTTAAAAAAAACATTAATAAACAAAAAATTAACCACAAAATACACAAACAAAAACATCCACAATAACACAAAACCACATACAAAACACCTAACTACAACACGGAAAAAACCACAAATTACACAAACAAACAACAACGAAATAAGAAAACCAGACATAACAAAACCAATTAAACAAACCTAAAACTCAACCAAAACAAAAAAGAAAAAAACAGAAACACCTCCCAGCCCACCACCACAAAAACAAAACAAAGAAAAAACCCAGAAGAAAGAAAACCAGACAACTCACCAGCACGTCCTCCCTCCACGACGACCGGAACAGAAATGAAGAAACAAAGAAACTACTTACCTGAAGAAGCCCCACCCAGAGGCCAGGAGAGAAAAAGCAGTGAAACTCAAACAGAACCACCTGGAGGGCAAAATAGTAAAAACAACCCAAAAAGACACAACAGCCCCACCTAGAGGTCACAAGAGTAAAAACAAGTCAAAAACATAACAATAAATCACAAGTTTACACAAATCAAAAACATATGTAAAAAAATAAAATAAAAAGATTTATAACATCCTGTGTTGAGTTTTAACTCAAATAAAAACCCAAAACATCTAAACACAGTTTAAAAATATTGAATGTAAAAAACATGTACTTTCACATTTTTAAAAATATTACCTACAGTACAACTATTAACAAAAAAAACCCACAAACTAAAACATTATTTGGTTAAAGCAAACAATTTGAAACAATTATATCATCCTTTGTTCTTTTTTTAATCCACAAAAAAAAACCAAAAAGCTGATCACAGTTTATAACAGCCCGGCATCACCGGGCAAACTATGCTAGTATTTTAAAGAATAAAGCTTCCAGTCAATATCATAGTGAGAATGCGGGGGTGGAGGAGGGATGAAACCTTCACGATTCCTTACAAAATAAGGAAAAACTAATATAACAATGTGGTGTTACATTTACTCATGGAAAGAAAGAGAGAGAGAGAGACAGAGAGTGGAAGTAGATTTCTCTCCAACAGAGAGAGATCCAATGCTTCAGACTAACCCTGTTGGAATCTTCTGTACAGTCTTCACGTGAAGAGCCAACAGATCTGGTGAGTGTCTTATGCGGCACCTGTGGAGATAACAGTTGCAGGCTATTTGCTCTGGCTGCCATCCCTTGCCCAACGCTTAAGCCACCCTCTGAGCCCTTTGTCCTCACTCTGTCCCGGCTCACATACATAGAATGTCTATGAGGGCGCTGCTGTGAAGAAAAGGGACTTGTGTAACCGAGGCCATAAGAAAAAGACTCATGAGGAGCAGATAAAGAGTGTGAATGGCTTCCATCCATGTGATCTGGCAATTTCAGCTCCTCCATGGTCTTAGAATGTCTTGTTGATGGCCGTCGGGATTCAAGGGTACCTTCGCTTCTGTTATTTCTCCCAGAAGGACTGAGCAAAGTTCTGTTGTCCGCATGGCGAGGTGGCGTTGGTGTAGTAGGAGAGTTCAAGTCTAAGCAACTAGATGGAAAATATCTGTTGTTGTTGTTGTTTGGCTCTGCGGCTTGAACTCTGGCCTCCGATAGATTACCCACAGATTTGGAGTCTGTCAGAGCCCCATGACTTTTTGATTTGGTTCGATATGAAGGGCTCTTTGAAGACTGAGGAATAGTATCAATATAACTGTGCCGGCTATGCCTTTCTCCTGGTTGCAGCGTGCTAGTTTTGTTTTGAGAACTTTCTATAAATGAATGCCGGTTATGCTGAGATCTAGAATTTGATTTCAGATACTTTGTACCTGGACCATCTGAAGCTTTGGGATCTGAACTAAAATCAAATTCGTTTTTTGTTTTTCCTTCTTTGGGACTCAGAAGATGTGGTATATTGTTGTTAGCCAAGTCTTTGTTTCCAGATCCAGGAGGATTGCTTGGCTTTTTGGAAAGCATTGGACTATGTACAGCTGCAGGAGGGTTTCCGTTCAGAAAGCTTTCATTGGTTGGTAGAGCTTCTTCTCTTTGCAGTCCAACTCCCACATTTTGCACATCTTTGCTGTTTGATCTATGGTGAGACTGCACTGGTGTACTTTTGCTAGCTTGATTTCTACATTATAAATACACAAAGAAGGCACACGTTAATACTGCCATTAATCATCAATAGCTACTGTATTATTGTAAACTATCTTGGCATTTAGATTTCATGCAAATAAGCATTTATTTATGTACTTATTTACATTTGTACCATGCCCTTTTACAGCAGGGGTTCTCAATCTACGGCCTACGGGCCAGCCCCAGCCTACGTTACCACTGCCACCACCGGAAGTGTTTACGACAGCCGTAAATGTGCCTGCGGGTGTCATAAATGCATTTATGACAGCTGCAGACTCGTTTTACGGCAGCGTTTACGGCGGGGAAAACCACCAGTCCTGCCCGCTCAGCTGCCTGACGGGGCATGGTCCAGCCCATGGATTTTAAAGGTTGAGAACCCCTGATTTACAGCTGCAACCCAAAATAGGCAAAAATGGTATCAAAGAGAATTTGATTTGTTTTTTGTTTATTTACAATACAAAGCAGGAATAGCAGACAAAAAAAGAGTAAACACACACAGGTTCCTGACAGTACAGATCTACAAACTGCCATGCTGAGACAAGAGGAGTCTCAAGTTGGCTGTGCAAATATCCAAACAATGTTCTCACTTCTGGATTCTTAATACAACACCTCTCATCAGCCACTAAGACTGTGTTCTTCACCTGAACCATATGCTGTATGAATAAGAGGTTCCAGTGAGCACTGGGCTCTCAACTACAGTACCTGCAATAAGCTTACCAATGGCAAAAGAAACCCTACAAAATGACTGCACAAGCTAGAGCCAGTTTATAACGCTTTTTATTAGGAAGTATATGGAAGACATAGAAATAAATTCATGTGCCAAGATTATGAGAACTATTCATTTGTCCCTCTTTCAGATTTCATAACAAAGTACATAAAATAACCAAGGCACTGGCATAATTACTTACAGTTATTACCTGTTGGATAAGGTGTTACTGTCTCCATGGTATGGTTTTCTTTTAGTAGATCGGGAAGGTGAACGATCTAAAAGCCTCTGAGTTTGGAAAGCTGGGTGGTTAAGACACTGCTCTGTTAAGTATCTTTCAGCTGGATCCAGTTTCAGCAAGTTCTTTTGAACAGAAATGCGACACGTAGAATATTTGTACAATTCATTTACATTGTGTTAATAATTTATGACAAAAATTATCTGCATCAGAAAACTGTCTGAAACTGTCTACTTCCTTTTCTTTCTAATCTTGGATTTAAAATCTTACCAAAAAACACCCTAGTCAAATGTAGCTTTAAATAATACATGTATATTTATGCTGTAAATATTTTGGGCTCAGTATCAAAAGCTGGGAGTGGCACCTGAGGGCATCAAACAAACTTCTTTTCTTATCAGCCCCCAAGAAAATTTCACAAAGTCCTAAGTTTTATAAACAATTTTGCCTGCCTGCCTATCATTTGCTTTAATAAAATAAATAAAAATATTTTGGGAGGGGGGGGGATAACAGGATTACAGCATGTTCACTACCATGATTAACAATGTAGTAATAAAATGTTTCAATCACAGAATAATTGAGTTGGGAGAGGCCATCAAGTAAAATCTCGCAATACAAGAATCTAAATCAAAGCAGATCTGGTTGTCATAAATTTCCTTGCATACCTTGCAAATGCTCTATATTGTTGTAAACACATAGGATCATATTTCTTTCAAAGAAAAGGGAAAATGAATAAAGGAAAAGGAATTTTTTTCTCAAAACACGCATAGCAATATCTAGCAAAAGACATATTTTTCTGGAAGTATTATCTCAAATGTTTGAAACAAATGCATTTTTTGAACTTAAGAAAACAAAGTCCCACAATAATGACAGGAGAACTAAATCAGAATTAAAACAACAACATTCCTACCTTCATAAGATCAAGTAAAACACCACTTAAGATTCCCAAGTATCTCCTTTCCAAAGACTGTGGATGGTTGACTGCAGGGAACTGTACAAAAATAATATATATATAATATGTAGACAAATTGCAAAAATAATCAAAATCTTGCTTAGACTATTAATCTTTTTCTTCTTCTTCCATGTCTAGGCCAGATGTGAAACTGCAAAAATGAGGCCACCTCTTAGTGACTTCATTCTGCAGTTCCTTTTGCCTGACCTAGTGTGAGAAAGAATAGCTGGCAACACAAGGATGCTGTTACTAGGGTACGCCTGACGGTGGTTCAAAAACACCACAATCTTCGAGAAGGCTCTTTCTGTGTACCCCAGACTATTAATGATAATTGCGTATCACGTCAATTCTTATTTACGACAACCCTTTCCAGGGTTTTCCAGGTAGATAATACATATAAGTGGTTTATTATTCACTTCTTCATTTACACTATACACTGACTCTGAACAGCAATACATATATCAAGACCCATAACACATTTGCTCAAACGTGCGTCTCTCTCTCTCTCATCCACACCTTGATAAATACTTATGCAAATATTGTTATTAGGTATAATAGGTGCTCACCAGTTTTCAATAGGTTTCTGTGTTTTCAAAGTATTTTTTTCCAAAAAATAAAGTTGTTTTAATCTATTTTAAATTTAGTAGCAATTTAACAAGCTGGTTGGATAGCTCAGTGGTTTAGATATATGGCTGGAGAGCCAGGGGTTTGTAATTTAATTCCCCTCTGTGATTCCAGATAAGAGTCAGGATGTATAGCTTTGGGCAAGCTGTACAGTGGCAGGATTACCACAGAAAAAGGGAATGGTAAACTATTTCTGAGTATTCTAGCTGAAAAACCCTGTAAAGATCACCATAAGTCAGAATTGACTTGATGGCAAATCATTATTAATAGTTCAAAAAGGATCAAAAAGATAAGATGGAGCTGAACAAAATGGGGTTATAGTGCTGGGTGGGCGAGCGGGGGGAGAGACTCCTCTTCTTCATTGAGTGCTGTACTGTATCTGATTCTGAAGATTGGCTATCCTCATGGCGATCAGATTGCGTGGCCTTCCGCCACACAACATCACACCCATACTACTGATCCAGTTCTGCAAGTCACTTTCTGGTTCGGAGCCCTTTTGGCGCACAAAGTCAGGGTGGTATTGATGAAGCTGCTGCCCTCCATCAAGATGGATTCAAATGAGATTTAATCCACTTGGGGACCATCATCCTTCCCTGTGTACTTTGCCACCCAAGGCCGTTAGTCCCCAGGGTTGTCAGGTTAGGTACCGTATTTATTCGAGTATAACGCGCACTCGTGTATAACGCGCACCCCTAATTTTCCATGAAATCTCGGTATAAAATTTTTTTCACACCACGCATTGAAATTGACATAAGAAACGTGCCTACCCTTGCCGGCTCTTGAGTCGCGCGGCGCGGGAGCGCGGGTGGCTGGCGGTAGCGCCTCCCCCAGAGGGTTCCCGTACCGTTCCAGTGGGGCAGCGGCGGGTGGAGCTCCTGGGCGCTAGACGACAATTGGGGAGGAGGGCCGCAGCGTGCTCCGTGCCTACCCGGTGCCGGCTTCAGTCGCGCGGCCCGGGAGCGCGGGTGGCTGGCGTTAGCGCCTCCCCCTTACCGTTCCGGCGGGTGCGTGCAGGTGAGCGGCGGCGGCAGCGGGACCTGGGCGCCTGCCGCCGCCTGGGAGGAGGGCCGCGGCGTGCTCCGTGCCTACCCTTGAGGCTCGTTTAAAAGAGGCGCGCACCCAGTCCTCGTGTATAACGCGCACCCAAACTTTGAGTCCTTTTTTGGGTATAAAATTTTGCGCGTTATACTCGAATAAATACGGTAATAGGCATTGAGTTGGATAACCTGGCCAAACTGGGCGAAAAGATTACCCACAAATTTTCCTTATTGGAATTCCCTAGGAGGCTATTACTGTGGGGGAAAAAATATTGAAGCTTGTTAGCATAACTTGCCCTGGAGAAGAATGATTATATCATTAGCGGGAAGAGATTCTATGTAATTAAAACTTCCTCACTTTTCCCAATGGCTTGTCCAATTTGTGAATAATCCATTTAATTGTGTGGAAGCTGCCAGATAGAAGGTGCAAGTCTTTCATTACCAACAATCTCCCCCTGCCAGTAATACCATCCATCTTTAGCAACATCCCATTCCAGTCTTAGAAGCATGTGTGTGTGTGTGTGTGTTTATGTGTGTGCGCGTGCATGTGAGAGAGAGAGAGGCTTGCACACCAAGGCTGCAAAAAGGCACCAGAGCAACTCTAGAGCAGCAAAGAATTGTACCAGATACTCTTTTAGTTTCCAACTTCTGTAATATGAAGACAGGATTAGGCTCTGAGAAGTGGCAAGTTGTGAAATGAGCTAAGGGATAGCAGCAAGAAGAATCCTATTAAAATCAGTGTGAGGCATTAAAAAACATTCTACTGAAGGATACTACTTACAGGTTTTACTTTTTCACAAGACTAAGTGTGGCTTGTCAATGGGAAGCATAGACATACATATATACACTCCCAGGATAACCCATCTAGAGCTGAGGTGCGTAATCTAGGGTCATCTGCATAACAGCAAAAACTTTCTGGAAATAATTAATTCAGTCAGCAGTAGTGGCCTGTTTCATCTTTCCCAGCAGTCTGAGAGATGTCAAGGAAAAGAGTGGGAGAGAAAAGGGCTGGACTTTTTTGGCTCCACCCATCACTAATTATAGTGCCATCAACCCCATCTATTCCCTGACAGATTACTGTAGTAGAATGCCTGCCTTTGAAGCTATTTCGAACATTTAATAAAAAGACAATAATGCTGGGAAAATTTGAAGGCAGCAGGAAAAGAAGATCAAATATGAAATAAATTAACTCCCTAAAGCAGGGGTTCCCAATCTTTTCAAGCCAGGGCCCAGGCCATGCTTTCTCAGTCAGCTTTGAGAGGCGGATGCACGATGGGGGTAGTCATTTTTGTCCCAACAGCTTCAAAGGGACAGCCATTTTGTCTCTTGAATGCCCTTGGAGGAGTGAGGGAGCACATGAAATGGTGCTGGGGGCCGAATCTGGCCTATGGGACTTAGGTGGGGGAACCCCTGTCCTAAAGGATGCCATAGGCCTGAGTTTACAAGAATTAAGCAGGGCTGTTGAGGACAGGACATTTTGGAGAATGCACAATTCATAGGGTTGCCATAAAATGGAGGCAATTTAAGGACATGTAGCAACATCAATAAAAGCACCAGATCTAAAGAATATTGTTCAAATAGGTATGAGAGATCAAGAGTGAAGACTTGGTGTTTCTAAGTTGGAACTTTCCAGTAGAAGCAAATAACATGCCAGACTATTTGTCTCCAAATGTTAATTATATTAAAAATGCCTATTGATGAAACTTGCATAATGTAAAGGGAGGGATCTTGTTCTTACAATAGTTGGGTGCCAGTAAACCTCAAAGAATCAAGCACTTACAGTTCTCTATCAGCCTAGAGAGCCTTTCACTTAAAATACTAGGAAACTGCTACACGTTGGTTTCTATATAATAGCAATTAATTTTACAGGCTGCCTTATTAAGTGTTTCTATGGTACTATAGATTGCTCTAATAGTCAACATTTTAATCTTAAGAACATCTTGAAAGATTTCCTACTCAAATTGACTTTTTCAATCATTCAAACATTTATCTCTCTCTGAGAATCAAGCCTTTTAATGTAATGAGAATAGTAAGGAGAGGTTAGTTATCGCCTTTCTGTCTTTCTCACAGAGTTTATTTGCCACTCAGTACTGAACTAGTGGAGCTTTAATAAACAATAATAGCAGTTTGTCAGCTATCATATTTATAAAATTAACATGTTGTACGAAATACCCCAAACCCCTTTCTTCGAAGCTTTGAAGAGGGATATTGAAAAATCAGTTTGTTTGTTTTTTGCTCTTCTCACCTGTGTTGTCCTATCAATATGAACCATATTGAGGTACTTGCGGTATTAGTAGGAAAAAAAAGAAGAAATGAAAAAATATGTGTGCTTCACTATGAAACCAATTCAAAATAGGAAAATGATTTTGGGAGACATTTTGTATCAACTATTAGCCATTCGAAAACATGTACAGAAGATGACTGCTCTAATGACTGCTGTAGTCTCCCCATTTGCCTCCCCACCCCGGGAGGTCAGTTGAGGATGTAGAGCTTTTGCTCCATCAGGACTCATTGAAATGATTATAGTATGTTTGTAGATATTGTTAATTTTACTTAGTATATTGCATATTGTATTTGGATCCTGTAATCTCTAATATTGTTATTTTTGAAATGTGATTTGTAAATGCTTTGTGTCATTTATATTGCTTTGTATTAGTTATATTGAATTATTTATATTGCTTTGTATTACTTGTAAACCGCTTTGAGTTCCCCTAGGGCAGTGGTTCCCAAAGTGGGCTCCACGCTCCACAGGGGACTTCAATTCCCAGAAGCCTAAGTCAGTATATTGGCTGATCAGTGCTTTGAGGAATTGACTTAGGCTTCTGGGAAATGGAGTCCAAAAACCAAAGTTTGGGAAACACTGCCCTAGGGGAAGGAAAGCGGTATAGAAATCCAAGCAAATAAATAAATAAAAATAAACACATAAATTTAATCTAAACATTACCCGTAGCCCATGGAAACGGGGATTGCTGTAGAAAAGCTTCATTTGTTCAGCTGGAAGTGGTCCTAGCACCTTCTGAATTGTAAAAAGTTGATCGATTTCACTCTCTCCAGGAAACAATGGTTGTCCATCACTAAGTTCCCCAAGAATACAGCCCACTGACCACATATCTACAGACTTTCCATATGGGGCTCTAAAAAGAAAGCATACAAATAATATTGCTACTTGGCAAACTCATACATATATTCAGAATAACAAGAAAAAAAGGTAACTATGTTCCCCTTCATTGGAATGAAGGAAGAAAAGCAGTGTTCAAAATATTTCATCCCTTAATAGAAAAGCTTTCATAAGTCTTGTAAATTGTTATTTAAAAGTAGACTTATTAATATTCTTGTTCTCCAGGAACCCAGTAGTGGGTTTTGATTGAGGGAAGCTCACACTGAAATGAATGAGTTAGTGCCTCAAGTGTCCCAATATTTGTTTTGAGTTTCATTTTTTAATTTCATTTTGCTAATCTGTCAAAACAAGCAAATGTTATCTAAACAAATTTACGGATTACAGAAATATATGGCATCTGACAACTTCCTTGGTCTCACTCTCATACTTGCTATATATGCACATAATGCAGTTCCGTCTAGTCATTTTACAGTAAGTCATGCAACTGGTGCATAACAAGGAATACAAGCTGACAGGTGTACTTAAGCTGATGCAGAAGAGATCAAATAAAAGATGGCAAGAATACACAGAAGAACTCTACAAAAAGGACCTCAACACTCCTGATAATAACAATAATGAGAAATTTGAACTTGAACCAGACATTCTGGAGAGTGAAGTCAAAAAGGCCCTAAAAAGCACTGCAAACAATAAAGCTAGTGGAAATCAGGGCCGGATTTAAGCATAGGCTACCTAGGCTGCAGCCTATGGGCCCGCACCACAAAGGGAGGCCCACACCACGTGATTCTACATCAATTTTTAAAATCAGGTTTTTTGTTTTAGTAAATAAATAGTTTTTAATTGGATAATTGCTGAAAATGCGGTTTTTGTAGGTTAATTTTTTAAAAATACTTTCCCCAGTAGGGCCTGCGCCACCGTTCCAGCCTAGGGGCCCACAGATTCCATTGGTGGAAATGATGGTATCCCAGTTGAATTTTTCAAAGCCCGAAAAAATGATGGAATCAAACTACAGCATTCAATATGCCAGCAAATTTGGAAAACAAAACAGTGGCCACAGGATTCAATATGCTAGCAGATTTGGAAAACGAAACAGTGGCCACAGGATTGGAAAAGATCAGTATACGTCCCAATCCCAAAAAAGGGCAATGCCAAAGAATGTTCAAATTATCGAACAATTGCGCTCATCCCACAAGATAGCAAAGTGATGCTCAAGATAATACAGGATAGACTTCAGCAGCATGTAGAAAGAGAACTACCAGAGGTGCAGGCTGGGCTCAGAAGAGGCAGGGGGACCAGAGACCACATTGCCAACATACGTTGGATCATGGAGAAAACAAAGAAAGCTTTTCTGTTTGTATGTTCCCAATGCATTTCAGTGGGAAACCAAACCTGTGCATAAAAAGAAAGGTCCATGTATTCAAAATGGAGGGGGAAGCCATGCTTCCTGGTTGCAGACAGAGTAAGGGGCTAGGCTAGAGCATCGCTTCCTGCTTGCATGCCCATTTCCCCTGCAGCGCCACCAGTAGTTGGTGGTGGCAAATGCACTACTATTTGGTTCAGAATTTTTTCTTGTTTTCCTGCTTTAAAAACTGGGTGCATCTTATGGTCAGCTGCGTCTTATGGTCCGAAAAATACGGCAGTTTTGTCCTGCCTTCTTCACTAAGATGTAGACAATAAAGGAAAAGCTAGAAGACACTACTGAAAAGGGATAATGATATAATGATAAACATGTGTTTGTGTGCACGCGCAGATTTGTTTATTCATGCAAGTTCACATATTAGTCTGCTTTCATGCAAGTTACACACTAACGTCCAGCACCAAGTAACGGATGAGCCGGGTATGAATGGTAAAAAAGAGAGGTGCAAACTGTACAGACATCTGGTAGTATACATAGGCCTACAAGAATTAAGTCAAGAAGACACAGAAGGAAAAACTGGAAGAATTCTAGTCTAAGTTTTATGACACAGAAGCTCAAGTCTGCAATAATCCAATGGTGTTAAGGAAGAGGCCTATCACCATTTACAGCTTGGCCATTATAGAGTTTATGAAAATAATGAGTCCCTGTGCCAATGAAGGGGGAAAAACATACACTCTGTAGTTTCCAGACACTGGCCATTACTGGTCTATAACTTATGTAGTATTAACACATTTTCTCAAAATACAATCCTGTCCAAAAAAAAAAATGAAAATGAAAATAAAAACACCCTTACAAGATGTATTTTAAAAAATAAAGTTGATAAGTAAGATTTCAAAAAAAAAAAAGTGGGGGGGACTCCATTCAATTTAGCAGATCAAGAAAACTAGACAACAGGCATAAACAACCATGATAATTATCCCTTCCAGTAATATAAAAAGTACATAAATGAATATGATTTACAAAATGGTAAGATACTGCCTACAGATTCCAAAATTACTCACCCAAGCAGGAGTTCAGGTGAACGGTACCACCTAGTCGCCACATATTCAGTATAGTTAGCATTGCTTCCTTCTGATAGATTCCGTGCAAAACCTTCATTAAGGCAATTTCAAAGTTATTAACTATTTGCATGACTAAAATTAAATTTTTAAAATTAAATTTAAATAGATATTTTAAAATGAAGTAGTTAAATAATTTGGCCAAAGGATGTGGCCCAATATTCTTGCATATATATCACACAATAAAGGTACTTGTGAAAAGAAGTTTGCACATTATGTGAAAGAAAACATGACTTGTCCTCTCCTATCTCTCTGTCCCATGTGAAAGAGGAGAGACAATTAATGGGAGCAGAAATATATGTTTTCACCTTTAATACCAGGGTTAGAAGCAAAGGGAAAAGAAGCTCAAGCTTCTCAGCTCCTTCTCCTGTTGCTTCTGTGGAAAGTGTGAAGTGGGCCATCAATAAAGACTATGAGATTTATTTGTTCCAGATTTTGCTGTTACTTTCTGGCAGTTCATTTAACAAGCATCTGACTAATGCTTGAGAATAGGTTGCTTCTCTTAAAAGCCATGTTTGCAAAGTAGCATGTTTTTATCCTCTTCCACCTCCATGACCTTTGGGAATCAGAGTTCCTCCTCCGTTCATTTTGCTGTTGGGCCCAATATGATGGTTTCCAGCATTTCCTCCACTAAGGGGACCATCACCATTTGCACCTCTAGGGATTCAGGTTATTTACCACCGCCCAACACTCGGCATTAAGTTGCTGGCTGTACAGCCTACTCCATTGCCATAGCGGAATGTCCGGCCAGACATTTTTTATACATTTAGATATACAACAAAGAAAGAGATATAACTTTTTTAAAAAGTATATGCTTTGAACAAACAGAAAACAAATAATCTTACCAAAGTCACACAATTTTAAAATATCATTGTGGCTTATTAAGAGATTCTCTGGCTTGATATCTGGAATATTAAAAGTACAAGAGAAAATTAACAAATCAGAATATGCTGGTTTCTATGATACTAATTTAACAGCACTAGAGATAATATTAATAGTGATACATCTGAACACCAGAATTTTTTAACACACATGTTATGTTCTATATGTTTTAGGAAAAAATGATCAAACACATTTGAAAATCTAGAATAGGAAGTGATCTGACCAATGGGAGATGCTTAAGCATATCATACCCCCACAACCTCTTCTTCTAAGTGATGGGGGCGGGGCATCTAGATGCAATCAGACATGATTATGGATGCTATATAATAGACAGTCAGATGCTATATAGTACAGAGCAACTAAAAATTTGCATAAATATGGCAAAGTATAAACCAGTGGTTCCCAACCTATTTTTTTAGCCATGTCTCACCTAAGCATCTCTAAAATCCTGATTCCCCCACCCCCCTGTAACATATAATTCTTATTATTCAAAAAGTGAACTATTCACATGGAGGAAGCCTAATTTGGCCTAAACAAGCTCAAATTGCCCCCTTAAAAATCAAAATCCCCCCTATGGGGTGTGTGCCCTACATTGGGAATCACAAGTATAAAAACAATAAGATTATTCCAGGCGAAGGGTGTGATATTTTCTATGCTTTGTTCCATCTTTTCTCTTTAGTTTGTTTAAATAAAGTTTTTTTATAACAATCTGTAAAAATCACAATGCTTCCAGGTGTTTTAAACTTGCTTGGAAATCTTGTCAATAAAATAGCTTTATATTTTTTATATACTCACCTCTATGAACGATATCATTTTTATGACACCAATGAATTGCTTTAATCAGCTGGTAAATATAGCTTTTCACTTTTTCAGGTGGGACTCCATTTGGCATTTCTTCTAACAATTCAAGCATATTCTAGAAGTCCGACATAATTATTTTAGAGGCTAAAAGGATGTTGTTCTAGATCACTACTAAAATACTGTATAATAATGTAAAGAACTATGCTGTTTAACACTATACTATGTTAATATAGCATTAAAATAATCATGCAAGAATATTGGGCCATTTGAGCCACGAAAGGACTAAGACCATTTTAAACAACTGATGAAGATGAGCAGATGTTGATAATACAAATGTTATTATTCTAAAAGTACCCATAATTACAACATAATCATAAAGCCATTTAAATATAATCAGTGATGGGCTTCAGAAGGTTCACACCAGTTCGCCAGAATCGGTAGCAGAAATTCTGACTGGCCCCACCCATCCAAGTTTTGAAATAAAGTAGTCCTAATACGGGTGCAACTCAGGCCACGCCCACCATACCATGCCCATAGTGTGGTAGTAAAAAAAAATTGAGCCCACCACTGAATATAATCAACTAATAAATAAATAAATGAATGAATAAGTTATTTCTAATCTAACTATAAGCAATGGCTAAAATTCTGTTGCACAGCTCCATATGAGCAAAATGTATGCTGTCCCCAGCAGCAGCACATTAGCATTGATTAAAAGCAAATCACCACTGATTATCTGGTGTGAATGCAACTTGGATAAGATCCGGCTAAATTGCATGCACCTGAAATTGCCAACAGAAGCCTCAATCAGTGTTGATTTGCTGCCCTTGTCATTGCAGTTGTACACAGGGAGCAGCACAACATGCTTTCTGCTGGCACCTCTAAAAACCTCAAATGTCGGAATTGCAAGAGTAAAAGATTTATCAGTCTTCAACATGGATCAAAGCTCTACCTGCAAAGCTTTTGTGTTTGTTTATTTTTTACTTCAAAGTCCCAATTTAAATATCAAAGCCCTGCCAAATATAAAAAGGCTTTGCCTGCCAACGTAGATGACAAGGAGAAAAGGCCTGCCCACCCTTCCTTGACAAAAATGTTAAAAAACCTGGACTATATTTTACTTTCACTTCTACCCAATTATTACTTTTATCATTAAAAACATGGTAAAATATAATTAGTACAAGGTAATACAATAAATTTACTTCAAAGATTTGTTCCGCGTGACTGTACAAGAGATCTGTGGACAGTGGTTTTCAGCAGAATTGTTCTGCTAGCTAAGATCTTTTAAGAGATGAATGAAAAAGTGAGCAGAGAAAGAGAAGAAGCAAATGATTATGAATCCTCCAGCCCAGTGTTTCCTAATTACCAACAGCCTAAGACAATTTACCCAAGGAAATGACCAGCTCAATGTACTGACTGAGGCTTCTGGGGATTGGTTTAGCCCAAGAACACAGCACAGATCTGGGGAAGGGTAGTTTGAAAAGACTTCCAACATCCTTTGCCTGGATTGGGCTTGGATTTACCACAATTGTAGCTGGTTTAGCACTGCAACAGTTGAAACTATGTGCATTAAGGTATGCTTGCACTCCCTTACAACCTTGATTTCATATACAGTATGTTTATTTTACTGTATGACACATCCAGTTAATTAAGCAAGATGTTTAGAAGATCTCCAAGACCACACCTATTACTTTTATTGCTAGCCTCAGACTCTACAATGTTGTGGAGGCGAGCCACCCTAGGCCAGCAAGAAAGCACCTGTTCTGATCTAATAATGCTCCTTCTACACATTTTACAAGATTTGGACAAGCAAAAATGACAATAAAAAGATAAATCCAGTGGGCTATAAGATTGTGTAAATTTCTTGCTTTCAATGTGATTTTACAGTAATGGGGTTGCTCGCGAAAATTTCTACATTCTTATCATAGCTATATACTTTTCTCTGTGGTATACAGAAAGCCATGAAGAAGAATGTGGTATTTTTGAACCTCAATCAGGCGTACCCGGGTAATGGCAACCTTGTTTTGCTAGCTAACCTTTCTCACACTAGGTCAAGCGAAAGGAACTGCAGAATGAACTAACCAAAAGGTGCCTTCAGTTTGGTAGATTCACGTCTGGCCTAGACACGGAAGAAGATGATGACTCCCTTTTCTACATTCTTGCAGGAGCAAACAACTTCCAGCATACGTTGAAAGAAGTCCTGTAGTAAGTTGCAACTGGAACAGGCCCACTGAATCAATTCATGGAGAAGTTAACTCATCAAATTCTCACTGATACAATAGCCCTACTCTAGTTTTTACTTACTACTGGATTTCAGCCAACACATCTATACCTATAAAATGGTGTGTTAACCGTTGGAATGTGACAAAGGATGTTACACCAGGCCCCACTAGCCCGTAATGGGACTTCGTTCACTCGCCCGAACCCGGTTCGCAGGTAACTGTCGGGTTGAAATTTTTGACCCGGGGGCACGAGCCCCCCAGTCGCAAACAGAAAAAGGGAACTTCAATTCCCAACATTCCTTGCGCCGTGCCGCGCCAGAGCCAATCAGGCTGAGCGTCGCGGCAAAAGGAACGTTCGGAATCGCGCCACAGCCAATAAAAAAAAGCCTCTGAAAACAAACCGCAGAAATAAGTGAACACACGAAGCCAAAACTACAAACCCCAGCGTCCTATGTGCCTTTAGCGCACAGAACGCTGAGGCGGCCGCTGCGAGAAACATAAGTTTTTTAAAAAAGCCCGCCGCAACTGCCCATCTTCCCCACAGACAAGCCAGCATTGCCTGCGGGGGGGAAACAAAAAAAACCCACACCACCGGTGCCCGTCTTCCCAATGACTGCCGCCGCTGCCCTTCTACCCCAAAGGCAAGCCAGCACGGCCCACAGGGAAAAAAAGAAACCTCACGCCGTCGGTGTCCTTCTTCCCCATGAGCCAAATGGCCCGCGGAGAAGAAAGCAAAAAAAAAAAACACCAAACCCATCTTCCAAACGGCCCAGGCAGCATGACCCGCAAGGGGGGGGAGGAACCCAGCCCCCCACCCGCAATTGCAAAGCCACAAGCGCCCCGTCCTAGCCTCCGTGAACTTATGCAGAAAAGCCCCCCCACCCGCAATTGCAAAGCCACAAGCGCTCCGTCCTTGCCTCCGTGAACTTATTTAGAAAAGCTCCCCCATCCGCAATTGCAAAGCCACAAGCACCCCGTCCTAGCCTCCGAGAACTTATTTAGATAAGCCACCGCGGCAAAATAAAAAACAAAAATGGAACGAACTTACCTAAAAACACCGAAAGCATCCAGCACTGAGGTTTCAAAATAATCCAAGGTTGAGAAAGCCAAAAAAGGGTGGCATCGAACAATGAAGTTACAGACTTATCCAAAGGGGCGCAAGCCAAAATCCAAAGATCTTTTTTTAAAAAAAGAAATCCACGCCTACACCAACAGCAAAAAGCAACACGAAATCCCATGCCAAACAACGCGATAACAAGAACAGTAAAAAAAACATATTAAAGACATAGAACGAGCATTCAAGAACGTCTGTGGAAAGAGCCAAAGTGCCAAGGAGAACAAGTACTGAAAAGTACAGAACAGGGACTGCATTGCCAAAACTGAAGGCAGGACAATAAATCATCAAAATACTATTGTCTAAACAACGGAGGAGGGGTGAAAATAATGGAGCAACCAACAGGAATTACAGGCAAGAAAGATTTTAAAAACAAAATACAGAAAGAAACTGAAATACAAATGGGGGATGGAGAATCAAAGGAGAACAATAATGAGGGTGCCATTAAAGCCACTAAACTAACTCTATACCAAGAGGGGCATGTTAAAAAAATAATGCAGATTGAGGAAATGCAAACTGAGGAGTACACAGTACTTTCAATACAAGAATACAGCAGCACTGAAGAAGAGGATGATAATGATGAGGAAGAAGAAAAAACAAAAGAAATTAACAAAGATAATATAAATGACAAATTCAAAGACCTAACAGATGATTCAAAAAAGAAAATTAAAGAAATAATAGACAAAATTAACCAAGAGCAAATGACCCCCCAAAATTGCCAAACTTGGAATAACAAAAATACTGAAAAAGTGCAAAGGCAAGAAACAATTACACAAATAAAAGCACCAACTCAAAATGAGAATCCAAAAGAAAATAACAAACAGGAAGAAATAAACATTGAAAAAACATATAGCCCACCTAAAAATATAATTGATGGGCAAACAAAGACAGAAACAACAACTGAGTTAAACAAGCCAACAATTACAGAAATAACCAAAAAATTTGAAATTGAGAAAGCTGCACAAAAACAAGAAATGCAAGTAGTAAGAAGAAAGGAAAAGCCACCCCAACAAAATTCACAAATACAGGACATAAAAAAGAAAAGTGAATCAGCCAAAAATGAATGGACCTGGACACCCAGAACAAATCCAAAAAGTCAAGAAATTTTGCCATGGAAAACTAACACAATGACCACAATGAACACTAAACCGAAAAATCAACAACCAAGAAACCAGGGAATTGAAAATGGCCAGCAAAAAGACAAAGCATCACAAACAGACCAAAAATGGAGCATAGACAAATCAACACAAACAGAATCAGACAACAAAATTATAACAATCCAGGAAAATGAAAAATTACAGAAAATAATAGATAAGATTAACAAAAAAACCAGTTGAAAACCACGCAAATGACACCAATGAACAATACAACAACCGAACAATTCTCACAGTAGACGAAATAATAAAAACGCAACTACTGTGGCTAATGAGTCCAACCAACAAACACAGAATGGAAACACCATTGGAAATACTGGACAACTACAACACCATGAGCAAATTTCCATTAAGAAGACCAAAATGTAAGTAAAGATATTTACACATAAAAGAATTGACAAAAAATCATAAACAAAAAAACAAAACACTTAACCAAGTAATCTCTTTCCACAGTTCTACCAAAAAATGAAAACCAAGATGACGGTCAAGGAAAATGGACCACACAAGATCAATGAAGGTAAACCTAACAATCTAACACAATAAATATCCATATAAAGATCCCCCCAAAAATGACATATTTAAAACACACAAAAAAGAAAACAAACAAAAAACTGTAACTAACACTACATTTCCTTATATTGCAGATTCAACAAAACCAACGGACGGCCCAAACAACACAAAACACAACAATATACAAACTACAGTTAAAGTTAAACAGTTATCTTTTTTAAAAAACCAGTTATTGTTAGTCAATAGGAAAATGAGCCAAGTAAAATTTGATAAATGTTAAAAAAACAGCATTTTGAAAAAAAATTAAAATAATTTTTTTTATTACAAAAGAGGAGTCAGTATCATTTTTGAAAGGGAAAACAACACAACCAAAAAATCATAAGAGCCAACCAACAATTGCTCCACAAAGAAAAAAAAACCCTTAACTATCCAAAACATATTTAAAAAGCCCGGCATTGCCGGGCAAACTATGCTAGTTTATTGGATATATTAGCACAGGGCAGGGGTTCGCAACGTTTTCCGGCCAAAGGCTGGACCTGCCCCTGATACTTCCTGCCAGGGGCCGGAGGCGTGGTTGCTCCATGGACTTAAGTTTTTGTCATCATCAACGGTGGCGGCAGCAATCGTGCCATCTTTCCAACTTCTTGCACAGCCTCCGCCACTCCCCATGGCGACGGGAGGCTTTTCGGAGCATATTCGCTCCGTCTAGGGCTTTTTTCGCCACGTACCCACTGCGTTTCGGCTGTTAGAACACACAGCTGGGCGACTGCCTGGCTCCGCACTGGGAACCCAGCCACAGACGCACGCTGGTACCGGAAGTCGCCCAGCGGTGCGTTCTAGCAGCTGAAACGCAGCGGGTACACGATTAAACAAACACCCCAAAACAGAGAGAATATGCTCTGAAAAGCCTCCTGCCACCGTGGGGAGCAGTAGAGGCTGTACAAGAAGCCGGAAAGATGGTGGATTGCCGCTGCCGCGGTAAGTGATGTTTTTGAACATCTGGGGGCTGGTCTAAAGGTGCCCAGGTGGCCACCATGGGACGTATTAATGAGATGCACAGATTAGTCCTGTGGGCCAGGGGTTGCAAATGCCTGGCATAGGGTATTGACAAAGGAATGTCTTAATACATGGCTAAACATATAGCTGGTACTTTCTGTTTTGTAAGCAATTAGCCTCCTTTTGCATTACTTTAGCATTTTGTCAATGAATTCAGGAATAACAATGACTGAGACACCCTCTCATTTAAAATGGTTTATTTTACCCATGCAGCAAACACTTAACTATTGTTCTGCCTAGTGACACAGATAAAATCCATTGTTATATTCATTCTGTGGGAGGTAAGACTGCAGATGAAACACTCTGGATTACACAAATTGTATGGAATAGACCACTACTATTATACCAATCTTGCTATATACTGTACCTTAGAGTGTTCTAAAACTACTTTAAATGGAAAAGGTAATCAAGGAAGAAATGTGGCTGAAGAAAGAAAAATGTATTGTAGAAAAAGCAGGTCAACCTATTGGAAAACAGCAAAGATAGAGGAATGTGTTGTTGTTTTTTGCCTCCAGATGAAAATATTTACCAAAATAGTAATTTAAGTAATGGAAGAGCTCTGCACTTGACGTAAAAAGTTGCTGTCAAGAAAGTGAATGGTAATATGCAGTCTACGGCCCTCTAGAACCCCCAACAGTGATCAAGCAGAGCAATTTCTCCCATTGCCAAAGAAATTCCATGCAGATCCACTAAAGGATCAAATCAAGTAAGAAAATGCACAGGTATACACAGAGTGGGCATGAATGCCACTATGAGGCACCCCACCCCAAAATCCTTGTGGCCCTCCTTGCCTTTCCCCATCTTGGCCAGTGAAAACTTTGTTCTCAAGTAAATATCACTTCTGTAAGAATCAAAGTAAGTGATGACCAATATTACTTTTTATGCATAAAAATTTGATACATATATACATACAAATACACACACGGTGATACATAATTTATATTTTTCAAAAGTTTAGTCACTTGCTTTATTTAATATCTGAAAATTTTCTTTTAAATAAGAAACTTACTTTTTCTACATATTCAAACACCAAATATAATTTCCCTCTTCTTCTGAAAGCTTCTTTTAGCTCCACTATGTTTTCCTGTTTCAAAGTACGAAGCATTTTAAGTTCTCGTAAAGTGGTTTCCTTGACCTCTTCATTTTCTAAAAATTAAAAAAGATGGGTAAAGTATACTAACATTTTAAAGACTTCCAGCAAAGCCCGAAAGTATTAAACAAGAGCCTAACTCAAATATGAATGCAAACCACAACAGCAACGATGTTCAAAAGCCTGAAATCTTGCTGCACATAGTGGCATGCGCAACAGGGATGAAGTCAACATCAGAGGCATCGTCACTGATTAAAGGAAATTTCTGCTTGCACACAACCTAAGCACAATATGATAAAGTCACCTTCATTCTAAAATCACCAAAGGAGGTTTTAATCAGGTATTGTGATTTGTCTCTGACAATGCATGTGTGCACAGAGAGCTTTCAGCCATAATGTGCTACTCATAAAATGTTGACAGCTATTCTTTAAGCAGCTTCAGATTGTACAAACTTTTACATAACTAACATTATGTGTAGAAGTTATTTATTTTAAATTTCTTCCCTTGCTTGGATAGTTTTGAACAGGTTTTTCAGCACTAAGTAATTTCATAAACCATTGAGAATATTGTGGCACATCATTCCTACACTATTCTTCAAGCTACTGGAAGTTATTTTCCATCACAATTCCAGCCGCTTCTCAATAACGAAAGAAAAACAAACACAGCTAGAAAACAGTTCTCCAGTTAAGTAGGAAAAAAATCACAGGTTAATTTTTTTTATAAAAAAATGTGTTATAGTTATTTAAAATAAATAATTAAGATATTGTAGGGATGTTAAACAATTTCTTTCAATTATGGAATAGCAGCATGGTCTCCCCACAGCCTTCTTTTTCACAATAAAAGATATACTATCATATTTCTACACTATTGTGCTTTTTTTCACAGAAGAGTCAATCTTTAGGGCAAACTACAATACAATAATACACTACAACTGAATAATCATATCTTAACAAATTTCCAAAGCTAATGACTTTCATTAGAAATATATTCATTAACATAAATGGAAAAATTACCTTCACTGTCTTTAAATTTCTTAATGGCAACAATTTCATGAGTCTCCTGCAAAATAAAAATGGCAAAATGAGCTGCTTTGTCAAAAAGTTTAAGTCTCACAACCATGCCCTGACACACAGTTTCAGTGATCATCTGGTCCTGCATTAAGTTGCAACACAATAGAAGGAAGTATAGATTCCTTCACATACCTAAGTGTGAAATGCCGCCACCAGGATAGCAAACTGGTACATCATAGGGTAAACAGAACAAAACAAAAAGACAAAAAACGTAGTGGGACTTTAAAGACTAACTGCTGTACTGTATTTTAATGTTAGCTTTCATGGATCAAGTCCACTTGGTCAGACATAAGAGTTAGACTTCATCACATCTGTACCTGATGTGTATAAATGGATACCATGAAGTCTCCCTCTTATGTCTGACGAAGTGGACTTGATCAACAAAATCTAACATTAAAACAGAGCAGTTAGTCTTTAAAGTGCCACAATGTTTTTTATGTTTTTGTTTTGTTTGCTCTGATATGTTTGAAACACAGACTAACACGGCTACCATTTCAAAAATTCAACCTGGTACAGATACTGCCTAATTTAAAATGTGTTCTCCCAGGCATCATAGTTAAACTTTTATCTGCCAAACTGCAGATTACAATCTGAATATTTTAAAACCATTTTAGTTATCTAGTCTCTTTAAAATGTTTTAAAGTTGTTTAATTGATTTTACTGCGCTCTGAATACAAATATAGACTAGATCTATTGTACTTTTAAAAAAAACAGAGAAGTTAAAGGAAGGAGTAAGGCTTTTACAGCTAAATCTTACTAAATTACTAAATCTGAGGAATATCCTCCCCCCTTCCAAATATTTGTAGTTCCTCTTTTTCATTTGGATTTTTACATGGAATATATATTACAGGTCCATGTGGTTTTAAGGTATACAGTACTGGGCTAGGATGAGAAAGACCTTTTTCTGTTCAATTCTTGGAGATTTTGCCATTCTCAGTTTCTTCATAACCAATGAAGCACAAAGTGATGTTTCAATACCTACAAGAGGATGAGGTGAAAAACCAAGAGGTGATAGAGATACCAAGGCAGTTCAAACAGTTTTAGAATCATCTGACAACTGATTATTTCGTTCTTGACGCTCAAGGTTTTGAACTTGTTTCAGAGGAATTTGAAAGACTTCTAACTGCAAAAATGTCAAATCTGATAAAGGAACAGAAAATAAAGATTGAACAACCTTGGAAGTTTTGCAACCTATGCTTTTTGGCAATGATGATACAGCTGATGCTTGGACAGATGTTGAGATGATCTGAGATTCTGAGATGTTTTACGAAGAAATTACCAGCAATTACCTTGAAATTTTGGAAAAGAGAGGTAAGAACCACACTAGTATTGTGATGATACAGAAAGAATCTGTTGAATTAGATAGCACTGGGAAAGGTAACAGTTGTACAGATATTATCTGGGCCAATCCAGAGAAGTATGACTCTTCCTAGATAGGTGGTCACGAAACTAAAGCTAATTATCAAAAAGGCGAAGAAGATATCCATGTAGTGAAACTCCATCCTAGTGAGAAAATAGCCATAACAGCAATGAGCATATGATCTGAAACATGATTAATTTTGATATCAAGGGAAGAATCAACCCCAAGTGAATATTGATTATTAAGTGGATTGGAAAAGATCAGTGTACGTTCCAATCCCCAAAAAAGGCAATGCCAAAGAATGTTCAAATTATCGAACAATTGCACTCATCCCACAGGCCAGCAAGGTGATGCTCAAGATAATACAGGATAGACTTCAACAACATGTGGAGAGAGAACTACCAGAGGTGGAGACCGGTTTCAGAAGAGGCAGGGGGACTAGAGACCACATTACCAACATACATTGGATCATGGAGAAAACAAAGGAATACCAGAAACAAGTCTACTTTTGTTTTATTGACTACACCAAGGCTTAAAGAGATGGGAATACCAGAACACCTCATATGCCTCATGAGAAATCTGTGTATGAATCAAGAAGCAACAGTTAGGACAGAACACGGAATGACAGAGTGGTTTGGAATAGGAAAGGGAGTAAGACAAGGCTGCATTTTATCACCCTGCTTATTCAATCTATACACAGAGCACATAATGCGCAATGCAGGGATGGAGGAATCACAATATGGGATCAAAATTGCTGGGAGAAACATCAACAATTTGAGATATGCAGACGATACCACCCTAATGGCAGAAAGTGAGGAAGACCTAAAGAACCTCTTGATTGGATTGAAGGAGGAGAGTGCAAAAGCTGGCATGAGATTCAATATCAAGAAAACCAAGATAATGGCAACAGGTCCGATCAGTCCCTGGAAAATAGATGGGGAAGAAGAAGCAGTGACAGATTTTACTTTCCTGGGATCTAAGATCACTGCAGATGGTGACTGTACCCATGAAATAAAAAGACGACTGATTATGGGGAGACAAGCCATGAGAAACCAGGGGAATATAGTGAAAAGCAGAGACATCACCTTGAAAACAAAAATTTGCATAGTCAAAACAATGGTATTCCCGGTGGTAATGTATGGGTGTGAGAGCTGGACCATTAGGAAAGCTGAGTGCAGAAGAATAGATGCTTTTGAAATGTGGTGTTGGAGGAGAGTCCTGAGAGTCCCCTGGACAGCAAAGAGAACAAATAGGTCAAATTTTAGAAGAAATCAACCCTGACTGTTCATTGGAGGGACAAATAGTGAAGATGAAGCTAAAGTACTTTGGACATCAAATGAGAAGGGAGGACTCACTTGAGAAGGCCTTGATACTGGGAAAGGTGGAGGGCAAGAGAAGAAGGGGGCGTCCAAAGACGAGATGGATAGATGGTATTGTGGACGCAATGGGCACAGGGCTGGGCGGGCTGAGAAGAATAGTGGAGGACAGAGGTGCCTGGAAGAAAATGGTCCATGGGGTCGCAAGGGGTCGGAATCAACTGTGCGACTCAACAACAACAACAAGTGGAATATTAATCACAGGAAGAAAATTGACCTTGATCATGAAGTAATAGTGACAGAAAATTGATGTCAAGGGAAGTTTCTTCAGATGGTTGCCATCTGTAGTGGTAAGGCGAATCTAAGCAAAATGAATATTCCTTCATGTGATGGGGAATATTCCTGCTGACATTGTGCCTGCTCAGAGTATTTTTTCTCATTTCCACTGCTGATCATTTCCAAAATTGTATGCAAGGTTCTTTCTAGGATCTTTCCCTCAAAAGGCAAACTACAGATGCAAGTTTTTCCAAAGGCTGTTGGCCCTATGCCATCACAGGATGTCAATCTCAAGAAAACTGATCACCAAAAGAAAATTAGAGTATCCATAGTACTGGGAGCAAAAGCTGATGAGAAAGAACTGACCAAAAGTGATTCTGACACAGTGTAAATAGGTGCCCATCCATTGCCTTTAGCCATGTTCTTGACTGTTTTGATCCTAATCTCAAGAGAATGTTTCTTTGGTAGCTTCCTCTGAGAGAACTGAGCCCCTGCAGGATGTTAAATGGGAGTCTGTTAATTATGGTGGAGTACTTGATGTCACACTCAATTGATGTCATAACAGCTGAGACTGGGGAAAACGTTGTGGGGATGCTGATTTAGAAATAAAGATGGAAAAGCAAAAAAAATATATTGAAAGTACAGGAAAACCTCACATAAAGAGCACCTCGCTTAGAGACTAACTCACTTAAAGAGCAGAATTTTCTCTGAATGGTCGCCTTGCTTAACAACCAAAATCAACCAAAAACTTGCTTAACAACTAAATCTGGGTTCACAATCCCCCTCACCAGAAGTCACAATTGGTCACTTACAATGGTGTTTCGCTTAAAGGGCAAACTCGCTTAAAGAGCAATCCTGTGGAACTCATTATGATTTTTAAGCGAGGTACCACTGTATCCTGCCATAAAAGGCCACAGCTGTTTTAAGAGACTTCTCCCAAAGAAAAAAGGTTTATATGGGATTCCCTGTTTTTAAAACCAGATCTATATTAATGTATTTTTGCTATGATTCCACCCCCCTTTTTTTGTATATGTGTATTGTTTTCTCTTTTTTTATATGTTTGAAAAGTAAAATAAAATTTATTTAAAAAGAAAAAAGACCAGATCTGGTGAACTCCTTACAAATAGAATGGGGCGAGAAAAAACTAACTTCCCTCAAACAAAAAATCCCCAGAGAGGTTATTTGAAAGGAGAATTCCCTTAAACAAAACAACTGCAGTGATGCAGCGAACATGCTCATAGAAAAAAATAGAAGTACTGTACGTCTATTGTGTTTGTGCTTTTAATACTAAAGAAAATGTTAAAATAAATACAAATAAAAACCCTACTAAATATAAATATATGCAACAGCCACTCACAGAATGAAGGAGAAATATTCTTGACTGCTGCTATTTGTGCAGTGGAAAAAAGAATTTAAGCTGAATTCATTCAGGTGTACAACAGCATGTGCAAACCAAAGTGAGGCAGATCCCCAGTGGAAGCTAATCAATTCTAGAATGTTCTGGACTAGGCCCTGCTCAGGCACAGGCAGCCTCAGTTTAGTTTGGATTGTCTCAGGTTCTGGCCTAGGCTCAGATTGCTGTGATTCCATTATAGTAGGTTTTAAACATCACTTCTTCTTCCGTGTCTAGGTCAGATGTGAAACTGCCAAAAATGAAGGCACCTTTTTGTGAGTTCATTCTGTTGTCTATTACAGAGTGCTAAACAGGTATTATTATCATTTTTACAAATATCACATGATTGAGTCTAGTGGCCTTCAGTCAGACAATGGAGGCACTTAGAGTCTCCATCTTTTAAGGGGGCACCTTTAGAATGGGGCCAGAGAGGCCATAAACAAGTAAAGAGAAAACTAAAGGATTATATTATTCTTAGGAACAAAAGTCCAAACAATTACAGTATATATACAATGAGGAGGAGAAGAAAATAAAATATCACTGGTAATTTGACAAAAACTCAGGAAGGAGCTCCAAAATGGTAAGTTGTCCTGACATACCTGTCAAGCGCAGCAACGGACAATACGGGACTTGCGCAGAACCGTTCTGCGCATGTCCCTTCTACACATGCATAGAAGTCTTCTGCGCAGAACCCTTCTGCACATGCGTGGAAGGTTTCTACGCATGTGTAGAAGGATTCTGCGCAGAAGGGGATGCACAGTAACTACTTTCCCCTGCCATCAAATTATGGGATGGCGGCGGCTCTGGATGGGAAAGTAGGAAAAGCAGTGCTGGAATACGGGAAATCCTGGCCAATACAGGATACTTGACAGGTATGTGTTCTAACGCTGCAGCTGAAGAAAAAGAACTGACGGACCATTGAGTCAGGGAATCATATCACATGCACTATGGAAGGTGGGCAGGGCTAATGGCCCTCTCAAAACTCTAGAACACTCCAGTTGCTCTGCACATGCACAGAAATAACTTATTTGTGAATCACAGGGACCACGAAGAACAAGAAGAACCTTTTACAAGGAACCCATTGTCTTCTACAGAGAATGAAGAGAATTCATCCTGCATTGCTTATAGATTAACATAAGAACATAAGAACAGCCTTGCTGGAACAGGCCACAGCCCATCCAGTCGAGCATTCTGTCTCACACAGTGGCTCACCATTTGCTTCAGGGTATTATTCCCAAGCAGATGCCTTCACCTGTTTAGGATTCCCTGGAAATGGCATTGAGAGATATCCTGCCTATCTCTCCAACCCGGAGGTTGTTCTTAGGTACCCATAATTATAGCCATTGATACCCTTGTCCTCCATGAACTTGTCTAATCCTTTCTTAAAGCTGTCAAGACTGACAGCTGTCACCACTTCATCTGGCAGGGAGTTCCATAGACCAGTGATCCTCTGGGTGAAAAAGTACTTTCTCTTATTTGTTTGAGAACTAGTACCCAAAATTTTCATGGAGTGCCCCCTAGTTCTAGTGTTATGCGAGAGGGAAAACAGTTTTTCCTTATCTACTTTGTCCACACCGTGCATGATTTTATAAACTTCAATCAGGTCACCTCTTAGACGCCGTCGTTCAAGAATGAAGAGGCCCAACCATTGCAGCCTCAAATGGTAAGGAAGGTGTTCCAGTCCCCTAATCATTCTGGTTGCCCTCCTCTGCACTTTTCCAACTCCATAATATCCTTCTGGAGGTATGGCGACCAGAAGTGTACACAGTATTCCAGATGGGGCCTCACCATAGATTTATAAAGAGGCAAAATGACACTTGCTGACTTATTTTCTATACCCTGCCTAATGATCCCTAGCATTGAGTTTGCTTTTTTCACTGCTGAGGCACACTGGGTTGATACCTTCATTGAGTTGTCCACCAGGACACCAAGGTCCCTTTCCTGGTTTGTCGCAGAAAGTTCAGACCCCACCAGTTTATAAATGTAATTGGTTTTTTTTTGCCCCAACATGCATCACTCTGCACTTACTAATGTTGAAGCTCATTTGTCACTGTTTGCCCACTCCCCCAGTGTCAAGAGATTTATTTTATTTATTTATTTTTCACACTTATATACCACCCACTCAGGTACAACCCAACTCAGGGCGGTTAACATAGAAGACAGTAAATACATAAAAGACACATGATAAAACAAAGTTAAAAGTTAAAAAACCCACCCCTAAAAGGTGTGCACGAACCGAAGGGACCTTGGGGGAAGGCACACTTCTCTATACCAACCACCCAACGGTACCACCATCCCCACCTGTGAGGAGATCCCTCTGGAGCTCCTCACAATCTCTCACAGTTTTCACTACCCTGTATAATTTAGTGTCGCCAGCAAATTTGGCTACCTTGCTATTTACTCCTACTTCTAGATCATTTATAGGTAAAGGTTTCCCTTGCTCGAAAGCCAGTCGTATCCGACTCTAGGGTGCAGTGCTCATCTCTGTTTCTAAGCCGAAGAGCCAGCGCTGTCTGCTTCTGCAGACGTTTCCGTGGTCATGTGGCAGGCATGACTAGACACCGGAGCGCACGGAACGCTGTTACCTTCCCACCGAAGTGGTCCCTATTTATCTACTTGCAATTTCTTGCTTTCGAACTGCTAGGTTGGCAGGAGCTGGGATGAAGACGGGAGCTCATTTCCGTCCTGCATTTATGAAGAGGTTGAAAAGCAGTGGTTCCAGTACTGAACCTTGGGGGACCCTACTCTTTACTTCTCTACACTTGGAGAAGTGTCCATTTAGTGCTTAATTTAGCTATTTGTTTTGAAGATACCACTGCTTCTTCAATCATCTCTCTTATCCCAATGAGCTGTGATCTATTGATAGATCTCAATCCAGAGTACACTCAGCTCCCAATTTAGAATTTAAAGTTTATTGGAATCCTAGGATACAGAGAAGAGACCTTATCAATAAATATGTGTAGCAGAAGGAATGGCCAGAATTCTCTGTACTGTACTGTATTTAAAGTAGAAAGTTTTTCTAAAACAGGTCCTTGCTTTAAAATCAATTTCAGCTATCTGGCACAATGACCAGGCTTAATCCTTGATATAAAATAATTTTCTTTCATACCTTGTTTGCCAAAACAGATATTCTCCATTTACTATTACTTGTTAGAGTAGGAGTTTCAAACCTTGTCGCGCCACGATCCGGACCATGCCCACCAAAAACACTGCCGTCAAATGCATCTGTGGCTGTCATAAAAGCGTTTACGACAGCCGTGGGTGCATTTACAGCAGCGTTTATGGCAGGCTGTAAACACGTTTACACATGTGCAGGCACATTTTATGGCTGTCTTAAATGCATCCGCTTCTGCTTCTGGTAGCAGTAAGAGTGGTGACGGGACACATGAAATGGTTGGCCACCCCCGTGTTAGAGACTACAGTAGAACCTCGCATAAAGAGTGCCTCACTGAGAGACTAACTCGCTTAAAGAGCAGAATTTTCTCTGAATGGTCGCTTCGCTTAACAACTAAAACCAACCAAAAATTCGCTTAACAACTAAATTGGGGTTCACAATCCCCCCGCTAGAAGTCACAATTGGTCACAATGGTGTTTTGCTTAAAGAGCAAACTCACTTAAAGAGCAATCCTGTGGAAATGGAATGCATTATGCTCTTTAAGCACTGTATTATCATTATCATCACCCTTCCCATTTTCCTTTACAAATAATAAGAGGCCTTTTAAAAAACAATCTGTCATTCCCCCCCTCCCTCTGATTTCTGTCTATATTTAATCTGTGAAAAACTTACTGCCAGCTTTCTTCTGACAATGCAGCAAGAAATTTCAGTACAGTATTATCATTTTCATAATAGCTTGCTAACTAAACCAACCAAATGTCAATTGTCATCTTACAATAGAAGGTTATTTTCAATTTCCCTCCCCCATGATCACTTATGAATCAGGGAAAGCCACTAAGTCTGATTTTTAAAGTCATCGTTTCAAAAATTCTGCCTGAGATATTTGTCTGAATTCCGTGCCCCCCACCACCACCACCACACACACACACACATTCTTGTACCTATTTTTTCCTCTTTAAATATATAAAGGAGAGATCTGACTCATAACTAAAGCAAACAGAAGCAGCTGCTAAGCACTGGATGACAAAGCTAAGTTTGACACACTCCCACATTGTTAGCAAAATACACAAATTCAGAGAGGGATTATAAGTGCAGAACCTGCCAAAAAGAATTGATCTATTATCATGAACTATACAAGAGATATGTAACCAGAATTAGTAATTTATATTGAACAAGGGAAAAAATTAAAGAAAGAAATATTTGAAATCTAACATGAAAAGTTAAAAAACAAAAACAAAATATTATAGCACTTTAAAGACTATTTTATTTCTTTGTGAGTTTTTGTGGATCAAATCCAATTCCTCATGAGATGTTTTGAGGAAGTAGAATTGATTCACAAATGTTCACCCTAAAATAAAACTATTAATATTTGAAGTACTTTTATTATTCTTTAATTAAAATGACTACTCATATAACAAAATGTCAGTTCAGGTTAACAAAGGAAATAACAATTCCTGAAAGTTCTATATTTGGGATCCTAATAACTGATTCAACCTATCCTTTTCCATTTATAGAAAAAAATCAGAAACATTCTAAGTGGTATTTCTGTGCATGTAAATTAAATTACATAAACTGAGAATCCTAATCCATATGACTAAACAAAATAAATGTGTTTTCTGACTTCTGCTTGATTTTGTTATCATTTCAAAAACAAATGTTTACTTTAGGATGAAAGCGATTATCTGGATTGGTTTTATTTAAAAGAGTGCCCTGGTCACCTTTTAAACTATTAATTATTATTGCACCTCTCCACAGCTTAATACCATCAATTATGGTGGAGGGCTTTTTTGCTACTACAGAGAATCTGGATCTCTACTCTTTTTTCTCCCACTTCCTAAGAGAAAGAGGGTGTTCCTACTGACTTTTAGTTTTGTTTACTTATTTCACAATATTAATAATTTCAGCTAGGACAGAAATTAGGATGATAGAGTGGAAACTCAGTTAACGAACGGCTTGGTTAACGTGAAAATCGCATAACTAAAGGAAATCCATAGGAAATAGTGGCTCGGTTTACGGATCCCCCCCCCCCCCGGAACAGAAGAATTGGTTTTCAATGCATTCCTATGGGAAACTGCATTTTGGTTAATGTATTTTGGTTTTCAATGCATTTCTATGGGAAATTCCGTTAAAGAAATTTAATGTGTTCCAGGAGAACACATTAATTATGTTAACCAAGGTTCCATTGTACTTTGGATTTGCAGGTCTTTAAAAAAAACTGACAGTATTGCATTGTCTTTTAAAGACAAAGTTATTTTTGTAAATTATTTCTGTGATTTTATACTGTTTTCTAAATAACTTAGATATTATCAGGGGCCTCTACATAATAGGGTAATCAATTCTAAATCTTCATTTTTTGCCAGCTCAGTAAAACTATTCACCTTACACTGACACAACACATAAACACAGAAGCAATCATTTCTGAAAGCTCTGTGTTTTTAGGTCTTAATAACCGAGTCAACCTATTCTTTTTCATTTATAGATATCATTTATATTTTTCAGAAGGTCCTGAATTTGCTGATTTCTAATTAGTAACTCTATAAATGATTTCCTTCTGAAATATGGTAAGGGGATGGATGACAAACTGGTTTCAAGCCTGAAACCCTGCAGCGCATTATGCAAAAGTCCTGTAAGTTTAAAAAACCCTTTCTCAGCATTATCCATTGTAAACCAAGTTGTACAACTCAAAATGAACCATATAATGCCTATGGAGAGTTTGCTCCTAAACGTTATGCCTTTTGTGTAATAGGATTTTGACCAATTTTAGCAGTTAGTTTATACCACATTTAAGTAACATCGAAAGCAAGGTACTTCTGAACCAGATTCAGAGTAGTGCACAAATATATTTTGCATTTTGTTTTAGCAGAAATTGGGCATAAGACATATAGCGGCTTCTGAATCTGACTGATTGGAGCAGATGCCAGTTTACAGGACAGGACAGATACCTGCACGGCTTTGAGTATCTTAACTGCTAAACAGTATGAAGACCTGCCATATCTGGCACAATTCAGATACATTCAAACACAGAAAACAGTAAGTGAAGATCAAAAAGCCTATGTTTATATCCACGTTTTATAACATTTTGATGAGAATAGGAATGGATGGTATTTGACCAACTTTTGAAAATACATTCAAACAGAGAACCTGAAAATAGTGTTTACTTCATTGTGCATAAAGCCTGGAATCTGCCTCTTTCATCGTCTATGGTGGCTTGCATAGACGTAGTACAACTACTCTATTTGTTTTAAAGCAGGAAAAGGTAACAGCAAAAGGTCCTGGGGCCACACAAGTCTCATTTTCCACCACCATCCTGGTCCTCCATGGACCACAACTTTTCCCCCTTCAAGACAGAAGTGATCTAGCATTTGAAAGATGCTCAAAAGATTCAGAGTGATAGATAAAAGAGCTTTAAAATGAAGAATCCTGCATCTGGAAGTTTATTGGAGCCCATGGCCCACATAATTAGCCACCCTGAGTGGTGTACCCACCAGGAGGGTGGGATATAAATGTGCAAAAATAAGTAAAAAATAAAATAAAATAATTCCTATTCAGGTTTAAAAAGCAAGAGTTCCACATGATGAAACAGAAATTCTGAAAACCAGTTTATCAAGTGGACCTTCTCTGAAATTAGGCTACACGCAAGTAGCTATAAGGCAGTTGTCTGGAGGACAGTGGAGGACAGTGAACTGTTTCAAATAAAGCCAAAACTTTGTTATTCTGGACAATACAGCAAATGACGTCCTGTGCTTGTTTTCTGAACAACAATTAAATCTCCAATTCTAATTTTGGCTTGCAGAAGAAATACAAAACTGCTGTTTGTCATTTCAAATGAATCAGCAAACTGTGATGTGCCTCAAAGATGAGAAAAGGGAGGAATGTAAATGAAGAATGAAGCGCACAAACCAGAAGCACCTTGAAGGTACATGGCACTGAAATAGCCCAAATTAGTCTTGTATGCTACCATACCATGTTGTTTTTATTTATAGTAATAAAAATTAAATCCATGTAAATAATTACATGAAAATTTAAGAATTGTACTTACCTTATGCCGGCACTTAAGTACAACGCCATAGGCTCCTAAATCATCATAACAAAAGAAGAGGATGAAGAAGGAGGAGGAGGAGAAGAAATAATTAGCTACAAGCACTTAGTAAAACAATTTTTAGTACCTCTATCTCAATTTAAGCTATCAATTAGGCCACGGGCAAAAACACAATGGCCAAAATTCTGTTTAGCACACTAAATCACTGTAGGCTAGGCCAATTGAAGTACTGTACTGGGGTTTTAGTGAGTCAACTCCCCCATTAATTCCATTGATTCAAATGAGCCTACACTGAGGCTTATTATGCTAAAATAAATCACAGTTAGAGTAGGGCCATTTAAAGTAATGCAATTTCCATCCTGTGTGATTAATTACACTAATTAACAGGATTTTGGCCACAGTTTCAAACGATATGTTACTAGCAAATATGGAGAACTAGCGATTGGATTTCTCTTGTATTTTAAATTATTTCCTTAAGTGGAACCCCAACATACAAACGGTTCAACTTGCAAAAGATTTGACATACAAATGGAAATCCTGGCTAAAAGAAATTCGACATATGTACAAATTTTTAATATGAATTAATATGACATCTAGTGGCCTCTTCTGGTAATCCAATATGTTTTTGACATACAATTTTTTTCAACATACAGTACAAATAACTTTGTGGAACGGGATGTAGAGGTTTTACTGTAATTCAATTACCGTATTTTTTGGACCATAAGACACACTTGACCATAAGACACCCAGTTTTCAGAGCAGGAAAACAAAAAAAAAATACTACTGTATTTTGCACTAGCAACCAGTGGTGGCGCTGCCGGGGAAATGGGCAGGCAGGCCAATTCCACTGAGGAAGGAAGTGATACTCTAGCCTAGCCTCTTGCTCTCCTTTCAACCAGGAAGCATGTTTTCCCCCTCCATTTTGTCCACATGGAGTAGAGACAAAGGCATCAAGGTAAGTGAAACCCTTTCTTTTTAAGCACAGGTTTGGTTTCCCAGTTAAATGCATTGGGAACATACAAACAGAAAACTTTTGAATACAAGAAATTTATTTCCAATGCATTTAAATGGGAATTTGCGATTTTCGCCCTCTAATGGCCACTTGTTTTTCATATGTTTTTTCCCCATGCTCCAGAACAGCTGAACAGCTGAGAGGCGGCAGTAGTAGTCTTCGGCCAGCTGCAGCTCTTGTAAAATATCATTTTACAACAGCCACAGCTGGCCGAAGACCAGCATTTGGACTATAAGACGCACCCTCATTTTCTCCCCACTTTTGGGGGAGAAAAAGTGCATCTTATAGTCCAAAAAATATGGTATTCTATGTGTACTGAAAACATGTGCTGACTACACATCCCTTTACCAGCCTCTTATCTGCTCCTGGCTTGTGCTCACATGCCCTACATTATTTCTCTTTTCTAAAATGCTACCCAGGGGGCCTAAAGGAAATATCCAAAGAATAAGGATGTGTATTTTCTATGCTTTATTGATGTGTGGCTAGAACCCAAAGGTTCCCCTGACCAAACAGATTCGGGTATTTATCCAAACGAAACTATCATAACTTGATTTTCAAGGCTTCAATACAATATAATCAATGCCAGATTGGTCGATTCTGAAGCATCTGATTTGGTATAATTGCATCTCTTCTAAACAATCACTGAACCTTCCCAATTGCTTCCTTGGCCATTACACCATGCCAATCAAGACCCTATTACATTTCATCTTTTCTCCCAGTTTTCAACAGGCTGTTTTTAAGATGGGTTGGTTCACTTTTTCTTCCGGCATGTTGGGCATAAGAGCATAGCAATGCACCCCATGTTTGAGTCCATGCCAGGAGGTTCTACTATTTTGCAGAAATGTCTTTTATTTTGTTCCCAACATATATGGATGCTGGGAATGGGATAAAAGACATTTGGTGTAAACTTTCAGATAATCTAACAAGTTTAAGGGGAAAAAATCACACTTTCCTTGACCATCCTTAGATGGCCTGAAGAAGTGTTTAATGTGCTGCTAGCATGCAGGTAACTTCCAGAGATCTAGGTCTGGCCAGTCCCAGAACTAGGAGGGGTTCATTCTTTCTTGCATCCCCCTGAAATACTTATTTTATCTGTCTTCAGTGGTCAGTGAAAGAAACTGTAGTACTGTATTTCTGGTTGCTCCTGAGCTCTTCTAATTGAAAAATAAGCTCTTTCCAATCTAAAACAGCTAGGGCATATGGTATATTCTCCTTAGAGTGGAAAATAGGACTTGTACAGTATAACTATATATTTTAATGCCCATGCGTTGTACTCTCCCTACCGCTAGAATTAAAAAATGACTTTTCCAATATGGATTTTTCTTCTTCTAATAGTAAATCGTCTGATTATAAATCATGTCACTATGATTCCAAAAGGACATTTCCCTTTCCACAGACAGACACTAATATAAGTACACTTGTGATGCTTTAAGAGGCCCCGTGTATCTTTTTCTGATAAGGAAAAATATGACAGGAGCAGAGAAAAACACAATTTGAAGACAATGCAGTTTGAGCCCCTCCTATGAAATTCCATGAAGCGTAACTGTCTAGTAAAATCATTGTTCGGACACAGCACTGAAGACTTAGCTAGTGCTAAGAGTGATAAACCTTTACATATGACAGAGCAATTAAAATCCAATCAATCTTGATCAAGTCTCTGAAAAATCTATTCCCTGTCTCAATCTATCATTACAGCATGAGATCCAGAACGATCTCCTATAAAAACATCACACTCATAATTATTTCTGAGTTGAGCCCACAGTTCTTCCTTCATGAATCTCCAATTAAAGTCAAACAAGGACATTTGCTTACCTTCACCTACTACCCCAAGGATCTCAAATTTATTCATCACATCACCAATGTTAGGAATCTTCATGAAGACAAATTCCTCTTGAGACAACAATAATATAACATGGCAGAGAGAAGACCTGAAGTGTTTGAAGCAGGTTGAAGCTTGTTGACAGAAGAAATCTGCACTGGTTGACTGTACTTTCTTAAGTTTGCACACTTCGTTCTAGATTTCCTGAAAATAAAATGAAATGTATTATGTGATTAGCTAAACTTCTTTGCTGTTCTCTTATTAAAACAATGGTGGTTCAGTGTACAGTATTTAAATTTGATCAAAAATTTAACCTTTAAGTTATATGATCCGACCCACAACAGCGACAGCACTTTGAGAGAGAAAAGTTCCAATGGTGCATGAAAGCTCTGATGCACTTTTCTTAAAGCTTTACCCACTGTAGTATATAATATTGCCTCCTCTATTCATGTAAACAGTTAAAAGCTACAGAATTCCTGTAAAAGTGATACTACTTTCCCCCAGACTTTCAAACTGCATCAATGGCCACCCTATGTTTTAATGGTGGCTCCTCAAGTAGTACACAGAAAATTTAGAATCTCCACAGGACATAAAAACCTTGCAGGAGCTCAGAACTAAGGGTTCACGTTGGGACTATAACAAAATAGTTCAGTATTAAATCACAGGTATATAGAAATTGTGAAAAAGAAGATTTTTTAAAATACTCTAGCATTTTTATTTTTAGAAGTACATATTAAAGCACACTGAGCTGATATATAAAGACAGCCTATCAGTGTTATTCATGCATTCTTTCATTTTATCTCCCACCTTGCTCCAAAAACTGAGGCTATAATAATTTCATGTCAGAGATTACTCTGGGTTGAAAGGATTTTTAGGGGATTCCCGAAAGAGGCTCCTTTCATATCCCCAAGTGCAGCTCTCGGGTATTAAAATCCGACCTTCCAGAAAACCGAGGCTGAGAAACAAACAAACAAACAAAAAAACCTGACACTTGCCAAAAATCTGATTGAATAAAAATATTTTTTGCCTACCATAAATATTTCCTATTCCTATTAGGTAAAAGTAAAGATTTCCCTTGCTCGAAAGCCAGTCATATCCGACTCTAGGGTTCAGTGCTCATCTCTGATTAATGCCAAAAAGCCCGCGCTGTCTGCGTCTGCAGACATTTCCATGGACATGTGGCAGGCATGCCTAGATACCGGAGTGCAAGGAACGCTGTTTAACTTCCCACCGAAGTGGTCCCTATTTATCTACTTGCAATTTCTTGCTTTTGAACTGCTAGGTTGGCAGGAACTGGTACAGAGACAGGAGCTCATTCCATCGTGTAGTACTCGGGTATTGAACTGCTGACCAGTCAGCGTCTTAACCACTTGAGTCACTGCAATCCCTATATTAACATGATTTCAAACGATAAATGACAGCACAGAATCATACAATCTAAGGTTCCCAAATAGAAGAGAATCATTAATCACATGAGAAAATCAAATGGTATGGTAGTATAACACTGTATGAATAGCAAAGAAAAAAATCAACCACATTGATTTTTTTAGACATCTGAATGTCCTGGAAACAGAACTGTTCATGGGAAATAAGACTTCAGGGTAGGAACATATCTAAATCATTAAATAAGCACATGGCTAAAGATCAATGAACCACTGTGCTGGACTCTGCATCCCTAGAGACACAATATGAATCATTATTTTTAGTGTTTCCCAAAAGATGTTGTAGGCAAGATCTGTGCCTATTCTCCCAATCATTAACTAGACAAGTTAAATGGCAGAAAACATTGTTAAATGCCTATTTGAAAAATCAGTTATTTCTACTTATAATTGGTACAGGGTTTTTTTAATGCAGTTTTTAAATAAAACATCAATAACTGCACTTCCTCACCACTAAGTCTTAATTGGATTCTGCTAATTCACTACACAAACAGAATCCCTTAAAATTAGGGGGAAACTAAGGGGGGAAATCTACATAATTCAATATTTTAGGAGACCTATATAAATTCAGGCTTTGAAAAGCCTGTGAAACAAAAAAGGTCTATTCTCAACACAAAACACTAGTTTCATAATAAATGTCAGATAACAGAATCCTGTTGTATTACTTTCCACAAGCTAACAGAAAACACAATTTATCTATAATTAACAATAAAAATTCAAAAGATTCAGATTCATTTCACTTGAATCATCCCAAAAGTTATATCATATTTAAATCAAAATATATCAAACAGGCAGATCTGACAAACACTCTACCTTACCTTATTCCATTTCAATCATGCAGATAAACTATGTGAATTTCCTAGAAATTCTCTTCCACTTTAGCATCTCTTCCTATGAAAACTCTCTCTTGACAATGTTTAAACCAAGCTAGTTGCTAGCGCTGTGAGGTGTGATTGCTTTCCTTGTTTGCTTTAAAAGAGATGTTGCCAGAAAAGACTGTCATGCCTCTACTTCACGCAGTAGCATTGTAGCCATATCTAACTGTGTTGGATTGTAGCCAGTTTCCCCAGAGATTTTATTTATTTACTGTATTTTCTGGCGTATAAGACTACTTTTTAACCCCAAAAAATCTGTGCCAAAGTCGGGGTCGTCTTATAGGACAGGTACTTAACTGCAGCTTGTTCCCCCTTGCTTCATATGTCCGGCGCATATGGTGGGGGGTGCCGCGGCTGAGTCCCTGCTCTGTGCGGGGAGTATGAAGCAAGGGGAAGCAAGCTGCACACATCTTCCTGTACCTCGAGGAGGAGAACGTGAGTGTGGATTGGCTCTCCACAAGAACCTGCCCATTCGACTCGGAGGGCTGCGCGTCTTCGGGTTGAGTGTGGGTTAATTTTTATTTGGTGTGCATTGGAAGAGAGGTAGTCTTATACGGCAAGTATATTCCAAACTCTATATTTTAACTGGAAAAGTTGGGGGTCGTCTTATACGCCCTGTCGTCTTATACGCCGGAAAATACGGTATTTATAATTCAAATTTCTATGCCGCCCAATCAGGCGAACCCAACTCAGGGCGGCTTACAACAGGTTAAAACATATATATATAAAAAATTAAAACCCCTAACATACCCACCCACCCACGTTCATATTAAAAACTAACCACATTAAAACTGCCTGCATTAAAAGGTGGGGAGGCTTTTTTTTTATAAGCCAGCAGGCGGGGGCCACTCTTCCATCCGGGCCCCACACCTGCCCCGCCAACCAGGTTTTTAGTTCTTTTCTGAAAGGCAGCAGCTCCGTCTGCCCCAGCAACTCTACTGTCAGGAGGTTCCACAAGGTCGGTGTGAACATGGAAAAGGCCCTCCTTCGTGTGCCAGAGAGACTAGCCCCTCTGGCAGATGGAACAATTAGAGAGCCCCTCCGGTCTGCTCTGGTTGGACAGGCAGACACTCTTGGGATGATGTGATCTCTTAGATATCCTGGCCCACTACCATGAAGGGCTTTAAAGGTAAAAACCAGCACCTTGAATTGCACCCAGAGGCAAACTGGTAACTAGTGCAGCTCCAGAAGCAATGGTGAGGTGCGAGCATAACGCCCGCAACCCATCACCACCCGGGCTGCTGCATTCTGGACCAGCTGCAGCCTCTGAATGGTCGTCAAGGGCAGCCCCATGTAGAGCGCATTGCAATAATCTAGCCTGGAGGTGACCAGAGCATGTGTGACCATGAGCAGGGATTTACGGTCCAGGAGCGAACACAACTGATGGATGGCGCGAAGCTGTGCGAGAGCTCTCCTGGCCACGGCTGCCACCTGATCTGCAAGTAGCAGCCCCGAATCCAGGAGGACCCCTAAATTGCATACCGGGTCTGTCTGGGGCAAAGCAGCCCCATCCAAGACCAAAATTGGCAGCTCTCTGGATAACACGGGACCCCCTATCCATAGCCACTCAGTCTTGGAGGGATTTAATTGTAGCCCGTTGTCCCCCATCTAGACCGCAACAGTTTCCAGACATCTGGATAGGACATTGACCGCATCACTGGGGTCCCCATGGGCCAAGATATATAGCTGGATATCATCAGCATACTGATGATACTTCACCCCATAGGAACCATGGGGCCGGGGCCTGGATGTGGTGGGTTTTTTAAAAAAACTTCACACACGGCGTTTTCCCGGCCTCCTTCGCGCTCACATCCCTCAGCCTGATTGGCTGGGGGGTCACGGCGCGGAGGACGCTGGGAGTTGTATATTTTTGCTGTTTGCGTTTGTGGGGCGGTTGTCCCACTCTCGGTGGTTGGACCCTTGCGGCGATGCTCCAAGGGTCTTCAGGTAAGTGCAGGCGGCTCGGTTAGGGATAGTAGGGATGGGTGCGGGCATGCATGCCTGACACCAACAGCCCACACCACTTCTTATAGGTAAAAATTGTGATGTGATGTTATATGTTTATTTGATTTCTTTAATGTCAGTAAAATTTAATAAAAGAAAGGTACATCTTTCTTACTTCTTCCAATGGGATACACAGAAAGAGCCTCCTCAAAGATTGTGCTATTTTTGAACCACAATCGGGGTTACCGTGGTAATGGAAACCTTGTGTTGCCGGCTAATCTTTCTCACACTAGGTCAGGCGAAGGGAACTGCAGAAGAACTCCCAATAAGGTGCTTTCATTTTGGCAGTTTCTCGTGACCTAGACACGGAAAAAGAAAAAAAACTCCTTCCACCAGACCTGATGGATGAAGAAATGACATACAAGGGACATACAAGGTAGCAAGACTGGCTGAATGGAGGAGGAGGACGAGGTTAGATTAGAAATTTCTTCTTAGACAGAATGCTGCATGCTAAACCTCAGCTATTAAAAGAATAGAATAATATTTCTATCCTATCAAAATCTCTTTCATAGCATAGAGTTGTAGCAATTGTAATAGGGGAAAAAGTTTGTGTATCCAGGTTTCTTCATTGCATGTACCTAAGCAATAAGGTTTTGAAAAGGAGGTGAAGGTGAAATAAATTCTACCATTGCCCTACTTTAGAGTTTTTGTAATAAGCTTTTTTCCACACCAGGGAATTGGGAACTATTTTGATGTTCATTAGCATGGGTAATGTTTAAGTTTTCCAGTGCAGAAACTTTGCACTCATTTCTCTTTCTATCCCGGTAAATAAAATAGAAGACATCCCGGTGTGAGGTAGTTGCCTCCAGTTTCCCTGGTCAGTTATCTGCTTTTGCTCCACACATCCTGGAGGGTCCATTAAATACAGCATATGCTGGATCTCTCTGGTGGTGAACCTTGGCACTCCAGCTGTTCCTGGACTTCAAATACCAGAAGCCCAAGTCAGCACACCTATTCTAACTGTGGCTTATTTTACACAGTAAATTGAAGTTAAAATAGGCCCATTTGAATCGATGGAATGTATGGAGTTGACTCATTAGATGTCTATTGAGTAATGGGTCTGTGCTAGTCTAATCTACTAGATTAAGCAACTGGATTTTGGCCATTGTGTCTATGGATCTAAACAAAGCTTGACTCTATGCCTTATCATTACCAAATGCATACCCTGTGTGTATGCAAGAACACAAAAAGATGAGTTGATAAATATGGTACACTTTTATGACGGGTATATTCATTTCCACATCATGACTCTTTTACAACCACTGTTCATCTGTGCTACTGAATGGAATTTTTCCTGAGTTTTTCCTGGATTGATCTTCACCATCTTCTCCTCCTCTTTTACAATGTCTGTAGTTGAGGGAGATACAATGCAAGGTTCTTGTTCTTGCACTCTAGTGGCCTCTACTGACGTTATTTGGTGTTGTTGCAATATGTCTTTGAGGTTATCTCTCAGTCTGCCTCATGGTCTTTGTCCTCCTCTTTTCACATACAGTGCTGTATGTCTTGTGGCGTATGGGTAGTCAGGGATTCCTAGGATTGTAGGAAGTATGGTGTGGCCTTATGCAGATATGAAGACCATCCTGGGTCATCCTGAAATGATCTGATAAAAGGGGCTCTGGTGAAGTTGTGACAAGCCGGCAATGGATAGTATACCTGTATTGCTACAGAAATCCAAATGAGATTCCTGGATTCGTATTTCAAAAATGCTGGCACTCATCATACTTAAATAGGCATGTGGAACTGAATAAAATGATGGATTGCTGATAAATTCTTGTAATCCTGATAAGGTAGCTTCAGGCTTTTTAATTCATTTGCCTCCCTTAATTTTCTTGCATAAAGCTTGTTATTTCCCCCACATGCTTTATTGTACTTATATTGTGGGATCATCTACATGGTATCACAGGACCCCCAAATGGGCACAAAACTTTTCTCTAATAACCTTGTGGGAATGATGTATCTTAGAGCAGGAGTTCTCAACGTTTTTAAACCAAGGGCCAGGTCATGCTTCCTCAGACAGCTTCGAGGGTTGGGTGGCCATTTTGCCCTTTCTCCACCACATGGCACTTCCTGGTGTTGTGGAGGTGGTGGTGGTGGCCACATGAAATGGTGCCACAGGCCGCATCCGGCCCATGGGCCACAGGTTGAGAATCCCTGTTTTAGGGAATGCCTCCTTTTCATAAATTATACTGAGAACACCCAAACTCTGAATGGTTAGAGTAGACTTAAGAGATGTGAGGAGAGCAGGGACCAAATCCAAAGCTTTCTGCCATAGCCCTGACACTCTGGAATGATTTGCCAGTGGAGATAAGATCAGCTTCATTGTCGCTAACATTTCGTAAGTCTCTAAAGACTTGCTTGTTTCAGCAGGCTATTCCCAGCTATTAATATCTCCTGGGCTGCGATATAATTTGCCCTGAAGTTGAGCAATCTGCCCCCACCCCACTAGATGGAAATCATATTTAATTGACAGTTTTATATCTGATGCCATGGATTTATGCTTTGTTATACAGATCGCTAGGGTTTTCTTTAATGTTTTCAGGGTTTTTGGATAATTTACTTCCATGTTATTGGTTATGCTTTATTATTATTTTCAAGTAGTATTTGTTATTATTATGATGTTTTATACATTTGTAAGCTGCCTTAAGTTGTACCTGCACCAAAAAAAAAGGGGGGGGGGGTTATAAATGAAATCAATCAATCAATTCCAGTTAATCTCTGCATCACTAACAGACAACAGATTATCATCCATTTTTGAAGGAAGGAATGTTGAGTTGCAATGATATAAACAGAAAGTTGTCACTGCAGGGTTCATGGTAGCATTACATGCTAAGTGCCATTCTTTGTGACTATACATTTTTCTCTCTACTATACATAGGACTGCACCTATTATATAAGGGTTAGTCCTGATGGAAATGCTTCTAGTGTAACAGGTCTCCAAAAATATTCTACCTGTCATGTGACTGAGCTCTAGTTAAATACAGGAAAACATTTCAAGAAAATGACACATTTGACACCTTGATTGATTTAGTCACCTAAGAGTCCTAAAATTAAACATAAGCTTGCAAAAATTTAACAGGTACACTGTAGAATGAGATTTCAATGCATTGCTGGCTGACTTCCATATAATAATACACAGCTCAGGTTAAGCAAATCTTTATTGGTTTTACTTTTTCTTTAAAAAGCAACTGAATTCATCAAAACAATTAAAAATAAGGAGATTGAGTATTTAAATGTTTTTGATGTGAAAAAGTACAAACAAATCTATGCTAAAGATATTACAAACCATTAGCTTTATGTCAAATATGACATGTAAGCCTATATGGCATTCTTAACATTCTGTTTTCCTTTCTTTAATTTTCAGTATATCTTTTGGGGTACACAGAAAGAACATCCTCAAAGATTGTGGTATTTTTAAACACAATCGGGTATACCCCGGGCAACGGTAACCTTGTTCTGCCTACATCAGGTGAGCGGAACTACAGAATGAATTCACTAAAAGGTGGCTTCATTTTGTCACTTAGTTAATATCTTTCCAGTCTTTATTATATAGCTACAAATCTACCATATGAGGACAGAAGTCTCCCTCTTTCTTCTGCATTCAATACAGAAGATATACAACAGGGCACATTTCTTAACTGATGTAAATCAACATTATATCATGGTTTTTTTAATCCTTCAATCTAGATTTCATGGGTTTACTTGTTTACTGTTCATAGATATTGATAATAATCTCCCATTAAGTACAACTGTTCCATTTATTTACTTGATCAATCTTAGGATCTGAACAGCAGCAAAATGTTCTACCTAAAATAAGCCAACAATTCTTATTAGTATATATTGCCATTCTGTTATTTCAGGCATTCACAACCTTCGGCTCATTAATATGGCCCACAGTGGCCACCCTGGCAACTCCAGAAGCTCCCACCACCACTGGAAGTCTGAAAACGTCACTTACATCAGTGGTGGCGGGGGGAATCGCACCATCTCCCCAGTTTCTTGCACAGCCTCCGCCACTCCCCACAGTGGTAAGAGGCTTTTCAGAGCATTTTTGCTTCATTTTGGGAATTTTTCGCTGCCTTTTGGCAGGTAGAAAATGACGTTTGGGCACTTCCGGTGCTGGGTGGAGCTACATCAATGTCTGGGCTCTCAGTGCAGAACAAGGAAGTCTCCAACTGCCCCATTCTAAACAGTGAAAAAAAATAGAGCAAAATTGCTCCAAAAAGCCTCCCGCCGCTGTAGGGAGTAGCAGAGGCTGTGCAAGAAGCTGGAAAAATGGTGTGATCACCACCGGCCCCGCCAAAAACATACGCATTGGGAGCAACCACGCCTCCGGCCCTCACAGCTGTGGGTTGGGGTGGGTCTGGCCCATGTGGGAAAATGTTGCAAACCCCTGTGTTATTAGAATTCATACTTTTCTACCTACCTTAATCATCATTTATCTCTCTTTAATCTTAAATCCCCTTTCTAATAATTGTTAGCAAGACCAGTCAAATAAATCAAGAGTAATATCATACAAGCCTAACTAGATAGATTTGTATATCAGATAGGTCAGGAGTCTGATTCTCCACTGTAGCAAAAGAGCCAGTCTATGTCACCATGTACAAACTACACAGGCACAGAACCAACTCAGAAGAGAATATGGTACATCTAAGAAATCCTGGAATTGATTGTCATAAGTTGGAATTGATTTGATGACATATAGCTATTACTGTATTATATTAATGTAATTCAAACTAAGCAATATTGCAAAGGTTCAGATGCAGAGATGTTATTATCAAAGGGATATTCACTATTTTAATTAATCCCTACTATTTTCTCTCTTCCCAAAGTTCAACATTTTTTTGATACATACATGAACTTAACTCTAATCCATGTAAAACTGATGAAGCAGACTAAACAGGAATATTATAAAAGTATGTAATTAAGTCAGGTAAAAACCAGGGTGGATAAAAATCAATGATTTTTTTTTAAAAAAATCAGATTGTTTTGATTTAAATCGATTTTTTTAAATTTAAATGCTTTTTGAGGAAAAATCTCTCTAAAGATCGTGTTCTAGTTAAGATACATTATAGTCCAAAGGTTATTCATCATGAAATTAGTTTTTAATTATATGGCATAAGGCTGTATTAATCCATTCACAATGTCATGCTCTCCCAGAGGTTTCTGATTATTTGGGGCAATTTTTCTATCTAGAAGATATTATCAAATCAAATGCTTGGTTTTGCTGTTTTCAAAACTGTGCATTTGGATCTGCAATGATAACATGGCTCCTTCATAGCAATAGCAATTTTTTTTTAATAAAATAAACATCAGAATTGAGAAAAATACCTCAATCCCATGGTTCCTCTGCAAATCTATGTACACAGAATCAACCCCCTTACCTCTTAAGTGCTGCTACGTTTCAAGAAGTTCAATGAATAGAAGGTTGTTTGGAATGCAATAACACAAGGAGCAAAGTTTGAGGAAGGAGGGGCAAGCAGTAAAATAAAAGTGAAACCTTTTGAGGATGCAACTCTGCATCTTGAGATCTTTATTTGTATAGCAGCCTGAAGTTTATCATATGGACCTGGCTGATGTAGTCAATGACTGTCAGTCTAAATTTTAAAAATATTTACCACATCAGTTAACAAACATAGATGTTTAAGCAAATATAAGCATACATAATGCTATATAATGTTATTGTTTTGGTTAAATAAAACTATTTAAATGTTAAGGTAATATGAATGATTAACCTATTAAACTGGAGATAGTTCACCTTGCATTAATTTCATAATTATCTATATATTTCTAATGGTATATAACCACTAAATTAGTAATTTGCTGATATAACTGTAAAACTACTGTAATCTGAAAAGTTATTCTAAAAATGAAACCTTACCTGGTTGTAACTATTAAGATTAAAACAACTCCAGCAAAAATGAGTCTTTATGTAGAAAATCATGATTTAAATCGAGCCTTACTGACTAGTGATTTAAATCGTTATTTAAATCATAATTTAAATCAAAGTGATTTAAATCAAATCCACCCTGGTAAAAACCAAGATTTGATCTGTTGCCACTAGCCATTAACCACTGCAGGTAAACAAGTTAAACTGGTTAACATAGGCTGAATTTAGGAAAAACTTCTTAGAGCAGCACAACAGTGGAACCAACTGCCTCGAGAGGCAATGAGCGCTGCAACACAGGAAGCATTTAAGAGAAAATTGGACAGCCATCTGTCTTATGTTTTGATTTGGGTTCCTACATTGAGGAGGATGGACCCAATGGCCTAAAAGGCCCCTTCCAACTCAGTTATTCTATGTTTCTATTTGCTTGGTATACATCACCACCTTTTTTTCCTTGTCAGCTTTCACGACTGTCCATCTTTCGTATCTCTATCAACTAACTGGGAATACCACAGTATAGATGACCCTGGTCTTCGACTGCAGTGACATATCCTCACAATCAATATTCCTCCACAATCAATATTGATAGCCACATACTACTCACTCTTCTTGACCCCTCAGCGGCTTTCGATACCATCGACCACGGTATCCTTCTGGACCAGCTCCAGGGATTGGGGATCCAGGGCACTGTGTTAGCCTGGTTCTCCTCCTTCCTGAGTGGCTGGACCCACTCAGGGTGGGTGGGGGGTCAAGTTCGAGGCATCTTACGTGTGGGGTGCCAAAGTTCCGTCCTCTCGCCCCTACTCTTCAACATTTACATGAAACCACTGGGTGAGATCATCCAACCCCACAGGGTGAGATATCATCAGTATGCTAATGATACTCAGGTGTATATCTCTGCCAATGGTGATCCCAGTGATGTGGTTAAGGTCCTGACCAGCTGCCTGGAGATGGCTAGGGTCTGGATGGGAGACAACGGACTACAGCTAAATCTCAGCAAGACTGAGTGGTTGTGGATGAGGGGACCCAGTCCTCATAAGGAGTTATCATCGCTGGTTTGGGATGGGACATCATTGCCCCAATCCGACCCAGTGCACAACCTGGAGGTCCTCCTGGACTCGCGGCTTCTACTCCAGGAGCAGGTTACGGCCATGGCCAGAATGACCTTCAGGCAAGTGTGTGTTATTAATCAATTGGAACCACTCCTGGACTGGGAGGCCTTGTTCAAGGTCAACCATGCCTTGGTCACCTCCTGTCTGGACTATTGTAATGCACTCTACATGGGGCTGCCCTTGATGACCACCCGGAGACTGCAGTTGGTCCAAAATGCAGCAGCCGTGCGGTGGCGGGGTGTAGTTGTTTTGCCTGCGCCTTGCCACTGCTGCGGGAGCTGCACTGGCTGCCTATATGTTTCCGGGTGCAATTCAAGATGCTGGTTGTCACTTTTAAAGCCCTTCATTGTAGCGTACCAGGATACCTCAGGGACCGCATCGTCCCTAGGACATTGACCTGTCCCACGAGAGTATACCAAGAGGGCACCCTTCAGATACCATCCATTGGGGAGGCCTGCCTCTCCAGCATGAGGAAAAGGGCCTTCTCGGTCGTAGCCCCCACATTATGGAACCGCCTCCCGGTAGAACTAAGCCTCCAGGCCCAGTTGCTACCATTTAGGAAAGAGCTAAATATGTGGTTGGCAAAATAGGTCTGGGGGCACTCCTTTCTGGCTCATCTGAGGCTCCCCCCCCTCCTGTAACTAATTTTAATGTTAATGTTATGCTGATTTTATATTTGTTTTTAGACAGCAAAATGGCACAGCAATGGACAATATTGCCAAATGTTTTTAAGGGTTTTTAATTGTTTTTATATTGGTTTTAACTTGTTTCATTGTATGGTCAGTGAAGTGCTCGTTGGCCTATGTACACTGCCCAGAGTCCACCAGATTAGGGCGGTATATAAATCTATTAAATAAATAAATAAATTTCTGGCAGTAAAAACACGTTTGAACTTATCTTCCTATATTTCAAAGAAAACCCTTCAAGGATTTTTTTAAAAATTAAAATAAGTTTATTGAGGACAGATGCAGTCTCAAATCATAAGTGTGTTTTTAGGGCGGGGTGTGTGGAAGAGGTAGTTATAACAGGGTGTTGTTGGGTTTTCCCCCCATAGCTGAGCTTAACAGAATTAAAACTTTGATTATTATTTAGAAGAATTCATTCAGCAATGTCATTCTTTTTCTTCTGTGTCTAGGCTAGACGTGAAAACTGCCAAAATGAAGGTACCTCTGATCATTGCTTATTCCCTGGCTTAGACTGTCTTTTAGTATCCCTCAGCAGTTAAATTTGTTTCCTATTCTTTTAAAATATTATAACAAAGTATTATAACATAACAGAATCAGATAAAAACATTCGATAGGATAATGTGGGTTTCTTTTTTAAAATCCAGGGTTGCACTTTTACTTTTCTTAACAGGACACAAGTGTAACATTTCAAACAAACCTTCCAGAAGAATGTATGGTATGCTAGAAGTATTACACACACATCAAACAAACTCTATTAACTGTAGCTATTCAGGGTGGTAGTGCTGCTTGTTTTTAACATCTACAAGAAACATTTGGGAACCAGCATTTGATTTATAATCTGCTCACAGCTAGAGAGATCAGCCGTTTGGATCTTTTTGGACTCACAAATCCCAGAATTCTCTAAGAATTCCTTAGGAAGAATTCTGAGAATTCCAACCCCTAGAGACCAACCCTACTGACCAACAACTGTCATCCTCATCTGGTTGGTTATGTGCCATCAAGTTGGAACAAATGTATAGAGACCCTTGTAAGGCTTTCAAGGTAAGTGAGCTATTTAAGAATTGATTTTACCATTTTTATTCCTCAAGTTTCCTTGGCCAAGCAGGAATTTGAACTATGGTTTTCAAAGTCCTAGTCAATCACTCTATCTATTACACCTTTTAAGATATCATCATGAGGGATAGGACCTAGATCTCTAGGATTGCATTCTAGTCCCACATTTCCTGCCACACTGCTTCCTGGCAAGAAGCTGCTGCAATGTTTTCTGGGTGTTGGAATCTCATAAACCTTTTTCTATAATGAGTGCCTTCCCCCAAAACAAATAAACAAACAAAAACACAGACACCATGATATCCAGAAAGCACAGCAGCAGATTCTTTCCAGAAGCTTCCTCCTATGCTAAGCAACAGAATTTTGATATTGGCCCAAATCATGTTGCTTAGCATAGTAAATCATACTATAGTAGACTCACTGAATCAGTAAGGACTTAGTAAGTAAATTCTTTTTAAAGTTTTATTGTTTCAAATGGAACTGTGCTTACTGTAACTGACTATGCAAATACAAGCTCAGTCTGACTAACTGTGGAGAACCTAGTAGCCTAATGGAGACTGTACAATTTCTGAAACGTTAGGTTCCCTATTTAGGTACTGTATATTTCAATCAATGGAAGAGGTTTTGTCCTAAACTTAATTATACAACAATACCTCGGATAACGCTAAAACTTGGTACCACAAGTCTTAGCATTATCTGATTTTAACGTTATGCGATACATTTATTGTGCAATGTTTTTTAAAAAATCTGGTTCCCTTTGCGAAGAGGAAAGGGAACCGAGGATCGATCCGCCTGCCTCTTTGGAAAGGGCAGCGGGGCTTCGATGCATGGAATCCCCGCTGCCCTTTCCAAAGAGGCAGGCGGATTGAGCCAAGCCCCAAAGTTGGCAGGACTGGTCTCCGCCTGGGAAGCGCCTTCCCAGGCACAGACCAGCCCTGATGACTTTGGGGCTTAGCTCCTCAGCGAGCGTTGCCTTCCCTGAAAGCAAGCCAGCGTTGGGACGCTCCGAACGCTGGCTTCTTTTTGGGGAAAGGAGTCTGCCTTCCCCCAAAGGAAACCAGGGATCAGAGCATCCAATCACCGGTTTTCTTGGGGGGAGAGCGCGCGCATGCACTCTCCTCAAAGTAAACAGCCGATGTGACGCTCCGATTGCAAGTTTCCTTTGGGGGAATGCACGTACATCTCCCCCAAAGGAAACTGGGGATCGGATCGTTGGATCGCCAGTTTCCTTTGGGGGAATGTGGGCGCACGCTCTCCCCCCAAAGGAAACGGGGAATCGGACGCTCTGATCCCCAGTTTCCCTTGGGGAAAAGGGCAAGTACGCCAGCTTTCCCCAAAAGGAAACTGGCGATCAGAGAGTCCAATCCCCAGGTTCCTTTAGGGGAAGGCGGACTCCCTTCCCCCAAAGGAAGCCGGCAAGGGGGCCTCTGGAGATCTCTGCCCTGCGGACTTTGGGGCAGAGATCAACATCAGGGAATTTGAGGAAAACCTTTGCATTGCACGTTGTGCGGTGCAAAATCCGATTTTAGTGTTAACCGGGAGTACCGCTGTATTATATTAGAAGCAGTGCCCTTTCAGCAGCTGTTCCAGAGCTATGGAGCACAATCCATAAAATGGAATTTGAATTTAATTTTGATGGATATGTTATATAGTTATCTTTAAAGTAAAAAAAAAATTACCTGCCTTCTGATAGTTTTTCAATGTGCAAGAAAAAATGAGGGAAAACATTTGATTTCTGAGATGAAATATTCGATTTTACACTAAGCATTCATTCATTATTTATTTATTTATTTAATCATATTTGTATTGCCACCCTCTCGCCTGGGCGACTCAGGGCGGCTCACACATACAAAAACACCACATAACAATAAAATCACAAAGACCCCCACCCCCAAAAAAACATTAAAACATTTAAAATACCCATGAGTAGGGGCAATTATTTTTACGATTATCAAAGTTGCAGTAGCTTGTTTAAATCCTAAAACGTTTACTTCTTAAATAACATTTTTTAAATTATCCAGATTATGTAACATGCCTGCTCCAATCCCCCCTTCATGCCTGCTTTTGTTAAACAGAAGAACATCATCAACAGTAGCCACATTTGAATATATTTCTACCTGGGCACCTGGATGAAACAAACTACTGTATTCAAAAAATCAGTAATGCCTAATCTTAAATTCTACTTGCTATCCCAAGGTTAATATCAGAAGAGAAAATACACTACATGGTCTTACAAATACAAATAGTGTACTGTATTTAGTTTACTACCAGAACACTCCTTTGAAAATGTTCAATCTAGACAAGGCACATTTATTTTTAGCCACTTCAAAAGCATACTTGAAGAAAGTGGGCAAATGCTGTTGAGAGAATTTTTCTTATATTCGCATTGATTCTGCATTTGTATTTCTGGAATTTATAGACCATTTTATATTACTGTATTATCAATATAAATGATTAAGTTGTTTACATAAATAAGTTTTTTTAAAAAAAAACAGGAGGTTGCAAGGAACAAATGGAAAAGAGGGACATCAAATATTTAGATTGAGCTTTGAGTTCAAAGAAGTCACAATCTCAAAAAAAAAATCTAGGTATTATTTAGTGGCCTCCATGAGTGAGCAAGCCATTTCACATTCTTAATATTCTTTATATTAAAAAAAGAACTATTGCTGCATTTTATTTGCATTTCCAAATACTATTTCCAAAAAACTGCAGCTAACGAAGTATAAATTTCATATGGAAAGGTTTCAGGTTGTTGTTGTTTTGTTTTGTTTTTTTGCAGCTTGGGTAGATGTGTCGGTATAGCTCTCTGGCTCAGATATAAAACAGATCTAAACGAGTCAAAGTAGATTGCAATGGGATAGATGAGCCATCAGTTTGATTCTGAACAAAATCAGTTTGTGAAAAACCATTCTTAGGAGCTGCTGGAATTATTGTTCATTCATGCAAGGATAAATGCGATACAGTGCATTCAACAAAAGTTCTTCGTATTGATTCTGGTGGGTATAGAAGATAACAAAACAATAAACAAGGACGGCTTCAAGGACAAAAACGTTATTTACAAGGACCTGATGTAACAGTTCTAAAAACAGCCAAACCATTGTTTTCTATAACCCTGTAAAGTTAAAAACTAGCAAAAAAAATCCTAAATAAAACAAAACCAGCTAATCAAACAAAGATGCCTTCACAAATTCAGCAGATTAATTTTGTAAGCCCGTGCTTTTATTAAGGTGAAACTGGCTTAAAAATAAACCAGATAAAGAAAAACTATGGACCATTTCAGATACTGTATCAAATTATATAAGCAGGCAAGGTTCCTTTCCATACACAGCAATTCAGTCTATGTATGGCAACCCTCCCAAATTCTGGGGATGGTAGTATTTCTCCTGTAACAGCAACTCCAGGCACTCGGTGTTTGTACAATTACTTATCCTATTTCTTCATGCTAGAAATATTGCTATGAAACCAAATGTAAACAGCAAGGATGAAAATATATATAGAAATAATTAAATTTAATAAAACCAATTAATGGATTAACTAATCAAATACTGTAACCTTAAAGTAATATATTTTATTCTTCTGATATTCAGAATGGATTTCTAATTGCACTAAATTCAAACGGGACTGTGGTAGCTTAGCGGTGAAGACACTGAACTTGACGAATGGAAGTTTGTCAGGTCAATAGTTCGAGACCCAAGTAATGCATGATGAAGTGAGCTCCCATCTCTGTCCCGGCTCCGGCCAACCTAGTAGTTCGAGTGCAAGAATTTGCAAGTAGATAAATGGGTACCACTTCGGTGGGAAGGAAAACAGTGTTCCATGCACTCTGGCATCTAGTCATGGCTGCCACGTGACCATGGAAATGTCTGCAGACGCAGACAGCGCCAGCTGACTCTTGGGCTATAAATGTAGATGAGCACCAAACTCTAGAGTCGGATACGACTGGCTTTCGATTTCACAACCTCACTCTGATGGAGCTGAATTGAATGTAACAGCAAAGGGATGGAGTAATCAGGCAATTCTGCCACTACCCCATGCCAAGCCCATTATTGAGAAGAGGTGGAAATGGGTGGCTTGTCAAAGCAAAGAAAAAAATGACAGAGAAAGGGGTTGTTTCTGCTCACTTTGATGTAACTGCCAGAGTAGCCACATTTCTCTGTTGCAGAAAAAACAAAGTCTCGATAGCCACTTAGCAAATCTAATTTGACATAAACTTTCATGGACTGATGATGTGGGCTACAGACCACGAAAGCTTATGCTAAATTAAATTTGTTATTCTTTCAATTTCCACTGGATTATTTTGTTTTCATTCAATCTAATAATAACTCCAAAGTAGACATTTGATTTCAACTAGTAAAAAATTACCTAGCTAATCTTACTGCATGCATTAAAAACAAAGTGTAAGCCAATATTTTCATCAGCTTCTAAGATGTTGACGCATTTGCAGATGGACAGAGGAAGTGTAATTATTATTCCCCACCCCGCTGTCTACTGTAGTACTATATTGCTTAGGAGGCTAATTTTTTTCCCCATTTACCCCTTTTATCACCAATCTAAAACCACTTACAGCTGTGGTTCTAATTGGTGATAAAAAGGAAAAATGAAATTTTTGAGCATGCTAAATAATCCAGCTTTATAATTGTTGGCTAGGAGAGGATAAATATTTGTAATGTGGGCATATTAATAAGGAACTGCAGCTCCCCCGGTGGCTTAGTGGTTAAGGCACTGAGCTTGGAGACTGGAATATCGGGTTTCGATACCTGAGGGCTGCACTTGGGGACATGAAAGGACCCTCATTCAGGCATCCACTGAGCAGAGTTTCTCCAGAAAAAATCCTTTCAACCCAGAGTAATCTCTAATATGAAATTATTATTATTATTATTATTATTATTATTATTATTATTATTATTATTATTATTATTATTATTATTATTATTATTATTATTATTATTATTATTATTATTATTATTATTATTAATGAGCTATATTACAAGTTCTGCTCATTATTACCAATACTATATTTTTCCATATTTAGATTTAATCAGTTGATTAAAATGGCAGCTGAATAAAACAAAATGTAGTGTCCTGGATTTATAACAGATGTTGACTTCAGAAACTTATAGGACTGTTTCCTATTCTCTTATGGATAATCTCCTCTGCAAAAAATACCTTCCATCTCTGAAAATTCTCTCCAGATGTATAGAGGATAAATGTGGGACAGTGCACAGAGGAGTGAATAGAAATCTTGTGAACTTCTTTAAGTAACTAATCCTAGAAAACAAAGAAACATTATATAATAGATAAAAATCACATTAAAATTGAACTAGTGGGTAGAACAGGAGAAAAATACCCTTAAGTACAATTTAGGAATAGGGTATACGTTCACCTGTTGCTTAAGGATTTTATTATCCAATAGACAATGGGTATAAATCTGAATAGTGTTGCAAAGGAGACCCTTTGTCTAGATGTTACTTGCTTATTTCTCAAAGAGATGGAAGGGAATACACAAAGATGCTTTCAAAAACTACTAAAATTAGTGGCTGCATCATACAACATTCACTAGATGACAAAGGGTGACTATAGTGAAGTGTTCATTAATTGGCCACCCAATACTAGTCATAGCATTCCATGCATGCTACCACTATGAAGTAACTTCTTCTACCACTTGAAATGTCAGGATATTGACATTTTACCCTTATCATTAAAAAAAAGTATGAAGCATATTGTTCTTCATTTTGAAATTGTAAAAACAGCTGCTGATTTGCTGTCTTCTGATCCCATCTACCAAACTGGCTGCCTAGAATTTGTCCCTACACAAACAAAAATAACTAAAAGTCACAATGTGTACTAGATGGATTTCAAAAAAACACTTATCGACCGAGACACAATAATATCAAGCCACAGAAGTTAAAGTACCATTCTACGATGATCACTTTAAAAGCCCAGTATTTGTCACGGCAGACTGCAACCTTGAATCACAGTTTCCTGAAAGTTGCAGGTGTAGAGTAAAAGTATTGTGTAAATATTCATAGGATGAGGACACATGTTTATTTAATAAAAATGCATGGCAAACATTCTAAGAGATCAATTGTGCTGCTCTTAGAATAGAGAATCAAGCAAAACACCATTTGCTCACAAAATTAATAAATCACAGTTGCATGCCATCAAGTCAATTAGCATAATGACCACCTGTATCTGTGTGTAATTCTAAAATAAGGCTAAAATCCAATATCCTCATGAGTATCTCATTGAAGTCAGCTTACTGAGTAAATATGCATAAAATCGGGCTACAAATTTATTCAATGCATAAAGATAAATCCTACCAATGCACATAATACAAAACTGCCTTTGTGTATTTCAGCAATACTTTAGGCTTCTACATGTGCTGTTCTAAACATTGTTACAAATAGATTATCTTTAATACTCAGAATATGTTTAACACAGATAAAAAATATGGAAGACTTAAAAGCATAGGCCTTAATGTACGTACTGTTCAGCATCCCCCCCCCTTTTTTAAAGTAAGCAAGCAAGAATGCTATGCAAAACTTACTGTAGTTGCAAAATGCAGGAAGATGCTATCCATTTCAAGAATAAAAAATACTTGTTTATTTCACTCATAAAAGTAGATTAGGTTTTATCCCCTCCCCCAAGTCATCAGACTATCAATCTCCCACCAAAGAATAGAATACATGTTCTAAAATCCCACAAATGCTAAATAAAGTTTGGCAGGAAGAATCTGGCTTTCATATTTAAAAAAAAATACTGATCACAAGTACAGTACATCGACTTTAGACCTGAAAGTTATTTCAATCGAGTAATTAAAATGTGTGTCATTAATTGTGTTACTATTTAAAACCTGACATTTCAGAGTAAATCTGAAATCTAGACTATAACAAATTCTTACTTTACTAACTACAGCAGGAAGTGCTTAGGAGGCAGCAGCATCAGTTGCAAAACAACTATGCAACATTAACCAACTAATTATTGGTCATTCATAATATGTGGACATAAATTATTGAAGATGAATGCAATTATAAACATACTCATAGCTCATTGAACACTTAGAATAGTACAGCTTTTTAAAAAATAAATACTAATGCCTTGCAGTGGCACCAGCCGTACCCAAAAGAAAGAAGGTGGTGGGCTCCAGAAAAAACAGAGGATGGTCTCTAACTACCTGCACTCTGAAAGATACTATGGTTGGATACAACCATAAGTACTACTAGTTTTACTAGAATCTACTAATATGTAAATTGGCTGAACAGATTACTGAGCTGTTTTGGGAGGTTGGTTCCCTACTATGCCTTGCAGAAGAGCCAGCTGTTTGATCTTGAGCAAGCTACATGGTCCCAGAAGACAATAATGTACTCTGTCTGAGCAGAGCAGATTTGATTTACAGTGAAGCCTCATATAACGAAAGTAATTCATTCTACGAGGCTTTTTGCTATGCGAAGGTATTGTGTAATCTACTTTGTGATTTCACTGTTTAGATAGTGTTTTGCATAATCTGTATTTGTCCTGTAAACTGTGTAAGATGAATATTGTATATTTGTTGGTAATTTTGTTAACTTTTTCTTATCTATAATTGTATTGCATTATGAACTGTGTTGTATTGTATTATTACTTATGTTGTACGCCGCCTCGAGTTGCACGTAGTGTCGAGTGAGGCAGGATAGAAATCTAATAAAGAATAAATAAATAACAATAATATAACGAAAATCTCTATGGAAAAAAACACCATATAACGAAAATATCAATGGAAAAAATCGTATAACTTTTTTTTTTTGCTAAGCAGTTTTTCCATAGAATTTTTTGTTATACAATTTTCTCCCACAGGGATGCTGTATCATATAGCAAAAATTTTCATTGTAAGTGTTTTCACCATAGGAAGCACTATTTTTGCATAGCGAAAATTTTTAATATATGAGGCGTCATTTCCCCTCAATTCTTTTTGTTATGCAATTTTATTTTATTTTGCTATAGGGGACATTTGTTATATGAGATTCCACTTGTAAATCACGTCAGCAACAGTAGATTTTAAACCATAGTTTTCTACATAAAGTCTCATAAAATCTTAAAATAATTCATGTCTTTTTAATGCTTGTCCTTCCCTTTTCATGCTTAGCTGCCTTTATAGACCCATCCCACTTCCAAAAAATATTCTATTCATTGACGTTTTTGAATCTAAGCACTTAAGAGGTAAGGCATTGATTCTGTGTATAGTACATAGATTTGCAAATGTACAATGGGATTAAGGTCTTTTCCTTAATTCTATATCTTTATTTTATAACATTGTTGCTATAAAGAGACATGTAATCTCTGCAGACACACATTCAAAGTTTTGGGAACTATAAAGCCAAGCATTTGTAATAATATCTCTAAAGTCTATAATCTAGACAGAAAATTTGCCCAATAACTTTATAGAAACCTCTGGAAGAGCATGGCATTGTGAATGGATTAATGGAATTCATTTACCAAAAAATTTAAACATTGTCTGAATTTACAACCTCATACTACATAATTAAGAGCTAACCCTTATTTCATGATGCATAATCTTTGGACTATATCTTAAATTGAAAAGTATCTTTAGATGAATAGTTCTTCAGCACTTTATTTTTAAAAATCCAATTTAAATTAAAAAAACAATATACAAAATTTCATCTGATTTTTAAAAACCATTGATTTTTATCCACCCTGCTTCTGAAAGGAATTGTCATGAGTCAGAAATGGACTTTTTTGTACAGTGTTACTACTGCTGTTGTTGATGATGATATTTTTGTTGTTGTTGCTTAGCATTTAAATTTGCTGTTTCAGGTACTGATTGAGGACTTTATTGAAGAGAAGGGGGCGGCAGAGAATGAGATGGCTAGATGGCATTGTTGACGCAATGGGCACAAAGCTGGGCGGGTTGAGGATGATGGTGGGGGATAGGGGTGCCTGGCATGCGGTGGTCCATGGGGTCACGAAGGGTCGGAATTGACTGTGCGACTGAACAACAACAAAATAATATACTTTGCTACTGCAGATTTATTTAATAGCCAAAATCCTCTTGTGTAATTTTCCCAGTGTAGGGAAAAGGATACCTCTGGCAGACTGTCACTAATTAAAGACCCATGCTTCAACTTTATCTCACTGAATGAAATCCTGCTGCGCAGGTTTACACAGGCATAACTTTCAGAGGCAAATTGCCATAATTTAAGTAGCATCTACAGGCACTATCTGTTGCTTCCTGTTACAGATTATGTGTGCAACAAATAATGCCTACAGATTTCATAATTTCTTAATTTACAGTAATTTCCCAGTAAAATTACAAATCTCATATTACAGAGTAAAAATATTTCAGCTATTATGTGAGAGCTGGATGCAGCCTAGAATCAAAGAAAACCTAGAATCTTTAATTATCAGAAATCTGTCACTGGTGACATCATTTCTCCTACATGGGTTAATATGCCACATTAAGTTCAAAGGAAGTTACAGTACTTCTTCTCCACTAGCTGAGTGAAGCATAGCTATCTATGACTGAACACGATTTACTGCTCTGCCTTCAACATTCATTTATATTCAACACAATACAGCATTCTATCAGCTTTGACTTCAATGAGTAAAACAATGTAACCAAATTCAAGGATTCCACTGTCCATATAACAATGCAATATTATACAGTGGACCCTTGATTACTATAATTACCGGTAATGCGTTCTCCAGGACGTTTCTTACAAAGAAAACTACTTTAAGCGAATTTCCCATAGGAATGCATTGAAAACCAAAATACTTTAAACAAAACACAGTTTCCTATAGGAATGCATTGAAAACCTATTAATCCGTTCTGAAAAAAATTCTATAAACCGAGCTACTATTTTCTATGGATCTCCTTTTGTTATGCGATGTTTATGTTAATCGAACTGTTTGTTAACCGAGGTTTCATTGTACAAGAAATTGAGTTTTAGACATCATACAGAGGGAAAGAATACAAAAAAGTAACAAAAAATTTTAAAACCATTGAATTTTGCCTTCATTGCTTGCTACCCAGAGTCTACAGAACAATTTCTGGTTTTATTCGACATGCTTCAAATAAAGGCATTTTTGGGAAACTATCAGCCACTATGATCAACATACACCAATGTTCTCAATGACTGTCATCTGCTTTTCTGCCCAATGAAAATGGGACAGGACACAAGAAATAGTGAAAATTGGACATTCCATTCAGGCCAATTATTTTTTTCTTCTGAGCCTTCAGATTCAATTTGAATCAGGGTTATCATGTAGTTAAAGGTTGTTTTTTTTAATATCTTGAATTTCTGCTTTTAATAAATTAAAACAGTAACTATAATATTCAGTCACAGCTACGTAGGTTGACAATGTATTTTTTCTTTTTCCCCCCCTGTGTATTGCTTTGAAATGTTTATTGCTCTTGAAATGTTTATTGCTCTTGAAATGTTTTTATTGTGTTAATGTGATACTTTGTAACTGTAATTTGTGATACTCTTTCTCTTTGTTAGCCGTCCAGAGTTGCATTGCGAGTGGGGCGGCATACAAGTTGAAATATAATAATAGTATTATATTATTATAGTGGGTGGGTAGTTTTAACTGTTTTAACATGTTTTTAAATTATTATTGTGAACCGCCCTGAGTCGGCTTTGGCCGAGTGGGCGGTATATAAATTTGACAATTAAATAATAATAATAATAATAATAATAATAATAATAATAATAATAATAATAATAATAATAATAATAATAATAATAATAATAATAATAATAATAATAATAATAATAATAATAATAATAATAATAATAATCAAATATGTTTGTCTGGATTAAATACACTGCCCTCCACTGAAAAATGTACATACTCTATGAATCTAACTTTTCACAAGAAATATTTCCACAAACAGATAATTTACATTTTAAGTGTCTGCTGAAAACCATGAATTAATAAAAAATTCTCTCACTAGCAATATATTCATTAACTCACTGCAGTGTGATGGGCATTTAAGGTGCACTACTGAACAAAGTCAAGTGATGGCACCATGAGGGGAATCCCAAAGCCTCTCTCTCAAAGGAAAAATTAGGAATTGGGTTTCACTTCGCTGTATCTGGGTATTTTATCTAGCTAACATACAAAGCTGTCTGTATCGTTCTCTGCAGCTCAGTATATGGCACATTTTTGAAAATATATATATACCATAAAAAGATGCGCTGACAAGAATAATGAGACTGGAGGGGAAGACAATTAAAGCCAGCCTGTGATCGGGGACAATTGCCATTCGCATACATGCAGGGATATGCTCATCCCAGGAAAATCCTTCACCCACAAAGAAGAATACAGTAAACCTTATACTTCAATCATCCAGAGCAGATGTGCTAAAACATGGCATACGGGCATGTATAATCGATAGAAACCCCAGACAGGAAAAAATGTGCCCAAGAATCTTACAGAAGCCTTTTTCAAAAATGCAGTTGGCAAAGAAAAGCAAGGGCAGAACCAACATGTGAGTCTGCTGCTGCACACCGTTATATACATATCATTACTCACCCCTAACTCAGGATGGGGAGAGAGGTTTAAACCCCCCTATATGCATAACACACCACGAAGGAAGGATGCCCGGGGTTGGTCCTCTTACCTTCGATGCTATAGCATCCCCACACACTAGAAATCGGGTGGGATCCGGTGACAGCCAAAGCGCCCACTGTCAAATGTGCCACCTATGAAATGGATGCAGGATCTGGCTTATAGGCTGTGCGTTGGCCGTAGCTGAGAGTGGAGGAGATGGGGCCGCATGTCTAGGGCGGTGTGTGTGTGGGGGGTGGGGGAACCCTCCGATCCCCAAACCAATCTCTCAGGGGACTAAATGCAAAATAAAAAAATAAAAATAAATTAGGATTCGCAGAGGGTTCCTTCTTCCCCACGCTCATTTAACAAGAACCCACTCGTATTTCGGGGTGGGAAAAAGAGGGGAGGTCAAGGGATGGGGGGGGCGAAGTGGGGCGCAGTTAACAGAGGGAAAGGGATGTGTGGGGCGAGGGAGTAGGCGATATTTCTGGTGGCAACCGTAGGGCGAGGGAGGGTGGGTGGGTGGGTATCTGGGGTGGGGAGGTGGGATTTGAACTGGGGGGGGCGGTTATGGAGAACGGGGGAAGGGAAAGCGGCGGTGAGGGGAGAGGGGGAGTTAGGAAAAGGCGGTAGGTAAGGTAAGTGCTAAGGGAGGTGGGCGACAGGTGGAACGTGTGAATGCTCCTCGTACCCGCGACTCACCGGGCCTCGCCTCGGGTCCACGCTGAGCCTACCCCCGCTCGCTTTCCGCCACCGCCTTGCCTTCTGCCTCCTCTTGCCGCCCCACCGCCAAAACCCCGCTTGCAAGGCTTGAAGGAGGGTTTTTCTTGCGGGCTCAGGCTGCGTTTTTTTCCCCCTCTTCCTCCCCACTCTGGCTTCGTTCCCTGGGCCACTGACACGCGTCCCCGCCAATGAGGAGGGAGAAGAGAGAGGAGGAGGCCACGCCCCTGCCCAACCCCAACCAATCGCGGGGCAAGGCCCTCACCCTTTGCGCCAAGGTGGGCCCGAAAGGGGCGGGCGTGGCTGTCGCCACCTTGTCTCCTCCTCTTACCTCCATTTGCCCGCCTCGTGCGTGGGATTAAGCCCCGCCCACGGGACGCCCAGGGCTTGTTGTGAAGGCGAGAAGGGGGGGGGGCTGCCTGCGCTGTTGCTGCTGCGCTGCTGCCTTCCTCCTCAGTCCTCCTCTTCCTCCGCTGGCGGCTGGAGCTTTGGGGCGGTTTGGCAGCAGGAGGAAGTCGTGACTGGGAAGTGGCAGCTGCCGTTGCCAGAGGGTGGGGAAGGCTGGGAGGAGATGCTCGCGCCGGGGTGGGATCAGCCACATCTGCCATGACTAAGCAGCTTAGGTGGGAGAGACACACAGAAACAGGTGGGGAATCAAAAGTGGGGGGATGGAAATCAGGGGTGGCCAAACTATGGTCCCGCGGGCCGGATCCGGCCCCAACACCCAGTCATCTGGCCCGCAAAGCCCTCATTGCTCCCAGAAGCGGAAGTAAAACTCGCCCGTATGGGCGCGTTTTACTTCCGCTTCTGGGAGCAATGAGGGCTTTGCGGGTTGGGTGACTTGGCGTTGGGAACTGGATCCGGACCATGGGCCATAGTAACTGGCCCCCTGAGCCACGTGACCGGCTTTAGTGTTTGAGAACGCACATTACTCCAAACACAACACCGGCCCACAGCCCGAAAAGGTTTGAGCACCCTGATGTGAAGGAATAATAAGTAAAAGTTTCCCATGCTCGAAAGCCAGTTGTATCCAACTCTAGGGTTCAGTGCTCATCTCTGTTTCAAAGCCAAAGAGCCAGCGCTGCCTGCTTCTGCAGACGTTTCCGTGTTCGTGTGGCAGGCATGACTAGACGCCAGAGCGCACGGAACGCTGTTACCTTCCCTCCGAAGTGGTCCCTATTGGTCTACTTGCAATTTCTTGCTTTCGAACTGCTAGGTTGGCAGGAGCTGGGACAGAAACGGGAGCAGTCCTGCAGTACTCGGGAATCGAACTGCTGACCTTCTGCCTCCCAGTCAGCATCTTAGCCACTTGAGCCACTGCAGTCCCAAAGGAATAATACTTTGTGTGTGTGTGGGGGGGGGGGTTGGAAAGAATCTGCTTGGCTCTGGCTTTGGATGCTGTCTTTGGGCAGGGTGTGTGTGTTGCATTTTAAATAGAGGGGACATCCAAGGGGGCAATGTGCAGGACAGCTCAAGTCCACGTATTGTTGTTTTGCTCAGATTGAGGATTGCAACATGCATGGCCTTAAATATGCACTGGTGTGCACAGAAAGAGCCTCCTCTAAGATTTTTGAACCACCATTGGCAGGCAACGGCTAATCTTTCTCACACTGGGTCAGGCGAAAAGAAATGCAAAATGAACTCACCAAAAGGTCACTTCATCTTGGCTGTTTCACGGCTGGCCTAGATACAGAAGAAGAAGAAAATGCCCTTTTTAGGGAGGTACCTTTACAAAGCATAATATAAGGTACAGTATGTGTAGACCATAAGGTACAAACCCAAGCTCTGAGCTTGACAACAAGAATGCCAGCAGATCAAGACGCAAGTGCTGTGAGCACCTATCCTCTGACTCAGCTCCTAGCAACCTAACAGTTCAAAAGCCAAAAAAGAAAAAAGTAAACAAATAGGTACCGCTTCGGCGGGAAAGGTAACAACGTTTGCATTTAATCATGCCTGCTGCATGTCCAGGGAAATGTCTACAGATGCAGTCAGTGCTGGCTCTTACTCTATAAATGAAGATGAGCATAGCCCCCTAAATTTGGACATGACTGACTTTTGACCAAGGGAGACCACCTTATAAAGCATAATACCAGGTGTTAGTAGACTATAAGGCATAAACCCAAAATTGATTCATATAGGATGCTTGCTGAGGCACTACCGTATTTAAAACCCAGTGAAGTTGCTGATTGCTTCAGCGGAAGCAAGATAAACAGTAGCAATTCAATTACACTTGCATACCACCCCATAGTGCTTGGTGCACAAGTGAATTAGCATTTTGCCCAAAAACATGTTGGATACTCATTTTATTGATCTCAGAAGGATGGAAGGCTGAGTCAACCTTGTGACCCATTAGGATCAAACACCCGTCTTTGTCCCAGCTCCTGCCAACCTAGCAGTTCGAAAGCAAGAAATTGCAAGTAGATAAATAGGGACCACTTCAGTGGGAAGGTAACAGTGTTCCGTGCGCTCTGGTGTCTAGTCATGCCTGCCACATGATCTGCAGAAGCAGACAGCACTGGCTCTTTGGCTTTGAAACAGATGAGCACTAAACCCTAGAGTCGGATATGACTGGCTTTCAAGCAAGGGAAACCTTTACTTCATAGCGGTTTAACCACTGTGCCACTAGGGCTCAAGATGGATAATCCTAGGTCACCCTTTATTCAAAATCCAGTTGTATCCAACTCTAGGGTTCGTTGCTCATCTCTATTTACAGCCAAAGATCCAATGCTGTCTGCACTTCCAGACGTTTCCATGGACATGTGTCAGGCATGATTAGACACCAGAGTGCATGGAACACTGTTTATCTTCCCGCCGAAGTGGTACCTATTTATCTACTTACAATTCCTTTCTTTCGAACTGCTAGATTGGCAGGAGCTGAGACAGAGACGGGAGCTCAGTCCGTCGTGCAGCACTCAAACTGCTAACCTGCCAACTTTCCAGTCGTCAAGTTCATCTTAATCACTAAGCCACCACAGTCCCTGGATGGTCCTAAGACAATGTGATGTGATTGTATATACCAACTTAACCTCTGGCCCACAGATCAGTCTTCCCAATATCACTGTAGAGTCTCCAGAATTTCAGAAAAGGAGGACGGATGGGAGAGCAGCCACCAATTGATCCATCTCCCCAGTTGGTACTGACCAACAGCAGCTTTTCTTAGTCTGACTTTAGTGTATGGGACCAAAGACACCAGGACAGCCGAAGAGCTGGCTTAACACAACTTTATTACATGCTGGTCAGAGGGAACATGAGGTAATGGCGGACGAACAGCTCAATATATACAGTGGCTATACATTTGAATGTGGCTCCTTGATAGCCTATTGGCTACAGGCTGCGTGACGTCATTGCAGGTCACGCCCTTCTTGTCCAGGTGAAGGTAGTGGCGGGAATCTTCCCGCGCTGTTGTTCTAGGTGAGTCTTGGACCAATGAGCTTGGACGCTCGCTATTGCCATCTAGTGGTCACTAGCTCGCGTCCTATTAAGGTTACAGTGATTCAGCTGGAGGTTACAATGTTACACATAGAAGAGGTTACATTGGATACACATGGATAGGTACATTGTTTAAAGGCACAGGCTTTAGGACACAACACCCCTCCCCCCTAGGATGAGACGAAGTCTCTTAGCCAAGATGGTTTATTGCACTCGCGTTTGGGCCGCGATGTGGGTTGGCCCACCCGGGAGCCGCTCCCGCTTCCTTGTTCCCTGGACCCTTGTCCTGTAATGGGAGAGGGAGACTTGTTAGCGGCTTGCTGCGGTTTTGCAGTTTTAGGGGAAAGGGTAGATTCCGTTGTGGTTGAACCGGGGGCACCAGGGGCTAACGTAAAACCCCTCTTCTCGCTTGGATGGGTGGGGGACCACTCCGAAAACCCCCCCCGGTTCTGAAAATCAAAATCAAACTCTGTTGGGGGATCCCGCGGGATATCTACGAGGACAAATTCCTTCTCCTCCCCCCTTGGTGGGGACTCTGGACCCCCCTCTCCTCCCCCTTGGGCTAAACGGGTGGGGGAGAACCCTAACGCTGAATTTGTATCCGTTTTTTCGGCGCCCTGATTTCCTGGGACCCGGCTCCGGAGCTGGTCCGCGTGCCTCCGCCAAAGTAGACCTGTGTTGGTCTCCACGCGGTACAAAATGGGACCGGTTTGTTCCACGACCACCCCCGGCACCCAGGCTGGCCCCGCGCTGGCGTAGTTCCTGCAATGTACCGGGGCACCCACGCCGAAACTCTTGGTGGCTTCTAACCCTATGTTCCTCCCCTTGTCCTCAACTCTCGTGGGATCTAGTCTAGTGAGTATGGTGGTCAGCTTCCTGCGCATTAAAAGCGCCGCAGGGGAGTAGCCTGACGCTAGCGGGGTCACCCTGTACCCTAGCAGAAACTGACACACTTGCAAGTTGAGGTCCCCGGGGCCCATGCGCCGCAGCGCGTCCTTCATGGTGCGTACGAGGCGCTCCACTTGGCCATTGGTGGCCGGGTGGAAAGGGGCGGAGGTGATGTGCCGGATGGCGTTAATCTCTGTGAATGCCCTGAACTCAGCAGATGTGAAACAACTAGCGTTATCGCTAATTAGGGTGTCGGGTATGCCGAACGTGGAAAAAATTCTCCGCAAATGCTTAATTGTCGCGGCCGAGGAGGTGCTCGTGACTGGGATGACCTCCAACCACTTGGAGAAGGTGTCCACAACAAGGAGAAACAGGGTTCCTCGGAACGGGCCCGCGAAGTCTATGTGTATGCGGGACCACGGCCCCTTAGCCGCGTCCCACTCCCTGTGGGGAAGACGGGCCTCCTCTGGTCTGGAGCATTGGCAACTCTCACAAGTGCCGACCATGTGCTCGATGTCGGCGTCTAACTGGGGCCACCAAAAGTAGCTTCGGGCCAGCGCTTTGGAGCGCACGATTCCGGGGTGGCTGACGTGCAGCAGTTTAAGCACCCGCGGTCGAAGGGATGTAGGGACCACCACCCGCTGCCCCCACAAGAGGCACCCCCTCTCTAGGGACAGTTCCAGCTTCTTCCTAAAAATGGGGCGAATTCCTCTGCTGGGGAGGACGCCGGCCACCCTTTCTGTACCCAGGAGCAAACCGCCGCCAACGTCTTGTCCTTTCTTGTCGCTGTGGCAATGTCGGCGGGCACTACGGGGGGCGAATCCAGCACCTCTATCATGAGAACCTGATGGTCCCGCTCCCCCTTGCTCACCTGGCTGGGCGTCAGGGGGAGGGGGGACCTCGATAGAGCGTCCGCATGGCTGATCTCTTTCCCGGGCCGGTACACCAACGCGTGCTGGTAGGCGTTGAGAAAAATGGCCCACCTAAGCATTCTCGGGGACAGGATCTGTGGCGTGGGCTTATCTGCGGTAAAGAGGCCTAGTAGGGGCTTGTGGTCAGTCACGATGGTGAAGGGGTGGCCGTACAGAAAATCGTGAAATTTTTTGGTCCCCGCAACTATCGCCAGCGCCTCCCTGTCTGTTTGGGCGTAGTTTCTCTCCGCTTGGGACAGGGACCTGGAGTAGAACGCTATTGGGGCCTCCCTCCCGTTTTCCAACACGTGGCATAACACTGCCCCCACCCCCACCGGGGATGCATCACAGATCAGTACCACCGGCCGTTTGGGGTCGAAATGGGTCAGAATGGCGTCAGACGCCAGGAGTTGTTTCAGTTCCGTGAATGCCCTCTCCTGGTCATCGCCCCACATCCATGCCGCATCTTTCTTGAGCAACTTGTGAAGCGGCTCAGCCACCGCAGCCTTCCGTGGAAGGAAGGAGTGGTAGAAATTTAAGAGCCCTAGGAACGACTGCAACTCGGGCTTGGATGTGGGGCGAGGGGCTTTCTTGATGGCGGCAACCTTGGATTTGGACGGTTTGATCCCCTCGGGTGTTACTCGGAAACCTAAGAACTCAACCTCCTTCGCGAAGAAGACGCATTTGTCTTTTCGCAACCTCAACCCCGCCCGTTCGAACGCCGCCAGGACCTTGTTTAGCCTTTTAGCCAACTCAACCTCACTCCCCCCCGTTATCAATACGTCATCAAAATATGGTAAAACGCCGTCCAGCCCTTTGAGGAAGCGTTCCACGAGCGACTGGAAAATTCCAGGCGCCGAGTTCACGCCGAATTGGAGGCGCGTCACCTGGAACGCCCCCTTATGCATGATTATGGTCTGTGCAGCAGCTACGGCAGGGGTTACCATGAGTTGCTGATAGGCCTGTGCCAGGTCGAGCTTAGCGAAACACTTTCCCCCATGTAACCTGGCTAGCAAATGGCTGACCACCGGCACCGGGTACGCATTAGGGCGGATTGCCTTATTAATGGTGCACTTATAATCGGCGCAAATGCGAACCTCCCCATTGGCCTTCAATGCTGTGACAATTGGAGTTTCCCACTCCGCGGAATCAACAGGAACAAGAATCCCCTGGCCCACTAATTTGTCCAGTTCCGCCTCTATTTTGTCCTTGAGTGCAAAAGGCACCCTGCGCGGTTTAAGTCTGATTGGGCGGACCTCTGGGTCCAGGTCGAACGTTGCTGGGGGTCCATTGAATTTCCCAAGTCCCTTCTTGAAGACTTCGGGGTGCGCGTCGCACACCTCCTGTATTGGGTCAGACCCAACGGCGTGCACCCCCCCAATGAACAGACCCAGGGGCTGAAACCATTGAGTCCCGAGGAGGCTGCAATTACCTCCCTTAAGAACGACTAGGGGGAGTTCCGCGGCGTGCCGCTTGTACTGAACCTGGAAATTCCCAACCCCCAACACCGGGATACTGTTCCCTTGCACGTCCCGAAGCTGTCGTCGGAGATGCGGCCCACGCCGTCCTGCTTCCTCGTGGGCCGGGCGCCATCCTTTAGTCTCGTCGAGTGGTCTGGCCTCGTTGGGCGGTCGGGCGAGCTCCTCCGGTCCCTCGCTGGGCGGTCGGGCGAGCTCCTCCGGTCCTTGCGTCATTGTCTGCAGACTTTGGCTATGTGTCCGCGTCGCCCGCAGTTGTGGCACTCGGCCTTTCTGAACGGGCACCTGGCACGGTCGTGAGCCGCCCCGCAGCCGTCGCAACGCCGGCCCTCCTTTCGGACCTTCCGGACGTCCTCGTCGTCGCTGCTTTCGGCGGACGATTTCGAAGTTCGCCGGGCTGCGTGCACCGAACTCTCTGCTTTGTCGGCCTTCGGCCGCCAGTCCTGGAGCTCTTGCACCCCTGCCTTCGTGGCTTCCGCGGCCTGTGCCGCTTTCAGGACCTCCTGCAACGTGGGGGGCGGCTCCTGATTCATTAGCGTGCGCTGGATCTCGGCGTCCTTCAGGCCGCATAGCACGCAGTCCCTGAGGGTGACTTCCAAATTCTCCCATTTGCACGGGCCGGCAGCCAGGCGCAGGGCCGCTACGAAAGCGGCGACCAACTCATCAGGCGCTTGGACTCGCCTCCAAAACGCGCTCCGAGCGGGAAACATCGCTACCGAGGGCCGGAAATGGTCTCTCAGCACCGTCAGGAGCTCTTTTGCCTTGAATTCAGCCGCCTTTTTGGGTGCAATGAGGTCAATCAGTACTCTCTTTCCGTCGTGCCCGAGCATTCTGGTGAGGATGGCTCTCTTCTTTGCCTCGTCCGTCACCTCGAACTCCACCAGCGCACCTTGGAAGTCCATTTCGAAGAGTTCCCAATCTTGCGGTTTCTTGATGTCGAAACCGGCGTATGTCTTGGTCCCATGGGCAGCCATGATCCCACCTTCGTCACCAATTTAGTGTATGGGACCAAAGACACCAGGACAGCCGAAGAGCTGGCTTAACACAACTTTATTACATGCTGGTCAGAGGGAACATGAGGTAATGGCGGACGAACAGCTCAATATATACAGTGGCTATGCATTTGAATGTGGCTCCTTGATAGCCTATTGGCTACAGGCTGCGTGACGTCATTGCAGGTCACGCCCTTCTTGTCCAGGTGAAGGTAGTGGCGGGAATCTTCCCGCGCTGTTGTTCTAGGTGAGTCTTGGACCAATGAGCTTGGACGCTCGCTATTGCCATCTAGTGGTCACTAGCTCGCGTCCTATTAAGGTTACAGTGATTCAGCTGGAGGTTACAATGTTACACATAGAAGAGGTTACATTGGATACACATGGATAGGTACATTGTTTAAAGGCACAGGCTTTAGGACACAACACTGACACAAAAGCCTTTCACATCATCTATCACTGTAACCTTTTAACTGAGCATTAGAGAAATTGAACCCAGAACTTTTACCTACAAAGAAGCCACCTTACCACTGAATTAGAATATCTTCACAAGAGTTATCAGAATATTTACTCCTAAAATGGAACTGCAGTATGTAAGTTCAAAGAACCCATGCTTTACATGCCCAGTGATATTTGCATGTTGTTGTACACAAATTGTCCTAAGAGTAGAAGAGACCTGCAATATCAGATCAATAGTTCTGTCTTCTCATCCAGAATCCTGTTTCTCACAGTATCCAACTGGAAGCCCATAGAAAATCTACAAGCAGATAACAACCCTCTGCAACTGCAAATGTTTTCTATTACATTTGTTCCAAGGCATTATCCCTCTCATCCTTGAGGAATCCGCCACTGTTGTAACTGGTGATCACTAAAACATCCTGAATATTTCTAGCCTCTTTGAGACCCATCCAAATTGGTGGCCATCACCACACACGAAAATGAATTGCACTATTTAATTACATTCCATATGAAATACTTCTTTTTGACTCTAATTATTTCATCTCCTTGAATGAGCTCAGAACTAACAAAGAGATGGTGCATTGGTTAAACTGCTGTACTGCAGTCAGAACATTGTGAGTTCTATCCTGAACAGGTTCAAGGATGACTCAGCCTTCCATCCTTTCGAGGTCAGTGAAATGTGTACCTAGCATGTTGGGGGCAAAATGCCAGTTACTCTGTGAACTGCCCAGAGAGTACACTAAGCACTATGGGGCAATATTTTGCTACACCATAAATAATTTTACAATCTTTTGGGGGCATGATGAAATTAATGACTAAAACCCGGGTCTGTTGTACTGCCTCTTCTTGCCTTCGTTGATATGTACTATTGTTTTTATTCAAAGTACTTCTCTCATATACTTGTGAATACAGGAAGGAAGAGGGTATTTCATTTTATGATTTCTTTTTATAATACTGTAGTTCATTTACCGAAATGCCATTCTAATTTCATGCAGTAGAATTAAATTGCTGTAGTATTGGGAGAAGTATATGCTACTTCTTCATTAAAATACTTTATTTTTTAAAAAAAAATCATATGTTGATTATAAATGTTCATAAGGCAAGAGAAGGACTAGGAATTATTTAATATAGTGGTTGCAGGCAACTTTTTAAGGGTTACACTGCCTTGGGATCCATTCCAAAGCAAACCTCTTTTACAAATTAATGAATAGATTAATGATTAATCCATGCTCAAACTGCTATGTGTAGTGTCATGGAAGCAGAAGCGAAAGCCAGGCCATCTAAACTGAGTATGTTGCACATGGGAATATCCACCTGTTAGCACACAGAGGCACATCACAGCTACAGTACTACCCTATCAATATTTACTGGGCTATTCTTTTGAACTGTGTGGTTTTTCTAAAGGAACAGGTTTATGATTGAAAAATATGTTTTTATAACGTCAGACAAATTTCTGTCATTGCTGATCACTAGACACACAGGCTGGGGCTACTGCAAGCTGTAGTAGAACATTGTCTAAACTGGTTCTTCCCAGGTTATATATTCTTCTTCTTCATTGTCATCGTCATCTGCTGCAACTCGTATCTGAGAATGCATTTTTTCCTGAAGCAGGAAAAATGCCATTGGCGTGAATTTGTTTAAGGTGGATCCCAGCTTGCCATGAAGTGACCCACACACTATGATCAAGGAGCCATCTCCTGTAGCACATATTAAATGAGACATGCAGGATTTAACATGGAGACTGCAGTGGACTGCTGCAGCCTTGAGGATATTATAAAGGTGCGCCTTCACAGCCAGTCCATCTGGCATGGCCTCTTCCGCCTCCATGGCCGTTGAGAATCAGAGTTCCTCCTCCGCTCATTTTGCCATTGGGCCTAATATGATGGTTTCCAGTGGCATTTCTTCCATTGATGGGACCATCACCCCATCTAAAGGGTCTCATCCGATCCGCCTGTAGCCATTGGCCCCTTAAGGTTGTAAGGTTACTTACCGCTGTCCAACACTCGGTGTTGAGTTGCTGGATGTACAGTCTACAATATAACTCTATTAGGTGCTATATACATGAAGGGTCCTAAACAATAATAAGAATACATGGCAGCCAAGCTTCACATTAAAGCCAGCCAAGGAAAACAAAACTACTGTTTAATCTGACCTAGAGCAACACAACTCCTTTTGATGCTTACAGTTCTGGACCACAGCCATGAATACCAAAATATGTCTCTATCTGTGTAAGCCTATTTATGATTACTTGGACATCTAGCCCATATAGTTCAATGGGACGTAGTCCTATGTAAGAGAATAGCATTGCCATTAAAAGTCAAAAATATTATGCAGATTCATGTGTTTGAATGTTTGCAGATTCTATAAAACTAATAGCATCATGACTCTAACCTTGAAGGGAGTGCAGGATCAGAAATACATTTTAATTTGCTTGAACAGTCAGTGCAACATGCAGTACATTTTTATGTCAAACAGTTTATGATGCTTTCATGAAGAATACAGATGTATCTTCCTCATCTGAATTTATTCTCATTTAATTGAGAATTTTTTGATACATGCTATGTGGTATATAATGGAAAGAAGTGCCATTTTTAGATTTCATAATAGGTCCTGTAGATGTTTCTCTTTAATTTAAAATATCTATGGACACATATTCCATGATCAGATGCAGTCTTAAAGCAGGTAGACACTGCAGCAGTGTGCCTCATCTCTTTCCTACAGTAGAAGATTGTGTGGGTAGCATAATAGCAAATGTACAAATGCTAATGTTGAGGTGCATAATATCTTCAACAAGCCGCAGGAGATTCAGATCACAGTGTAAATATTGCCTGTCAAATTACTTGCATGTTTATTATGTTTTGAATACTTAGATGGTTTTAATTATCTGAAACAGGCAAGCAGCATTAGGACTGTTCAATTTCACATGGGATCTGATAATCAGATCTTTTTGCTTATTCAATGCTTTTAGTAATACAGATCCTGAAAATACAAATTAATAATGTTGATATCAAGGGGCAAACTGAATCGATCCTATCTAATTTCTTCACTGTACTTGTAATGCAGATCAAAGAATATGCATCCTCCAAATTAAAAAGTTCAAGAATTATTGTTTCTAAAGTCACATGGCCTCAGTCAGATGGAATATCAGAAAATTGTTTGAATCTACCAATCAGTGGAAACTTAAGAACAGTATTAAAGGTAAAGGTCTCCCTTGCTCGAAAGCCAGTTGTGTCCGACTCTGGGGGTCGGTGATCATCTCCATTTACAGCCAAAGAGCCAGCAATCTGCATCTGAAGACATTTCCGTGGTTATGTGGCAAGTATGACTAGATGCTGGAGTGCATGGAATGCTGTTACCTTTCCTGCCAAAGCAGTACCCATATCTACTTGCAATTTCTTGCTTTTGAACTGTTAGGTTGGCAGAAGCTGGGACAGAGACGGGAGCTCATTCTGTCATGCAGAACTCAGGTCTTGAACTGCTAATCTGTTGACTTTCAAGTCATCATGCTCAGCATCTTAACCACTAAGCCACCACAATCCATAGGAACAGTATTAACGTGTCAAAATCAACATTTTCAAGGAATTCTACAAACTGAATAATAAGACATATTTAACACGGTGCAGTTCCACTGACAAAGAAGAAAAGCATTTTATATAACAATCTTCTTGAAATGTGTATTTACCCAATTTGAAGTAAGAGTATGTTGTTTACAGCCGTTGGGTTTATAGCTCAGCTGAAACAGATTTTCTTGAAAATATGATATATTCCATTCCAGCTGTAAAAACAGATTCTCTTCACGTATACTCAATGTTTAGTACATCATGGCAGCCCAAACCAGCTTATTTGCAAACATGTGTACTGATGTTTATATCCCCCAAAATTTATCTTTGTGATTAGTGCTTTGACTTTGCCAGCTCACCAGACCAAACTATCTCTTTGTATTTTCATCTTGGGTCAGTTCTCTTTGATACCATTTCATATGGTTGCTGTCCCCATGTAGATCTAAAACATTAAATTGTCTCTCTGTGTTTTCTTTTTGGGAGGAGTGACTGCAAAATGCCAAATGGTTGCCCATCATGTCAAATATAAGACAAGGTGCATACATGCAGCATGTATTAACACGAAAACTCTTGGAAAGGTGCCCTGTCCCAAATGTTCATTTTAAAAGTTTATAATTACCAAACTGACCAAGGCTCTTATAAATCCATCAGACTGTTAAAGAGAATGGCATAAAACTTAGAAAACCCATAGTTGAGGGAAAATACAAAATAATTACTCATTGCACCAGTAGGGTGACTTTGTTTTAACTTGTTAACATTAGTTTTAAAACTAGGTCTTATTAAGAGGTAACTGTATAAACCAGAGGTTCCCAACCTAAGGCCTGGGGGCCGGATCTGGTCCCTGGCACCATTTAATGTGCTCCCCCCCAGGCCTCCAAGGGCATTTGAGAAACAAAATGACCACCCCTTTTGAAGCTGTTGGGACAAAATGGCCACTCTCATCGTGTAGGCAGGGCAAAATGGCCATCCAGCTCTCGAAGCTGACTAAGAGAGCATGACCTGGCCCCCGGCTTGAAAAGGCTGGGAACCCTTGGTATAAACTGAGACATAGATCTACTTGTACATTATAGCACAAAGGTGTGGCAGCATCTTGACTGAAATTTGGAGACTCTTCTATAGCATTTATAGCATAATCCATACCAAATTCATATATCTGTTCTTACTTTTACAATTTTGCAAATTTGAAAATAATTGGTGTATTTGGGCGTGTGCACACGGGCACACATGGGCGCGCACACACAAGCTGACAGCAACATAGTGTTTTGAAAGTACTGTACTTTAATCAAAGAAATTCACGTAGGCCTCTATTTTGCAAGAGTGCAGAATAATTACATACGTATTTTGAGGATCACAGCTTTTGGTTCTTATACAATCATTCTTAAATATATGAAGTCAATGGGAGTTTTGTCTGAATAAAAACAGCAGGGCCTGGCACAAAAACAGCAGTAAACCATTCATTCTTGGTTCTTGCTGTGAAACTTCATTGAATACAAGGGGAGCAAAAAATATGCAAAAATTGATAGGAGTTTCTTTTTCATTTTAGTACTTCACAATAAAACAAAAAGCAACTGTGCAGCTTTTATTTTCTATGAACTGAAAGTGCTTTGTCTCCCAGGGTTATGGTTTTGGAAATTGCTGGTTTTTTTTTTAAGAATCTCTTTAAAAAAGACAAGCAATACCATCAGCACTACATTTCTACTTGTACTCCATATATGGCATGGTCTAATTTAAAAATCATTACTAAATCCTGGGAATAAACCAGCAATGTTCTCCTAAAAGCCAGGTATAAAATATGGATACTAAAGGTGTCTTTGATACAAAACTATTTTGTTGAATCTCTCTGAATAAGTCTATCTTTCTATCTGTCTGTTAAGACAAAAATGTCTAAGAGTTTACTAGTACAAGTAGCAGTACACAATCTACACCACATGAATCAGGCTGTGCCTCCTACTCTCTCGCCAGTACTGGCCAGGAAGTGCAGTTAAAATCCCACACAATCTGTAGCTCAATAGGAACACAAATGCTCAGACAAAGCTCAGTTTAGACTGGAAATGATCAGAATGATCTCATTTACCCATTTTTTCTAATTGCAAATACTTTATAGTTTTAACGTGGTTTTGCCATGCCCCCGGCTTATTGGCATATCTAGGTTGATTTAAAATAAACAATACTAATTACTTCTGGATATTAATTATCCATCGTTATGAAATTACATAATGCAGTTCAAGATTATGAATTAAAATATTTTTCCTATATGAAGTACTTGCCAGGCATTGAGACTTACACACCATTTCTGAGGACCTTGGGTTCTTTAAAAACTTATGAGGAATTCCTCAATGAGTAAATCACAGGCAAAGTCTCTAAAACAGTGTACCCACCCCTTTTTATTCTTTTGCACCAAGTAGCCACAAGAAGAGTGTTTAATATGTTCTAAGCTTACAGGTTATCAGCACAAATAGTTAAGGTAGAATATTATTCCAAGATCCATTTTGATTTGATAGCCTGATCATTATTTTCAGTTATATTTATATCTTGCCATTAACTCAAGGTAACTCTGACTTTATCTTCTTAGGACCAAGATCACTGCAAATGGTGACTGTAGCCATGAAATAAAAAGATGCTTACTCCTTGGGAGACAAGCTATGACAAACCTAGACAGCATAATAAAAAGTAGAGATATCACCCTGCCAACAAAAGTCCGCATAGTCAAAGCAATGGTATTCCCAGTAGTAATGTATGGTTGTGAGAGCTGGACCATAATGAAAGCTGAGCGCAGAAGAATATACACCTTTGAACTGTGGTGCTGGAGGAGAATTTCTAGAGTACCCTGGACAGCAAAGAGATCAAATACAGTAAGTCAATCTTAAAAGAAATCAACCCTGACTGCTCCTTGGAAGGACAAATATTGAAGATAAAACTAAAGTACTTTGGCCACCAAATGAGAAGAGAGGACTCACTCAAGAAAGCCTTGATGTTGGGAAAGATTGAAGGCAAAAGGAGAAGTGGGTAGCAGAGAATGAGCTGGCTAGATGGCATTGTTGCTGCAATGGGCATTGAGTTGAGCGGGCGGCGGAGGATGGTGAAGGATAGGGTGCAGTCCATGGGGTCCATGGGGTCGCAAAGGTTTGGACTCGTATGCGACTGAACAACAACAATTAACTCAAGGCAGTTTTCCTGGGTTTCTCCCTCACATTTTATCTATACAACAAGGCTGTGAGACAGAACAGATTGAGGGAAGAACCTGGTGCAAGGTCATCCAATTAGCTTCCCAGCCAAGTGAAGATATGAAGTAGTATCATCTAAGGCCCAGTCCAAGACTATTACATTACACTCTCTGATTTACATATGAGCTATGCATAGTGTTGCATGGTTTGTAGAATACATACTTTCCTATATTTGGAATAAATGGAAGACTTCAGGCTGTTACGTATCATGATGAGAAGCTACATGTTTTTCCTACCCCTACTAACAAAGGTTAGAGAAACCAATTGAGACAAGGTTTGCCACAATTTGTGCTGAACCAAAGATGTAGTTTCTCAGGGTGAAGGGGAGTCTCCTTTTGAAGGCTGTGTTGCCACTGGTTTTCATGCACTGGCAACTTGTGTCTAAGCAGAGGAGATTACTCATACATGTCAGACTGGGTTAAGAGATCCTATTCCCTCAACCACGATGGCAACTATGGTGACATGCCATCATCAAAATTTGGTGGCTACTGCCAAATTTGTCACCACCAGTGCACTTTGCTGTCAGAGATTGCTTGCAACTTCAGCAGCTTTCTGTGGTGTAGTTGTGGTAGAGCATCCTCTTGCACTATAGAACAATGGAAGTCAGCAGGACAAAGTATCTACTTCCTGAACCAGTAGAGAAGCATACCTGTCAACCTTCCCGATTTGGCCGGGATTACCCCGTAAATTGACGTCGATTGACGTCATAACCCGGCCCCCGCTGCCGAAACCCCGTAATTTGGCAGCGGGGGAAACGCTTTCCGCACATGCACGGAAGGGTTTTATCCCTTCCACGCATGCGTGGAAGCGCTACGTCGCTTGCGTAAGGGCTGCGCAAGCGGCGTAGCGCTTCCGCGCATGCGTGGAAGGAGTAAAACCTTTCCACGCATGTGTGGAACGCGACCTGCGCACAAGCGATGTGCGCAGGTCCCATTTTTCCGGAGCCGCGGGTTGACAGGTATGTAGAGAAGAGAGATAACTGGTTGCAATGTTGGCAACAGAGATAGTAGGGGCAGCAACCACTGCTGCTCACTCTGGTGGTGAGCGGGGGTGGGGGGAAGGGGCGACAAAACAGGGCCCAAGAGTACAAGTGTAATGTGGGCCATATGTTTCTCACCCATTGTTTAGACTGCATGAATCTCAGGCCCTAAGCCTTCCTAAATTTCATAATTCAATATGATCCAGCTTCAGTTACTTAGGATCAAGTCCTACCAAAATAAAATGACAAATGCATATATTATAAACTAGTGAAAGACTTTTGTATAGAAAAGTAGCATTCAACTCACATTAAAATGTTTAAGGTCCTTTTTTAGTATGCAGAATATCTGTTTTGTTATTCAGATTTATTCCCTCTGGTAGTCCAAACATTTTTAGTAGTCTGGGTTGTGTTGCAGTGACATCTGCTGAAGGGAAGCAGAATATGCAGTTTTAAGATAAAATAAATAAATTTCCTGTCAGAAATTACTCTGGGTTGAAAGGAATTTTGCTGGAGAAACTCCGCTCAGGGGAACACCCGAATGAGACTCCTTTCATGTCCCCAAGATCTGTCATGCAGCACTCGGGTATCGAAACCCGACCTTCCAGTCTCCAAGCTCAAAAGTAATAGAGTGGCTAATCTATTTATGCAAATAAATTAAATACATAAAATATATTTAAAATAATATATATATTAAAACACAAGGCACAATCATGACCTAAATGTAACATTTTCCAAGGATAATATTAAATAACATTATCAGAAACATTTTTCAGTGGCATCTAAACATATCTATTCACAAAATAGTACCTTAGCGACTTACCTAGTGATACCTCTGAAATATCTCCATCAGACTTGGCAAAAATGAAATTGCTTTAAAGGTAGCCAATAGATGACATCTGTACCCCACAAAATTACATTACATTTATAGAAAAATTCCAGGCATATGTTGCACAAATTACAGAAGAAAGGGCACATTAGAATGTATGTGGATCACTTGTCCTAAAATAGAAGCATATTGGCATGAAATAATTAGATGGATAGAAATAATTAGATGGATATTTTTAATCATAAAAATAATAATTATGAATGAGACATTATTATTATTTTCATTCTTTAATAGAAATGAGAATTAGATTTGATTACAATTCTTATACTAGGAGCGAAATGTAAAATTGCAGTCCTTGAAAAATGCACAAGACCTGTCATTACAAAGATTTCTCAACAGAATTTGGCAAACTATTCTACTGGAAAAATTAACTAATCAGACCATAATATACAGAGGGGAAATAAAAGCATGATCAATTTATGAAAATCTAGCAACTGATATTAAAATACAATACTGAGCCAAGGAATGAGAAATATGCAACAGGAAAAAATTTGGACTGTTGGTCCATAAACTTTTAAGATACATAATTATAACCAATGTGTTGAAAAATAATTCTTAAACATATTAGGATATGAAACTAGTTGATGTATGGGTGATTATAAAGTGATAACATTAAGAAAGTAAGAAGATTATATTATTACTATTAATATAATTTAAGCTTTTTGCTATGAAACTGAATGGTTAATTAGGCATTATGAAAGGATTCTCAATAAAGAAATGAAAATGGAAAAAAGATCTGCAATAGACTCGTGGTTTTTAATTGTTTCATAAATGGTCTGCATCTTTACCTATAAGGAGTGACTAGGTTGGTACATGTCTGGCAAAAGTGGCCACACCCGGCCCAACCATCCTGAACCGAGCCGCCTACACTTACCTTACCATCCTGTGAGGGGCGCCGCAAGGGTTCGGTCACCGAGAGTGGGGCAACAGCCCCACTAACGTGACCACAAAAATGAACTACAGTTCCCAGTGTTCTCTGCGCCGTGCCACCCATCAGCCAATCAGGCTGAAGGGTGGCAGCATGGGGAATGCTGGGAAAGCCGGCGCGCCGGGTTTAAAAAAAAACCGTACAGGGGAAAGGCCCAACCGGCAAAAGGTAAGTGGGGAGGGGGAGAGGGACAGAGGGGGGACAGGGCCTGGGAACAACGCCGCCCACCTGCCCCACCACCTTGCCCCCCCAGTCCCTGTCCCCTGCCCCAATTACCTTTTGCCACCCGGGGAGGAAAACGCAAGGGCCCCGAAAGCGCCCGCTGTGCACTTCCCATTCGCCTGGGGATGCACGGCTGAAGGACCTGGCCACTGCCTCCTCCCCAGGCAGCGGGGAACGCAAGAGCACCAAAGGTGCCCGCTCCGCACTCCCCATTCAGTATAGACAGAACCGTTTGCACTCCTTCAGCCCTGCGTCTTCCCCGGGCGGCGGGGGGTGGTGGATAGGAGGAATCCCTCCGCCCCGCTCCCCGCAGCTTCGGTGGGGAGACAAAACCATCTCCCCAGAGGCCAGCGCTGGTCTCTCCGTAGCTTCGGGGGGGAGAGGAGGAATCCCTCCACTCCCCCCCCCCATGGCTTCAGCAGGGAAACAAAATCATCTCCCCGGAGGCGGCTCCAGCCTCTGCGTAGCTTGGGGGGGGAGAGGAGGAAACCCTCCTCTCCCCCTCATGCCTTTGGCGAGGTAGCAGGGACGAAGGCACTCCCTCTGTGTGAGTGTGTCTGTGTGTGTTTGTGTTGTATGTGTGTGTATATTGTGTGCTGTTCTGTTGTATGTATTGTGTGTGTGTGTGTGTGTGTGTGTGTGTGTGTGTGTGTGTGTGTGTGTGTGTGTGTGTGTGTGTGTGTGTGTGTGTGTGTGTGTGTGTGTGTGTGTGCAAAACCTGCCTGGCAAAGCCGGGCAAAATATGCTAGTTAAAAATAAGAAGTAAAGCTGTCAATTTTGGTAAATAGTTTCATATTATACAATGTGGTAAAAAACAGATAAAAGTTCTGAAAGGACAGCCTGCTCTTCGGAGCTGGTTGGTCCAATCATGTGCACATGTCAATCAGGTCAATCTTCCCCATTTTGAAACTATTTTCAGGGGTTCAACTAAATTGTCCCACAGTATGTTATGGCTTCGTAGTTACGACACTGAACTTGATGACTGGGAGGTTGGCAGGTCAGCAATTTGAGACCCAAGTGCTGCATGATGGAGTCAGCTGTCTCTGTCCCAGCTCCTGCCAACCTAGCAGTTTGAAAGCAAGAAGTTGCAAGTAGATAAATAGGTACCACTTCAGTGGGAAGGTAAACAGCATTCCGTGTCTAGTCATGTTTGCCACATGTCCACAGAAGTGTCTGTAGGTGCTTTGGCTGTAAAGGGAGATGTGCACCAAACCCTATATTCGGATATGTCTGGCTTTCAAACAAAAGCCACCCCATGTTATTCCATCCCCAGCATATCTGAACTCTGGGATGGGATAAAATAGGGCAGCAGCCGATGGACCTGCTACTCAATTAATGGGGGGAAAGGCCCTCACGATCAGCTGAGAAGCACTGCCACTGCTGAGGGAGCTACTATAACCTTCTCAGCAGTAGTGTAAAAAACCTTTGCCCCAGCTGAGGGGGGAACCACTTCCCTCAGCAGCAGAGGAGACATCAGCAGTGAAGGGGTCATTGCTCCCTACACATACAAAGCAGCTGAGAAACGCTGTTGATGGGGCTGCTGCAGTCCCATCAGGCTTCTTTGGAGGACAAAATGGTGTCTGGATGAAGGGATTCCGCCCAACAGCAATTTACTTCTTCTCCCAACCTAAAGCGGCTTTCTAAAAACTAGGCTACACTGGACTGAGAGGGCCAGTATAGGCAGAACCTAAGCTTGGTGAATGAGCATCCAACAGCAAATGCAGTTGTTTTAAGCAAATAAAAAGTGGCACACACTGTGGTGATAATTCAAGTTGGCAGAAGCTGGGGCAGAAGACAGGAGCTCACTCTGTCATGCAACACTTGGGTCTTGAACTGCTGACCTTGTTATTAAATTTAGCATTTTAACCACTAAACCACTGCGGCCCTATCAAATGTGTGGATAGGAAAGACTTGAACCTGCTTCACAGCTTATAGGGTCTACTTTGATTACTGGGAGTGACTGTCCCTTGATTCACAAGGTTGCCATAAGTGAAAAGCAACTTGACAGCACATATCAACAAAAACTAGGTGAATACCAAGGATGAGAGAAATATGACCAGTAGGAACAAGAGTCTAACATTTTACTACCTGAAATGTGTGGATGGGAAATGCAGGTGCAACAAGTAGGGTTGGTGTGGGATCTGTTGATCCTCAATACCTATTGATTAAGGTAGTTGCCTCATTCTGTTTAATGTAAGTGAGAGAACACGCCCAGATAGACCAAGGATAGTAGCGGTGTGTTTAATATTACTATGTGTGTGCTTATAATTAATCTTATCAAGGTACTAACTGAATTGCTGCAAAGGTAGTCCAAACGAATTACAAATTTGTATACAAACAAACTACAATATACAAAAGGCTATATATACACATGTAAAAGTGCATCCCCCCTCTCTGGTCGACACTGCAATAGGACAGAAATATCTCCAGTAATGATCCCTGAGTCCATGAGAACAGTACTTGCGACATGCAGTCTGTAATTCAGTCCATGGCTCCGAGATAGTTATTGCATAGAAAGTATGGGATCTTCGTTGACATATAGTGCTGCAGGTAACCTTGTGCAATGTGCTCACTGGAGAAGAATCAAATGTGCCCAATTACAGGTCTCAGAAGGGTGGAATGTTCTTGAATAGTTTCGATGCCCCTCCGGTAAACGGACATTTTGGAAGACTTTCTCAAGAGTCTATGACATAACAATGATAAGAAGAACACAAAAAAGCTAAAATACATTCTACAAATAGCATTGCTAAAACCGATTACATACTATGCGTGTATAACTAATAGAACGGACAAAAGCATACCTAATGAGTATGAATGACGCGCGTGCGTACCTCCATGGTATGTTCTTATTGTGTCATCGCGTTACTGAAACCTAGGACAATTTTAGTTTAAGTACTTTCAAGGAATTGATCTCATCTGAAATTAATGTGCCTGAGTAAATTAATCTTGTAAACCTCCGTATTGCCTGTTATTAAAGGCATAGGGTAAGAACCCTAAAGTCTTAAATGACTAACCCAAACCCTCTGCAGGACTGGAATCACAGAAACGCAGATAGGTCCCAATCCATATTTAAGCCATGAGGTGTCAACGTTTTAAAATGATGGATGTAAAATGCCTCTCTCCGCAACAGAAAGCGTTCGATTTTGACAACCTGGTGCTCACTTGGGAGGTAAGTTTCGAGTACTACCATCTTTATCTCTTTGTATGTGTGTTTTTTCTCAATAAAGTGATTAACCATGGGAGCGGTGACAATTTGATTTTTAATTCGGGATAGATGTTCTCCTAGACGTACCTTTATAGGTCGTTGAGATTGACCAATATATGCCAATTGGCATGAACAGACAATCATGTAGATGGAATCACTCGTGTTGCAATTTGAGAAGGAAGTTAAATCCAAAGTAAAATTACTGCCAGGTAGTCGTACATGGTTGGTGTGCCACATGTAGGTACAAAACTTAGTGTCCGCACGCATAGTATCCTATAGGAGCTCTAGGGATGGTTGGACGTTGGGCAATGTCGGCTCAAGAAATGTAATTGGCAATGGTATTGGTTTTATGAAATCCTATAGTGGGACGCTGCTGGCATCCAGGTATCGAATCAAGGATGTGCCAGTGTCTCAGTACTATATTTTTAATCTTATTTGCTAGGGGAGTATAATCTATGGACCAGAATAACCCGGAATTGTGTTGAGATGTTCTCATATCGCCCCTGAGTAAAGTACTCCTGGGGCGTGCATTAGCTTTATCACGGGCTGTCTTGATGATGTTCTTGGGGTAGCCCCTATTTCTTAAGGTGGTAGATATTTTATTAGCCGCCGTATTGTAATCCTGAGCCTGCGTTGAATTCCGTTTTGCTCTTAACATTAGACTGTATGGGATGTTAGCCTTCAGATGATGTGGGTGGAACGAGTTGAACTGTAAACATGCGAAGCGATCTGTTGGCTTATGGTAAAGTTTTGTTTGAATACTTTTCTAATATACACTGTAAGATCCAAGAATGGTAGGGAAATGGGATTTAAAGTATGTGTGAACTGTAATTGATGATGTTGGCGACTGATCCATTGACAGAAATCTGCAACCGAAGAGTGATCTTTAAAAATGAAAAATAAATCATCAATGTACCTCTTGTAACAAAGAATATCCGAAAAATAAGGATTAACTGAAGGATCTAGAATAAACGTTTTGTCAAAATGACACGGTTTTAGCAATGCTATTTGTAGAATGTATTTTAGCTTTTTCGTGTTCTTCTTGTTATGTCATAGACTCTTGAGAGTCTTCCGAAATGTCCGTTTACCGGAGGGACATCGAAACTATTCAAGAACATTCCACCCTTCTGAGACCTGTAATTGGGCACATTTGATTCTTCTCCAGTGAGCACATTGCAGAAGGTTACCCGCAGCACTATATGTCAACGAAGATCCCATACTTTCTATGCATTAACTATCTCAGAGCCATGGACTGAATTACAGACCGCATGTCGCAAGTACTGTTCTCATGGACTCAGGGATCATTACTGGAGATATTTCTGTCCTATTGCAGAGTCGACCAGAGGGGGGGGATGCACTTTTACATGTGTATATATAGCCTTTTGTATATTGTAGTTTGTTTGTATACGAATTTGTAATTCGTTTGGACTACTTGTGTAGCAATTCAGTTAGTAGCTCGATAAGATTAATTATAAGCACACGCCTAGTAATATTAAACACAATTCGCTACTATCCTTGGTCTATCTGGGCGTGTTTTCTCACTTACCTTATCTCTACACCCCAGCCGCTATTCCACGTTTCATTCTGTTTAATGACAGGGCTCATACCAAGGGGGAACTATTCTCAGCTATAAAAGTCCTACAGATATTGGTAAAATGTTTCATATAATTTTGTTAATACAATTGAGCTACAAATCTTCCCAGAGCCTGGGATTAAAAAGAGACAGATGCCATTAAACCCTCATTTTGACAATCTGTCAGGCTTGTTATTTATTACTAGTACCTGACATACTTCCAATCACTTCTTATGGGAATATACTTCTAATCCACAGTTGCTCTTTCCAACCCATTCCTTTAAAAGCCTTTTACAGTTTTAAATCAAACAAATACTTTACTGTCCCTTGTCAGATGCAAAGATCTTTGTCCACAGCAACATCAATGTTTAGTTGTAAGACATGAAAGAAGAAGCCAGTTATCTGTGGGATAGATTCCCATTATTGTGTTTTTAAAAATCAAAATCCATATTTTCATTATCATATGCTTGATTCCTATGGTCTAGTAAGGTGAAGAAAATCCATAATAAAAAATATAAAGATGTACAGCATGACCCTAAGCAAGTTGACTTAGAAGTAGATCCCAGAACATTCTGTGTTTACCCCAACCCAACAAGTGTGCATAAGACTACATAAGCATTGATATTGGATTCAGATTGGTCTTTTAAGTTGTTCAAGAACAGAAATCAGGAAAGTTGCTTTCTCTACAACTCCCAAATAATACAATCAGCTTTGCCACAAAGAACTGCAATTAAACAAATCAACATTTTTTTGTTTCCTCTTTTCTGAACAGGACTGGTGCTGATTGTACAGTGGCTATGGCAGCATCCAATATACAGCAAAGAAGACAGAAGGGTCTCTAGGACAGAGATGGCAAACATTTTAGAGACCAAGTGCTCGAGGAGGTGGGGGAACTGGGCGGCAAGCATCACATGTGCCAGTAGTGTCACATGGGTGCATATGCACCCCCTGCACCAAGCTTTGTGCCGTCCTCCAGCAATCCCCCACTGCCGTGCCAGGTCCTGCCGCCCCCCAACAAGCCCCGCATGACCACACTGGCAAGGCCTTCTGGGCTCCAGTAAAGCCCCATGTGGCCACCAGAAAAGCCTCCCGGGCTCCGGAAAAGCACCGCATGGCCACCAGAAAGGCCTCCTGGGCTCCAGAAAAGCCCCCGTTGGGCTCCCCCCCCAATCGGGCCTTCCTATCCCCTGGTGAGCCCCTTCCTACTCCTCTGCTGGGCCTCGAGTGCTCCCCACGATGCACCTTACCTCTTCAGCTACAGCCTCCAGGCCAAGATTTCAGCCTCCCCTTTCTTTTGGCAGAGATAGGGATGGTGGGGAAATTGTGCAGGCCAGGATGCATTGGGAGGGGCTGCTCCTCGAGAAAAGACTTCCGTGTGCCACTTCTAGCACGTGTGCCATAGGTTCACCACCACTGCTATAGAAGTCAGTACTAATGTTCTGACAATGTCTACTAATCATAATTGCATCCTCAAAATTATTCTAGATGCTTCTGGAATATAAATCCATTTGCAATGCTATTACATTTTTACTGTAAGGGCAGTGACTACTCTTTTGTAAGACTGAAGTCAATTGGAAGGAGGGATATCCCAAGTATTTTTCGCACCCTAACTAGACTAAGTCTTTGCTTCTACCTCCTGTTCAATATAGAGCAAAATGGGGAAAAACATAGCTTGATATGTAACTACTATTGACATTCTATCTTTTGCATAACTATTAACTATTAACTATTACCTGGCCACATTCTTCAGCACCTACATCAATTCAATCAGACCTGGCCATATTCTCCAAATTAAATCTGCATTCTTTCAACAGTTTATTATGAAGCATAATATGCTACCATATATGGAAAGCATTATCCCCCTCTTTCACTCTAGATGAGAAACAAGCAGAAATTTAGTTTTCTCACCATTACTATGAGTTGAGATTAACACATCTTAAATTAGCAATGAGGAGGTGGAATGATGCAAGCAATTCGTAGCAGTCTAGCACTGAAATACAGAAATATCTTGATAAGAAGGAAACAAGATATCAAACAAAAAATAATATTTTATTATGCTGCTCAGGTTTGCCATAGCTTGCCTCCCAAGAAGTAAGCATCTTTTTATTTCATCGCTGCAGTCATCATCTGCAGTGATCTTAGATCTCAAGAATGTAGTCTGTCACTGCTTCCATTACTTCTATTTGCCAGGGAGTGATGTGCCCGGATGCCATGATCTTGGTTTTTTTGATGTTGAGTTTCAGGCCAGGTTTTGCACTCTCCTCCTTCAGTTTGCTGATATTTCATGACACCAGATCTTCTGCCTGAAGCAGCTGGCCCTCTATACATAACTATAGGGCCAGCTTGGCACTTTTCAAATATGTGTGTGTTCAGACAATAAATCCAAGTGCAAGAGCTCTTTGTATGACTTGTAGCAGATATCAAATTTCATTATATAAACACAAGAAATAGATCAGACATCCAGTCCAGATTTCTGTCTTTCACAGTGAATGACTAGGGAGACTTGCATTGGAAGTTACAAACCAGTCAAGAAAGAAACAGCCACCACTTGTTCTTTAGCTCCTGTATCTCTGAACCAGAGGTTTGTTGCCTATTAATGCTGACATTTAAACTGGCTTCATGGCTCAAGCCACTAATAGACCTAACTTCATGTATAATAAATTTAAGGCAGGGGCAGGACATCTTGGCTTTTTAGATATTATAGCCTATAATCTTCATGAGCCCTTCCCATATAGTAGTCCAGAACATATGGAAGGTCAAACAATTATCACCCTTGTCTAAAACTCTAAGCAAAAAGGCATCATCAAAGTGGAGGGCACAATGAGTATCTGGAGTGGAAAGCTGTGGTGCTCCAAATTCTGTTGGTCTGCAACTCCCATCAGCACCAGTATGGCTTGCCATTAAAGGAAAGCAACAGTTCTCCCATCCCTAAAATATAATCAATTTTGAACAAAAAGCAAGGCATGTTAACAAGTTTCTTGTACGCTCACCGCTCCCCTCTCATCATCCTCTAATTCAAGGGTTCCCAACCTACACCCCATGGGCCGGACCTGGTCCGCGGCACCATTGCATGTGGCCTGTCGCCACCGCTGCCGCACCCGGAAGTGGAAGCAGATGCATTTACAACAGCCATAAAATGCGCACACGCATGTGTAAACATGGTTACGTCAGCCATAAATGCACCCGTGGCTGTTGTAAACGTGGAAGTGGGTGCATTTACTTCCACTTCCAGGGGGCATGGTCTGGCCTGCTCAGCTGTCCGGGTGCATAATCAGGCCCACAGCATAAAAAGGTTGGGGACCCCTGCTCTAATTGTTAAAATGACAAGTTGCAAAAATGATAAGTTACAAAAGAGCTACTTTAAATGGCTATCCATTCAGTGGCAGTTTTTTAAAGGAAGCCACAAGAAAAAACAAAACAAGGCTCAGTGACTTTAGTTAGTAGCAATTTCTACTGTGTTCACTGAAGCTTGCTCCAAAGGAAGTGTGCATAGGCTTACAACCTAATAGTGTAGGGCTATACACACCTACTAAAAAAAAAAAAAAGCCACACCAGGTATATAGGCTTCTTTCCTTTTCCTTCTCTCTCTGATATTACTGCCTTGGTCCCAATAAAGTTCTAAATTCCAAACTAGACTGGATCCCCACATACAGTAAAACCCTGGGTTACAACCGCTTCGGTTTAAGTTTGCTCCAGTTTCCAAAGGCAAACCCTATGGAAATGCTGTCCCAGTTTACAAATTTTTAATGTATTTGTTTCAGTTTACAACGATCAATTCAGGACCATTTTTAAAAAAAATTCAATGCATCCATATGGATGTTTTGGGTTACAATTTTTTCGGAATACAACAGAGGCTGTTGGAACAGACCTCCGTCGTAACCCGGGATTTTACTGTATTTATTTTATAAACAGAAAAGAAACAAAGGGCTTAGTTGCATACCACTTATTTAATATATTTTTCTTTAGTTCTGAAAGACAGTCTGTCATTGCGTAGATCTTATCTCCTATGGTTCCGCTCACCTATTTTTTTGTTTATTTTTCACTGCTTCTTTGATTTCCCCACCTCTACTCTCTTCTCCCTGTGCCCAGTTCCCCACCCCATCATCTTCTAAATGTTATTTCTTTCTTATGCAAAAAAAGAGCACTGTAACAACTTAAGAATTAACTCCCTTCCACCCTGCAACCTCCCTCTCCTAGAATTTCACTGTATTTTTGAAGAAAGCAAAGCAACATTGGGGGGGGGGGGGGGGAATCACTGGCATGAATGTTTCTTACCCACTTTATAAGGTCACTATAGTTCATAAATTATATATTACCACTCCAAATTGTGGTCCTTTCTTTTGCCTTTCCTGTTCCCTCCCTCTTGTACCTCATTGACACCTGAGATTCTGAGCCTTTGTTAAATAGCAGATTATTTGAGTTGTGCTTCATTGATGTTAATCACTTTCCTAATTAAATAATAATGATGATGATCACAAGACTATATCGTAGTCTGTAAAAGCAATATGTGAAGTGACACCAAGTTCAGCACTTTTATTAAAGAAGGTAATGAGGCCAGGCTGGCTACAGAATCATAGTACTGGAAAAGTTCAGAAAGACAAACTAATCACTAAAGCAATTTTATTCTTAACAAAATACTGTTAACCCAATTCACTACCCATTTCCAGAATCTTCAACCGGGAGCCATCGAAATATTATGGATTTCTATTCTTATCTATCCCAGCTTGCATGACCATCAGATAGGAATCAGGGAGCTACTACACTGGCAAATAATACAGGAACTGCTCTAAGATTGGAATGGTCATCTTCATAGTATTTTCCATTGACTATAAGGCATTAAAGTAAATGTAAATCAGTCTGGATTTCCCCTCTCCCCATCCATGTGTCTTTCCTCTACTGCTGGGGCTTCTACTTCTTTTGCAACAAATGCATCTGCAATGGTTTAGGTCAGTGGTGGCGAACCTATGTCACACATGCCAGAGGGGGCACTCAGATACCTCTCTGTGGACATGCGCACCATTGCCCCAGCAGAGTTTGCCCTGCCCCTCTGCCCAATGGGAGCACTTTCTCCCTCCAAGCACAGAGTTCTCCCCACCCCTCTGCCCAATGGGAGCACTTCCTCCTTCTCTCCAGCACAAAGTTTACCCCCCACCCCTCTGCCCAGCAGGCCAGTGGGAGTGCTTCCTCCCTTCCCTGTCTGGGATAAGGTGGGCAGCTCACATGCAGCGTGAGGGTACGGCATGGATGGCAGCCTGTTGAGTCTGTGGTAAAGGTGAGTTTGGGCACTTAGTCTCTAAAAGGTTCACCATCACTGGTTTAGGTGGTGTGATCACTTGGACAGATGCAGAAAACAGGTGATGGGATGCCGGTGGTTGGCAGGATGGGGAGGAAAGGAAGCAAAGGGGTACTTACAGTGGTCAGGTCCTTTCAAGTGAGCAGCCTTTTAAGGGAGTCAAACTACAAGATTTTGGGACAATCCAGTCAAGAAAATATTGGTTCTTTGCTTATAATGCTGATCATGTTATTTTTTTTAATACAGTGGAACATACAACAATTGCCCTGTATAACAATGGAAATGCATAACAATTAGTTTTTTGGGGGAAATGGCATCCCGCATAACAATTTTCCCCATGGAAAAAACCGTACAACAATTTTTCAATGAGAAAACCACTTAGCAAAAAAAAAAAAAAATGTCGTTGTACGATGCATCCAATATATAACAAAGTGTGATGCAGAGAGCCAGTGCAGTGTAGTAGATGGGCTGGGAGGATTCAGGAAACCTGCCTTCACATCCATGTTAAGACCTGGAAACTAAAGGTCTTAATCATAAATCACTCATTCAACAACTCACATTTCTCAAAAACCCATCAGAGTAGCTATAAACTGGAAGCAATCAGTGCTGCGTTTCCATCTATGTCTCATAACTTAATCCATGATAATTATAGTACATTTGTAAATTAACTATTTATTAATTTAATTAACTACTTCTTTGGAACTATTCTATAACTAAGCATTATTCAGAGAGGATTATCTGAATTCTGCAGTCTTAAACTACACACTAGAGTGAGGCAAAATCCATTATTCAGTAGATCAGTGGCAGCTGGTATAAAACAACTGAGGTCAAAGGAAGAAATTGGCCTGCTCATGCTGAGAACTCATATTACACGAGTGATACTAAAGGAAGCCTTTCCCATTATCTAGCAACAACCTTCTACACACAATTAATCAAGGACTCATATTTGGAGTTAGAGTGGATTTTTGCCCTCCAGATGTTTTGGCCTACAATTTTCATTAGCACCAGTCAGCATGGCCAGTGGTGAAGGTCTCTTGGGTTTATTGTCCAAAACATCTGGAATTCTGAAGTTTCCTCCCTTTAATACTCTGTAATGCAATGAGATGAGATGGCTAGATGGCATCATTGACGCAGCGGGCATAGATCTGGGTGGACTATGGAGGATGGCAGATGACAGAGGAGCCTGGCGTGCTGTGGTCCATTGGGTTGCAAAGGGTTGGACTCAACTGTGCGACTGAACAAGTGAATTACAGAAAAGGTTCAAGAGTTATGAAAAAGATTGCCCTTCTTTGCTCCACCAACCTACAAGTCCAAACAGCACTACAAAGCCCTGCTCCAGATTACCAAAGCGCCCCCAGGGCTCCAATATATAACAATGTGTGATGCAGAGTCAGTGCAGTGTAGTAGATGGGCTGAGATTCAGGAAACCTGCCTTCAAATCCATGTTAAGACCTGGAAACTCAAGGTAGAGGCTCAATCATGAATCACTCTTTCAACAACTCACATTTCTCAAAAGTAGTAAGTGGGTATTGAAGTAGCATGTTGCTGTGCTCCTGAGAAGTACTTAAGGCTCTGGCCTTAAGTACTTATCAGGGGCATAGCAACATGCCACTTCAATACCCACTTACTACTTTTGTAATATTAACAGTGTGATAGTCATACACACCTTGATTCTGTCCCTCTGTGCTGTACCTTCCAGCCCAACAATGCCAAAGGAGACCTACTGAATTTTTACACTGTACCCTAATAATGTCTCTCCCCTTCCTCAAGTTCTCTCCCACCTGAAGTTAACAGATCCCTTGGAATGGTAGAAGAGATTCACTAGAATGAAAAGAAACTAACCATCTTCTCCCATCCCACTTATAATAGTGAAAGTGACAACACAATCATTTGTTTATTCAAAAGTAAACCCTACAATGTTCAATAAGTATGTTTCCAGGAAAATATATATAGGCGGTAGAGAGTCATGTGGTTCTGCCCAGTTATCTGGTAGCTCCTGGCTCACCTTCCATAGTTCCACCAGAAGTAGAAATGATCATCAGCTGAGTACAGTGATGGGCTCCAAAAAAAATTTACTGCCACACTTTGGTATGGTGGGCGTGACCAGGGGAAAAGCCCTGTGTTGCACCCGAATTAGGACTAGTTTATTTCAAAACTCGGACAGGTGGAGCCAGCCAGAATTTCTGCTACCAGTCATGACGAACTGGTGCGAACCTGCTGATGCCCACCACTATGAATCTGCTGAAAACATTCAAGGCACCTCTTTTTCTGATTAGGAGTAGGACTTTCTACTTCTGGCAGTCTAGGAAAACAGTGGAGTGTTAAACTGGTTGCTTGTTGAAAAATTTGAGACAACTGCAAGTCACACACACAAACTCACATCCTCAAAGATGGACATTTTTGCTTCTACACAAGAGATCCTGTCCAGAAATGGGAAAGTTATAAAGTTAACCACCCCCTTTTATGTGAAATTCTTGTATTTTTAATTTTTTAAAAAAATTCCATGCTACCCCTTTACAATAAACTGGTCCACAAGGCAGCTTACAAGCAATTACAATTATAAAATTTTAGAAATAAATAAATAACAACCATAAAACAACTTAATTTCAACTAGGAATTTTCATCCCTATCCTACCCCCAGCAAAGAAATCAGAATTACTGCTATTCCCCCCAAAAACTGATTGAAACGAAGTGGTTGTGAAGGACCAATGTTTTTCTATTTTTTTTTTAAACATGCCATCAAACCAATCCTGACTGATAATTCTTTTCAAGGTTTTCTAGATAAAATGTACAATACTCAAAAGTGGCTTATAATTTTCCTCTTCTGGAACACCTTGAGTCTCTGCTACCTGCCTAAGACTCTACAGGTTGGCACTTCTCTTGAGAAACAGAATTAGAAATCGAACTATCAACTTTTTGGCTTGGCAGCCAGATACCTTCCTCTCTTTAATCAGCAGAAAACAGTTTTCCCTGTTCAACGATTCAGTTTGGGCAATTCCTGAAGGAACAAAACATAGAATATCATGGAAAGAACATAAAAACATAACCAGTGAGGCTTGAGCCTACTATTTTGTTAAACTGATACTCACTAGTTCTTGCCCATTCACTCTCTCTTGGACTGTCCTCACGTCAACATTGTGAGATACTGAAGGTGAAACATGCCATCTCCATCTCCTTGCAAAAATTAGCATGATGCCAGTTATATTTGTCTATGTTTAAAGAAGCATCCATCTGGTAGTTCAGCTGTGTTGTCCACAGTTGATTCCGACCCTTTGCGACCCTATGGACCATTGTCCTCCAGGCGCCTCTGTCCTCCACCATCCTCCTCAGCCCTCCCAGTTCTGTGCCCACTGCATCTACAATACCATCTATCCATCTCATCTTTGGACACCCCCTTCTTCTCTTGCCCTCCACCTTTCCCAGCATCAAGGCCTTCTCGAGTGAATCCTCCCTTCTCATTTGATGTCCAAAGTACTTCAGCTTCATCTTTACTATTTGACCTTCTAATGAGCAGTCAGGGTTGAATTCTTTTAGGATCGACCTATTTGTTCTCCTCAATGTCCAGGGGACTCTCAAAACTCTCCTCCAACACATTTCAAAGGCGTCTATTCTTCTGCGTTCAGCTTTCCTAATGGTCCAGCTCTCACAGCCATACATTACCACCGGGAATACCATTGCTTTGACTATGCGAATTTTTGTTTGCAAGGTGATGTCTCTGCTTTTCACTCTGTTCCCCAGTTTTCTCATCACTTGTCTCCCAAGAATCAGTCGTCTTTTTATTTCATGGCTGCAATCCCAATCTGCAGTGATCTTGGATCCTAGGAATGTAAAATCTGTCACTGCTTCTACTTCTTCCCCATCTATTTTCCAGGAACTGATAGGGCCTGTTGCCAATATCTTGGTTTTCTTAATATTGAATCTCATAAATACATACCTGTCAACCTTCCCAGATTGGCCGGGATTTCCCGATTTTCGGAGCTGATTTGCGCCATTTCCCGCCCGCAAATGCCAAAACCCCAGAATTGGCAGTGGGGGGAAAAGAGGTACTGCACATCCCTTCTGCGCACATCACCTTCTACGCATGCGTAGGCTTTTACGCTTGCGTAGAACCCTTCTACGTATGCGTAGAAGGTGATCTGCGCAGAAGGGGATCCACGCAAGCGTAAAAGCCTTCTACGCAAGCATAAAAGCCTTCTACGCATTCGTAGACGGCGACCTGTGCAGAACCGTTCTGCGCAGGTCCCATATTTTCCGGAGCTGCGGTTGACAGGAATGTAAATATAACAACATAATGCAATACCATCAATAAATCTAACAATAAATTTGACTCAGCTTTCCAATCTTCCCAGGTCGGCCAAATGATTACCCAGCGTGTGTGTGTGTGTGTGTGTGTGTGTGTGTGTATGTGTGTGTGTGGGGGGAATGCAAATTCACTTGTGAACAGCCCAGAGAGTGCAATAAACGCTATGGGGCGGTATATAAGTGTGATTGCTTTGCTTTTTATATGCTGTGTGCATAAAGCTTTCGGAGCAGCTGCAGCACCCAGAGAGAGAGAGAGACCCCGAGTCCAGAGCCTGCCCGACTCCTGCCTGGGTGACAGGGGGCTGCTCCGATCCCAGGGCGGCGTCGGTCGGTGTGGCTTCTCTGTTGACAACTTGACACACCCGCTCTCCGGAGGAACAGCAAGTGCACCGGGCGGCGGCGGCGGCGGCGCCTCCCGTGGGCGTGGAGAGCTACCCAAACACGCGCGAAATGGCGCGCTGCGGGAACGGTGAGTGAAGTGTGTGAATGAAGCCCAGTGCCGCCGCCGCCCCCCCTCCTCCGTCCCCCCCTTGTCAGTGGGCTGCGCAGGGAGGACTCGGAGGCGGAGGGAAGCCCCCAGCAGTGCTGCCGCTGCCGGGCATGCGCGGGCGCCCCAGGAACATGGCGGAGGCGGCGGCAGCGGCGTGAATGCAGGCGGCCGGGGCCAGCCCAGTGCGCAACTGACTGACAGACACGCGAGCCGGGGGACCGGGAGAGGGGGGGGCGCTCCCTTGCTTCCCTTCGGTGAGTGCCCCCGAGCGGGTCCCTGGGAGAAGGGGGCCTAACCATCGAGGCCGCCCCTACACCCCCCGCCTCGGTTTTGTCTGGCGTGGGAAGACAAGGAGGCAATGTCGGAGCCGCCTCTTCCTCTCCCTCCCCGGCGTCTCTCCACACTGGGAAGCGCGTGGGGGAGGAAGCGGACGAGAGGCGCCGGGCTGGGGCGTGCAGGGGACGGGCGGCGGCGAGTTCGAGCCCCTTGGGCGGGTGGAGTTGAGGAGGTGGGGAAGCAGCGCTCCCGTCCCGCTCCGGTCTGTCTGTGTCTCTCTGTCTGTGTCTCCCGCCCTCCCTGCCCAGCCAGCGGCTGCGGCTGCTGCTTCTGCCTGCCTGCCTGCCTGGCCTCCTTCCTTCCTTCCTTGTGGGTCCCTCCTAAGCCGTGCAGTTTGGAGCCCGCGCTGTTTCTCTTCTTTCTTTCTCCCCCTCCCCCCCTCCAGTTATTTAGTTTTTACGCGGCTGTTTCTGGGGAGGGAGCCGAGTTTTACTTCTTCTCTTCTGGACGGAGGCGCTTCCTCCTCCCAGTCCCAGGCAGCCCCGCCTTTCCTCTGCTAACCATTGGTGTCCACCTTTCTTGGGATCAAAAGCCATGGGGAGGGGGGGGAAAGGGGGGGGATTGCTGGGGAGGGGAAAAAAAGAGGGGGGGATTGCATTCCTCTTTGGGGAGAGGCAGGAGGTGGTGGTGGTGGGAGATCTTGCAAAAGGGGGAGCTAACCCAGCATTTAGCCAGGGGTGCATTGGCAGGTCTGTCTCTCTCCCTGAAAGCTCCCTCCCTTCCTCCCTCGGGGGGTTAAGCTAGGAGGAGAGACAGAGTAGAAACTGCATTGCCCAAGCGAGGGATGCGTGGAGATTACGGGCACGGCTGAGAAAGAGAGAAAGACCTTTCATGATCAGGAGAGGCAGAGGGACAACACACTCAGAGCTCGGTTCTGTAGTCTGCCTGTCTGTCCACATAAAATATACACAGGTGAAACTCGGAAGATTAGAATGCCGTGTGCAAATGTTCATTCATTTCACTTAAAAAGGTGAAGCCAATATAGGAGATCGACTCACTACATGCAAAGCGAGAGATGTCATCATGCCTTAGTGCGTTATAAATGTACAGTATAGCGTACATGAGATTCTGTGATTATGGGGTACATGAGATTGGGGGGTGTTGGGGTTTTCATAAACTAAGCCATTAAGCATCAATATTGTAACAAAGTAAGGCTTGAACGATCTCGCTTTGCATGCAATGAGTCTATCTCATATATTGGTTTCACCTTTTAAGTTGCATTGCTGAACATTTATTTGCACGGCATTCTAATTTTCCGAGTTTTCACCTGTATAGATAGGTTACAGTTTTATTTTACTTATTTTTTAAAAAACTTTTTAGTGGGAAGCACCTCTTTCTAGTTACCTGTATAGATAGGTTACAGTTTTATTTATTTTTTTAAAAAACTTTTTAGTGGGAAGCACCTCTTGCTAGTTACCTGTATAGATAGGTTAAAGTTTTATTTATTTATTTTTTAAAACCTTTTTAGTGGGAAGCACCTCTTGCTAGTTACCTGTAAAGGTTTCCCTTGCCCAAAAGCCAGTCGTATCCGACTCTAGGGTGCAGTGCTCACCTGTTTCAAAGCCGAAGAGCCAGCGCTGTCTGCTGCTGCAGACGTTTCCGTGGTCATGTGGCAGGCATGACTAGACACCGGAGCGCACAGAACGCTGTTACCTTCCCAACCGAAGTGGTCCCTATATATCTACTTGCAATTTCTTGCTTTCGAACTGCTAGGCTGGCAGGAGCTGGGACAAAGACCAGAGCTCATTCCGTCCTGCAGTACTCGGGAATCGACCTTCCGCCTCCCAGTCAGCATCTTAGGCACTTGAGCCACTGCAGTCCCCTGTATAGATAGGTTAAAGTTTTATTTTTATTTTATTTTTTTAAAAAAGCCTTTTTAGTGGGAAGCACCTCTTGCTAGTTCTCGGGCGAGTTTGCAAGCAAGCCCGAGGCCGGGGCTGTTTGTTACTGTTTGGGTTGCCGCCGGGCGCTCACACATGCGTTTGAACTTCAGCAGAAAGGGAGGGAAGGAGAGAGACGGAGAGGGGAGGGTTGGCCCGACGCCGGGGAGGCCGGGAGAAAGAGAGAGGGAAGAGGAGGAGGCGGCGAAAGGGGGGCTCTTTTGGGGATGTGGCGTAGGCACCCTGTTAGCCCGAGCTGTGGCACACCATCCTCCTGTCTCAAGTCCCCGGTACTTTGGTGGGGCTGAGCTTGGCGCCGCCGCCGCCGCCGCCTGCACGTCATGGCTGTGCGCGCCTTTGACAGGAGCGCCTGCCTGAGAGGAGTCATGTCAGACACGCTCACACGCCTCCTCCTGGCGCTGTGGCTTCGCCCAGGGCGACGCTTCCCTCCCTCCCTCCCTCCCGCCTCTTCGGGTGAGGAGGAGGAGGAGGAGGTCTGGCGCCTAAACGCTCCCTTGCTCGGGGACCGGCAGCAGCTGCCATCGATCTGGGGCAGGAGGCGGCGGCTTCCCTTCAGGCAGACAGATGGGCACTCGAGGGGGAAAGCGGAGAATGCCCGTCCCGTCCCTTCTGAAAAGAAGAAAAGCCGCCCTGCACTTGTTTTCTCCGGTTTGCCTAACAAGTCCTTTCCTACGTCGGCAGGTGTTGGGGTCTGGGTGTGAATCCTGCAGAGCTAAGCAGTTAGCTTGTGGCAGCGGCGGCGGTGCCCGTGTAGTGTTTTCACTCTCACCCAGACAATAACATGCAGAGTAACGACGAAAACAAAATAGCTTTTACTTCAAGTCAGTTCAAAAGGGAAACATAAGAACATTAGATTACTATCTATGAAAGTAAAGTCAGGTAAACAGTTTGTAAGTCTTTGTAAGCAGTACTTTCAAGGTCTGAGCATACCTGTCAAGTATCCCGGATTGGCCGGGATTTCCCGTATTTCGGCACCAATTTTCGTCCTTTCCCGCCCGGAGCTGCCGCTATCCTGGATCTTGGGGGGGAAGCAGTTACTTCGCACCCCTTCTGCACAGATCCTTTCTACGCATTCGTAGAACCCTTCCATGCATGCACAGAAGGGTTCTGCGCAGAAGGGGATGCATAGAACCCTCCTACGCATGCATAGAACCGACTAGCACAGAACGGTTTTGTGCAGGTTCGTTGTATGCATGCGTAAAAGCCTATGCATGCGTAGAACGGACTTGTGCAGAACCGTTCTGTGCATGTCTGTTGTACGCATGCGTAAAGCTTTTACGCATGCGTAAAACGGACCTGCGCAGAACTGTTCTGCGCAGGTCCTGTATTGTCCAGAGCCGCGCTTGACAGGTGTGGGTCTGAGTCCCAGTCAAAGTACTCACAGCAAACTCCAGCCTTCCCCCCCCTGGCTGGCTGTAAGCTATGCAAAGCCTTGTCCTGGCGTGAGGAAATAACGGTGTTTCCAGGCTCAGTGTCTCTGCTAGGCATTGCTTCTGGAAGCTGGACTCACTTTGTCCATTCAGTTGGATTCCAATCCTCTGGAGAGTTTCAGTCTCTCTCTCTCTCTCTCTCTCCTCCAGAGATTTCAGAAAAGCCAGTAGCAGAACCCCAGGAGCTGAAGCATCCTGGCAGAAGCAGTCTTGGCAATAAGACAGTATGGCTAGCAAGAGTTTTGGCATAGAACATAAGAACATAAGAACAGCCTTGCTGGAACAGGCCACAGGAGCCCATCCAGTCCAGCATTCTGTCTCACACAGTGGCTCACCATTTCCTTCAGGGTATTCCCAAGCAGATGCCTTCACCTGCTTAGGATTCCCTGGAAATGATATTGAGAGATATCCTGCCTATCTCTCCAACCCGGAGGTTGTCCTTAAGTATCCATAATTATAGCCATTGATACTCTTCTCCTCCATGAACTTGTCTAATCCTTTCTTAAAGCTGTCAAGACTGACAGCTGTCACCACTTCTTCTGGCAGGGAGTTCCATAGACCAGGGATCCTCTGGGTGAAAAAGTACTTTCTCTTATTTGTTTGAGAACTAGTACCCACAAGTTTCATGGAGTGTCCCCTAGTTCTAGTATTATGCGATAGGGAAAACAGTTTTTCCTTATCTACTTTGTCCACACCGTGCATGATTTTATAAACTTCAATCAGGTCACCTCTTAGACGCCGTCGTTCAAGAGTGAAGAGGCCCAACCGTTGCAGCCTCAGATGGTAAGGAAGGTGTTCAAGTCCCCTAATCATTCTGGTTGCCCTCCTCTGCACTTTTTCCAGCTCCATAATATCCTTCTGGAGGTATGGCGACCAGAACTGTACACAGTATTCCAGATGGGGCCTCACCATAGATTTATAAAGAGGCAAAATGACACTTGCTGACTTATTTTCTATACCCTTCCTAATGATCCCTAGCATTGAGTTTGCTTTAGCCTGTGGCTAAAAGCAAAGTGGCTTCTGAGAAGCCTAGATTTATACTTGACAATTTGCTCAGTCACCCACTCAGTGGTTACAGCTGGGTGCTGTGCAGAAGGATCTCTTAAAGATATAGCTTCATGCATCTTACACAATACCTACAGGACATCACAATCCTATCAGTAGGGCTTGGCCTAGAAATACCGGCAGGAACAGCACTCTTGCTGCTGCGGAGATGCATGTTGCTTGTGCCCAGAAATTCTTTGGAAATAACTTATCCTTTGCCTTTTCAAGTTGGTCTGTTTTTTTGCGTCATCTTCATCTTCTTTCCATGTCCAAATCAAACTTTGGACAACCAAAATGAAGCCACTTTCTTGGCTTTGTCGTCGGCCAAAATTACATCTTCATCAGTGCATGTTTCTGGTAGTGATCCACAGATCAGCAAATGAGCTGGATTCTGTATCTCCACATTCACACAGCATGTTGTTGTCTGCCAGCAGTCCCCACTTGAGCATGTTGGTCTTGCATTTTGGGACTCCAACCCTCAGCCTATTCAGGGCCCTCCAAGTGACATAGAGAAGGTTGAGTCCCTCAGCCACATCCTCCTTTAATGTCATTTCTTGTCTAATTTAATCTTCTAATTTGGTATTGCTCTTGCATACCCTCAAAAATGTTTGTTCTTGCCATAAAGTGCTTCCTGGATCTGAGCTGACCTCTGAGGTACATATCTGTTCAGAAGATGTCAAGGGTCATTCTCTTGTTTTGTTCTCTTGGTGTTCGCTGCTACTTCTTTTCTTATCTTAGGTGTCCGGACCAACAAGAGGCTATATTTTCTCAAGTAGTGTATGTTTGAGGTATCCTGTCACCTTTTGCATTATGAAAAATAGCTAGAACGACTAATCATAAACACACTGTTCCTCATGAAGGCATCCCCAGCTCAGTTCTTTTGAAATCATATGCTTGAAGAGTGCTGTCCTGTCATAGGCATGTTTTCTCTGGGTCTTGAACTAAGTTCAAGTTGCTGGGTCTTGAACTAAGGCTGGAATCCAGTCCACGTGTGGGTGAAATAAGCCTCATAAATTAAAGGGTGATCTACTGAGGAAATGAGTAGGATAGTGATGTAAGCTTATAAATCCCAAAGACACGCAAGGAGTGATCACAGTGCAGCTTCAGCCTCACTTTATAGAATGGCTTCGTATGTGTGCTTTGTATTGCAGTTTATATTTATTATACTGTAGCTAGCATAATATATGGACTATTGTATTCTTTGGGATACCCAATGTGGTGCAGTGGATAGAGTGATGAACTAGGATTCAGAGACTTGGGTTGAAATCTCCACACAGCTATGGAAACTCACTGGGAATGTGGAATTGGTCAAATCACTCACTAAATATCTCACTTACCTTAAAAACCCTATTAGGGTTGCTATAAATTGGTTCTAACTTGATGGCATGTTACAACAACAACAGGCTACCTTAATTTCAGGTGGATACCTCTGTCAGTACATCTGTCTTAAGACTGCTTAACAATTTAAATGCTGATATACAGTGACATTTTGCTACAGTTTAAAATGGAAAACACTCTTAATTTGGTTTTATGTTTGTGATAATCCATCATCCTAAAACATTTTATGTTAAAATTGGTGGAACAATTTCAAAGTAAAAGTTTGTAACCTAAAATACAGATGAAAATGAAAAGAAATTTAAGTATTTAATGTTGTGTTTTGTGAAAGTGTATACACTGAGTGCCTTTGATTAGTTAATCCCAACTGCTTCCCTTTGAAATGCTGAACACTCATTTGGGAGAACATTTAGAGAGTATTGATAACGAGTGTAAATGAACACACTTTTGTGACTAAGCACTGCAAAACCATATACATAACAATACTACCTAGAGAAGTAGAAGTACTTAAACTCCATTGATTTCATATGGTTGCTTACCTAATTTTCTGTGGATTGTACCCAAGTACATGGAAATTAGTACTATGGGACTGTCAAGAAAAGTGTTGTATTTAGGTTGATGGTATTAGAGTGAATTGTCTTTTGTGGAGAGATACTTATAAATATATGTTTAAGCAGGAGCAAAGTTGTAACTTTATTGGATCACAAAAAACAAATACAGTAGTATACTAGCTTTTGTGAATTAAGTTCACTTCTTCAGGTATGCACCTGTTTCTTTTGGCTAGTGCAGGAAAATTATAAAAGAGTTCCCAAAGTTTATGGCAGATGTCCATGTCAAGCCTTTTATATATATATATATATATATATATATATATATATATATATATATATATATATATATATATATATATATATATATATATATATATATATATATATATATATATATATATATATATATATATATATATATATATATATATATATATATATATATATATATATAAAATGTTAATTATTGGTTTATGTTTTCTTTTAGTTTTGCTAGTCTCATGTTAAATGTCCATGTAGAGCTCTTTGTAGTGCTGTGGGCTGGCTTTTTTCTAGTATTCTCATAGTTCCAGATGCTGTACATCAAGTTTGAAATTCAACTATGTCATTGTCTGAATAATATTTTATAAATTAGCCATTACCCATGGCTCTGCAAATTGAAGCATAGATTGAAAGCATGGTAATTAAGTGGAACCTTGGTTTATATAGCAACATTTCATGCTCAATTTAACTTCAGTAATAAAAAGAACTTTCTTGCATGCTTTTTTCTAAATAGTTACTTATTGTAGCTTTGAACCTGTTAATGCCATCACATGGTCTTAAATATCGAATTAGCTGTCTAAAGAAGAGTTATTAGTTATTTGCATAACAAGGACAATGTGAAATGAAATGCTTTTATTAGTAATACTTCAGATTTGGTATAGTAACTTGGATGAAAATGTATAATGTTAGAACAGATTTTTTTTAAAAAGAAAATACATTTTGTAGGCATTGCAATAACATTTACAAGTATGTTTTAAAAACTGGTCGCAGCTAGTGACTATTAATGGCCTATTTCAATGGAATATTTTATATGTTCATCAGTTCAAGCTATTTGAGAGATAGGAATCCTTGCACTGAAATAAAGTAAATTTTGCCAATAGCCAGAAAGAGCACACTATGCTGAAAGAGCAATAAACTGGATGTGATTCATTTCCTGATAATGAACTCTTATTTGAATCTGCAGCACCTTATTACCTGTCAATTTCATTAAATTATAATATTCACTGTTATGTTGAAGAGTAATGCCAAGACAATTATTATAAAGTCAGGATGAATAGTGTTACAAAGAAACCTAAAGCCGAAAGAATCCCTGGTGCCAGAAGCTGTGCACTAGTTAGTAAATTGACTTCCCTAAATGTAATCATATCTTCTGTACAATTATTCTGATGCATAATTATGCATCTGCCATAATTTTGAAAGTCTTCCCCCTCGCCCTTGGACTTGGAGGACTTTAAAGGCAGGGGATTTCGTGGGCGGTCTTGGATATTTCTTGTGATTTCTTGTGATTTTTTGTTGTTAATTGCATCTTTAATATTGTATTTCTGATTTATTATTGTTATACTGTTTTTTTTTTTGAATTGTGTGCCTTTGATATTGTATTTTTGAATCTTCTGTAAGCCGCTTAGAGTTGTTCCATTGGTTCGAGAGAAGCGGGATATAAATTTAAGAAAATAAATAATAAATAAAATAATTACTTGTCTCATATACTGTGGAGTACCTGGATAAAGGTTGTAGGTGAAAGTAGGTGGCCTGGAGATAATTTGGATTTACGTGCTGTACTACTATTTAATAGGTCCTACATTAAGAGTGAGAGAAGCCACTGCCAAATCCACATGGGTTTAAACTGTTGGTTTGATACATAAATCATGTCAGGCATATTTTAAAACTATAGATAAATTATTTCCTATTGGGAAGACCTTGCCAAATGGCTTGTTCATGGTTTCTAAGGGCTGATTCATTAATATTATGTATATTTTGCCTGTCTCCCCACCAATTTCCATCATTTCATGGTGTAGTTATTTCAGTAGTACAAAAGTTAAAAATTGGCAATATTGTACTACAAGCAACAACCTTTTGGTAAGGGAAATTTAGTTTTTTATATTCTTGTTAATTAACATAATTAGTGGGGCTTGCAGTCACATTATTCCCGTTGTAATTTGGAAGTTGCCTGCCAAATGGTTAATCCAGGTAATTAAAATATCAGAGTTGATATGAATATTTATCTATGAAAAGAAACACTACACTAAATGGAAGAAGTGAACAGATTTAGTGAAGCTGCTTAGAGTGTTTTTAATAGGTATTTAAACAGTTTTGTCCTGTATTTCTAGAGTCAAACTGCATGGGATCAATATTGGTTGGAATGACTTACTTTCTCTTGTTTTGCAAGACATAAAAGGTAGTACTGTATTTCCCTTCTGTCTCCCCCCCCCCCAAATAATATTCTCTCCGGCACTAAAAACTAAAAGGGTTGTGCATGAAAATGAAAGTAGTAGGCATAATTCCCTGGAGATTCTTCTGTAAGTATCACTGAAAGAAATGAGACCTTCCAAAACTCACTTATTTCAGAGGGATTTCAGATTATTATTATTATTATTATTATTATTATTATTATTATTATTATTATTATTATTATTATTATTATTATTATTATTATCTGTCTTGTGTCCTAAAGGCAAAAAAGCATTTAGGATTTTTCCAAGTCTAATTCCTTGAGTTTAGAAATTGCTTTGAGATATACTGTACATACTTTATCTTTTCCCTTTGAAGTCAAGAGCAAGTAAATCACTGAAGACTGAAGTCATCATTAAATTATGTGACTAAATATTCAAGTTTTTAAAGCCTGCTGATGTTTTTCTAACTATATAAAGATAAATTTGCATCTTTTGACTAGAGGGTGTCCCCTTCCCACACAAGACACAATTCTCTTGATATTTTACTGATACTAATTTATATGTTGAGTTGCAGAAAATGTGACACAGATTTTATGATAGTAAAATAATAATATGGCTGCTTAAATATAGGTTAAGTCCCTAATTAAATATTTGATTTTATATCATAAAAGAACAGTACAATCATAACAGTGGCTGATTACCTAAGTAATTAAGATAAATAATACTTATTTTATGAAATAGTTTCAAAGACTGATGATTTAGTTAAATTATAAGCATGTTATGTTGAGAGAAAATAATTAGACTGAGTCAGATGTTTATGAAGTTTAACATGATCTGCATCTCAGTGGCAGCAAAATGCCTACATAAATTCTGAAATAACAATTGCTCACACAGACTATTTACTAGGCATATGAATCAATATTAGTTTCAGACTTGTTCCCATATTTAAACCAAATCAGCAGTAGCAGTAGTACATGACAGATGTTTTGCATGCAAAAAAGAAGTAAATAAAAGATATGTGAACTAGGATAAACATCGGTAGATTTATTTTCAAACAGATTTTACTTCATAATATTTTAGAATTGCAAGCACCAATGTTTGTTCTCAAAAATTGCTTTTTTAAAAAAGTGACTATTATTATTCAGCTCAATCACTAAATTTCTACTCTATAAATATATGTGTTCGCTTTTAATGTAGTTTCACTTTCAACTCTCCTTGGAAATATATTTGATTTCTAGTGCCTTCATTCTGTAAATTTGTTTTATTTAGCCTGCATCAAAGTAATACTTAATCTGGACTGTTAATTCTTTTACACACTTACATTAAAGCAAACATTACTAAAAGCTTTGGTTAAAATAAAGATGCATAGATTTTAATTGATTGTGCTGTGTCCTTCCTGGGAAATCATTGTTACTGGATTATTTTCAATGGCACAAAGTGGTTATTAAAAATGAAAATGGATCACTTGTGCTATTTAAGTACTGTTCTATGTGATACTTAGGTACTTAAATCTGAGCCATATGACAATGCTTTGTGTTTTAAAAGCAGCCTGATCACACCTAAAAACAAACAAAACAAGTGTCTTGTGTTTGTTTTAGGGTAATAGTTTTGTGATCTGGGGCAGCAACAGAAAACTCTTCTATAGTACATCCTCACAAGTGTCATTTCCTGAATAGAACAAGTATCCCACTGACAATTTAGGGAACACATGATCACACATGAGACAAGGTGTTAAATTTGGTGGAGCCTTGATGTTTATACCATTTCTTCTAGGCAGATTTGTTACCAAAATCTTTTCATTGAAATATACTGTACAATTGATTTAGGCTAAGAATTATTTTTGATGCCTACATACTTCTTTCTGGGAATTTAGGATTGTATACAGGGAACTTTCTCAATTTCTCCCCAATATGTTTGCCTTCTGACAGAGGTTAAGAGAATGACTTCACCAGAGCCACTAAATGAGTATCTTGACATAGTAAGGATTTCAAGATATACCTTTAATCCAGGTGAACCCTAGTGTTCACTATATCACAGCAGTCATCTTTTAAAAACTACATTTGACTAGAAAACTTAGTTTCCTTCTCTCTCTTTTTTTGGATAAATAGTACCTTTTTTTTTTGAAGAGTGCTAAGGAGAAATCCAGTTCTGATCCCATCTAGAATGGAACTACAGTATTGGAATGGAACAGACTTAAGCCCGTTAATTTCTGTGGGTCTATTCTAGGAGGAACTAAAATTTGATTTAGCCTTATAAATAAAATTAATTTCGTGTCAGAAATTACTCTGGGTTGAAAGGATTTTTTCCCCTGGATAACAGTTAATTACAGCTTATGATAAAACCCAAAGAAGTAAAAAAATGATCACTAAATAGGTGCCATTATTTTGAATTATATGCAACTAAAACTAAGCTAATATATATAATAATTGCTTACATGTTTAGTTGTCTTGACTAGTTGAAACTATAATTCGGAGTTTTAAAAGTAGGTATTCATTATATTAGAATTTTTACACAGATGGATGTTTGTGAATTTCTTCCTTTTCATCCAACACAAACCCCTTTGTGTGTTGGTGTGTTTTCTGGTAGAAACACCAAAAACATATGTAAGTTTTAAAAGAGAATTTGTTTACACAGAGCATACAAATAAGCATGTAAAATTACCACTTGTGGGGAATAACCTTTTATAGATCAAATGCCACTGCTTGCCAACCAGCTGAGAGACTGACCATGTACTGTACTTTGCAGCAGACTTGCCTATAAAATGTCATCTGTGTTCCTCAGGTGGAGTTTTATTCTGCAAAAGATAGAATCCTTTTATCTTTATGTGTAAAATAGTCAAGCTTTCCATGTTATGTCATGTGTAAATATAGTAATTTAAAAGGTTAACGCCAAATTACTGTAGATAACGTTTTATTTTATTGCTGAATCAAATGCAAGGCTCAGATCTTATTAGAATGGAAAAAGAGGAAGGTAATTTTGAGCTATAAAACTACTGTAAATTGATTCAGCCATGTAACTACAGTACGTGTTTTAATACTTTGATAATTGAACAGTAGTTTAAAATTAAAATCCTAAAGACCCTTATTACTGAAACAAAAAAGTGTTTGAGGAATATCTTAAAATGTACTAATTTGGAAAAGCTGTATTTATATCAGAATTTATAACTTCTTAACTATAAAATTTTGAAATTCATGCCTTAGCTTAAGATCATACTGTTTGTTTATTTTCACTCCTGTGTAGTGACAATATTGTGAACATTCGGAAAGATCATTGAAAATCCATGCAATGTGTTTTAAAATGGGTTGTACTTTTTGAAAATAAATGAAATAGTGGGAGAAAGCAGCCATTGAGCCTAAGTCAAAATTCATATTGTAGCAGTATCCTTTTCAGGATAAAGAAAAAGATACAGATATCAGTAGTTATTAAATCAACATGATGTGCAGATGCTGCATCGTAATTGTCATCTGATAGTAATGAGGTAGTAAAGAACTATATACCTGGTTGGACTCTAATGGCAGCTTCACACATTGTGTTCTTCCATGTAGAGATAAATCCATATGCTTAGAGAAGCATGTCTGTGTAATATGTGTGACTGTAAAGTAAAGGTAAAGGTTTCCCTTGCTCGAAAGCCAGTCGTATCCGACTCTAGGGTGCAGTGCTCATCTCTGTTTCTAAGCCGAAGAGCCAGCGTTGTCTGCTTCTGCAGACGTTTCCGTGGTCATGTGGCAGGCATGACTAGACACCGGAGCGCACGGAACGCTGTTACCTTCCCACCGAAGTGGTCCCTATTTATCTACTTGCAATTTCTTGCTTTCGAACTGCTAGGTTGGCAGGAGCTGTAGAAGTCCCTTTTAAGCCATGGTACATGTGGCTTAGAAAGTTGAGGATCTGTTGATATAGCATGAGATTGAGCATGGAAATTCCAGGTGAACTTCGTCGCTTTCTAACCATCTGCATGCTGGCCAACAGTATTCTTTTAGACTGTATTGCTATGTGAGGAGGGAGGTACACATTTTAAAGTCTAAAGCTGCACGGCACTGAGAAGCTGGAATTCTTTTTATTTGTTCCTAGCAGGCAGTTCAGTGGCTGTGTGGGATGATTATCACTCCTAGGCTGGAATCTTTATTACAGTGCAATCTGGTGGCTAGAATAGCAACCAAAACAAAAGATAAAACTCACAAACTTTAAAAGTAGACTGCACATAAAGGAAGCACTCAACTCAGCATCACCTTTCATAGTTTATTGTTAGTAAAGGAGAGGCTTTGGGAGGGATTTTGACTTCAGCAGACATTTGTGATGTCTCTCATTTGCTTTCATTTAAATGGGTTTTCATTTAATCTCTTTATTGGATGTTGTAGAAATGTGTTACGTGCTTCCTTATATTTTATTGTGCTCAGGAGTACTTGTGTAACATATGTAGTAGTTTATAGGTTCAAAGCCCATGTGCAAACATTCAGCAGATTTTGTTAGCCGTATTAAATATCAAAGAGTATATTCAGAGAGAACTTTTTCAGGAAACTATTTTTGATGAAAGATGATGGCACCTTGATATAATTACGTATTTAATTTATTCCAGTATTTCTGCACTGCTTTTTCAATGGCAGTGGGTCTTACAGTGGTATTTAAATTTCAAACAATTATTTTCTAAATTAATCCTTTGATTCCCATCTCTCTCTTTAATTACTGTGGCTAATACATCAATATTTAATGAAGACTAATACAGTATGTACAGAATACAGTTTAAATTATTTATCTTAATGCATTTTAAGTTATAATGACGACAGCTATGAAGAAGGCAAGCAAGTGTTAATCCATTTAGCATATTCTCACTGTTGTATATCTGGTTTTGTTAGCACATTTCGTAATGTGACTTTAAAACAATTCTGTTAAATCATAAGATACTACATGGTAAAGTATAGATTTGAATGAGGATGGAATTGCAACAGTGAGTTATTTTTAAAATGCTGTAGGTTTGATCAAGTAATAATACCCTTTAGAATTTAGCAACAAAAATGAAGATATCGTGACACCGTCAAGTAATTTATTCCAGTGTGAGCTTTCTTGGATTATAGTCCAGGTTCTATAATTCTCAAAAGATCAAGATGAAATTAATTTGTTTAAAGTTGTCATACTTTTTTGAGTTACAGGTAGTTTTTTTGTTACTGGTTTTTTTTTTTGCTGTTGTAGGACAGACTTCATGCATCTAACTTTCTGAAAACTGCTATGTTAGTCCTTAATTTATCACTTTGACATTTTCTCTGCACTTTTGTCCTCAATTACATTTATCTAAATTACTTAAAAATCAAAAGTACTGTTCTGTTATCCTCCGATTCCCATTAAATGTGCATTTTATTATTTGTTGATGTCAGAAAAGTTGCAAATGTTGTGTTCTGATGGATAGAAGAACAAATATAATTCGAAGAAAGGGATTTTGAAGACATTAAATTGAGGCAGTTTATATTAGAATATAGGTTAAGGCTCCGACCCTTAATTAGATTTATTTGATTCCCCCCCTTAGTATGTGATAGTAGGGTAATTCCACTAACAACTATAGTATAGTATTTTATAGTTAGCAGTTTGCTAAAAACGATTTGGATAAAACTTCTGTTTTAATTTTATTGATCTGCAATTTAATATTCACTTACATAAGAACAAACCTGACTAAATACAGAGTAATTGATTTATTTTTGAACAGATTTGTATAGGACTTGTTTTTAACCCAGAAATTGAAGAGCCTCCTTCAGATTTTTGAAAATGGGTGATAGCGGAAAAACTATCACCCCATTTCCTCTGTGAAACAACTCAAAATTCACTTCTGGAACTGTTGGAGAGTGAAAGATTACAGTTAGACACCAAAACCTTTTTATGTTTTGCTATAAGACACTGACTGGAAGGTGGCAGGTCAGCAGTTTGATACCTGAATACTGCAGAACAGAGTGAGCTCCCGTCTTTGTCCCAGCTCCTGCCAACCTTGCAGTTTGAAAGCAAGAAATTGCAAGTAGATAAATAGGGACTACTTTGGTGGAAAGGTAAACACTGTTCCGTGAGATTTCCTTTTTTATATCTTATTTTTAAATCGTCAAAACACAAAGTAAAAAGAAATACACATATAAAAAAGGGCAAAACAAAAACACATCAATATTTAGCTTAATACACATTTTGCATTAATTATTCATCCTTGTTTATATTGCAAACAACAAACAAATCCAACAACCAACTACCGGTACATATATAACATTTGGTATTTGACAAGTGCTCCCTTTCACCCTCAGGACCTTTTTTTTCTATTCTGCATATCTCAGTTCTGTTTTAACTTTTATACAGATTTTTTTTATACAGATTTCCAAAAACTGCCGCAATACTTTCTTGAACAGGTCTGAATAATTTAGATTTCTTAAACACATAATAAAGTCTCTCCATATCTGTGGAAATTTATTGTTCTTTATCATCTTTTTATTTTTAATTCACACGTCAGCTTGTCATTTAGTGCTATACAGTGATACCTCATACAACGTCCAAACTTGGTTCCACAAGTTTGGACTTTATACGGATTTGGACTTTGTATGAGGCATGCAAAATCTTAGCCGCGATGCCTCATACAACGTCCAAATCCTTGCCGCGATGCCTCATACAACTTTGTTTCCATAGAGATACATTGTACTGTAACAGCACAGACTTCAGGGCAAAGTCAAGGAGACAGACAGGGAACTGACAGAACTTTAAGAAATCATTGTCTAAAGGCTAAAAACATTACAAAAACATGTCAAACAACCCTGATTGTCCAAGAACCTGAAGAATGTTGCAAAAATCCCAGGAATGCTTCTAACAATTTTGACGAAAAAAATAAAAAAAATCCAAAATCATGCTCAAAACCACTCCTAAACACTCTTCGTCTCATGCAAAACCCACAAGAGCAATGCACGCATGTGTCCTGCCTTTTATACTGCCCAGGCACAATGCAACCTGGGAAAACCCCAATGCCTCATACAAAGTCGCACGACTTTGTATGAGGCAACTTTTTTCAAGGAATTAGGCGATGTATGAATCCGATTTTGTATGAAGCGGACTTTGTATGAGGCGCATTACTGTATTCCATATTTCTTTGCACCACTCTTTTAAATTTAAGGTTGTGCATACTTTCCAGTTGTTTGCTAGCAACAATCTTATAGCTGTTGTCATAATTATTAGTTCTTTCTTATATTTATCTGCTGATATATCACTTAAATCCATTTTATTTAATTTTCTAGGGTCATCCGTTCTCTGTTCTGAATCTAGCACTGATAGAAGGCATAAGAAGTTGTCAGTATTAATCAGGGCTGCACTTCTTAAGAAGGCAGGGGCAATAAATAACATAATTCAAACAGAAGAACGGATGTACAAGGGGACTAGCAAAGTTCAAGGGGACTAGCAAAGGGGACTAGCAAAGTATCCTTCTGGGACGGCTCCGAGGATTGGGAATCCAGGGTAATGTGTGGTCCTGGTTTTCCTCATTTCTGAGGGGTCGTACCCAGTCGGTGTGGTTGGAGAGTGAGAGGTCCAGTCCTAGGCCCCTCAAATGGGGGGTGCCTCAGGGCTCGGTGCTCTCTCCTCTCCTATTTAACATCTACATGAAGCCGCTGGGTGAGATCATTCGTTCCCATGGGGTGCGGTACCATCAGTACGCGGATGACACTCAGTTGTACATCTCGGCCCATGGGGACCCCAGTGATGCCGTCAAAGTCCTTTCCAGATGCCTGGAAGCTGTGGGGGTCTGGATGGGGGCTAACGGGCTACAACTGAATCCCAGCAAGACTGAGTGGCTATGGATAGGGGGTTCTGCATTAACCCGGGAGCTACCATCGTTGGTTCTGGATGGGGCTATTTTGCCCCAGACAGACCCAGTGCGCAACTTGGGGGTCCTCCTGGATTCACGGCTACTGCTAGAGGAACAGGTGGCGGCTGTGACCAGGAGGGCTTTCGCCCAACTTCGGGTGATCCGCCAGTTGCGCCCACTCCTGGACCGGGACTCCTTGCTCATGGTCACTCACGCTCTGGTTACCTCCAGACTAGATTATTGCAATGCGCTCTACATGGGGCTGCCCTTGACGACCATTCGGAGGCTACAGCTGGTCCAAAATGCGGCAGCCCGGGTGGTGATGGGGTGTGGGCGTTATGCCCGTGCTTTGCCACTGCTCCGGGAGCTGCACTGGTTGCCAGTTTGTCTCCGGGTGCAATTCAAGGTGCTGGTTTTGACCTTTAAAGCCCTATATGGTAGTGGGCCGGGTTACCTAAGAGACCGCATCGCCCTGAGGACGTCTGTCCGTCCAACCAGAGCGGACCGGAGGGGCTCTCTAATTGTTCCATCAGCCAGAGGGGCTCGCCTCTCTGGCACAAGGAGGAGAGCCTTCTCCGTGTCTGCACCGGCCCTCTGGAACCTCCTGCCAACAGAGCTACGTCTCCGGACGGAATTGCTGCCTTTCAGAAAAGATCTTAAAACCTGGCTGGCGGGTCAAGTGTGGGGTGCAGGTGGAAGGGTAACCGCCATTGGGTGGTTGGTGTAGAAGAACTCTTCCCCATGGTGCCTTTGGATCCTGCAGCCCTTGTTTTTAGGGGGTGGGTAGTTTTAACTGTTTTAACTGTTTTAACTTGTGTTTTTAATCTTTATTGTGAACCGCCCTGAGTTGGCTTTGGCCGAGTGAACGGTATATAAATGTGATAATTAAATTAAATTAAATTTAAATTAAATTTTTGTTGTTGTTGTTCAGTTGCACAGTCGATTCCAACCCTTTGTGACCATATAGACCATTGTCCTCCAGGCACCTCTGTCCTCCACCATCCTCCTCAATCCGCCCAGCTCTGTGCCCATTGCGTTTACAATGCCATCTAGCCATCTCCTTTTTGGCCGCCCCATTCTTATTTTGCCCTCCACCTCCACCTTGCCCAGCATCAAGGCTTTCTCAAGTGAATCCTCTCTTCTCATTTGATGTCCAAAGTACTTCATCTTCATCTTTACTATTTGACCTTCTAATGAGCAGTCAGGGTTGATTTCTTCTAAGATTGACCTATTGTCAATCTTGTGTTGAATCAATTAAGGTTAATATTAATACATACTGTTTCCTGTTTTCCTCTTTTCATGCATATGCATTTCTATATGTAGGTTATTGAATGACTGCAATGCAGGGGCAATGAGCATTATTGTGCCTGAGTAATAGGAATTGGAAGCACTTGCGTGACATTATTAAATGGTTTTTGTCGTGGTCACTGTGCATCCATACTAATGGGTTGCCAGCGTGCATGTGCGGCAAGGTCAGCTCTTCCAGGCTATTTTTTTTTAAAAAAAATCTATCTCAGCGTGCCTAGCGCTAGCGTCCCGCCCTTTGCTCTCCAGTTCCATTTTTTCAGTCATGCGTCTAGGACGCACTCTTCCAGGCTCCCGCATACTGTAACTATACTGGAATAATTTCTTTCTTAATATATTTGTTTATTGTTTTGCTGTTAATAGTTCTTTTAACTATAGCACTAGAGTTTATTCTATAGACAGACTTGTTCTTTGGAGGTAACCGTAGCTACTTGGATTTCAGTGCTCCTATTTTAGACTTGTGTTTCTACAGCTAATGTTGGACTACAGTAATACCTCGGATAACGCTAAAACTTGGATCCACAAGTCTTAGTGTTATCTGATTTTTAGTGTTATCAGATGCATGCATTGGATAACGTTTTTAAAAAAGCCCAGTTTCCTTTCTGAAGTGGAAAGGGAACTGGGTATCAATTCGCCAGCAAAGGCAGCCGGCATACGGGCGCTCCGTTTGGCGGCTGCCTTTCGGGGAAGGGAAGGCGTCCGGCCGAAAGGCAGCCGCTGAACGTAGCGCCCGTACACCGGCTGCCCATCTGTACAAAAAGGACGACGTGATCTACCTTTTCATGCTGTTTGGGGACAAAAAATATCACAATTGTTGGGTGCATGTTTCGGGTTCTCCGCCTTCGCTGCAGCCTCTGGGAGGGTTGGAGGACCTTTTTCCACGCTATTCCCACCACATGTATTTTAAACAAAATGGCCACCACATGTATTTTCAGGGATGTCCTAGCAAGGTGGGAATAGCACGAAAAAGGTCCTCCAACAGGTGTCCTTTTTAGGAAATGAATTACTAAAGATTCAAAGTACAGATATATGGATCTTGGGGGGGGGGGGGATTTACATATTCTTCCAGGTGACTGAGGTTAAGGCTAAGGTGTAAAGTTATTTTCTTCATCATTTCTTAACAGAGTTTTTAAAATGCTTGTGCTTTGCTTCCAGTATTACTTGAAATTACTGTCAGTAATGTTGCAACAAGTTAGTGTTTATTTAGACTAATGTACTGTATTACCTCCATAGGATACAATTATACTGAAAGAGAAGGGTGAACTTTCCCAGCAAAGTTTGTAGCTTTTCTGTGAGAAGGAGGATCCAACATTTTACCATGGGGAAAACTGCAGCTAAAGGTACAGTAAGAGACACTATTACTCCTAGAAATGGGAATTTTGAGGAAAGAGGGAGTGTGCGCTTTGAAACATGTAATCATAGGAGGGAGCAGGCTAGAAAGATTTCAGAGGCCACAAATAACTTTCCTGAGTTATTAAGTTTGTAAAAAAAGAAAGAGATTTATACAGCATATTTTATGATATTTCTGTCTGCCTTTATTGTGACCCATCGGAGCCAGAAAAAGACTTATTCCATATTTTGGATAAAATACTTATAACAAATGCCTTGTAAATTGAGGCATTAAACCCTAAACGGTTTGATTTATTAAAGAAGTTAAGAAATATATTTTCTTTAAATCAGAGATTACATATAGAAAGCTGTGAAAATGACTTAATAAAACTGGTTAGTGGCGAAATGAATGGCTGCAGTCAGTCTAGGCACTTTCAGAGCTATAATAAACATTTTCTCTTGATATTTAGCACTTTTAGTGAAATGTCATGTCTTAAACATTTTTTTTTTACACAGAGTGAGAGCTTTTTGGTGTTAAAAGTACTGACAATTTTCATGATCTTGTGTTCAAATGTGCATTTCAAATATTGTGTGAAAACTTTGATATTTACCCATCTCATAACATTAATATGGTGCGATTTTTAAAATCTTACGTACTAAAATTTGAAGTGAAATAAGTGTATCACCAATTCCCAAGTGAGTTATGTTATCAGAATATTTCAACAAGACCCACATCACAATTTTATACATTGTTTTATAGATACAAATGTTATCTAGCAACATATGCTTATTCTGGACAATACAGTCTTTTTGCACTTTAAAACAATTAGGGGCAGGCGTGCCCAAACCTTTTGGGCCACAGGCCAGTCACGCGGTTCAGGGGGCCAGTCACTGCGGCCCACGGGCTGGATCCAGCCCCCGACACCAATTCATCTGTATGGGCGCGTTTTATTTCTGCTTCCAGGGCTTCATGGGCCAGATGAATTGGCATCAGAGGCTGGATCCAGCCTGCGGGCCATAGTTTGGGCACCCCTGAATTAGGGACTAATTTGTTGTTTATGCTGTGGCATGAGGTGAGAACTCTTAGCTCCAACCTCCTGTAATTAATGTTTCCTTTGGTGGCCTGTGCTTCTTTATTATGTCCACACCATGAAAACATGTTTCCAGAAACAAATAAGAGAAAGTACTTTTTCACCCAGAGGATCACTGGTCTATGGAACTCCCTGCCAGAAGAAGTGGTGACAGCTGTCAGTCTTGACAGCTTTAAGAAAGACGAGTTCATGGAGGACAAGGGTATCAATGGCTATAATTATGGATACTTAAGGACAACCTCTGGGTTGGAAAGATAGGCAAGATATCTCTCAATGCCATTTCCAGGGAATCCTAAGCAGGTGAAGGCATCTGCTTGGGAATACCCTGAAGGAAATGGTGAGCCACTGTGTGAGACAGAATGCTGGACTGGGTGGGCTGTGGCCTGTTCCAGCAAGGCTGTTCTTATGTTCTTATATGTTCTTATCAAAGTTAAAGCCCTGTTTCATCTGCAGAGTGAATGCAACAACATGAAAAGACCTATCGTTTCCTTACGTCTTATGCAACTGAAATAGCTACGTGCTAAATAATTGGTGCCAGCTGTAGAGTACTTTGTCAAAGAAACTGTTTGCAGCTGTATAATATACAGTGTGGAAGAAAATTTCTGGCCTTACATTTTGTGCTCTAGTGGCAAGCATTGCCATCAAAGGATACCCACCCAGCACACGGTTGCTGATTAATTAATTACCCCTGCTGATAACAACAATCAGTGTCTCATGGAGGAAGAATGAACCAATTCAACCAATTCTGCACTTAAATGCCTCCTGCATCTGCATTGTTTGCCTCTTGGTGGCAATATTCAAGGACAGGTGTCATTGCAGAGAAGTTGTTCAATCTCCACTGAAGGAGTGTGAGTAAGTTCACAGAAAGAGCCTTCTCTAAGATTCTGTTATTTTTGAACCACAATCAGGCATACCCTGGTAATGTCAACCTTGTGTTGCCGGCTAACCTTTCTCACACTAAGTCAGGCCAAAGGAACTGCAGAATGAATTCACCAAGAGGTGCCTTCATTATGTCAGTTTCACATCTGGCCTAGATACGGAAGGAGGAGGAGGAGGTAGTAGTTCACTGTTTAGATGGCCATAAGTTCTCATTACCATCTTAGGCTCAGTTAGTGGCTTTTCTGTCCCTTAGTTTTTGTAAGTGTTCAGCTCAGTGAAAGAAGCAAGCAGAAGAGAGGCTTCCTCGTCCCATTTATCTGGCAGTCATTGTTCTGATTTCTGTAGGTGTTTTATGTAGCTATGATGTATGACATTTTGCTTTGTCATGTCTTGTTGTTTCATACTGTTATTTCTTCCTAGTATTTTTTTAAAAAGCTGTTCCCTATAATAAAATTAATTTTCTCTATTACATCTTAAGGATGCATACTCAGAAATAAATTCAATTTAATTTGTTTGACTGACTTCTTAGTAAATGCACTTAGCATTATAGATTTAGGTTTCAATCTTCTATCCGTTTATAGAGGAGCTGACTAAGTCATGGTGATGGCGAACCTTGGCATTCCAGGTGTTCTTGAACTTCATTTCCCAGAAGCACTGACTGGGCCTCTGGTAATTGAAGTTCGAGAACACCTGGAGTGTCAAGGCTCACAGTCACTGGACTAGGATGTCTGTGCAGACAGGTACAAGATGGTCTGTGTTCTTCTTATTCCATATCTAACATGTGCCTAAAGAAAATGTAATGTTTTAAAATTTCTGCTTGCATACAGTTTTCATTTATCTAGCAAATAATCCAAAGTTTATTTCTTTTCCTTTTTTTAAAAGATTCTAAGACTGTTAAAAAAGAAAAAAATGGGAACATTAATCTTTCAAGTAACCAGTTACATAATGGTATGTACTATCAAGGCATTCATTTTAAACAGTGAATTGGGTTGTTCACATAAGGATGTTCTTCGTCTCCTTCTGTCTCCTAGAATGCCCCTCTGTGTAAAGGGATCTTTCTGATTTTCTCACACTCCTCATCCACTCCTCACCCAGTGCTCCATGACTCCAAAGATTGCACATGTAGTTTGTTATCTACATAAGGACATGTTCCATCTCTCTTTCCTAGGGAAGGACATGCTTTGAGTGATCTGACCCTAGAAAAGTTGTCTAAAATATTTTAAATAAATAAAATATGAATAAATAGATATGAAAGGTGATAGAGTATACTAAATGTGGATATTTAGCTCTGGGTATTTGGTTGTTCCTATTAGGTTCTACTTCAGGTGAAGACATTGGATGTGATCAGTGTGTGAGCTCTAGTGGGAAGACAACAGGTGGGATGTGGTATGCTGGGCAATCTGAATATATTCGAAGAGGGACTAGCTGTATTTCTGTTATTGTGTAAAGAATCTTGCACTACAGTAAAACCCCGGGTTACGATTTTGGTCCGTTCCAACAGTCTTTGTCATAAACCGGATAAATAGTAACCTGAAGCACTTTTCCCATAGGGATACATTGAAAGTTTTTAAAAAAAGGTCCCGACCCCCCAAAAAACAACAACAACAACACCCACAAAAAATGCATGGTAAAGGGGAGCATAAACAAGGGAGCTAAGCTCCCTAACTTTTCCCTACCTTGCCTAGGCTCCAGCGCTTCTTCCTCAGGGTTGGTGTTGGGCGATGAACAAGAACAGTTTGTCTGGCTGTGGGGGCAGGCCATGTCCAGGGCTCCCCTGCAGCCGGGCAAAGCAAACTGCTTACTTCCTCCCCCCCCCCATCTGTGCCCTGTGAAGGGAGGGAAAGGCGATCGCAATGGAGCAACCTTGCCTTGCACATGCACGACGCTTCTTCTGGAGCCCCCGCTAAAAGTGCCAGATTTAAAAGACATCCTGTGCTTTAGTGACGGCTTCGGAAGAGGCGCCATGCACGTGCAAGGCAAGGTCTCCCCATTGCAACTCCCTTTCCCTTCCTTCGCAGCACCAATCCAGGCACAGAAGGGAGAAAGGCAGTTGCAATGGGCATGATATCTACTCTTATGTCTGATGAAGTGGACTTGGTCCACGAAAGCTAACATTAAAATACAGGAGTTAGTCTTTAAGGTGCCACAGCTTTTTTTTGTCTTGCTTTGTTTTGTTTACTTTCTGATATAGTACTCTGTTCAGTTGCTGGAAGCATATATTTGCAATAAACAGATTGTTGGCTTCACTGAACCCTAAGAGTCATTCTCCTAATTAATGTCCCCTAGGCCAAATTTTCCAACATCATTTGGTTCTGCTTTGTTTCCTTCTTTTGTGTTCCAGTCATCTATGATTATGAACATGTTTTGTCATGGTGTGTGATCATTTTCCATCTGTATACTTACATGAAAGCTTTCAATTTTCTCTTCATTTAGCATTGGTAGTTGGAGGATAGACTTGAACCATTTTAATGTTGATAGGTGTTTCACAGATTGGTATTATTTGGTCATTATAGTCTCTAAGTGCCTGTGCTACATCTTGCCTCAGTATTGGAGCTACGTCATTTCTTCGGAATCTGTCATTTCTAGAGTAGAATACTTTATAATTGTCAGATTGAAAACATCCCATTCCAGTCCATTTTAGTTTACTGTTAACAAGCACTGTAATATATGCTCTACTTCTTTCTTTACAATTTCCTGTTTACCTTGATTCACACTTCTCACATTCAGTGTTCCAATTGTAAGTGTTCTGCATCATCAGATTATCCTTTCATTTCTGGGCATATCAACTGCTAGGCATCCTTTTGGCTTTATTCTAGTTGCATCATTAGCAACAATGCTGTTTTTCCGTGTCCTTTTCTTGTTGAGTACTTTCTGACCTGGGAGTTTCATTGTACAGCACTATCTCATCTCTTGTTTTATTTTGGAATTTTCCATCACAGGATTTTCATGGTAAACAAAGTTCAGCAGTGATTTATATATTGTGATTGATATTCCCTGGTTCAGTCTATATGATAATTTTATCCACTAACCTCTTCTAGTTCTTTCTTTCCTTTTCCTTTGCCCTTCCTTCCTTCCTTTGAGATAAATGTGTGCAACTATGTGTGAGTGTGCCTATTTGTGTCATTTCAAAATGCAAGTTCTGTTGCAGAAAATTAACCACCTTGAAGGGGATTCTGCCTTTGAAGTGTCACTTCTGAGCATGTCAGAATGTCAGAATACATGCATGTATCTGCATGTATTCATTAGACAAATTATAAAATTTTGTTCATTCATTAATTTACTCACTATCAATCAAGAAATGTTAAGTCTCAGGATATTGACTTAAGATTTCCTTTGCTGGGGAAACAGTCTTGAGGACTTTTCCAGTAAAGAATGTGGAGATATAGAATATATTTAGAGAGGAAAAATAAAGCTGTGGAATATATCTATACCTATAAGGAAGGACGTTAACTGTTGGAATGTAACAAAGGCTCCCGTACCCGTCCATACTGTCCTGTACCGAGCCACCTGCACTCGCCCTAACCCGGCCCGCAGAGCGCCGTAAGGTTCCCACAGTCGCCAGTGGGGCAACAGCCCCACGAATGCAAACAAAGGAAAACAATTTCAATTCCCAGCGTCCTCTGCGCCGCGCCTCAGCCAATCAGGCTGACAGGCGAGAGCAAAGAGAACATTGGGAAACACGGCGCGTCCAATTGAAACTGAGCTGCAGGGAAAAAAAGCCGCCGCACGAACGTGAACAAAATAAAGTAAACTTCAAGTCCCAGCCTCCTTCGCGCCGCACCACCCCTCAGCCAATGAGGCTGAAAAGTGCAAGCATGGAGGAGGCTGGGCAGACGACGAGGCGGTTTAAAAATACAAACTGCGCCAAGACCCAGCTGGCAAAAGGTAAGTGCGATCGATGGTGGTTGGGGGGGAGTCATGGAGCTGGTAACCACGCCGCCCCCTTGCCCCACCACCTTGCCCCCCTAACTCCCTAACCCCCACCAACCGCACTTACCTCCACCTGGGTTTTTGAAACTCTTTCGCTCCTGTCGAGGCCTTCTGCGTTGGGAGGCACACTGGCCTTTTCTTTCGACCCTGCGGGCATGGAGGCCTCCACGCCTGCAGAGACAAAGGACAGGCCGGTGCTTCTCCCAACAGAGAAGGCCCCGACGGGAGCGAAAGAGTTTCAAAAACCCAGGTGGAGCCGGCGAAAGGTAAGTGGTCGGTGGGGGTTAGGGAGTTAGGGGGCAAGGTGGTGGGGTGGGGGGCGGCCCCGGTAACCATGCTGCCCCCACCCACCACCTTGCCCCCACCCACTCCGTAACCCCCACCGACCGCACTTACCTTTCTCCAGCAGGGTCTTTCCACACAACGCACGGCCTTCTGTATTGGGAGGCACACCGGCCTTTCCTTTTGACCCAGCGGGCATGGGCCTCCATGCCCGAAGAGATGAAGGGCAGGCCGGTGCTTCTCCCAACACAGAAGGCCGCATCTTGTGGGGAAAGACCCAGCCGGGCCAATAATTTGTTTTATTATTGTGTTTGAGTTGATATATCATATTGGTTATGCATTATTGCATGGTCTTATTTTCAGGGTGCTGAGGAGGTTGGTTTCAATGGTTTAATCTGTAAACTGTTGAGAGTAGTGGATGCTCACTAATGAGATGGTTTCCTAACTAAATTTGCCTTAGCTTCTGACGAAATCGTGTCAAGCAAGATACTATTTTGCACAGGAGTTGTAATAATCTTACTCAGATTTGTGATTGTTTCAGAAGAAAAAAGCCACAGGAAACTCAGGAAACCCTGCAAGATTATTCTTGATGGGGGAAGGGTATCAACTAGAGAAATCTTGCCTTGAGGAGGAAAGGATGATTTATTATCCTTTCCCTTGGTTTCTGAGAAGCTGTGAGGTTTATATCTCCATGTGTAGGAGTTAGAAAGGGAGATATCTGTGTGTGTGTGTGTGTGTGTGTGTGTGTGTGTGTATGAGAGAGAGAGAGAGAGAGAGAGATACAAAAAATGAAGAAGACAAAATGAGTTGAAAGTGAAAAGGAAGATTATTTAGAGCAGTCAGAAAATTATTTAGAGCAGTGTTTTCTAACCTTTGGTTTTTGGTCTTCAGTTCCCAGAAGCCTAAGTCAACTCCCCAAAGCCAATGTACTGACAGGCTTCTGGGAATGGAGGTCCCCCTGTGGGACGTGGACCCCACGTTGGGAACCACTGCTTTAGTGAGAAGAGCGAACACGTTGCTTCACTGTTTGTCCCAGGAAGAATCTGTTTTGAGGTTTGCAAGAACTTTAAAATAATGGTCACAGTGTAGGGATGTAGAAACCATAGAGAAACAGTGATGATAATGGTGGAGTGAAAGGAATGAATTTGTAACCATATTGTATATTTAAAAGCCACTAGGTGGCAGCAGATTGTTGTTGTTCAGTCGCACAGTCGATTCCGACTCTTTGCGACCCCCATGGACCATCGCTCTCCAGGCACCCCTGTCCTCCACCATCCTCCTTAGTCCGTACAGCTGTGTAAATCTGCTACATCTTGGCTAGGCTTAGAAATGTATAATGTGCATGACTAGGCACTTATGGTGGGGGTGTGATTTCTTGGTAGTAAGAAGGTAGGAAATATTCTAAGTATAGGTTAGTTAGTGAACTTGACTGTGATAGAGTGGTGTTTCACATATTAATGCATCTGTTATTTCCCCCAATACTTTAGACTATTTATTTAAGTATTTTCATTTTTAAAAAAAAACATAGAGTTTTTCTTAATCCAGAGGGAAAAGGATAGTGCTTTATATGTGTGTAAGTGGGTTAAAAAGCATAGTCCAAAGCATGGAGGACAAAGGTATCAATAGCTATAATTATGGATACCTAAGGACAACCTCCGGGTTGGAGAGATAGGCAGGATATCTCTCAATGCCATTTCCAGGGAATCTTAAGCAGGTGAAGGCATCTGCTTGGGAATACCCTGAAGGAAATGGTGAGCCACTGTGTGAGACAGAATGCTGGACTGGATGGGCTGTGGCCTGTTCCAGCAAGGCTGTTCTTATGAAAAAAAATACTTATGAAAATAATAATTCATTACACATCCAAACTATAAATTGATTTTCATGGCAACAGAGCTTGCAGATTGGGTCAGACATTTTGTGCAGTGATAAAGTCTGCCTACAGTTTTTGTTGTTCAGTCGATTCCGACTCTTTGCGACCCCATGGACCATTGCTCTCCAGGCACCCCTGTCCTCCACCATCCTCCTTAGTCCGCACAGCCCCGTGCCCATTGTATCTACAATACCATCTAATCTTTGGCCGTCCCCTTCTTTTGCCCTCCACCTTCCCCACCATCAAGGCCTTCTCAAGTGAATCCTCTCTTCTCATTTGATGTCCAAAATACCTCAGCTTCATCTTTGTTATTTGTCATTCGAAGGAGCAGTCAGGGCTAATCTCTTCTAATATTGACCAATTTGTTCTCCCCGCTGTCCAGGGGACTCTCAAAACTCTCCTCCAGCACCACATCTCAAAGGCATCTATTTTTCTTCGCTCAGCCTTTCTAATGGTCCACCTCTCACAGCCATACATTACCACCGGAAATACCATTGCTTTGACTATGCAGACCTTTGTTTGCAGTGAGATATCTCTACTTTTCATAGCTTGTCTCCCAAGAATCAGTCACCTTTTTATTTCATGGTTGCAATCTCCATCTGCAGAGTTCTTGGATCCTAAGAAAGTAAAATCTGTTACTGCTTCTACTTCTTTCCCATCTATTTTCCAGGGACTGATATGGCCTGTTGCCGTTATCTTGGTTTTCTTGATATTGAGTCTTAGGCCAGCTTTTGCACTCTCTTCTTTCAACCTAATCAGGAGCTTCTTTAGGTCTTCCTCAGTTTCTGCCATTAGGTGGTATCATTTGCATATCTCAAATTGTTGATGTTTCTCCCAGCAATTTTGATCCCATATTGTGATTCCTCCATCCCTGCATTGCGCATTATGTTCTCTGTGTATAAGTTGAACTAGCAGGGTGACAAAATGCAGCCTTGTGTTACTCCTTTTCCTATTCCAAACCACTCTGTCATTCCATACTCTGTCCTAACTTGACTCATGTACAGATTTCTCACGAGACATATGAGGTGTTCTGGTATTCCCATCTCTTTAATTACTTGCCACATTTTGTTGTGGTCCACACAATCAAAGGTCTTGGTGTAGTCAATGAAGCAGAAGTAAGCTTGTTTCTGGTATTCCTTTGTTTTCTCCATGATCCAACGTATGTTGGCAATGTGGTCTCTGGTCCCCCTGACTCTTCTGAACCCAGCCTGCACCTCTGGTAGTTCTCTTTCTACATGCTGCTGCAGTCTATCCTGCATTATCTTGAGCATCACTTTGCTAGCTTGTGGGATGAGCGCAATTGTTCGATAATTTGAACATTCTTTGGCATTGCCCTTTTTTGGGACGAATACTGATCTTTTCCAATCCTGTGGCCACTGTTTTGTTTTCCAAATCTGCTGGCATATAGCTTGATTCCATCATCTTTTAGGGCTTTGAAGAATTCAACTGGGATACCATAATCTCCACTGGCTTTGTTATTTGCCATGCTTTTTAGGGCCTTTCTGACTTTTACTCTCTAGAATGTCTGTTTCAAGTTCAATTTCCCCCTCATTGTTATTATCCGGGGTGTTTAGGTCTTTTTTGTAAAGTTCCTCTGTGTACTGTTTTCATCTTTTCTTTATCTCTTTTGCATCCGCTAACTCTTTGCCATCTTTGTCTTTTATCGTGGTTATTTTTGCTTTGAACGTTCCCTTGACTTCCCCAATTTTTTAGAAGAGATCTCTTGTCCTGCCTCTTGTGTTGTTTTCCTCTATTTCTTTGCACTGTTCATTTAGGTAGGTTTCCTTATCTCTCCTTGTTTTTCTTTGAAATTTTTATTTAAGTGATTGTATTTTTTCCTTTCTCCTTTGCCTTTTGCGTTCCTTCTTTCCTCTGCTATTTTAAGAGCCTCGTCCGACAACCACTTTGCTTTTTTGCACTTCTTTTCTTTTGGTATAGTTTTCCTTGCTGCCTCCTACATAATGTCTCTCATCTCTGTCCATAATTCTTCTGGTACTCTGTCTATCTGGTCCAGACCATGTACTGAACATTGAATCTGTTCCTCACCTCCACCGTGTATTCCTTGGGTATATTGTCTAGATCATATCTATCCGGCCTATTAGTTTTACCTATTGTCTTCAGTCTGAGCCTGAATTTTGCGATCAGTAGATTGTGATCTGAGCCACAGTCTGCTCCAGGTCTTGTTTTTGCTGATTGCATGGAGGTTCTCCATCTTTGGCTGCAGAGTATGTAGTCAATTTGGTTTCGGTGTTGGCCATCTGGTGATGTCCATGTGTAGAGTCTCCTTTTGTGTTGCTGGAAAAGGGTGTTTGCTATGACTAGTGACTAGTGTGTTATCTTGGCAGAACTCTATCAGTCTTTGCCCTGCTTCGTTTTGTGTTCCCAGACCAAACTTGCCTGTTATTCCGTCCACTTTTTGATTTCCTGCTTTTGCATTCCAGTCTCCTAAGATAATGTGGACGTCGTTTCTTGGTGTCTGTTCTATGAGATGTTGTAGGTCCTCATATAATTGGTCTACTTTGGCTTCATCTGTACTAGTGCATATATTTGGTGCATATATTTGGATTACAGTGATATTAAATGGTTTGCCTTGTAGTCTGACTGACATCATTCTATAATTTTTGAGATTGTATCCCATTACTGCTTTTCTCACTCTTTTATTTACAATTATGGCCACTCTGTTTCTTCTGAGGTTTTCTTGTCCACAGTAGTAGATATGATGGTTTCCAGAGCTGAATTCGCCCATCCCTGTCCATTTTAGCTTGCTGATTCCCAAGATATCAATGCTTATTCTTTCCATTTCCTTTTTTACTACTTCCAGCTTTCCTTGGTTCATTGATCTTACATTCTTTGGTGTATGCAAACCAAGACACGGGACACAGCCTCGGGCTGGGTTAACTCAGGTTTATTGCATCGTGGACAGAGGGAACATGAGGTAATGGCGGATCGATAGCTCTTTATATACAGTAGTAATACATTTGAACGTGGTGCCATGGTAGCCCATTGGCTACTGTCTGCGTGACGTCATTGCGGGTCACGCCCTTCTTGTCCAGGTGTAGGTGGTGGCGGGAAAACTTCCCGCGCTGTTGCCTTTGATGAGTTCGGACCAAGAGAGCTTGGACGCTCGCTGCTGCCAGCTGGTGGTCATTAGCTCGCGTCCTATTACAGGGTTTATATGATACAGCTGAAGGTTACATAGTTGCTATAGGCAAGGTTACATTGGCTCAGATACATTGTAATCCATGTGGAAGGTAAAACCATCAGAACACAACACCCCTCCCCCCTAGGACGAGACAAAGTCTCGAGCCCACACTTAAAACACACTCCCCCCCCCTTAGGAGACAAAGTCTCTTAGCCAAGATGGCTTATTTCGAACACGCTGGGGTCTCGATGCGGGCTGCCTCTCCCCGGGTTTGCTACCTTCTCTTTGTCCCCTGGTTTCCTGTCCTGTAATTGGAGAGGGAGACTCGTTAGTGGCTTTCCGCGGCTCCGCGGCGTTGTTGGGAGGTGTGCTCTTTCTTAGGGAGGAACCGGGGGCACTGGGGGCTAACGAAAAACCCCTCTTCTCGCTTGGATGGGTGGGGGAACACTCCTGAAAACCCCCCCGGCTCGCAAAATCAAAATCAAAATTACAATCGGGGGCAGCGGTCGCGAACTCCTCTCCCCCTTCCCCGGCCCCTGATAGGACTGGTGTATCAAAAGGGTATGAGTCGGGGCCGCTGCTTCTGCCTTCCCCCCTTGCTTGGGACTGTTGTCCGCTGCTGTCTCCCCCTTGGGTTAAGCGGGTGGGGGAGAACCCTAACGCTGAATCCTGTTGCTGAGCCCCACTGACTGGCCCACTCACTCGGTGCCTCAGTTGGTCTGCGTGCCTCCTCCAGAGGAGGCCGGTGTTGGTCTCGACCCGGTACGACACTGGCCCCGTCTGTTCTACAACCGTCCCTGGTACCCAGGCTGGCCCTGCGCTGGAATAGTTCCTGCAGTGAACAGGGTCACCGGCGGCGAAACCTTTCGAGACTGCCAACCCTATGTTTTTCCCTTTATCCTCGACTCTCGTCGGGTCTAGCCTGGACAGGATCGTGGTCAGTTTTCGCCGCATCAAGAGCTCCGCCGGCGAGTAGCCTGACGCTAAGGGGGTTACCCTATACGCTAAGAGGAACTGGCATACTTGGTGATTCAGGTCCCCCGGGCCCATGCGCCGCAGCGCCTCCTTTGTTGTACGCACCAGCCGTTCCACTTGGCCATTCGTGGCCGGGTGAAACGGTGCGGATGTGACATGCCGAATGGCGTTTGCCTCCATGAATGCTCCGAACTCAGCGGAGGTGAAGCAACTAGCGTTATCGCTGACTAAAGTGTCGGGTAAACCGAACGTGGAAAAGACTCTCCTTAGCTGGCTAATTGTCGTGGCGGAGGACGTGCTCTTTACTGGGATAACCTCCAGCCACTTGGAGAACGCATCCACCACCAGGAGAAACATGGTTCCTCGGAATGGGCCAGCGAAATCTACGTGCACTCTGGACCATGGCCCCCTTGCTGTGTCCCATTCCCTATGCGGAAGACGGGCCGCCTCTGGTCGGGATCCCTGGCATGCCTCACAAGTGCCGACCATGTGCTCAATGTCCGCGTCCAGTTGTGGCCACCAGAAGTAACTCCGGGCCAGCGCCTTTGAACGAACTATGCCCGGGTGGCTGACGTGCAGCAGTTCGAGCACCCTCGGCCGCAGGGGCGTAGGGACCACCACCCGCTGGCCCCACAAAAGGCACCCCCTCTCTAGGGACAACTCTAGCTTTTTCCGAAAAAATGGGTCGAACTCTGTACTCGGGGACGATGCCGGTCACCCCTTCTGTACCCATGAACTAACTTTCTCCAGCGTTCTGTCCTTGCCTGTCGCCCTAGCAATGTCGGCTGGTACTATTGGGGGTGCGTCTAAAACCTCAATTAGCAACACCTGGCGGTCTCTTTCTACTCTCGCCTTTTGGTCGTCCGACAAAGGCAAAGGGGATCTCGAAAGTGCATCAGCATGGCTGATCTCCTTTCCGGGCCGGTACTCCAACTCATGTTGGTATGCGTTGAGGAAAATAGCCCATCGCAGCATTCTCGGGGACAGGATCTGCGGCGTGGGCTTGCTTGCCGTGAAAATCCCTAACAGTGGCTTGTGATCGGTCACGATTTTGAACGGGCGGCCATACAAAAAATCGTGAAATTTTTTGGTTCCCGCTACTATTGCTAGCGCCTCCCTGTCGGTTTGTGCGTAATTGCGTTCCGCTTGGGACAGGGACCTTGAATAAAACGCTACCGGGGCCTCCCTGCCGTCCTCCAACACGTGGCAAAGCACCGCCCCCACCCCCACCGGGGATGCATCACAGACTAGGACCACTGGCCGTTTGGGGTCGAAGTGCGTCAGGATTGCCTCAGATGTTAGGAGTTGCTTTAGCTCTTTGAACGCCCTCTCGTGCTCGTCACCCCACATCCATGTCTCCTCCTTTTTAAGTAACCGATGGAGCGGTTCGGCCACGGACGCCTTCCGCGGGAGGAATGTATGGTAAAAATTGAGGAGCCCCAGGAAGGACTGTAGCTCGGTTTTGGATGTGGGGCGAGGGGCCTTTTTTATGGCTGCTACTTTGGATTTAGACGGCTTAATCCCCTCGGGTGTGATCCGGAACCCTAAAAACTCGACCTCAGTTTCGAAAAAGACACATTTGTCCTTCCTCAATCTCAGCCCCGCTTTCTCGAACACGGTCAGTACTTTGTCCAACCTCTTTGCCAGTTCAGCCTCACTCCCCCCTGTTATCAACACGTCATCAAAATAAGGCAACACCCCCTCCAGTCCCTTCAGGAGGCGTTCCACAAGCGACTGAAAAAGGCCGGGTGCCGAGTTCACGCCAAACTGTAACCGCGACACCTGGAACGCTCCTTTATGTGTAACTATCGTTTGTGCCGCGGCCGTGGCGGGGGTCACAGGAAGTTGCTGATAGGCTTGTGCCAAATCGAGTTTAGCGAAACACTTTCCCCCATTCAGCCTGGCCAAAAGGTGGCTGATCACCGGCACCGGGTATGCATTAGGGCGGATCGCCTTGTTAATTGTACACTTATAATCAGCGCAAATGCGCACCTCCCCGTTAGCCTTTAGAGCCGTTACAATTGGAGTTTCCCACTCCGCGGAATCAACAGGAATAAGAATCCCCTGGCCCACCAGTTTGTCCAGTTCCGCCTCTATCTTGTCCTTGAGTGCGAACGGCACCCTGCGCGGTTTGAGTCTTATCGGGCGGACCTCCGGGTCTAGGTTGAAGGCTACAGGGGGTCCCTTGAACTTTCCGAGTCCTTTCTTAAAAACGGCGGGATGCGCATCGCAAACCGCTTGTATTGGGTCCCCCCCACTGTATGCACTCCCCCTATGAACAAACCTAAGGGCTGAAACCACTGTGTCCCTAGGAGGCTACAACTTCCCCCCTTAAGGACAACTAGGGGCAGTTCCGCAGAATGTCTCTTAAAATTGACCCGAAAAGTCCCGACCCCCAACACCGGAATGCTGTTTCCCTGTACGTCTCGTAGCGTGGACCTCAACGTTTTAAGTTTGGGCCGCACGTGGGGGTCGATTTTCAAGAACTCTTTCTGGGGAATTATAGAATAGGAGGACCCCGAGTCAATTTCCATCTTAATAGGGGCCCCTTGTACTAATACCTCAACGAAGTAATGGGACTGTCCCGCGGACACGCTGAACACTGGGGTGTCGTCCTCGCTGTCGTCCGAGACGCGGCCCACGCCATCCTGCTTCCTCGTGGTCTGGGCGCCATCTTTGGGCCTCGCTGGACGGTCCGGTCTGGCCGCACGGTCTTGTGACTGCCTCCGGCCCTCCTTCCGTTTTCTGCATGCCTTGGCGATGTGCCCCCGACGGCCGCAGGTGTAACACTCGGCCTTCCTGAACGGGCATCTCGCGCGCTCATGGGCCGCTCCGCAACCCTCGCAGCGTCGACCACCCTTTCGGACCTTCTGGACCTCCTCGCCGTCGCTGCCTTCCGTAGACGACTTTGAGGCCCGTCGAGTTGCGTGCACCGACTGTCCGGACTTCCCGTGCACCGAATTTTCCGCCTTGCCGGCTCTAGGACGCCATTCACGCCACTGGTGCATCTCGTCCACTCCAGCATTCGTGGACTCTGCGGCTTCCGCGGCCTCTACGACCTCTGCCAGCGTGGGTGGCGGCTCCTTGTTCATCAAGCTGCGCTGCACCTCCTTGTCCTTCAGGCCACACAGCACTCCGTCCCTGAGGGCCATCTCTAGTATGTCGCCCCATTTACAGGGGGCGGCGGCTACCCTCATGGCGGCCACGAATGCCTCGACCGACTCGTCCGGCGCTTGGACTCGCCTCCAAAACGCGCTCCGAGCGGGAAACATTGCCCTCGAGGGACGGAAGCGCTCTCGCAGCAGCTTCATGATGTCATCCGCCTTAAATTCGCTCACCTTCTTCGGAGCGATGATGCCCACCAGCGTCCGCTTGGTTTCCATCCCGAGCATTCTGGTGAGGATGGCCCTCTTCCTCTCCTCGTCGTCTCCTTTGACTTTGAGTTCCACCAGTGCCGCCTGGAAGTCCATCTCAAGCAGCTCCCAGTCTTGCGGTTTGGTGATGTTGAACCCGCTCTGCGCCCTGGCTGTTCCGTGGGGATCCATCATCCCACCTTCGTCGCCAATTTGGTGTATGCAAACCAAGACACGGGACACAGCCTCGGGCTGGGTTAACTCAGGTTTATTGCATCGTGGACAGAGGGAACATGAGGTAATGGCGGATCGATAGCTCTTTATATACAGTAGTAATACATTTGAACGTGGTGCCATGGTAGCCCATTGGCTACTGTCTGCGTGACGTCATTGCGGGTCACGCCCTTCTTGTCCAGGTGTAGGTGGTGGCGGGAAAACTTCCCGCGCTGTTGCCTTTGATGAGTTCGGACCAAGAGAGCTTGGACGCTCGCTGCTGCCAGCTGGTGGTCATTAGCTCGCGTCCTATTACAGGGTTTATATGATACAGCTGAAGGTTACATAGTTGCTATAGGCAAGGTTACATTGGCTCAGATACATTGTAATCCATGTGGAAGGTAAAACCATCAGAACACAACACATTCCATGTCCCTATGCAGTATTGTTCCATGCAACACTGTATTTCTCCTCCCCCTTTCCTGGCCATCCCTTTCTGTCCATCTAATGTGCTGAGCATCCTTCCTGTTTCCTCTGATTTGTCCCTTTGCTTTGGTCAATAGGGTTCTCTTGGCAAACTCACTGGCGTGCTTTGCCAGTTTCTATGCCATCCCCCCCCCCATCATACATATTATCACAGTTTAAAACAAGGTAACATCATGCATATTATCACAGTTTAGAGCACAATATCAGTTTAGAACACAATATCAGGTTAAAAATTGAGTTAATTTTCTGCTGTTAGTTAACTATTTCAAGTCACTATGTAAGTTTCTTATAAAGTCTATATGAGAAAGTTTTTCCTGTAAGTGTGTGTGTGTGTGTGTGTGTGTGTGTGTGTGTGTGTGTGTGTGGCTCGGGTGGTGAGTGGCGCGGCGGGCCGGCCCCAGGTGATGGCGGGCGGTGGGGCGGCCTCCTCTTTCCCTCCGGCTCCTTTGAGGAAACCAGGGGGCGGCGAGCAGCGCGGCGGGCTGGCCCCAGGTGATGGCAGGCGGTGAGGCGGCCTCCTCTTCCCCTTTCCCTCCGGCTCCTTTGAGGGAACCGGGGGGGTGGTTCGGATGGTGAGCGGTGCGTCGGGCCGGCCCCAGGTGATGGCAGGCGGTGGGGCAGCCTCCTCCTCTTTCTCTCCGGTTCCTTTGAGGGAACTGGGGGGGTGGCTTGGGTGGCGAGCGGCGCGGCAGGCTGGCCCCAGGTGATGGCGGGCGGTGGAACGGCCTCCTCTTCCTCTTTCCCTCCAGATTATATTTTTTATCAGATTGTAATATTTAATATAATAACAATATAAATTATAATATATAAATTGTATAATTATATATAATTATAATATAAATTATAGTATAAAAATATAATTTTTAGCAGATTATAATTTTTAGCAGTTTAACTGGTTAAGAAAAGGAGAGGGAAGGACAGAATATTGTAGCATTTTAAACAATAAAGGATGTATTTTAGTGTTAAATGGATCAGAATCCTGTTCTTCAGACCTTCAATAAATAAATAAGTCTGTTCAAATAAATCTGTTAGTCTCCAGGGTTAAGATATTCATGGGAGAATTTCTTTTCTGTTTTTCTCCTTTATCTTTTCCAACCCACTGAAACAGAATAGCAGAGCCATTTCCTTGGACATATCTCATTTTTATATACACTGAGGTTATTAGGAATAGAATGCAGGAACAGTGGCACTTGTGCACATCCATATGAAGTCTTGGGGAATGTGCATAGATTACCGGCATGAACAAAGATTTTGTTGCAGGGTCTGGTGTTATACCTCTTCATTGGGCAATGTATGAAAGGCCTTGTTTTTCTGTCAGTTTAGAGGTTTTCTTCAGTGGTCTAACTAGACAGTGTTGCCCATCTCTTGTCAATGATGTTAGGTCAGGATTAAAACTTACCAAAGCATGGGCCAGGTTAACCCCCTTAGTTCCTTAACTGCTGTTCCTGCAGATATAAGTGATTTTTTACAGAACAGTTTTTATTTGTTATTATATTGTTGCTTAATTGTACACTGCCCAGAGTGGGAAATAATGTAGTAAAAATGGTCCTGCAGTAGTTATGTACAGATTAAAAGTTGTTCATTTGGCATGAGGACTAAGTACAGTATGAGTGGGAAAATGGATAAAAATTAAAATATGGACTTTGTAAAATTTCTCTAGCATTTATAAAATTGTTCTAAAAAACCTGTCTAGAACATAAAGCATAATGTGTAAAAGATTCATAGACAACTGAAATACCTCATTTGTATTTTGGCCCTCTTTAAATTAGAATGCAGACTACTTTTGCTACAGAAAATATATATAAGATACAAGTTTGGAGAAAATGATAAAATATAGATATCCTTTTTAATGAAATATTGATATATATTTTTAGTATTGGACACTATTTGAAAATTGCATTTCCCTGTTTGATTCTAGAATATTTTAACTGGGATAACTATTTGAAAGAAACTGGATCCATAGCTGCACCTGCACATTGTTTCAGACAAGTAAGTACTTCAAAATATAAACTATTGGATTAGTGCATCTTATATTGGTGCTATAAATATGTATATGTAGATGGATTTGCATACATTTTATTGTAACTTCTAGTACTGTTGTTCACATTTAATATAGATATGCGTTATACAACCTAACCAACAATATTCTATTATGTTATGTACTTCTGATGTAACTTATTGTAGATATTTAGAAATACATCTCAAGTAGATTTTTTAAATCATCAGTATCCTCTCCGGGCATTGTAAATATTCACAGGGTGATGTGTAATTAGTAAAGAAAAGGAAAAAAACAGTTGTAGCACTGTAAGTTTTTATGATTGTTATGGTTATAGTAATAACTCATAATGTGGGTATTCAATATTGCGGGTTATATTGCAAATAATTAGTTCAATTATTATCATGTGCTATCTTTTATGAATTTGATGTAATTTTGTATTGTATTGTTATTGTTTTTCTTTTCTGTATGTCTGTTTAGTTGTACAATAAAAAATTATTTAAAAAAATCATCAGTATCACAGTTGAAACCTTTCTGTCACAAAAGCATTAGGCGTGGCGGATACATAAAATGCGTACGTAGCAGAAACTAAATTCCATTAAACTTAAGTCTGAGGTACATTTTTTGCTGAATATGTAGTAGACAGCTACAGTCTTTACATTTTATCCTAATTACAGATGCAGGGACTTGCAGAACATTTCTTATCCAAGCTGCAAAGAAGGGGGAAGTTTGTCTTCTGCCAAATGACAGCTGGAATGAAGATGGCTTCCCCAGGGGCCATAAGGCTTTCAAAAAGCCCACCCACCCACAGGCTACCATTGAAGCCTATTCTTTCCCCTTATAGCTGTACTCTTAAGAGCAGGGAGCAGTTTTTACCAAAATGTTACTGAAAATTAAGGAGTCAGCCCCCCATGTACCCCTGGTAGCAATGCCAACTTTCTTCCCTGCATCTGAAGTTGACGAACAAGCAAAGAAGCTATAGACTACTTAAGCACTATAACATATAGTTTTGTCTTTGGTGCATCACCGTTCAAGTAAATAGCTTTAGAGAAGAAGTACCCATTTAATAAGTGCCAAAGTATTATTTGTCTATATAGATGTGCTGCAGTATTCGTTTTGGAAATATGTGAAGATGCATCTGTTAATCTTTGTTAAATGTAAGCATGGTTTGTAGTAAATTTAAACTACACTTAGGGGGGCATAGGGTAATTTATAAGGTTTGAAAACTCTCAGCAATTGGAATAAAATATTTAGGTGCAGGACATTTTCTTCATTTAATTGGAGAAAGACTTAGGTCTTGCCTCTAAGACTGAAAAACAATATAAATAGTCAAAATGCTTGTCACTTCCACCTAACCAAAGAAATGCTACTGAATCTTGCTTGGGGAAAATAGTCCCATAATTTGTTTGGTTTTCCTTTCCTGTAGTCTAGTATTCCACCCAGCAATGACTTCAAAGTAGGTATGAAACTGGAAGCTCATGACCCTCGCAATGTTACTTCGGTGTGTATAGCTACAGTGGTTGGAATTACGGGTGCCAGATTAAGGTTGCGGCTTGATGGGAGTGACAACAAAAATGACTTCTGGAGGCTGGTTGATTCATCTGATATACAGCAAATTGGAACCTGTGAGAAGAAAGGAGGTATGCTTCAACCCCCATTAGGTAAGGAAACATGACTTTAAGATGGATGACATCACAGTTTGCTTTGAAGTCATAATTGTTTGAAAGAACAAACACCAAAAAATATTTTATTATTATTTTTATCTTATGGCTTTGTAAACCAACCTACCAGTTCGAAAACAAAAAATTGCAAATAGATAAATAGGGACCACTTCGGTGGGAAGGTAACAGTGTTCCGTGCGCTCCAGTGTCTAGTCATGCCTGCCACATGACCACGGAAACGTCTGCTGAAGCATACAGCGCTGGCTCTTCGGCTTTGAAACAGATGAGCACTGAACCCTAGAGTCGGATACGACTGGCTTTCGAGCAAGGGAAACCTTAAACATATGGTAGATAAAACTATAACATTTACCATAAGTGCAACTCAAGTATAGATTAAAAAATGTATGGATAAAATATGATCAAATCTACATGTATACACATCATAGTGCTATGTCCAGGTACTTGATCCAGTCAATTGCAGAAGGAGATAAAGTAAGAACATTTGTCCTATCTCCTGTAAATGCCTTCCTTATGCATTCACGGACTATATGAGAAACGTATTCTCAGTCACATTGGGCTGTAGGCAGCTTCCCACATTTATATAGTAGGTCTGCCATGCCCAATTCTTACCCTGTTAGTGGAGTGGTAAGGGAAACCTTGACAAGGAAACGAGCCTTCTTGGTGGTGGCACCCACATGATGGAACACCTTACTAGTGGAGCTGCGCTATGCCTCATCCGTGAACATATTCCAAAAACAACTGATGGCCATACTGTTCAGGGAGGCTTTTCAAAACATTCTCCATATAGCTAGTTAGTTTCTATCAGTTTTATTGAAGTTTAAGTGACTTTTAAGTTTAATTAAATTAGAAACCCCACCCCACCCCTTTAACACAATGCCATCTAAAGGGGAGATTGAAATTGTATTTATTTGTATTTGGATGTTGCATTTTAACTATGTGAACCACCCAGAATGGGAGCATATCCCAGATGAGTGGCATACAAGTACAATAATTAATTTTTTTAAAAGTAAAATAAATATATTCCTCTCTCCATTTACTCTCAGCTTCTGCACTGTATCCTCTGTTCACTTAAACTCCAATTATGTATTATAAGCTCTCTGAGCAGGAATTTAAACTCTCTGCAAAGCTTTCTGCCTGCTGAGGGTGCTGTATAAATAATAAGAGTATTGATCTGTTAGCATCAGATAATTCTATGTTAAATAGCTGATACAATGATTTACTTCAAAATTATAATGAATATTAAGAATATAATTAAGTATAAATTAATATAAGATAGATAAATAAAACTGAAATTAATCTAAATTGTGTTTGCTATTATTGTTATAAAGAAAGCACACAAAAATACAATAAAGTACAACCATATACATGACTTATAAATTACGTAGTGGTGCTTAGTTGAAGTATACCTGGCTGTAAGTGAAGTCCGCAGCAGTGGAGTCTGAGTTTGGGAGTTTGATTCCCCACTTTGTTTTCTGGTGGAAGAGTCAGTCTGCATAGCCTTTGCCAAGCTACAAAGCCCAAAGGTGCCCTCAGAAGAAGGGAATAGAAATCTACTTCTGAGTAGATTACCTTGGGAAGAGTCGAAATAGACTTGACTGCATATAATAATAATTACCATTATTTCTTAAAATGCAAGCCCTGTTAATAGAATATTTTGTGGTTTGACACAGACAGAAGTCTATTGTCTGGAAGCAGAACCGCTTGAATTTTAAGTGTTTCTGTAGTGAAATTTGTCAGTGTTTGTTATTTAACGTTTGCCAGATATTCTCATGCATGATTGATGGTTTCTGCAGTCCTAATCTTTGCCTTTTTTTACTGAGCCAGCGTGGAAAACAGTCATTTTGTCTTAGATCAAAATCTGCATATAGGAGGATTCTGTTGTGTGTAGTATTCAGTGTCATCAAAGAATGTGCATGTAGAGCAGCCTTAAAAAGAGAAGTCTTGATTAAAGATGTTCTGTTGCATTTTGACCTTTTGTGTTTCCTGAAGATAGGCAACACTCTTAACAATCAAAGACTGTTGTAGCTGAATACATTTTTGAATAATTTTATTGGCAGTTTTACAGCATATGATGCAGTAGGCTAAACTGGGATCTAATTGTGTATAAACTTGCCTCTGGTAAGCTTTGTACAAAATTGATCTTTCCCAAGATATATGAAACCTTTTTACACCATCAGTCATGTTCTTCGTATAAGGTAAATATTAATAAAAATGATCCTTTTCCAGCTAACATTCCCACGTTATTGTTCCATATTCTCAATTAAGTGTCATTCTGTTAATGGGTTGTAGATTTTTGAAAATGTTTAAAATATGTGCACACTGACTCATCCTTTGTTTTAAGTAAAAATGTATCTTGGGAATAATGTTTCTTAGAATTGATTTGTTTGTTAAAAGACAAATTTTATAGAAGTGCTAATCATTTCCATTCTGTTTTTGGTCAATGTAGGGTTCCAGATGAATGCCTCTTCTTGGCCAATGTTCCTCCTAAGAACACTAAATGGAGCCGAAATGGCCCCTGCTTCATTCTTTAAAAAGGTAAGAAAGTTGTTGTAGCTGCATTGCTGGCAGAGGATTCTGGGGCATTGAAAAGGCCTCTCAGCAGAACAGTTCTTCAAAATGGGAAAGCTACAGTAATACCTCATATAACGATCCATACGTACAACGATGAATCCGTACAACGACGCATAATTTTTGGAAAAGGCATGCCCCGTACAACGACGTGACGTCATTATACAAATGGATCATATTTGGGTTCTCTTCCAGCACGGGTGCCTCTCTGAGGCTCAGGGGAGCCAATCTGTGCTTTTTCTGAACCCCCCCCCCCATCTACTTGGACGCTGCTGCAAGCCAAAAACTGCAGCCGACGAAGGAGTTTTCCCCATTGTTTTGCCTTCCAGCAGTCCGGGCAGGTGGTGGTGGTGGTGGTTTGCAAACAGCCCCGATCGGCTCCCCCTAGCCTCAGAGAGGCACTCGGGGTGCCTCTGCCCACCCGCCCCAAAAATGATGACGTGCTCTCCTACCTGTTCAGGCTGGTTGTGGAGGAAAAAATCTCTCCCTGCCTGGCCAACAGCTGATAAAAGTTGTGGCGGCCATCTTGATTTCTGGGTTTTTTTTTGGACTTCAATTCCTAGAAAGCCAAAGCTTCCTGTACAAAAAAAATGGCCGCCACATTTATTTATTTATTTTTATTTTATTTATTGTTAAATTTCTATACCGCCCACTCAGCCAAAGCCGACTCCGGGCGGTTCACACAGTGGGTAAAAACAGATAAAAACAGATAAAAACCAGCAATAAGAACCCACCCCTAAATAGAGAGGGGTGCAGGAACCGAAGAAACCGTGGGGCAGGCATCCTCCCCTATATTAACCACCCAACGGAAGCCACCCCTCCACCTGCACCCCATGCATTTTTACAACCAGCTTGAACAAGTAGGAGACCATGTCATCCTTTTTGGGGTGGGGGATGGGTAGATGCACCCCGGGTGCCTCTCTGAGGCTAGGGGGAGCCGATCGGGGCTTTTTCCCACCCCCACCCCCACCTGCCCAGACTGCTGGAAGGCAAAACAGTGGGGAAAACGCCTTTGTCGGCTGCAGTTTTTGGCTTGTAGCAGCATCCAAGCAGATGGGGGGAGCACGGATCGGCTCCCCTGAGCCTTCCAGAGGTGCCAGGGGTGGTGGAAAACCCAAAATGAGTGACAAAAAATTCTGCCCGAACAATGACGAAATCCGAATAACGACGTGACTTGGGGAACCAAGTTTTGTCGTTATTCGGGGTATTACTGTACTGTCATTCACACAGATTGGCTATCCATCGATCCATCCATCCACTCAAGGGTACATGCAGTCTCCTCCTCCTCCCGATTTTATCCTTTTTTCCTTTATTTGTGTTTAAAAGTGTGCAAAAATGATTTATAAGATGCCTTTACCTTCTTTAATACGTCATGAGTTTCATACAGATCCCATTGCTTAACTTCACTGTGCCCATATTATGATTGTTTGAGAAATCGCAAACATCAAATTGATGTAAAAAACTGTGTATCTTAACCTATAAATCCAAGGGTTAACCGTTGGAACTGGCTATAGGTTGCTATGCCTCGCCCTACTTGCCTGCACTCACCCTTCGTGCACATGGCCGATCTGGGTACGCAGGTCAATGAAGGATTGAAAAAACCAGCAGTGGGGCAACAGCCCCACAAACGCGAAGAAAGGGAAACAACTTCACTTCCCAACATTCCTTGCGCCGCGCCGCGCCAGAGCCAATCAGGCTGAGAGGCTCTCGCACGGCGCAGCGTTCGGAAATGCGCCGCAGCCAATTGAAAGAAAAGCATTTTAAAAAAACGCAGCACAAACACAAAACAGCAACCCATAACTACAAGCCCCAGCGTCCTGCGCGCCATGAGCACGCAGAACGCTGAGGAAACCGGCGCCCGAAAAATGAAAAAGAAAAACAACTCACAGCCAAGCACACACCAGCCAGCTTTCTTTCCCTCACCCACGGTGCCTGAAGCTCCCGACTGGAGTTTCCCCTTTAATATCAGTGGGTGGGGGTTGCGATCCCCCTCTCCGCTGGCTACCCTAGGGTTGGGAGGTTTGTGGGGACAAAAGGGATATATTGCCCCAACCCTTCTGGACCCACAGGAACAGGCAGAGTGGATCGATCCCCCAACTCCCTCCTTAAAACAACTCCGTCTTTTCTTCTCTTTAAAAACGGAGTTGTTTTAAGGAGGGGTGGGGGTGGGGATTCGATCCAGTCTGCCTGATCTTTTGGTTCCAGAAGTGTTGGGGCAATATTCCCCTTTTCTCCCCACAAACCTCCCAACCCTAGGGTAGCCAGCGGAGAGGGGGATCGCAACCCCCACCCACTGATATTAAAGGGGAAACCCGATCTACTTTCACGACTCCACACAAACAAAGCACCATAACACACTAAAGCCCCCCTCCCCACCACCTAGCCCACCCTTCCTAACCCCCAATGACCATGCCCCCCCTCCCCACCACCGAGCCCACCCTTCCTAACCCCAACAACCACGCCCCCCCTCCCCACAACCTAGCCCACCCTTCCTAACCCCCAACGAAAAACAACTCACTGCCTCACAGCCAAGCAAACACCAGCTGGCTTTCTTTCCCTCACCAACAGCGCCTGAAGGTCCCGACTGGAGTTTCCCCTTTAACATCAGTGGTGGGGGTTGCGATCCCCCTCTCCGCTGGCTACCCTAGGGTTGGGAGGTTTGTGGGGACAAAAGGGGTATCCCCCCCCAACCCTTCTGGACCCACAGGGACAGGCACAGTGGATCGATCCCCCACCCCCCTCCTTAAAACAACTCCGTCTTTTCTTCTCTTTAAAAACGGAGTTGTTTTAAGGAGGGGGGTGGGGATTCGATCCAGTCTGCCTGATCTTTTGGTTCCAGAAGTGTGGGGGCAATATACCCCTTTTCTCCCCACAAACCTCCCAACCCTAGGGTAGCCAGCGGAGAGGGGGGTCACAACCCCCACCCACTGATATTAAAGGGGAAACCCGATCTACTTTCACGACTTCACACAATCAAAGCACCATAACACACTAAAGCCCCCCTCCCCACCACCTAGCCCACCCTTCCTAACCCCCAATGACCATGCCCCCCTCCCCACCACTGAGCCCATCCTTCCTAACCCCAACGACCACGTCCCTTCCCCACCACCAAATAAATAAATAATTTTTTAAAAAATTACTAAAAACAGTCAAACACATCCAAAAATACACAAAAACAAAAACACCAAAAACAATACGAAGTAAACAAAGACACAATCAAAAACAAAACAAACAGACAAAAAATACAAATTCCAACCCCCCCCCCCACACACACACACACACACAAAACAAAGAAAACAAGCAAACTTACCAAAAGATGTGCTAACTCCACCAGGACTGAAAAACAAATGAATAAAGAAAGAGACTACTTACCAGAAGAAGCTCCACCCAGAGGCCAGGAGAGAAAAAAAAAGTCAAAATACAATAACCCCTACCAGCACCACCTGCTGGCCACAATAGTAAAAACAATTCAAAAACACACAACAGCATAACACAAATTCACAATTTTACACAAAAGGTCACACCAATAAAAACAAGTAACAAAAATTACACTAAAACATATGTCAATAAAATACAATAGAAACTTTTAAAAATCCTGTGCTGAGTTATAACTCAAATTTAAACTCAAAACATCTAAACACATTTTAAAAACATTGATTGATTGAATGTAAAAAACATTTACTTTTACATTATGAAAATTATGACCTACGGTACAACTAATTAAAAAAAATCAAAAAACTAAAACATTATTCACTTACATAAAACAATTTGAAAAAATTATATCATACTTTCTTCTTTTATTAATCCTAAAAAAAACCCAAAAAAGCAGATCCCAGTTAATAACAGCCAAGCCAAAAAGTTTTTACATAAATAAACATTTAAAAATTTAAAATTACAGACTAAGCAATTTTTTAAAAACATTAACACAATTTAACCTTCCAACACAATTTAAAACTATTGCAAAAATAAAATTGGTTCATTTTTTATTAAAACACACGGGGAAAAAAGCCCGGCAACGCCGGGCAACCCTTGCTAGTACATTATAAAGTGTAATCATCCAGTTATTTCATAAACTAACACTTCCAACCTAGACAAATTGTGCCATAGTTCAAGCTAAGTACAGCTGGAAAGGGCACAGTCAGGTCCAGAAATATTGAGGCAATAATAACTTCTTCTTTTTTAGCATGTGGCTTCTGCACACACACCCCAAACAACAACAACAAACAAACAAACAGTGGACATGAAAGGAAACTCTGAAGATGTGAGCAAAGTCAGCAATGTCAGCTTTAATGCAAGGGGTTTAACAAAAGTGGGCTGCAACCTTTAGCAGACACCCCCACCCCTAATCTTTGGTGGCTCATAAGTAATGGTTCAAATGTCTGGCAAGCAGTTGTATGGCCAAGTGTGGCCTGTTTCCTAGGTTCCCAATGACTAATCAAGCAGATAAAAAGGCCACACTTACATGTGGTAGTTGTTCACTGGAACTCTCCACATGAGGTCCAAAGAGGTGAGGGTGGGAGGCCATCATTAGGCTAAGAAAACATAAGAAACCCATCAGAGAGATACCAGAAACTCTTTGAGCGGCCAGTATAAACAGTTTAGAACATCCTGAAAAAGAAAGAAGTAATCAGAGAAGACAACTCAAGTGGATGATGGTAGAATCCTGCTCATAGTGAAGAGGATCCCTTTTGCAACATTTTGCCAAGTCAAGAACACTCTTGAGAGGAGGTTCAGTATACATGTCATTGTCCACATCTACAGTCAAGAGACAGCTTTATGAATGTAAATACAGAGGCTTCACAACAAGGTGCAAACCAGTGGTAACACTCAAGAACAGAACAGTCAGATGCCTCCGGGTGCAATTCAAGGTGCTGGTAATTACCTTTAAAGCCCTACATGGTAGTGGGCCAGGATACTTAAGAGACCACATCACCCTGAGGACATCTGCCTGTCCCACTAGAGCGGACCGGAGGGGCTCTTTAAAGATGCCAACTGCTGGAGAGGCTCGCCTCTCTAGCACTAGAAGAGCCTTTTCAGTATCAGGTCCTATGGAACCTCCTGCCAGTTGAACTGCGTCTCCAGACGGAGTTGCTGCCCTTCAGGAAAGAGCTGAAAACCTGGCTGGCGGGGCAGGTGTGGGGAGGTGGAGGGGGGGGACCACCTCCCTCTACTTGCTCATTTAGAGCAGGATCACAGTTTTTTTAGTTTTTAACTATATGTTCTTTTTTGTGTTTTAGGAATTTTTTGAGGGTTTTTTATTGTTTAATGCAGGGGGGGATTTTGTGTACGCCGCCCGGAGTCGCATATCGGTTGAGGCGGCTATACAAATTGAATAAAACAAACAGTCAGATTGGACTTCACTAACCAACACCTAAAAGAGTCTGCCGGTTCTGGAATAAGATACTTTGGACCAATGAGACCAATATTAACTTTGACCAGAATAATGAGAAGAGAAAAATATGGAGAAGGAAAGGAACAGCTCTTGATCCAAAGCAAACATCATGAATCAAACATGGTGGAGGCAGTGTTATAGCATGGGAATGTATGGCTGCCAACTGAACCAAGTCCCTGATGTTTATTGATGACCTGATTGCTAATGGAAGCAGCAAAATGAATTCTGAAATGTATAGGACTATACATTTTGTTCAGGTTCTTCCAAATGCTGCAAAATTGATAGCATGCTGCATCATACAGCAGATGGATAATGACCCAAAACAGATAGCAAAAGCTACCTAAAAGTTTCTCAAGGCAAAGAAACGGGATATTTTCCAGTAGCCAAGTCAGTCACCAGATCTCAACCCAATAGACCATGCTTTTCACTTACTGAAGCCAAGACTGAAAGCAGAAAGACCCACAGAAAAGCTAAAGGCAGCTGCAATAAAGGCCTGGCAAAGCATCTTGAGGGAGGAAACTCAGCTTTTGGTCATGTCCATGGGATCAGACAGTCATTGACTGCAAAAGATTTTCAACCAGGTACTGCATGACAGCTGTCCCAGCTCCTGTCAACCTAGCAGTTTGAAAGCAAGAAATTGCAAGTAGATAAATAGGGACCACTTCGGTGGGAAGGTAAACAGTGTTCCGTGCTCTCTGATGTTGAGGCATACCTGCCATGTGTCCACAGAAATGACTGTAGATGCAGACAATGCTGGCTCTTTGGCTATAAACAGATGAGCACTGAACCCTTGAGTCGGATACAACTGGCTTTTGAGCAAAAGCGACCTTTATTGATGGAAACCCTTGTTTGTACAGATGTTTGTTTGTTTGTTCCATTACGTATGAGCCAGCAAAAGTGTGTGTGTGCGCGCGCGCACACCAGTGTTATACTTTCTGAATGGTTAATGCCCCACTTTTGTCAAACCCCTTGCATTAAAGCTTACCGTTCTGACTTTGCTCTCATCTTGAGTGTTTCCTTTCATCTCCACTGTAATGGGGTCCACGGGGCACTTGCCAAAAAAAGTTGTCCTTGTTCCAATATTTCTGGACCTGACTGTAAATGAGTAAAAGGAACAATGGATTGTTTTGGGAAATGTATTTAAAAGTTTCAGATACAGAGTCTGGTCCTGTTGTGAGGTTACACAAATGGCACAGTTTTTAGATGTGAATTGCTATAAGCTAAAAACTCCCAAAATAATAACAACAATAATAGTTGTTGTTGTTGTATACTAGATATGCAACAGGTAATGTCTAGCAGTTTGCTTCCAGAAGTTGTACTATTTGCATAATTTCAGCCATATCTATGTTTTCAAAAAATATAAAATGCGCAACGAATGCTGCAGAACATGTTTTAATGCCTGTAAACTGAAATGTTGTTCACTAAATGTGATAAATTTATTTTGGTCATCTAAGTGCAATTAAAAAGGACTAAAAAGCCCTGTCACTGTATGGTATCTAAAATTGCCTGTTAGCAATTTATAAATTCATTTATAGTGAACTTCTGTTCTGTTCTGTTCTGTCTTGTTCTGAGTGAAATATTCTTGTATAATGTGTATAGTGGAGTTAATACAAAGGTTACAATCTTGGAAGTGAAGGGGCGTCTGTGTCTAGGAAGTGAAAGGATTTCTAGTCTTTGCAATCTAACATTCTTTAGTTTGTGGCCATGGCTACGGGCATGTATGTGTTTAGATTTTCTTGGGTTATACTGTGGAAATAAAATGCTGCCATATGAAAGCAGCTGAAAGATGGGGTGGAATAAAGTGGGTAACATGTCATATGGGAGGTCATGTGAAAGAGCAGGAGTTGAAAATGCTAAGTACCATATCTATATACTGTGTAACAGTGTACAAAAATGCATTACACTACAAGCAATACGCTGTGCCTCCTTTGTGATAAATATTCTCCACTGTACTTATTATCTTTCCTGATGCTTTTCAGTTGCCCCAATCCTGAAACAGGATATGCTTACAAAAAAAAGTTAACAACATTGAAGATTTTGAATTAAACTATTTGTTTTTTTAAACCCACCGTTGTATACAAAATAGGTACAAGATTAAATTATTTTCTCCCCAACAAATTAAAAACTAGCGTAATAAACAAAGAGTTAGGAAAATAAAAGAACAAAACTTTATCATGGTAGTCATTCATCATTCAGATATCCATTGAAGTCACTTTATGCAAATTTGAATTGTTTAGGGACTTTTGCCACTTTGTTTAATATGTTTAGACATAACCGTAAAATTGTGAGTGATAAATCAAGTGTGACGCTAGACACTATTTTCTAGTCTGAGGAAGTAGATTATAATCCATGAAAGCTCACACTAAAATAAATATGTGAATTTTTAAGATGGTTACAATATTTCTGTTTTTATTTCTGCTACACATGCTAAAAGAACAATACAGCTATGTCTTTGAAAATTGGAAACTTCTATCTTTTTAGCAGCATTATAACTTAGTTTTTTTCTCTCCAAGGGATTAGAAACATCCTATTACTTTATTTTCTGTTCCTTTTCCTGGTAACCAAAAATATGTCTTAGTTTTCCCCAACTATCCCAGATCTATTTGTCACATTTCTTTTTAATTCTCTGGGTATGTTTATACTCCATGAAATTTGCCATTTAGCTCTTGCTTCATGTATTTTCTCTCTTTTGAAAAGACAGGGGAAATGTCCAGTTGAATGTATGAGTAAAAACGGTATGTAAAACCCATTTTCTTAAAGTGTACATATATTTTATATACTTTTTTATAGGAACCTCCAAAGCCGTCTCCAAACAGTTTTAAAGTCGGAATGAAGTTGGAAGCAATAGACAGAAAAAATCCGTACTTAATATGCCCTGCAACCATTGGGGATGTTAAAGGAGATGAAGTTTTTATTACCTTTGATGGCTGGCGAGGAGCATTTGATTATTGGTGTAAATATGATTCTCGGGATATTTTTCCAGTTGGATGGTGCAACTTAACCGGAGATGCTCTACAACCCCCAGGGAACAGCGGTAAGAAATGTTTAGATCTTAAAAATTTATAGTTCAAGTTCAACTGATGATTTTAAAATGCCATGGGTTTGTTCCAGCAATGTGGTGTCCCACACCTGCTTTGCCAGCCAGGTTTTTTAATTGCAACTTTCTACTTTTTGGGTGGCTTCCAGGTACGTTGGATTACAGGTATCCATCATCCACTTACAGCAGGGGTGCCCGAACTATGGCCTCTGGGCTGGATCCGGCCTGCAACACCAATTAATCCAGCCCACGACATTCTCGCCAGTCCTGGAAGCTGAAGTAAAACGTGCATGTGCATACACAGAACGTGTCCGCACATGCACAGAACGCTGCCATCATTTATGGCAGTGTTCTGAACACATTTGTTTTATTTTCACTTCTGGTGGGAGGAACCATGTGACCGGCACGCTCGACCACGTGACCAGCCTATGGCCAAAAAAGTTTGGGGACCCCTTACTTATAGGCACTGCTAAGGATGAAGGGAATTGTATTTCATCACATAGTGTATGGCCTGCTTGAGGAAGATGTCCTTAGTAGATGCCCAACAAAGGCTTGACTGCAGTCCTCTCCCTTCTGCATCAAATGACTTAATTGTCCGGGAGCCATTATTATGCAGCGTTTGAAAACCTGCTTACTTGATCATTTATTTCTTATTGATGTATGCCTTACAAAAATGCTTCCAGAAGAATTTACAGATCAATAAATTTCAAGGATGCTTTCTCCTTCAGGGCTTGTGGTTTAAAATACAGTTGCAAAAGGACAAGAGATGGGGAAGGATCCAGAGAATAATGGAAAGTCAGATGCCAATTACTGGCATTCTTGAGATGATTATTTGGAATAGCAGTATTAGCTGTTCAGTATCCCCACAACCTGATCATGACAGTAACTAAAGCAAAGCAATTACACTTATATACTGCCCTATAGTATTTAGTGCACTCTGGGTGGTTCACAATTTATTAGCATTTTGCCCCCAACATGCTGAGTACTCATTTTAACCACCTCAGAAGGATGGGAGGTTGAGATAACCCTGAAGTCTGGTTAGGATTGAACTCACAATCTTTTGGTTGCAGTACAGCGGTTTTAACCACTGCCACCAGGTGCTACAGATGGTGGGTTGAGCATTTTCTCACACCAACCTTCTGAAATCATCCAAAAGTAAAGATACAGTAACACTACTTATAAAAGCAACTGAAGCATCTTAATTGCTGTTACATGTTATTTAAGGGTTCTTAATGCTATTTAAAAAGTTGTGTAAGCCATCAGAACTCTGAATGCACAAAGGTTTTGTTAACACTCCTTGCTCCCCTGTTTCCCTGGTTTCCCTGGTGTAATGCAGTGAAGCCTTGGGGCTTAGTTTAGCCCAGACCCCACTGTTTCAGAAGAATTTCACAAAGTTGTTGCTTAGGAGGAGAGATCAGGGGTGCAAGGGTGCTGAAAAGTAGATGGCATGCAAGAGACCCCAAGGGTTGATGTCTTAATTGTTTTGCCAGCACAGCAAGAAACAAAATGCTTTGTTTTGTTTGTGAGATGGAGAGGACCATTGTGATGTAAGGCACGGCCCTGAAAAGAGCAAACATGCTTTCCACTCCCGTCAGCTACACAGGCTGTATTAATTACAAAGAGCCACTGCCCATTCCCTGTCCCCCCCTTTCTTGATTCACTGACGTTTGAAACCAAATCCTATTGAGACTGTCAAATCATTTTAAGGTTTGGGCTTCTGTGGTTGCTTATGGACGTGGTGGGTTGGTTGCTAGATTTCTTTGCACGCCCCTGCTCACTTCTTTCTGGATTCTCTGACCCCATGCAACCTTTGATCTCTTCCTGAAGGCAGGAATGAAGGACGTAGGAGCAGGTGACTGATGGTCACTGTCAATGGAGCCCACAGACAATATGTGAATGGCTTAATTGGACTTTTCTCTGTTTCCTCCTCACTTTCTTTTCCTCTTTAAACCAACACATGCAAAAGGCTTCATTCTGATTGGCTAGCACGTTTCAGTGCCCGCTCCCTAAACAGTGTGGGATTTGTCATAGATTTGGTTTTTTAGCTGCAGTCCCCAGTACAAGTAAAAAGCAAGCAGAACAAGTCTGAAACCTTCTTTTTAGAACTCTTATAAATGATATTTGGATCTCCAGAATATAAAGGTAGGAGAAAAGAAATAACTTACATGACGTGCGAGAAAGAATTCTACATTTACTGTCTTTGTTCACCTTTATTTCCAAGTTAGTTATTTCCAAGAGTTTTTGTGCATAATACAGTAGTTTGTACTAACTATCCATGGCACTGAAGCATTCTTGTCTTTTTGGGCATTTGTGAACTACATTGTGTTCTCAGTTTTGCTAAATAATTGACGACAAATTTTTTAAATGCCAAGACATAGAACTGTAAACCAAATATGTTATATAAACTTAAGTGTGACTTTCATTCTAGATAAAGAGGAACAACTGAGGTAAATGGGGCTTGTTAGTTTTAAGTAAATTAAGTCTCGTGGATTATGGTGGGTTTACTCTAGCTGGATATTAATGTTGGGTTTAGCCCACAAAATTTACAAGAATGAAAAAACTCATTGCTTTGATTGATACAGAGAATCACTAGTGAGTTTTATTTTTATATGTAATATTTCTCAATCTTTAAAAATGTTGCTGGATTTAGAAGCTTTGCAAAAATGTATAATATAGTAATAAAATAATAAAAATGAATACAATTTATATTTGTTGAAACCTATTGATCTGTGTCCTTGAAAAAGAGTAGATTTGTTTGTGCTAAGTATATTTCTACCAAAATTCACTTTTTAATATCTGGCTTATGTAATACGTAGTTGTCGTTAAAAGGTCTTGGTGTTGATTCACTTATATCCAAGAATTGAAATCTTGCATGTAGAAGAGTGTCACACTCCGACAACCAGTCTAATTGCAGTCGATTAGATTATATAACCAGCCATCTGGCTTCTGTTCTGCTTATTGTGTGCCATGTGAAAAGTTGTACTTTATGAAGATCATTTTCCATTCTGCCATGCTTTTCTCACACACTGCCACAGCTTCACATCACATGCACAGAACTGCACAATAGCCATTGAGATAACTTATTTTACACTTTCTCCTATTTTTTGCTTAATCTTAAAAGGAGGAAATACTTCCACCAAACACTTGTTGATTTATCTGAAACATACCTTGAAAGATCTCAGGATGTGTGGCACAGATGGGAAAAATAAACTTAAATGTATAATATTGTGGCTTATTTTCTGCTATGAATTAGTCAAACATGGCATGGTATGTAGGGGCTAGAAGTATTTTCTTATACTTAGTATTTATATAATGAGATCTTTACTTTTACTACCATTTGCATTTTCACAGCACAGAATGTACTTCCTTTGAAACAGAAGAACTTGTAACTTTGATTATTTTTAAAAATGCGACATGCTACAGTATATCAGTTGATAATGACCAATGTTTTGTCACTGGAATTGTTTTGGGAAGTGAGTGAGGGATTAATAGTTAGTGTTTTTTCTATTGCAACAGCTACAGACTTTAAAAACCAGTGTACAATTTTTAGCTTACTTTGCGACTCCTCCCGCTGGCTAGAAAAATTAATTCAACAAAAAAAAGCAAAATATTCTTAAATTTTATGTGGAAATTTTGTAAGAAAAAAAATCCTGTTCAGTGAGCCACATGAAAAGTTTAAACTCTACACTTTTGTTGGTAAAATAAAGCCAACCACAGGAATCAAGATTAGGAATGATGGGAGGAGAGAATAATTCTAAAACATTTTACTAAGGAAGCATGAACTGTATGATGTTTGTGGAGAGCTATAATAGAAACTTTCCTGGTATCAGTAAGTTTACTGAATGTTACTTAGGATGTGACTATACAGCAAAGAAAATGGTGCAAAAAGTCACATGATGGGGTTTACTTAGGTGTAAGTGGGCCACACAGGAAGGTGGACAAATTCTGGTTACTGCAACTCTATTGAAGCACTTTTAGATGGCAATGGATCAAAGGAGGTGCCCTAGGATGGCTTCCTCGTTTTCTCATCTTATCTTTTTTTTAAAAAAAAAACTTGCCCATCAAGAGGAGCTCAATAATAATAATAATAATAATAATAATAATAATAATAATAATAATAATAATAATAATAATAATAATAATAATAATAATAATAATAATAATAATAATAATAATAATAATAATACTTTTGTATCTATTACGTTGTAAAAAACAAAACCAGGATTTCTGTCGTGGAGAAAAGTTGTACAGAAAAGTGTCATAGGAGAGAGTCTTTGTTTGCTGTGAGTGTGTGCTGGCATAGTTTGTGTTTGCACATGTGTGCAGCTCATCTTCCCTTGTGAGGCAAGAGGCAATCTTTGTATGTTTGCCTGTGCTTAACTTGTTCTCCCTTTCTGCATCAGTTAAATTTTTCACACACCTGAACAGATCCCTATTTTAGAAAAGTGGAAACGCAAGCAACTGAGAGGCAAAACTATGGATGGGGTGGCGGCAGCAGGCATCTGGACTGATCCTCATTTCCTATTACATTACGTGATCAATTGAAAAAAAGGCAAACCAGCCTGCCCCAAACCCATAATATTTCTCCAGTATAGTTAGAGAATTCCAGAATAATTTGGTTTTACTGTATTTCAACCAGAGTTCCTAGCAGAACAGTATCCTGCTTGACCTTTCAGCCAATGTATCAATTCATAGAACAGAAATCAGGATTTCTTAGCATAAACAGGATCACCTGCAGACTACCGGTAAATCACTGGTGGAGGAATGGCTTTCTTACCTTTTGACAAGTTTGCAGTCCTAGTCTTGAGTTTTAAATTGTTCGAAGACATTTCACTGCAAGTACATTTTAAATTCTTAACTCAAAGAGGCTCTTTTTTGTGCAATATAATCTTATGTAAAATATTAGTTCCTAGAAGCATGTTACGATCACAGAGAGTAAATGGGTGTTTGTGTAAATACTCCTACCTGTGAAACTGGTAATTTAAGACATGTTCACCCCCTCCATGTGGGAGAAGGACTGTATCATGAATCTACATCTCCCAGCTGGCGTCTGGGCCAGGGGTGCCCCCGACGCCAATTCATCCAGCCCACAAAGCCCTCGACCCTCCTGGAAGTGGAAGTAAAACACGCTCATACTGGTGTGTTTTATTTCCGCTTCCAGGAGCGATGAGGGCTTCGTGAGCCGGATGAATTGGCATCAGGAGCCGGTTTCAGGCCCCGGGTCAGAGTGACCAGCTCCCTAAACCACATGACCGACCCATGGCCCGAAAGGTTTGTGCACCTCCGGTCTGGACAGTGAGAGGAAGCACAGTTGCCCTTCTCCCACATCATTTTCTTCAAAGGGGTCTTGCTTTTTGATTCTGATGCGTGTATAATTTTTACTTTCAGTTTCCTACACAAAGAATAATACAAAAGTCCAGACCTCCCCTTCCAAAGTGACCCGGCGCTCAATGCAGTCTCCACAGAAATTGGTTCCTCCCGGTCCCCTTCTAGCACCAAGAGGCAGGAAACCTGGTCGGGGGAAACCACCTGCTCCACCCAACGCCCTTAAGAAGGGCAAGTCTCCCAAAAATAACCCTGTGACAAAAAATGTATCTCATAAGGAGAACCTCAAAAAAAGGAAAAAGGGCTTAAAGCCAGGAAGGAAGGTTAGTGGACTTCTTTACCTTCACATTTAATATTTGTCATGTTTTCTTAGGCTGCTTTGTATTGCTTTTACTATTGTTCTATTTTTAAAAGAACAACAGTGTTTGTTTCTCTCTTCCCTCTTCATCCAAATATATTTTGTGTACGTTCTTTGCTAACAGTGTAGTTCTGTGCATGTCTGGTCAGACAAGTATTAGGATGATATCCAGTGAGCTTTTTCCTATGAGAAAGATTGCAGCTAAGCACTTTAACCACTATAGAAACTTTGTTTAGGGAAGTAGGAGAAATAATGCTTAAAAGCCAAGGACCGGGTCATACTCCCTCAGACATTTTGCCCTGCCTGCCACATATGGCACATCCATATGTGGTGGAGGCGGTGGGGCCCCCACCTGAAATGGTGTCGTGGGCCACATCCAGCCCCCAGGCTGTAGGTTGAGAACCCCTGCTTTAGAATGTGCTAGAGACGAAGTTGAGTGTCCTTTGAATGATCAAATTTATAATGGGCTGGTTTTCCCCTGATCTTTATATTTCTCTGTTTATCTCAAACCAATTAGAATGTGTTTGCCTGAAGGAATAGTTTTTTCTTTTTTTACTGATTCATTTGTTGACTCTGTCTCAGTTCAGAAAAAGCTTTCTTGTTGCAGTCTACATTCACAGCTGAACATCCGAAGTAAACGACAAGGTCTTAGGAATGTGTATTTGGAAGTAGGTTCTCTTGAGTTCAGTGGGAGCTACTATCTGTAGTAAAAACAACAGTGAGGCTAATGTTCGGTATTACGTGTTACCCACTAATTTTATCAGAGCGTAAACAAAACTCTCTGATATGCTTGCACAGACTACCACGGCTACCACTTCAAAAATTTCCACTAATTTTAGCAACTTTCCCACCATGGGAGGGGGAAAAGTGCAAGTGATGCAGTGTTGAAAGTGTTCTCCAGCTCTTGTTGAGGGCTATATCCGGGGTAATAGACTGCAATCCATAAATGCTTATCTGGAAGTAAACCAGTTAGTCTCCACAATTCTAATGTTTTTGTTTGTGGTGATATAAATGGCATCTAGAACTGCAGTCATAAAAAACTCTTATGTGATGACCAGCCTTATAGGTGTTCCAACCAGTGATGCACTGAAGCAGGTTCTGTCCTGTTCGGGAGAACCGGTAGCGGAAATTCCCCCAGGCCATGCCCAACTGGCTGGCCACACACACCTCCATACCCCATTGTGTTGGCCACGCCCACAGATTTGGCCACGCCCACAGATTTGGCCACGCCTATAGAGGTGGTACTAAAAAAATTGGAGTGCATCACTGGTTCCAACATGGCCTCTTTCCCAAATTATGGTCATGATTCTGACCCTTTTGGAGAGCCTCTCAAGCAGGGGTTGGGTCTGGAAATAGTAAAACTACAATCTTGATATCCTTTGGTTTGCATTCTATAATTCATAGAGGGAGAGCACTTCTTTCATTTAAGAAAAACCTGTTTCTTTGTTTTAAACAGAAAAAAAGCTTGCCAGTACAAACACCAGTATTTTCTCCTCCCCTTTCTTCTGCAAAAGAGGATAACAGTACTACTCAAATGCACAAAGATGGGCCTGGTATCGGTGGTGCAATGACAACTGTCATTTCAACAGGTAAACTGATCTACTGTCGAAAAACAAAGAGATGATGGGATATATTTCCCTATTTCAGGGGACACAGCCACTTGATTCTTGAGTTTCTGTAAAGGTGCGTGGAAGGGTTAAATAGTCTATGAGATGAAGCTGAGTTGTAAAAATAATTAAAAAGCTGACATTTAATCCAACTCCTCTTTTTGTTTACGTTTGAAACCCATTGAAGAAATTTGACCTGTGATGCCAAGTACCTTTAAAATATAAAAACTACCACTTTTTATTCATGCATAGACTCAACTCTATAATAACAATTTTGTGTCAGAAATTATTCTGGGTTGAAATGATTTTTGCTGGAGAAACTCTGCTCAGGGGACACCTGAATGAGGCTCCCTTCATGTCCCCAAGATCTTTTCACACTGAAGTGGTCCCTACGTATCTACTTGCAATTTCTTGCTTTCGATCTGCTAGGTTGGCAGGAGCTGGGACAGAGACGGGCGCTCAAACTGTCTATCATACAGTACTCTGGTCTTGAACTGCTGACTTGCCGGGCTTCCAGCTAACAATGCGGGCTTCTAAACCACTGAGCCACCACAGCCCCTTGACTTGACTTTATTAAAACATGCGTTATGCTGTGCATGTGTTTGGTCCTTACAAATGTAGCTACCTGCATAGCATTCTTTCTGGATAGTGTAAATATAGTCAAATTACAATGCACTGAAGTGAGTTACTATTCCCTTCTTCTGTGTATGTCCAATGACTGTGCAGCTTTCCCATGATGACACAAGCTGGCTTTTCTCCCAGGAAGCCCAGTGGGGAATCAAAATCTCCACTTCTAGTTCTATAGCAGGGGTAGCTAAACTGTGGCCTGCAGTGCCAAATCATCTGGCCCACACCACCCGTGCCATTCCCAGAAATGGAAGTAAAATGTTTCTGTGCATGTGCAAAATGCTGCTGTAAATGCACTCGCAGCTGTCGTAAATGCCTTTATGACAGCTGTAGGTGCATTTATGGCGTTTTGTGCCTCCGGTAGGAGGAACCGCGTGACTGGCCTGGGCACCCATGCTCTATAGTCAGATGTCTAAACCAAGGGTTCCCAACCTACGGCCTAACCTGGCCCACAGAACTCATTAATACGGCCCGCGGTAGCTATCCCGGCACCTCTAGAAACTCCCCCTACCATCGGAAGTCCCAGGACGTTACTTACAGTGATGCGCTACAAAAATTTTTACTTCCCCCACCATGGGCATGGCTAACTGTGAGCCACGCCCACTTGGCCGCCCTACACCATGGCCTTGGGTAAGGAGGTGGGCGTGGCCAGCCAAGTGGGCATGGCCTGGGGGAATTTCCACTACCAGTGCCCAGGCACCTGTGGGCACCTGTAGCAGCGTAACACTGGTCACTTACCATGGCGGCAGCGGCGATCGTGTCATTTTTTCAGCTTCTCGCACAGCATTTCAGCAGCTAAACCACAGCGGTTGGGGACTTCTGATGCTGGGCAGAGCTTCCGAAAACACCTGGGTTCCCAGCGTGGAACCAGGAAGTCCCAAACTGCTGCATTCTAGCTGCCAAAATGCAGCAGAGAAGCGGCAAAATAATAATAATCCCAAAACAGAGCGGAAATGCTTCAGAAAGCCTCCCACCACCCTGGGAAGTGGTGGAAGCTGTGCAATAAGCCAAAAAACAAACAAACAAAAATGGTGTGATCGCTGCTGCCACAGATGACAAAAAACATAAGCCGTGGGAGTAACCACGCCTCCGACCCCCACAGCTGAATGTCAGGTGCGGGTCTGGCCCATGTAGGGAAAATGTTGGGAACCCCTGGTCAAAACCATTGAGCTGCCCAGCCAGCTTAATAATTGTGTGCCATCAAGTCAATTCTGACTTATGATGACGCTTTCTGTGGTTTTCCAGGTAGGGAGTACTACTTCTGGGGAATTGAACTCCTAGTCTCTGGCTCTGCAGCCTGATACCTAATTCACAGAACTATCCAGCTAGCTAACATGTACTTAACAAAAAAAAAAACACACACACAACCACCCACATTTAAACATGGCCAGATGCCATCACATCACGGAAGTCTGGCCTGGTTATCCTGCTATGATAATACCGCTAGCGACTCAATGTAGACCATCAGGTGACAGTTAACTAACCTGACAACCCTTACTAATGGCCTTGGGTGCTGAAGTCCACAGGGAAGGGTGATGGTCCACAAGTGGATTAAATCCCACTTGGATCCATCTTGATTGGGGGGGGGCAGATTCATCAATACTGTCCTGGGAGCAGAAGAGGACTTTGTGTGCCAAAAGGACTCAGGACCAGAAAGTGATGTGCGGAGCTGGATCAGTGGTACGCGGGTGTTGCTGCAAATGGAAGGCCACCACATTATATTCTTAGGACCATCTTCATGGCTGATCACCAATATTTGGAAATAGGATAAGGCACAACAAGAAGAAGCCATCATAGCATCATACAAAAAAAGTTTCAAACTAACGAAAGGGCCACCATGGGTGTCTTGTTTGATGTTGGTGATACTTAAGTAAGCACCATGCCTTTTGCTTCTTTAACCAAACTACAGTAATACCTCATACAAAGTCCGCTTCATACAACATCGGATTCATACAACATTGCCTAATTCCTTGAAAAAAGTTGCCTCATACAAAGTCGTGTGACTGTATGAGGCATTGGGGTTTCCCCAGGTTGCATTGTGCCTGGGCAGTATAAAAGGCAGGACACATGCATGCATTGCTCTTGTGGGTTTTGCATGAGACAAAGAGTGTTTAGGAGTGGTTTTGAGCACGATTTTGGATTTTTTGGGATTTTTTTGTCAGAATTTTTAGAAGCATCCCTGGGATTTTTGCAGCATTCTTCAGGTTCTTGGACAATCAGGGTTGTTTGACATGTTTTTGTAATGTTTTTAGCCTTTAGACAATGATTTCTTAAAGTTCTGTCAGTTTCCTGTCTGTCTCCTTGACTTTGCCCTGAAGTCTGTGCTGTTACAGTACAATGTATCTCTATGGAAACAACGTTGTACGAGGCATCGCGGCAAGGATTTTGCATGCCTCATACAAAGTCCAAATCCGTATAAAGTCCAACCTTGTGGAACCAAGTTTGGACGTCGTATGAGGTATCACTCTGTGTGTGTGTGTGTGTGTGTGTGTGTGTGTGTGTGTGTGTGTGTGTGTTGACATGTTTTTGTAATGTTTTTAGCCTTTAGACAATTATTTCTTAACGTTCTGTCAGTTTCCTGTCTGTCTCCTTGACTTTGCCCTGGTGTGTGTGTGTGTGTGTTTAATATATCCTTACAGCTATGTGGTTTAGATATCTGGCTGCAGAGCCAGATGTTGGAATTAACCCACCCTTTCTATCCTTAATTTGAAATTAAAAGTTATGATAGCAAGTGTTTTCTTTTAATTGCAGATCTTAACATTTCCATGACCTGAGTTTGGCAAGAGGGTTTCAGATAATGTTTCCTATCCATGTATGGGAATAGGGATCTCAGTCTACTTTTCAATCCAGCAAAAATCCTTTCAACCCAGAGCAATCTCTGACACGAAATTATAACATCATTATGAACACAATCCAAATGACGATTAGAGCAAGTAGGAATACAGAAAGGATTTTTTCATTTCAAGCTGTTCCTCTGCTTTTCTCAAATATAGCTAGTGACAAGACTGAGAGATTAGTAAAGGCCCTGAGTTGGCCTTGGCTGAGTGAGTGGTGTAGAAATCGAACAAATGAATAAAAAATAAATAAAAGGTAGGTGTCTCCTTTGCTTGAAAGCCAGTCATATCTGGCTCTAGAGTGTGATGCTCATCTTCGTTTACAGCCAAAGAGACAGCACTGTCTGTCTGGAGATTTCCATGGTCATGTGACAGGCATAACTACACACTGAAGCAGGCGGAACACTGTTACCCCCCACTGAAGCAGTACCTCTCTATCTACTTGCAATTTCTTGCTTTCTAACTGATAGGTGGGCAGGAGCTGGGACGGAGATGGGGGCTCACTCCATGTGTCAGCACTGCTGACACACACAAGGGTAAGGGATGTCAAGATTAATGAAAAGAAATCCTTGTTTGTATAATGTTTCTTCTAGTTTGTGTCTATGTTAACAAACATGGAAACTCTGGGCCTCATCTGGATAAAAAGAAAGTTCAACAGCTTCCAGATCACTTTGGACCTGGTCCTGTGAACGTGGTGCTCCAGCAAGCTGTGCAAGCCTGCGTTGACTGTGCTTACCAATCAAAGACTGTGTTTGGATTCCTGAAGTCCGGGCATCATGCAGGAGAGATGATCAATGGTATTACATTTTATTTAATTATACTGTATTATATTCTGCCTTTTTGCAAAGATTGCATTTGCACAATGTGTGTCAAGCCTGATTGACTTTTTAATGAGCAGCAGGCTCAAGCTTTTTTTGGGGGGAAGCATACACTAGGCCATGATGGTGAACCTTTTATGGACCTAGTGCCCAAACTGTAACGCAAAACCCACTCTGCTGGGGGGAGGGAGGAAGCGCTCCCATTGGGCTGCTGGGCAGAGGGGCAGGGCAAACTTTGCTGGTGGGGGGGGGGGGGAGGAAGTGCTCCCATTGGGCAGAGGGGTGGGCGAACTCTGTCCTGGGACGACGGCACGTGTGCCCACAAAGAGGACTCTGAGTGCCCCCTCTGGCATGTGCACTCGGTCTCTAAAAGGTTTGCCATCACTGCACTAGATTTGTGAAATCTGCACACTTGAAAGAGAAGAAGAATCGCTTGCCCCTATGCTAGTGATGGCGAACCTTTTAGAGACCGAGTGCCCATAATGCAACCCAAAACACACTTATTTATCGCAAAGTGCCAACACGGCAACAGGAGAGGGAAGAAATGCTCCCATTGGGCTGCTGGGCAGAGCGGCGGGGTAAGCTCTGTGCTGGGGGAAGGGAGGAAGTGCTCCCATTGGGCTGCTGAGCAGAGGGGCGGGGCAAACTGCTGGGGGGAGGGAGGAAGCGTTCCTATTGGACTGCTGGGCAGAGGGGCGAGGTGAACTCTTGCTGGGGGACAGGAAGCACTCCCATTTGGCTGCTGGGCAGAGTCAACTCTGCTGGGGCAACTGCACAAGTGCCCATAAAGATGTCTCCGAGTGCCATATCTGACACGTGTGCCATAGGTTCGCCACCACTGCCCTATGCAATACACTGTTCACAGTAAACCAAGGAAAGCCAGCAATTCTGACTTAGTGTTCTGTAATGACACAACAAGGACCTGAAATACAAATGCCACAATACCCTGAATATGATGTAATGACGTAGTAACAACTGTAGCAAAATCAATAAAACAAATCAATAGTCCGAGTTCAAAATCTACATATCTGGCAGTGGCAAAACATAGACATTTATCTGTTATAAACTCATTGATTCGCAGTATGTTAAGGAGCTGAATTAGCAATAGCAGTTTTGGTTTAAGTAAGCATTTTATGGAAGTATCAGCTACAATGATGCTTCTTGATTTACTTTATTGCCATCCTTTTAGTTTATCTAGATGGCAGATGCTGCTAGAGCAGGGGTGGCCAAACCTTTCGGGCCATGAAACAGTCACGTGGTTAAGTGGGTCGGTCATGTGGTTCCTCCCACGGGAAGTGGAAGTAAAATGTGTGCGCGCAAAAGGCTGCTTTAAATGCACCCGCATTTAGAAATCGGGCGAGACGGAGTAGAAACTGGAGGAATAGAAAAGAAAATCCATTCGTGGCCAAAGTGCAAAAGTTCTAAGTATTACTTTGTAAAAATGATTGAATCGAGTCCAATACTTAAGTTCACGTTGCATTATATTTCTGCAAGTTAATACCACATAAAAAAATATTTCCACTGAAGAATATTTCCAAAGCTTTTTCCGGATATTAAGATATGCTTTTCAAGGTATTACCCCTTTCATCAGGGAATCTTAGAAATAATATCTGTGATAGTGATTGATGTCTCGTGTCCTAGCCTTAATGCGAAGTCTGCACGATATTAAGTCTCTTAATATCCGGGAAAAGCTGTGGAAATATTCTTCAGTGGAAAGATTTTTTATGTGGTATTAACTTGCACAAATATATTGCAACATGAACTTAAGTATTAGACTCGATTCAATCATTTTTACATAGTAATACTTAGAACTTTTGCACTTTGGCCATGAACGGGTTTTCTATTCCTCCAGTAAACACATTTATGACAGCCACGGATGCATTTACGGCAATGTTTTGCGCATGCGTGAACGTGTTTTGCTTCATCTTCCGGGAGCGCCGTGGGCCAGATTATTAGGCGCTGCAGCCGAGGTCCGGCCCTTGGGCTGTAGCTTGGGAACCCCTGTGCTAGAGGGTGACTATTTCCAACATCAAAATCATAGCTTCAGTCAGGATTGTTTTTTTATAGTGAAGCGTAGATAATGACAACTTCCTGGGTTTTGGTACTGGTTTTATTTCATGATATTAGGATGGCGTTAAATTTATCTCATTTGCTTGCTTTACAAACAGCTTCCTTTGATGGGGAGAAGCATTCCCTCAGTCTTCCTTCTGTAAATAGCGCATCGTTTGTCCTGCGGTTTCTGGAGAAACTCTGTCACAGCCTGCAGTGTGATAATCTTTTCAGTAGCCAGCCCTTTAGTCCTTACCTGGGAAGTGCACACAGTCCTACAGAATATGATAGAAACAAGTCAGGTAATATGCTACTTGTACTGCTTCTCAAACACCAAGGTTTCAGGGCAAATATTTCAGCTTCCACTCTTCAGCCATAGAAACGAAGCACCGCCTTAATTTTTGTTTTACTTTCAGTCACCACTCCAATCAAGGCATTTTTGTTTTAATTTTCCTTTCATTTGTAGTTTTATCAGATAGATTAAGAATTTTAATTTGTTTTTAACCACTCTGGGTGAATGTGCAGGTTTTTTAAAAAAAAATTACAGCTCATCCGGTGAATTTTCATTTGTGGCTATGTGTAAATTTTTAAAATTGTCTTCTGTCCCTGGTTTAGAAACAAATAAATCGGTTTGGAAGGTCTCTTTGAGGGATGTTCTCTCCTCCCCTACCTCTCAAAATTTTAAGGGGAAAGGGAAATTTGCTGCTGCCTACTTTGTTCTGTGCATCTAAATCCTGATCCATCCCTTTCTGTATTTATGTTTGTGAAAGAGGATTAGATAATTAGCATACAGTATATGGCTTCATCAGGGATAGCCACATAAAATTAATTACAACTTCTTCCACGTTCAGGCCAGACATAAAACTGCCAAAATAAAGGCACCTATTGGTGAGTTCATTCTGCAGTTCCTAGTGTGAGAAAGATTAGCTGGCAACACAAGGTTGCCGTTACCAGGGCACTCCCTGGTTCAAAATACCACAATCTTCGAGAAGCCTCTTTCTGCGTACCCCAATTACAACTTAAAATCAGCTATTTTTAAATCATATTTTGCCTATGCTTTACAATACTGATCCATTTTTTATGGAGGGAAATGCATTTTTAGAAGCAGGGTGTTTTTTTTCCAGTTAAAGAAAGTTTTCTGATCCAAGTCAGCAATTAAAAATGCAGTTTATTTCCTAAAGGAATAACTTCCCATTAACGTCCCTCCATAATCCTTTCATTATGTACATTTCCCCCACAATCCTTCCAGTAGATCTGTAAGGACAATATACCTTTTCTCTTATTCTATTTATTGCTTAGTTATTCTTTATATGCTTCCTTGTTTGTCTTATTTTGGTTCTTATGCAAAAAAAAAGCTTGATTGGTTATTATACAATAAAGTGAATAAAAAAATTTTTAAAGCATAGTTTGAGATGAACTAGAAAGTGGGAGTTTACAGTTGTATCTTTTTTCACACATGATCGTATCAGACTTTTTTCTATATGCATCTTTTTGTTTCTTTTTTTTTGGGGGGGGGATGTTGTTTTCGATTTGTATTCATCTGCTGGAATCAATCATAAAATAACTTTCCTGCATGAAACCTGTTATTGCAGAAATGTGGAGATTCACGATATAAACTGCTTATGCATTTGAATATGAGCTCCTGTATTAACAATACTTGAACTTCTCTCTTCTTTTGCAAAAGAGGAAATGTCAGACAACAGAAGTACAAAGCGATACCCTCAGGATTCACCACCCTATACAGCCCTGCTGTCTCCTAAACTCCCAAGAACAGAAGCTCACCCTTCAGAAGGTAGCTGTCCACTGCTAACTTCAATAATAAAAGCAACAGAGTACTGTATATCACGTGATGTTCACTGTAGTGCTAGGCACTGTAGCAAGGATCATATCAATAAACCTGACATGTTGTTTGTATATAGGCTGTGCAGGAGGAATGGGCAAAATGTGGTCTTCTAGAAGTTCTTCTAGCGGAAGTTCTTCTAGCAGTGGTTCAAGTGGCTAAGACACTGACTGGGAGGCGGAAGGTCAGCAGTTCGAATCCTGAGTACTGCAGGACGGAATGAGCTCCCGTCTTTGTCCCAGCTCCTGCCAACCTAGCAGTTCGAAAGCAAGAAATTGCAAGTAGATAAATAGGGACCACTTGAGGGGGGGGGGAAGGCATGCTTGCCACATGACCACGGAAATGTCTGCAGAAGCAGACAGTGCTGGCTCTTCGGCTTTGAAACAGAGATGAGTTCGACCGAAAACTGCAGGACGGAATGAACTCTTGTCTTTGTCCCAGCTCCTGCAAACCTAGCAGTTCGAAAGCAAGAAATGGCAAGTAGGGGCCAAGTTCGGTGGGAAGGTAAACAGTGTTCCATCTACTCCGGTGTCTAGTCATGCCTGCGGGTTATATTTCCTCCTCCCAGTCTCTCCCCCCGCCCCCTTTGCATCCGAGGCTCCTGTTGTTGGGAGTGGGGGGAGGGGGAGGATGGTGGGGCAGAGCGTGCACCCCTCCCCCACTCCGTACATGCGCTCTCAAGTTTGGATGCCAAGCCAAAGGACCTGGTCTCTCCCCCCCCCCCAAGAAAGCAATCTTCGCTTGGGCCACTTGCAGAATGTTGGGACATCAAGAGGGCCTCTGAGCATGCGTGGACGGCCTCGTCTGGCAATTAGCAATTACATTTCTCCAACGCTCCGGTGTCTAGTCATGCCTGCCACATGACCATGGAAACGTCTGCAGAAGCAGACAGCGCTGGCTCTTTGGCTTTGAAACAGAGATGAGCACTGAACCCTAGAGTCGGATACGACTGGCTTTCAAACAAGAGAAACCTTTACCTTTAAAAGTTGAGAACTAAAGCCTTTTTTCATTATGCCTTGCTATCAAATTCAGTGACAAAGGATGCTGATCCAACAATATCTATCTGACCTGTTGAATCTCAAAGACACTCAACTTGTTAGGACCAAGATTCCCATACAGCTTTCGCACCCAGCAATCAGAATCAAAGACTGCTTTTAGCAGCAGGAAAATAATGACTACACAGGTTGTTGCGCATGTTCAAGCTTCATCTGCCCTTACCATCAAGTCAGTGAACAGGGTCTAGATTGCTATTTCCCTGCTGCTAGTCACAGCCCCCACCCGTTAATCTGTTCCCCACTGCCCAGCTAATGACTGAGCAGCTTGGGGAAATGACGAGCTGGATATTTTATTTATTTAGTTCAACTTATATTGCCACCCAATCGACAGGCGACTTGGGGTGGCTTACAATATCGTCCCCAAAATAAGTAGAAAACCCTGCTAAAATAATTAAAACTTTGTCATATTAAATTTTTTAATAACATTTTTTAAAAAACCACCCACCCCATCCATAAACCATAGACAGAATATTGATCTGCAGGCAGAAAATATTTCTAAATTCAAACTCAGTAACTTCCCTTCACCAGTGAGTATTTGTATCAGTTCTTGAATATTTGAGGCTATGTAATTATATACAGATGACCGTTGTTGTTGTTGTTCGATTTGTATGCCGCCTCACTCGCAAAGAGACTCTGGGCGGCTAACAGAAATACAAAATATCACATTACAATTACAAGGTACCACATTATCACAATACAAAAACATTTCAAAAGATCCCAATTACAATTACAAAACTTCAAATTATCATGATACAAAACACTTTTTTAAAAAATTACACGGAAAACATTGTAAACTCAGCCCCACCAACTATGTCTGAGGGAAAGTCCGGAGATGGCAGCAGCGTTCTTGTGGCTGGCCGGGCTGCTCAGCTGTTCCCTCCTTCCCTCAGCCGGGCTAGCTGAGGGAGAGTCTGGTAGAGGTGGCGTTTGCGTTCTTGTGGCCGGCCAGACCACTCACCTGTTGCCTATGGTTATAGGTTCACAGTAAAGACTATGCAAATAAGGTAACAGCTGTATGGGAGATAAGAGATTAGTAAAACTGAAGGTACTTCTGTAATGGAGGGGTGTAAGATTAAGGATATGGAAATCAAATCTGCTAATTCAAAATGTGTTTATGCTTTATATTTTAGCATTTCCTACAGTTTTTACAATTTTCAGAGAGATAGGGAGATAGACCGGCCCAGCTGTTGATGTTTCCTCAGCTGAGGATGTTGAGCTGGGGCTCCGTCTGGGACGTGAGCTGTGCTCTGTCACCTGGGGACTTTACGTATAATGATTTTTTGATCGTGATGTGATATTTTGTATTTTGGGGGTTATTGTAATTTGTGACTGTTTTTGTTTTGAATTTACCTCTGTATTATCGTAATATTGCATTGTCATGTTGTTGCCGCCTTGAGTCGGCCTTGGCCGAGAAAGGTGGGGTATAAATTAAAATTGAAATGAATAGAATCCTTCTAACAAACTAGCTCTCCTGCCGACCTAGCAGTTCGAAAGCAAGAAATTGCAAGTAGATAAATAGGGACCACTTTGGTGGGAAGGTAACAGCGCTCCGTGCGCTCCGGTGTCTAGTCATGCCTGCCACATGACCACGGAAACGTCTGCAGAAGCAGACAGCGCTGGCTCTTCGGCTTAGAAACAGAGATGAGCACTGCCCCCTAGAGTCGGATACGACTGGCCTCCGAGCAAGGGAAACCTTTACCTTTACCTAACAAACTAGCTGGGAATCAAGGACAACAACTACAGATAGGATCGATGGTCCTGTTTTTAGCAAAGTCTTCCTAGACATACTGTAGCTCTAAGTACAACTTTTCATCATGCAAAACGCCACAATCGTTTACCAGTGCTAACGAACTGCTTTGTATTAAATCTTTGTGTGCAGCAGAAACCCTGCCAAGTGAAGAAAACGGCATCCCTAAAGAACACAGATTTTCTGAGAACTCGATGGATTCTGCACTTAATTCAGTCAATCCTTCAAGCCCAAGCCGTCGGAATTCTGTTGACTACCGTGCCTCAGGGAATGCAGCCTATTGCAGGAATTCTCTTCCACCAGTGACTGCTATCTCAAATACGGCACCACTCTTACGGAGACTATCGTCAAGTTCTGCTGGGAACACCACTTACTATGAGGTCAACAGGAGTAGGCTGCAGAGGAGAATTGAAGGTACATTTTCAACTTTTAGAAAAAGCATGACTTTTTTTCTGCCTGCTACCTAATCCTCTAGCACAGTGATAGCCAACCTTGGCACTCCAGGTGTTCTGGAACTTCAATTCCCAGAAGCCCTGATCAGCAGGAGTGCTGACTTGGGCTTCTGGTAATTGAAGTCCAAGAACACCTGGAGTGCCAAGGTTCGCCATCATGGCTCTAGCAAGATCTTTAAAAATACGCTGAGGATTCACATGCTGGGGAAGAGTTGAAAGCAGCAGGAAAAGAGAAAGGCCAAATATGAGATGGATTGATTCAAGAAAAGAGACCACAACCTTGAGTTTACAAAATCTGAGTGGGGCTGTGGATGATAAGACCTTTCAGAGGTCACTATTTTGTAGGAAAATCTGAAGTCAAATGTCATTTGGTTGCATAGAATGACAGCAACCAAAGTAGTATGATTTTTTCAGAACTTTGCAAAAGAAGTCAAAATGTGTAAAGTTATTAGACATAGCAGAAAACAAATCAAATGGGTCCTACCTTGCTTTACAAAGTTTTCTCATCAAGGTTGGGCTGGTTGTAGATGCTAGAAGTTCTACTGCTGAAGTAGCCAAAGAAATATAGAAAACTTCACTCCCGAGAGTACTTGTGGCTCGAGATAATTTTAGGTGATTGCCTCTTTCATTGTGCTTTTGTTGTGTCCTAAAGCCTGTGCCTTTAAACAATGTACCTATCCATGTGTATCCAATGTAACCTCTTCTATGTGTAACAATGTAACCTCCAGCTGAATCACTGTAACCTTAATAGGACGCGAGCTAGTGACCACTAGATGGCAATAGCGAGCGTCCAAGCTCATTGGTCCAAGACTCACCTAGAACAACAGCGCGGGAAGATTCCCGCCACTACCTTCACCTGGACAAGAAGGGCGTGACCTGCAATGACGTCACGCAGCCTGTAGCCAATAGGCTATCAAGGAGCCACATTCAAATGTATAGCCACTGTATATATTGAGCTGTTCGTCCGCCATTACCTCATGTTCCCTCTGACCAGCATGTAATAAAGTTGTGTTAAGCCAGCTCTTCGGCTGTCCTGGTGTCTTTGGTCCCATACACTAAATTGGCGACGAAGGTGGGATCATGGCTGCCCACGGGACCAAGACATATGCCGGTTTCGACATCAAGAGACCGCAAGATTGGGAACTCTTCGAAATGGACTTCCAAGGTGCGCTGGTGGAGTTCGAGGTGACGGACGAGGCAAAGAAGAGAGCCATCCTCACCAGAATGCTCGGGCACGACGGAAAGAGAGTACTGATTGACCTCATTGCACCCAGAAAGGCGGCTGAATTCAAGGCAAAAGAGCTCCTGACGGTGCTGAGAGACCATTTCCGGCCCTCGGTAGCGATGTTTCCCGCTCGGAGCGCGTTTTGGAGGCGAGTCCAAGCGCCTGATGAGTCGGTCGCCGCTTTCGTAGCGGCCCTGCGCCTGGCTGCCGGCCTGTGCAAATGGGAAAATTTGGAAGTCACCCTCAGGGACTGCGTGCTATGCGGCCTGAAGGACGCCGAGATTCAGCGCACGCTAATGAATCAGGAGCCGCCTCCCACGTTGCAGGAGGTCCTGAAAGCGGCACAGGCCGCAGAAGCCACGAAGGCAGGGGTGCAAGAGCTCCAGGACTGGCGACCGAGGGCCGACAAAGCAGAGAGTTTGGTGCACGCAGCCCGGCGAACTTCGAAATCGTCCGCCGAAAACAGCGACGACGAGGACGTCCGGAGGGTCCGTAAGGAGGGCCGGCGTTGCGACGGCTGCGGGGCGGCTCACGACCGTGCCAGGTGCCCGTTCAGAAAGGCCGAATGCCACAACTGCGGGCGACGCGGGCACATAGCCAAAGTCTGCAGACAACGGCGCAAGGACCGGAGGAGCTCGCCCGACCGCCCAGCGAGGGACCGGAGGAGCTCGCCCGACCGCTCAACGAGGCCAGACCGCTTGACGAGACCAAAGGATGGCGCCCGGCCCACGAGGAAGCAGGACGGCGTGGGCCGCATCTCCGACGACAGCGACGACGACGCCCCGGTTTTCAGCGTGTCCTTGGGACACCCCCGTTACTTTGTTGAGGTACTGGTGCAAGGGGCCCCTGTTAGGATGGAGATTGACTCTGGTTCCTCTTACTCCATTATTTCCCAGAGGGAGTTTTTGAGAATTGCCCCCCGCGCACGGCCCAAGCTCAAAGCGTTGAGGTCCACGCTTCGGGACGTGCAAGGGAACAGTATCCCGGTGTTGGGGGTTGGGAATTTCCAGGTTCAGTACAAGCGGCACGCCGCGGAACTCCCCCTAGTCGTTCTTAAGGGAGGTACTTGTAGCCTCCTCGGGACTCAATGGTTTCAGCCCCTGGATCTGTTCATTGGGGGGGTGCACGCCGTTGGGTCTGACCCGATACAGGAGGTGTGCGACGCGGGACTTGGGAAATTCAATGGACCCCCAGTAACGTTCGGCCTGGACCCGGAGGTCCGCCCAATCAGACTTAAACCGCGCAGGGTGCCTTTTGCACTCAAGGACAAAATAGAGGCGGAACTGGACAAATTAGTGGGCCAGGGGATTCTTGTTCCTGTTGATTCCGCGGAGTGGGAAACTCCAATTGTCACGGCATTGAAGGCCAATGGGGAGGTTCGCATTTGCGCCGATTATAAGTGCACCATTAATAAGGCAATCCGCCCTAATGCATACCCGGTGCCGGTGGTCAGCCATTTGCTAGCCAGGTTACATGGGGGAAAGTGTTTCGCCAAGCTCGACCTGGCTCAGGCGTATCAGCAACTCATGGTAACCCCTGCCGCAGCTGCTGCACAGACCATAATCACGCATAAGGGGGCGTTCCAGGTGACGCACCTCCAATTCGGCGTGAACTCGGCGCCTGGAATTTCCCAGTCGCTCGTGGAACGCCTCCTCAAAGGGCTGGATGGCGTTTTACCATATTTTGATGACGTATTGATAACGGGGGGGAGCGAGGTTGAGTTGGCTAAAAGGCTAAACAAGGTCCTGGCGGCGTTCGAACGGGCGGGGTTGAGGTTGCGAAAAGACAAATGCGTCTTCTTCGCGAAGGAGGTTGAGTTCTTAGGGTTCCGAGTAACTCCCAAGGGGATCAAACCGTCCAAATCCAAGGTTGCCGCCATCAAGAAAGCCCCTCGCCCCACATCCAAGCCCGAGCTGCAGTCGTTCCTAGGGCTCTTAAATTTCTACCACTCCTTCCTTCCACGGAAGGCTGCGGTGGCCGAGCCGCTTCACAAGTTGCTCAAGAAAGATGCGGCATGGATGTGGGGCGATGACCAGGAGAGGGCATTCACGGAACTGAAACGACTCTTGGCGTCCGACGCCATTCTGACCCATTTTGACCCCAAACGGCCGGTGGTACTGATCTGTGATGCATCCCCGGTGGGGGTGGGGGCAGTGTTAATGCCACGTGTTGGAAAACGGGAGGGAGGCCCCAATAGCGTTCTACTCCAGGTCCCTGTCCCAAGCGGAGAGAAACTACGCCCAAACAGACAGGGAGGCGCTGGCGATAGTTGCGGGGACCAAAAAATTTCACGATTTTCTGTACGGCCGCCCCTTCACCATCGTGACCGACCACAAGCCCCTACTAGGCATTTTTACCGCAGATAAGCCCACGCCACAGATCCTGCCCCCGAGAATGCTTAGGTGGGCCATTTTTCTCAACGCCTACCAGCACGCGTTGGTGTACCGGCCCGGGAGAGAAATCAGCCATGCGGACGCTCTATCGAGGTCCCCCCTCCCCCTGACGCCCAGCCAGGTGAGCAAGGGGGAGCGGGACCATCAGGTTCTCATGATAGAGGTACTGGATTCGCCCCCCGTAGTGCCCGCTGACATTGCCACAGCGACAAGAAAGGACAAAACGTTGGCGGCGGTTTGCTCCTGGGTACAGAAAGGGTGGCCGGCGTCCTCCCCAGCAGAGGAATTCGCCCCATTTTTTTAGGAAGAAGCTGGAACTGTCCCTAGAGAGGGGGTGCCTCTTGTGGGGGCAGTGGGTGGTGGTCCCTACATCCCTTCGGCCGCGGGTGCTTAAACTGCTGCACGTCAGCCACCCCGGAATCGTGCGCTCCAAAGCGCTGGCCCGAAGCTACTTTTGGTGGCCCCAGTGAGACGCCGACATAGAGCACATGGTCGGCACTTGTGAGAGTTGCCAATGCTCCAGACCAGAGGAGGCCCGTCTTCCCCACAGGGAGTGGGACGCGGCTAAGGGGCCGTGGTCCCGGATACACATAGACTTCGCGGGCCCGTTCCGAGGAACCCTGTTTCTCCTTGTTGTAGACGCCTTCTCCAAGTGGTTGGAGGTCATCCCAGTCACGAGCACCTCCTCGGCCGCGACGATTAAGCATTTGCGGAGAATTTTTTCCACGTTCGGCATACCCGACACCCTAATTAGCGATAAAGCTAGTTGTTTCACGTCCGCTGAGTTCAGGGCATTCACAGAGATTAACGCCATCCGGCATATCACCTCCGCCCCTTTCCATCCGGCCACCAATGGCCAAGTGGAGCGCCTCGTCCGCACCACGAAGGACGCGCTGCGGCGCATGGGCCCCAGGGACCTCAACCTGCAAGTGTGTCAGTTTCTGCTAGGGTACAGGGTGACCCCACTAGCGTCAGGCTACTCCCCTGCGGAGCTTCTAATGCACAGGAAGTTGTCCACCATACTCACGAGACTAGATCCCACGAGAGTTGAGGACAAGGGGAGGAACATAGGGTTAGAAGCCACCAAGAGTTTCAGCGTGGGTGCCCCGGTACATTGCAGGAACTACGCCAGCGCGGGGCCAGCCTGGGTGCCGGGGGTGGTCGTGGAACAAACCGGCCCCGTTTCGTACCGCGTGGAGACCAACACAGGTCTACTTTGGCGGTGGCACGCAGACCAGCTCCGGAGCCGGGTCCCAGGAAATCAGGCCGCCGAAAAAACAAATTCAGCGTTAGGGTTCTCCCCCACCCGTTTAGCCCAAGGGGGAGGAGAGGGGGGTCCAGTGTCCCCACCAAGGGGGGAGGAGAAGGAATTTGTCCTCGTAGATATCCCGCGGGATCCCCCAACAGAGTTTGATTTTGATTTTCAGAACCGGGGGGGTTTTTCGGAGTGGTCCCCCACCCATCCAAGCGAGAAGAGGCGTTTTACGTTAGCCCCTGGTGCCCCCGGTTCAACCACAACGGAACCTACCCCTTCCCCTAAAACTGCAAAACCGCAGCAAGCCGCTAACAAGTCTCCCTCTCCCATTACAGGACAAGGGTCCAGGGAACAAGGAAGCGGGAGCGGCCCCCGAGTGGGCCAACCCACATCGCGGCCCAAACGCGAGTGCAATAAACCATCTTGGCTAAGAGACTTCGTCTCATCCTAGGGGGGAGGGGTGTTGTGTCCTAAAGCCTGTGCCTTTAAACAATGTACCTATCCATGTGTATCCAATGTAACCTCTTCTATGTGTAACAATGTAACCTCCAGCTGAATCACTGTAACCTTAATAGGACGCGAGCTAGTGACCACTAGATGGCAATAGCGAGCGTCCAAGCTCATTGGTCCAAGACTCACCTAGAACAACAGCGCGGGAAGATTCCCGCCACTACCTTCACCTGGACAAGAAGGGCGTGACCTGCAATGACGTCACGCAGCCTGTAGCCAATAGGCTATCAAGGAGCCACATTCAAATGTATAGCCACTGTATATATTGAGCTGTTCGTCCGCCATTACCTCATGTTCCCTCTGACCAGCATGTAATAAAGTTGTGTTAAGCCAGCTCTTCGGCTGTCCTGGTGTCTTTGGTCCCATACACTAAAGCTTTATTCAGGAGTTGTCAATTTTTCTCCCTCAATTGTCCTCGTTTTTAACATTTTAAATGCTTTTTCATATTACACTGTATACTTTTTGTTGATCTCTTGCTAACCTGTGAGGCTATGGCAAAATGAGCACTTTTGTTGCCAGTCTACACTTGTTTTCTTCCATTCAGAAAGAAAACCAAGTGTATAACAGTTGTAGAAGAAAATATATATTGTCACTCAAACAAGAACACTTTCTTCTGAATGCATTTCTCATGTGTTTGTAAATCCCCAAGAAGAAGGGAATGGCAAACACCTTCTGTGTACTGTCTACCATAGAATCCTAGAAGTGACTTGATGGCATGCAATTATTATTATTATATTAGGTGTATTTAAGCATGGCTTGCATATTAATAAAAATCACTTTTGAAGATACAATTCAATATAATCCGTATGGAAGGACAGCCCTCAGAAACAGCAGGAAAACAAAACTAGATATGTGATATGTAAGTGAGTACAAAGCTCTAGATTGGCTAGTACAGTGATGGGCAGTCTTGGTCCTCCAGCTGTTCTTGAACTTCAATTCCCAGAAGCCCAAATCAGCACTCCTGCTGATCAGGGCCTCTGGGAATTGAAGTTCAAGAAAAGCTGGAGGGCCAAGACTGCCCATCACTGGGCTAGTACCTTTGCTGGGTCGGAAGAAAGTTACAAATGAGGTGAGCATTTGACTTCCCTAGAACTCTTCTTCAGGCTTAGCAGGTACATAAAGTTGTAAGATTTGGAAAGATCCGAAATGCTATTGGCCATTAAAGCCACCCTGGTCGCTATGCTGGGGGAAAAGTGGGCTAAAAAACAAATGACACATTTTACTTCCGCTTCCGGTGGGAGGAACCATGTGACTGGCGCACTCAACCATGTGACCGGCCCACATCCCAAAAAGTTTGGGCACCACTGGCATAAGCAATCCATTTTGGTTTGATCCTGGTGATCGCACATGCTGGAACCAAAACAAAACAGCAATCCTACCTGCACTAAATATACATTAGCCCCTGACAGGGACCCAGAAAATTGTGGATAGGCAGGCATAAGCTGTTTTGTGATTGCCATACATTACGATTGCTGGGGAAAAGTAAGTGAACCAGCCCATCCTTATAGCTGATAGTTTTGCTGTACAAATTCCTGTCTGATTGCATCCTGTCTTTTTGTATGTTTCTTTAAGCTGCCAGCTCCACAGCAGGTCTTGACCTGAGTGCACTAAAACGGGAGCCTTCCCGTCAGCTCACCAAGGACCCTTCTACATGGTCCATAGAGGAAGTGATGCGATTTGTGAAAGAAGCTGATCCGCAGGCATTAGCACCCCATGCAGAACTCTTTAGAAGACATGTAAGGAATTATTTGCTTGTGTATTTATTGCTTGAATGCTTCTTTTTCAATACATAGTTATGATAACATATCAAATATACATGGTAGCAAATTAGGCCCATAAAGAGGGCTAGGTACCTGTGGCTTTGAGGGAAGCCTGGGTTCCTGGGAATTGAAGTCTCAAGGCTCAAGGTTGAGAAACCCTGGCCTAGAGGAAACAGGCTAGTTCCTCCAGGTGTTCTGAAACTTCAATTCCCAGAAGCCTAGGCTCCCTTCAAGGCTGCAGGTTCTCCACCCCTGGCTAGGACAACCTTATCTGAGTTTGAGAAATTACAGATTACATGCAGCTTCCATTAAAGTTTAAGCAGGTATGCTTGAAGCAGTCCATTCAGAAAGATTACATTCTATTTTAGGCTCCCTTACAACTGCCAATTGTTGGCAGTTCAAAGTAAAAAAATATGAGCTGGTGAGTGACGCATAGTTGTGCCATTCTGTGCCAAAACGCTTCCAGGGACTACATAGCCCCTGCACATAAATGTACATGTGTCAGTCTTCTGCGAAGTTCCCTGCAGCTTCTTGACAGGTTGCATTTAAAGGAAGAACTGTAAAAAAAGGTCTTCCCTAGTTGGAGAAGAGTTGGGAGTGGTAATGTTCGTACTTTCAGCCCAATTTAGGCACAGGGAAGATGAATAAAATATAACAGTGATTTACACGAGTATGATGAAAACATTGCAGGGGGAAAGAGCACAAAGCTTGTAATAACATGCCTGGGATAAATGTTGTTTTTCTGATGGGAAAAGATAGCTCCCCAGGTCTTGAGATTTAGATTGCTAGTCCCAACTAATGCCGGCCTACTGAAATCAAAGGCACTTTGATAAGGCAACATTTATGGAAGTCCCATTGGTTCAATAAGTCTGCTTTAGTTGGAACTAATTACTATATTTAGTTTTTGACCTTAAACCCACCTGCTGTATTAAAAATTTCTCCATAAAGCCTGTTATCGAAGAATTTACTGATACAGTAATACCTCGGATAACGTTGAGACTTAGTTCCACAAGTCTCAACGTTATCCAATTTTTAGCCTTATCCGATGCATGCATTGGATAACACTAAAAAAAGTCCGCTGCATTCCGGAGAAGGCAAGGCGGGCTTGACCGCCTTGCTTCCTCCAGAAGGCAGGTGTCAAACGGAGCGCCCGTAGAAGGCAAGATGGGTTGCCGGTCCAAGCCTGCCCCAAGTGAAGCCTCCCACAACCCCCTTCGCCGCCCTCGGCTTACTGACCTCAGTCAAGTCCTTTCTCCGTCCCGCTCACAGGAAGCCCAACGCTCCACTTTCTTTGGCCACCAGCACTCATTCCCACTTCTTCCGGAAGGCCCAGCGGAAAGACGCTCTACCCTCTTGCTCTCTCTGAGCGTACATTCAGAGTGTGCCAAAAGAAATAGAATGTCGGGCTTCCTGTGAGCGGACGGAGAAAAGACTTGACTGAGGTCGGTAAGCCAAGGGCGGTGAAGGGGGTTGCGGGAGGCTTCACTTGGGGCAGGCTTGCCTTCCACGGCACTCTGTTCTGTGCCTGCCTTCTGGAGGAGGCAAGGCGGGTGGTCCGCCTTGCATTCTCCGGAAGGCAGGGGTCGAAGGGAGCGCCCGTTTGGCGTCTTCGTTCTGGAGGGCCAAACACGGAAGGCCCGCCTTGCCTTCTCTGGAAGGGAGCGCCCGTTCGGTGGTTGCATTCCGGAGGGCCAAACACGGAAGGCCCGCCTTGCCTTCTCCAGAATGAAGCCACCGAACGGGCGCTCCCTTTGGCCACCGCCTTCCGGAGAAGGCAAGGTGGGTCTTCCATGTTTGGCCCTCCAGAAAAGGAAGCAGCCAGGCACTTGGCCATTTCCCTTTCCGGAGGGCCAAGCATGACTGCATCGGATAACGTTGAGATAACGTTATCCGATGCATTTTTTTTTAAAAAAAATCTCAACATTATCTGAATTTTTCATTGTCCGATGTAAATGTTATCCAAGGTACCACTGTATGACATTTTCTGTGAAAATCTATTGTAATTTCTGCTTCAATCATAGGGTGAAGTCTTGTTGGTGAGTGTAGTAAGCTGCAACTAGAGAAGGGCCACTGAATCAGTGGGGATTTGGTGAGTCAACGCTTCCATATGTTCCACTGATTTAAATAGGCCTATTCTAGTTGTGATTTACTATTCTAACCAACAGGATTTTCCCCTTAGTCTACTATTCAGTCATTTTATTCAGATGCATTTCCAGTGTCAATTCCAGAATGTGATATGATTTGCTCTCCCTGTTCTCACATTTGTGACTCATATTCCAATCGGTCCAAGTAGGAAAGACACATGACAGGAACTGCTTTTACTTTAAGCATATTACACATTTGGAGCTGCAGTATACCAGTGGTACCTCGGTTTACGAATTTAATGTGTTCTCCGGGATGTTTTGTATTGCGAAAAAATTGCAAACCGGTTCCCCATATGAATGCATTATGCTTTTCCCCATAGGAATGCATTAAAACCAAAAATTTGTGAACCAAAATGTGGTTTCACATAGGAATGCGTCGAAAATCAATTAATCTGTTCTGGAAAAAAATCATAAACCGAGGCATTATTGTCAATGGATTTTCATTTGCAAAGCAAAAATTACATTAACCAAGACGTTCGTAAACCGAGGTACCACTGTACAGTCACATCAGGTCTTCCTGGCATCCAGGTAGTGGCAAGCCCCTTGTAATCTCAACCACCTGTTTCCAGTAGAAGGGGTATATTTTTTCTAACTGGTCCAGTGTGGGTGGCAATACTTTCTCAGTCTTGTTAATCACTTGTTTTTCTTCTCTACCATAGGAAATTGATGGAAAGGCTCTCTTGCTACTGAGGAGTGATATGATAATGAAATATATGGGTCTAAAATTGGGGCCAGCATTAAAGCTGTGTTACCACATCGAGAGACTTAAGCAAGGAAAGTACTAGACTGTGGACGTACAATGGTATTATCAAACTCTCAGGTTCAGAAAGACTGGAGACGCAATAAAGCAGGAAGAACATTGCCTGACCTCAACAATGGATGGAAAAAAGATGGTCCCATTCACTTCATCAAAACAGATTTCTAGGAGATTGTGTCCAGTATTCTGTTTTCAAAACATTGTCCTCCACAATCAGTGGTTTCAAAAAATACCTTCTTAAAATAGAAGTGATGGGGCAACTTTTCCATCTTTGTCAAGAGTGTTTATATGGGAAACACTAAAATGTATTCTTCACTATTTGACTTCAGCTGGGGAAATTTTGTCCAGTACCAAAACTGCTGAATTCCAAAGGAATATATATATTTTTTCAAAAAATTTGAAAAATCAGGATATGTAAGTTTTGGAAATTGTGGCTGAATTCGCAATGTCAAATGGCTGGAAAGACATTGTTTCCAATTACTGCACCCTTCAATTAATATTTCACAGCTGATGTTTCATGACATAAACACTCAAATTTTGCTATATAGATTTCCATAAAGGGAATAGCCATATGAACTGTTCTGTATGTGTGTGTCTAAAAACAAATAAGCTTTTATAAGATTGTGGTTTTAAATTATGAAGATAATTCTGCTGTACGCTGACAGTTTAAACTGGCAGGACATTCTTATGGCTCATTGGAGCAACCAGTTTCCAGATGTTTCCTGAAATATACCATCCAGCATTTCCCAAACATTCCACTTCTACAAAGCTGCATATTTATGTGTGTGGGGTACATGCATATATATATTATATATATATATATTGTATATAGTCTTCTCTTTTTTTAAAGAAAGTATTTTAAAAAGGTACTTTTGCACTGTGACAGATGATGAACTGTAGAACAATTTTTTAAAAAACAGTGAAAAAGCAAAAACAGGCAGACATCCGTTGCACATTTGAACTGCTATTTACAGGTGGTTCTGTGCAATGCTGAGCCATATATGGTCTATCCTACATCAAGGTTTTCGTAGGTAGCCCAGCACAACTCATAGACACATGGACATTCTTACTGCCTATTTGAGGCTAGATTGGAAGAAAAGGGACTGAATTCAATTCTTTTTATACTCCAAAGCGGATACAGTGAAACTCTACTTTACGGAATTAATCTGTTTCACGGGGTTTTCCTTATAGCGAAAATTCCTTAAAGTGAAGCGTGGTTTTCCATAGGAATGCATTGAAAATCAAAAGAATCAGTTCCAAAGCCAACACATGGCTTTCAGTGGTTTTCAATGCATATTTGGCACATTTTCGACAGCACCATCTAATGGCCACCTCTGGTAATTGCAGGAAAAGTACCCACCGATCAGCTGCTGAGGGGGACAGGATAATTTCCCGCACTTCCTGGTTGCGGTAGTACTTCTAGTGGTACCAAAATGCAATGAAAAAATGAAAAAAAAAATGGAGTAGACATGCTCCAAAGACCCAAAAAAACCTTCATATGGCAAAAAAAAACCACCATAAGCTGAGGCGTCATTTTCTCGGGATTTCCCTCCATATAGCAAGTTTTTCGTTTTACGAGGCATCCGTAAAGCAGGGTTACACTGTAGTTTCATATTGTCAGGATTTGTTACACAGATATTTGTTAGGTTATATGTAATCCAGCCAGGATTTCTACATCTTTAGCTTCCAGTATTAGATGACATCTTTTATCCGCAAAGCACCTTGTCTTTTTTGCATGTGGGTGGCCTTTGCTGGATTAGAATTATTATATACTATTCACTAATTCCTGTCTGTTTTGCTTTCTTTTTCTGTGATAAGAAGAAGCAATCAATCAATCTGGACTGGGGGATTCAAACAGGGCCCCTCCCTGCACTATGCAATATGCCTAAGATTCTCGTCATATTCTACTGAGCCATTTTGTTCTGGGACAGTTTCTGGAAAATAATGGGGTGAATTTTGTTGCTGTTTGTACTTTATAACCTTTCTCTGTCTTTTAAATGTTAAAAAAGAGACAATTTTGGTAAAGACATTGAACTGCACATGGATGTATGTATTTTTATCTACATTTTGGTGCTCTTTCTATAAGCTACAAGAAGTGCTGATTGTAAAACAATATGCTGTCACTGCCAACATAATATCAGGGACAATTAGGTACATTTGCTGTGTAGGGAACCAAATGTACTATGTGTAATAGTACAAGTGGTGAAAATGTAGTCTTACATGGAGGGTAGATTTTATATTTCTTACTGCCTTTTTTATATCAAAAGCTTCTAGCAAAAAAAAGAGTATTTTTTACATGTTACATCTTTGAAAATGCCTTGCTTATTGGTAGGTACATACTCAGGTTCAGCAAAATATTGTAAAATCATCAAACAAATTTCAGACATTTTCTTTTAATTCTGGCAACATGATTTAAAATAGTTTATTTTGGAGGTATGTTTTGTTTTATTCTGAGGAGCCTGCTGTTAGTATTTATTATGCCAGCCAAATAATTGTTTCTTATAAGAGGATACAACCCATTTTATCAGTCCATCTGCAGAAACATAAGTTTATGCAGATGTTTTGAATCATGCTGTAAAGCCTGATACAGTTTACTTATTCTTCATATGTGCATATCTTTCAGTGGACATTAAGAAGCACATACACATTTAGTACTTACCTAGATGTTTGCGATCTTTTAGATAACACATGCAACCATTTTTCCTTGCAGTTTTTTTTAACTAAGAAGTTGTCAAGTTTCTTTTTTTTTTAATTGAGAAAAAAATATCCCAATCATGTACAGTCATTGGAATTTTCTTAAGAGGTCTTTTTTTGGTCTCTATGTGGCATTTCTGCATGCTGCTAATATACAAGATAGAAAGTGGGGAAAGGGCCATGGTGAAATCTAATGTATTTTTCAATCAGTGTGGCTCACATCATTCACTGATAGTACTAAAAAGGATTTGAACATGAAAAAAACAAGGTCTTGGCATGCATGTGGTTATTTCCTTTACTGGCTTGCAAAGGAAAAGCATCATAAACATAGTTCTGTTATTTTTATATAAACTACAGATGGTTGGGAAATGTTTCATACAAGACTTTTGTAAAATGAAATTTTAACCTCACATTGCAAGTGTGACATATTCGTTAGTACTGAATAGTGCAAAGGTGTATATTGTGTTGGATATACACACCCACGCATGGAATAAGAATGCCGTATGGCAATGTAAACTTGTAGCATGATATCAAAGTCTGTCAAGTGTTTGTAACAGAATATATTTTTAATTCTTTATTTTCAACTTGATGTTTCCATCAAAGCAGAAAATAAAATTTGTTCAGTGTTTACCTGTCAAGTTATTTTTATGATGTCACAAGCACTTATTCTACATAAATTTGTAATACCACAAACTGAGGTGGTTCTCCACCAAATCTGTTCATAATTGCTGCCCTTCAGGAAAGATCTGAAAACATGGCTGGCGGGGCAGATGTTGGGTCCTGAAGATGTCGTGACCCCTACCTGCTGGTTGGTTTAATATCAAGTAATTTTCCTCTTTTTAATAATGTGTGGGGGTTTTAGCGGGGTAATTTCTTTTAATGGGGTGGTTCTTTTTAAGATTGTAAGCCGCCCAGTCTCCGTGAGTTGGGCGGCTATATAAATTTGAATATAAAATAAATAAATAAATAATGCTTCAGATTATTATTTTAGTCAAATATATGTGCTTGATGAGCTCACTTACATCTAGACCAGTGCTTCCCAAACTATGTTCCACAGAACACTAGTGGACCTCAATTCCCAGAAGCCTAAGTCAGTACATTGGCTGATCAGTGCTTTGGGGAATTGACTTAGGCTTCTGGGAATTGAAGTCTAAAAACCAAATACAGTATTGGAACGGTTTTTATAGACTTAGCTTTAAAAAACATTAAACTTTTTTAAGCTTTAAAAAAACGTTACACATCTCCACCAACCTCAGGAAATCCAGGTGTTAGTCTGAACTAGAGTACATCAACTGAATGGATGGGACTTGTTAAGCAATGCTTATATAAGTGTCACCAATTCAGCAGGTCTATTTATCAAATAACTGTCCAAGTTAGGACTATCAATTAGGCTTAATTTGCAAAGCATGTATTTATAAAGAACTGCAGCTCTCGAGACACTGAAATGGCAGTCCTCTAACCAGATCAATCAACTCACTTAAAGGCGTGGATCCTTCCCCTCCCTCCCCCCCCACACCCCCCCCCATCTAAGATATAGGTAAAGGTCACCCTTGCTTGAAAGCCAGTCTTATCCGACTCTAGGGCTCAGTCCTCATCTCTGTTTATAGCTAAAGAGCAAGGGCTGGCTGCGTTTGCAGACATTTCCATGGACATGTGGAAGGCATGCCTACACACCGGAGTGCATGGAACGCTGTTTACCTTCCCACCAAAATGGTCCCCATTTATCTACTTGCAATTTCATGCTTTCGAACTAGGTTGGCAGCAGCTGGGACAGAGACGGGCGCTCAGTCTGTCATGCAGTACTCGGGTTTGAACGGCTGACTTTCCACCTCCCAGTCAGCATTTTAACCACTTGAGTCACTGCAGATATACAGCCTGGCTAAACATGCCATGAATTTCCGGGATTTTTCTTTATAATTTCCCTGCCCTTCCTGAAGAAGTGATCTTGAATCCCAAAAGCTTGCAATGTTTGATTTTTAAAAAGTGATCCTATAAAGGTATCTCCTTCCTCCAGCATTTATTTCACTGATAGGAAAGATACTCCTGCCTGTCAGGTCTGGAGGTCAGTGTTTTAAGAAAAGGAGAGGATAGATATTGATGAAATTTTTGAAGGCAGGTGAACTGGTGCCTAAAAGGTTTAAAGAGAAAATCTAAATGCTGTTTGGGCATAACCCATCAGTCCTTTCCTGGTTGCTTAAAATTTACTAAAAGATGATGCGTCTGTTTAATGTTCTTAAACATTATGCCATATTTGGATATGGGTCAGTTTAGAACAGGGGCGCCCAAACTTTTTGGGCTGTGGGCCGGTCATGTGGTTCAGGTGGCTGGTCACTATGGCCTAGTCTATGGCTCTTGCAATTAATAAATATAGTGTTAAGAATTTTGTGACATTTAGCCACAAAATTAATGGAATGCAAACAGACAGGTCTATTACTCCTGCTTGCAAAATTAAAGACCTATTGAAAGTTGGAAAGTTCATTTTAGCTGGTCTCTAGCAACATGGTAGGGATTCAAAATACCTGTCCTAGCAGTCTCTAAAATGTAGAACATTTTATTTAGTTTATTTAACAGGCTCTTTATATGCAGGCATCTGTTTGCTGACAAAAGACACTTTGTGCTGGTAAAACAAACTTTGTGTCAGAAATTACTCTGGGTTGAAAGGGTTTTTGCCGGAGAAGCTCTGCTCAGGAGCGCCCGAACGAGGCTCCTTTCATGTCCCCAAGATCCACCGTGCAGCACTCGGGTATTGAACTCTGACCTTCCAGTCTCAGAGCTCAGCGTCTTAACCACTAAGCCACTGCAGTGCTGCTGATAATTCCTTTCTGTGGGATTGTGAAGCAATTGTCCTGATACATGATGTAGTGTGTGTGTGTGTGAGAGAGAAAGTGAAGTTATTTGTAACAGAGAACATCCATTGAATACAGATTTGATTTAGAAGTTGAAAGGGGAAAGCTGAATGGTGCAGAAGGTCCAGACAGATGCTGTGTATAGCATGTTGGATACTTCATATCTTATTGGTCACTGGTTTGCAGAGAAAGGGTTGTCAGGATGGAGCAACAACAGCCAGAGCAAGGAAAATGAGAGCTGTATAAACGTTAAGGGGGTATGTGTGAAATGGCCAGTGGGGAGAGTTTTGAAGACTAAAAATCGGCCTGAGGACTGAAAGAGACAGTGAGGAACCAACATCAGGCACCAGCGGAGGACTAGAGAAGATCTGCACCCAGGACAAGTAGGAAGACTCCACAGGAAGAGCCCTGAGAGCAGCTGAAAGCCTAAGGAGAGAAAAGCCATGACTGGTGTCCTGGTTGCTGGAGCAGAGATAACACATCTGGAGTCTCAGTCAGAGAAGCCAAGTGAGCACAGACTGCCAATCCTACTGGGTCACAATGGTAAGTTGTAATAAAGTCTGGTGTTAGTGAAGTGATGAACTTCAGCCTATTCACCATTCTACCTGGCAGTATTATTATTAGTGGCCAAAAATCCTATTGTGCATTTATACAACATTAGTGTATTGGTAAAAACTGCAACATGAGTTTGCCACCAATTAATCCAATGCCACTTGTATTCCTAGTTGCACAACAAGCTGGCACACAACTGGGAATACGAATGGCAATTCATTGTGTAATGGTGATTTGTTGCCGCAGTGTACACCATTACAAATCAACAGGACTCTGCTTTCAGTGTATTGCACACTGATCAAAGTGAGCTGTCTTCCAATTCTGTGGATGTAAAATGATCCTAATGTAAAAGGCATGTAACTACATGAAAAAAAGCTCCTCCAGCTGATTCAGTGGAGATGAAAAGCAAGCATTCTTTAAAGATACAGGGTAATCACAATAATGGCCTCTAGCTTGTCTTTTGTTGGAACAATCATGAGTTTTCCTCTACTGGTGTGTCACTTGTTTCACTACAAAAAAAAGTTTTATTGCTGTTGTGCAGCTCCCTAAGAACAATACTGATGAAGTCAGTGGCAACAGCAGCAAATCACTGTTGATTAAAGGATTCATTTGGCAATTTTGGAGTACACACAACTTTGTCACATTGTGCACAAATCATGTGCATCCCAAAATTGCCTTTAATCAGTGACAATTTGGTGATGACATCACTGCTGTACACTTGGAGCTGCACAACTCCATCCATATTTTCCAAAAACCAATGTGCTACTTGGTTCTAGAGATGGGGACAGGTTGTTCAGGAGCTAACTTTTTAACCACCCACATTGCTGTGACATTCCAAAGATTGAACTAAGCTTATCAAAGCCAGAACTCAAGAAGGTAGCAAAGTCTCCTAGAGCCATTAAGATTCAGACCATTTTAATGTCCCCCATCCTTCCCTACAGGGCAAATCTAAATCATGTGCCAGCCATTCATAATACCAAGCTTCACACAGTGCTAGTTATTTTACTATAACTCAATCATTTACTAAAATCACTAGGATAAGAAAGATTTCATGTACATACAGTATTTGTAGCAGTGGCTAAAAGGAAATAGGAGATTGTGTCTGATACCACTATCAAGGAATTTTATGTTATGGTGACTATTTTATTTATTTATTTATTTATTTATTTATTTATTTATTTATTTATTTATTTATTTATTTATTTATTTATTTATTTATTTATTTCTCACCCATCTAGAGGATTTCCCTACTTTGGGCAGCTAACAGCTGCTTAGTTGAGACAGAAATGTTGAGAGACACAACCCACAATTTGACCTTGAAGTCTTAATCTTTGCAAGAAACATTAGAATGACCTGGCAAGTTTGAAAAGATGCAGAAACACAGCCCAAAAGAGGGAATGGGAAGTTATAGAAATATTAGGACTTTTAAAAGGATTGAACTAGTGAACAAGGTAGGATGAATGGTAAATATGGAAAGCCAATTAACAAAAATGTCTCTGTTATGTGCCGTCAAGTTGCATCCAACTTATGGCGACCCTAGCAGGGTTTTCAAAGTACAGTACTGTGTGATATTCAAGCAGATTTTTTTTACCTTTGCCATCTTTCAGTGAGTTTCTGCTGAGCAGGCATTTGAACCCAGGTCTCCTGGGTCTTCGTCTGTCACTCTATCCACCACATACTAGCACTACATGGCAGTAGCTACAAAGACATCACACTAGAATAATAGGGTACATAGAAAAAGCATTCTCAAAGATTGTAGAATTTTTGAACCACAATCAGGCATACCCTGGTAACAGAAACCTTTTGTTGCTGGGTAATCTTTCTCACACTAGGTCAGGCGAAAAGATCTGCAGAATGAACTCACCAACAGGTATTAACACCATTCATTTAGTCAGAGTAAGCAGTGGTCAGTGTATACTGTGTAAGGAGGAGCACCAAGGATAAAATGTGAAGATGCAGCAAATCAATGTGAAAATAATTCAGAAGCTGGAGAAGAATCAAAATTAGTTTGGATTAGTTTAACAGCCCAGGAATAATGTAAATGAGAACCGCACAAATTCCAGATTTGTGCCAACTTTTAAGAAGTGGTGCAAATTATAAAAATATAAAATACGGCAACCAAGCTAGCACATACAAACATTTATTCTGAAAGTTCCATTCTACTCACCGTTGTTCGACATTACATTATCAGAGCACTTTATGGCAGTGAAAATAGCTCTGACCCTTCTGAATTACTCATCCATTATCCATTATATTCCATTAAAGCTACAAAAGTGTCATCCACTTTAAAAATATGGATTTTTTAATTTTTACTTTTAATGGAAAATTGGGATGAGGGACTGGGGACAGGGAGCGATTGCATTGGGAAGATACATCTATTTCTCCCAGCTGCCTTCTTATCCTTACCCAAGCCCAGCCCATAGTTCTCCACTTCCAAGTAACTTACACAGAAAGAGCATCCTCAAAGTTTGTGGGGGTTTTTTTCCACCACAATCGGGCATACCTTGGTAAGGGCAAACTCGTGTTGCCGGCTAATCTTTCTCACACTAGGACAGGCAAAAGGAACTGCAGAATGAACTCACCAAAAGATGCCTTCATTTTAGGAGTTTCACGTCTGGCCTAGACATGAAAGAAGAATAACTTAAAGACAGTTTAAAGATTTAAATGTAATTAAACGAAGTGCATCTCTTTATTCATAACAATTATTCTGTAAAACATTCAAAACCTCATAAATTATTTTCTTGGGAAAAAGGCTGCAAGCCGCTGCTTTTTGATAGGAAGGATATGTATCTCCTGTGAGTTCATTTTCTTTAATTTCACGTTTCTGTTTTTGACAGGTTTCCTAAGAGCTTCTGCATTATCCCGGTTTTCAGGCGGGTTTTTCACATCGTAACACTGCAGGGCAGAGTCCTGGGGCTTGTCGTTTTTGAAGGAAAAGTTTTTCGTGGAAACCCCCGAGAGGCCTTTAATCTTGCCACAGAAAATAGCAGGCACTGCATCTTTGACAGAAACAATCACTTTGGCTGTCTGTGAAGTGCTCACAATGTCAACGTTATTGCCAGCTGAGGGCTCACAGGCTTTGAGACTCGTCTGATCCACGAACCATTTGGGTTGTTGTCTCAGGAGTTCAGAGGAGCTGCTGCTGACTGCTTTGCTTTCAACCTTTGATGGGTTCTCATGAGGTTTTGAAGGGGCAAAGGCTGAAGCGGCAGTAGAAAGCTTACTTGCGGTGGAATGGGCTGTGCTGTCCACCATGGTCCCGGAGCGACCAGCACTTGCCGTTTCAATGCTGCCTGCTTTCCGAAAGGAGGTAATTGACAGGTCCAAAGCCCCATCTTCAGGCAACAGTGGGGCACTCTCCTCACTTTCTTTCAGCAAAGGGGACAATTTCATGGACAGATCAAGAACCTCATTCTCGCTACTCATCTTAATAACAGTGTGTCGATTCAGTTGCAAAAGCCCTCTGTGGTGGATGAAATCAAATGGTTTTGTTTCTTCTTTCTCCAGGGGAGTCTGGGTTTCTTTGCAGGAGTGCAAAATGAACGAAGCAGCCGGTTTACGACAGTCTGGACTAACCTTCGATTCTGCACTCTGGGGAACTGGGATGGGGATCGGTATGGGGATAGGGACAGGGACTGGCAGAGGAACAATCACAGGGTAGGGTACCAAGAGTGTGGCAGGAGGAACCAGAGGAGACAAAGGAGAACTAAAGGCCTGCGGGGGTACAGAAGAGCAATCCGGGGGTGGCGGATAGGGTGAGGAACCTATGCCTTGTGAGGGAAAGAGGTCCTGTAGAACGGCAGCAAATCCTGGTGTCTGGAACACAGGAGGCAATACAGACTCCTGAGGGGGGTGGGATGGTTTCTGATCCAACAGCTGTGGCTGTCCCATTGGGGCGGAGGAGCCCTGGAAGAGGTTGCTGTGAATGGGGTTGGCAGCACAGGGAGAACCCTGAGGTAACACCAGGGGAGAGTTTAAATGCTGAAAGACATGCTGCTCTAAGAGCACAGGGAGGGGAACTGGGCCTTGAGTGGTCATGACGTATGGAGTGTTACCATTAGGAGCCATCTGAGGAGGGGCACTGCCTGCTAGTTGCAGATGTATTGGCAGGACCACAGGACTGTCCCCTAAGCAAATTGGCTGAAGCACTGTAGCAGCGACTTTGAGCGCAACCCCACTCTGGGATTCTGCTGGTGGCGTCAATATGGACGAAGCAGGGACAGTTACTAGTGGCGAAAGTGCTTTCTTCATTAAATCTGATGAATTGATGTTCCACGCTTCCGCTGTTATCAGCTGGGCAACTCCATTTTCAAGTTTGTTGTTCGTTATAGCTGAGGGCGTGGTGGTAACATCAATGGGCAGATTTTGAGTGTCTTTATACAGGTCCTCCATTTTCTGAGCCTCTGCAGAATTGTAGTTTACATAGCTGTCACTGGCATTCACTTTATCTCCCAGCTGTCCAAAGCATCCACATCAACACTATCTGGCCTGCAAAACAGAGACAAACTTTAGGCACTGCATAAATCTCTTGCTTAAAATAATATTTGCAACTTTTTAAGACTGCCTATCATCAGAACAGGGCATTAAGTGTTTCCACACTTTGGGGACAAGAGATTGTCATACCGTGTCTTAGCTATACATATACAAAACATACATCTGTGGAGTGTTATAGGAAGAGTTCTGTGGAATTTTAAATGTGCCATAAACAAGGATAATTTAAAGACTGCAAGTACTATAGATAAACACTGAAGTGTAGAACAAGAATACAGGCTGTTCATTTGATACTTTTAAACAAAGCTTCATACAACGGTATCATGTGAGACTGGCATGTAGCTACGCTGTTTACCTCAACATGTACCCAAAATGGAGGTGCCCTAAAAATAACCCACACTAGAATTATGAATCATGGATTTGGAAAGCTACACAACACTGAAAGAAACACGGGTTTTCTGCCCTTTGATTTTCTACAAACTGCAGTGCAAGCATTCTGCTTTAGGCACTGTTAAAAGTTGTGTTACGTGGTATAATGATACTCTGATAGTTAAGTAATACAAAATCACATTTTGTTCATTCTAAAGGCTTTTCTCACAGCCATATTTTTTCAAAAAGGAACAACCTCTTCAGAGTTATGCAATGAAACAAACAAACAAACAAACAGAAGGGAGATTTTTTTACAAACTAAGACATAAAAAAATTAAAATCAACCTTACTTTAGATTTACTTTGACAGGCTAATCTTCACTGTATGGATTTCAGAAGAAAATCACTTTCCTTCTATATACCATCTTCCACAAACACATAACTAAGAACTTTCTGATGACCCCATGGCATTGGGCAAGAATAATTTCATAGCCACACAGATAATACCTGTCAAGTATCCCGTATTGGCTGGGATTTCCCGTAATTTTGTACCACTTTTCTTCATTTCCCACCCGGAGCCACTGCCATCCCGTAATTTGGCGGCAGGGGAAAAGTAGTTACTGTGCATCCCTTCTGCGCAGGTCCCTTCTACGCATGCGTAGAAGGCTTCTACGCATGCATAGAATGGACCTGCGCAGAACCGTTCTGCGCAGGTCCCATATTGTCCAGAGCTGCGCTTGACACAGATACCAATACTGACCCTTGTCTCTTGTTTAAAACAAAGGGAGCATTTCATAATGCAAAATTTAATGGCTCAAACCATTTAACTATTTATACTGTATCTCCATCTGCCGCTTACAGTCCTGGGGACCAAAATTTATGATTACCATTATGTCAATACACTGCTATTCTACTCCAAGCCTGAGAGTACAGCAGGGTCAGGAGCCTAACAGGTAAAGCATATTTTGTCAGTATTGCTGTAGTGAAGGAAAGGTAGAGAGAGAGAGAAAGAACAAAAAGCCACTGAGCAAAAAATATATAATAGGAAGGCACCAAATAAATGTTTTTAGCAAAATTATATATATAAACAAGTAAATTGCCAAATTATTACTGAATCAAAAATTGTGGGCTACAGTTCCCAAAACCCCTCAACCAGGAGACCCCATGCATGCCAAATTATTCTAGGAGTTATAACTTGAACTGTACAATCTCTGAAGTGAATGTAAATGCATATTGTTGATAGTTTGTTCCATCAGATTGGGGAAAAAGTAGTCTAAAATAATTGTAATATAAAGAAAAGGCACTGCAGTTACATAATAATTGCAAAAATATAGGATGTAACAGCTTTAACCTTTAACATGGTTATGTAAATGACATAATATGAAGACATGGATTGCTGTAAATTATGAAATCTCCATAGATATGATCTGTAGCATGATGAGTCATGCAACTCAGTATGCAACAGATGTCTGGTGATATTTCCATAATTGAGCAATGGGATTTCTGTCAATAAATTGTGTTTACAGATAATTCCTAAAAGATCCTATTTTGAGTTAAATCAACATCATGAATTATCAACAATTTAATATCAATAATTATTTACTCTTCACATGAGGATACTTACTCCTTAAGAGCAGAGTCAGATAACAGCAAATGATTTTATTGATAAATAATGATTCAGATGAAAGCAGACATGAGATGCTAATCCACCTCAGAAATCAGATGATCTCAAAAACCACTATTTTCAAAATCTGGATGAAATCCTTGAAATAATCTTCTGATGGATTTGCTTATTTCTCTCTAACTAAAATACTACTAACTTGAAAACTTCCAACACAACGGACATATGTTGCCAATCCATGTTGGAAATCAGCTGTCACCAAAAGCCATTATTTTCAAAACCTGGAGAAAACTCTAGAAGTGTTTTAATATTTTTGTGAATGTTTTGATTTAGGCAGAATAGCACTAAACTGAAAACTTCTGAGTAGAGAAGTGCAACAACCCCACCACCTCCTGGATTCTGCTTTTAAAAACATGAGAAACAGTAGCAGTTTGTTTTTTGTTGATCTTTATCACATTTAGTACCAGTTTAAGTGTTCTGTCCTCTGAATGACACAAAAATAACCGTATGATAAATGCACACAATACTCTGTCTAGACAAGACACACACACATTACCCACTACGGTAATGGAGTAGACTGTACAGAGACGCAACACCAAGGGTCAGGTGGTGGTGAACTAACCTGACTACTTAAAGGGGCAAACAGCTAGGGATTTGGGTGGGGTAATGGTCTCCCTCAGGGTTGCCATAATTCTATCCCCCCCCCCCAAAACCGAGACTCCGTTGCTTGAAAACCAGTCGTATCCGACTCTAGGGTTCAGTGCTCGTCTGTTTCAAAAGTGAAGAGCCAGTGCTGTCTACTTCTGCAGACGTTTCTGTGGTCATGTGGCCGGCATGACTAGACATCGCAAACTCTAAGACCCTTCCTCTCCCTGAGGTCACACCTACCCTACCCTTCAATCCCCCCCCCCATTTGAGTTGGACTCACCTTCAAACTCCCACACGAGGATCCCTTGGAAGAAAGCTCTAAAAAGTTTGGAACAGAAAAATATGTAAAAAGCTATGGAGTATTCCTTCAGACTGCAAAGGGTTAAATGCATAGTGTCAGCATTGCTAGAGAGGAAGGGAAGTGAAGAGATGTCTTTCTCACTTTCTAGCCATAGAGTTCCCTTCCTCTCTGTGAATACTGACTATGCATTTAACCCTTTGCAGTCTGAAGGAATCTTCCAAAGCTTTTTATAAATTTTCCCTAGAACCGGGATTTTTACATATTTTTTCTTTGAACCTGATGGGACAGCTTGAATCCATGAAAATTACGGAAAAACAGGACATATGGTATCCATACCCTAAGTGGAGAAAATAATACTGAAAACCATCATATTAAGCCCAACGGCAAAATGAGTGGAGGAACACTGATTCCCATTAGTCATGGAGGCAGAAGAGGCCATGCCAGATGGACTGGCTGTGAAGGTGCCTTGACAATATCCTCAAGCCTGCATCAGTCCATTGCAGTCCCGGTGTTAAATCCTGCATGTCTCATTTCACATGTGATGGCTCCGTGTAGTGTGTGGGTCCTGCCACTGCCACTCACCCCACACCGCCGCCACCAGTCCAGCCCACTAACTATCTGAGGGGTGTGTGAACCAGCCCCCAGATTAAAAAGGTTGAGAACCCCTGCTCTAGACTGAACAAAATAATTCTCCAGAAGTTACTCAATCAACAAGATGTTACATTTGTGGGATCTGTCATCACCATCCAATAATATATAAGAAAAGTATCCTAGCCATTTGAAACTCATTCTTCTTCTGCCATATCTGAATCTGAATAAAGACGATCATCATGGCAATCAGTCATGAAGACTGTCCTGAGGATATAATGCAGTGGCCTCTCATCTGACTTCCGCATCACACCATGACACCCGTACCACTGATCCAGTTCCGTGAGTCACATTCTGGTCCTGAATCCTTTTGGCATGCAAAATCCTCATCAGCCCCAGGCCAGTATTGATGAAGCTGCTGCCCTCCAACAAATGGATTCAAGTGGGATTTAATCAACTGTATTTTCCTTTTTTTACCAGAGTAAATTCATGAAAGGTGGGAAATGATAATTCCAAAATGACTTTCACGTCACCCTATTTAGAAGCACCTGCAGTCTCTAAATCACAGTGAATACTGAAGCAAAATCCAGCAACCTCAACTATGCATTCAAGACACCTGTAGGTGCTCCAAAACATCCTTAAAGTTTGGCAGTATAGTAAAGCCCCAACGTGCGGAATTGATCTGTTCCAGGACTTTTTCCTTAAGTTGGTTTTTTCTTAAGTCCAAGCACATTTTCCCATAGGAATGCATTGAAAATATAAAAAAGTGTTCCCAACCTCCCCCTCCCCCAAATGCAGAATACACAGTAAAAGGGAATGGAAAAGACACACCTAAGCTCCCTACCTTTTCCACTGCTTGAGAAATGCTACACCAGCACCACTTTCCTGGGCTCTGGCACTTCTTCCTGAGGGTTGGTTTTGGGCATGCCTCCCTCGCTGATGTCCACCAGGCAGTGTTGCCCACATCCTGGGCTCTCTTGCTGAAGAAGCCACCAGCTAGTGAGGGGAGCCACTCCTCCTTCTGCCAGCAAAACATCAGGGGATGGGACTTAACAGAAGTCTGGCTGTATTACTGTTGTCCGTCTGTGCCAAAGGCTGGCCGAGGACTCACCCCTCCTTCTGCTGAGTTATCATTGCCACAGGGCTATTGACCCTGTCCATGTTGACCCGGTGATGATGACTTGGCGGAAGGAGGGGTGAATCCTTGGGCAGCCTTCGGCGCAGATGGACAGCAGAGTTGCAGCCAGACTTCCAATCTGCCTGGTGATAAAGTTCACCCAGCAGAAGGAGGAATGGCTTTCCTTGCCTGCTGGCGGCTTCCTCACCAAAAGCTCCACTCAAATCTTCAAGAGACTTTGCGCCACCCATAGACTCTAAAATGGCACTGGGCCAGTGCTATAAACCCTCTCAGATTCAATGCGTTCTGGAGAAACCCATTCTGCAACTCAATTTTTTTCTGTAACTCAGGATGTCATTTCTTCAGGATTTATTTCTGTAAGTTGAGTTTTCCTTTACTTGAGGCTTCTGAGTTTTCCTTTACTTGAGGCTTCTGTAACTCGGGGTTTTACTGTACTTATATATTTTCACAGGGATTAAAAAATAAACAAAACTTTCTACCACCTAGATAGCCCCACAGAGGTCAGAAAATGAGTATTGCATGAATTGACGCTGAAGCAATAGGTGGAAATAAAATATGCTAGTAGTCAGGTGAGGTTTTATATTTTTATCTTTTACAGGCAATCTGAATAATAAATAATAAGCAAATACTGCAAATATGAAATTGTCAAAGTTTTTGGCTCCTACCCTTTCTACTCTTTAATGCAATCATTTTATGTGCTCTTTAGTTTCTGAGGGCCAAACAATTTTATGTTAGTCTTACAGCTATAAATAAAAAGATCTCTCAGAGAAAAGCAATATTCTGTTTTGCCTCTGCTGATGGATTTGCTATAATCACAAGAAGCGATAAAAAAAATCAAAGCAGACTCAAGCAAGATTGTTTTAAATCTTATTCAGGTGTATCTCTTATACTACTGATACGTTCAAGATAAGGGAATAAATCCAACTTTCCAACTTCCAGAACTTTCTTTTATCTCCCCCTCTCCCAATCAGTTTTCTGATTCTGGAGAGCCTCCCAATCTTGCAGAAGTGGATTTGGGGTACTGTATATGAGAGGGTTTCAGCTAGAAAGGGGGGTTGTTTTCTTCTAAATTCATTTGATTTAACTGTTTTGCCACAAAAGTCCACCACTCCAACCTGTTTGTAGATTTAAAAGGTCTCAAGTACCAGTGAGAAAGGAAGAGGAGGTAGGAATTGAATTGAATTGATTTTTATATACCGCTTTCCTTGTTTTGCAATGACCCAAATCAGTTCACAGCATTCAAAAATATACAAAAATACGATAATACAAAGAAATACAATAATACAAAGTTACAAGGCAATAATTATAAAGTTACAAAACAAAAATGCAAATTTGCAGATACAAAATATGAAATTACGTAGCAATACAGTAAAATGAATAAAAAACAATTTACACTTTACAAAATAATCCAAAAAAGGGGAGGAGGGACGGAGCCATGGATCAACGCCCATAAACAATCCTAACATGGACCAGTCTCGACGACCACATCGGAGCCCAGGCGCATCAGCAGGACAAAACCACCAGACTAGGCAAGACGGTGGCGGCCGGCTATTAAGTCCTCACTGCCCTGGAACCCAGGTGGAAACGCTCCCCCGTGGCAAATGCCGGACCGGGGGAGTGGGTGTCTGCAAGGAGGAGGAGGCGACCGGCCTCCTAAGGTCTTTTAAGTCCTCTTCGCCCCAGCCGGGGCCAGGAACTGCAAAGGCGGTGGCATCCAGCCTACCCCCTGCATTTTAAGTCCGGGGGGGGGCCGAGCCCGAGCATCCCAGCAGGTGGGGGGGCGGGAGAGCCTCTTCACCCCAGCCGAGGTCAGGAATCGTGGCGGCGGTGGCATTGTCGTCCTGCCTATCCCCGCCTTTTAAGTCTATTGGGGGGCCGAGCCCGAGCATCCTGGCAGGTGGAGTGGCCGGGAGAGCCTCTTCACCCCAGCCGGAGCCAGGAACATAAATCAAAGGTTTATTTATTAGAATCTTTAAAGTTGTGTTTTATTTCCCAGCTCAGTGTGAGAAGCTTCCCACATTTCTTACCCTATCGTAACTCAGGCCCTTCATGATAAAATATTCTGCTGATAACTAAATTTTGAGGAAAATGTTAGAACAGATTTTAGGAACAGTAAAGTGTTATGCCAGTATCAACCTTTTTTAAAAATGGTAGACATTACACTGTTTTCTAGTGGGGAGATATGTTTCAAACAAATTAAGATGTTTGTATTTCGAGTTTCCTGTTGACAGTTTGTTTAGCATAATCTTTCACTGATATTATAGGCACAATAAAACAAAGAAAATGCTTAGAGAACAAAGGCACTAAAAACAAACATTAACATTCTTTTAAAAATACAAATGACCTTTGGATTTTGTTTTCTTTGTAACTGATTCCGCAACAAGATGATAAAGGGCACAATCTAAAATTCAGAACAGAAAATAATTGAGCCTTTCAATAAAATATTTGATGGTGAATATTTGCTTTTCTTTCAGAGCAGATCTGTAAGAAGCCATGGCAAGTGTTTCATTATACTTTAGTAGAGTCATAAAACTCAGCCACTCATTTGTGTATACCACCAAAACATGAAGTTCTGAGACATTTATCAGGTAAATATGAAAATATTAAGATGTTACTTAGATTTTATTTTTAAGTCCCTTTTGTTTTTACTGTAAGTTGATGATTACCATTCAGCACAATGCCAAGTGACCTTTTCTCCTAGTGACAGTCATGTGCAAAATTCCAAACAAGGCACTAGGTCAGTAATATCTAGCACTTTGCATTGATATGATAAGATTAGAAAGCTGCTATCCAACTGTTCTCTAAAGCAGAGCCTTCCAGAATGAAACATCACTTTTGCTGATGTTTTTACACATTTTACTGTGAACCGTTTAAAGATACATGAATGCTACAAAGTACAATTTTTCTTGAAAATACTGCAAGATTATTGTCCTGACGGAGCAAGCTGCCTTTGGGTTTTTCTGTCTCCTTCTGATGGCTAAACCAACCTGACATATGTGTGCTAATTCAAAGCCATTACATTATGACCATACATGTATACATATGCATATAACACACGATGCAAAAGAGCTGACTTGTTCAAGACATTCTATATGTGTCACTGGGGTAACATAAGAACATAAGAACATAAGAACAGCCTTGCTGGAACAGGCCACAGCCCATCCAGTCCAGCATTCTGTCTCACACAGTGGCTCACCATTTCCTTCAGGGTATTCCCAAGGAGATGCCTTCACCTGCTTAGGATTCCCTGGAAATGGCATTGAGAGATATCCTGCCTATCTCTCCAACCCGGAGGTTGTCCTTAGGTAGCCATAATTATAGCCATTGATACCCTTGTCCTCCATGAACTTGTCTAATCCTTTCTTAAAGCTGTCAAGACTGACAGCTGTCACCACTTCTTCTGGCAGGGAGTTCCATAGACCAGTGATCCTCTGGGTGAAAAAGTACTTTCTCTTATTTGTTTGAGAACTAGTACCCAAAAGTTTCATGGAGTGTCCCCTAGTTCTAGTGTTGTGCGATAGGGAAAACAGTTTTTCCTTATCCACTTTGTCCACACCGTGCATGATTTTATAAACTTCAATCAGGTCACCTCTTAGACGCCGTCGTTCAAGAGTGAAAAGGCCCAACCGTTGCAGCCTCAGATGGTAAGGAAGGTGTTCCAGTCCCCTAATCATTCTGGTTGCCCTCCTCTGTACTTTCTCCAACTCCATAATATCCTTCTGGAGGTATGGCGACCAGAACTGTACACAGTATTCCAGATGGGGCCTCACCATAGATTTATAAAGAGGCAAAATGACACTTGCTGACTTATTTTCTATACCCTTCCTAATGATCCCTAACATTGAGTTTGCTTTTTTCACTGCTGAGGCACACTGGGTTGACACCTTCATTGAGCTGTCCACCAGGACACCAAGGTCCCTTTCCTGGTTTGTCGCAGAGAGTTCAGACCCCATCAGTTTATAAATGTAATTGGGGTTTTTTGCCCCAACATGCATCACTCTGCACTTACTGATGTTGAAGCTCATTTGCCACTGTTTTGCCCACTCCCCCAGTGTCAAGAGATCCCTCTGGAGCTCCTCACAATCTCTCACAGTTTTCACTACCCTGTATAATTTAGTATCGTCAGCAAATTTGGCTACCTTGCTTTTTACTCCTACCTCTAGATCATTTATGAAGAGGTTGAAAAGCAGGGGTCCCAGTACTGAACCTTGGGGGACCCCACTCTTTACTTCCCTCCACTTGGAGAAGTGTCCATTTAGTGCTACCCTCTGTTTCCTGTCCCTTAGCCAGTTGCTGATCCAGGACAAGACCTGTCCCTTTATTCCATGACTGGTAAGTTTATTCAAGAGCCTTTGGTGTGGGACCTTGTCAAAAGCCTTCTGAAAGTCCAGATAAACAATGTCAACTGGATCCCCCTTATCCACATGCTTGTTGACACTCTCAAAAAATTCCAACAGATTAGTGAGGCATGATTTGCCCTTGCAAAAGCCATGTTGGCTCTCCTTTAGCAGCGCCTCCTCTTCTATGTACCTATTAATTCTATCTTTTAGGATGGTTTCCATCACTTTACCTGGGACACATGTCAAACTGACAGGCCGGTAATTTCCTGGATCACCCCTGGATCCTTTTTTGAAAATTGGTGTTACATTCGCTACCTTCCAGTCATCAGGCACAAACCCTGATTTGAGGGAAATATTATATATTTTGGCTAGGAGATCAGCAATTTCATCTTTAAGTTCCCTGAGAACTCGTGGATGGATGCCATCTGGTCCTGGTGATTTGTTAGTGTTTAGTTTAACAAGACATGCAAGGACCTCCTCCCTGGTTATTTCTATCTTGCTTAATTCTTCGGTTTCCCTCCCTACGAAGATAGGTTCTGTTTTGGGCATGTGGTCTCTATCTTCTTCAGTGAATACTGAAGCAAAGAATTCATTGAGTCTCTCTGCAATCTCTGTTTCCTCTTTAATAACCCCTTGCCTTCCATTGTCATCTAATGGTCCAATGGCCTTCCTAGTTGGGTTCTTACTTCTAATGTACTTAAAGAAGTCTTTGTTATTCCTCTGAGTATTTTTAGCTATACGCTCCTCAAAGTCTTGCTTTGCTTTCCTGATTGTTGCCTTGCATTTGTTCTGCCAGAATTTATGTTTCTGCCTGCTGTCCTCATTTGGACAAGCCTTCCATCTTCTAAATGAGCTTTTCTTGCTCTTGATCACTTCCCGAACAGCTCCTGTAAGCCACATTGGAGTCCTCTTGGACCTGGCAGTGCCCTTTTTCCTTTTGGGTATGCATTCCAATTGGGCCTCTGTTATTGTTTTTGTAAACAGCCTCCATGCCTCTTGGAGTGTTTGGACTCTCTCAATTTTCCCTTTCAGCTTCTTTTTTACTAGTTTCCTCAACTTTGGGAAATTTCCTTTTTGAAAATTTAAGGTCTCTGTGTTAGATTTTATCAGTGACTTGCGGTCTATGTTCAAGTTAAACATAATTGAGTTGTGGTCACTGTTCCCTATTGGATCAGTCACATTAACATCTTGCACCAGATCCTGAGTATTACTCAGGATCAAGTCAAGGATTCTTGTACCTCTAGTTGGGTCTTCAACCATCTGTCCCAGGGAACAATCATTGAGCATATCTAGGAACTTTATCTCTTTATCATGTGCTGAACAACAGTTCACCCAGTCTATGTGAGGGTAATTGAAGTCCCCCATTATAACCAGGCTTCCCTTCCTGGATGCCTCCTTTACAACATTCTCCAACTGCCAGTCTCCCTCAAGAGTTTGGGTCGGAGGCCGATAGTATATGCCTACTGTTAGACCATCCTTGTGGCCTGGTACTCTTACCCACAGAGCTTCTAATGGTGACTCTAAATCACCTAGATATTCCAATTCATAAGATTTTATCACTTCTTTGACATACAAGGCTACACCACCTCCTGTTTGCCCCTTCCTATCCTTCCTGTACAGTTTGTAGCCTGGGATAACTGTATCCCATTGGTTATCATCCGTCCACCAGGTTTCAGTGATACCAATAATATCAATATTCTTATCTATTGCTAAGTATTCCAGCTCCCCTATTTTGTTCCGGAGGCTTCTGGCATTTGTATACAAGCATTTATATATGCATTTCTGACACAGTCTTTTGTGTCCAGTTGCATTGTTAGACTGCCTCTTGCATCCTTCTGCTAGAATGCTAGTGACTAGCTCCTTGCTCTGCTCAGTAATTTTTGCATCCTCCTCACTACTCAAGTACACACTTTCCCGAACCGGATGCTGCCCAGCTCCTGTCGGCTTTCCCCCAGTTATCAGTTTAAAAGCTGCTCTGCAGCCTTTTTGATGTTGAGTGCCAGCAATCTGGTCCCATCATGGTTTAAAAGCAACCCATCCCTCCTGAACAGATTTGGCTTGTCCCAAAATGTTCTCCAGTTCCTGACAAATCTGAAGCCCTCCTCTCGACACCACCGCCTCATCCACGCATTGAGGCTTCTGAGCTCTGCCTGCCTGGTAGGTCCTGCGCGAGGGACAGGCAGCACTTCTGAAAATGCTACCTTGGAAGTCCGGGACATCAATCTTCTTCCTAACAACCTAAATTTGGCTTCCAGGACAGACCGCTTGGCCTTCCCAACATCATTAGTACCAACGTGTACCATGACAACTGGCTCGTTCCCAGTTCTCTCTAACAATCTATCTAGATTTCTTGTGATGTCTGCAACTTTTGCACCTGGCAGGCAAGTCACCATACGGTTATCATGTGCATCACAAATCCATTTCTCTGTATTTCTAATTATTGAATCGCCTAGTACAAGGAGCCTCTCTCCTGCAATCTGTTCATCTACATGCACCTCATCAATCATATTAAGGGAGAGAACCTCAGTTTGTTCCTGATGTTCATCTTCCTGGAACGATGTCTTTTTCTCCATTACATGAATATATTAATGACTTGTTGAGACATAAATATTATTGTAGTTAAACACTACCCCATAGAGTGGTAAACTGCCATTTTGCTAGGATTGTTGAACAGAATTCTCTCTTAAGTTTGTTTTCCAATACTCTTCAAAAAAGACAGTGTTTTGACTCTAGCTGAAACAGGCCAGTTCTTTTATAAATCAATTGTAAGCTGGTTCCAGGAATTTTATGATCTACTAGCAAAGGTTGCCCGGCGTTGCCGGGCTGTTTTAAATGGTGTTGCAAAGTTTTTGTTGTTGTTGTTGTTGTTAATGTTTGTAAAGAAGAGGTTAATCTATATTTGAAATTTTTAAAATTTTTATTTATACAAATTTTTTTGATGGCCTGTTTTAAACTGTGATGAGTTTTGTTTGGTGTTTTGGTTTTGTGGATGAAAAAAAGAATAAAGGATGATATACTTTTTCGAAAAACTCTTGGGGCCTTTTGTGTGGGGCTATTGTGTCTTTTTGATTTTTTTTTTTGTTATTGTGGGCAGCAAGTGCTGCTGGTAGGGGTTATCTTGTATTTTGACTGTTTTTTCTCTCGTGGCCTCTGGGTGGAGCTTCTTCCAGCAAGTAGTCTCTTTCTTTATTCATTTCTTTTCCAGTCGTTGTGGTATGAGGTCGTGTGGTGGTGAGTTAGCTGTTTTTCTTTATTTGGGGTGGTGGTGGTGGTGGTTGGATTTTGTGGTGTTTGGCTGGGTGCTGGGTGTGTTTTGAAATGTTTGTTGTTGTTTACTTTTTTGGTGTTATTTTTGTTTGTTTTTGTGTATTTTTGAATGTTTTTGATTGTTTGTTTTTGTGTTCTTTGGTGTCCTGGGGGGGGGATCCCCTCTCAGACAGATTCCTTTGGTCCCCCCCACCCTCTGAACCCCAGGGGAGCCAGTAGAGAGGGGGATTCCCCCCCAACTCCGTTTTTAAAGAGAAGTAACCACTTGGTTTCTTCTCTTTCACATGGGGCGTGGGTGTGTGTGTGGGGGGAGGGAATCCCCTCTCTGCCGGGTCCCCTGAGGTCAGGAGGGTGGGGGAGACAGACTCCTTTTGTCCCCCCACCCTCTCAACCCCAGGGGAGCCAGTAGAGAGGGGGATTTCCCCCCCAACTCCGTTTTTAAAGAGAAGTAACCACTTGGTTTCTTCTCTTTAACATGGGGCGTGTGTGTGTGGGGGGGACGGAATCCCCTCTCTGCCGGGTCCCCTGGGGTCAGGAGGGTGGGGGAGACAGACTCCTTTTGTCCCCCCCTCTCAACCCCAGGGGAGCCAGTAGAGAGGGGGATTTCCCCCCCCCAACTCAGTTTGTAAAGAGAAGTAACCACTTGGTTTCTTCTCTTTAATATGGGGCGTGTGTATGTGTGTGGGGGAGGGAATCCCCTCTCTGCCGGGTCCCCTGAGGTCAGGACGGTGGGGGAGACAGACTCCTTTTGTCCCCCCCACCCTCTCAACCCCAGGGGAGCCAGTAGAGAGGGGGAGCGCAACACCCCCCACCCACCCAGTGATATTAAAGGGGAAACTCCGATTAGGAGCTTCAGGCGCCGTTGGGGAGGGGGGCTTTGGTTCCCGCGGCTTGGCGGACTTGCTCTCCCGGTGTTTTTGTTTTTGATTTATTTTTTGGGCGACAGCTTCTTCAGCGTTCTGCGCGCTCATGGCGCGCAGGATGCTGGGGCTTGTAGTTATGGGTTGTTGCTTTGTGTTTGTGCTGCGTTTTTTTAAAATGCTTTTCTTTTGATTGGCTGCGGCGCGTTTCCGAACGCTGCGCCGTGTGAGAGCCTCTCAGCCTGATTGGCTCTGGCGCGGCACGGCGCAAGGAATGTTGGGAAGTGAAGTTGTTTCCCTTTCTTCGCGTTTGTGGGGCTGTTGCCCCACTGCCGGTTTTCTCAATCCTTCGTTGACCTGCGTACCCAGATCGGCCGTGTGCACGAAGGGTGAGTGCAGGCAAGTAGGGCGAGGCATAGCAACCTATAGCCAGTTCCAACGGTTAACCCTTGGATTTATAGGTTAAGATTGGCAAGGACCCTCATATCAGAAATAAAAGATATCGCATCCTTGGATGCATCTACAGAAGACAGGATGAGCCAGCTGTGTAGAGAGAAAAGTAGCACAGAATCACCTCTGTGTCATATAACCGACCTTGACCAGTTGGTTTCAAGCTTTCTGTTGTACACAGTTCACTGATATGAAACTGGCTCTGCTTTCTTGTGGCTCCCATGTTTAAATGTGGATGGGGTGATGGATGCAGTGGGCTCAAGGGAGGATTTCTGGATAAAAGAAGCCGCTCAACATAATGATTTTATCTCTTCTTCAAGTCTTCCTTCACAGCCTAAGGAAAGACCCTATAGGGCAGAATGTGCTTCACTAACACACAGGACAAGTAGATGATTAAGAAATAATTGATACCGAAGACTCTTGTGGTACCTTGGAGGCAAAAATATCTGTTGCAACATAATTTTTTCTGGATTTTTTTTTTTACTGTTGTTGTTGTTCAGTTGCACAGTCAATTCCGACCCTTTGCGACCCTATGAACCATTGTCGTCCAGGCACTTCTATCCTCCACCAAAATACAATTTATACAAATTTATGCAAAATACAATTTATACAAAGCAATTTGCCTTACAACTACAGAAACAAAGTATCTCGTGGCAGATAGCAAATTCATCCTAGCATGAGTTTTTGTGACTTGATTATAATTATAATTTCATATGAGAAATGATTCTGGGTTGAAAGGATTTTTGCCAGAGAAACTTCGCTCAAGGTACGTCCAAATGATGCTCCTTTTGTGTCCCCAAGATCTTTTCCCACCAAAGTGGTCCCTATTTATCTACTTGAAGTTTCTTGCTTTCGAATTGCTAGCTTGGCAGGAGCTGGGACAGAGATGGGCGCTCATTCCATCATGCAGTACCCGGGTCTTGAACTACCAACTTGCCGGCCTTCTAGCTAACAAGGCGAGCTTCTTAACCACTGAGCCACCACAGCTTCATTAATTGCAATTAATGTGGTGCAACCTTATGAAAGTACCACAGGAATACAGATATGAAAGTGCGGTCAAAGAAAGAGAAATACAGTACAAACTATTTGCTCTGTAAGCAATCTAAGACATGTTCCTAAGAGCAGCAGGTTACATATAAATTGCTTTTATAAGTTTGTTTTCCAATACTCTTCAAAAAAGACAGTGTTTTGACTCTAGCTGAAACAGGCCTGTTCTTTTATAAATCAATTGTAAGCTGGTTCCAGGAATTTTATGATTTATTGGCAAGGACCCTAATATCAGAAATAAAAGATATCATATCCTTGGACAAAATAAGTTATTATATATTAAAGGGCATATTTGATTAAATAGATTTCCATTAGCTGTGAGTCTTGTTAATCTTCTGAATAACATCCAACTACTTGAAGATTACTTTCTTTCATACCTGTCAACTGCGGCTCCGGACAATCCGGGACCTGCACAAAAAAGTTCTGTGCAGGTCGCTTTTTACGCATGCGTAAAAGCCTTCTACGCATGCGTAAAAGCGACTTGCTCAGAACCGTTCTGTGCAGCTCGCTTCTACGCATGCGTAGAAGGCTTTTATGCATGCATAGAAGGCTTCTACGATCCCCTTCTGCACAGAAGCCTTCTACGCATGCACAGAAGAGTTCTACGCAAGCGTAGAAGGGTTCTACGCAAGCGTAGAAGCGAGCTGCGCAGAAGGGATGCACAGTAACGCCTTTCCCCCCGCTGCCAAATTCCGGGGTTTCGGCAGCTCCGGGGCAGGAAATGGCGAAAATCGGTGCCGAAAAATGGGAAATCCCGGCCAATCCGGGAAGGTTGACAGGTATGCTTTCTTTTTTTGTAATGACTTCTGCACAAACCACATAACTCAAAACTCTTTTGAAGCAAGCAAAATACAACTTGCTCAGTTGTTTTAACTTTACTTATTTTCTTTGGATGTGTGTGTATGCCTTTTCCTTACTTTTTAAAATTTGGACAGTTGGCTGTATTATTTTAAAATATGTTCCCCACATAAAGCATTATGAAATCTACTTCTTCAGACATTACTACAGGCTGTGGTTGTTCTATAATATTGTTCCTGAAAAATTCTACATACATAGCTTGGGTTCTGGACCTGAGTGGGAACTATTGCAGTCTACAATACTGGATCTTGTTTGAACTGACCCACCACAAGAATATTTTGTATGAGCAATGTCACATTTAAGGAGCTTGCCCAAGAAGACAATTAGGATCTTCCTGGGCAACCATAACTCATCAAACTGCAGAGTAGATTTGAATTTTAATGTATTTGAATTTATTTTTTATATACCAAAGTGGTTCACAGCATTCAAAAATATACAGAAATACAATAATACAGAATTACAAGGCAATAATACAATTTACACGTGCAAAATACAAAATTTCATAACAATACATCATATTACAGCAATAATGTAAAAATGCAATAAGAACAAAACTTAACTGACTGGAAAAATCCCCCCCCCCGGCTTCTTTCCAAGCCCTCCCGGCGAAAATACAAAATTTCATAACAATACATCATATTACAGCAATAATGTAAAAATGCAATAAGAACAAAACTTAACTGACTGAAAAAATCCCCGGCTTCTTTCCAAGCCCTCCCGGCGAACAGGGTCGGGAAGGCAAAGTCAAAAGGATGGCGAAGTCGGCGGCTGCCCCAACTTTCCAAGTCCTCGCTGTGGGGAGGGCCAGGATGGGGAAAGTCAGAGGATGCACTTATGCATTTCCACTTGCATAAGAGCACAAGTGGGAGGTAGATCCCATATTGCTGCACTAGCAATAAGTTGTGGTCCACTGGAACCAGAAAATATCATGTTCTCAATATTTTGGGAGATATTACAGCTTTTTAGGTCTGTGGTAGCTTACACTTTAGAATTTTTATTTCTTATATTCTAACTAGCAGAGGTTGCCCGGCGTTGCCGGGCTGTTTTAAATGGTGTTGAAAGGTTTTTGTTTTGTTAATGTTTGTACAAATGAGGTTAGTCTGTAATTGTGATTTTTAAAATGTTTATTTACACACACGGGCTGTTATGTACTGTGATCAGCTTTTTTGGGTTTGTTTTTGTGGATTAAAAAAAGAGGAAAGAAAGATATAATTTTTTACAATTATTTTATTTTACCAAATAATGTTTTAGTATGTGAATTTTTAAAAATAGTTTTACATTGGATAATAATTTTTTAAATGTGAAAGTGCATGTATTTTTACATTCAATGTTTTTAAACTGTGTTTAGATGTTTTGGTGTTTTTTGTTTGAGTGAAAACTCTACACAGGATTTTAGAAATGTTTTTATTTTACTATTTTGTGATTTGTTTGTGATTTGTGTGAATGTGTGATGTAATGTTATGTTTTTGACTGTGTTTTCTCTTGCGGCCTCTGGATGGGGGTATTGTGTGTTTCTTTTACTTTGACTGTATTTTGTCTACTGGCTTCTAGGTGGCGCTTCTTCCGGTAAGTAGTCTCTTTCTTTCCTCATTTCATTTACGGCCGTCGTGGAGGGAGGATGTGTGGTGGTAAATTGGCTGGTTTAATTTCTTTTGTGGTTTTTTTTGGTTTTTCTTTTTTTGGTGTTTTTCTGTGTGTTTTTTCTGTTTGTTATTTTTGGTTTTGATTAATTTTGGATGTTTTGTTTGTGTTTTTTTAAATTAATGGCTTATTTACGTTACTTATTTTGGTGTTTGTTTTTTACTTTTGTTTCTCTTTCAAGGGGGGGAAGGCACTGGTGCCTGGGCCCCCGCTTGAAAGCAAAACACTTTTTCGGTAAGTAAAGTCAGCGGGCGGAGTGCCATCCGCTGGCTTTACTTCCCTATAAATTGGTTCACTTTCCTTCCCGCGGCGTGGCCTCGCTGGCCGGACCGCAGGAATCCCAGCACCGCCTCAGGCGGCGTTTGGGGTTGGCTTTCCTTCCCGCGGCCCGGCCTCGCTGGCCGGACCGCAGGAATCCCAGCGCCGCTTCAGGCGGCGTGTGTGTGTGTGGGGTGGGCTTTTATTCTCCCGGCCCAGCCTCGCTGGCCGGACCACGGGAATCCCAGCACCGCTTCAGGCGGTGTTGGGGTGGGTGGGCTTTCCTTCCCGCAGCCCGGCCTCGCTGGGCAGACCGTGGGAACCCCTGTGGCACTTGAGGCCGCTTGTTTGTTTTGTGCGGCTGTGAGGCACTGGGTTTTTAATTTTTATTTTTTGCGCGGCGGGCTTCTCAGCATTCTGCGCGCTCATGGCGCGCAGGACTCTGGGGCTTGTAGTAATGGGTTTGTGGTTTGTGCTGCATTTTTTTCCTGCGGCTCGATTTTGATTGGCCGCGGTGCGTTTCTCAACATTCTTTGTGCTCACGGCTCTCAGCCTGATTAGCTGTGGCGCGGTGCAAAGAATGTTGGGAAATGAAGTTGCTTCCCTTTTTTTGCGTTTGTGAGTCTCTTGCCCCACTGGCAAATTTCTCAATCCTTCGTTGACCTGCGGACCCAGTTCGGGCGTGTGCACGAATGGTCAGTGTGGGCTAGTAGGGCCTGGCTTAGGATTGTATCTGAAGTTCCAACGGTTAATGCTTGATTTTATATGTTAAGATTGGGATGTAGGCATGACTTGCCTGATAATAATATAGTTATGAATTCTACTTACACTAAGCCATGCATAATTTAAGACTGTGTTTTCATGTTTTTATAGATGAAGCTGTTACATTAGTGGATCAATATACTGTACAGGTAATCTATTATAATTGAACCAAAGCCCTACCGGGACATGTCAGAAAGCTACACAATACAGACCTTCATTGTAAAACTTTCATTAGTCCTAACAAAAAATAAAATAAAATTCTAAAAGTTGAATTTGAGATCACATTTAATTTAATTAAATCTGTATCCCCCTCCGCCCCCCAATCTCGTAATTTTCTTGGCAACAACAGAAAACATATTAGAAATATTGGATATCCAGTTTTTTATCGTGACATTTATATAAGTGGGATGGCAGAAAATATAGAAAACGTAATATCTTGATTGGGAAAAAAATATTGATTCATGGGGATATAGTTCATGGGGAAACTAGTAATATCTAGTTTCTAATCAAACTTCCATGCTTCGGAAGCCTTTCAACATTTAAACACAGTCAATCAGAATAAGGTTCTAGCTTGTCTATTCTTTTTAATTTCCAGCTCTGCATCATAATGACCTTTATTCTAATCTGGTTCTCATTCAAGAATGCATTTACATACTCTGCATCAGAGCTATACTTACCTTGGTTTTAACCTAGCTTTTATTCAATGTTGCATAGCTTAACTAATAACTGGGAAAATAAGTTTTAACAATTTACATATTTTTGTATTCTAGGTCATCTGGGGTACTGCCCCCAAAATCTTTGCTGCAGTAAAATAAATTTCTTTTTGATCCCTGAAATTCAAAATCAGTTGAGTTGACCAATATCATTTAACTTTATTCTTGGTATGAGTGATTTAAGGGCAAGTGTTTCAAAGAGAAAAATCTATGTGTATTTAAATATATCTATATAATCTTTACACAAAGTTAATGAAATTTTAATAGCAATAGCAATTCATTTATATACCATACCATTCTTATTTTGTTTTGATTCTTGAATTGTTTGTTTTTTGTTGTTTTCTTTTTGCAAACACCACAACCCTGGTGGTGTTTTTGTTTGTAATTAATTAATTTCTTTCTGGGATCTCCAAAATTTCCGAAAACCATCCTTGTTATTATTTTCTCATTCTAATAACATTATTGACCTAATAGCTAACAATAAGACCACAACTTTCTTCTTGAGAAGTGCCAGGTTAAAATAAGATCTGTAAATATCATTTAGTAAAAAGAAATTAGGAGGAATTCCACTTCATGTTCTTATTAATTTTAGACTTCATTGTTCAAAATGCCCAGCTCCCTGTCTTATTTAAAAGTATGTTTCTGAATAAAATAAAAGAAAACATAATATTATGTGGAAGTCCTATCCAGGTGTCTGAAGGCTGTAGGGGTCTGGATGGGGGACAACGGGTTACAACTGAATCCTGGCAAGACCGAGTGGCTGTGGATTAGGGGCCCCATGTTGTCACAGGAGTTACCTTCTTTGGTTCTGGATGGGGCTTTTTTGCCTCAGACAGACCTGGTGCATAATCTGGGGGTCCTCCTGGACTCACGACTCCTGCTCAATGAGCAGGTGGCAGTCGTGGCTAGGAGGGCTTTTGCACAACTTCGTGTGATCTGCCAGTTACGCCCATTCCTGGACCGTGAGTCACGCACACTCTGGGCTTGACTATTGTAATGTGCTCTACATGGGGCTTCCCTTGATGACCATTCAGAGGCTACAACTGATCTAGAATGTGACGGCTCGGGTGGTGATGGGGTGAGGGCGTTATGCCCATGCCTCCCCACTGCTTCGGGAGCTGCACTGGTTGCTGGTGTGCCTCCGGGTGCAATTCAAGGTGCTGGTGATTATGTTTAAAGCCCTACATGGTAATGGACCAGGGTACTTAAGAGACCGCATCACCCCAAGGACATCTGCCCATCCCACTAGAGCAGACAGGAGGGGCTCTCTGATAGTTCCATCTAATAGAGAGGCTCACCTCTCTAGCACAAGAAGGAGGGCCTTCTCTGTGTCTGCTCCGGCCCTGTGGAAGCTCCTGGCAACTGAACTTTGTCTCCAGGCAGAGCTTTTATCCTTTTGCAAGAGCCTTAAGACCTGGTTTGCGCAGCAGGTGTGTGGGGCGGCTGGGGAGATAGCCATCCTGGGTTGGCTTGTTTAAGTATTGACCAGGCTGTCAGCTTTGAAAAATCTTGTGATGCGGCATTGGAGGGCATTTAAAAAATAATGTTTTTAAAAAAAATTTTTTTTAAACATATCTAATGTATAATGCTTTTAAAAAGTTTCTGTAAAGTTTTTGTTTGTTTTGTGTGTAAGCCACCCGGAGTTGCCTTGGCGAGGGGGGCGGTAGAAATGTGAATAATAAATAATAAATAAATAAAAATTTCAGTCAAAAACAGTAAATGTTTACTAAGATTGATAGACCCAAAGGTAATTAAAACTTCCTATGATTCCACAATGCACTTTAAAATAATATAATACAGTATATACAATGCATTGATGAATAGTACTAAACCCATTTGTTCTTCAGCAAAAGTACAACACTTTATTCTTCTGTGTATAACATTCCTCTAATCTGAAAGCAGGAAATGACTGTATCCATTTTTAAAACAGGCATAACTACACCATTCATATCAGAAAAGAAAAAAGTTTTAAAAAAGAAGACAAAAATATGACTAACTGCTATATTTTAATGTGAGCTTTTGTGTGTCAAATTCACTTCCACAAACATAAGAAATTGTCATAGCTACCACTTTGAAAACTACATCATTTTCATGGAACTGTTTTGTTTATTGGAATAATATCAGAAAATATCTTAGCCAACATTTGAGACCAATATTCTACTTTGAGTTTAAACAATTCTGCAGGGCAACAGATTGGCTTCTGATTTAAAATTAAAAATGCCATTTCAAATTCTGAAACTGAAGACCAATTTGACAAATTTTGAAGAATAAGAGTATCCAAACTCAGTTACTATTAGATGATGTCAAACAAACTTTGAAAAGTTATCCTATCAAGACTAAGTGTAAACAAATGCATTAAACAAATCCATGAGATCTCACCACTATTAACTATCTCTGGAAATGTTCAATCAATCAATCAATCAATCAATCTACCTATCTATCTTTATTATGGTTCAAGAACACCACAGTAGAGCAAAATGAACAGAAGTTAAAATGAGGGTACTTAAAATATATCAAGACAGAAAATGTCCGAAAGCTAACGGCTCAATTCACCAGCTCGTGCCACTATCTGAGCATTCCCAAGCCCCCAGACATGTTAGCCAAGACTAGACCTCCACCCAGGGACAAGAAAACACAGCGGAGAAGCCCCTCCATGTGACTCCCCCAAAAGAACGCGAGGGAACAGCAAGAAAAAAGAAAAGAGAGAAAAAGCAGATCAGAATGGAACCCTTTCTCCAACCAGCAAACTAACAGATGTCTGAAGAAGTTAGTAATAAATCTTTTACTCTTATCACTGTCCTGCCTCTAGAAACAATCCCAAATGAGAAAGAAATTTCTCCAGGGGAATATCCACCTACCAGCACAGGGAAATCTGAACAAACAGCCACAGCTGGAAATATTAATCTTTCACTGGCTTGCTTAATTGTAGCTAATTAGTAAGATAGCAGGATGCCTCTTGGTTGCATAATCAGATGTATGACCAAGCCAGGAACCGCATCAATTAACACAATTAGACATGGAAAGTTAAGGAAAATTTGTGCAAACAAAAGCAGAATTTCAGCCACTGATAAACCTAACTCTTCTTCATAAACGCCCCCTATATTTTAAAATGCTTCTGTACAACTCTTCCTAGGACCACAAACTGTCCAAATCCAACTGAGCTATCTATACCTATAAATCCAAGGGTTAACCATTGGAACTTGCTATATGTTTCTGCACTCGTCCATCCTATCCCATACCGAGCCTCCTGCACTTGCCCGAACCCGGCCTGGAGGTTACTGCAGGGTTGAGAAAGGCGCCAGTGGGGCAAGAGCCCCATGAACGCGAAAAAAGGAAAAGAACTTCACTTCCCAAAATTATCTGCACCGTGCCGCACCACAGCCAATCAGGCTGAGAGGCGCGAGCAAAAAGAACGTTGGGAAACGTGGCGTGGCCAATTAAAATTGAGCGGCAGGAAAAAAAGCCGCATAAATGCAAACCAAAAGCCCCAAACACCAAGTCCCAGCATCCTACGTGCCATGAGCGCGCAGAACGCTGAGAAAGCCACCGCGTGAAAAATATGGGAGTGCAAGTCCCCAGCAGACAGACGCAGCACCTCACAGCCTCACAAAACAAAAAACCACAAAAATCCACCGCAAAACACCAGCCGGCCTTCTTTCCCAGAGCAAAGGGGAGAAGAGGGACTCCCTCTCCTCCATGCTACCCCGCCGAAGACACAGCGAAACCACCGCTGGCCTTAAGGAAAGTTGAGCTGGGATGGGGGAAAAAACCAGCAGCAGGCAGCAGTTCGTCAGCACCCTCCCTGGCGAATGGCTGGCTGTTGCCTTTGTACTTCCGACGGAGGTAATACAAAAGCAGCAGCCAGCAATCCGCAAGGAAGAGCACCACCCCTTACGGATTGCCTCCTGCTGATCTCCGGTTAGGTAAGCCAGGAGAGAAAGGAGACAGAGGAGAGAACGATCGTCAGGCAGATAGCTCTTCTCTGCCTCCTTCTCCCCTGACCTACCTTACAAACCTTACTGGGGGAAGAGCCAGCTGACTGCCGGCTCCTCCTTTCCCCCATTGCTGCAACGAAACAAAAATTCGAAGCAGCAATGGGGAAAAGAGGAACCGACAGGCAGCCTATTCTTCACGCAAAAGTACACACCAACAACAAACACCAACATTAATAAAAAATAATAAAACACAAATAAATCAATAATTAGAAAACCCATTAATACACAAAAAACAAGAACAAAATCCACAAACAAAAACATCCACAATTCCAGAAAAACACAGACAAAACACCTAACTACAACACAAGAATTCCTAACTCTAACAACACAACTACCACAAATTACACAAATAAACAATGAAATCACAAAAATTAAAATAAACAAACCAATTAAACAAACCTAAAACCCAACCAAACCACAAAAGAACAAACAGAAACACCTCCCAGCCCACCACCACAAAAACAAAACAAAGAAAAATCCCAGAATAAATAAAACCAGAGAACTCACCAGCATGTCCTCCCTCCACAAGATCGGAACAGAAACGAAGAAACAAAGACTACTTACCGGAAGAAACCCCACCTAGAGGCCAGGAGAGAAAAAACATGTGAAACGAAACCAAAACCACTAACAGCCCCACTGGCAGGGCGGAATAGTAAAAACAAGTCAAAAACAATAAAGCCCCAACTAGAGGCCACAAGAGTAAAAACAAGTCAAAAACATAACAATAAATCAAAAGTTTACACAAATAACAAACATATGTTAAGTAAATAAAATAAAAAGATTTATAGCATCCTCTGTTGAGTTTTAACTCAAATAAAAACCCAAAACATCTAAACACAGTTTAAAAACATTGAATGTAAACATGTACTTTCACATTTTTAAAAATATTACGTACGGTACAACTATTAACAAAAAAAGGTCACATACTAAAACATTATTTGGTTAAATAAAATAATTTGAAACAATTATATCATCCTTTGTTCTTTTTTTAATCCATAAAAAAACCCCAAAAAAGCTGATCACAGTTTATAACAGCCCAGCATCGCCGGGCAACCTATGCTAGTACTTGCTAAAACTTTATTGTATATTTCTGTTCTTGTAATGCTGGCAGCATAACGTTCAACAACCAACTGCTGCAAATTTGGAGCTCAGCATAGACATTTCCTATTGTATTTTGTGCTGCACATTGCTTGACATGATGTGCCATTAGCGATGCCTACGTTGACTTCTTAGCTTGCAGCAATTCATTGTTGAAAGTGATACCACAGCTATTATGCTCACAGAGATACATATTTAGATTCGAGTGACTATATTTAAACATTTTTATGAACTACTAGCAGAGGTTGCCCGGCGTTGTCGGGCTGTTTTAAATGGTGTTGGAAGGTTTTTGTTTTGTTAATGTTTGTACAAATGAGATTAGTCTGTAATTGTGATTTTTAAAATGTTTATTTACACACACGGGCTGTTATGTACTGTGATCAGCTTTTTTGGGTTTGTTTTTGTGGATTAAAAAAAGAGGAAAGAAAGATATAATTTTTTACAATTATTTTATTTTACCAAATAATGTTTTAGTATGTGAATTTTTAAAAACAGTTTTACATTGGATAATAATTTTTAAAATGTGGAAGTGCATGTTTTTTTACATTCAATGTTTTTAAACTGTGTTTAGATGTTTTGGTGTTTTTTGCTTGAGTGAAAACTCTACACAGGATTTTAGAAATGTTTTTATTTTACTATTTTGTGATTTGTTTGTGATTTGTGTGAATGTGTGATGTAATGTTATGTTTTTGACTGTGTTTTCTCTTGCGGCCTCTGGATGGGGGTATTGTGTGTTTCTTTTACTTTGACTGTATTTTGTCTACTGGCCTCTAGGTGGCGCTTCTTCTGGTAAGTAGTCTCTTTCTTTCCTCATTTCATTTACGGCCGTCGTGGAGGGAGGACGTGTGGTGGTAAGTTGGCTGGTTTAATTTCTTTTGTGGGTTTTTTCTTTTTTTGGTGTTTTTCTGTGTGTTTTTTCTGTTTGTTACTTTTGGTTTTGATTAATTTTGGATGTTTTTGTTTGTGTTTTTTTAAATTAATGGCTTATTTACGTTACTTATTTTGGTGTTTGTTTTTTACTTTTGTTTCTCTTTCAAGGGGGGAAGGCACTGGTGCCTGGGCCCCCGCTTGAAAGCAAAACACTTTTTTGGTAAGTAAAGTCAGCGGGCGGAGTGCCATCCGCTGGCTTTACTTCCCTATAAATGGGTTCACTTTCCTTCCCGCGGCGTGGCCTCGCTGGCCGGACCGCAGGAATCCCAGCACCGCTTCAGGCGGCGTTTGGGGTTGGCTTTCCTTCCCGCGGCCCGGCCTCGCTGGCCGGACCACAGGAATCCCAGCGCCGCTTCAGGCGGCGTGTGTGTGTGTGGGGTGGGCTTTTATTCTCCCGGCCCAGCCTCGCTGGCCGGACCACGGGAATCCCAGCACCGCTTCAGGCGGTGTTGGGGTGGGTGGGCTTTCCTTCCCACAGCCCGGCCTCGCTGGGCGGATCGTGGGAACCCCTGTGGCAATTGAGGCCACTGGTTTGTTTTGTGCAGCTGTGAGGCACTGGGTTTTTAATTTTAATTTTTCGCGCGGCGGGCTTCTCAGCATTCTGCGCACTCATGGTGCGCAGGACTCTGGGGCTTGTAGTAATGGGTTTGTGGTTTGTGCTGCATTTTTTCCTGCGGCTCGATTTTGATTGGCCGCGGTGCGTTTCTCAACATTCTTTGTGCTCACGGCTCTCAGCCTGATTGGCTGTGGCGCGGCGCGGCGCAAAGAATGTTGGGAAATGAAGTTACTTCCCTTTTTTTGCGTTTGTGAGTCTCTTGCCCCACTGGCACATTTCTCAATCCTTCGTTGACCTGCGGACCCAGTTCGTGCGTGTGCACGAATGGTCAGTGTGGGCTAGTAGGGCCTGGTTTAGGATTGTATCTGAAGTTCCAACGGTTAACGCTTGATTTTATAGGTTAAGATTCCTCATATGTTTATATCACTGAGCAGCCATTTCTCATCACTTCTATAATTGTTTTCCCCCCATATTATACTGTTTTTGATATTAGACTGAATAACTCTTGGTTTAACTGTCTTCTAGACAGAATAACCAAAACAAAGGAGGACATGAAAGGAGCCCCCCCCCCCCAACGATTGCTACTTCAGCTATCAGGTATCCCCTGGGAAATGGAGATTTTTCACCAGCTAATCCTTTCAACCCAGGAGCACCAGAAGTAGAAATGACTACAAAGAGATATTTTAACCAATGGCCCTTCTCAGGGCCCAGACAGACAGTGATATCAGTCAACATTGAAAGAATATCTTTAATTAAAGAAAGCCTACTTCAGGAACTCTGCAATAAACATAAATGTGACCTACTATGCATGCAAGAAACACACAGGGATGAAAACCAACATCATCCTAAGGTTTCTGGAATGGGATTAATTGCCGAACGATGTCATCGGAAATATGGAAGCACAGTGTTTGCCAGAACAGATCTCTAGATCCTGTCTGCAGCAGTTGAAATAATAGCATCTGAGCTCAGTGACTGCACAGCAACATCTGTCTATAAACGACCACCTATAAAAATTTCCTTTGTTGAACCACCAAATGTTCAGAATAAAACTGTAAGGTTCATAACAGGTGACTTTAATAGACACAACAACTTGTGGGGCTATGAAGACAATGATGAAAGTGGAGAAGCTGTTGTAAAATGGGCAGAATCCTATCCATTTGCTATCATACATTCATAATAGCAAATTATCAGCATCTTTTAACAGTTACAGACGGAGAAGAGATTATAACCCAGACCTAATTTTCATAAGCGAGAATGTAGCACATCAATGCTTAAAGTCAGTAGGGGAGCCAATGCCAAATACCCAACACTGCCCAATTCTATGTGAGATCACAGCTGCTATTCGACCACAATATGTGACATACCGAAGAAGGTACCACTTTTTAAAAACTGATTGGCCCAAGTTTTCAGTGGCCTTGGATGGAAGAGTGGCAGATATTAATCCAGACCCCACATCATACAATAAGTTTATTGATGCTGTCCAGAAATGTTCTAGGGAATCTATTCCTCGAGTATATAGGACTTCCTACATTCAGGGCCTAACGTATGAAACTGTTGACTTATTGAATGGATATTTTACCCTTTTTGATGCAAATCCACTCAGTGAAGAGACCATTAAAACCGGACAACAGGTAGTGTCAGCTATCTCAAGCACAAAAAGGAAAAAATGGATTAAGCTTCTAGAAGAAATCGACATGAGTCGCAACAGTCAAAAAGCATGGAGACTACTTAACTGTCTTAATAATGATGTAACTAAATGACCAGTATATGCCAATGTCTCAGCTAATCAAATTGCCCAGCAGCTATTGTTTAATGGGAAACCAGATTCCAACCCATGGAAAACAATCCACTGAAAAATAAACAAAGGATAAGAGGGAATGAAGAATGAAAGACAAGTGATCTGACTACTCCCTTTACCATAAAACTGGAAGAGGCAATAGGCAGGTGTAAGAATGGTAAAGCAGCTGGCATGGATGAGATTCGGATTGAGGAGATCAAACACTTTGGACCAATAATGAAAAATGGTTACTTAGTCTGTATAATAACTGCTTGAATGTAGTCCAGATACCAAAGATATGGAGGAAGGCTCGGGTGATAGCTATACTTAAGCCAGGCAAGCCACTAGAAGACCCAAAAAGCTATGGGCCCATATCTCTTCTTAGTCACCTATACAAGATATATGAAGGTTTAATCCTGAACTGATTGTCTGAAATAGTAGAACCCCAGGTTTCAGACCTGTCAAAGATTGTACAGCACAAATTTTTAACTTAACACAGTACACAGAAGATGGTTTTAGACAAAAGGAAATCACAGGCATAGTATTTAGAGATCTCACTGCAGCTTATGGCACAGTAAACCACACAGCCTTGCTGAAGAAAGTCTCCCACAAAACAAAGGATTTTAAATTTACAACAACCATAGGCTGTTTATTGGAAAACCAGAGATTTTTTTGTCAATTTCCAAGGACAACACAGCCAATGGAGAATTCAAAGAAATTGCCTCCAGCAGGGCAGTGTGCTAGCTAGCCCTTACACTATTTAACATATATACTAATGATAAACCACTGCAGGAAGCCACTAGGAGCTTTCTTTACTCTGACAACCTGGCAATTGCTGCACAGTGTACAACCTTTGAGGCTGTTGAGGAAAAAAACTGATTGCTTTGAATTTAATGGCTATATATTATAGGGATAGCCAACTGAAGCCCTGCCAAACTGCCTAAAAACTCAACTCTGTGATTTTCATTTGGAAAACCATGAGGCATCAAGAAGCCTACAGGTGACTTGGGATGGCACCAGACTCAAACATTGTGTCATTCCCCAAATACCTGGGAGATACCCTGGATCGAACTCTCACTTTCAAGATCCAGTCTTAATACCAAACAGAAGGTTTTTGCCAGGAACAATATTCTGAGGAAAATAACAGACACAAGTTGGGGTGCCGAACCACACACATTAAGAACGTCTGCACTAGCTTTATGTTACTCTGCAGGAGAGTATGCTAGTCCAGTGTGGTGCAGATCAAAACATACAGGGAAGATGGATGTAGCCCTAAACGAAACAGTGAGATTGGTCACAGGATGCCTAAAACCAACCCCTATACAAAAAGTGCACTGCTTAGCTGGCACCCCATCCCCCATCAAAATTCCATTGAGAAAGTGCTGCTCAGAAAGAGTGGGTAAAAGCAAGATCTTCAGAAACACATCTGCTATTTGATCACCAACCACCAAAACAGAGACTGAAAGCAAGGCATAGCTTCCTCACAACCTCTGCCTCTCCAAACAACCAGCCCCCACAGACCACCTTAGACCTATGGAAGGTGAGCAAGGAGCTGCCAGATAACTGGACAGAACCACATGACTCTCCACTGCTTGGCAAAGAACAACCATGGCCAGTGTGGAAAGCATTAAATAGACTGTGTGTTGGGTTAGGAAGATCAAGGGCTGATCTGAGAAAGTGGGGTTTCCCTGTAGATGACAGCCTGTGTGAATATGAAGTACAAACTATCTCCCATATAATACAATGCACATGATGCCCATCAATGTGCACTGAGGAGGACCTTATGTTGGCAAGAGGAAATTCTGTTGATGTGGCCCAATATTGGGCAATGTCATCAAGCCCTTTTAAATTCTATTTTGTTTTTAGATGTGTTAATTTTAGCTTTGTATGTTATTAGATGCTGGTGGTGCATCTGACACAAATAAAGAACCAAAACAAAAATCTTGCCTGAGTGACTTGTGAGGTATTTTCTGATTTCATGGGGATCTCACCATATTGAGAGTTAGCAGATGGGTTAGGCTGAGGGTTACAAGTAAGTCAAGGTGATCTCATATTTTGTGAATGCACTATTCTCCTGAATGGGGTTAATATATTGATACCTTAAAATGTGCCATTGCATCTCCTATGGGCAACATGGTTCACTGAAAAATGGAATGCAGGATTTATTTATTTATTGTCTCAATAAATTAAATTGACTAGGAAGAAAAATTTATCCCTGTAGTAAAATGCAATTGAGATTAGGGGCAGTTCTTCCCTACACTGTACATTTAGTTATTTGTGAATTCTGCAACAGAACAAGACTTTGCAGTAATAAAATGTTTCCTCATCCTGCTTAGGAACCTACATATATAAGAAAAACATCAAACATCACCATGCCTATTTATCATTTAATATTTAATGATGATAAAACAAGCCTACCAAAAAGCATTTAAATAATCCACATGAGCTCTTAAATCTGTAATTGAGATAACAAAATCATCCCTCTATTTTCTGCTGCAATAATGTGCACTAGAATCATATGATCACTATCTTATTGTATTTTTTCCAGTATCAAAAGAAATAGCTTAAGGAATAAATACGTAAATCCCCTTGCTGGTTTCAACAGAACAGACTGAATTAACTGCTAACTAGTAATGGGAAGCGGAAGGTCAGCAGTTCGATTCCCGAGTACTGCAGGACGGAAATGAGCTCCCGTCTTCATCCTAGCTCCTGCCAACCTAGCAGTTCGAAAGCAAGAAATTGCAAGTAGATAAATAGGGACCACTTCGGTGGGAAGGTAACAGCGTTCCGTGCGCTCCGGTGTCTAGTCATGCCTGCCACATGACCACGGAAACGTCTGCAGAAGCAGACAGCGCTGGCTCTTCGGCTTAGAAACAGAGATGAGCACTGCACCCTAGAGTCGGATACGACTGGCTTTCGAGCAAGGGAAACCTTTACCTTTACCTAGTAAATCAACACTGGGATTATTCCTATTGAATCTATCTAGTTTAAACCAGCCATAGGATTTATGCCAAAGTTTCAGAAACAAGATTACTACTAATTCCCTTCTCAGTCAGTATGTATTTAAAGGAAACCTGTATTATTCAAGAAACAAACATCTGGATGAACGACTCGAGGAGCAGGTGGCAGTTGTGGCCAGAAGTGTTTTTGCTCAAGTTCGAGTGATTCACCAGTTGCGTCTGTTCCTGGACCAGGACTCCTTGCTCATGGTCACTCATGTACTGGTCACCTCCCGGTTAATTACTGCAACACGCTCTACATGGCTGCCCTTGATGACCATTTGGAGGCTGTAGCTGGTGTAGAATGCGGCGGCCCACGTGGTGATGGGGTGTGGTCACTATGACCATGCCTCACCCTTGCTGTGGTAGCTGCATTGGCTACTGGTGTGCCTTCATGTGCAATTCAAGGTGCTGGTTATTACTTTTAAAGCCCTACATGGTAGTGGGCTAGGTTAATTAACAGACCGCGTCACCCCAAAGATATCAGCTCGTCCCACTGGAGCGGACCGGAGGGGCTGTTTAAGTGTACCAACTGCTAGAGAGGCTCACCTCTCTAGCACCAGACGGAGAGCCTTTTCAGTGGCCGCTCCGGCCCTTTTGAACCTCCTGCCGACTGACCTCCGTCTATAATAAGAATTGCTAACATTCAGGAAAGGCCTGACGATCTGACTGGCCCAGTGGGTTTGGGGTGCCATGATGAGAGCAGCCCCCACCCTCATTGGCTCATATGACTACTCTAAATAACTCACCATCTGGGGACTTCAGTTTAACTGTCTAAGGAAGTTTTTAATAAGCTGTACTCTGTAAGCCACCCTGAGTCGCCGTGGTGAGCGGGCAGCGATATAAGTCTAAATAATAAATACATAAATAAACAACTAGAACTGATAAAGAAAATAAGCAGCAGACATGTTCGTTTATGCAAGGTATACCATACATTTCATTATAACCAGCCTTCTTTAGAATTATCTCATCAGTTGCCCTATGCAGACACTGAAATCTTTACCACAAAGCATAATTTCTGTGTTAGGAAATTTCAGACTCCCACCATAAGTCACTTGTCTACTAAAACAGAATTTTGGTAATTAACAGATTATTCAAAGGGGGAGGGGGGAGGAAACTATCAATAATCCCAGATATGGCCTTCCCAGAAAAGAATTCGTATTTATGTAAGGGGAATTTGAGATAAAGAGCATTTCAGAGAGCCTTTGTATTAAACCAGGAGTGATAAGTGTGCACCTTTCTAAGTATGGTTGAATTACCATGCCAATCACTTTACAAGAACACCAAATGACACCAGTGGAGGCAGCTAGAAGTACTGTACCAGAACATGAACCTTGCATCTCCCTCGACACCTGAGGAAGTAAAAGAGGAAGCAAAAAAACAACAACCTAAAACAAAACAACACACCATACAACACCTTGAGAAACAAAATGCTTTACTGCTTCAAACTCTTATTTTGAGTAAGATATGATTATTTTTCTCACCAGGTCACTCATGTACAATACTGGCTAATATCCAATAGTAAGTCACAGTTAGAGAAGGCCTATTCAGCCATTGTAAGTTCCATTGATTCTAAATGCAACTGCAACTTATTAGTGGGTTTCAACCATAGATATACAAACAAATTGTTTGTATGTAAGAGACAGACACTGATTTTAAATCAAGAAATTACAACTTACATAAGCATATGTGTTGAAATGTTTATCCAACTCCTTTGGCCATCACTCTACTCAGCTTTATTAGTGATGTGTACTCACTAATACTCACGAAAAAAATCCAATTACATTTATAAACTGATTGGGTCTGAACTCTCTGCGACAAACCAGGAAAGGGACCTTGGTGTCCTAGTGGACAACTCAATGAAGGTGTCAACCCAGTGTGCCTCAGCAGTGAAAAAAGCAAACTCAGTGCTAGGGATCATTAGGAAGGGTATAGAAAATAAGTCAGCAAGTGTCATTTTGCCTCTTTATAAATCTATGGTGAGGCCCCATCTGGAATACTGTGTACAGTTCTGGTCGCATACCTCCAGAAGGATATTATGGAGCTGGGAAAAGTGCAGAGGAGGGCAACCAAAATGATTAAGGGACTGGAACACCTTCCTTACCATCTGAGGCTGCAACGGTTGGGCCTCTTCACTCTTGAACAACGGTGTCTAAGAGGTGACCTGATTGAAGTTTATAAAATCATGCACGGTGTGGACAAAGTAGAGAAGGAAAAACTGTTTTCCCTATCGCACAACACAAGAACTAGGGGGCACTCCATGAAACATTTGGGTACTAGTTCTCAAACAAATAAGAGAAAGTACTTTTTCACCCAGAGGATCACTGGCCTATGTGACTCCCTGCCAGAAGAAGTGGTGACAGCTGTCAGTCTTGACAGCTTTAAGAAACGATTAGACAAGTTCATGGAGGACAAGGGTATTAATGGCTATAATTATGGATACCTAAGAATAACCTCCGGGTTGGAAAGATAGGCAGGATATCTCTCAATGCCATTTCCAGGGAATCCTAAGCAGGTGAAGGCATCTGCTTGGGAATACCCTGAAGCAAATGGTGAGCCACTGTGTGAGACAGAATGCTGGACTGGATGGGATGTGGCCTGTTCCAGCAAGGCTGTTCTTATGTACAATTCTAAGCATTCATGGTATGTAATATTCTGAGGAGATTAGATAAAGATAAGCATTTTGCAGGCAATGCTTGTATAATAACAAATATCCCTTCTTTCAACAATTCTCTTGGAATCACAACACTTTAAATTATGTCAAAATATTCACAAAAAGGAGTAAAAATGCAAAGGAAAGAAAACCTGCAGAATTTCCTGGACATGGCATTTTGTATTGTATTTTGTAACTAGCATAGTTTGCCCGGCGTTGCCGGGCTTTTTAAAATTGTGTTGGATACTAAAGGCTTTTGTTTATTTGTTGAAGCAATGGTGATGCGCTGTTTTAAATGGTGGTGTAAGTTTTTTTGATTTTGTGGCTTCGAGTAATTTTGTTTTTGAACTTGTTATTTATGTTTATGTAAAAAAAATGTAAATTTAATTTAATTTAATTTAATGTAATATTATTTAGTTTTAAATTTAATTTTGTTTTTTAAAATGTTCTTTTAAATTTTTTTTGTTTTTGTTTTTCATAGTGAAAAGTGGTTTTATTTTGGTAATTTTTGAGATTAGTGTGGGTTTTTTAAAATGTTTGTATAATTTATGTGATTAAATTTAGAATTATTTTTTTTAAATATTTTAGAATGTTATTTCTGTTTTGGCCACTGGGTGGTGGTGGTGAGCTTTTGAGCTTCTCATTGCATTTGGTACCTTCTGTCCTCTTGGTGTTGCTTCCGGTAAGTTTCCTCTTTCTCATTTGTGTTCCGGTTCTCATAGAAGGAAGTCGTCTTTTTGTAAGTAATGTGGGGCTTTTGGGGGGGGTTGGGGGTGGATTCTTTTTTGGGGGTGTATGTGTGTGTTTATCTTGTTCATATTTGGCTGTTTGTTTGTGATTTTGTGTGTTTTTTCTAGTGTGTGTGTGTGGGGGGGGTGGGGGGGTGGCTTTTTTTCTCGCAGGCCATGCTGGATGGCCCGTGGGAAGGAAGGCCAATTGCGGGGAGGCTTTTTTCCCCATGGGCCATGCAGGATGGCCCGTGGGAAGGATAGGCATTTGCGGGGAGGTTTTCTTTCCCACGGGCCATGCTTCATGGCCCATTGGAAGGAAGGGCATTTGCTGGGTGGTGGTTATTTCTTTCCCACGGGCCATACTTGCTGGCCCATGGGAAGGAAGGGAGAGGCAGTGGGGTGTTTATTCTTTTTCCCCGCGGGCCATACTGGCTTGCCCGGTGAGAAAGAAGGGCAGTTGCGGCGGGTGGGGGGGTGGGTTGTTTGCTTTAATTTTTGGTGCTCTGGCTGGCCCTTCGAAGAGAAGGGCAGCGGCGGCCGGGGGTGGTTTTTTTTGTTTGTTTCTCGTCTTTTTGGGCCGCCGGCTGGCCCTTCGATCGGAAGGGCCATGGTGGCGTTTGGGGGGGGGTTCCCCCACGGGCCATGCTGGCTCGTTCATGGGGAAGAATGGCTGCGGCGGTGGGATTATTTTTAACTTTTATTTTTCGTGCGCCGGCCCTTCGAACGGAAGAGTAGCGGCGGCGGTTTCTTTTTTATTTTTTTCCCCCACGGGCCATGCTGGCTCGCCCGTGGGGTTGAATGGTTGCGGAGGCGGCTTTTTTTAGTTTTGTTTTTGCGCGCCGGCTGCCTCATCGTTCTGCTCGCACATTGCGCGCAGGACGCTGGGGCTTGTAGTAATGTGTTGGTGCTTTGTGTTTGTGCTGCGTTTTTTTAAATTCCTTTTCTTTTGATTGGCTGCGGCGCGTGTTCGAACGCTGCTCCGTGCGAGAGCCTCTCAGCCTGATTGGCTCTGGCGCGGCGCGGCGCAACGACTTTCGGGAAGTGATGTTCTTTACGTTTCTTGCCGTTAGTGGTGCTGAGGCCCCCGTGCCGGATTTTTAAATCCTTCGTTGACCTGCGTAGGCAATTCGGCCGTGCTCTCGAAGGGTGGGTGCGGGTCAGTAGGGCAACGCACAGCAACGTATAGCCAATTCCAACGGTGAACACTTGGTTTTATAGGTTAAGATATTGTATTTCTATTCCGTGCCTTATTGTATTTTTATATTGTATCTTATACACTGTATTGATATTGTTATGTTGTTGCCGCCTTGAGTCAGCCTTGGCAGAGAAAGGCGGGGTATAAATTAAAACTGTATTGTATTGTATTGTGTAAAGAAGAGAAAAGGCAAGAAGACAGCCATTTTACATATTTTAATAATAACACATCAAGCTCTACTAACCCAGGATGTCACAAACTCTGTCAAAACCAACCCTTTCCTGTTCATTTTTCTGACCCACTGGCTGGAACCTGGCAGAATAAATGCAACACCAGTGTTTTTCTGTTAAATTTAAATTGTTTCAGAACCTGATTCTGTGAGTTATCGGATGACTTTGTGCCCCAATTACTTCAGATGAGAGGCATTTGCAGCATTGGGCCCTCCAAGAGAAAGCTTATAATTGCCCTGCAATTACTATGATGTTCTTGTCACATGAACACCAGGTTTCAGAAGTTTTATAACTGCGACCTGGAGTTAATTACTTCCGGGGCTCTAGTGAACACAAAGCAATAAGTACATAGAAGTTATTCTTTTTAGCCAACAAGTGATGATTAAGTAACAGAGGCCAGCTGTAATAAACACCAAGTCCAGTGAAGAAAGAACCAAGTACAGATATTTCTTCCCTCCCCACAGATAAAATGATTCCATTTATGGTTAAAAGATTGCCTTTGGTTATTTTAAAAATAAGCACACTATGATCAATCACACGACATGTGCCCTTTCCATCTGTTCTGTTTCTTCTCTGTAAACTTAAATTTGATTGCAATGAAAACAAATATACTGGAAACCTTTGATAATGCATGTTTAAGACTGCTGTGCTTTTCTTAGAAGACTCTGGGACTTAACAGCTGCTCGACAGTCAAAAACTTAACTTCCCTAACTGAGTTTTCCCAGCATACAGATGTAGTATTGGCAAATAAACACCTGCTAGATTTCTGCTACGGGACTATAAGGAGAAAGTAAGGGAAAAGGTGATTGAAAATAAATTTAACCAAGGGGCCGGTAAGTAAATCAAGGGAATAAGAGTTCAGATCCTTACTTACTGGATCACAAATATTAAAAACAGTTGTTAGGTCCCTCAGAACTATTCAAGCTGAGTATTGTAAGATCCATCTTCAGAATAGCTCTTTGCAGCTGATAGAGGAGCAGTTTTAGATCACTAGTGGGATGGGGGAAGGTCTCTTTGCACCTGATGGGGGAAAGATGTCCCTTATCATCAGCTATAAAATGGCTGTTTGGCTTTTACTCTGAGACCACCACTGAGTCCCATCGCTGAGTGCACATACAATGGGAAAAGGATAAAATACAGCAGACTAATTTAGTTCCATCCCTGATGTCTCAAAATGGGACAGATTGGGGCCAGGCTGGGGTAGTGTTGTGTATTAAGGCACAATTGCAAGTTGCGCAGGCAGCGCCTTGCAAGGAGAAAATGGCGATTTCCTGCCATCCAAATTAGGAGCTAAAGTTGGCGAGAAATCTCCTTCTCTGAGTGCGCTCATTATGCTAATCAGAGTCCTGTGATTGGTTACAGTTTTGGATCCTGTTCCCCATTGGTTAATACATACATATCATGTTATGATTGGTTGGTTATGCTTGCCCGGTGGGTCACTACTTTGTATCAAGGAGCCACCGCTGGGGAGACACTATATAAGCCCCACATGTAAACAAGGGTGGGGCCGGACCGGATCTATACTACCCATTCTCCACAGGTAGCCAGTACGTGCTAAGCCTGGGTCTCCTCCACACGCTATCACTACTAGTGTAGCTTAGTCATTACCAATCTTCTACGGCAGATTCCGGAGGGACTGATTTCATGGGATTTGTATACCCATCTTTGTGTCCGGAGCGCCTTGTAAGCTTTATCTGAAAGACTGTTTAATAAATGCCTGTTGCTGTCCTGTTTGCTGTCCTGCTTATAAGGGCCGGACGCGACAGGTAGATTGGCCAAACTAGTGTAGAACGATTTCACCAACCTGCCCCAAATAGCAGGTAGGTAGACAGCCTCCAAGATAGCAGACAATATACTCAACTTCTAAACTATTCCACCAGAATACTCTGTAAGGGTTATTATGTTAGCCCCTCCATCAGGTTATAAACCAAGCTCAAATGTATAAACTAATTGTCAGCTAACATAACAGCGTAACAGTTGTTAATAAATACCCTGCCTCTATGAGTTATCTCTTGCCCAAAAGCCATGGCTAGGCAGTTAGTAGGCTACAAAAAGTTTCACCACTTCATATTTAAGTCTTGATTTCCTCTACTCTATGATTCAAAATGTTAAATTTAATTACCTGAAGGAAATGAAAATCAAGTCACTGCAGGCTACTGATCAACCACTCTCAATGTCCCCCTCTGTTTGGCAGGTTCCCCATCCTCCATTGAAATAACCTTGAGTGTAGAATTTTCCTTTGTCTTTGTCTTGCTAGCGGAGAATCAAGTTCCATCTTTCTTTACTCCAGCAAATGGCTTGGAAATGTGTTCTGATGAGTTGATTTGGTGTTTATTTTCTTTTTCAAAGCAACTTTTTTTTTCTCTATTGAAATGTTTACTATGAAAAACAGTATGTTCGAAAAAACTGACAAGCATTGGAAAACTGAAAAATGGGGAAGGAATTGAATTCAGAAGTAAAACAGGGAAACTAAGTTAGTTTCATGAGTCAAAGAAGCTAAATTGGATTTGGTTTACTGCTTTGGCAAATTGCCTTTGCAGATTACAGTGATACCTCATACAACGACCAAACTTGGTTCCACGAAGTTTGGACTTTATATGGATTTGGACTTTGTATGAGGCATGCAAAATCCTAGCTGCGATGCCTCATACAACGTCCAAATCCTTGCCGCAATGCCTCGTACGTCATTTTCATAGAGATATATTGTACTGTAACAGCACAGACTTCAGGGCAAAGTCAAGGAAACAGACAGGAAACTGACAGAACTTTAAGAAATCATTGTCTAAAGGCTAAATACATTACAAAAACATGTCAAAAAACCCTGATTTTAGGAGACAAACCAACCTGGGGAAAAACCCCAATGCCTCATACAAAGTCGCAGCGACTTTGTATGAGGCAACTTTTTTCAAGGAATTAGGCGATGTTGTATGAATTCGATGTTGTACGAAGCGGACTTTGTATGAGGTATTACTGTACTTAATAAATTGGTTGGGGGGGAAGAGACCTACACATATACCCAATACAATAGTTTAGGTTTAAACCTGCTTCATCTTTCTGACTTTCTGTTTAGCTCTTAAAATAGTCTATTGAACCAAAGGCTCAGTTGTTGAAGTTGCAGAATCTGGGCAGGTTCCCCTCTCAGCACTAAACCATTTGCCATACCCACAAAGATCTCATGTGTTTTAAAGGAAAGCCATTATCTGAAATTTCACATGCTATAACAGGAATGGCGAGCTGCTAGTTCCAGGGTTGATCTGGTCCAGTAGCCGATAGCCCTACCCCTTCCTGTTATGCCTTGCAGTTTCCCTTCTGGAAACAGATGCAGTAGAGAAAAGGTGTTTAGGTCTTAGCTGAATATATGTGTCCCTCCAGTAGAAATCTTAAAATGACACAACTTATATCTCAGGGAATCAGGCACAAGACTGCAGCAGCAAAAGCAGCACATGAGTGTCACAAACAACTAGGTTCAGGAAAACTGGCTTTTCTACTAATCCTGGCTACTGCTTTCCTGTCAAACTACTGCCTGAAAGGAGAAGGTAATCTCCTCAGGATTATGTCTCTATTTAGGTATGTTCCAAGTGAAGCTTTTTACAACAATTTCATAAAGAAAAACAAAATCCTCTCCAGTAGCAGATCATCAGAATTCTCTCTCCACCAACTTTGCGTTTTAGGATTTTGGTACCCAAAGCCTATCCTTATTGAATTGAACTCTTTATTTTATTTTTTAAAAAGGAACCAATACCAATATGCTGCTCTTTTATGAACTGCTGTGTCTCTAGATATCGTTGTTAACCTGTATTTAACATATGTCCTTGTTTAGCCTTGTCCATGTATGAACTTTTCTCTCCCAACAGTGGCTGGGTTACAATTTGTTATGGTTGCTCTCAAATACTTAATATACTTGGAGACTGTGCACCTACTAGCTGAAATCCTCTTACTCAGTAATGCAAAAAATAATTTAGCATGCAACACTTAACATCTACAGAGATGTCTTAACTTGCTGTATACTTTGCCTATAAAAGTTACAATTTTTGATTGACTGGAACAGGATTTCAGACAGTCAGAAAAATAATATTGAAGTAATAATTGTAATAGTAAAACAGACATTATTGAATGTTATTTACCATTTAGGCAGTGGTTATTCAAGATGAGGTTGGGTTGGGTTGGGTTGGGTAGATGAAACCTTTCTGCTTCTTCCAAAACAAAGAAATTACAAAAGATGGTTCTATTTGTGGAGTGTGGGTTAACAGGTATAGAATATGTTGTTAAAAAGGTTTATGGTTCCAAAAGCATTTTAAATACCAGAAATTCACTGATGCTAATATTATTTCAGCCTATTTCTTCAGGTAATGATATCCATACAAAGCACAACATGTGAAAATATAAGATTAGAAAGGAAATTGTGCTGTCTGCTTGACTTTTCACTGTAATTCCATTTCTTATACATATTTAGATCTTTCTTGAAGATAGTAAATTCAACTACTCTTTATGTTTAAAGTGAGGCTATTTCCACCTTCCTAATATGAATTATCCTGGGGTTCATTGGAGATGTCCAAATCATCTCAAGGGTTGCCTCTGTTATAAAGCCTCTGTAACTTAAATTGCATATTCATTACGTAAAGGTAAAGGTCAGTTATTCCGGCCCTTATAAGCACCAGTCCACACAACGATGAACAAAACAGCAACAAGTCTTTAGTCAACAGTCTTTTAGAGGTGAGCTTACAAGGTGCTCCGGACACAGAGATGGCTATACAATCTCAATAGAATCAGTCCCTCCGGAATCTTGCCATGTATGAGGCAAAGGCTAGCTACCACAGAAGTGTAGCATAATGGAGGAGACCCAGGCTTAGCAGGTCGCTGGCTACCTGTACAGAGTGGGAAGTGTAGATCCGGTGCGGCCCCACCCTTGTTTACTAGTGGAGCTTATGTAGTGTCTCCTTGGCGGTGGCTCCTTGATACAAAGTAGCGACCCACCGGATAACCATAACTAACCAATCATAACAGGGTATATATGTAATTAACCAATGGAGAACAGGATCCAAAACTGTAACCAATCACAGGGCTTGGATTAGCATAATGAGCGCGCCCTGTGCAGGGGGTTTTCATGCCACTTTAGGCTCCTAATTTGGATGGTGGGAAACCGCCATTTTCCTCCTGCAAGGCACTGCCCGCACATGCAATTGTGCCTCAATACACAACAGTCACCCTTGCTTGAAAGCCAGTCATATCTGACTCTAGGGTTCAGGGCTAATCTCTGTATATAGCCAAAGAGCCAGCGTTGTCTGTATCTGCATACGTTTCCATGGACATGTGGCAGGCATGCCTCAACACCGGAAAGCTGTTTACCTTCCCACCGAAGTAGTCCCTATTTATCTACTTGCTTTCAGACTACTAGGTTGGCAGGAGCTGGGACAGACACAGGAGCTCATTCAGTCATGCAGTACCTGGGAATCGAATTCCAACCTTCAGTCAGCGAGTTCAGCGTCTTAACCACTTATAGTCACCGCAGTTCCATATTAATTAGCTTCTGATTTGTCACACTAGTTCTTTCTACTCTGGAAATTATCCTTTAGATATTGCTAAAATACAAATCTGTATTTTATTTATGCTCAAAAGATTGTTTGCTCTCTTAAGTATTAAAAAGCATTTATGGTGTAAGCTGAATTATCTTTTACTGGAGGCATTAACAAAAAGTACCATTACAATAGTTCTCCACTTACAGACTATCAAGTTAAATTTCCAGGGCATTGTATGCAGAAAAATGGTTAGTTGTTGGATAAGAAATTCTGTCCATTCCCTATCTAGAGGCTACAGCACAGCACCAGAGCACTTGCTTTGTACACAGAAAATCTCAGGTTTTGTCCCATACATCTCTAGCCCTTGCCCTAAAACTGCCGTCTATGTACAAGAGAGACACTAAAACAAAGTGACAATCTGAATCACTATAAAGGCAGCTTCCTATGTTTCTACATGGAGAGCAATCCTATCTCCATTATCTGGTGGGTAAAAATAGAGAACTACTGTAGATGTATAAATATTTAAGTGCATTTATTACAAGAGTAGAAAAAAGACAGAACATAAATGTAACAAATAATGTCACATGTATGAAACAAATATTGTTTAAAATATTATGAACTATCAAATGATAATCAAAAGCAGGATAACAAGATACAGTACTCATATAAACCTAAATTATACAAATGTCTAGAATACTATAGATTTTCCCCTCTTGCTATAATCTTTCATACTTTCACAAGATTGATCCCTTAATGTGTAAGTAGCCATGAGGGTTCTTGTGGCGGTATTATAGGTATACTGTATGTGGAACCAAGATGCTGCTGCACACAGCCAGAAGGAACAGTCTACTTTGTAGGATTCTGGTTTTTATCAATATTGAGAAGGGGGAGTCTAGATAAGAAAGTACAGCAAATATGCAGAGATACTAAGACAGTGATGGCCAACCTTGGCACCCCAGGTGTTCTGGAACTTCAGCTCCCAGAAGCCCTGATCAGCAGGTGCTGACTTGGCCTTCTGGTAATTGAAGTACAAGAACACCTGGAGTGCCAAGGTTCACCATCACTGTTATAGTGTATAAATGGGTCATGTGAGTATAAATTGATTTAAAGTCTTAGGGTGAGATTGGATCTGAAGTTGTGCCTGCTAATTTTTGGGAAGAGAAGTAATATGGGCACATATTCAGAGACATCGTGTGGCAGGGGGTCAGTAAAGTGGGATTCTGGGAATTGAAGTCCAAGAACACCTGGAGTGCCAAGGTACGCTATCGCTGTATTAGAATGATAAGGGTGGCAGTTCATTTATTGAGTACACGCAAAAGGTCATAGGTTTAATCCCTAGCATTTCCAGTGATATCTGGGAAAGACTTCTGTCTGAAACTCAAGTTAGCTGTTGCCAAACAGCATAAACAAACAATACTGAACTAAAGAGGTGTTGTGTATGTAACAGTATTACTTTAAGATTGTATGAATGTAACCTGACAATGATTACAATGTAACCCAGCTGTTAAGGAACACGAGTAAGCTGCCCATAGAGGGCAGCTGCGAGCGTTCAGCTCACATGGTTCACATTCCCCAAATCACCGGCAGCAGCGGGAACCTTTCCCGCGCGAGGATCACCTGGAGAAGATGGGCATGGCTCAGAATGACGTCACGCCGGTAGCAGCCAATGAGCTACCGTGCAACGATATTCAAATGTATGTACTGCAGTATATAATGAGCTGTACCTCCGCCATTACCACATGTTCATCTTGACCACCATGAAATAAACCTGTGTTTTAGCCCCCACTGCGGCTCCTTCTTTGTCTTCCGTACAAGACACTAAATTGGCGACGAAGGTGGGATCCATGGCGCATCCCAAGGTCAAGAATCATCAATTTGATATCAGCGACCCAGAACAATGGGAGCTGTACGAGTGCCAGTTTCGGCATGCGATGGATGCTGCAGGCATCGCCGCCGCCGCCAAGATGCGCTCGCACTTCCTTGCCCAGGTGGGGCCGGCCACGCTGCGTATCCTGATGAACCTGGTGGCTCCCCGGAAGGTAGACGTGGTGCCCATCGACCACATCCTGGCGCTACTGGGCAAACACTTCCAGCCTCCAGTCTCGATTTTCCCGGCCAGGGTCGCATTCCACAGACGGGACCAGCACCCGGGGGAGTCCGTGTCCGCCTACGCGGCGGCCCTCAGGCTCGCGGCGGTCAACTGCCAGTGGGAAGACCTGGACACGGCCCTCCGAGACCGCATGCTGTGTGGCCTGAGGGACGAGGAGGTCCAGAGGAAGCTGATGACCCGCGACCATTGCCTCACGTTCAACGAGGTACTGCGGGAAGCCCAAGCAGCCGAGGCAGCCAGGAGCGGGGTCAGAGTGTTCAAGTCCCGAGGGGCCACAACCGAGAGGGCCAAGTCACCCGTGCAAGCGGCCCAGCGGACGTCGGCGAAGACGGCCTGGCGGGCACCCCGGTCACCTGCAGGCACGCCAGCGACCTCCGAGGAGTTGTCCACGACGGCGGACTCCTGCTCCAGCGAGGACGATGACGTCCAGAAGGTAAAGAAACGTGGGGAGAAGCACCAGACCAGCGAGCGACAAGGCCGCCGTTGCGACGGCTGTGGGGCATCTCACGACCGGACGAGATGCCCATTCCGGAAGGCCGAGTGCCACAACTGCGGTCGGAAGGGCCACATCGCCAGAGTCTGCAGGTGTGGGCGAACCGAGGACAAGGGCGCATCGAAACACCCTCGAGCACATCAGCGGAAGGCGGCCGGCATCGGAAAGGTCTCAGCCAATGACGGCGCGGAAGGCGTGAACAGCGTGGGCCTGGAGCACCGGCGTTTCTACGTAGAGGTACTGTTACAAGGGGTCCCAGTGAGGATGGAAATAGACTCGGGGTCGTCCTACTCCATCCTGTCCCAAAAGGAGTTCATGCGCATTCCCCCAAATGCGCGGCCCAAGCTGCGGGCCATGAAGTCACACTTGCGGGACGTGCAGGGCTACGGGATCCCAGTGTTGGGGGTGGGGAACTTCACAGTGAAGTTTAAAAATTACACAGAGAAACTGCCCTTAGTGGTTGTCAAGGGGGGAAGATGTTGCCTTTTGGGAACCCAGTGGTTTGCTCCCCTGGGAATTGAACTGTTCGGCATTAACGCCATAGAGACTGACCCAATGCGGGACGTGTGCGATGTGCACCCGGACGTTTTCAAGAAGGGGCTCGGGACTTACAAGGGGCCCCCAGTTTCTTTTGAATTGGACCCAGAAATCCGACCCATACGCCTCAAGCCAAGAAGAGTGCCTTTCGCCCTCAAGGACAAGATTGAAGCGGAGCTGGACAAATTGGTGGGGCAGGGGATTTTAGTTCCAGTTGATTCAGCGGAGTGGGAGACTCCAATTGTTACAGCCCTAAAATCAAACAGGGAGGTCAGGATTTGCGCTGACTACAAATGTACAATTAACAAGGCCATTCGGCCAAATGCATATCCGGTGCCGGTGGTTAGCCATTTACTGGCCACGTTGCATGGGGGGATGTGTTTCGCCAAGCTAGACCTGGCGCAAGCGTATCAGCAGCTCACAGTAACCCTAGCTGCTGCTTCCGTGCAAACCATCGTTACGCACAAGGGGGCATTTAAAGTAACGCGCCTGCAGTTCGGCGTGAATTCGGCCCCCGGGATCTTTCAATCCCTTGTAGAACGCCTTTTAAAGGGGTTTCCAGGCGTGCTCCCATATTTTGATGACGTCTTGATAACAGCGGGGAGCGAATCAGAGCTAGCAAAGAGACTAGACGGGGTCCTTTCAGTATTCGAGAAAGCAGGACTTTGACTAAGAAGGGACAAATGTGTATTTTTTGCGAGGGAGGTTGAGTTTCTCGGGTTCAAGGTAACCCCGCAGGGCATCAAGCCTTCCGAGTCCAAGGTTGCGGCTGTACAAAACGCCCCTCGCCCCACCGCGAAACCGGAGCTGCAGTCATTCCTGGGGCTCCTCAACTTTTACCACTCCTCTTTGCCAAGGAAGGCATCTGTTGCGGAGCCACTGCACGCACTACTAAAGAAAGAGGCGGTTTGGCGGTGGGGAGACAGTTCAAGGAGCTCAAAACGCTTCTGTCCTCGGATGCGGTACTGACCCATTTTGATCCGAGGAGGCCAGTGGTTTTAGTCTGTGATGCATCCCCAGTGGGGGTGGGGGCGGTGTTGTGCCACGTGTTAGAGAGCGGGCGGGAAGCCCCAGTTGCGTACTACTCCAGGTCCCTTTCAAAGGCAGAGCGCAACTACGCGCAAACAGATAGGGAGGCCCTAGCCATCATCGCGGGAACAAAAAAGTTCCACGATTTCCTATACGGCCGCGAGTTTACGGTTGTGACGGATCACAAGCCTCTCCTGGGAATCTTTACCACGGGCAAACCCACCCCACAAATTCTATCCCCCCCGAATGCTATGCTGGGCGATTTTCCTTAATGCCTATCAGTATGAGCTAGTCTATTGCCCAGGGAAGGAGATCTCTCACGCGGACGCACTGTCCCGGTCTCCTCTCCCTAGTTTAGGAGATCCCGCATGCGAGGTAGAGCAGGACCATCAAGTCCTGCTGATCGAGTCCCTCGACTCACCCCCCATAGTGCCGGCAGACCTCGCCAAAGCCACGGCGGCCGACAAGATCCTGGCCCAAGTCAGTTCCTGGGTAAGGAAAGGGTGGCCCGCAACTCCCCCCGAGGAGCATTTCAAGGCATTTTTCAGGCGTAGAGTAGAGCTTTCCCTTGAAAGGGGCTGCTTGCTCTGGGGCCAGCGGGTGGTCATCCCCGAAAAGTTGCGGGCAAAGGTGCTGAGGCTACTGCATACCAGCCACCCGGGAATAGTGCGCTCCAAGGCTCTGGCAAGGAGTTACCTCTGGTGGCCCCAGATAGATGCTGAGATAGAGCATTTAGTGGGCACGTGTGAGAGCTGCCAGAGCTCTCGGCCCGAGGAATCCAGGCTGCCCCATAGGGAGTGGGACACGGCCCGGGGGCCATGGTCCCGGATACACATCGACTTCGCTGGCCCCTTCCGCGGGTCCATGTTTCTGCTGATAGTCGACTCGTATTCCAAATGGTTGGAAGTGATCCCCATGACTAGCACCTCATCTGCCGCCACCATTAAACACTTGCGCAGGGTGTTTAGTTGTTTCGGCCTGCCGGACATCCTCGTTAGCGATAACGCTAGTACCTTCACTTCTGCGGAATTCAAGGCATTTATCGAGAGGAATGCCAGCCGCCACATTACCGCTGCCCCATTTCACCCCGCCACAAACGGTCAGGTAGAGCGCCAAGTGTGCACTACGAAGGACGCACTGTGGCGCATGGGTCCCGGTGAGTTGAACCTCCAACTGTGTCAGTTCCTCATCTGCTATAGGGCAACTCCCCTAGCTTCTGGACTTTCGCCGGCGGAGCTCTTCATGAGGAGGCGGCCGGTAACTCTTTTTGATCGGTTGGATCCGACCAGGGTGGAGGATGAAGGGAGGAATATAGTGGTAGAGAGTTCCAAAAGTTTTTCGGTAGGGGACCCGGTGTACTGCAGAAACTATGCAGCTTCGGGACCAACGTGGGTTCCAGGAACGATCATTGAACAAACGGGGCCAGTGTCCTATAGGGTCGAGACTCGCACAGGTCTACTCTGGAGAAGGCACGCTGACCAACTCAGAAGGCGAGTCACTAGTGAAGGGGAATCAGCGTTAGGGTCCTCCCCCACCCGCGTAACCCAAGGGGGAGACACGGCAGCGTCCTCGGGTACAAATGCATACCCTAGATTCTCACCGGAGGAGGAGGATACTGTGAAAGAGTGGGATGAGTTTGATTTTACGTTACCGTACCAGGGGGGTGTCGCGGAGTGGTCCCCCACCCGTCCGAGCGAGAAGAGGGGTTTCAGTTCAGCCCCTGGTACCTCCAGTCCCCCCAGCCCTTTTGTTTTAGAGTATACCATAGCACCAAGCCCCCCAAGCCAGGCAGCTGGGGGAAGTTCACGCTCTCCATCCCCTAGAACTCCGGGTCAGGCAGCAGGGAGTGGGGCAAGGACGCCGGTTGCAGGTGCAAGGGACCGGGCAGAGGAAACAAGGGTCTCCTCGTCGGTTCCGAGGTTCGTGCTGGAGGGGTCCCCGGGCGCCACGGGCAACAGGCCGGGTTTTACCTCTCAGCTGTATGTTCCATTCCCTTCTCCCAATGCAAGGTTGTCGCAGAGTCCCCGCCAAATGCCTAAGGAGTCCCCCCTTTCCATTGCAGGACGAGACTCTGCGGAACTCGGAGCCCCTAGTCCCCCTGTGCTAAACCACGCAGCCGCAGGCCCCAAGCGCACGTGCGGGAAGCCACAATGGTTGAGGGACTTCGTCCCATCCTAGGAGGGAGGAGTGTTGTGTATGTAACAGTATTACTTTAAGATTGTATGAATGTAACCTGACAATGATTACAATGTAACCCAGCTGTTAAGGAACGCGAGTAAGCTGCCCATAGAGGGCAGCTGCGAGCGTTCAGCTCACATGGTTCACATTCCCCAAATCACCGGCAGCCGCGGGAACCTTTCCCGCGCGAGGATCACCTGGAGAAGATGGGCGTGGCTCAGAATGACATCACGCCGGTAGCAGCCAATGAGCTACCGTGCAACGATATTCAAATGTATGTACTGCAGTATATAATGAGCTGTACCTCCACCATTACCACATGTTCATCTTGACCACCATGAAATAAACCTGTGTTTTAGCCCCCACTGTGGCTCCTTCTTTGTCTTCCGTACAAGACACTAAAAGAGGTCAACTAAATTCCTATTTTCCTATGAAAAATCTGTTTTGTACTGATAGTACTTAGGAAAGAAAATATTTGATCATCATTCTAAAAGAAAGAAAGAAAGAAAGATGTACCACTTAAAAGAATTGATGATGTAAACCTCAATTTTTTTCAGATATGCTTGCACAGACAGACTAACACGGCTACCACTTCAAAGGATATTTAAATATGTAATGATTTATGATAAAATCAAAAGGATCAAGCAAAAAATATTCCTTTAATGGGATGTCTTAATTAATTTCATTTCACACAAGTATGGACTCTGTACATAAAGATCCACATCGACAGAATATTCGCTGGAATTTTAGTTTTCATGCTGATATTTCTGTATGAGCAGAATGTTATCTTTTAACAGGCCGCCGAAAGCGGATGCATTTGCAACAGCTGTCAATGTGCCGGGCCGCCATAAACCACCAGTCCGGCCTGTTCAACTGTCTGAGGGAGAGTGACCCTGCCCCTGACTTTAAAAGGTTGCCAACCCCCTGTTCTAGAACCCCCAAACAGCAAAGCCAAAGGCCATGTTGACAAGGACATATAAGGCACTATAATCCCCCCCCCAAAAAAAAGAATTAGTTCCAGGTTATAGAATTATTGTTTCTTACAGTCAGTACTGATTGTAAACAATGGTACTTACCGTAGGACTTTCCAATGCATTATTTCAAAAGAAAGTTGCAATACCTTAATTACTGTGAAGAACAATTTTTAGACATAAAGTCTAAAGTAAAAGAACTTTTTGACTGTTGAAAATACAGGGATTTCAAAAACATTCAATTTGCCTACAAGTGAAGAAAGCAAGCTTAAAATGTTGTTAGGAATGAAATTTATTGTCATTAAAGTGGGATGACATTACATTGTGGGAGGACTTTGCTGATGAGAGAACAATCAAGTGGCCATAAAGTTATTATGCTATATTTACATCAGAACATGTCATTTTATTGGGTTACCATTTCTCCTTTTCTGTCATCTTCTTATATTACTCAAAATTGCGATTGTAAGTTTTCTCTCCCCCAATATCCTATAACTCACAAGATTTCCTTCTTCTAATCCCTGATACACAGCTTCAACAACCCTTGCAGCTTTTTAATGTTAGTGCTGATTAAGTATAATGTATGATTGCTTTTTATAAAAGAAAAAACATGCCAGTCCCTAAGTAATTTCTAATGGTTGAAGGTAGCTTTATTTCTTTGAATGCCACTAGAAGAAAATATGATAAATTATCAGCCCTTTTCATGAGTCTCGTTAGCATATTTTATTTCTACATGGATGAAGTTGAATCAAATTCCTGGATCTAGACCAAAAATCTGCCCTTGTTTAGTACAGCAAATTTCTGTTGGCATTAAGAACAATTCCACTATGTGGAGAGCACAGAAGAAAAGGAGAATCATAAACATGCAAGCTGCTGAATTAGTATGTCCACAGCACTGAATAATTCATATTAAACTACTATGCAGATGTGGTATTTATTATTGGTTACAATTTCACTCCAAGGAGGAGTGTTTCTTTAGAAAACACAGTGGAAGGCTGCAGTGTGCCTGCACTGATGTGCACTTCCTAAAGAACTATAGGTCCCTTGAAGGTGTTGTTTCCTGACCCATAAATGGGTACAAAGCTACTAATGGCCTTCACATTCCAGTCCCCCTTTGCACTAAGAGGCCGCCTGAATAGGAAGCTCTTTGGACCATATGTGATGATTCAGCAAAGGAGAAGCTGATCAAAGAGGACACCACCATTCACTGGCAGAGCAGACACTCTGCATATTTAAGACCCAGATTTAATCTCGGTCATTTCTGATTCAACTATCTCAGATAGTAAAGCTTCTGCAGTTGTCTGTCCATGCATTCCGTACTAGACTGGCCAATAATACAAGACAATCATTGTTGTAATTCCTGAACACCAGTCTTCATTATAACATTACTGTACTTAATTTATTTGCTTCACTCTATTAGGGTGAGCATGGCACCTTGAACTGATCATTTAACTGATCATTTAAGAGGCAGTAAGTAAGAATCTGCTGAAAGGAAAGTCAAATGGCAAAAGATGATCAAGAGTGAACAAATGATTAAATGAGCACCAATTAATTTAAACTCTGGACACTGTTTCAACTTTTGTTTGAAGGAGATTCTAAAGTCCACAGGGAAGGGTGATGGTGCCCAAGTGGATTAAACCCCACTTGAATCTATCTTGATGGAGGGCAGCAGCTTCATCAGTACTGGCCTGGGGCTGATGAAGGCTTTGCATGCTAAAAGGGTTCATGACCAGAAAATGACTCGCAGAGCTGGATTAGTAGTATGGATGTCACACTATGATGCAGAAGGCAAATGGAACACTAGTGTATTATATTCTCAGGACAGTCTTCATAGCTGATTACCATGATGATCTCCAATATTCGGATTTAGATACGACGTTCCAAATAAGAGTAGTAACCTCTACTAGTTCACTCTGTGTCACTTTAATTAATTGCATCTTTAATCTTGTATTTTTGATTATATTGTTATACTGTGTTTTTTGAATTGTGTGCCTTTGATATTGTGTTTTTGAATCTTCTGTAAGCCGCTTAGTCGTTCCATTGGATCAAGAGAAGCGGGATATAAATTTAAGAAAATAATAAATAAATAAATAAATAAATACTTCCTCACTAATAGTACACAATCCTTGCTGTCCTTAAGGCAGTGTTTCCCAATCTTTGATTTTTTGGATTTCAGTTCCCAAAAGCACTGATCAGCCAATGTACTGACTTAGTCTTCTGGGAATTGAAGTCCAAAAGCCAAACACTGTCTTAAGGCCTTAAAGTTAACTGTTCAGGAACTACACCGTTGGAGTATTCTTCAAAACCACATCATTCATATAATAGTAAGAGAACTTGTAATCTACATAACATTTTGTTTTCAAGGGAATTCCTCCCCCCCAATAAAATTTTTAAATGTGACTATGAATTCTGTGCTTTCATTTGATGTCTCGTGTCAAATTCTAATGGTCCTAAAGAACTACCCACATACTGGGTTGGAAATTGCTATTGCAATATATAACTAATGTCCTATGGCAGTGTTGTTTGTGGACTATTTGGTTCAGCCAAAAAAGAGGGAGAAAATCCTAGGAAGGGAAAGTTATTTGGGATTTTAGTTAGATAGAAAGGGGCAGCTAGCAAAGCAGGATATGTTGTTCCTATGGAGGATGGTAAGGCCCTTGCCACCTTATATTATGTAGTAGAATTTCAATATATGGTATTTGTACAAGAGGGGTATTAGAAGGATTATTAGTATTTTATTTTAGTGTTTTAGAAACCATATATGTGGTTGATGAATACACCTCAGACGTTGTTCTCTTTTGGTTTCAAAGGGATATTTGTATACTTTAATTCTATTAACTTCCATTCTGGTGTTTGTGAAAAGAACTCAGGATACGCAAGTCATGGCAACCAGTTTTGTTATATCACTGTTGTTTGCTATGTAAGTATATCTAGAAATAAATGTATAGATAGATGGATGGATGGATGGTTGGATGGGACAAAATATTATATTTGTATAAATAAACATATTTTTCCCACTCCTAACCAGCACTCGCTTAAATTAATGCTGATTCACTTGTTTTGTGCCATATGAACAATTGTATCAAACAGCCCTCAGACAGTTGTACCTGGGGGGAAAATATTTTATTGTCCACAATTTATTGGTCCAGACTTAAATATGACTATAAAGCTCCATCTACTCAACCAGACCTTAAAGAGCTACTTTTTGTTTGTTTCTGGATGAAGTTTCCTCTAAGAACTAGTCTCTATCTTTCTTAAATACCCATCTTCAATAGGAACATCAAAATGAAGGCACTCCTCTGAAGTAAGGGTAGTGAGAATTTCAAGATAGTATAGATTTTTAACTTTGATCAAGGATCTTTAATATTAAATAAAAATTGATTCATATTTTAGTTGTGGTGCATATTAAAATATACTTTTCATCAAATATTGTTTGCTGCTAGGTTAAAAATCATAAGCATTTAGTTGCCTAACTTTCTTTTACCCCTTCTAGTTTTAATCTGTACTTGTGTTCAGTTTTCTGGGCATCTCTGGAACTTTGCCATGGAAAGCACATTGCAGTTCTACAGTGGGAGACACCAACTTGAGAGGATGCTGTTTCTTTATTCTCTTTCAAATCCCTCGAGGCTCGAAAAGAACAAAACTAAGAAAACATGCCTTTGTGTCTTTTAAAATTACTAATGCTGCACCCAAGTTATCAGAAATAAAAATATCCATCAGTATCCGATTTTGTAACAAAAAATAATGGAATATGTTGAGAAATTCTAGCCAGAGGGTGGCCACAGAAATGGAGATTAGGTCAGAGATTGACCAAGCACTTGTTGAGAATCCAACTCAACAGCGTGTAAGCATAAAGTCAGAAGAAATTGAACTGCAGTCAGAGTTAATGGTGCGCAAAAATTCTCTGCTCCAGCACCGGGGAAGCAAGTTTTATTGAAGTTACAGGTTACACAGGATGTCTACGAAAGCATACACAGGATGTATACGAAAGCATAGGTGAGTGGTATTCAGCCAATAATATGACATTCTCTACAGCATAACCATATATGGAACATGACCTATATCTTTTGCTAGTACATGTGCAGTAGCTTATATCCTGCCAGAATAGGCCCAAAGCCTATTCTCTGTGGCGGTACCCTTGCAAAAGCTGTTACCTGCAATTATATAGCTTACTCTAGCAGTTTAAGGCTGATACCAAAAGCATATATTTGATGATTACATAAAGGTGCTTTTCTGCACCAAACCAGGAACTCAAGAAGCAATTACTCTGCACAGATGCAGAGTCTCTGCACAGAGGCAGGAAGCAATTGTTAGTTCAGGAAACTGTGGTTGAGCGCAGGAAGAGCTAACTACAATTGCTAACTAAATGCTACACAGCTAATTATTTAGGCTAAAAGTTATAATGAACTCCCATATGTCCACTTTCTAAAATTTATTTATTTATTTATTGCGGGACATAGTTTTCCAATTATACACACGCTGGAATTCAATCTCACTATCAGATTCCGAGTTACCATCTTCATATTCCACGTTATTTATTGGCAAACAATATACACATTCCCCATCATCATCATCGTTCTCCTCTTTCACACAGGGAACGGCTCGATAACTACCCTGACAGATCTCATTCTGATAGCGAGCCTGATAGATTTGATTTTGAGTAAACCCTGTAGATCTTCCAGGTGCATGGAAACATTTTTTACTCACAGCCATAAGATTTGGTAAACATTGAACGCAACAACATAACATAACGCAGCTTACTATAAAAACACCTATGGCAATTAGTACTTGTCTTAACCACCTTGCTCCCGGCAAGCAGGACCATAATGCATTCCACCATGCTGGCAAGGCATTCTGTGTTATGTGCTTAAGAGTGTCTCAAATATCATCAAGTTGATCCTGTACCTTGTTTGAGTTGTCAGTAAGATTAAAACAGAACATATTCTGAACTGCCTCACAACCTGAGGCTTCCTTTCTATTCAGTAGATACATCATTATGCACATTATTAGTGTCAATCTCCTACAGATCCTGAAGTTCTTTCTCAATCTGGCCTAAAACCAATCAGGGTCAAAATTTATCTAAACAATATCTGGCTTTCAAATCAATTGACTATCTATGTCAGGTGATGAAAAATGAGCATCTTCATCCATAGTAGAAAACATTTTTAACACCATAAAGTTGCAAGAGGGAGTCAAGAGGCCCACCTGAAATACAGGGCAACCAGCTCCTCTAAGAAACATGAACATGCCATGTTTGATGACCAGTGCCATGTTATTACAACCCTCTCCACAAGAGATTGCACCATGGAACTAGACATGAAACATGCCTGACATATCGAATAACACCATTGCAATATAACACACTCAGTTACATATGTAGGGTTACAGTGAAAAAATCTTCCAGGCATTTTCATAATTGTATTACAAGTACAGCAAAGTCCCAAAATACATTCCAGTAAAAGATCAAAAACACATAGTTAAAGCAATCTGTTGGGGGGGGGGGAGGAAGAAGGCTGGTCGCCCCCCCCCCTTTCCAAGAGACTACATTTTGGCTGTTTGCCAGCCAGCTTTTCAAGAGTGACTCCTTGAATGTGTGAGGGTCTCCTCCTCTCGGACAAGACCCCTCCCATCAGGATCCTCCCTTTGACCTTAGGGTTTACCCCCAATGACCTTCCAACAAAAAGACATGTCAATCACACACCAGGTTCCATCCCTTCTTCCCCAAGTCTGCCATGTGGCCATGGCTCCCAGGTGGCCATGGCTCCCATCTTGCAGGGGCATCTCCCCCGCCTTCCAGGTGACAGGAAACATGGAATGAGCAGGACCTTCATTCCACGACACCCCCCTTGTTAGGGTGACAAAAACCAGGATCTTCTTGTAAAATCATGCTTTTCGTCATAGTTCACTGTATGCATTTTTAAAACAGGCAAGCACATTTCTTTTCTTCCTTACAAGAAAGTTTCTCTAAAAATTCTAGCAAACAAACTACACATATCATTTTAACAATATTTCCTACCAGCAGCGCATTTAGACAATTTTAAAGAGGTTTTCAGGTTTTATAATGCAAACAAGGCCAATTCATCTTTGGAGTCCACACAAACTTTTTAGTCCAAATTAAAATGTCCAAATTAAGAGTCCAAATGTTGATTGAAGATCTCTTCAGACTAGAATTTAAACACCATCTTCCCTCCAGCACATTTCTTGGTACGGCAAGGCTGGAATTAGGCCGTGAGTTAATTCACACTGAATTCACAAGACAATCAGGCAACCCTCCGCCCTCCAAACAAGCACATCTTTCAGCTTTTCAGCTATTCACTCAGTCCTTCACTCTCCAGGCACATCCTTCTGTATTTCAGCAGGCAGACAATGCAGGAACCCAAAAGAACAGCTTCTCCAGAATTTGCAAGTAACTTAGCCAAAAACTGGAGTATATCCTCTCCCACCTTGTATTTTGGCAGAAACCTGCCGTCCATAGAGGAAGGATCCACACCACGTTTTCTCTGGGCTTCTTTCAGCTGCAGTATTTGAATCTTAACCAATTGAAAAACTGTCAGGTTGGATTTGCGAGAAGACCCCTTTCTGATTTTGGGTTTTCTTCCTTCCTCCTCTGGCCCAGCTTTCCGTGATGAGGGTTGCTTCAGGGGCAAGCTGAGGTTCTGTGCTGCCCTCAGAACCCTTTCTGCCTGTCCCTCTGCATGCAGTAATAGCTTCTATCTGTGATGAGGTGGCAGGGAGGGCTGGAGCATTCCCAACTATTGAGGCACCTCTGATGATTGGAAATGTAGTAGCAAGCTCCAAGTCCAGAACAGCCGCAGTTAAAGCAGCAGAGAACGGGGTAACAGTACTTGATTGCTGCAAAGCAGGATATAACGTTCCACCTTCATCAGGGGGTTTCGGAGGCAATTGTGGCCCATATGGCGGGGGTGTGGTTGGGGATAGAGGATCTCCAGTGGCAGGTGGCAGTATTTGTGGCATGGAGGTGGTCAGGCTTTTGGTATAAGGTGCTTGCAACCCATTCTCCCGAATGGCTTTTATCAAAGGGGATAGGTGCATATACATCAGGTTGATTTCCCTGGTGCCGGAGTACAGGAAATGTGGCTATTGGTTCCAGTCCAAGGGAAATGTTACCTACGGCTGCCTCCAAAGCTTGAGAATGGCAAACTGTTGGGTGAGAATCCAAATCAGGGGTTAGGAGTGGGGGGTATAATTTAGAAGTTTGTTTATTATTCAGATCAGGAGGATCTGGTGGGGTAGCATATGGTGGTGGTGCTGTAGGATCAGAGTCCCATTTTAAGTCCGGTTTTTGTAACAGACATGGCGGCAGAATCTGCGGCAGAGACGCCGTCGCTCTTTGCGCCAACAAAATATTTTTCGGGGTGAGACTTTACGAGCAGATTCGTACTTTGCACCACAGGAGTTGTACGGTTACACTGACTCTGGGGTAGTTTTGAAATTGAGTCCCAATTTTGTCCCACACTTGTAACTCTAAAGTCCCATGTTCTGGGACCCAGGGACAGACATCGTCAATAGCCTTAACTAGTTGTGCTATTTGTTGGTTGATACCGCATGTCCATTTTTCTGCAGGAGGTGTATAAGATCCTGACAATACTTTTGTTGCGGAGAAGAGAGACCACTGCCCATGTTGTCTTGTCTTGTCTAAGTGTTCTAACTTGACTATGTCACTCACCCGGGATCCTTAAACGGATGACGCGGGATGTCCTAGACCTAGCCGGTCGTGGGTGAGGACCGTGGGGCCGCAGCGTTGAGGTCGTGAGCATGGTCGAAGTGAAGGGAGATTGCAATCTGGATCCGGTAGATGGCAATCTGGATTGCCTCACACACGGGACACCAGATGTGGAGAAATTCTAGCCAGAGGGTGGCCACAGAAATGGAGATTAGGTCAGAGATTAACCAAGCACTTGTTGAGAATCCAGCTCAACAGCGTGTAAGCATAAAGTCAGAAGAAATTGAACTGCAGTCAGAGTTAATGGTGCGCAAAAATTCTCTGCTCCAGCACGGGGGAAGCAAGTTTTATTGAAGTTACAGGTTACACAGGATGTCTACGAAAGCATAGGTGAGTAGTATTCAGCCAATAATATGACATTCTCTACAGCATAACCATATATGGAACATGATCTATATCTTTTGCTAGTACATGTGCAGTAGCTTATATCCTGCCAGAATAGACCCAAAGCCTATTCTCTGTGGCGGTACCCTTGCAAAAGCTGTTACCTGCAATTATATAGGTTACTTTAGCAGTTTAAGGCTGATACCAAAAGCATATATTTGATGATTACATAAAGGTGCTTTTCTGCACCAAACCAGGAACTCAAGAAGCAATTACTCTGCACAGATGCAGAGTCTCTGCACAGAGGCAGGAAGCAATTGTTAGTTCAGGAAACTGTGGTTGAGCGCAGGAAGAGCTAACCACAATTGCTAACTAAATGCTACACAGCTAATTATTTAGGCTAAAAGTTATAATGAACTCCCACAGGAATAGAAGTATTAATTAAATATCAGACCCAGCAACAGTTATATGTATTCTGTGCACGTCACATTGCAGAAGTTTAACTCTGGTACGAAAGCACAATTTCTTCAAGTCCTTGGGCAATCTAATCAATTATCCAGTATATGCATCTCTTTCAAAGCCTCAGAAGATACTGGTGTTCAACCTTCAAGTTATACCTAAACTAAACAGTATCCCCTGTAGCATTACAAAGGATTTTGAAGTACATCTTTCCAGAAATATTGCTGTTCTAAATTACTTAATTAATTAACAGCGTTCCGTGTGCTCCGGTGTCTAGTCATACCTGCCACATGACCACGGAAATGTCTGCAGAAGCAGACAATGCTCGCTCTTCGGCTTTGAAACAGAGATGATTACTGCACCCTAGAGTCGGATACGATTGGCTTTCGAGCAAGGGAAACCTTTACCTAAATTCAATTGTAAAACACATTGCTTAATATCAAACAGTAGCCAGAAAAGCAGTCTAGAGAAAACAAAGCTTTTATTTAATTCTAGAGAGGTCAACAGTAATCACTGAGTAAAGAGCATTGTCAAGCCACCTAATTATTACCAATCATTAAATGGAAAGAGGACTGTAAGTTGATTTTCAATGTTGGTCAATTGAAAAGCATAGGCAAACATTCTTTCAATGTACAAGAACAGCCTCTAAGATTCCACAAGAACTATGAACTGACTGTTCTCTCTGTGCATTATTCAGGACAGCACCTGCACTGCTATTTTGTGGAGGTGGAAACTGAATGTATTATATAATGACAGTTGTTCCAAAAACAAAAAACACAGCTAAACCAGCCCATCTTCTACTCCTGCTCAACATGGTAAAGATCATTTTGCAATTGCAATGTCATTACAAAAACATTTATGGGCTCCTGCACTGCTTTTTCTTGGCTTAGTTGCTGTTCCAGAAAACCATGTTAGCACTTTTTGGAAGAAAAAAAATACACAGTCAAATATAATCACATCTTAACTGTTTCTTGTGCATACAAATTCTAGTGATTTTAACTGCATACCAGCTTTAAATCTAAACAGGTTCAATTCCAAACCCACAACCACTGTGTTCCAATCATGATTAATAGAAATAACACTCCCCTCCCCACTTGCCTTTCGCATAGCTTAAAGAAACCATGTGGGAGACAAATCCTTCTTCTGCGTCTTCACTAAAAGATACTGTATGTTGTCATGTAAGGAGTACCGTATTTTCCGGCGTATAAGACGACTTTTTAACCCCGAAAAATCTGTGCCAAAGTTGGGGGTCGTCTTATACGCCAGGTACTCTGGAGCCAGGGGCCGCCCGGCGGGGAAAGCCATTCGCCGCTGCTGCACGAGGCCTCCGGAGCAAGGGGCCGCCAGGATACCACCACCCCCAGCCTTGCGGCGGAAGTGGTGAATGGCTTTCCCTGCCGGTCAGCTGCTGCTGCTCCTCCTCCTCCTCACCCCCGGCTGGGGTGGTGGTGGTGCGGAAGAGAAGGAGCATCAGCTGACTGGCGGGGAAAATCAGCCGCCGCCGCGAGGCCTCCGGAGCAAGGGGCTGCCCGGATACCACCACCCTCAGCCTCACAGCTGGCTCCCCCCCCCCGCTGGTCAGCTGCTGCTCCTCCTCCTCGCCCCCCAACCCTGGCTGGGGTGGTGGTATCCACGTGCCACGCCTCCCCGCCCCCTTCACCGGCGGGGAAGGTAAAAGGAGCCCTGTCGGGCTCGGAGACACCGCGAGCTGCGCCTCCCCGCCCCTTTCACCGGTGGGGAAGGTAAAAGGAGCCCCATCAGGCTCGGAGATGCCGTGAGCCACACCTTCCTTTTACCTTTCCCGCCGGTGAAGGGGGCAGAGAGGTGCGGCTCGCGGTGGCTCCAAGCCCGACAGGGCTCTTTTTACCTTTCCCGCCGGTGAAGGGGCGGAGAGGTGCGGCTCGCGGTGGCTCCGAGCCCAATAGGGCTTTTACCTTTCCCGCCGGTGAAGGGGGTGGAGAGGTGCAGCTCGTGGTGGCTCCGAGCCCGACAGGGCTCCTTTTACCTTTCCCGCCGGTGAAGGGGGCGGAGAGGTGCGGCTCTCGGTGGCTCCGAGCCCGACAGGGCTCCTTTTACCTTTCCCGCCGGTGAAGGGGCGGGGATGCCGCGAGCTGCACCTCCCCGCCCCCTTCACCGGCGGGGAAGGTAAAAGGAGCCCCGTCAGGCTCGGAGATGCTGTGAGCCGCACCTTCCTTTTACCTTCCCCACCGGTGAAAGGGGCGGGGAGTGCGGCTTGCGGCAGCTCCGAGCCTGACAGGGCTCCTTTTACCTTCCCCGCCGGTGAAGGGAGCGGAGAGGTGCAGTTCGCGGTGGCTCCGAGCCCGACAGGGCTCCTTTTACCTTCCCCGCCGGTGAAGGGGGAGGGGATAACACGAGCACATGTAACCAGCATGCTGGGGACAAAACTTAGTGGTTAAGGCGCTGAACTTGGAGACTGGAAGGTTGGGTTTCAATACCCAAAGGCATGAAAGGAGCCTCATTCGGGCATCCCCTGAGTGGAGTTTTGCCAGCAAAAATATTTTCAACCCAGAGTAACCGAAGACGCCGCCGTTGGAAGAGGGGTAGTCATACGGCGAGTATATTGCAAACTCTACATTTTAACTAGAAAAGTTGGGGGTCGTCTTATACGCCCAGTCACCTTATACGCCAGAAAATACGGTACTAATGCCAACATCTTCCAGAGGTGGGCCAAGATTTAGGAATTTTCCATGTCTTCTCTCGCTGGTCCTTTCTGGAAGTATACTGTGTCGTGTTTTCATGTGGTGGAAACATCTCTATTTATGCTGTAATAAATGAAGGGAGTTTGTAATTGCACTATGAGCACTGAAGCTGCTTGACAATTTCTAATATAGTACTGCCAAGTGCTGAGACAGATGGAAACTCCTTGCCTTCCAGGTATAAAGATGCTTATCACATGGATAGTGGCAGGATAGGAGAAAATACCCAACGGAAAAAGTGGGCAAGGGCAGCAAGATCAAATTAGCAGGGAAACCAAAAAAGAAAAAAGGAGGGGGATGTCTAGGACAGGATTTACATTTCCAATTTTGTTGGGATTATATCTCCCATCATGCCAAGTCACCATTACTCAGCCACACTTCCTGAGGCTGATATAGTCCAGTATAACCAGAAGATGCCAGGTTGAAAAACGGTTGTCAAGAGACATAAGGGAAAAAGTCTCAAAGGAAGAGCCCATGGTTGCTATCTTTTCTCTCCTTATATAGAAGTAAAACCCAGTGAACACAGATCAAGCATTTCCCACTGAACATGTTCTTGTGTGCGCTTGTGATTAAGAGGCAAAGTGGGAAAAGATGGCATAGAATGAGCATGGCAGATGTAAGGAAGTCTAGAACTCACCTAATGGCTGAAACCCTGTTGCTCAGTGTAGTAAGTCACATTAGGGTGGTAGACCTATGAATCAATGATGTGCTGCGGTCCATGGGTCGGATTCTACTGTGCGACTGAACAACAAATGAATCAATAAACTTATGGAAGAGTTGACTTACCAAATCCTCAAAGGGCCTACTGTAATTACAATTTACTACTCTAAGCAATAGGGTTTTAGCCATTGTTATAAAATAATCAGCTGAACTTTCAATCATGGGTTTCTGGTCTCCTTTTAAATGCAGTACAGCATCATCATTACTCCGCCACGCGTACCTGCTCTTTACACGTCACTTTCATGTAAAAATAATTGAGTTTAAATTATTTGCTATATAAAACTCCTCACCTCTAATTTCAACCTTGTAACCTAGAAGCAAGTGAAATAAACAAAGCCACATGTCATTTAACAGACTCCTGGCAGCTGGGCTTGATTAAGGCCTTTTTTATTTTCTTGAAGAAAAAAATTATGTCCTACCATCCTTAAGCCTTTTATCTATCTAGAATAAATGCCTTGCTATGCTCTGTGATATCAGCAACTTAATTACTAACTACAGTACCTAGGCTCCTATTGTGGGCATAGGTTGAGTGGGGTGTTATATTTAATTATATCTCATTTTCTTGAAAAGAATAAGAAAATTACCATTTGACAGCTTAGTCCTTTATTGAACACTAAAAACTCAGCTAAATGTCTAAGGTCCTAAATGATCCAGAAATAAACTGGATATTGATACTTTCTTGGCCCCTAACATTTTACTGCATGATAGAAAGCTAACGGAAAGACCAACTTTTCATTTTAAAAAAACCAAACGGTCTCATTACATCTCAGTTCAGAAAACCGTTATTTATCCTATCTGTGGTTTGAGCCTACATCATTCAACTAGCCAGAGATATTTAAAAAACAAGAACTTCCATAGCTGGGACATAATGCAAAACTATGGTTCATACAAAACCAAGAGTACACAACCTCTGTAGACTGGATGCTAACCCTCTACTGGACTATGCTGAGCCACAAGCTACCTTATTTTCCATTATTTACATCTGAATAACATCTAAGAAATAATATCAAATGAATCTAACAAATATTGGGGAATTATAAATAAGATTCTAGTACTGTAAATTAATTCAAGTCTGGTCAGGTTATCCTGCTATGGTAGTAGAGTAGACCCTACTGCCAGTGACTCAATGCCAATGGTCAGTCAGTGGTTAACTAACCTGACAATCCTGAGGACTAATGGCCTTGGGTGACAAAGTGCACAAGGAAGGATGATGGTCCCCAAGTCTCCTTTTTGGGGAAGGTTGTTGAAAAAGCAGTGGTACAGCAGCTCCAGGGGGTCCTGGAGGAAGCAGATTATCTGGACCCTTTCCAGTCAGGCCTTAGGCTGGGTCATGGTACAGAGACTGCATTGGTTGTACTGTTCGATGATCTCTGGCAAGAGCAAGATGGAGGGTACCCTTCCATTCTCACTCTTCTTGACCTCTCAGCGGCTTTCGATACCATTGACCACGGTATCCTGCTGCAGCAGATCCAGGGGTTGGGGATCTGGGGCACTGTTCTGTCCTGCTTCTCCTCCTTCCTGAGTGGCCGGATCAAGTCGGTGTGGGTGAGGGGCGTGGAGTTAAGTCCAAGGCAGTTCACGTGTGGGATGCCTCAGAGCTCGGTCCTCTCGCCCCTACTCTTTAACATCTACATGAAGCCGCTGGGTGAGATCATCCAATCCCACGGGATGAGATATCATCAGTATGCTGATGATACTCAGTTGTATATCTCTGCCCGTTGTGATCCCATTGATGCGGTCAAAGTCCTGACCAGTTGTTTGGAGGCAGTTAAGGTCTGAATGGGGGACAATGGACTACAGCTGAATCCCAACAAGACTGAGTGGCTGTGGGTGAGGGCCCCCGATCTTCATAAGGAGTTATCCCTGTTGATTTGGGATGGGGCATCGTTGCCTCAATCCTATCAGGTGCGCAACCTGGGGGTCCTCCTGGACTCGCAGCTTCTGTTCCAGGAGTAGGTTACAGCCGTGGCCAGGAGGGCCTTCGGGCAAGTGGATGTCATTAACCAATTGTGCCCACTCCTGGACCGGGAGGCCTTGCTCACGGTCACCCATGCCCTGGTCACCTCTAGTTTGGACTACTGTAATGCGCTCTACATGGGGCTGCCCTTGATGACCATCCGGAGACTGCAGATGGTCCAGAATGCGGAAGCCCGTGCCGTGGTGGGATGTGGTCGTTTCGCCCATGCCTCGCCACTGTTGCAGGAGCTGCACTGGCTGCCTATATGTTTCTGGGTGCAATTCAAGCTGCTGGTTATCACCTTTGAAGCCCTTCATGGTAACGGACCAGGATATCTCAGGGACCACATCGTCCCTAGGACTTCAACCCATCCCACGAGAGCAAACCGAGAGGGCACCCTCCATATACCATCTGTTGGGGAGGCGCACCACTCCAGCATGAGGAAAAGGGCCTTCTCAGTCGTAGCCCCCACATTATAGAACCTCCTCCCAGTATAATTACGCCTCCAGGCCCAGTTGCTACCATTTAGGAGAGAATTGAAAACCTGGTTAGCGGAATGGGTCTGGAGGCCGGGACTGCCAACAAGCTCTCCTTTTTGGCTCACCTGAGGTCCCCCCCTCTTGTAATTGGTTTTATTAAAGGGCTTTTAACTGTTTTGCTGAGCAGCCAGGGAGGTGTTCGCTGGACTGTGTACACCACCCAGAGTATATTGATTGGGGCGGTATATAAATCTAAATAAATAAATCCCACTGGAATCCATCTTGATGGAGGGCAGCAGCTTCATCAATAATGGCCTGGGGTTGAGGAGGACTTTGTTTGCCAAAAGGGCTCAGGACCAGAAAGTGACTCATGGAACTGAATCAACGGTACAGGTGTCACACTGCCATGCAGAAGGCAAATGGAAGACTACTGCATTATATTGTTCCCAGGACAATCTTAATGGATGATCGCCATGATAGTAGCCAATATTTGGAATTGGATACGACTCTTCAAGTAGAGCTAAATGAATAAGTTGGCAACCTTTCTATTTGCAATCTTAAGCTTGCCTCATTAGCTGGAAGGCTGACAAGTCGGCAGTTCGAGATCCGGGTACTGCATGACGGATAGAGCACCCATCTCTGTGCCACTCTTGAGGACATAAAAAGAGCCTCATTTGGGCATCCCCTGAGTGGAGTTTTTTCTGCAAAAAATCCTTTCAACACAGAATAATTTCTGACATGAAATTATTATTATTATTATTATTATTATTATTATTATTATTATTATTATTATTATTATTATTATTATTATTATTATTATTATTATTATTATTATTATTATTATTATTATTATTCCCATCTAGAGTTCTTCTAGATGGGAATAATAATAATTTCTGCAAAATATCCAGCAGCATACTGTTTTTCATCTATAAGTTTAACAATTTAAAAACTCTACTTCTCACCAAACAATAGGTTTTATTGTCATTAAACTAACTCAGGTTTCCGATGTAATTTTTTTTTAATTTATAAAATCATTCAGGACCAAATCCTTAGATTCCTCATTAAACTTTGGTTGTAATGCATGGGCTTGGCTATTCCAGTGGGCACCCTACTGGACATCTCCATTTTCCATAAATACTACAACATTTCTGTACTTCTAAAAATAAAATGAAATCAATCATCAAGAACACGAGAGGCAACTAAATGGACTTTAAAAAGATGGTGTTTCCTCCAAGAGGTTCAATAGCAATTACTGATACAAAGCAATTTGTCTAACTGTACATGAGATAGCTTTCTGGGTTTTATCTGGCTGAGTTCCCTGTTCAGAACTTCGGTTTCCATCTCATGAATAAAATTCCTAGCTCTATGACTGAATATGAAATAGTGAGAAGCCCCAGCAAAAAAACATATTTTTGTAAGCAAAAGGACAACATGACATACTTTAAGTAGGAAAATCCTGTTACTCATCACCAGATACCCTTATTTTGAACTATATCATCAGACAGCATACTGAAGAGCAGAGGAATTAGAAATTTATTGGGAAATAAACCAAGAACACTGAAGAATATTCTTTCTTTTAAAATTATTATTTATCTGGATCAATTAACATAAAATATCAAATAAATGAACAAAACATGGTTAAAAAGGAAATGTGAACAGCTGTGATTATTTCATACATAGTGTACTGTATACACTATGGATAAATAATCCATAGTGTAGCACTTCTGTTGATCTTCACTTATGACATACACTGATAAGCAAGATAACACAGCTTCAAAGCTAGATAATCAGACAACAAAACTCAGTTACTTTGTCTAAAACAAAAGAATACCAGAGATGAAAAGGAAGAGATTATTTCTCTATGATGTAATCTTCACTAAAAACTGTAATGATTTTAAAAAGGGGGAGAGTTCATAAGGAATTATCCTACCATGATTACAAACCATTACCAAAAAGTTTAATTTCATAAACATTGTTTTACACCAGGGATTCTCAACCTTTTCAAGTCAAGGACTGGGCCACGCTCCCTCAAACAGTTGTCCTCCCCACCATTTACGGCTGTCATAAATGCATTTATAAAGGCCACGGACTCAGTTACGGCTGTCGTAAATGCGTTTATGACAGCCGTAAATGAGTCTACGGTGGATTCTGGCAGCGGTGGCTGGAGTGAGGGTGGGGGCTGAATTATTTGGTGCCACAAGCCGTACGTTGAGAACCCCTGCTTTACACTGACAGTTCAAACGGGCATAACAATGAAATGTTGTTTACTAAATGTATTTATTTTTTGCTTTTTAAACCTGTGATTTACATTTACCATATCATTGTTTGTAAGAAGTTTAGTGAATAAATATGTACCCATATATAAGTACTTGATCCTGTCCCCTTTCTTCCCTCATTTACACATCATGTCACTTCCTGCCCAAAACCCACTCCTGGGACACTGGCAATTGAATCACAAAGCAGCATCTGTTTGGCAACATTTCTAACCCTAAATAGCAAATGCAATGAAATATTATTTCACTGCAATGAGATATTATTTCACTAAACTTTTAAGCCTCTTTTAGTGCTGGGAGTGAAACAATATCCATTCTTTTATAGGAAAAACACCTTGCTGGGAGGCGGAGAGGGGAGAGAAATATATCCAAGTACAAATAACCATCTTCCTACCCAAGGAAGCAGGACCACAGGAAATATATGAAACATAAGCATTATACACTGAAAATTTCCAAACAGATATCTTTATTGTATAGCTCTATACCCATAAAGGTATTAGATTCGATTCCTTCCACCAGACTGCCTCCTATAATAGCAGGAGGATTCTCGCCAAACCAGGCCCATAGGAACAATTTTGGGACTGGAAGATGAAGTCACAAAGAGGCAGAGGATGCTGTCCAAGACAGGCACTAGGCCTCTTTTAATGTTGGGAGTGAAACAATATCCATTCTTTTATGGGAGAAACACCTTGCTGGGAGGCGGAGAGGGGAGAGAAATATATCCAAGCACAAATAACCATCTTCCTACCCAAGGAAGCAGGACCACAGGAAATATATGAAACATAAGCATTACACACTGAAAATTTCCAAACAGATATCTTTATTGTATAGCTCTATACCAGTGTTTCCCAAACTTTGGTTTTTTTTCCTTTGAAGCAGACCGCCATTTCTTATGGATTTCTTTTAATGAAGCGAGTTTTCCAGTAAGAGAGCCATCCGCAAAGCGGGGATTCACTACATTTGAATGAATGACATTACAGTATATCATCTAGCCCAGTGTTTCCCAACCTTTGGTTTTTGGACTTCAATTCCCAGAAGCCTAAGTCAATTCCTCAAAGCACTGATCAGCCAATATACTGACTTAGGCTTCTGGGAATTGAAGTCCCCTGTGGGGCGTGGGGCCCACTTTGGGAACCACTGCTCTATACCCATAAAGGTATAAGATTCGATTCCTTCCACCAGACTGCCTCCTATAATAGCAGGAGGATAATCGCAAAACCAGGCCCATAGGGACAATTTTGGGACTGGAAGATGAAGTCACAAAGAGGCAGAGGATGCTGTCCAAGACAGGCACTAGGCTCGCTCCCACCCACCCACCCCAATCATCCCCTTCAATGATTTAGCAGCAAAATGCGACCCCACAGCAAATCCTGGGAAGACCTTTGGTGAGCGGCCAAAGCATCCCATTTTAAACCCCCGGGGAATCAGAAATTCATCAAAGCCTCCTTCTGCAAGGCAGACCATCAGATCTAGCAAAATGGATGCTTCACCACCACCACCACCACCACCACCACCACCACCACCACCCTCTCTCTCTCTCTCTCTCTCTCTCACACACACACACACACACACACACACACACACACACACACACACACACACACACACACAGAGCCTTTCCTGGAACAGACTGGATGGGAATCAGTCGACAAGGGGTCTCTCCCGCACCCACCCACCCACCCACCCACGCCACCTTGGGCGATGCCCCCCACCCCACCCCACCCCACCGCCGGCCCCATCCCTCCAAACAGCCCCTGCGTTCCCTCCCCTTCCCTCCTATCCTCCCATGGATGGAGACTGAGAGAGGGGGGCCATGCTCGGCTTGGAGGAAGCCTCCTCTCCCCCAGAAGGGACCGCCTCGTCCCCCACCCGCGTCCCCTGCAACCTGTCATCCGGCTCCCGCGCACGCCCTGCAGGGCTGGCTGGATTCAAACGCACAGAGACACAGACACACCATTCCGATCCCGGCCCTACCGACAGCCGAGGCGAAGCGAGGCTCGTTCTCCTTCCTCCTCCTCCTTGCCTTTGAAAGCCAGGGGGCGGCGGCGGCGGCGGCGGCGGGGGGGTGTTGGCAGAGAAGGAAAGGGGGGCGCTGCGTGTCCCTCCCGTCCCCCCCCCAACCCCTCTCTATTGAAAACGGAGCGCCTCCCTCCCCACCCACTACCCACCCTACTTCAAGGCTCCTTCTGGGCTTTGATACCTCCTCAGCGTCCTCCTCCGGCGCTGCTGCCCTCCATAGACCCCAGGGGAAGAAGGGTGGCTAGGCTTGCAAAGGCGCCGTCTCCCTTTGGCAAGGGTTGCGCCTCCTCCTCCTCCTCCCCGACCTCCTTGTCCTTAAAGGGCGCTTGCATTCGCTCTCCTGTCTTGAGCCGCCCAGGCAGAGAGGGCGACACTAAGCGCGCTCTGGGGCGGCAGAGTAGTAGTAGAATGGCTATGGCTATTGTTATCTGACAGGCGCCGTCGCGTCTCCGGACGCCTTCCCCGCACCGCTTGCAAGAAGGGCTGAAGCAGCAGCTCCGTGCGCCGCCGCCGCCGCCACAGGGCGCCCCCTGCTGCCTGCCCTTGGCTAAACAGGCGTCTCTGAGGAGGAGCCCCTGCGTGTCAATCTCTCTCTCTCACCAGAGGGAGGGAAAGAGGGCGGACCAAGGCGGCAAGAAGATGAACTATGCCCGGCCCGCCCTCCCAGAGTGGGGCTGGGGTGGCTAGGGCGCATGCCCGTTGCCCGCCACCAGTGCGGTCAAAGCCGGTGCGTTTTGATGTGGGGCGGCGGCGGCGGCGGGGGGGGGGGGGGGGGCGAGCGCCACCACCAGGCACTAGGCAGGCAGGCGCTCGCTGCCCTCCTCTCTGTGAGAAAAGAGGCGGCGTCTAGGTTTCTGAGGCGGGTTGGTGGGGTGGGGAGAGGTTGGGTTGCCAACCTTTCCCAGCATGGTTTCCTAGAGAATCCTGCTGCCTTCCCATTAGCAAGAAATTGCAAGTAGATAAATAGGGACCCCGTCTGTGGGGAAAAAGATCTTGGGGGCATGAAAGGAATCTCACACGTGGTGTCCCCTGAGTGGAGTTTCTCCACCCAAAATCCTTTCAACCCAGAATAATTTCTGACATGAAATTATTATTATTATTATTATTATTATTATTATTATTATTATTATTATTATTATTATTATTATTATTATTATTATTATTAATAATAATAATAATAATAATAATAATAATAATAATAATAATAATAATAATAATAATAATAATAATAATAATAATAATAATAATAATAATAATAATAATAATAATAATAATAATAATAACCAACCATTTGGTTCACAGTGGAGGACTGGAATAAAATTAACAGTTCAAGCCCTAACCAAGGACCTAAGAGCTGTTAAGGTAACATCCTAGTATACAGTATATGCAGTTCTCAGTAGACCTGTTATTTGGAGAGTTAGGATGTTCAAATCAGATTAAGTCCAACATCTAGGGAGTCCTCTACGTATTGCTCCAAGGGCTCCAATCGCTATGGGAACAACAGCAGATTTCTTCTGCCATAGATGCTTGACTTCAATTTGCAAATCAAAATATTTTGTGATTGTTGTTTGTCTTCAATTCGTGCATCTCCTGGTATAGCAATGTCAATAAATCAGACTTTCTTCTTCTCCACAACAGTCACTATATATCAGGTGTGTTGTGAGGCAGGTATCTAGCTGTTTGAATTTTAAAGTCCCACAGGATCTTGACTCTCTCATTCTCTAAAACTTTCTCTACTTGATGTTCCCAATGATTTTTTTTACTGCATTCAAATCCAAACTTCTGACAGTTTCCAATGGATAATTTTTGCAACCCTGTCATGGGGTTGCAAATAATCAGTCTTTGAAATTTTGCTGCACCCACTGATCAGATGATTTAATTTTAATTTAATTTAATAGTCATATTTATATATGCCACCCACTCAGGCAGAACCCGACTCAGGGCAGCATTACAACAAGTTCTAAAAACACATAAAAACACTTTAAAAGCCCCATATCCCACCCACTTTAAAAAAACCCATATCCCACCCACCCATCCCACCCACTATAAAAAGAAGAAGGGAGAGTTCTTAATTCTTTACGTAAGCCAGCAGGCGGGGACCGTGTTCCCATTCGGGCCCCACACCTGCCCTGCCAGCCAGGTCTTCAATCCTTTCCTGAAGGGCAGCAATTATCTTTGAAGTCTTAGATCTGTTGGCAGGAGGTTCCAGAGAGTCGGTGCGGACACGGAGAAGGCCCTCCTTCGGGTGCTGGACTGATGGCACCATTAGAGAGCCCCTCCGGTCCACTCTGGTTGGACGGGCAGACACTCTTGGGACGATGCGGTCTCTAAGGTATCCTGGCCCACTGCCATATAGGGCTTTAAAGGTCAAAACCAGCACCTTGAATTGCACCCGGAGACAAACTGGTAACCAGTGCAGCTCCTGAAGTAGCGGTGAGGCATGGGCATATCACCCACATCCCATCACCACCCGGGCTGCCGCATTCTGGACCAGCTGCAGCCTCCGAATGCTCGTCAAGGGCAGCCCCATGTAGAGCGCATTACAATAATCTAGTCGGGAAGTGACCAGAGCATGGGTGACCATAAGCAAGGAGCCCCGGTCCAGGAGCGTGCACAACTGGCGAATCACCCGAAGTTGGGCAAAAGCCCTCCTGGCCACAGCCGCTACTTGTTCTTCTAGCAGCAGCCGCGAGTCCAGAAGGACCCCCAAGTTGCGCACTGGGTCTGTCTGGGGCAAAACAGCCCCATCCAGTACCAAAGATGGTAACTCCCTGGATAACACGGGGCCCCTTATCCACAGCCACTCTGTCTTGCTGGGATTCAGCCGAAGCCCATTGGCCCCCATCCAGACCCCAATGGCCTCCAGGCATCCGGATAGGATTTCAACAGCATCACTGGGGTCCCCACAGGCCGAAATGTACAACTGAGTGTCATCCGCGTACTGATGGTACCGCACCCCGTGGGAACGAATGATCTCACCCAGTGGCTTCATGTAGATGTTAAATAGGAGAGGAGAGAGCACCGAGCCCTGAGGCACCCCATACTTGAGGAGCCTAGGGCTGGACCTCTCACTCTCTAACCACACCGACTGGGTACGGTCCTCCAGAAAAGAGGAAAACCAGGACAACACAGTGCCCTCGATCCCCAATCCTTTGAGCCGTTCCAGAAGGATACCGTGGTCGATGGTATCGTAGGCCGCTGAGAGGTCAAGAAGAACAAGGACGGATGGATAACCCCCGTCCCGCTCCCGCCAGAGATCATCCATCAGTGCGACCAATGCCGTCTCCGTACCATACCCGGGCCTGAATCCTGATTGAAAGGGGTCTAGATAATCCGCTTCCTCCAGGACACTCTGCAGCTGGCGCGCCACCACCTTCTCCAAAACCTTACCCAGAAAGGGCAGGTTGGAAACCGGCCTATAGTTGTTAAGCACAGCTGGGTCAAGGGATATTTTCTTCAGGAGGGGGCGCACCAAAGCATGTTTTAGCGGTGCAGGAAATACCCCCTCCCGTAATGATGCATTTATTATCGCCCCAACCCAGCCACCTGTCACCACCTTGGAGGCTTTCACCAACCAGGTGGGACAGGGGTCCAAAGGACATGTAGTGGCATGCACAGCTGCAAGGACCCTGTCCACTTCATCGGGGACAACAGGATCAAACTGATCCCAGATCGTACAGCAAGACTGTGCTCTGGTGCCCACCCGACCCTCCCCATCCACGCCGGGATTCAGCCCTGAACGAATCCGATCGATTTTCTCCACCAGATGGTCAGCAAAGTCCTCAGCCGAACCCTGCCAACCGGGCACCGATCTCCCCCTACCGAGGAGGGACCTTGTTACCCGGAACAGGGCGGCTGGGCGATTATCAGCGGAGGCAATAAGGGTGGTGAAGTATTGCCGCCTCACCACCCCCATCGCCACTAGGTAGGACCTAATAGCAGCTCTAGCTAGTGTCCAATCGGAGTCATCTTGGGTCTTCACCCAGCGGCGCTCTAGGCGTCTCTTTGCCCGTTTCAGTTCCCGCAGTTCATCCGTAAACCACGGGGATGACCTAACCCCACGGGCGCGGAGAGGCCGCAGTGGCGCGATTTCATCCAAGGCTGCTGTTGCCGTCCTGTTCCACAGGTCGACAAGTGCCTCGGGTGAATCGTGTAGCCAATCCAGAGGAACATCCCCCAGTTCCCTCTGGAATCCATCTGGATCCATTAGTCGCCGAGGGCGGGCCATTTTAATAGGCCCTGCCTCCCTACGATGAAGCGTCGCCCCCAGAAAGTCAAGAGTCACCAGATAGTGATCTGACCATGGCACAGGTGAGATGACTAAGTCCTGTAATCTCAGATCACTCTGCCACTGCTCCGACAAGAAAACTAAGTCTGGCATGTGACCACTGGCCCTGGTCGGACCCTGAACTACCTGAGTCAGGCCCATGGCTGCCATGGAAGCCATGAACTCCCTTGCCACCTCAGAAGCCATCCCCAATGATGGCAAATTGAAGTCCCCCAGAACCATAAGCCTCAGGAACTCCAACGCCAGCATCGAGGCGGCTTCAAGGAGCTCAGGCAGGGCATCCCTTACCCTGCAAGGGGGCAGGTACAGGAGTAAGATCCCCAACTGACCCTTGGGGCCCAACCGTAGAAGCAGGGCCTCACAACCAGACACTTGTGGAGCAGTGGCCCTAGCAATTCCCAAAGACTCCCTGGCAACAATGGCGACACCACAGCCCCTCCCCTCACCTCTAGGCTGGTGCCAAATCTTGCTGTATCCACTGATCAAATAATCTGTTTATTTTATCATCATCAATCATCATCGTTGTTGTTATTATTATTATTATTATTATTATTATTATTATTATTATTATTATTATTATTATTATTATTATTATTATTATTATTATTATTATTATTATTATTATTATTATTATTATTATTATTATTATTTACCCAAAGTATGAGAGCCTCAGCTGCCTTACTGGGGTGCACAGAAAGAGCCTCCTCGAATATTGTGGTATTTTTTGAACCACAGTTGGGCGGACCCTGCTAATCTTTCTCACACTAAGACAGGCAAAAGGAACTGCAGAATGAACTTGCCAAAAGCTTCCATTCCTTCTGGCAGGTTCACGTTTGGCCTAGACATGGAAGAAGTTTAATTATTTGCGCCGCTCCCCACCCCACCCACCCCCGAGACAGGCCAAGCTTGATTTGCTCTTCACCTTTCTGGCAATCCAAAGTATTGGCAAAGCGCTCTTCTAGCACCTAATTTCACATGAATCATTTACTCTCCCTGTCAACTTTCTTTGTAGTCTAGTTCTCTTGTTCATACATTTGTGATCAGGAATGGAAGAGTGTATATTAATCTGGCTTTAACTTCTTTTGTGTCCAAATCAAACTTTGGACTGCCAAAATGTAGCTATTTTCTCAGCCTTGTTGTTGGCCAAAATTTAATTTTTATTGGTACGTGTCTCTGGTAGTGATCGGCAGTCCAGTAAATGAGCTGGATTCTTTAGCTCTCCATATTCACACAGTGTGTTGTCCATCAGCAGCCCTCGCTTGAGCATGTTGGTCTTGCATTTAGGAACTCCAGCCCTCAACCTATTTATGGTCCTCCAAGTTATGCAGGAGAGGTTGAGTTCTTCAGCTATATCCTCCTTTAATGCTGTTTCTTGTCAAATGAGCTCCTTCCTCCATCTTCTAATTTGGTTTTGCTCTTGTGTACCCTCAAGAATGTTTGTTCTTGCCATAAAGCTCTTCCTGGATCTGAGCCAGCAGACTTGAGGTACATATCTGTTCAGAATATGTTGAGGGTCATTGTCATGCTTTGTTCTCTTGGCGTCTGGTGCTACTTCTCTCGTTATATTAGGTGGAATAATACCAGGAAGAAAATATATTTTCTCAACTGGTGTAGATTTGAGACATCCTGGTTTGAACTGACACATCCTTACATTTGAGGATCATCTAATTTATTACTGCCCTTCAGAGTCTCACTCTCCCCCCTCCAATTTCTTGGCTGAGAGCTCATTTGAATTAATTGACTGAATTAAGGTAAACAAAATCTTTCACTATCTCAATTTCTTCATTGTCAATATTAAAACTGCATGGTTCTTTGGTAGTCATGATTTTTGTTTTCATAAGGTTCATCTGCAGTCCTACTTTGGCATTTTCTTCTTTCACTTTCACTAAAAGTCATTCCAAGTCATTGCTGCATTCTGCCACTAAAATGATGTTATCAGCATATAAATTTTTATTGGTGTTTTTCTAAGAATTTTCATTCCTCCCTCATCTGAATCTAGTATGGCTTTCTATGTCACGTTTTCCCAACCTACAGCCTGTGGGCCTGATCCAGCCCCCAGGCTGAATTCATCCAGCCCTTGGGCCGAAATGCCGCTGATACCGTAAGTGCCCTGACATCACTGGAAGTGCCAAAATTGCCACGTTTTCACACCGAAACACTGCGAAAATGCAGCAAAAAAATTCAAAAACGGTACAAAAATGTTCCTCTCTCCCTCCTCCAAGGGAAGCAGCAGAGGTGGGGAAAACATCTGGAAACACAGTGCAGATGCACCTGCAGCTGCTGTTGGGAATAACCATGTGGCCGCCCCCTCAACTGACTGAGGGGGCAAGATCAGGGCACTGGCAGGAAAGGTTTGTGAACTCCTGTTCTATATGATATATCTTCCATACAGACTGAAGAAAATATGCTGTGTGGCTAATAATTTTCTACAAAAAAGTGGAGGAAGAAATAATAATAATACATTTTAATTTATATCCCGCCCTACTCGGCACAGGCCGACTCAGGGCGGCTGACAGCATTTCAAATAAAGATACAATATAATTATACAGAAATACAATGGAGTAAAGCAATAAAGACAGAATATAACAAGGTAACATAAAAATAAGATACAAATTATACAAATTACAAATGTATAATTTTTAAAGCATCAAATCCATCATACACAGCACCAGGAGGGGGGGGGGAATCAAACACACACACACAATAGGGCTCGCCATCCATGACGGAGCCCAAGGCTCAACGTCCACAATAAAGCCGGGGCTCAATTGTCCATGACAGACCCCAAGGTCAGCATCCACAACGGAGCTGGGGTCAATGTCCCTAACAAAGCCACAATGGAACCCGGGACCCAGCAAAGGCGAGACATGTGTCAATGTCGGCGCTGCTTTTGGAGCCGCAGTTCGTACTGCCCCAGCTACGGGCGTGTTTTCTACCACCAAGCCAGGCAGGCAGGGCTGAAAGAGAAGTGACGGCGCCCACAGCTGAAGCAGCTTCCATCCCCATGCTGGTGGTGTGAGCGCTGGGGAGAGCGGGGCTGTCCCCCGTGGCTGCGGGTGTCTTTTCTACCTCCCAGACAGGTGGGGCTGGGAGAGAAGTGACGGCAGCTGAAGCAGCTTCCATCCCCACGCTGGTGGTATGAGCGCTGTTGCATATGCAAAGTAAAGAAGTAGCTATCCTTGATTTGATTCTAATCAATAGAGATGACTTGATTAAAGAAAGTAAGCAACAAAAAAAAAACATTTTTTCACGTATGTATGAAGCAAAAGGCGGAAAAAAGAAATAGCTCAGCCGCTCAATGGGGATTGGAAAATGATGACAGAAGACAAAGAAAAGCTAGATGTGCTCAATTTCTACTTCAGCTTTGTTATCCCCTCAAAGGGTAGCATATAACCCTCTAGGCAAGTGTGAAGCACAAATAGAAGTAGCAGAATTGCAACTTGAGATTGACAAACAAACAAACAAACAGTCAAGGATTACCTTATTACTTTGAATGAGTTCAGATCCCTAGGGCCAGATGAACTGCACCCAAGAATATTGAAGGAACTGGCTGAAGAGAGCCACTCAGAACCACTATCATTTTCTTGAAATTATGGAGGATGGGTGAAGTGCTAAAAATGCAACACGTGATCATGTGGTTTTTGCAGATTGTCAGCTGACATTCATGTGGCTATATTCCAGTGGTAAACTCCAAAAAAAATTACTACCACATTGTGGGCGTGGTATGGTGAGCGTGGCCAGGGGAAAACCCTGTGTTGCACCTGAATTAGGACTACTTTATTTCAAAACTTGGATGGGCGGGGCCAGCCAGAATTTCTGCTACTGGTTCTGGCGAACTGGTGCAAACCTGCTGATGCCCACCACTGCTATATTCATAACTAGAGAACTATGGCATATGCAACAGACAGCTCATGAACTGACTTCTATAAATTGCTGCTACAGGATTATGTACTGCAAAAGCATTCTGGCTGGATTACACCAATACTATCGCTTTTTGTGATGCCTGAATTGACAATCACTACTACTGTCATCATTTTCCTTTCTGGATGTCACTGGAGTAAGTTACTGATTGGAGAGTACATTTCAGCAAACAAATAGATGCCATGGTTTGTCTGGTTAAATAGAAATTCAGATTACAGTAGTCTCTGTGCTTGATGAAAATCATGGTTTAATGAGATGTTTCAGTTGAACTCCTTTGTTACTAAATTGATTTGTAAAAAAATATTTTATGACTTTAAGCCAAAACTGCATTCTACCAGCTCTCTGAGAATCATATTTGTTTTATCAATTCATTTAAAAGAAAAGGATCAGTTGGTATAATCAGGGTTTCAAGAGCATTTGACTTTGTTATTTCAGGAACCAACATTTCTTATATGGCCATTTATGTTTCTAGTACCTCTATCTACAACACATGTATTGATATTAATGCTGATAGCAGGAAGGAAAGAAGTAGCCCATACTCCTGGACCTTTAAATGGGGGTGAAGTAGCATTATGTTGCAAACGTAAGAACTCTACTTCTCATTATTAAATTGGGCTTCAACAAATTATTAAACAAGAGGTAGATGATTCCCATAAGGACTTTGGCAGTCTTCCAAACATGTGATATGTTAGAGGGCCACAGCTTCATTGGATACCCTAAACTACTACCCATGAAGAAAAGAAATACAACATACATTTGAAATATGCCAGGAATAATCAAATCTACATGTGGCCTGAGGGACTCTGACCTTAATTTTAAATCAATCAAGAAGCCTTCTGTTGATGGCAGCTGGTTACCTATTCACTTGTCTAATGCTGATGTTCTCAAAAACCTGCCATGGTCAATTTTATTTTAAAAAAAGTTATGGTGGAAGGCTTGCATGTCAATTTACTGTATATCTCTGGAGGAAAACAAGAAATTATGGCCTTAAATATTAAATATTTAAGCTTTGGCTCTGGGATGTATTGTTGATGCCCCTGCTGCTACTAGTTCTGCTGCTACAGAAGCTTAATTTAGCAGTTCTTAAAAGTGATGTACGTAGCACAAATAACTATGGGCACAGAGACTGCTAACATTTTAACACTGATATATCATTTTTGGCACGTGGAGCAGTGTTGGTTTTTGCTACGTTTTTGGGAAAGGAAATTCAGTGGAATTTTAGAAATATCTCATTTTAAAGTTCAATTTTAAAGTTTGTTAATACTAATATGTTGTAGCTAATGCCAATATTAGTGTATTATATTTTTTTACAGCAATAACTAAAATAGCAATCATTTTCACTGAATTTTCCAAGCTCTTGTAAATTTATCAAGCTCCATTTCTTCCACATGCTATATAATCTGTTCTGAGGTCTTTTTTTAATTCTACAGAACAATTCTGAAATTCTGCGTCCACTGGCATTATTTGGTGTTCTTGTAATTTTTCTTTGATGTTATAGCTTGTGGTCTTCCTCATGGTCTTTGTCCTTCTCCTCTTTCCACATATGCCTTGTATGGTATGGAATTCCAAGACATTCCACCCAAATAGGAAAACCACTTTGTTGTCTCTGTACATAGTTTAAGATTGGTTCTATTCCAATTTATTCCCTTATAATTTTATTCCTGATTTTATTCCTTCTAGTCACTCTAGCAGCCTTGCTCAGACATCTCATTTCAATGGTGAACAACTTTTGTTTTCATGTTATTATGCCAAATATAATAAAATTAAAAGCTTGAACCTTGCATTATAAGTCAGAGTTTGAGTGAGCAGAATACCTTATGAATATTAAATCATTTAACCTATTCCTAAAATGTTCATGTGTAGAGTTATCCACAGGTCTCTGAAAACAAGCTACTTTAGAAGTGGCAACCCTGTCTTTTACTGACTTCTGTTGCAGAGTCCTGCTAAAAGAGACACACGTCTCATTCTACATATGAACGAGCAGCCCTCACATTTTATGTCTGTGGGTCAGATCCATAGGTACATCCATACTCAATGTACACCTAAGATAATCAGTGGAACTTGTTAGTCATTATTAATTCAAGTCCCACAAATTTCTAGAATGAGTAGTTTCTAGATGTCCAGGTGGTGCATAGTCTCACTTCTGAAATCTTGGAAGCCTGCATACCCCTATATCAATGAAATCCAGAAAATTTGTTTAAATTTTAAAGCCTCCTTATTTTATGCCCAGATAGGACCACCACCCCCGCCCCCCGAAAACCCCCTACCTATAAGTAACTTCTAATGAAGAATAGAGTCAAGTGCATAATTTCCTTAACTCATCAGGCTCACTAGGTCACTTGAACAGGCAGATTCTACAAGTGGCCACATACAGATCTAATTTCTTACATGCTCATTTCCCATATGGATGTTATTGAGCATATGTTTCAATAAAACATTAAATATTTGCTGATACTTCATAAATTGCCATGAAGAGAGTACGAGTGTGTCCAGTATATGTTTTGCATCTTGTAAACAACTGCAAAGTTATGAACACATTTTACAGAAGTATTCTAGTTAAACAGATGTGGATGGGTGGAAATTAAAAGTGGAGCTTATGGGTAGCACTTGAGGTGTGAATGATTCTCTCATAGTCCTTCTGTGTTAAGCAAACTGAGCAGCCACACTTTATACAAATTGTTCACAGATGTTGTAACACTTCTGTCACATGTCTGCATCTTTTAAAAATGCACTAACTAAGAAGCTATAAATATAAACTTCTAGAAAATAGGGTGGGTAGAAAAATTAACTAAGGCCTGGAAAGTATCAGAAAGTTGGACATGCAATCTCAGTGATAAAGCAAGCAGCTGATGGTTGTCAAACAGCCAATGGAGGAGCCAGCTGTAGTAATTTTTTTTTTGTTTTAATGATTAGGCCCATCATCTCTGAAGGTTCATCTGACATTCATAGCATAACACACACATACTTTTCTGGGCAGTACTGTACTTAAGTTGCAGGCTACACGAGTGTTAAAAGTGCAGCTACTTTGTATTTAAGATCGTTATTTCTTGGCAATCCTTTTTAATATGATTGCTATATTCCGTATTTTACAGAAAATGTTGACATAAATGGTTCATTGCATAAATCATGTATATGTCTATGTATATGTGTACATTAACGAGCATTCCATTTCATGGTCCAGATTTGGATTAGTTCATCAATTTATTATTTTTCTCCAACCTTGCTCATAAAAATCCTTCAAAACCAAAGCTTGGAAACTTAAAGTGAACTGGCATCAATGAGCAGCTCTTTGACAGCTCCTACTCATAGCAGTCTCCAAATGAGTAATATTCATTGCGCCTAGCAGCTAATGTCCTGGTGATGGCACATGACATTATATTATGATGCAAATACAGAGTGATCCAAATAGCTCCTAATATATCAAATGCATAATATATGTAAAAACAATTCCTGTAGCACATTATATAAATAAATTTGTTTTGACCGAAATGATATACAATTTAAATGTCACTTCCATTCCTGAAATTTATAGATAGACGATGGTGACCTTTTGCATGGTGTCTCAGTCATCCCTAGGCACATTGTATGTTTCTGAATATATTTCTATGTTACATTGTAGTAGACAGCACAAGAAAAAGGAGCAAATGACCCATGATCTGCATTTCTTTCTTAAAGCAACCTTATAAAAATGGAGCAATGTCAATAGCTTATTGCAAGGGGATTAGGATGGTAATAAATGTACAACTTTCTCTAAAATTCCATTCAAGGGTGTGTTAATAGCTTGGCAAATCGGTTCATGGAATGTAGTCTTTGTCATTGAAAATGCTTTTTACAAACATAGCAGATGCTATCTAATCAAAGGAGACCTGGGCAGGGGAAAAACAAGAAACAGACTGAAAATCAAACTTTTATTTATAGGCGAATACCCTACCTGTATATCAGAGAGTAAACAAAACAAACAGGAGAATCTTTGCACAAATGCAAGCGCAGTGCCAAAATGGCCGCCGCGCCCTTTGCGGCCCCCCCCCACCAGACGAAGACATCCGGGTAGTTAGGGGGCGTGGCCAGCACCCTTATATAAGGGGCGGCCACGAGGCAGCCGAGCTGCCATTTTGCGAAGCGACGGAGCGGAGAAGTTTTTCTCTCTTACCTCCGTCGCTCTTGCCTTGCTCAGGGAAGCCTCTGGCTGCTGATTTTCTTGACTTTTAGGCTTCCCATCGTTAGCTGCTATGCCCTCGAAGAAGAAGGCGACTGCGAACGCAGCTCGTTCTGCGCGGAGGCACCAGCCGGGTCGGAGGACCGCGGCTGCGCCTCCCCAGCAGCCTCCTTTGCTTGAGCCCACCGGGACCGGTGGGATGGGGTTAATTACCCCTTGGCCCGAGGCGGGGGGTCCGCGTACCGGCCCAGCTGGGGTCGCGGCCCCTGGCCCGCAAGCTGTGGCCACTGCCTCTGGCACGGCCCATTCTGCGGGGCCTTCTTCCATGAGTCTGCAGCTTCCTGCGGGGGGTTTCAACCAGGGGGGGTGGCTGGGTTCCCTCCCCTGGCAGGGTACCCCCCCGGCCCTGCAGGGGCCGGGCCTGGGGTCGTGGCCGTATATGGGCCCCGGGGTCCAGGGACCTGGACCGGCGCCTGCACCCAGTGGGCCGGCTGGCCCTTTGCCCCCACTTGGCTTAGGGGGCTATGTTAGTGTTGAGGCCCTTCTGGCCCGCGTTGCGGCCCTCGAGGCATCCATCGCGAGGGTTAACCACCCGGGGGTGCCTTTTGGGGTGCAGGTTGATCCGTTGTCTGCTGGTCAGCGGCAGGCGGCAGGACGGGTCGAGCTGTCCGAGGCGCGTGGGCCGGCTTCGGCCACTGCCTCGCAGCTCCCCACTCAACAGGCTGATGCTGGTCAGGCCCTGTCGACGAGCTCAATTGCGGTCGTGAGCTCCGACGCCCCCAGCGGGCCGGAACCCCCGGTGGGGGCGGCCCGCGGGGTTGCTGCATGTGAGTATGCGGTTCAATCTAGTGCACCCACACACCTACCCACGTTGGGGGGGCATTCCAGTGGCTGTGGCCTCGCATGGGTGGTGCGTCGGTTCAGTCGCCGACGTCCCACCCGGCGACTTCACCGCTCACCCAGGGCCCAGTTTTGGGTGGTACCTCTTATTCAGTTGGGAATGTGTTAGGGGTGGCTGGGTTGGTCCAGGCTCCTTTTCAGATCCCCGTGGTTCCCACTGTGCCGGTGTCAGCATTGCCGACAGCGGGGTATTCCTTGCCACTGGGGGACCATTTGGCCCAGGCCACCAAAGAGAAGATCTGGCGTGGGGAGTATGTCGACATCTTCTCCCTTCTTAACAGAGAGCCCACCAAAGAGGAGAGGGAGGGGCAGGATGAGAAGGATAAGGAACAGGCACGTCATCGTAAGCCGCCACGTATGTGGGCCAATTGGTTGCCGGCGTACCTTATATACATGGCGGTCTACCTCAGGGCCCGGCCGGATTTGGCAATTCCGATGGTCCAGTATTTGGACAACATTTACCGGGCGATGGTCGACTTCCCGGGCCCGTCATGGTTGGCTTACGACGAGGAATTCCGTATGCGGATTCCCCTGCACCCTGAGATGAGGTGGGATGAGCCCTGCCAGAAGCTGTGGCTTCTGTATATGACTCCCACGCGACCCGCGCCTGGGGACAGATACCATTGTGGACATGCGGTCCAGCGAGCGGCCCCAGCACAGACACCCCGCCAGGTGGCGGGGCAGGGGGTTCCAGCCCGCCTGCTGTGCTGGACTTTCTCGTCCAATGGTTCCTGCAGTAGGAAGAATTGCCGGTTCAGGCATGAGTGTCCCTCTTGTGCTGGCCCCCATGCGGCCTCCGCCTGCCCCAGGCCTGGAGGGGTGCGGGGCAAAGGTAGGGGCGGACAAGGGGCTGGCAAGACTGCCGCAGAGGGAGCTGGTCCACCGAAAGGCCCCCTCCCCAATTAATGTGGACATGCTGGAGCGTTGGCTCGCATCGTACCCGAGGGGGGCAGATGCGGTTTACCTGCTTCAAGGTTTTCGACTGGGGTTCCGTATTCCTTTCCAGGGTGATAGGTCCCCCCAAGATGCCCCCAACCTTTTGTCCCTTAAGGGGGGGTAGGAGGTGGCTGCCGCCAGCATTTCTAAGGAGGTTGATGCGGGCAGGGTCGCTGGCCCTTTCCCGGCACCCCCGTTCCCCAACCTTAAAGTGTCACCCTTGGGCTTGGTGCCCAAGAAGTCACCGGGCGAGTTCCGCCTGATCCATCACTTGTCCTACCCAGCCGGCCGATCGGTCAATGATGCTATCCCTGATGACCTTTGCTCGGTCAGGTATACATCTTTTGACCAAGCGCTGCGCATGGTGCGCTTATGTGGCCCGGGTGCGCTGTTGGCTAAGTGCGACATTAAGTCTGCCTTTCGCCTCCTGCCGGTTCACCCGGGTGACTTTGAGTTGCTGGGTTTTAAGTTCAGGGGTGAATATTATTTCGATAAGGCCATGCCTTTTGGCTGTTCCATATCGTGCTCGGCCTTCGAGCGTTTTAGCACCTTCCTACAGTGGGCTTTTGTCCGCAGGTCAGGGTCCCGGTCTGTAGCCCATTACCTGGATGACTTTTTATTCGGGGGTGAACGGGGCTGGGACACATGCACACGTCTCCTCAACGCATTTCAGACGCTAATGGAGGAACTGGGTGTCCCTTTAGCGCCCGAAAAGACCGAGGGCCCATCTACACAGCTAGTCTTCTTGGGGGTGGAGATTGACACGGTAGCGCAGGCTTCTAGGTTACCAGGGGATAAGGTGTCAAGGATAGTGGCCCTTATCTCGGACTTGCTTGCTAAATGCAAGGCATCACTGCGGGATCTGCAGGTGTTGCATGGTCATCTCAATTTCACTTGCAGGGTGGTCGCACCCGGAAGGGCATTTGCCCGGCGCTTGTGCGACGCCATGACAGGCTTGTCCAGGCCCCACCATAGGGTCAGACTAACCCAGGACATTAAGGCAGATATGCTTATCTGGCTCCAGTTCCTGAAGGAGTTCAATGGGGTGTCATTTTGGAGGTCTGACCTTCTGGCTTCCCCTCGTTTCCAGATACAGTCCAATGCCTCTGGGTCCCTGGGTTATGGGATGTACTTCAATGGGAAGTGGGCCTATGGTGGGTGGCCACCAGCCTGGTCAGGTACGGGGCGCCTGCGGGACCTCACGTACCTGGAATTTTTCCCCATTCTGGGGGCCTTGATGCTATGGGTGATGAGTGGGCCAACTCGGTCATTCATTTCTGGTGTGACAATGCGGCCGTTGTCCACATTGTCAACTCACAGACTTCCAAATCACCCAGGGTGATGGACTTGGTGCGCCAGTTTGTATTGCGCAGCCTGCGCCTTAATGTACTGTTCCGGGCCAGGCATGTCCCGGGGGTCAATAATGATATCGCTGACGCTTTGTCCCGCCTGCAGATCTCCCGGTTCCGTGCCTTGGCCCCGGATGCAGAGGAATTTCCCTCGCCACTCCCGGACGAGATATGGACCTTTGGCAAGGAGAGGTGAACTGGGCGATCGGCATGTCGCTAGCGCCACGCACGTGTAAGGCGTATCAACACGCATTCAATTCTTTCAGGGCGTTCTGTGCCCAATTCCGGCTGCCAGATACCTGGCCTATCCCGGTGGCCCATATACTTCAATTCATGGTTGACCTGCAGTCCCAGGGCCTTGCACCTCGAACCATAGCATCCAGGCTGTTAGCGCCAGCTTTTATGGCCAAAGTAGGCGGACATGCGGACAGTACCGCTGACTTCCGTGTGAGACACGTTTTGGAGGGGTGGGTGCGGGAGCGTGGGCGTAGCCCGGACGACCGCCACCCAATTTCCCCAGGGGTTCTTACCCAACTGGCACGGGGCTGGCAGGACCTATGTTTTGATAGGTATGAGGCAGCCTTGTTTCATGCGGCTACAACGGTGGCCTTTTTTGGAGCGCTCCGCATCAGCGAGTTTGTGATGCTGTCTAAGGCGGATGCTAGTCGTAGGGCACTGGAACTCGAAGATGTCTATGTGGCCAAAGACTGGGCTCGGTTGAGGATACGCTCCTCTAAGACGGATCAGCATGGTGTAGGCAGTGGAATAAGACTGCTACGGTGTTCTTTGGCAGACATCTGTCCGGTTGGTACCCTAAGGGAGTTCCTTGCACTGCGTGGCACGCACCATGGCCCATTTTTTCTGTCACCAAGATGGGTCTCCCCTTACTAAACTTCAATTTTGGAGGGTGCCGGTAGGCACTAGCCAGTGTTGGCCTCCCTGGGGCTCGTTGCGGCACCCATTCATTCAGGATAGGGGCGGCTTCTACTGCAGCTGTTTTTGGGTACTCCGGGGTCATACGCCGCATGGGAGGGTGGGGATCACAATGTTTTCAGTTTGTGTTCGCCCTCTTCAACTGTGAGTACCAGTTTAGTCATTGCACTGTTTCTCCCCCCCCCTTTTTTTCCTTGACAGACCCTGGGTGTCGTATTACACCGGTGACAGTGTGCCTGGTGGGCCATAGCCATGTGCACAGGGCAGCGCGTTACGCTGCACAGGGCAGCGCGTTACGCTGCACAGGGCAGCGCGTTACGCTGCACAGGGCAGCGCGTTACGCTGCACAGGGCAGCGCGTTACGCTGCACAGGGCAGCGCGTTACGCTGCATAGGGCAGCGCGTTACGCTGCGGCGACAGAGTGGGGACCCCGACTGGGACTGGGTGCATCCGCACGTCTCAGGTGCTATGGTAAGCGCGGCATGTTATGGCGGGAACTGTTGCCATTCCTTTTCTACATCAGGGATGCTGACTCGCCGGATGTCCTGGTTATGTACCTTGAGGGCGATGGCTTAGGGCGGGTCACTGGCCTATCGCGGAAGCTTGCAATTTGCAGTGACCTGCCCCACTCACGTTATGTGTGGCCTGCCACAACCCTCAATTGGTCGGACACGATACCGCGGTACGCTTACAGGGGGGCGTGCAGCCTCGAGGCTCTTGGCCGAGCCGATGCTCCATGAACGGGGCTATTGCCCGGTTCCTTTTCGACAAAGGTGGGGGACGCGTCATTCGCCTCCCCGACATCAGTCTGCAAAATTACGAGCTTTTACTCAGGGGATGGGGCCCATCTGTCGCAGGGAGGTATGGACCTCTTGTTAGTGGACTGGCGAGCAGGCCTGTCGACCGAGCTGTCGGTCTTGGGGGGGGGGCGGTGAGCCTTCTGGGAAGCCTCCCCGTGTGGCGGGTAGCACTGGTAAGGTAAACATTTATGACCCACAGGTATCCGGCAGGTTCGCAATTGACTGGACAACACTAGACAGGTATAAGTTGGTTAAACGTTGTCCGGTCAACGACGAACCAGGCGATGGGGTGATGGCTACAGCTAGACAGCATGCATCACCCCGTGATTTTACGGATACGGGTCAGAGGGTGGGGTCATTAGTTAGATATCGACTACGGTAAACAATTTGTTTGTTGTCAACAAACAAATTGATACAAATAGATACATTGTAACAATTGCCGTTGGCAATTTTGGGTGGTACCTTACCAGTGTTACTTCGGCCTGCTTGCCTTAAGAATTATAATTGGTCAATTACCAATAGAAATTTATAATTCGGACTAGGGCATGAATCAATAAATGTGGCCCAATGCCGTTATCCACTTTCATTGGTGTCTGAGTCCTTTATTGGAGGGTGCGCCTGCAATGCAAGCGCGGCGCCAAAATGGCCGCCGCGCCCTTTGCGGCCCCCCCCGGACGAAGACATCCAGGTAGTTAGGGGGCGTGGCCAGCACCCTTATATAAGGGGTGGCCACGAGGCAGCCGAGCTGCCATTTTGCGAAGCAACGGAGCGGAGAAGTTTTTCCCCTCCACCCCCTCCCTAGTTAACAGTGTGATATTTTGGTCGCTTCGGGGCCGGGTGGGAATTTTTGGCTGGGACTCACAATTGGCTCTTGGGTCCTGGTTTTTTCGCCCATCCCACACTGTTGCTATGGTTTGATATAGGGGTTTTTCTGTTGCTGCTGTTGACTTTGGTCACATGGGCGGGTAGCACTGGTAAGGTAAACATTTATGACCCACAGGTATCCGGCAGGTTCGCAATTGACTGGACAACACTAGACAGGTATAAGTTGGTTAAACGTTGTCCGGTCAACGACGAACCAGGCGACGGGGTGATGGCTACAGCTAGACAGCATGCATCACCCCGTGATTTTACGGATACGCGTCAGAGGGTGGGGTCATTAGTTAGATATTGACTACGGTCAACAATTTGTTTGTTGTCAACAAACAAATTGATACAAATAGATACATTGTAACAATTGCCGTTGGCAATTTTGGGTGGTACCTTACCAGTGTTACTTCGGCCTGCTTGCCTTAAGAATTATAATTGGTCAATTACCAATAGAAATTTATAATTCGGACTAGGGCATGAATCAATAAATGTGGCCCAATGCCGTTATCCACTTTCATTGGTGTCTGAGTCCTTTATTGGGGGGTGCGCCTGCAAAGAGTTAATGGACATAAATCAGACATCCGGAATGGCAACACAGAGAAACCTGTTTCAAACCATTTCAATCTACCTGGACACGCTATCAAAGACCTGAAAGTTGTTATTCTGGAACAGAGAAATTACAAGACTAGGATCCAGAGAGAGATAGCAGAAATAAAATACAGTGGTATCTCATGCAACAATTTTAATCCGTTCCATGGGGTTCGTTGTTGTACAAAACAATTGCTATATGATGCCTGTATTGTATAGCAATTTTCCCTATGGGATGGATTGTACAGTACAATGATGATGATTATTTTTTTGCTAAGTAGTTTTTCCTATTGAAAAATTGTTGTACGATTTTTTCCATATGGAAGATTGTTATGCGGGATGCCATTTCCTCCCCAAAACCTAATTGTTATGCGATTTTGTTGCTATACGGGGTGAATGTTGAATGAGATTCCACTTGTAGAGTAATACCTCGGATAACGCTAAAACTTGGTTCCACAAGTCTTAGCATTATCCAGTTTTTAACATTGTGTGACACATTGATTGCACAATGTTTTTAAAAAGCCCGGTTCTCTTTCCGAAGAGGAAAGGGAACAGGGGGTCAATCCTCCTGACTCTTTGGAAAGGGCAGCAGGGATTCCATGCATGGAATCAACACTGCCCTTTCCAAAGAGGCAGGCGGATCGAGCCAAGCCCCAAAGTTGGCAGGACTGGTCTCCAACTTTGGGGCTTAGCTCTCCGGTGGTCTGAACGTCTGAGCACCAGTTTCCTTGGGGTGAGGGTGCACCCGCCCGGTCTCCCCCCCCCAAGGAAACCAGCACTCTGAGTGTCCAAATGCCGGTTCCCTTGGGGTGAGGGCACACGCATGGGGTCTCCCCCCAAGGAAACCGGCGCTCTGAGCATCTGAGCACCGGTTCCCTTGGGGTGAGGGTGTGCGGGTGCGGTCTCCCCCCCAAGGAAACCGGGGCTCTGAGCATCTGAGCACCAGTTCCCTTGGGGTGAGGGTGCACGTGCGCAGTCTCCCCCAAGGAAACCGGCACTCTGAGTGTCCGATTGCCGGTTTCCTTGGGGTTAGAGCATGCACACACACACACACACACACACACAGTCACCCAGAGGAAACCAGAGATATGACGCTTGGGTCTACGGAAGCATTTTGTAGCATTTTTTTATTGTTTTGTTTTTATTTTCTGCTATGCCTAAAACAAAACAAAATGACAAAAGTGTTGTGGCACTTTAAAGGCTAACTGCTGTATTTTAATGGTAGCTTTTGTAGATCAAGTCTACTTCATCAGACATGGGAAGAGACTTAATGGCATAAATTTATACACATCAGGTACAGAGGTTCAGAATGGTTAGCATAACCCAGGGGTTCTCAACCTATGGCAACTGGCAGAAAGGAAGATGCAAGCATTCTATCCTTTAGACAAACCTTTAGACTTTTTGATGCTTTTACATGTTTTCACTTTTGTTCCTAGCCTTTGTTTATGTATAGGTACTGCAGTCTTCATACTCACTGCTATTAATTTTATTTTGGTTTTATTGTGTGTTTGTGGTTATTCTTCTCCCCCTCTTACTTGCATTTTCCATTTTTATTGCATTACATTGCATTCCATCCAGGGAACCTTGGTTACTTGAGTGGCCTGGAAGCGCCATCAGCCAAACATGTAGCTACCACCTTTAGGTTAATCAAGTAAAATCCCACTGTTTTACAAAGGAGAGAATTCCAACTGAAGATGCTCTATATTGGAAAGGTTTTTTAGCTGTGCTGAAAGAAAAGGCAAGGAGGGACTTTGGAGTGACCAGTAGACACTTAACATTTGGACAGCAGATTGACCAGGCCTTCTGTTCATCTGGTCAGAGTCTTCTTCACTATGGTAAGTTGTATGGTATTTCATTATTTCGAGGTTTACATAGCAGCTGGATAGCTCAGTGAATTAAGTGTTTGGTTGCAAAACTACAGGCTGGGAGTTCAATTCTCCACTGTCTATCCTCCGTAAAGAGCCAGCCTGTGTGGGTAAGCAGGATGCCTCCAGAAGAAGGGATGGAAACAGGCTTAAAGGATTCTTATTTCCCCCCTCTATCCCACACTCCCTGGCTGGTGGTGGGATGTGGGGTGGAAACAGGCTTAAAGGAACCTTCTTTCCCCCTTTAAAGTCATTTCCACCCTGTTGTGTTCTGTAAAGCTGTGCCTTTAACAATGTACCCTTGCCATGTGTTAACAATGTAACCTTTCTGTGTGCAACATTATAACCATCAGCTGTATCAATGTAACCTAATAAGGGGACGCGAGCTAGTGACCACCAGAGGGCAGTAGCGAGCGTCCAGCTCCCATGGATCATAGTCACCTGGTTTCAGCAGCGCGGGAAGATTCCCCGCCACCTCCTCACCTGGTCAAAAAGGGTGTGACCTCCTACGACGTCACGCAGGCAGCAACCAATAGTCTGCCGACGAGCCACATTCAAATGTATAGCCAGCTGTATATATTGAGCTACTCATCCGCCATTACCACATGTTCCTCCAGATCATCATGCAATAAACCTGTGTTAAGCCAACTCTTTGGCTGTTTCATTGTCTTTGGTCCCTTACACCAAATTGGCGACGAAGGTGGGATAATGGCAGCCCATGGGACCAAGACATGCGCCGGTTTCGAAATCAGGAAACCGGGCGACTGGGAGATCTTCGAGATGGACTTCCAGGCCGCACTGATCGAGTCCGAAGTCACGGAAGAGGCGAAGAAAAGAGCCATCTTCACCAGGATGCTCGGACAAGAAACAAAAAGGACCTTGGTGGAGCTGATTGCACTGAGAAGGGTGAGCGAATTCAAGGCCAAGGAACTCATGCAGATGCTGCGTGAGCACGTCCGGCCCGCCACAGCGATGTTTCCCGCTCGGAGTGTGTTTTGGAGGCGAGTCCAAGCGCCCGGGGAGACGGTCGCCGCATTCGTGGCGGCCCTGCGGCTGGCTGCCGGCCCGAAATCACCCTCCGGGACTGTGTGCTGTGCGGCCTGAACGACGCCGAGACCCAGCGCACATTAATGAACCAAGAGCCGCCTCCCACGTTGCAGGAGGTCGTCAGAGCGGCCCAGGCTGCTGAAGCTACGAAGGCCGGGGTCCAAGAACTTCAGGACTGGCGGCCAAAGTCGAGCAAGGCAGAGGCTCCGGTACAGGTGGCCCGCCGAACTTCGAGGTCGTCCGCAGAGAGCAGCGACGACGAGGACATCCAGAGGGTCCGGAAGGAGAGCCGGCGATGCGACGGCTGTGGAGCGGCCCACGACCGCGTGAAATGCCCCTTCCGGAAGGCCGAGTGCCACAACTGCGGCCGCCGCGGACACATCGCCAAGGTGTGCAGGAAGAAGCGCGAAACCCGGAGGAGCTCCGCAGACCGTTCCGCCGGACAAGACCGCCCAACGAAATCCAAGGATGGCGCCCAGGCCACGCGGAAGCAGGACGGCGTGGGCCGCATCGCCGATGGCAGCGAGGACGACGCCCCAGTGTTCAGCGTGTCTACTAGACACCCCCGCTACTTTGTTGAGGTACTAGTCCAAGGGGTCCCCATTAGGATGGAAATTGACTCGGGGTCCTCATATTCCATCATTTCCCAGAGGGAGTTTTTGGGAATTGCCCCCCACAAGCGACCCAAGCTCAAAGCATTGAGGTCCACACTACGGGACGTGCAAGGGAACAGTATTCCAGTGTTGGGGGTTGGAGAGTTTCAGGTCAAATTCAAGGAGCACGCCGCGTCCCTTCCCCTAGTTGTGCTCAAGGGAGGAAATTGCAGCCTCCTCGGGACTCAATGGTTCCAGCCCCTGGGGTTGTTTATTGGGGGGGTGCACGCCGTTGGGATGCACGCCGTTGGGACTGATCCAATTCAGGAGGTGTGCGAGGCGCACCCCGAAGTTTTCAAAAAAGGACTGGGAAAATTCAAGGGGCCCCCAGTGACTTTCGACCTGGACCCGGGGGTCCGCCCAATTCGCCTTAAACCACGCAGGGTGCCGTTCGCACTCAAGGACAAGATAGAGGCGGAACTGGACAAGTTGGTGGGCCAGGGGATCCTTGTGCCTGTAGATTCTGCGGAGTGGGAAACTCCAATTGTAACCGCTCTTAAGGCCAACGGGGAGGTCCGCATATGCGCTGACTACAAGTGCACCATCAACAAGGCGATCCGCCCGAATGCATATCCGGTGCCGGTAGTCAGCCATCTGCTGGCTAGGTTACACGGGGGAAAGTGTTTCGCTAAGCTCGACTTAGCACAGGCCTACCAGCAGCTCACGGTGTCCCCTGCCGCAGCTGCTGCGCAGACCATAGTCACCCACAAGGGGGCGTTCCAGGTGACGCGCCTCCAGTTCGGCGTGAATTCGGCGCCTGGAATTTTCCAATCACTCGTGGAACGCCTCCTGAAGGGATTGGAGGGGGTGTTGCCTTATTTTGATGACGTGTTAATAACGGGGGGGAGTCGGGCTGAATTGGCCAAAAGGTTGGGGAAGGTCCTGACGATATTCGAAAAGGCGGGGCTGAGGTTGCGAAAGGACAAATGCGTCTTCTTCGCAACAGAGGTTGAGTTCTTAGGGTTTTGTGTGACTCCCGAGGGAATAAAACCATCCATGTCCAAGGTGGCAGCCATTAAGAAAGCCCCCCGCCCCACCTCCAAGCCCGAGTTGCAGTCGTTCCTAGGGCTGCTCAACTTTTACCACTCCTTCCTCCCCCGAAAGGCAGCGGTGGCTGAGCCGCTACACAAACTGCTGAAGAAAGACCAGGCATGGAAGTGGGGCGATGACCAAGAAAGGGCATTTAGCGAGCTAAAAAGCCTCCTGGCGTCCGACGCCATACTGACCCATTTCAACCCCAAACGCCCAGTAGTTCTGATCTGTGATGCATCTCCAGTGGGGGTGGGGGCGGTGCTGTGCCACGTGTTGGAAAACGGAAGGGAGGCCCCGATAGCATTTTACTCCAGGTCCCTGTCCCAAGCAGAGAGAAACTATGCACAGACGGACAGGGAGGCACTAGCGATAGTCGCGGGGACGAAAAAATTTCACGATTTTCTGTACGGCCGCCCTTTCACAATTGTAACAGACCACAAGCCCCTGCTAGGCATTTTTACCGCTGATAAGCCCACCCCACAGATCCTGTCCCCGAGGATGCTCAGGTGGGCCATTTTTCTCAACGCGTATCAGCACGCGTTGGTTTACCGGCCCGGAAAGGAGATTAGCCATGCGGACGCTCTATCTAGGTCCCCCCTTCCCCTAACGCCCAGCCAGGTGAGCATGGGGGAGCGGGACCATCAGGTTCTCATGATAGAGGTGCTGGATTCGCCCCCCGTAATGCCTGCCGACATTGCCAAAGCGACAGAGAAGGACAAAACGTTAGCGACAGTCAGCTCCTGGCTGCAGAAAGGGTGGCCCGCGTCCTCCCCAGCGGAGGAGTTCGCTCCATTTTTCAGAAAAAAGCTAGAACTGTCCCTAGAGAGGGGGTGCCTCTTGTGGGGGCAGCGGGTGGTGATTCCCACTTCCCTTCGGCCGCGGGTGCTCAAACTGCTTCATGTCAGCCACCCCGGCATCGTGCGATCCAAGGCGCTGGCCCGGAGTTACTTCTGGTGGCCCCAGCTAGACGCCGACATCGAGCACATGGTCGGCACTTGTTAAAGTTGCCAATGCTCCAGACCAGAGGAGGCCCGCCTTCCCCACAGGGAATGGGACGCGGCTAAGGGGCCGTGGTCCCGGGTACACATAGATTTCGCGGGCCCATTCAGAGGCACCCTGTTCCTCCTTGTAGTGGACGCTTTCTCCAAATGGTTGGAGGTTATCCCAGTCACGAGCACCTCCTCGGCCCAGACGATTAGGCATTTGCGGAGGCTCTTTTCCACGTTCGGCATACCCGACACGTTAATTAGCGACAACGCTAGTTGTTTCACGTCCTCCGAGTTTAGGGCATTCATGGAGATTAACGCCGTTCGGCATATCACCTCCGCCCCTTTTCACCCGGCCACCAACGGCCAAGTAGAGCGCCTCGTCTGCACCACGAAGGACGCGTTGCGGCGCATGGGCCCAGGGGATCTGAACCTGCAAGTGTGTCAGTTTCTGCTAGGGTACAGGGTAACCCCATTGGCGTCAGGATACTCCCCGCAGAGCTCTTAATGCGCAGGAAGCTGACCACTATCCTTACTAGGCTAGACCCCACGAGGGTAGAGGACAAAGGAAGGAACATCGGGCTGGAGGTTACAAAGAGTTTCAGTATAGGCGCCCCCGTGCATTGCAGGAATTACGCCAGCACGGGCCCAGCCTGGGTGCTGGGCGTAGTCGTGGAACAAACCGGCCCCGTGTCGTACCGCGTGGAAACCAGCACAGGGGTCCTATGGAGGCGGCACGCAGACCAGCTCTGTCGCAGGGTCTCCGATGAGCAGGACACGGATCACGCAGGAAATAAGTCAGCGTTAGGGTTCTCCCCCACCCGTTTAGCCCAAGGGGGAGGAGAAGGGGACCGTGGGCCCCCACCAAGGGGGGAGGAGGATATCCTCGTAGATACCCTGGGGGATCTTTCCAAGGAGGAGGAACCCGACCCCATACATATCTCGCGGAAAGTCCCCACAAATGCGTGTACCCCTACCAACTTAGATTTTGATTTTCAGAACCGGGGGGGTTTTTCGGAGTGGTCCCCCACCCGTCCAAGCGAGAAGAGGGGTTTTTCGTTAGCCCCGACGGCCCCCGGTCTGCCCACAATGGAGTTTTTCCCTTCCCCTAAGGCCGCCAGACAGCGGCAAGCCACTAACAAGTCTCCCTCTCCCTTTTCAGGACAAGGGACCAGGGAACAAAGAAGCAATAACGCCCCCGGGGGGGCAGCCCTCTTCACGGCCCAAACGCACATGCAACAAGCCATCTTGGCTGAGAGACTTCGTCTCATCCTAGGGGGGAGGGATGTTGTGTTCTGTAAAGCTGTGCCTTTAACAATGTACCCTTGCCATGTGTTAACAATGTAACCTTTCTGTGTGCAACATTATAACCATCAGCTGTATCAATGTAACCTAATAAGGGGACGCGAGCTAGTGACCACCAGAGGGCAGTAGCGAGCGTCCAGCTCCCATGGATCATAGTCACCTGGTTTCAGCAGCGCGGGAAGATTCCCCGCGACCTCCTCACCTGGTCAAAAAGGGCGTGACCTCCTACGACGTCACGCAGGCAGCAACCAATAGTCTGCCGACGAGCCACATTCAAATGTATAGCCAGCTGTATATATTGAGCTACTCATCCGCCATTACCACATGTTCCTCCGGATCATCATGCAATAAACCTGTGTTAAGCCAACTCTTCGGCTGTTTCCTTGTCTTTGGTCCCTTACACCAAACACCCCACCCCCATCCCACCACCAGCCAGGGAGTGTGGGATAGAGGGGGGAAATAAGAATCCTTTAAGCCCATTTCCACCCTTCATCCCACCAGCAGCCAGGGAGAGTGGAATAGAGAGGGGGGGAGGGAAGAAGGATCCCTTAAGCCCGTTTCCACCCCTCATCACACCACCACCCGGGGAGAGTGGGATAGAGGGAGGAAAGAAGGATTATTATTATTATTATTATTATTATTATTATTATTATTATTATTATTATTATTATTATTATTATTATTATTATTATTATTATTATTATTATTATTATTATTATTATTATTATTATTATTATTATTATTATTATTATTATTATTATTATTATTATTATTATTTATTAAATTTATATACCGCAGTTCTCTGCCCAATGGGAGACTCAATGCGGTTTACAAAGTACAATTTACAAGTTACAGTATAAAAATATCACAAAAATATCACAAAAAATACAACATATCAATATCATCATAACAACATCGCAATAAAGTATCAAAAATCAATATCACAGTAAACAAAGCATTACAAAAGCAAAATCACAGAGCATGAAATACAATGTTAGAAATACAGATACAATACAGTAATTTAAATAGTAAAATATGCAATAAACATTCAAGCACCAACACAACAAAATCAACTACGCAACCCCTCGGTTACCAATGTCCCCAAAACATAGCCCCATTGCTCACATGTTCTAACAGAGCCAAAGAAGAGGACGATCCAGCCCCAAGGCAGCCGAGGTCAGGCAATACACCGGCATTGGCTACTCTGGTAGTAGCGGTTTTTAAAAGTCCCGCCGGATCAATGTCAGTCAGCTGTGCTCCTACCTCCCCCGCCGGGTGGGGTGGGGGAGGGAGCCGGTGATGGAAGCGTGTCTCCGGTGGTGCTGGCGGCGCAGTTTTTTAAAGTCCCGCTGCATCAATGACATTCAGCTGTGCTCCTACCTCCCCCGCCGGGCGGGGGAGGGAGCCGGTGATGGAAGCGTGTCTCCAGTGGTGCTGGCGGCGCAGTTTTTTAAAGTCCCGCTGCATCAATGACAGTCAGCTGTGCTCCTACCTCCCCCGCCGGGCGGGGTGGGGGAGGGAGCCGGTGATGGAAGCGTGTCTCCGGTGGTGCTGGCGGCGCAGTTTTTAAAAGTCCTGCCGCATCAATGACAGTCAGCTGTGCTCCTACCTCCCCCGCCAGGCGGGGTGGGGGAGGGAGCCGGTGATGGAAGCGTGGCTCCGGTGGTGCTGGCGGTGCAGTTTTTTAAAGTCCCGCTGCATCAATGACAGTCAGCTGTGCTCCTACCTCCCCCGCCGGGCGGGGTGGGGGAGGGAGCCGGTGATGGAAGCGTGTCTCCGGTGGTGCTGGCGGTGCAGTTTTTTAAAGTCCTGCCGCATCAATGTCAGTCAGCTGTGCTCCTACCTCCCCCGCCGGGCGGGGTGGGGGAGGGAGCCGGTGATGGAAGCGTGTCTCCGGTGGTGCTGGCGGCGCAGTTTTTAAAAGTCCTGCCGCATCAATGACAGTCAGCTGTGCTCCTACCTCCCCCGCCGGGCGGTGTGGGGGAGGGAGCCGGTGATGGAAGCGTGTCTCCGGTGGTGCTGGCGGCGCAGTTTTTTAAAGTCCCGCTGCATCAATGACAGTCAGCTGTGCTCCTACCTCCCCCGCCGGGCGGGGTGGGGGAGGGAGCCGGTGATGGATGTGTGGCTCCGGTGGTGCTGGCGGCGCAGTTTTTAAAAGTCCTGCCGCATCAATGACAGTCAGCTGTGCTCCTACCTCCCCCGCCGGGCGGGGTGGGGGAGGGAGCCAGTGATGGAAGCATGGCTCCGGTGGTGCTGGCGGCACAGTTTTTAAAAGTCCCGCTGCATCAATGACAGTCAGCTGTGCTCCTACCTCCCCCGCCGGGTGGGGTGGGGGAGGGAGCCGGTGATGGAAGCGTGGCCAGGATCAGTGGACTTTTCTAGATGCTCACAAACTAACTACTCAATAGTCTGTTCTAGATTATAATATTATTGGTGTCAAATTTTTTTTTGTTATCTGTGTGTCAGATACTGTTATATTTCTTCATTCATCCCCAGCATTACTGAAAATACTAATATACTACTTATGACAAACAAACTCATTATCAAATGTTCAATGCCAGGTATGCCAACACACATATATATTGTCAGTCATCTTATTAGCAGTGTTAGATTATATTTTTACCTACTTGGGTATAGACAGAATAAACATTATCTGATAATAATGATTTGCTGTCAAGTCAATTCTATTTACAGTGACCCTTTCCAGGGTTGTCTAGATATAGACTACTCAGAAGGGTTTACCAATCCCTTCTGCCTGAGGTATTATGGGACTGTGCACGTTTTGCCCAACCCTACATTGACTGGCTCTTCTCTTGAGAGGGTATAGTAGGGAATCAAATTCCCAACCTCTGGCTCAGCAACTAGGCATATGACTCACTGAGTTATCTATTCAACAAAGGGTGATTGAAATTTATATCTTCAATGAAATATAAGAAGCATTTGCATGCCATTGTATAAGAAGACTGAAGCTCTACAAAGCACATATTGATTGTACTGTACACACCACTAACTGTGCAGACACAATTCTGAATAATTGAGGGGAAATGTTTTCCACCTTACAATTATAAAGCTAGTTTGGTTCTTAGGTCCTGCATAGGATTCAACTGAAGGACATCAACAAACTTCAGGTAGTAAATGGAAATGATATTTTATTAAATATTACCGATTTGGTGGTGGTGGAGGCATTCTTTATTTACTATTTCTTTCTCAAATCAATGTTTTGCACTGCAACAGAACAAGATGCTAACTAGAATGCTGCACTTATTGCTTGCTTTATTCTTTGTGGAAAACAAAAACATCTTGCTTGAAAGGAGATTTTAAGCAACATTGCCAAGATCAATGCTAGATGGTGCCTGCAGTTTCTCTTTTCCCTCTTCCTTCCACACAGATGTGCTACAGTTTCTTGGCTGGCTGGCTAAGTGAGCATTCGTTGGCTTGGATCCAAGCAGACCTTCCTTCCTCTCCTTCTTTCCCTTCCCTCTGGATGTAACATCTTCTGTATAACAAAGGCCTTAACATATCACAAGGAAGTGCGAATGTAACAGCAGGAGGCTAGCAGGGGTCCTTGCAGTCTTCCAGCGGGAAGCAGCGGGGACTTTTTATTTAATTAAGTTGCACCTGCTGTCTGATATCCAGGGATGATGCCTGTCTGTACCACAGACCAACACACAGACAGCAAGGTCACATAACAATAGCACGATCTTAATAAAAAAAATACAAAGTGTATCCTACTATGTCCTATCACAAGCAATCTTCAAAATGTGTGTGTATTTATTTGGAAAGAAACAAGCTGAAAGGGAAGTGCCTTGTGTGCAGAAACCTGAAGGCAGCTCTTAAGTTGTAGTGTTTTGGAAACACCACTATTACTAATAGAAGAAGGTTATTAACAATAATTATACAGATGCAGACAATTCTCTAACATACTATGGTGTTTCATGACATTTTTACAATCTAGTCGTGTCTGGCAGTGAACCCCATTGAACTAGATAGGATTGATCTCTGAACAGCTATGGATTGTCTTTCACTTTGTATGTCTTACTATACAGAGGAATGTATGCAACTCCTACTGCCCATTTTGGAGAAGGCACCAAGAGGTCCATGGGGCTACATGACTGAGCCTTATCCCCCTACACATAAACAACATGCCCAGCAGGTGCACATAATGTTGCTTAACACAATTGGTTCCTAAAATCTTCAGCCTTTGCTTTTAGGGCTTACTGATATATGAAGAGCTAGTTACCTTTAAAACAGGCTAAAAGGAACAATACATGGAAGAGAGTTTTCTCGGTGGTGGTGATCCCTGAAATTTGGAGGTACCCCTTCCAGGGATACCCTTACCTGGAAATACCAGAAAGCCAAGGTTTGGAGCACCAATAGTGGATGGGTGCAACTACCCTGGTAAACATGTTAGTTAAATATCTGAAAAGGAAAACATTTTGTATCTTCCAATTTACTTTAATTTAAGACCCTCTGGCCAAAATGAAAACAAGACCACAAGGCAAAGGACTGTGGTAAAATTTAAAAGATTTACTGCACCGTGCGCCATAGATATCAATACATAAATATTATCACAGGGCTGCCTTCTAATACAAAGGATCAGCCCTGTGCAGAGTAAGCCAAGAATACATATACACAGCAGATACAAAAGGGGAGAGGGGAGCAGGGGGGAGCTTGCCACAGGGTGAGGCAAGCAGTGTTACCAAAGCAGGAAATTACACTACATTATCAAAATAAAGAGATTTCAATGTTCACATATCACCAAAGACAAAGGGGTTACAAAGTTTTCAGGGTTCAAACTATTACGCAAGAATAATCCAAGGAAGGTCCAAATGTCCACACGGAAGTCCATGTTGGCATTCCAGCCTGCCCTGAGTGGACTGTCTCAATGTTGTGCAAATGTCCATAATCTCCTAAAGAAAGGGTGAGCTTCTCTGTTGCCCAGTCAGCACCTCAGGGAACAGCCTGGGACTTCATGGCATTGATAAGATGTTAACAGCAATTGTTTTTATCTCCGGAGTCCATCCAAGGATGACAGGATTATCTCAGAGTCTCCACTGTCCATGGTAAACCTGCATCCAGTCAGATGACTTCAACAGCACTTTTGGTGTGTTTGTGAGAGCACTGTCATTGTCTCCTCATGAAAATAGATTATTCAAAAGTCTCATGGTGAGTCTGTAGTTTGACCGCACCCTTGTCAGTCTGGAAAAACAATCTCTAAGGCATTAGTTCACATATTATCATTTTTATGTACCCAGTTCTGAACCTCCAATCTTAGCTGCAAATCATGTCCTTTTTATTAGCAACATATAGGAGAAAACCCCATGTTTCTAGGTGTCCCAGAACTGGTGTTATATACTTTTAAATATTATTTCTATCACAATTACCTCATTTGCCCTTTCACCCAGTTAACAAGTTAAAATATTATGATTGTCACATTTACCTCAATTGCCCTTTTGTCCTCATTCCACCACAAATTGGATGATTGGAGGCTTCCTTACTATTTTCACAATATTATATTCAGAAATGAATATAATGTAGCTCAGGGGTGCCCAAACTACAGGCTGTGGGCCGGATTCAGCCACCGATGTCAATTCATCTGGCCCACACTGCCCTTGCTGCTCCCTGAAGCAGAAGTAAAATGCGGATATGCGTAACGCACACATGCTTGTGCAGAATGCTACCGTAAATGACCCACGGCTGTCATAAAAACATTTATGACAGCTGCTGGCCATTTATGACAGC